>JAQPPZ010015618.1:1457227-2914454 GCA_028583015.1 Wollemia nobilis
CTGGAGTTGGAATCTAGGAAATCCATCAAGGTGGGAACTGATTGCACAACATTAGAAATTGAATAAATCAGGATCCTATGCAAATAATACCTGAATATTGTCACCTAGAGCTATCAGGACTTGAAGGGGTATGATAAGAGTATCTTTTAGCACACCATTGAATTGTAGGAAGGGGTCAAACCTTTCAAGCAGAAGAAAAGGTCAATCAACCCAAAAAATAGAAGTGTTGATGAAGGTCAAGCTCCTAAAGATGTTGGAGGCCAAGATCATTTATCCTATCAAGCACTCTTCCTGGGTGGCAAACCTGGTCCTAGTCTGAAAGAAGAATGGAGACATATGCTTGTGCATCGACTTTCGGAACCTGAACCAAGCATTGTTGAAGGACCACTAACCGCTGCCCCAAATTGACCAAATTCTTCATGTAGTGGTGGGAGCACATAGATTTTATCTGTTGAACGACTTATTTGGGTACAACCAAATCTGGGTGAAATATGAGGACCAATACAAGACCATCGTCACCACCAAGTGGGACAGTTTTTCCTACCAGTGCATGTCGTTCGGCCTCTCAAATGTCGAGGCTACCTTTCAGAGAGTGATGGACTTAGCCTTTGGTGAGTTGCTCAATCGCATCATTGTGATTTATCTTGATGACATGACTATTTTTTCCCACAAAATGGAGGAACATGGTCTACATTTGCAACAGGTGTTTGAGAAGTTTCGGGAGTTCAAAATCTCCATAAACCCAAAAAAGTCCATTTTTGCGATAAAGGAAGGCAAGCTCTTGGGTCATGTGATATCCGAGAAGGGACTAGTTTTTGATCCTGATAGGACAGAAGCCCTCCTCAAGATACCCCTGCCAGTAAGCAATAAGGGCCTCCAATACTTCTTTGGGTAGATTAATTTTGTTCAAAAATTCATTTTTGACTTCGCCCAAGTACTAAAGCCGATGATGAAACTCCTCAAGAAGGATGTTGAGTTCCAATGGGCTGAGTAGAGGAAGCGGGCATTTAGAGAAATAAAAGAAAGAATCACTCAGGCCCCCATTCTGGTAAACCTTGACTACTCCAAGGATTTTATCCTCTATACCGTCGGAGAACTAGAGAGCTACGTGGTTGTCCTAACCCAAAATAATGAGGATGGGGACGAGCGCCCGATAGCCTTCTTGAGCCAAGTCATCCACCCGCATGATAAAAAGTACAACTTTATTAGGAGGCAAGTACATGTCGTGATGTTTTCAGTAAAGAAGTTTCACCATTTTGTCTCCCAGAGTTAGACGATAGTGTACGTGGTGCACCCTAACGTTCGAAACTTCATCATTTAAGGTGAGCTTGGCAACAAAAGAGCAGGTTGAATATCCAAGATCCAGAGTTCGACATAGAGGTCCGACCCACTAAACTAGTTCATGGTCAAGCCTTATTCCAAGAACTCGCCAGGAGTGTTGCATCCGAGATGGCTGCTTGCTAGTGGGATGATCTAGCGCAGGAAAGCAATCTTGCAAATAGGTCTATACTCGATAGATATTGGATAGAAGACCTAGTGGAATACTTCAGTACTGGACGATACCCCTTTGACCTCAATGCTTCATAGAGGAGAAGGTTCAGGAAGCAATCCTATAGATATGTGTTGCTACCAAGTTGGTTTTTTTACAGAAATATTGACAGAGTCCTCTTGAGATATGTCAGGGGGACTAAAAAGCAAAAAATCTTGGACGAGTTCTATTCTGGAATGTTCGGGGGCCATTTTACCAAAAGGTCTATGGCCTTAAATATAATAAAAGTAGGCTATTATTGGCCTACTATTTTTGTCGATACCTTCAAGGTTAGCCAGAAGTGTGATAAATGCCAAAGGTATGTTAGCTGCACTAGGAATGCTTCTCTACCCTTGCACCCAATTCAAGTTGAGGCTCCATTTTAGTAGTGGGGCTTAGACTTCATTGGGGTGATAGATCCCAATTATTTTGTGGGGCATAAGTATATCCTGACGGCCATAGACTAATTTACTTGGTGGGCAGAAGCAACACCCACCAAGCAGGCTAACCAGGACGTGGTCATCACCTTTTTTGAAGGGTTGATAACCCATTTCGGGATACTGAATGCAATAGTAACTGACAATGGCACTCAGTTCATCGATGCCAAAATGTGTGCATTTGCAAGTAAGTATGGTATTTACCTGAAAACTTCATCTAATTATTACCCATAGGGTAATGGTTTGGCAGAGTCCACAAATAAGAACTTACTTAGGATCCTAAAGAGAACATTGGAAGGCAACAAGCGGAGCTGGCATCTACTTTTGGACTTTGCATTATGGGTTGACCATATTTCTATTAAGAAATCAATCAAGACGTCCCCATATTCCCTGGTATACGGGAAAGAAGCAGTGCTCCCCATGCACATTGAGTTACCCGTATTGAAGTCTCTCCGATCATTGAACAGTGAGGATAAAGAGTTTGACCCTATCAGCATTAGGATAGCCCAACTACTGTAGCTAGAGGAGGAAATATAAAAAGCCTATGAGGCTTTCATGAAGCATGTCAATACCACGAAAATTTGGTTTAGCAAAAGAACCTCTGACCGGACCTTCTAGGTTTGTAATTTAGTGCTGAAATGGAAAGAGAAAAAATCCAAGACCATAAATCATGATAAATTTGACACATTCTAGGAGGATTTGTTTCAAATTTTTGAGGTCCATCAGGTTAACTCCTTCACCCTTCAATATCTGAATGGGTTTACCCTTTCATTATCAATTAATGGCCTTCATCTGAAGGTGTACTACCAGTGAGAGGTAGTATGAAAAATTTTATCAAGCTATGTGCATTTTTTTTTATTCCTTTATTGGCTTGTGCATATTTGTTTTTTCGGAGTATAAGTCTCTTCGCTCCCCTTCGCACTATGAGTGGTGCAATTTTTGGGCCAAGGGTCTAACTAGCAGAGAAGTTGTGTTGAAGAGCCTAAGTAAGCTTATTTTTTACTTTAGTCGATGCATTTTTTAGTGCACCAAGTAAAATGAGGATAGCAGTTTCAAGCGCCCAAATTTAGCTAAGGAAAATAGCAGGTTTGCAAGAGTATCAGGTTCACCATTTTAGCAACGCCTAGCAAGAATAATGCAGCAGATGAAAAGCGCCTTGTCGTCCAATAAGAGGGATTTTAGCTCTCATAGGAACAAAACAACATTTTAGTGCTCTCAGGAGAAAAAGTGAAAAGCAGAGACAAGGCTCAGGTAGAAGCAAAGGCCAAGATCCCAAGAGTCAAATTCAAAGGTGATTTTGGGGTTACATTGAACGTCAGGACTTTTTGCCCCAAAAAAATAGCAAAAGCCCATTTTGAGCCTTACCTAGGTGAAACCCACTTTCGGAGTAAAGAGGTCAAGTTTGGTCCAAGGAGCTTTCACCATAACCCAAGAGCGTGACTTAAAATTAGGGCTTATTTGGGTGAAGCACCTTCTAAAAATTTATGCCATACGTACAACCAAACGAAGAAATTTTGGTGGGGCCGAAGGTCGTTTCACCCCAATTTTATAGTGCAAGTCCTTTTCAAGGGTTTGGTAAGGTGAAAATGCCTTTGAATTTTCCAAAGGTGCAACCCAAGGAGGGGAAGTAAATGTGGCCCCCATTTCCTTTGCATCCCAGTTGGCAAGCACAAGGTGAGTTCGAGCCTACCAATAGAGAAAAATCCTTTGAATTTTCTCACCCTGGCATCACTCTTGAGGTAGTTGTTTCTCTCTAGTTTAAGGGCACAACTCCACTCCTTAAGTGAAAATCACTTTTGGGCTCCTAGGCAATGATGAAAACGTGTTTAAAGTGAAAGGGTTTCGCTTCCTCCAATGTCGAGGGCCCATAGTCCAAGATAACACCCAGTAAGCACACACTCCAAGGAAGGTCATTAGAGTCAAAAACCATACCTAAATTTTTAAAAAAGGGGCATGGCATGTCGCTCCTTCTAAGGAAGATTTTGATCCCATGCGGTAATTCATCATTGGGATGTGCTCTCAACACACTTGTTAGTGTGCAAGAGATCCTCCACTACGCCCGCAATTGCTCCAGGAATTTACTCTGCCCAAATGCCATTAATATGGTGGGTAAATGGTTGTGTTATAAAATACCATCGCTGCACCTCAATTTAACTCAAAATTTCCTAAAAGTTTTGCTATAGCACTATTTTTTTGAATCAGAGTGAGAATTATTGATAAAGCGCAGTCTTATTGAGCAGCAATAAGGCGTTGTTTCTATCATTTTTAGGGCGAGCGTTTGGGTAAGTACTATGTTAGAATGGGAAAAAAGAGCACTGATCCAAAGAAAAAGAAGGCCCCTAAGAAGGAAAAATCCCCAAAGAAGGTGGAGGGCAAGAAGAAAGAGAAGAAAGAGAAAGTACTGCCACCCCAGCCTGAAGATAAATTAAGCAGAATCCACGACTGAGTGCTCGCCAGAACAAGTGTGGGGAAATTACACCAAACTATTAAACTCATGCTCACAAAGGTATCTTCTAAAAGTGGGTGAACTACCGCCTATTATTACCACCTACACACCACTTCCCGGAGTTGGTTCGCGCCATCGCCAAGTTCTATGACCCTATGACTAGAACGATCCAAAATGCTGAAAAGAAATTTTGCTCCATCTCTATCAAGGATATCCAGCCTATGGGAAAAATTCCCCTGATGACTTCATAGTCAGAAGAATTAGATGTACTGAGCAGATTGAAAGGTACACCAACACGAAACAAATGCACCAATTCATGGAGGCGCAACTGAAAAAAAATCCAAATTTTCCCGAAGTATTGCCAAACTTGCCTAAATCCTTGAAGGTATTTAAACACCCTGACTTATACTCAATGCTATCATGGGTTATGGGGTTGGCCACAAATACAACAGTATATAAGTGCCATGTTTCGCTTATCGAGTGCATTTTGCATGGCAAATTCTACATGCCCGCCACTACGAAGTCGGGTACCAAGCCCATATTTTTCAACTGGGCAGAATGGGTGGCACAGCAAATGCAGTTCTAGTTGACCGATGTATAGAGTGGGAGAGACATGACATTCCAGCCTTGCTCTTTTCTTGTGTGGTATTTATTTTACCACATGCATAGCTGCTTTGCTTTCATTGACATAACCCGCACGAATGGAGAAGGCAAGGCATTCCCTGTTTATCAGTGGACTTAGAGTCTGTCAAGATGCGAGTCCTATTATAATTTCAACAAGATGTTCTTTGGTCTGACCATGGAGCTTATTTATGGCACCTACAAGCGAGTTTTGATACAAATGAGATATGAAGTAGTGCAGGGGGACATCGACAATGTTTTCCAACTCACTCAGGGCCTCGTTGTCAGAATCTACAGGTTTACTGGAAAACCCTTCCTACTGCCATACTATACGATGGAATACTTGTTTGACCTCGAATTCATCTGGTAGTGTGAATTCATTGATGACACATATGGGCATGGGAGGAGGAAGCCACACACCTGCCCTTAGCCTTTCCACCTCGACGACATCAAGGTCATAGATAATTGGTAGAATGCTTTTCTAGCAACAACATTATATGATTTTTGCTTAGTTGAGCTTCCTCAGCGCTGGAAGTACAATCCACGGGATGTCTTCGGGCTGAATATTAGGATGGAGAACTTTCATAGTTGTCCATGCCCATATATTGTGGCCCAGGGCAACAATCCTTCAAGTCTCGATTTGGAGTGGCACGTGGAGAGGATGATGTCATTTCCTCCATGGCATGACTTGTATGTAATAGAAGCAGAGTATGACCCTTCATCAAATCCAACGCATGATCCTAATGATGAGGTGTTAAAAGTGGTGAAGGACAAATGGCTTGATTGGATGGACAAAAAAATCACCAACTGGTGGATCATGAGGGTCCACAACAAAAAAGAGACGTTTGATCTAGGTCTTATGATAAACGAGAATCTATCCCAAGCATACGATACAAATTGCAACACTTATCGACCTATCATGTTCATTGACATCGTGCCTAGGAGTACACAAATCCCTAGCAGGGTATAAGGCATGATAGAAGTACATAAGCAACGCACTAAAAAGACCCACTTGTCAAAAGGAAGGGCAAGCAGTTGCTCCCTGAAGAAGAGGTCACTCCAAAAAAGAGGAGTGTTGTTGCAACGCTTTTGCCCACCAACGTTGCAAAGAAGCCTCAAACTGGTACAACTTGCCCCTTTGGTGTGAACCTTCCTACAGCATCAGCAGCTATGGGAGAAAGCACTACAGAAATTCTTGTGTCGGCGTACTAGGTGCAGCAAATTTAGCAGGCACAGCAAGAGCAGCAGGCACGGCAGGAGATAGATTTCATTGATCTAGAAATGGAAGCATCAGACAAAGAAGGAATGAGTCTAATAATGTAACAGTTCGCTACTTTGGCTCTAGCATCATCTGAGCCCGTAGGTGCATTTTCTCTCTCTCCCCCTCTCTCTTCTGTTCCTCTGGAGACTTTCCTTTTCAACGTCGAAACCCTAGTTTCCATCCAAGTTGCATTCAGTGTCCCCATCTCAGTCGCTCCTCAACCTACATCCCAATCATTTTCCCCTTCATCCTTACCTCCTGTCTCTCAGACGTTTGATGTTTTTGCATCTGTTTCCAATGCATTTGTGTTTCCTACATCTTCTACCCCTGCCCCTCAGGATTTTCTCCACATAGTTGTTGCATCTACCATTGTAGTAAATCCTAGCCTATTCTCGTCGTCATGCATCTCCTTAGTAGTAGCAATAGCACCTCTTGATGTCCCAGCCTCGGCCTCTAGTAATTCAGTCATCATTATGCAAACCCCGATGCCTCCCAAGGTCACCATAGTCGCTTCCCCGACTATCCCTCAGTCCTCTACTGAAGTTGATCCAATCGAGCTTTGTTCCCTTTTGCGCTGCTCTTTGGCATAGAGGAACCAAAGGAGATGGAGCTGAAGGTCATTCATGAGGGTATAATTACAGAAAGCATACGCCTGGCGCAGTAGAGTTCCTCACGCTGGCTCAAGGGTCAAAAAAGAAGAAAAATGCAAGCTCCAGACTAGGCGAAAAGGAGGTCCATATTTGATCCAAAGAAAATGTAACTCCATAGAATGGAGAAGGTGCCCAAGGTCCAAAATCCCTTGGAGGAAATGACACCAATGGACTACTCTTTTCGACATACAGTCGAAGACATGAAAACAATCAATGTCGCAAACAAGATAGGGAACATCTGAGTTGAAATGGGCACCATCTATTTTCATAGTGAGCATCATAAGACTCCCTTCTACGAGGCTAAGTCTAAAAACATAAAGCTAGAGAATACCTTGGCGCACACAAGAGCGTAGCTAGAAGAGACTCAAGCTAAATCCGAGCAATTGCAACGGTGCGTGTTCAGCCTAGAGCATGAGGTGAATAATTACAGACAATAATATGAGTAGCGTCTCAAAGCGCATGAAGAAATAGAAAGCCAGTTGTAGGCTTCAAATGCTCAGGTCCAGGAGCTGCAGGACTAGTTGGTGGAAATAATAGTATAGATAGATGTCTTCACAAAATATCGCATCAAAAATATTCGTCACTTCCTGACAAACTTCAGAGCCAAGGCGATAAAAATCCTCACATTCATTTGGAAGGCCAAGCAGAAGGTTTCTAATGGTGGGCCCATCATGGAGGATGCTGAGAGGCACATGGAGCGATGGCTAGAGTTGGTAATGAAAGCACAATCCCTAGAAAAAATGAACTTCCAGCTTTCCCCTATGTGCATGCTTGCTCGATCATGGGCAACTGTGAATATGACATTGCGGGCCTACTTCATAAAGCAAAAAAGATCCCAAGAAATGAGAAAGTTTTTATATGCATTCGAACAGGAAAGGTGCATCTCTCTAATGTATTTTGATGCTCTCACATAGCTTGGTTTCCCTAGCTTCACTGGCGAGGATGAGACTATTTTGACAAAGGAAGATCTTAGCCTAGTGTGGGATGCCTTTGAGGATGATACTTCGGATATCGACAGTTGGAGTGAGCCCATTAAAGAAGCTTAGGTAATCCAGTTGACGATAAATTTCACGTAGATCGAGTCCTATTTGGTGGACCTTAGCCAGAGGACTAACTTCGCTGATGTGGACCAGCTTGAAACTTTCGAATACCTAGTTAAAGAGCTCCAAGACTGCAATCTGTTCCAAGAAACCTGGGCCCTAATCGAAGCCACCTATGAATCAATCCGCGAGCGTCTCCCACAAATGGAGCCTCCCCAGCAGTATGAGGACCAGTAAGAGGAAGGAGGCCAAGAAGAAGAGGGTCGTGAGCCCCAAAAAGAAGAGGAAGAAGCAGAAAGGGAGAGGCTAGAGGAAGAGTCTACTGCCAACAGTGAGCACTTAGAAGAGGATAGTGATAATGACTCTGAGCCCACCAGATAAGGCTTGGGATTTCAACATTGAGGCGAGCTCAATTCCCTCACGAGCCGCCAGAGATGTTGGCATTTCTTGCCACATTGACTTCCCTTGTATAATTTTTGTTGTTCTGTAATTTCTCCTTCCTTGAAGCTTTCTTCTTTGTACAAAATGTATTTTCTCTATCCTGCTTTCTCTATCAGAATTTGTTAGTTGTGCCCAAGGGCTGGTGCAATTTTTTGTTCATTCAACATGCAAGGTCCTTACCTTGTCAAGGGCGAAGGTAGTTTCGCGCCATGTCTCCAGGCGCAGGTTTATTTTGGGGCAGAAGTAGAACGCAGGACCATTTCGGGCCAGGCAACAGCAAAGGCCAACTCTGGGAAAGAAAACGTAAGAGTGCAATGCTCTTTTGCCCCTGAATAAGAGCGCGAGCCGAATTTCGGCCTTGACTAAGCGCAACTGCAATTTTACAAAGAAAATGCTAAGTGCAACAAGGTGTTTTTGCCCTATCAAAGGAGCGCAATGCCTTTTCGCCCTGTCTAGAGAGTGCAAGGCAATTTCGGGTCAAGGAGGAGCGCTTAGACATTTGACTTTTCAACCAAGGTGCAACTCCTAGTGCAGTGGGGCCCAAAGTCTCTTTGCCCAGATTTGCAAGCGCAATTCCATTTCGAGCCAAAAATGAAAGAAATAGTCTTTGACTTTTCAAAGGCGCTATCCATCGAACAAAAAAAATGTTGTGTTGAAACGGTCATTTTTCTCCAGTTTTCGAGCGCAAAGCCAATCCGAAGCAGGTGGGAGCGCAATGACCTTTGACTTTTCAAACTCTGGCACTACTCCCAATGCTCCAAGTCATTTTGCTCCACCTTCCTAGTGCAAAGCCTTTTCGAAGTCTGCCAGGAGCGCAATGCCCTTTGACTTTTCAAAGCGCAGCAGCAAGTTCGAGGAAAAAAGGCTAAGTATGGCTCCAGGACAGTTTCGCTATATTTTTCCAGGCACAAGGTAAATTTGGGGTAAGTGGAAGTGCAATGTTTGTTGACTTTTCAATGCCAGCACTACTTCCAAGGCTCCAAGGCATTTTCGCTGCAATTTTCTAGAGCAAGGCATTTTCGGAGTCTTCCAAAGCGCAAGCGCCTTTGACCTTTCAACTCTGGCGCCCCTTCCAATGCAGCAAGGCATTTCACTCAAATTTTCGAGCGCAAAGCAAATTCGGCCTAAGGAGGAGCGCAATCACCCTTGACTTTTCAATGTTAATGCTACTCTCAAGATGACAACTAGTTTCATTGCGGTTTTGGAGTGCAAGCACTTTTCGAAGATTGCATCAACGAAACGTAGGTGGGACCTGCATCCATCATATGCATGTTTTTGTCTAGCCTCCTTGCCTCAGCCAGAGGTCCTCAAATGCGCTTCTCAACGACGCAAAGGTGCATCCTTATCCATTCAAACGCAGTCGATCTAAGAAGATTCCAGATTTGATGCCTTTGGATTTCAGAATTCGATCTTTCTTTGAATCAGATCCAGCAAACGAGGAGGCAGCGCCAACAAGCTAAAGTTGTCAGCACATTGAAGGGGAGCAACTGCATTTCAACGAATCATCAGTTTCAGGTTATGTCTCATTACTTTTTGATGAGTGTTTATTTTCCAAATTCTATCCTTGTTGCCACCACGATGTTTTGTGGGTGTGCATTAAATGTTTCAAGTGGCAAGATTCTCTATAAAAGTCGACAATTCTAATGTAATATGATGGACGTTTTTCTAGAGGCTTATTGTAACTTGAATTTTGCTATCAATACAGAGAATGTTTGGCTCTAATTTTGGACTTCTTATGTGTATGTCTTTTATCTTATATTTTTGTTAAATTCTCTACTTTATCTATGGCTTATAATTTTGTCTGGATTTGAGTCCCGATAGAAGGTGAACGCTGGAATAATTCTGGAGATTGCACATGTTAGATGCTTGGTTTTAATTTTTGTTAGTTTTCTGTGTTGAGTGTTATTGATTCAACGTGCAATTAAGTTATCATGTTGTTTGTCCATCATCCCTATTCTACTTGGCCTAAGGTCATATTTCCCATCCCTTTCAGTCATTTCCATTTCTTTTATGTTCCTTAATCTCAAACCCCAAGTTAGAATAGTAAGGGAACCAGCCCATCTCTGGATATTGGCACGGGAGGCATTTCTTCCTCTCGGCATTTCAATGTTGGTCGGGTCTAGGGCGCATGAATGAAACATTTCATACCTAATGCGGATTCTTGACCAACAGTTCCATCACAAAGTCTTGAATAACAAATAGACTTAATTGCACAAAGGGATAGGTTGGATGGTAGCGACCAAGTGTTAGTTGATTGGCTACCCCAGTTCAATGCCCTAGAGGGTAGATGGTCTTATTGACTTTGCTTTACCCAATGGGCTAGGGTTTATAGAGGTAGCATCAATTGGTGTTACCTATTTTCCTATACAACAAAAAAAATAGCCTTAATTGCATAGTAACATGTTAATCTATAAAAATATTTATTAAATTAACATCAATTTTTAAAGCCATAATAAGTAAATAATTACATAATATTTATCTACCACATAGTTGCAAGCTTACTACAATGGTAAGGGCATTGACCTCTTTGAGAGGTCCAAAGTTCAAAACCCACTCAGTATGAGGGGGTTGAAAACCCTCATAAAAACCCGTATAAACTTGTTAAATCAAGTGGCATTAGCTCAATCGGTTAAATTCCACATTTAAGAAGGAAACCAAGGTTCAAATTTTGTCAAGCAATACATGGATAATATCCATGCTTTGTTGTAATACCACTATGTAATGATGATGTAATACGGGTGAGGCCCACTTCAATCCCATATAACCAATTAAAAAATATATTTATCTACCATATACTAATCAATACGAAGATTTCTTATAAATCACCATGGAATTTCAAAATTAACAATCAATACAATTACAATTTACTTATCTGAGCTTGTATTGCCTTAATATTCAAATAGATGTGACTTTAAATAAAACTAGGTAAATGTTATTCCTCAACAGTAATTCTTCAACTATCCTCAATATTTAGATAGAAACAAGATTCCTCGTCCTTAAGCAACATCATCTTATTTAAGCTTTAAAATCCCCATCATGAAAAACCAAATCAAGGTCTCAAGGATTTTGATTAACAAAACCACTTGCAATGGAAGCTTTAAAATCCCCATCATGAAAAACCAAATCAAGGTCTCAAGGGTTTTGATTAACAAAACCACTTGCAATGGAAGACAACATGGAGGAATGAGGCAATAAAATCGAAGCATTCTCTCCTTTACCAACATCATGCATCCTAATCACCACCCAAATAACAAAAAATGGATAAAAGTGAATACTATTGTTTTCCCTCTTGCTTTTTGAAGTCAATATCTTCTAATTGTAGAGCTTGTTAAAACTTCGTTGAAGCATTAGACTTCAATTACACTAATTTAAATTTTTCAAAACTACTAATAATGATATAGTAATAGTAATGCTCCATCTTCAAATGGCATTAGCTCAGCAGGTTATACTGAAAAAAAAAGCCAAATTTTCTCGGAGTATTGCCAGACTTGCCTAAATCCTTGAAGGGATTTAAACACCCTGACTTATACTCAATGCTATCATGGGTTATGGGGTTGGCCACACATACGACAGTATATAAGTGGCATGTTTCTCTTATCGAGTGCATTTCGCATGGCGAATTCTACGTGCCCGCCACTACGAAATCGGGTACCAAGCCCATATTTTTCAACTGGGCAGAATGGGTGGCACAGTAAATGCAGTTCTAGCTGACCGATGTACAGAGTGGGAGAGACATGACATTCCAGCCTTGCTCTTTTCTTGTGTGGTATTTATTTTACCACATGCAAATTTTCTTTGCTTTCATTGACATAACCCGCACGAATGGAGAAGGCAAGGCATTCCTTGTTTATCAATGGACTTAGAGTCTGTCAAGACGCGAGTCCTATTATAATTTCAACAAGATGTTCTTTGGTCCGGCCCTGGAGCTTATTTACGGCACCTACAAGCGAGTGTCGATACAAATGAGAGATGAAGTAGTGTAGGGGGACATCGACGATGTTTTCCAACTCATTCAGTGCCTCGTTGTCAGAATCTAAAGGTTTACTGGAAAACCCTTCCTATTGCCATACTATACGACGGAATACTTGTTTGCCCTCGAAGTCATCTGGTAGTGCGAATTCATTGATGACACATATGGGCATGGGAGGAGGAAGCCACACACCTTCCCTTGGCCTTTCCACCTCGACGACATCAAGGTCATAGATAATTGGTAGAATGCTTTTCTAGCAGCAACATTATATGATTTTTGCTTAGTTGAGCTTCCTCAACGCTGGAAGTACAATCCGCGGGATGTCTTCAGGCTAAATATTAGGATGGAGAACTTTCATAGTTGTCCACGCCCATATATTGTGGCCCAGCGCAACAATCCTTCAAGGCTTGATTTGGAGTGGCACGTGGAGAGGATGATGTCATTTCCTCCATGGCACGACTTCTATGTAATAGAAGCAGAGTATGACCCCTCATCAAATCCAACGCATGACCCTAATGATGAGGTGTTCAAAGTTGTGAAGGACAAATGGCTTGATTGGATGGACGAAAAAATCACCAACTGGTGGATCATGAGGGTCCACAACAAAAAAGAGACGTCTGATCTAGGTCTTATGATAAACGAGAACTTATCCCAAGCATACGATACAAATTGCAACACTTATCGACCTATCATGTTCACTGACATCATGCCTAGGAGTACACAAATCCCTAGCAGGGTATAAGGCATGGCAGAAGTACATAAACAGCGCATTAGGAAAGACCCACTTGTCAAAAGGAATGGCAAGCAGCTGCTCCCTGAAGAAGAGGTCACTCCAAAAAAGAAGAGTGTTGCTACAGCGGTTTTTCCCACCAACATTGCAAAGAAGCCTCAAACTGGTACAACTTGCCCCTTTAGTGTGAACATTCCTACATCAGCAGCAGCTATGGGAGAAAGTGCTACAGAAGTTCTTGTTTCGGCGTAGCAGGTGCAGCAAATTCAGCAGGCACAACAAGAGCAGTAGGCACAGCAGGAGATAGAGTTCATTGATCTGGAAATGGAAGCATCAGATAAAGGAGGAATGATTCTAATCATGTAACAGTTCGCTACTTCGGCTCTAGCATCGTCTGAGCCCGTAGGTGCATTCTCTCTCTCTCCCCCTCTGTTCCTCTAGAGACTTTCCTTTTCAACGTCAAAACCCCAGTTTCCACCTAAGTTGCATTCGACGTCCCCATCTCAGTCGCTCCTCAACCTACATCCCAGTCATTTCCCCCTTCATCCTTGCCTCTTGTCTCTCAGACGTTTGATGCTTTTGCATCTGTTTCCAATGCATTTGTATTTCCTACATCTTCTACCCCTGCCCCTCAGGATTTTGTCCACCTTGTTGTTGCGTCTACCGTTGCAGTAAAGCCTAGCCTATTCTCATCACCATGCATCTCCTTAGTAGTAGCAATAGCACCTCTTGATGTCCCAGCCTCGGCCTCTAGTACTTCAGTCACCGTTGTGCAAACCCCAGTGCCTCCCGAGGTCACCACAGTCGCTTCCCCGGCTGTCCCTCAGTCCTCTACTAAAGCTGATCCACATCGAGCTTTGTTCCCTTTCACGCTGCTCTTTGGCGTAGAGAAACCAAAGGAGATGGAGCTAAAGGTCATTCATGAGGATCTAATTACATAAAGCATACGTCTGGCGCAGTAGAGTTCCTCACGCTGGCTCAAGGTCAAAAAAGAAGAAAAGCGTAGGCTTCAGACTACGCGAAAAGGAGGGCCATATTCAATCCAAAGAAAATGTAACTCCATATAATGGAGAAAGTGCCCAAGGTCCAAAATCCCCTGGAGGAAATGACACCAGCAGACTACTCTTTTCGACATATAGTCGAAGACATGAAAACGATCAATGTCGCAGACAAGATAGGGAACATCTGAGTTGAAATGGGCACCATCTATTTTCATAGTGAGCATCACAAGACTCCCTTCTACGAGGCTAAGTCTAAAAACGTAAAGCTGGAGAAGACCTTGGCACACACAAGAGCGTAGCTAGAAGAGACTCAGGCTAAATTCGAGCAGTTGCAACGATGCGTGTTCAGCCTAGAGCATGAAGTGAATAATTACAAAAAATAATATGAGTAGCGTCTCAAAGCGCATGAAGAAACAGAAAGCCAGTTGTAGGCTTCGAATGCTCAGGTCTAGGAGCTGCAGGACTAGTTGGCGGAAATAATAGTATAGATAGAGGTCTTCACAAAAGATCGCATCAAAAATATTCGTCACTTCTTGACAAACTTCAGAGCCAAAGTGATAAAAATCCTCACATTCGTTTGGGAGGCCAAGCAGAAGGTTTCTAACGGTGGGCCCATCGTGGAGGATGCTGAGAGGCACATTGAGCGATGGCTAGAGTTGGCAATGAAGGCACAATCCCTAGAAAAAATGAACTTCCAGCTTGCCTCTATGTGCATGCTTGCTCGGTCATGGGCAATTGCGAATATGACATTGCGGGCCTACTTCATGAAGTAAAAAATAGCCTGAGAAACGAGAAAGTTGTTAGATGCATTCGAACAGGAACGGAGCATCTCTCTAATGTATTTTGATGCTCTCACACAGCTTGGTTTCCCTAGTTTCATTGGTGAGGATGAGACTATTTTGACAAAGGAAGATCTTAGCCTAGTGTGGGATGCCTTTGAGGACGATACTTTGGATATCGACTGTTGGAGTGAGCCCATTACAAAAGCTCAGGTAATCCAGTTGACGATAAAGTTCATGCAGATCGAGTCCTATTTGGTGGACCTTAGCCAGAGGACTAACTTCGCTGATGCAGACCAACTTGAAACTTTCGAATACCTAGTTAAAGAGCTCCAAGACCGCACTCCGTTCCAAGAAACCTGGGCTCTGATCGAAGCCACCTATGAATCAATCCGCGAGCGTCTCCCGCAAATGGAGCCTCCCCAGCAATGAGGACCAAGAAGAGGAAGGAGGCCAAGAAGAAGAAGGTCATGAGCCCCAAAAAGAAGAGGAAGAAGCAGAAAGGGAGAGGTTGGAGGAAGAGTCTGCTGCCAATAGTGAGCACTTAGAAGAGGATAGTGATAATGACTCTGATCCCACCAGATAAGGCTTGGGATTTCAACATTGAGGCGAGCTCAATTCCCTCACGAGCCGCTAGAGATGTTGGCATTTCCTGCCACATTGACTTCCCCTGTATAATTTTTGTTGTCCTGTAATTTCTCCTTCCCTGAAGCTTTCTTCTTTGTACAGAATGTATTTTCTCTATCCTGCTTTCTCTGTCAAAATTTGTTAGTTGTGCCCAAGGGCTGGTGTAGTTTTCTGTTCATTCAACATGCAGGGTCCTTACCTTGTCAAGGGCGAAGGTAGTTTCGCGCCATGTCTCCAGGCGCAGGTTTATTTCGGGGCAGAAGTAGAACGCAGGACCATTTCAGCCCAAGCAGCAGCAAAAGCCAACTCCGGGAAAGAAAACGTAAGAGTGCAATGCTCTTTTGCCCCTGAATAAGAGTGCGAGCCGAATTTCGGCCTTGACTGAGCGCAACTGTGATTTTACAAAGAAAATGCTAAGTTCAACAAGGTGTTTTTGCCTTATCAAAGGAGCGCAATGTCTTTTCGCCCTGTCTGGAGAGTGCAAGGCAATTTTGGGTCAAGGAGGAGCACTTAGACATTTGACTTTTCCACCAAGGCGCAGCTCCCAGTGCAGTGGGGCCCAAAGTCTCTTTGCCCAGATTTGCAAGCGCAATCCCATTTCGGGCCAAGGAGGAGAGAAACAACCTTTGACTTTTCAAAGGCGCTATCCATCGGACAAAAAAAATGCTAAGTGTTGAAACAGTCATTTCGCTCCAGTTTTCGAGCGCAAAGCCAATCCGGAGCAGGTGGGAGCGCAATGACCTTTGACTTTTCAAACTCTGGCGCTGCTCCCAATGCTCCAAGTCATTTCGCTCCACCTTCCTAGCGCAAAGCCTTTTCGAAGTCTGCCAGGAGCACAATGCCCTTTGATTTTTCAAAGCGCAGCAGCAAGTTCGAGGAAAAAAGGCTAAGTATGGCTCCAGGACAGTTTCGCTATATTTTTCCAGGCACAAGGTAAATTTGGGGTAAGTGGAAGTGCAATGTCTGTTGACTTTTCAACGCCAGCACTACTTCCAAGGTTCCAAGGCATTTTCGTAGCAATTTTCTGGAGCAAGGCATTTTCGGAGTCTTCCAAAGCGCAAGCACCTTTAACCTGTCAACTCTGGCGCCCCTTCCAATACAGCAAGGCATTTCACTCAAATTTTCGAGCGCAAAACAAATTCGGCCCAAGTGGGAGCGCAATCATCCTTGACTTTTCAATGTCGACGCTATTCTCAGGGTGACTAGTAGTTTCGTTGCGGTTTTGGAGCGCAAGCGTTTTTCGAAGGCTGCATCAACGAAACGTAGGTGGGACCTGCATCCATCATATGCATGTTTTTTTCTAGCCCCCTTGCCTCAGCCAGAGGTCCTCAAAGGCGCTTCTCAACGACGCAAAGGTGCATCCTTATCCATTCAAACGTAGTCGATCTGAGAAGCTTCCAGATTTGATGCCTTTGGATTTCAAAATCCGATCTTTTTTTGAAGCGGATCCAACAAATGAGGAGGCAGCGCCAGCAAGCTAAAGTTGTCAGCACATTGAAGGGGAGCAACTGCATTTCAATGAATCATCAGTTTCAGGTTATGTCTCATTACTGTTTGATGAGTGTTTATTTTCCAAATTATATCCTTGTTGCCACCATGATGTTATGTGGGTGTGCATTAAATGTTTCAAGTGGCGGGATTCTCTATAAAAGTCAGCAATTCTAATGTAATATGATGGACGTTTTGCTAGAGGCTTATTGTAACTTGAATTTTGCTATCAATACAGAGAATGTTTGGCTCTAATTTTGGACTTCTTCTTATGTGTATGTCTTTTATCTTATATTTTTGTTAAATTCTCTACTTTATCTGTGGCTTATAATTCTGTCTAGATTTGAGTCCCGATAGAAGGTGAACGCTGGAATAATTCTGGAGATTGCACATGTTAGATGCTTGGTTTTAATTTTTGTTAGTTTTTTGTGTTGAGTGTTATTGATTCAACGTGCAATTAAGTTATCGTGTTGTTTGTCCATCATCCCTATTCTACTTGGCCTAAGGCCATATTTCCCATCCCTTTCAGTCATTTCCATTTCTTTTATGTTCCTTAATCTCAAACCCCAAGTTAGAATAGTAAGGGAACCAACCCATCTCTGGAGATTGGCACGGGAGGCATTTCTTCCTCTCGGCCTTTCAATGTTGGTCGGGTCTAGGGCGCATAAATGAAACATTTCATACCTAAGGCGGATTCTTGACCAACAGTTCTATCACAAAGTCTTGAATAACAAATAGGCTTAATTGCACAAAGGGATAGGTTGGATGGTAGCGACCAAGTGTTAGTCAATTGGCTACCCCAGTTCAATGCCCTAGAGGGTAGATGGTCTTATTGACTTTGCTTTACCCAATGGGCTAGGGTTTATAGAGGTAGCATCAATTGGTGTTACCTATTTTCCTATACAACAAAAAAAAATAGCCTTAATTGCACAGTAACATGTTAATCTATAAAAACATTTCTTAAATTAACATCAATTTTTAAAGCCATAATAAGTAAATAATTACATAATATTTATCTACCACATAGTTGCAAGCTTACTAAGGGCATTGACCTCTTTGAGAGGTCCAAAGTTCAAACCCCACTCAGTATGAGGGGGCTGAAACCCCCCATAAAAACCCGTGTAAACTTGTTAAATCAAGTGGCATTAGCTCTATCGGTTAAATTCCACATTTAAGAAAGAAACCAAGGTTCAAATTTTGTCGAGCAATACATGGATAATATCCATGCTTTGTTGTAATACCACTATGTAATGATGATGTAATACGGGTGAGGCCCACTTCAATCCCATATAACCAATTAAAAAATATATTTATCTACCATATACTAATCAATACGAAGATTTATTATAAATCACCATGGAATTTCAAAATTAACAATCAATACAATTACAATTTACTTATCTGAGCTTGTATTGCCTTAATATTCAAATAGATGTGACTTTAAATAAAACTAGGTAAATGTTATTCCTCAACAGTAATTCTTCAACTATCCTCAATATTTAGATAGAAACAAGATTCCTCGTCCTCAAGCAACATCATCTTATTTAAGCTTTAAAATCCCCATCATGAAAAACCAAATCAAGGTCTCGAGGATTTTGATTAACAAAACCACTTGCAATGGAAGCTTTAAAATCCCCATCATGAAAAACCAAATCAAGGTCTCAAGGGTTTTGATTAACAAAACCACTTGCAATGGAAGACAACATGGAGGAATGAGGCAATAAAATCGAAGCATTCTCTCCTTTACCAACATCATGCATCCTAATCACCACCCAAATAACAAAAAATGGATAAAAGTGAATACTATTATTTTCCCTCTTGTTTTTTGAAGTCAGTATCTTCTAATTGTAGAGCTTGTTAAAACTCCGTTAAAGCATTAGACTTCAATTAAACTAATTTAAATTTTTCAAAACTATTAATAATGATATAGTAATAGTTATGCTCCATCTTCAAATGGCATTAGCTCAGTAGGTTATATTCCTCAACTTTCAAAAAGGAGACCTAGGCTCATATCTTGCCAAGCGATACATACATAGTTGTCAAACTGTTGTAATGTCATCATGTGGTCGTAATGTAATACAGGTAGAGATCGTAATGTAATACAGGTAGAGAACCCAATTCAATCTCATATAACCAATTGAAACTATAATTTATAAAAATGAAATTTAATAATGGTTTCAATCCCATATAACCTTGAAACTTCAATTTATAAAAATTAAATTACGTATTTATAAATATCATGTAATTTTCCTTCCAAATACAAATAAAAAACCCGTGTTAACATATAAAATTGCAACCTCCTTAATCCTTTCTTACATAGATTACTTCTACAATCAATAATTTTTTGTAATCATTGTATGGTATGTGACTTTTACCTCCCTCAATAGTCAATTTCACATTTATGTCATCATTGTATGGTATGAGATTTTTACCTCCTCAATAGTCAATTTCACATTTAATACATTCCCATTTTCAATTCACATTTAATACATTCCCAAATTTCAATTGCTTGAAAGGTATTTCTATCTTTGTCTATAAAAAAACATCACAAATAATAATTTTTTAAAGAATGTAAAACAATCATTACAGTGGCACCCACCGGAGTTCCAGATTTCTCACATTGTGATAAACATTAAAGTAATAAGATGGAAACAATAACACCATCCTTATAAGAAAATTGTTATTTCACAAAGAATTTTCATATATAACAAACATTTAAAAGATATTACTTCAAAATTGACCTAACAGCACCATGTAACATTAAATTCCAAGTAAAATAACCACTGATATGATTGTGCAGCAAAACTCTTGACAATTAAAGTTAAACAACTTTTAATGTGTTTTCAAATTTCTGCCTCTAAGAAAACATATGAATCATAATTTCTCACATAGCCATAATTAGTTACATTTTAAATTAAAACAATATATATACATGATTGAGACCCTCCACTTTATAATTTTATTTAAAAACTGTGAAGGAAAATAAAATCCCTGAATTCCTTATATGATTGCTATAATAGCTCCTAGACTTCTACCGAATTGCTATGTGATATTTACATAACTAATTTATTAGTTATTTAACAAATTTAACTCTAATATATTTTTATTTTCTATTTGGTTAGAACGTAGTTCGTACTCTAGTCTACTACTATATTCTGTAAGGGGGCATGTTGAACTAGCCCTGACATTCAAAGTATTTCCAAGACCCAACTGCAAAGGCTGCACACGGTCAGGATTGAGTGGCCCCGTGCGCACATGCAACACTGGGCAAGAGATACAATTAACTCTAATATTGAAAATACTTGGATTTGTAAAACATCACATGCTACCACTTGAAATATGATAATAATAATAATAATAACATACTGTTGAATTAATTGATATCTTGTATTTACTTGATAATGACAGACATTAAGTATGTTGATTACTCAAGTCAACAATCAGTTTCAAACAAGGCTGCAAGAGTACCATATATTTGGCAGTACATCAAGACTCGCAATAAGGTTAGAGGACTCCGGGTACCAACATTAACATCTCGAGACAGCAACAACTTTTCTGCATCACGTCAACACCTTCCTCGTCTAAAGAGTTGGGCCTTGCATGTCGAGTGTTTGAGTTCTCCATTTTTACCTCCTCCAACCCCCAATTGTTTCTATCTATCTAGTCCACAGAGCACGCATGTATTTGTCTTAAGAGTTCTATTCATCTATATTTCTATTTCTATTTTCTGTTTGCTGTATAGTTTAGTTGGAAGCCTCTAGAACAACTGTCTTCAAAACTATGTAAATCAATTATTTCATATTAGAAAACGACGAATCAGGGGCTGCTCTGTAACTTCATGAAAGTTAGAATTTTAACTTGCAGTCACTATTAACAAAGATTAAAAATATGAAGAGCCTGACCTCAGCATCCGAACCCCAATATCCATTATAACGGTAAACGATAGAGATGCACAAATAGCAATCTTCTGCTCAAAAGAACTGATCGTATTTGCCAATCACTCAAACGTTAATAAAACAGATTAGGTAACCTCAGATATTAATGTGTTAAATTAAAATGAAGGCAAAGATGTTATGAAAGTCAAATCATGGCTGAACAAGTATAACAGATTTAGAGAACCATAAATAGGGAAAACAACTATGCAATTACGCAGTTCAATCAGCAAATGCAGACTAAACCACACAACAATCATGGTAAAAAACACATTCAAAACCAAACTTGGTGAATCTACTCCATCTCTTGAAATTAAAAACCTATTGAAACTGACTTGAGTTCTAGACATGTTGAAAAAGGGCATTCATATTACTTCAACCTAATCACAAAATCTTCTGCATCTTGAAAAACTATTAGACAATATAAGCAAAAGGTCTAGAAGACTTCTCCAAAATGATCCACCTTAGACAATCAGTTCAACAAATCATAACAGTGACTTTGGTGCACTTGAGAGGCCTATACATGTTTTGACCTGCGCATTTATAATCAATCTATCTTAAGCATAAACACTGACCAGAAGTCAATCCAAGCAAATTGACCAGATAATTTTGTACACAACTTATTAGACCCAAAATGGAAGCCGTTCAAAGATAGATATTCCACACTGGAATTAATATATCTAACACCAATATAGATCAAAGTTAGATATTTCACACTGGCAATAATATATCTAACACCAATATAATTGTTCTTCTCCCTACTTAGTAAATAACTGAAGTTACAAAATTTATGGTCCAATAAAAAAAGCATAGGTCTCTTTGCCTTTCCTTATACTCCCACCCTTGATCAGAAATCTGAGAGTACCCAATATAATTCTCGAAATGCGTGAATCTTCTGCCACACACAATAAACTGAAATTGTATGCAATTTAAGAACCTTATCCATGCACCAAGACTGCTTAGAAGTTGCATGATACGCATTTTAAACCTCAACAGCCCAATATTTTTCAATCCAAATAAATCTCTGGAGAAACAAAATACCACATAAATTTATCATATAACCAATAAAGAAAAATTATTCTCTCACTACGTATTACAAGATTATTTTGTTGCAAATTTTGACATTGTTTATGACCTATATAGTATAAAAAAGAAAAAGAAAATTATTTGTGCATAAAATACTGTCACAGGATACAATTCTTTAAAGATAAAATCACAGGATACAATATTTTAAAGATGAATTATGAAAAAGGAGATGAAGTCACAAGATACATTTCTTTAAAGAAGTGTAATGGAAAGCCCCAGAGTACACACACATAATTCAACGTGACATACAACATAGCTTCCTTAAAAACCTAAAATAAGCTTTCCATCCACTTTACAGGGTGTCCGCAGTAAAAACCTAACAAAATTCAACGTGACATATAGCATACCGCAGTAAAAACCTAACAAAATTCAACATGACATATAGCATAGCTTCCTATAAAACCTAAAATAAACTTTCCATCCACTTAACAGGGTGTCCGCAGTAAAAACACAACAAAAGGAAAGGAAAAATAAAATTGGTTAAAAATATAAAGATATTAATCAAAATTTGGCTAAAAGAAACAATTTAACGACGGGTAAATTTATCACAGGATTCAATTTGCTTTACTGCTGAAAATTTTTAAGCAACAACGATCCGTTTGAATAAACCATCATTTTGGAGTTCCACTATTCTGCTCAAAGATGTTTGTCTTGTGAGTTTCCACACCAATTAGTGTTGGACTTGTGTCACTCAATATTGTCTTTTTGAAATCTAAACTGAGGCAGGTTTCCCACTTTTCTGATGAAACCTAATTTAGGTGCATACCAATATGCAGGTTGAATGAAATGTAAGGGCTTCCCCTGCCACTCCATCTTCAATCAGAAGTTAAGAGCAAACATTGGAAGGATAAGGAGTCACAGTTTCCTAGGAAGCACAATATTTTTTGGCAAGCAAAGATCCTAAACAGAGAATATGTTGCTAACCACAGAGACTCCAAATGAAAAAGCCCTTAACGGTAGTTTGAATGGGATCAGCCCTAACTGGAGACCATCAAGAATTGAATGGTAAGCTAGAAGATCAAGGAGCTGAACTTGTAAATTTAAAAATGGCCCTTGAAAGTAGTACTCGTGATCTTGGCAGAGGACCATAATTGGATAAACAAAAAGAAACTGTAGATGACCTGCAGAACCAACCTATTCATGGAAGACTGGACAGTAAATTTCAACCCACAGGAGAAAACCACATGTATGGCACCCTGTAAGCAAAAGTTTCAACTCTCCCTCTACAATTCTCACATGGACAATTCCTTGACCAGAATGGTGGCACTATAGAATCCTATTCCATTTCATCACAGTTAAGCAAGTTTACCTACTGAGTTTATACAATAACATGCAAGGAAATGGGATTAGGAAACACTCTTCTAGCCTCAATTTCATGGAAGCCAATGGGTTATATATGAAAGCAGCAAATGGATCATGAAAACCTACCTTCAGATGTAAGACATGTTCTGAAGGAGGGCATTTGGGGCATTGCTTGCCCAAAGATCTCATACATAAAATTGAAAGGGAAAGAATAAGAGAGATGAAATACTATGCAGCTTATGGTTGAGGAGAAGAGTGACCAAGAAAGTAAATGTAAATGGCAATACCAAGGAATCCGAACCTCAAATAAGCATAGCCATATTATTAAATCCTTCATTTTTTAGTTCTTAACACATATCTACTATCAGGACTTTATACTCTAAGAAATCCACAGAGGGCAAAATAAGGAACAGAGATGTTCTCTCCTTTCAGAGAAAGGGGGGACAACAAAGATGGCCAGGGTAATAATGCTCCCAGGCTTCTCCTTTCCAAAGAGAAGGCAGCCTCAGATTCAATCTAGGGTGAGCAAGAAGGGGCATGGGAAAGGTAATATAGTTCCGCCTCCCAGTGAGAAGCAGCTTTGAGTAAAACCAATTCGAATTTTGAAACCCTGCCAAGCAAACATGCTAAGAAAACTAAAGCCAATATCTTTACAAAGAGAAGACCCAAAACTTGGTGAGTTCTGGAAGGAAGTCCAATCTTCCAGAAAAATTGGGAGCACAGACTTAGATGAGTCTTCTTGTACTTAATCTAGTTTGATTTCCAGACTCTGTCTATCCCATCCATAAAATGTATGCTATGCATATCATTTACATCTAGTATAGCAATCATAATTTTATTCATCCATAATGAAAATTCTTCAACCTGACAATGAATCCGTATTAAAGTCTTAAAGAACTAGCACATTCTTAAATGTGTGTGCACACGTGCGTACTTATTGCAATTCCATTAAAAAAGCCAAACACTTTTTCCAATTTTCAGTTTCTATAGTCTAAGTTGTAGTCCCTTCAAAAGTCTAGCATGGAATTTCCTGGAATCCAAATTATGATTGAAATGAGAAAGTACTAAATTTATTATTTTACATGGTTTAGAATTTGGCATTTTGACCTTGCAGGCTTAAGGTACCATACTATAAGTAAACAAATTAGAATTGTGCAAGACGACTTGCACCAAAAACTGCCAATCCACATAATCTTCTTTGTCCATCTCAGAATTTTGGATTATCTCTTAATATAGATCGGGTAAGTCTCATGTTTACAGAATCCGATATAGAGAACCTCCCTTAGAGTTGTTCACAGGTTTCCAATAGGCATTCTATTAGCAGTGCATTTGCATGCACACGCGTGCACACACACATATATATTTATATATATGTTGGATACCTATTGCAATTCCATTAAAAAGGTTTAACACTTTTTTCCAAATTTCAGTTTCTCTAGTCTAAATTGTACTTTTTTCAATAGTTCAGCATGGAATTTCCTTGAATCTAAACTATGATTGAAATGAGAAAGTACTAAATTTATTATTTTGCATGGTTTAGAATTTAGCATTTTGACCTTGCAGGTTTAAGGTACCATACTTAGTAAATTAATTAAAATTGTGCAAGAAGACTTGCACCAAAAACTGCCAGTCCACATAATCTTCTTTGTCCAGCTCAGAATTTTGGATTATCTCTAATATAGACGGGTAAACTGGACTTCAAGGGTTTTATTTTTAAAACGAGTAAGTTTGACATTCGTTTGTTGTATAAAGTGTAACTACACGTGAAATTCACTGCTTGACAAGAGTATGTTGGGAAAATCAGTCTACAACTCCTTGCTAAGCAGAGCAACAAAAATTGACTCCTTGTGAAAGTAGTTAAATTGTCAGAAATACATTAACATGCACGAGAGAGAAAGAGAGAGAGAGAGAGAGAGAGAGAATGCAGCAATACAACCCTAATCATAGACCTTTACAATTCTGCATTTCTCGTGATAATTGAGCCCCATAGATTCTTCCAGCCTTAAAAAACTTCTTTTCTGCCTGTCAACACCAGCCACTGATACAGTTTTCACATTTTGAAGCTTCTGGCTAGATTTTTCAAATTTTCACTTCACATTTTTATTCTGCACCCACAATGATACCATGCTGCTAGTATTGGAGATCTTAAACAAACAACAGGCATGCGGATTTTGAATCCATGTTACTACATCTATTTGCAGTGCTCATTCTTTGAAGGTCGTGTCAGACAAAATTATTTCTCTTGGAACTTTACCTTCTTGTCTGCTGTCCCAAACCACTATAGTCAAAAAATAAAATAAAAAGGGAGAAAAAACAGCCTACAGCAGTTGGCCACATCATTGCAAATAAATGTCTTGGTTCCAGACAATGTCTCATTAAGCAATGTATAAGAATATGCGATGACTCCCACCGGGTTCAATATATGAGAAAATGTCAAATGGAACACACTGGAAGACAATGCTGAATAAGACATTTAATTGCTAGAAATACCATGACTGAATGTGAAACTGTGCAAGATTCCTTTCTACCCATAGTGAGTACAAAGAGATTTTATAATATTGGAAGAGTTATAAACTTATAAATGCATGCCAACTTGCCTAACCTCAGAAGAGACAGTTTCAAGCTATTCTTTTTGCCTAACCCACCCTCAACATATATGATAACTACTTTCATTTCTTATAACATAAAGTGGTCAAACATACCAAGATGTCCCTAGAAGACAAATGAGAGTGCCCACACATCAAGTCTCTAGAGGAGGAAAAACTCCTCCTTGATTTACATTCTCTTGTGTCTCATGTTCCTTACAATCTTTTTTCTCTGGAAGGTCCTCAAACGCCTGGTTTGCCGCATCCTTATTTTCAGAGTTCCCTAATGGATCAGCTACCACATCTTCAGTAGTCTCTAGTTCCCTGCAATCTTTTTTCTCTTGAGGCTCCTCAGGTGGCTGTTTTGCCTCCTGTTCATATTGTTCACAATTCTTTGGTGGGTCCATTACCACATCTTGAGAAGTCTCTTGGTCCTTCTGGCCTTCCCTCTCCACTGAAAGCTTATCCCTCTCTTCATTTGTCTCCTGTTTAACTTGTTGATTAGTCCCTTGAGAATCAGCTACCATATCCCCGCCTTGATTCTGCGGTCCAGCACCCACAGAGGCTGCAACAACCTTGGGACCTAACTGCTCTTGATTCCCAGTTGTCTGATCAATTTCATGGGAGCCACCCTGTTCTTGTTTTGTGTAATCTCCCTCATCCATACATGTCTCCTGTTGTTGATGATTCTGCTGGTCATCAATGTTTGCTGCAGTTGAATTCTGTGCAGGTGCTGTTTCTTGGCCGTTCTCGGTAGCCTTTGAAGAACTTCCCTCCAATGTTTTTTCTTTCTCAGTGGAGCCTTGAATAACTTCCTTTTTCTTTCTTAATGCCTTGTGCCTTTTATTCTTCTTTCCCTTACGCCTTCCAGATGGTTGGTCGAATGCACACTCCCTCTTCATGCCAGCATGAACCTCAGGATGAGAGCTTCGTGTGCCAGCCAAAACATCATGATTGGTGACTGAAGGATTTGTAGAAAATCCTTGAAAACCTGTCCATAATGAATCACAAGTGGAAATAATCAGCTTCATTTTCTATGTAAGAAAGTTGTTAAGTAATTCTGTGGCAAGTTTCAAGAGAAACATTGAGAAACAATTTTCAGTGGATGATGTCATACCTTGCTGTGCATGGATTGCTGTGAGTGCAGTTCGAGCTGCTTTAATTTCCGCACCCTTCTTACTATTTGCTGGACCTCCCTGATAGCAAATACCTGCAATTTCTACAGTAGCAGTAAAAGTGGCTGCATGCCCCTCCCCTTCCTTTTCACATTTATATGATGGAACAGGCAAGCTCAACTTCTGAGCATATTCTTGCAGAAGGTTTTTACATAGTCCTGTTTCATACTAAGAATAACCCAACACAAGCTTTTAGAATAAATATCCACCACATGCCTGAAAAACAGAATAGCAATCTTGCTATGCTTCAAATAATACAAAAACAAACACATTGGACATGCAAATGCCAAGGATCATGACTGCCAACTTATTTTATCACAACTTCTTAATAATTTTTAGCTTTAGAAGTGTAGTACCCTTAATATATAAATATTATGCTATTTAAAATTCAGCTGTAGCTGGTAAAAGCATTTGAATGCACCAAGAGTTCCATGAATCAGTAATGTTGGCATCGATGGTTTTACAACTGGTAGAAACAAATTCCATACTAAATTTCTACAATAACATCTACCTCCCACACACCACACACTTATGAAGCCATATAAAATAGAATAAAATAAATAATATTACAAATTTTCAGTTTTGTTTGGTCATCTTTCTTCATAACATAGAAAACAACTGCTTTCAAACAAATTAAGAAAAAACTCGCCAAGGGAAATTGGAGTCTGATAGTGAAGAGGGTGATGTGTTAGGCCATCCACCTCGGTTCAATTCCTGGAGGCATAGTTGGAGGCAGGAACAATTCATGGTGATTTTGAGTTTTGTCAGCTGAGTAGCCGCAAGAGCTTGTTTGAGGAACATGGAATGTCATGGTTTCTAGTCTATCACTAAGGAAATTAAGGATACTAAATATTGTTCAAAACTTCTAAATATTGTTCAAAACCTAGAATTAACCATACTTACCTATAGATATGTCCTAGTACAAATGGTCCATGCAATCTATTCACAAATCTGCACATCTTATGTCTGTCACTGGGGTATTTTTGTTCTCTTTAAAACTTTTGAAAAACCTTCAATAAATTCAATTGTCCAAAACCTGAAACAAATTCAAGTTAAGGTAGCATCAAAAAATGGCATGTCAGTGGCGGTATGTTGTTTGAAATGTCGATGGCACCATGTTGTTGAACATAAAGAAAATGGTTAATATGGCAAAAAGAAATAACATGAATGATTTGAATCTCAAACAGCACATGGCTATGGTCAAGGAAACAAATGATGTTAACTCCCCAAAAGAAAAAAGAAAAAAAGCAAATATCACATGGATGGCAAGTGATAGAACTCAAAAGAAAGAAAGGTCCCTAATTAGAAAATGCATTCAATAAATAAAGCAACTTAATACCAAGTGAAATACTTCACTAACACAAAAGAGGAATTACAAGACTTGTGATGAGTTTCCATGTCTCTAGTGAAGCACCACCCAACCTCAATGAGATGAGATGAGATAAGCATCTTTTGAACCAAATTTGTATGTTGGACCTATCAAAGTGCATCCTACCTGTTTATATTATTGTTCTATAAGTATCCATTTTCAAAATAAATTTTCCAAGCTTTGTTTAATTTTATTAACTTAAGATCCAATATATCAGGTTACAGCTGTAAATATAGATATCACTGCCATTAGAAGACCATACAAGGTAGTTGTTGGTCGATTTCAGACAGATCTTGGTTTCTCAAAGATGTCCAGAGCACTAATGGAGTCAAACAAAAATTTTATCTTCCTCCCCAACTCTTGGGGATCTCCGTTGACAAGTGCAAAAAATTTATTCAAAAAAATAAAAATTGTCGATGGTTGCCTTTTACTATTCTACATCATGTCTTGACAGCTATACTGTTTTTTTGCAGGTGATGTAGTTTTATTGCTTATACTCCTGAGGGCCTGCAAAGACAATTGGATGATCTTGCTCACTTTCGTGACTTGAAACAGATGGCAGTCAATCTTAGCAAGACTAGAGATGTTCTGTAACACATCGAAGACTACCCTTTCTATGTTATAGTTCTCCTATAAGGGTGGGTCAATTGAGATCACAAGCACTTACACATACTTGAGGGATTCAGTTTACAGGTTTTTCCCTTAATCTTCAGCCAGCTTCGCAATCATGACTTTGCAAGTGCATCTCTCGGTCTTGAAATGCAAATGTTTCCAGCAGCACTCCAAAGACATACTTAAGAAGATGAATCTCTTTGATTGGCATACAGTTGTTCGACTTTAGTGTAGTTAACTCTAGTTCCTTTACTCTAGATTGGTTTTTTTTAGTAGTTATCTTTTTTATTTACTATAATGCATTGTAACAGATCTTTTTGGCAAGTTATAAAATGAATTTTTTTTTAATTGGTTATATGGGATAGAAACAGGTCCCATCCACATTACATCATGACCACATAATGGTATTACAACAGCTTGGCAATTATGTGAACTTGGGTATCCTCCCTACAGTTGACGAGTTTAACTGGTTGAACAACTGCCATTTGATGGTTACAAAATGATGTTTGCCCTCTGTTAACTTAAAGCTTCTTTGTTTCCAATGTGTCATCAATAGGTCAGTCTACGAGTTCAATTGTGTAGACTCTAGAGTGTGAGAGTTGCAAATATAATTTTCTTTTTGTGGTTGGTTGCCTTTCAAAGCTACGTGAGATGCTTTAATTTATAGGTTAATAATAATTTTGTAATATAACAGTATTTTCCTATCATTAGTTTTGTTGTTGCTCCAAAAGGCTGTAGTTTTGACGTCTGATCTCAACTTGTCCAAATCTTCCAGGGACAGATCTCCACAGATGTCCCGATATGTTAACCATGGATTTCCATAAGGTTAGACATGATTATGAAGCTATGGCACAAACTCGAAGTACATCTCGTATTAGTCTTGTCAACACAATTTTGTGTAGCATAGAACATATTAAAATTTATTAATGATCAGGTGTTTTTGGATTTTCTCATTTTTTCCATGTTTCCAAGATATGCTTTGCCCCTTACTAACAAACCGACTTAGGTGGCAATCCAACACAGGAACCTAACCAAAAAGCAGAATGCACATTAATGATACTGCAATCTAGGATGCAAAAAACCAAGACGACGGATTTGTAATTTGAATTTTTTTTTTAAATAGACCAACTGGGGAAAATCACAAAGCTATGATTGGACTGACCAACAGTGTCACGTGTCTAATATGACAAGCTAATACCACAATGTAGTCATGACAGATCACACTAGTCATATTCTTATTAATTGATTCTTATTTTAAGATTACTATAAACTTATAAGCAGCAAGAAGTTTAGAAAATTCAACTAATTGTTGTTAAGGGAACTCTTTATGCATACCTCTCAATGTTATAAATTTTATGTATATGAAGTATTCACAATGATACACCTATGTAAAAGGTAGTCTCACAATAAACATGAAAAGAATAAAAAATGCTTCAACAATAGAGAGAGAGGAGAAAGAGTCTTACAACTGGATTAGTCATTAGTCCTACTCCATTTGTCCCCTTGCGCAATTCTTGAAGTGCAACCTGAGCTGCTGCGTGTTCTGCAGTTTTGCGGTTGCGAAAACCTTCAGGAGAGTCATATCTGACCCCATTGACACTTACAGATGCCTTAAAGTTTGGTACATGTGGTGGCCCTTCTTTTATGGTTTCATATACAGGTGCAGACAGAGATGCCTTTTGTGCATACTCCTGCAACTGGCTTTTGAAAAGCTGGTTTGACATACCTAAAAAAATCCCATGCCATCTGAATGCATTTAATAAAGTTGAAACGTTCACATAGAAAAATGCATCTATCTTAAATAATCTACACATGTCAAGAACAACCATTGAAACACCCCTTGGTGTGAGCATTAATGATTAATACCAAGTTTTAAACTATTGCAGAATTCCTTCACTCTACAACACAAAAAAAAAACTATCCAAAGTAATTGTATGAATGTCATAGTATTTCCTACAAACTGAAAGCACCTTATTTGAAGATATCCATTCCATAAAATTAAATAGAAAAATCACTAATTCTGATCATGGGCACAGATGACAAAAGAATCAATTGAGCATACTAATTTTATATTATCACAACACAAAAACATAGCCACACAACACTCGAGGACAACAGATACAATGTAGATTCATTTACCAATTCTGTAAACAAACAAGTTCCTCTCATTATAAGAATCACTAAAGATTGAATAACCAAGAAAGAAATAAATTGAAAATATAAAAGATTCTTACTATACATGCCAGATTAAATACATTGTGGTTGTATTACTATACTTAGAGATTTAAGCAGATAAAATGTTTAAGTAAATTAGAGAAGTCAACTGTTCAATAAAAAAAACGAATGAAAAACAAACAAAAAAATGTACTCAATGACATTTAAAAGCCTTGCATCTTGTTCTGTGATATAGTTTTTTCATTTTTCTAATTGAATTCACTTCAAATAAATAAAACCAGCTACTGAAAGTTTATGTTTATTGTCATCAAGTAAACATAACCAGGTCTTTTGAGTTCAACACAAGCCTCTCCTCCATCCCTTTCTTGATATTTTGCTCCCACATTCTTCTAGAAAAGTTCAAAAGAAAGTAAACTGTTATTTTGTTGGTAAGTTGACTTGATAATCTTGATCAAAAGTTGTCTACCCAGAGTTTACCACATTATATCTGAGGGGAATTATAACATGAATTGAAAATAATAAAAAACAAAATATAGTGGGTATAAAAACAAGTCATATGAGAAAGAATTTGCAAAACCGTGTGGAGATATAGGTTTCACACATATGAGCACAATGGTAGTTGACAAGTGCATCCTAAAGGCACTTCAAAGTCCTTGTAAGTGGAAAAGGTATCTCATGGGTAGGGATCCTTGTGTACTACAAATAGATACAAATTTTGAATGAAATCCATGTCCTGATTGTCATCTTAAATTGCATGCAATTGTGAGCTGTCATTGTGTCAATTGAATGTTTGTGATTTAAGCCTTGTTGGACTCATCATTAGTGCTAATCTTTCATGTAGAATCAGAGCTACAATTCTCGACCTTGTTTGGAGGTTGACAAGACAGTAGCCAATAATAAATAATATGGCTCTATTAGATATAATAAAAAGCCTAAGAGGTTGCCATACCGTATTTCTGTACTGACGAGGAAGTGCACTTCTGTGTTCTCTTCCATCTCTCTACCAAATATAAGAAAGAGTCATATATGAAGTAATTTGAGCACTACAACATAGAGTTTTCCTGTATCAAGAAGTGGCAAATGTCTCACACTAAAATTATGTTTTTCTTTAAAAAGCATTTGTTTGCAAGTTAATATATGTGAGATTGAAATTGAAGCTAAACATAATACCACAGGTATCAACATAGGAGCATGAAAATGTACAGACCAGGACCATGAAAAAATATTAAAAGCTTCATCTAAAAGAATTTTCCCATCAATTCTGAACCACTTAGTGAGACACTTATTATTCAGATTACTCATCTACAAAGAGTAGAACAAGTTCAGGCTGTTGATTAAAGCATTGGGGACATGGTAGGTATTATTTGGTCTGCAATTGTACTTTTAATACATTTGAGCACGTATCCCAGCTTTATACACACCAAAAATATCCTTCACTTTTCATTCAGAAATAAGTTTGTTGTTCACAAACAAGCATAAGATTTTCGACATAGATATATCATTTTCTCCTGCTTAGGATTTTCCTCTGAACAGGGTTTTAAGTATCTGTTGCTCTGTGCATTACTGTTTCTGATACTCTTTGCAAAAAAAAAACCCACACAAGCCCCAAGCCCATTTGCGCTTAACATAAAAATTAAACAATTAGATTCCCACATATTTTTATCAAGTTTTCTTCGTTGCTAAATGCTTGTTGCACCATCAATAGCAGCATGCTTGGACCAAAGGACAAAACAATCCTGAAATCTGCTCTCAAATGCAAGTTTGGAGCTTAGAATTTAGCCATGAAAGCCTGCATGTATTTTCTACAGGTTAAACATGATATTTTTGAGACTGCATCGTAACTATTAATAACGGCCCACTACATCACTTCTATCTAAAAGTTGAAATAAAATGAGAAAATGTAAGCCAGCAGAATGTTCAACATCATCCACACAAATGGAAAAAAAAAAGGTGAAATGTACCCTGTCTTGTTTTCAATCTATGTGGAGTTTAAAAATAGTCAGAAAACATAATCTTGGAGGCAAAGATGCAAGAAGCTGCACAATTGCAAAGTGAGACAGATACCAGAAGCAATCAATGGAAGAACACAACTGCAGCATTAGTATACTGTAGTGAGTGGAAACATGACAATTTGGCATGAAAAAGCGAGAGTAAAGCACAGTTCAAATTGCATAGCAAAACAGAACAGGAACAGAGTCCAAAAGAGCAATAGGCAAAAAATGACTAGTATTCAAACCCATATCTTTAATGTTATGAATGTAGACTCTATACATTAGTAGAATACACGATATTAAATCTTTGTGAAAGAATTAATGACCTGTCTGCAGCAAACATAAAGGCAAATCAGATGTGATGAGTGAATTAAGAAGTTTGAGGACACCAATGGATGTAATCCATGTATGCCCACACAATTGAAATCTCATTCCTCAAGAGATGTGATAGCTGCTTGGTAATGACCCCAGTGGCAACTTCACAGGGCTAATTTGGGGCTGCTCTAAGTGGAACTTAAGAAAGACAATCAGGCGCAGATGAATTATATTAACCTGCCAAAGTTTAAAACTCATCATACAGCTTCTAAAAAGCTCTAATCATAGTAAATCCAAGTTACAAGGAAAAAATTATGACCTCTGTTGGAACTGCAGACTCTCAGCATCTTCCACATCAGCACCTCCTCAACAACAACAATTAAGGATGATGCCAGTCTTTAGTACCAGTTGGAAAATGAACCCCCCCTCCCTCCTTTTATGATTTCAAGTCTGTTATAACAGACTAGATTTTTCAGTCTGATAGATTTTTCCTAAAATCTAGATCAATGGTATCAAAGCAGTTCATTCTGTGTACATAGCTGTTCAATGTGAACCTAGACATAATCAAAAAGAGTGTTATGGTGTCTTCAATCGAGATAACCTTCTCAAAAGATGCTAGAATTGGCATCTTCAAAAACCTATCTACCACTACATAGACGCCTATTTGCAAATGAAAAGCAATCAATTTGGTGAACTTCGTGTCCATCAATAAGCATATGCTAGACAAGAAGGTGCTTAGGAATATAATATTTCTCTATCTGCTGCAGTAAGTCTATAGCTGTCCAATGTGAACATAAACATACTCACAAAGAGTGTTATGTTGTCTTCAATCAAGATAACCTTCTCAAAAGATTATAGAATTTGCATCTTCAAAAATCGATCTACCACAACATACACTCAATCATTTCCGTGTTTAGTGGTAAGTAGTTCTAACATGATGTCCATGGGAACTACATCCTATGATTTATCAAGAGTGGGCACTAATGATTGTAGAATCCTTCACAAGCATGGCATGGAACACACAAAATATCATTTATACCTAAGGATGCTGCAGTGAACCTTTGCCCAATAGATGTACCTATATGGAACTATCAAACTTTCCCCTAAATTGAAATTTCTTCCCACCTATCTATAGGATGATTCCCAAATCATTTCTCCAATAATGGCACACAACAAAGTCACAAACAACAAAGAAGTCCATTTTACAAATAATAAATAAACACCTGTTTTTTTACAAGCAGAGCCTCCTAATACCTGTTCACAAAGTCGAGGTCAAGGTCAAAATGAAAGTCTCATGTCAATGTGAGTCAAGGACGGTGATCAATATTGCAATTAACAATCAACAACTCAATTGGCCTTGCTTTCCTTATTCTTGATGTTTAGGTAAAATTGATACAAATACATTGAATATTATAATGAGGTCCATCCTATAACTTGCCATGTTCCTACAAAAATTGCAAGGGGTTGTAACCAGTGCAAATGGTTGTTCCCTTGAACAAAAAATTATGCCTCCTTTCTCAACATGCTTGGACAATGGCATAGAGTACTTCCTCATATGTAGGATACTTTTGGACTACATCATTGAATGTCCCAATTTGGTAGGCAACACAAAGCACATGTTGGGTGAGGATTGTATCGAACACATATTCTACAGCAATAATTTATATCTGAAATGCTTGTTGTAGGTCCAATAGGGCAAGGGCTGCAATCACGCAGAGTTGATGCTTCAATTTCTCAAATACTCTTTATGCCTCAATCCATATACAAACTTTGATTTGGCTCCTCATAAACAACATGTCTGAATGTTGGACTATCTACTTTCCAAGCAAAAACTTCTCCAAGTTAGCATATAATTCATATCGACAAAGGTTGTGAAAAACTTATTGCACATCCTCCAAATGTTTCCCCTAAGTTTTGCTAAAAAAAGCATATCATCCAAGTAAATACCACAAAGAAATCATTAAACGAACACAAGATGATGTTGACATTCTGGCAACAGTTCAACATGCATTAATCAAGCTAACCAACATTATCAACCACAAACAATCCTTCCTTAGACTTGAATATAATCTTCCACATATCAATCACCCCGACTAGCACTTGGTGGTAGTTGATTGAGGTCTTAAATATGGTCTTTCCATACATCAATAAACTCAATTGCCACTTGGTAGTTAATTGAGGTCAATCTGTGTTAATACTTGACACCTTTCAACTATCCAAAATATTAATGACATATCTATGCATTCTTGTCTACATACAAGAGTGACTACTAGGGCTTGAATACTTTCTTCTTGCTTGCGACAGGACAAGACTGCAATTCTTCAGCATCAAGTTTTGGCCACACCTCACATAGAGTTGTAGATAGGCACAACTTACTCGGTTTTTTTCCTCTTCTATTGATTCCACAAGCATGGATTCTTTACTATTAATTTTATCCTCTTCAAATTAATTTTATGTCATACAGTTGATTCTGTACTCTAGTTTAGATAATTTATCTTGTTTTTGTCTTACTTTGTGGTTACTACAATGCATTGTAATTTGTAATAGCTCCTTTCAATTTGTCCCATTGGCCTACTTTGGCCATCTGTGGACACTAATAGAATTATCTCACAGTAACAAGTGCCAAAAACAACTAGCATACCTTGGCATTCGATGCATTAGCAATTTTCTTTTCAAGTGATGGTTAAAACACAATCAAAGTTTGAGTTTCCTCACCTTAATCATCCCTTGCTCGGATAGTAGATCCTCTCTCCCAAACTACAAATTTGTGCATAGTTGCAAAAATAAAATACTAAGATTTCCACAATAATTCAAATCAAGATACATCATGCTATAGCAAGCTTGGCCTTTGACATTAAGAAGAGATTGCAATGTTTGTCCACAATAATTCAAGGGTAGACACAATATGCCATTGTAATCTAAAGCTGATTTGAACTTGGAAACTAGATTCAACCAAAATTCAAAAAAAATGGATACCACATATGAGCTCTTTGATATGCAAAGAAGAGTTTTTTTTCTTTGTTTATTGGGTCGTATAATCATATAGGATCTTGAAAAGGCAATCCACTTCAACTCATTTAGACCACATGCCACTTGGACATGAGTTTAACAACCAACTCGAACGAGTCAAGAAAATAAGCATCATCCTATCATACAATATTTAGAGAGTGGCATTAGACCTTAGTCTTCAAAGTCTAGTTCCTAGGGCTTCTGGGCTCTAAAAGAACAATTTAAATAACTTCAAAATAATAGCCTCCTACATGACATCATCCTACCATGAGATTCTTAAAGAGTGGTACTAGCCCTTGAGTGTAAAGGGTCTGGTCCCTAGGGCCTCTAGGCTCTAAATTGACAACTTAAACATCTTCATAATTTGAGCCTGCTACATGAACTATCTCATAATCATTAAAACAAGCACACTATTGAGACTTGTACTCAATCTCGACTCACCAATCTTGATTCTTTTTTGGCAAGATCCAAACTCAAGGGCTCAAGGCAAAACTTGGGGAAAACATTGGCAATGATTTGGCAAATTAAAAAAAAATAAACTATAGTAGGTTTGAAAAGGGTCAAAATATTGAGAAGGTTCAAATGAGTCCATAATGACTTGGCAAATAAGGGGAAAAAAAAACAGTAGATATGAAAAGGGCCAAAATAAGTCAGGAGGGGTGACTTGGCTTGCAGACTTGCTAGTACTTGCAGATTCAGAAAAAGTTTCAACGCTATAAATACAATTAGCACAAACATCTTGATCCAATGTAGCTGCACTATCAGCACAATGACAAACATTCAAAGACTTTATATCATGGACCATGCAGGCAGATGACGTGCTAGAAAGAAGAGTCTTCATGCACACCCATTAGAAAACATGGGAGATATCTCCATCGTGGACATCATTATACTTGTTCCCATCAGTTTGGCCCTTCAAAAAGCCCAAGAAAAGCCTGCCCTTCAACAACCTCAAGGTGAGGCAAAAATTCACAGGCAGACGATGTGCTAAAAACAATAGACTTCATGCAAGCCCAATAGATAACACTGGGGAGATATCTCCACCATGGGCATAATTTTGCTTAGTCCCATTTGACTGACCCTTAAAAAAGCCCAGGAAAAGGCTGCCCTTCAACAACCTCAAGGTGAGAAAAAAAATTCTCTAGGTTTCAGCCAAAACTTATAATTATGGAACATGCATTGCCTTTAGGTAAAACAATCTTGAAATTAAACCAAAACTTGTACCTATGGCAGACGCATTGCCCCGAGGCCAAAAAAAATCTTGAGATTTGACCAAAATTTCTAACTATGGTGCATGGATTGCCATAAGTTAGACATGGTGAACTTAGGCACACGATAACTGGAACCTAAGTTCACAGTAGCTGGCCCATAAATGCATTGGCATAAGTTAGACAAGGGGAACTTAGGTTCACAGTAGCTGATCCATGCATTGACATAAGTTAAATTTATAATAGCTGCCCTGAGGTTACTTCAAGATGTGCTTCATGTAATCCGGCTGTCCTTCATGTAGTCCAGCAGCAGTAGATCAAGTGGATGTGAGCTTTGCTCCAATTTGGGGGAACCCAAGATACCTATAACACTTTAAAGAAATGTTGAACTGAGTTCAGTATCCTCTTTGAAATTAAAAGGGAGACTGCCTTTAAAAAAAGGGTGTTCTTCCTGTAAATTCCACCAGAATTTCTGGTAAATTCCACTACTATCCCAGAGCCTTAACTTTCAGAACTACCCCTAGACCTTGGCTTACAGTGTTCCAGTACTACCCTTAGATCTTGGCTTACAGTGTGAAACTCCTGGATCCTGTTGGCTTGCCTTCTCTTAAAAAAAAGTTCCCAAGTAAAAAATACTCAAAGCTTTCTTTCATCGGTTATTATTCTCACGAAATTCCGCCCTTGCGGCAAAAAGTGCCAAAGAAGAGGCATGCAACAGTTGCAAAGGTAGTCTCCGCTTCACTCAGCAACCTCCAAGCTCAACAAAAATCAATTATTACCCAAAGCATTTCTAAATTTGCAACGCTCAGGCGCCCAGAAACCAATTCTCAAACCTAAGCGGCCAAAACCCTAAGTATGCCATGTCTCGCCCCCACCCTCCCCCAGCTAAACCCTGATAACCCCTCAAGAACCCAAAAAAAAGGAAAAATGTAACTACAGCAAACTTTAAGCATTTGAACATAAAAATCTTAAAAAGTACAGCACTCTTTCAGCACTGATACATTAAAATTATCTCGCAAGTGAAAAAATAAAATTACACAAAAAAATTTAACTGCCCTACGTCTACGTTGTCTTCCACCCTAGTTAAACCCTTGCCTTCCGCCCTAGTTAAACCCTGGTAACATCTCAAGAACCAAAAAATACTCTAACGACGGCAAACTTTACCCACTTGAACACAAAAAGTTCCAAAACTCCAACTGCAGCAGCCTTAAGCACCGAAAGCCGAAAATTTTCTCTCAAGCTGAAAAAAAAAAAAAAAAAAAAAGAGACAAATAAAACTACATTCCACGAATGCGCACGACACAGTAAAAAACAACAAAAATATTAAAGCACAGAACAAAACTCGTTTTCTTTGCAGAGACATATGAACTAAACATAAATAATTAGTATAATACATGCTGGCATAGGTTGCAGGTTCGAATCGCCACAAACATTTGAACTAAGAATAAAGAAGTGATGCTTTCCATGCTAGCACATGTCTCGCAGGTTCAAATCCTCACAAATATTTAAACTAAGAATAAAGAATTGGTACATTACCTGCTGGCACAGGTCGCAGGTTCGAATACCGCGCGGGCAAAGCAACAATGAACAAAAATGCAGAGTAACAGTGAGCAAAAATACTGCTGTCCGTTCTCTGAAGGCTCCTCTCCTAAAAATGATTCTCTTTCTGGCTCTCTTCGTACAAAATTGATTATTTCCTGACTGCCTCGCTTGTGCGAGAACAGACAAAGGAATTTGCTATATCTGTAAAATTGCTGGAAAATTGCAGTTAAATGGAATGAAATTAAATGAAATTACGGGGAAATGGAGATTCGTGGAGGGGGCGCAGGGTGTTGCGGAGCATCATCCGAAGGTCAGGAGCGAGAATGGAGGGCAGGAACCTTTGCCCGCCGTCGGATCGTAACTATAACATTATCGAGAAAAGTTTGCAGGACATCATTTCTCTTAAGTAATGGCAGTTCTCTACGGTGAGGGCAGATATGCTTTCCTAACTTGGGAGCTATGTTCTATCGGTACTCTTTTTTTGGATCTGAGACCCTCTTGAGGTGTCTCCGCCCTCTTAAAAAGGTGTTTCATTATTTTTTAAATCGATGACGTTACCTCTAAATTCTGATTTAATTAGTTTTTTATTATATTTGATTTTTTTTTTATATCAATATTTTTATATATAAGTTGTGGGGTTGAACCCGTGTCTCATCATTGATATTGTAAGTGAGTCCTCGTTAGACCTCAGGCTTATTACATTGATCTTTTGTTATCCATGTTTTCAACTTTAAAATCTAATTTAGTTATTTTTTTATTACATTGATTTTTTTTTTGCCATCAATTATAATGATAAATTTTAGGGTTGGGTAGATTGGTAAGTTTTAAGGTTTACTAAGAGGAGATCTAGGTTCAAATTTTGGAGGCAAGTTTATTTGAGGCAAAGGTAATAGATTGTCCCTCGTTGAGTGCTCTTCAACGGCAATTCCAATTCTAAGCCACTAGTGGTCTTCTTCACATCGGATCATTAATAACTAGGCGAGGTAAAGGTTTGGGTAGATTGGTAAGTTTTTAGGTTTACTAAGAGGAGATCTAGGTTCATATTTTGGAGGCAAGTTTATTTGAGGCAAAGGTTTGTCCTGACTCAGCTGAGTACTCTTCAAAGGCAGTTTCAATCCTAAACCACTAGTGGTCTTCTTCACATCGGATCATTAATAAAGAGGCGAGGTAAAGGTTATAGAGGTAGTTCGAAGGATTTGAACCTAGGTCTAATAGTAAAAAATAAGGAATGTTTAATGATAAATTTTTTTTCCTTTATTTTTTTTAAACAATCTCACAATAATTTTTATATGTTTCATGTTTCACGCTTAAATTTTTTTTTTCTCAAAAATCTTTGATGTAAAAAAAAAAGTACATTTATTCTCCTCCTATTCCTCTTTTGTTTTCTTTTATCTACTTGTTTCACATTTGAATATGTGAAAGTTGAATTTATTTTTTTCTGTCTCTTCAAACTTTTCCTTTGAATGTTATTTATTTTTATTTTTTTAAGATAATATAAATCTACTCTTCATTAAGAGTAGATAAATAAACTACAAGCTTATTGTAGTGGTAAGGACTTTGGCTTCTCTTTGAAAGGTTAAGGTTCAAACCTCATTCAATATGAGGGGATCTTTGAGAGGTCAAGGTTCAAACCGTGTGGGTGGGTGTGTGAGGGGGTGGGTGTGTCTCCCCGATGGAGTTGTGGAGTTGTTGTAACAAGTTGGGGGATTCCTGGTCAAAACCCCCATCTCTTAATATTATCAAAAAAAAAAAATAGTGTTGTAATATCATTTTGTCATGAATTTCATTTTAATTTCATATAGCCAATTAAATTAATTTATAAAAGTTTATTCAATATTGAAGTAAAGGATATGCATTTATACAGTTTAGGAAGGTTATAATGAATTGCTCTCTCCCTCACCAATGTTGTTGGATGTTCCATGGGATAGAGTATAGTTGAAAAAGGAGTGGCCAGAAATTAATTTCTTTACCTAGCAAGTTATGCATTGGAGCTTCCTCACCTATGATAACTTACAAAGAGAGGTTTTCAAGGCCTCTTTAAATGTATAATGTGCAATACCTAGGAGGAGACAATAAATCATTTTCTCTTTTAGTGTGACTTTGTTTTGGAGTTGTGGAGTCGACGGGTTGATCTCTTCAAGGCATGTCTCAACCAACGGTTAAAACTTTCTAATATATGGGAGGTCTAGAAACAAAAAAGGCTCAAAAATAAATTAGCTCAGTTGGATTGGTCTTCAGGTCCGAACTTTATTTGGTGGCACATATGGTTGGAAAGAAATGCTAGAATTTTTAGAGAGGAGTATACTCTAATAGAGCTTATTTGGAAAAAAATATTAAACAAGGTTACAAAAATAATAAAAGCTCATGTGAGGGAGCAAAAAAATCAAGAGGAAGAGAATGTTGTCAAGAGGTAGACTCATGGGATTTAGAAACCCCCACCCTTAAGCTAAGAAAAAATCAACATGGATGGAGCAACCAAGGATAACCTAAGGGTAGCAGGCATTGGTTTCCTCATAAGAGACTACAAGGGTAAGGTCCTTCACTGGGAATTGGAAGGCCTAGGAGTAGCAACAAATAATGAAGCAAAGGCTTTGGCAATTAGACAAGGCTCTCTCGATGCTTTGGATAATGGAGTTCAAAGGATTGTAGTGGAGTCTGACTCACAAATTTTGGTGGGATTGCAAAATGAGATTAGGAGTCTTAGACTAAGTGTATGGCAAATCAAGAATGTAGTGAGTCAGATCAAAGTCATCCAACAACAGTTTGATGATGCCATATTGGTTCATGTAGGCAGAGGGAAGAATGTTGTAGCTAACTTTTTGGCTAAAATAGGAAGAGAGCATCTTGTTAGTTACTTGTTGAAATCTGATCAAAATAAGGATATTGTAGATTGGATAGAAGTGAACCAAGTTTTATTACTAGCCAATAAGGATTTAGGCAATGATGTGTGTAGGACTATGGTAGATGATTATGATGATTAACCTTTGGTTTAACATCACATTGTTGCTTGTAGTGCTCTTAGTCCCAATTTGGGGTAGCCCCCAAAGTCATGGCAAGAGAGAGAAGCTAATTTGGGCTCTCTAAAATAGTATTAACCAAAATTGTAATCAAGATAGGAATTTATGCTCTTTGGATCGCATTAAGAAATTTGTGGTCCAAGAAGATGTTAGAGTTAGTTTTATTAGGATCTTGGGATCTTGGCCAAAAGTGATAGGCCAATTTTTGTACTCTCCTTACTTGGGAGCCATGTTATATGGGTACTCTTCTTTGGATCTAAGACCCTCTTGGAGGTGTCTCCTGTCGTCTTAAAAAGGTGTTTCATTACTTTTTAAATCAATGATGTCATCTCTAAAATTTGATTTTATTATTTTTAATTACATTGATCTCTTGTTATCCATGTTTTCAATTCTAAAATATGATTTAATTGTTTTTATTACATTGATTTTTTTGCTATCAATTACGGTGATGATTTTTTTTATTTTTCTTTTTAAACAATCTCATAATAATTTTATTGCTAGAATATTGAATATCATTATATGTTTCATGTTTCAAAATAAACTGTTTCTATCTCAAATATCTTTGATGTACAAAAAGTACATTTCTTCTCCTCCTATTCCTCTTTTGTTCTCTTTTATCTACTTGTTTCACATTTATATTCTAACTTTTCCTTTGAAAGTTATTTCATCATTTTTTACCTACTCTTCAAAAATAGTAGATAAATAAATTAAATTATATTGATTCAAGTCATTATATTACTCAACTTTCAAGGAGAGACTTATGTTCAAAATTACAAAGCGATACATACATAATATCTAAGTTATTGTAATATCGTTTTGTCATGAATTCCATCTTAATTTCACATAGTCAGTTAAAGTAATAAATAAAATTTTATTCAATATTGAAGTAAAGGATAGGCATCTATACATTTTAGGAAGGTTATAATGAATTTCTCTCTTCCCCACCAGTTTTGTTGGATGTCCCATTGGATAGAGTATAATTGGCAAAGGACTGGCCAAAAATTAATTTCTTTACCTAGCAAGTTATGCATTGTAGCTTCCTCCCTTATGATAACTTACAAAAGAGAGGTTTTCAAGGCCCCTTTAAATGTATAACATGCAATACCTTGGAGGAGACAATAAATCATTTGCTCTTTTAGTGTGACTTTACCTTGGAGTTGTGGAGTCGATGGGTTGATCTCTTAAAGGCATGTCTCAACCAATAGTTAACACTTACTAATATATGGGAGGTCTAGAAACAAAGAAGGTTCAAAAATAAATTAGTCCATTTGGGTTAGTATCTAGGTATGAGATTTCTTTGGTGGCACATATGGTTGGAAAGAAATGCCATACTTTTTAGAGAGGAATACACTCTGATAGAGCTTGTTTGGCAAAAAATATTAAACAAGGTTACAAAAACAATAAAATTTCTTATGAGGGAGTAAAAAAACCAAGATGGATATAATGTTACCAAGAGGCAAACTCATAGGGCTTGACAACCCCCACCCCTAAGCTGGAAAAAATTAACACAAATGGAGCAACCAAGTATAACTTAGGGGTAGCGAGCATTGGTTTCCTTAGAAGAGACTACAATGGGAAGGTCCTTTATTGAGAATTGGAAGCCCTAGAAGTAGCAATAAATAATGATGCAAAAGATTTGGCAATTAGACAAGGCTCTCTCAATGCTTGGGAGAAAGGATTTCAAAAGATCATAGTGGAGTCTGACTCACAAATTTTAGTGGGGTTGCTAAATGAGATTAGGAATTTCGAACCAAGTGCATGGTAGATCAAGAACATGGTGAGTCAAATAAAATTCATATGGTAACAATTTGAGGATGCCATCCCAGTTCATGTAGGCAGAGGGAAGAATGTTATGACTAACTTTTTGGCTAAAATAGGAAGAGAGCATATTTATAGTTATTTGTTGAAATCTGATCATAATAGGGATATTGTAGATTGGATGGAAGTGAACCAATAGGTTTTATTACTAGTCAACAAGAATTTAGGCAATAAAGTGTATAGGATAAGGGTAGATGATTATGCTAACTAACCTCTGGTTTGACATCATATTGTTGCTTGCAGCACTCTTAGTCCCACTTTGGGGTAGTTCCCAAAGTCATGGTAAGAGAGAGAAGCTAATTTGGGCTCTCTAGAATATTATTAACCAAAATTGTAATCAAGATAGGAGTTTCCGCTCTTTAGATCGCACGAAGAAATTTGTGCTCCAAAAGATGTCAGAGTTTGTTTTATTAGGATCTTAGGGCTGGCCAAAAATGGTAAGCCAATTTTTGTAACTTTGGAGTTGTCTTCTTAATAAGAGTTTCACCTTAAAAAAATAAAACACAAAAAGATTGAAGTAAAGGATTTATTATATGGCAATGAAAGCTTAGGTATTTCAAATAAAAAACTTAAGGTTTAAATATGAAACAATGTAAGATATTATATTGCTTCTTTTAAATATCTCCTTCAAATTAAAAATTTGATTGTTTTCCTTTCATTTAGTTGGTGAAAACCACCATCTTGGTTTTGCTAGCATTTACTTACATGCCAACTTTGTTGCATAAGTATTCTAGGGCATTTTAATGTTTTTTAACCCTTGTATTGCCTTTACAATCAAAACAAGATTATTTGCATAACAATCAAAATGAGAGCAACTACATACAAAAATAGGTTCACCACATAATTAAGGAGTTGAACACCTCCTTTTCCACTCACCTTTAACCACTATTATAATAGTAGATAGGCCGAATAAAGTTAAAAATAACAAACATCCTTATTTAAATTTTATGTCACTTCCGTAACATTCTAAGAGACTACATAATGTTCTAATATTAGTTCAAAATATAATTAAAATAAATATTATAAGATAATTATTAAAGTATATTTCAAGAATTTATAAAAAGTTATATAACTTTTATTTCAAGACATTAACTATCAAATAGTAGGTGTTCTTTTTTTGTTTGTGGAAAACACCCCAAATGGGATGCCACTTTCGGGTAAGTCCCAAGGAGGCAGGGGTATCTATTCCACCAAAAATGCCCAGGGCTCGCACCTGGTCTTCCCCTTTGGCACACTCAAAGAGCATGCCTAAAACAACAAAAACACAAACAAACAAACACAAAAACAGAAAAACAACAAAAAACAATAATAAATAAAAAAATAAACACAAAAGACAACAAAAAACACAAAACAAACACAAAAACATAAAAACAACAAAAAATGTAAAAAACAACAAACAACAATAAAAACCACAAAAACAACACACACACACACACACACACAAAAAAAAACACAAAACACAAAAAAAAATCAAAAACAACACAAAAAAACACAGAAATAAAATAGAACAAAAACAATACAAAACAACACACACGAAAAACAAAAAAGGAGGAAAAAATAGAAAACAAGTTTGGCCTTTCTAGGCCAAAAGGCTATTCATGCAAGAATCAACAAAGGAAACATAAGAATGATCAGTCTGAGCAAGGGAACTAAAATACCCTGACCGAACCAAAGAGAAGCAAAAACAAAGAAAAAAGGAACTAGGTACCTCTAGTACTGGAGCCATCCAGAGAAGTGATAGAAAGAAGAGCTTCCCTTATTTGTGAATCCCACCATCTGGGAGGGTGGTCGTAGTAAGTAAGATCACCTTTGTCCAATGCCCAATTAGCTAAAGCATCAACACTCATGTTCTGTTCTTTGACCACATGATTGTATTCAACTTTCAAAAAGCCCATCTGGATTAATTGAATTTTCTCAACAATTCTTTTTATTCTCCAATCAACCTTATGATTCTTAGGAGTCTTCAACAAATTAATCATGACTTGAGAGTCAGATTCAACCAACACATTTTTCCATCCGACCTTAGTAGCCTCTCGAAGGCCTCTAAGGATACCATACCCCTCAACAAGGTTATTGGAAAGGATACCCAAATTCTCAGCAAAAGTGAAAACTAGGGAACCATCTGAAAGTCTACCAATTCCTCTCGCACTAGCTTTTCCAGGGTTCCCCCTAGAGGCTCCATCGGTATTGAATTTTCCAAAATCCTTAGGAGGAGGCTACCAATTCCTTGTTCTATCCATATTTTGATTACTCACATTCCCTTTAAGTTGGTTGCCCTTAAAAGAGTTAATCTTCAATCTTTGCATCACTTGATCCCATCTTTGGTGGGAGTTTTGGGGGTGTTTAAGGAGTTATTGTACTGATTCAACTAAGTTGGCAATGGTCTTTTGCCAGATATAGTGAATGTCCTTTCTTTCTTGATTGAAAATTTGGTTGTTTCTTTCTTTCTAGATATTCCAAGGTAGGATGGTAGAACCCATCCAAACTAGTTGCCTAATAAAGTGATCAACACCCTCCTGATTAGGCCAATCCCTCCAAAGTTATTCAAAAGTAAAAAAATTGGACCATTGTAAGCCAAGTAAGATGGCCATTCTCCTCCATAGCTCAGAGGCTAAGGTACACTCAATAAAAATATGGTTGAGAGTTTCCACATTCTCTCCACATATTTCGCATCTAAACGGGCCATGAAAACCATGTTTCATAAGTTGCTCACTAGTAAGCACCCTACGATGCAATAAAAGCCATGTAAAGAACCTCACCTTAGGCCAGATATTTTGAGCCCACAACTGAGTAAATATGTCATATGATTGGTTGGGATTATTATGGCATAAGGTCAAATAACCTTGAGCAACTGAATACTCACCCTTAGTAGTGTTGTTCCATCCAAAATAATCTTTATCATGGGACCAAGAGAGAGATCTCATATGAAGGATGCTTTGGATATCTTTTCTTTGCCTTTCTAGCATTTGAATAGGCCACTCCTCAATAAGGATCCAATATCTACCAACCTCTGAATTACCAGTATGGTATCGATAGTAATTAGCAACCTTTATCTAGTTAGCTCGATGAAGCTCCTCCATCCAAGGCCTCCAATCAAGAAACTGAGTTATCAAAGGTTGGTGACCATCCCAAGAATCTATCCAAAAATTTACCTATTGACCATTATGAATGATCCAAAATAACTTTTGCTTAATCAAATCCTCACCAGTCTTAAGAACCGCTAAAATGGGAGAACCTTTGGTAGGTAATTGATAGCGAACAAGGTCTTCAGGACTTTTGTTCTCAACATATTTAGCATGAAGATTCTTGGCCCAAAGAGCATTGGGGTTATGCAAAATCCTCCAATACAGTTTAGTAGCTAAAGCCTTATTGTTATTAATAGCAGACTAGAAACCTAACCCCCTTCATTCTTGGGAAGGCATAAAGTATCCCATTTCACCAAGGCCCATTTTCTTTTCTCCTTAGTACCACTCTAGAGGAACCGATGATTGATTTGATCTAATTCTCGAAGAACAACCTTTGGGATATTCAACATAGTAGAAACATAAATAGGTATAGCTTGAAGGATTGATTTTACCAAGGTAATTCTACCCCCAAATGAAAGCCACCTATTGGTCCACTTTCCAATTTTCTTCTTAACTCTATCCAACAACCAATTCCAATCTTTTTTTTTCTGTCTTTGAATATTGAGAGGAATGCCTAAATAAGTGATTGGAAGGGAGGTCTTCTTATATATTAATTTATCCAAGACCATGGATTCCTATCTGGGAGAGCAGTGAAAGAAAATGACTTTAGATTTGTCTTCATTGATCAATTGCCCAGTAGCATTAGAAAAACAATTGATGATTTGCTTAATTTTAGAAGCTTCCTTAACTGTAGCTTTACCTAACAGAGTAGAGTCATCAAAAAATTGAAGATGAGAAATAGGCCCAACTCCACAAGCAATGGTAACTCCCTCAAGGGTTCTATTTTCTCTATTTTTGGTTATAGTCCTACCCAAGCATTCAACAAGAATGATGAATAAATAAGGGGAGAGGGGGTCACCTTGCCTAATACCTCTGGAAGCAGGGAACAACTGAGAAGGCTTGCCATTGATAAGAACAGAGTAGGATACCGAAGAGATACATCCCATAATCCAGTCCATCCAATCCTGAGAGAAGCCAAATTGCCTTAAAACTTTGACAAGGAAGTGCCAATCCACTCTATCATAAGCTTTAGATAAGTCTAAATGAATGAACATAGATGGAGATTTTTGCATTTCCATGGAATGGATGGCTTCCTGAGCAAGAACTATCTCATCCACTATTTGATGCCCTTCCACATAACCCCCTTGTTCAGGGGAAATAATCTTATGCAAAAGAGGCTTCAACCTTTCTACCATGATCTTTGTAATGATTTTGAGAAGAACATTACATAAAGCTATAGGTCTAAAAGCTGAGATATGATCTACCTCTTGAGATTTTGGGACAAGAGCTATATAAGTTTTATTGATAACCTTCAAAATTTCTTTGGCTTTCCTGGCTTCTTCCACCACCTCTAATAAATCAGCATGAAGGATATCCCAAAACTCTTGATAGAACTCAATAGGAAAACCATCAGGACCTGGGGTTTTTCCTTTTTGCATTTTAAAAACCACATGTTGAAGCTCATTGATAGTAACTGGAGCAGTCAAAATAGAGTTCTCCTTAGAAGTGATAAGAGTAGGGATGGCTTGAAGAATATTCTATTGAGAAGTCGAGTCAAGAGGAGCAGCAACAAATATATTGGAAAAGTAATTGACAACAATAGAGTTCATGCCATCCCAAGTGTAGACAACATCTCCAGAATCAGATTTCAGGGAAGAAATAAAGTTGTGAGATCTTCGAGCTAGAAGAGATTTGTGGAAGAAATATATGTTTTGATCTCCTTCTTTGAGCCATTGGATCCTAGATTTTTGCTTCCATAAGAGTTCTTCTTTTTTCCCATTCCTCTAACTGAGTAGTGAGTCTAATTTCATCTATACTTCTACTCTCTATGAGGCCATCTAAATGGATTTTCTTATTCAAATTTTCAAGTTGAGCAATAACTTCATGTTTTTTTGTCGGACATCTCCAAACTTCTTCCAATTCCAAATCTTGATTTTGGATTTAATGTATTGCAACCTTTTGGCAAAACAAAACATCTTAGTCCCATACCTTGGTTTACCTTCCTTCCACCATTGTTGCACTTGAGGTCTGAAGGAACTATCTCTAAGCCACATTAACTAAAATCGAAAAGGTGAGAAACTCACATTGGTTTTCCAAATTTCCACCATGACTAGCCAGTGATCCGAACCAACATTGTTAAGAGTCTTCACCTTAGGAATGTGACCATGGATTAAGAAATTATCAGAGAACAAGAACCTATCCAATCTCTCCATAATACAAGCTAAGCCTTGCCTTCTGTTAGACCAAGTCATAAGGCCATTATCTGGCTGGATGTCCACAAGATGAAGGTTTGCAATATATTCACTCATGAGGTCAGCACTTTTGTCCAAATTTCTATTTCCCCCTATTTTCTCATCCAAAGAGAGGATGGTATTGAAATCTCCTCCGATCAAGATCCAAGCTTCAGGAAAATGAGAGATAATATAAGTTATATCCTTCCACTGTCTTCTCTTTTCCTCCAAAGTAGTCGGAGCATAAACAATTATACAAAGCATAATTTGGTTAGAATGTCTACTTTGAATAGCTATAGCCAAAAGACCCCAACTGCCAACCATATGGTGAATAACAACCTCTTTTGGGTCCCAAAGGCAAGCAATGCCACCAGAAGTCCCTTAGGAACTGAGGGAAGCAACTTTTCCAGTTGGCCAGATTTTACTAGCAATTGAATCCATTTCCTCTATTGAAATATTTGTTTCCTGAAGGAAAACAAGATGTGGATGGTTTGTCTGAATCATTCTTCTAATTTCATTTTGTTTTGAAAGACTCCCTTTGAGTCCTCTAATATTCCAAGTGATGATCTTCATTAATACCAGGGCTAAAAAAATTGGTAAGGGCAGTAATCTTACCTTCCTCTACAAGCTTTTCACCTTCTTTTACCATATGATGTTGATTGGTCTTGCGACCTACCTTTTGGTTGGAATCCATATTTAGTTTTTTTCCCTATTTCTTGACTTACCCCAATTGAATCTGAGGTGGCTTCTAACCTCGAAGATTGCATGTATAAAGCCAAAGTGTTACTGGAAGGTTCAACATAGTCTATCTTGGGACCTATATTATCTGAAGTCTCAACATTTAAAAGATTGTTTTTCTTGTGTATATTTCCTCCTTTTTTTCTTGTTGAAAACCTTTAATTTGTTGGTTTGTCTCTGAGTCTTTCCTTACATATTTAAATTGTGTTTCTAAGATTTTTATCTCCATTATTTCCTCTTCCTCACCTGGGACATCATTTGTGGAAAGAATTTCAAACATATTAGCTGATAACTTCGATTGATCCTTCATAACTGTTTTTTCTAGTGTTCTTCTTCTTAGGCATTTGGAAATCCACTAAGTTTGTATCCTCTTTCTTTTGATCTAGAATTTTATTTGGGAAGACACTAGCCAAATGACCATATTCATGGCAAATTCGGAAATGAAAAGGAATGTTCTCATAGTCCACCACTTGCTCCCAAGTGTCCTCCCCAAATTGTAATGAGATCTTTTCAGGTAGGGGTTTGTCAAAATCCATTAAAACACAAATCCAAGCATAAATAATATGTTCAAATTTTTTAGTACAATCAATAATCATCATAAAAGTTCCCAAAGAGTTTCCAATTGAAGAAAAAATAGTCAGATTCCAGAATTCAATTGGGAGGCCAAAGAGTCTAACCCAGACAGGACCTGTAGAAGGCATCTCTTCTTCGACTTTAAATTTAGTATGCCAAGGCTTCATGAAAAGCCCTGCCCTTCCAAAGAACCAGGGACCCCCTTGAAATATTTTCTCTCTATCTTCATTATTAGCAAATAAAACAAGAAAATAACCATTTGGATAAATAGAGATTTGTAACTCACCTTTTGTTTTCCAGTTTTTTGTAGCCCAAACTTTGAAAGCAGATAGGCTCGAACGAAAACCCAAGAAACGACAAATTAGTCCTCTTTTTTCTAGATCTTCTATGCCAGTCTGAATGATGCCCATATCTAGCTTAACAATCGGAGTTCCATCAATTGCCCTAAGACATCCCGACTCAGTTTTCCTAGGATCAATCTTAGGCATTCTCAGAGGTTTACGAGAAACCCTAAGATTAATGTTAGCATTAGGTTGAGGCTGTCCACCATGGAGGGCATCCCTAAAATTCATTTTTGGGGCTGAGTCTTTGAAATCCTTGCCCTTGAAAGGGGTTTCCATAGTGGATTTATTTTGGGGGTGCTCCTTAGCGCTGGATTCACTTGAGATCTGAACCATTTTTTGATCAGTTGCTTGAAACTTATTTCGAGATCTCTTTAATCCATGCCTTGGACGCCGAGAAAAGGCATGATTTTCACTTTTATTTTGTGCAACAAATTGGAAGTCATTGTCAATCAAGTTCACCGCATGAAGATCTATTGAAAGATATATTTCTAACCCATCTTGGGTCCCCTGCAACATATCCCGCTAAAATCTTGAGCAGAAACCACAAAAATGTTGGTCGCTAGGGCCCAAAGGCCCCGAAAAACAACCTCTGGAGCCGCTTGCACTCAACACAGATGAAACCCTTGCATAGTTCGATAACCTTCTCTGCCCCGTGAGGTTTCTTTTCATATTTATTTCAAATATTAGGAGTTCTAACTGGTTAAAAATGGTGCATATTAAGATAATCTGATCAAATAATATATGTGTAATTCTCATCAAATGACATGAGTTTGTTCAATTAAATTTCTCAACTTTCAAGTGTTAAAAATGTAATTTGACTTTTTGCCAACATAAGCATTGTATAATGTAACTAAGGAGTTAAACCCACTTTATAACATGTAATTAACGTTAAATCTCTCTTGTTATGTTAGCTTTAACTTATTGTGCAATTTAGGGATTAGGTATTGGGATAAACATCCCCCACCACTCCATTGATTATATCGAAGTGTTGTGATTCTTACCTATGAATAGTATAGTGGTTATTTATGGTGCCTACAAGTGCTCGCTATATTATTATCTCTTTCATTTTTTGATATTTTGTATAATATCTGAGTGGATGGATTGCTTTTGTTTGTTTCTAGAAATATGTAAATTCCAACATGGTATCAAAACAGGTATGGAGTTGCATCACTTGGTCATGCAGGAAGTATGATTGGAGCCTCTATTTCTTTTTTTGATCTCTTGGACAAATTATTCCCCAAAGTTTTATGAGCCAGGTAAAACATAAGAAAAATTAGCAAAACATTTTCTTTTTTGTTGTTTCCTTTTTTTTTTTTTGATAATTATGTGTTTGTATTTATAACGGGTTTTAACAAGGATCCCAAAACCTGATTACATAAGCAATGGGCCTAGGGCATCAATCCCTTGAAACTGAACACCAAAACAGAAATCCTGCCACGTGATAAAGTAAGCATGAAACAATCCCTCTCGGCGGGAAACAAACAAATAAGAAAAAAAGTAGTTTTGGAGATCTCGCTCGACGGGGAGTAGCCAAAAACCACCATCGAGAAGATCCCGCCCAGCAGAAGCAAAGAAAAACCGTTACAATAAAATCCTCGCCTCGCGGGAAGCGATCAAAACCACCACAAACGATCCCGCCTAGCGGAAGCAACAGGGAAATCCCGCCATCCGGAAACCAGCGAGAAAGAAAGGATCCCGCCTCGCGGGAAAACCGACGGATTTGGCGGATCCCGCCCTATGGAGAAACCATCCCGCCCACCGGGAAAACATTCAGTTCAGCGAGATCCATTCTGTAGGAAGCCGACAGCCAGCACAGAAAGGATCCGATCCATCGAGAAGTGACCGAGAGAGTTGCACCACAAGGAACCCGCCCGGGGAAAACAGAAGAGGATCCCAACAGCAGGGACCAAGAATCCCGTCCAAGCACAGAGCACTGTCGAGGATTCACAAGAAAAAGGGGGAAGGCTGTCCAAACCCTAAACCGTCACCTCCACCGCACCGAGAAACGCAGGGGACCAGGATCCACGTGAATCACTCGCAAAAAACCCCGTGGGGAAGCCTGAGGGAAAAAGGGAAGGGATCCCCAACCAAACGGGGATCCCTGGGAAGCACCGATTCGAAAAAACAACCAAGGAAACCCTAGCCGGCCGGGAGGGGCACAGATAGTGGAGAAGGATCTCCCCCAGGAGATCATCTGCAAACAACCACTCCCCGGGAGGGATGACCTGGGTTGAGCCAGGGACTGGGCAGAAACCAGGAGCCATGGGAGGGGGAGCAGGGGAGGGACCAGAGCCCTCCCCTCTCAACCCTATCAAGGTCAAAACAGATCCTTCTTATTCCCAGCGCTCTTTTGTTGTTTCCTTTTGGTTACCACATGTATGAGTGTTTTGGCAAAGGGAATCTATGCAGAGGGAAAATTTGAAATTGAATTTTTGAAAATGGTGCCATCACTCAATTTCCCTCCATTTTGTTTTTTTTTTCTTTATAACAAGTATTTTTTCTATTGGGTGTACAAAATTTATGCAAAGTTGGACATTTTTGGAGTTTTTGATTCCATGGATTTGAGGGTTATTGCCTCGACTAGAATGAGACCCAAAATACTAGCTTTGTTGAGTCATTTGCATCATAAACTCAAATGTGATGTTTATGGGATATCACTTAGGAGTGCATGAAACATCCTCAATGTGAAAAACAATCATTTAATGACAAATGATATATGGTCTCGGTTATGATGCTTGCTAAGATAGATAGTGCACAATTGTGTAGGATGTTTCTCAAATAAGATAGGGTTCAATCCCCACACTCTCATCCTTTTCAATGAAACATGTTTATCATTTTGCAATTATCCCTATCACAAAATCTTGTCTTCGTGGAGGTGTCAACTCATTAGTTTCTATTGGAGCTCTTGATGTAGTGGCAAAAGGTATTAATAGTAAGAATCAAGGTTTAAAACTCCTTGCATGGATTTGTTTGTTGGGTTGTAGACCACCTAAGAATGTCCTCAAGGGGCCACTCCTCCAATCATGTCATCTAAGGCTATTAGCATAGTGGTAGATGGACTCTAGAAAATATTGAGAGGTGTGAGCTTTAGGGTTCAAATAATAACACAAGAACATATTTTACAATACCATGGGTAAAAACCATTGGTTCAAATATTTAACCCTAAACAACCCATATAGGTCTAAAAATAGCTTAAAAATCCTAACACTTTCATTGAGGGCTACCACCCTTGAACCCTCACTTTTTGGGGGTTATCATCCCCAAACCCTTGCTTGGGACCCGACCTAGCCCCAAATCTCGATGAGGATACATGGAGAATATCCAGTACCTTTTAGAGTTAACTTTGCCATAATAACATAGAAAATATTCAATATATTTCTAAAATTCTCCCACTTGTTGAATACTTTCCATAGGGGCCAAAAATACCATTGTCAATTTTCAAGGGCAACCATGCCCATAGATCCTCTATACCAAGAAAATTTCTAAGTAGGCACAACCTTTATTGCTGAATCAACAACATTATTCTCTGTATCAACTTTCTCAAGCATCACCTTGTAACCAAAAGAACTGAGCAACAAATAGAAATAAACACAAAGAAAGAAATTTGCCAAAATTGCTTTTTGTATTGATATTTGATACAATGTTTACAAATGAATTTTGAATTACCCCAAGTGTGTCTGGGGTAATGTTACAATGCTCTCTTTGTATTGGTACAATGCTTATGCTAATGGAACGGGGGTCTTCCAAGTCTTCACAAGAACACTTGCTCTTCGTTCTCCAGCTACAACTCCAAGGGGTGAGTGGGCTTTGGTATCCAATGCGGGACCACTCCAGCTTCAACAACTTCTCCAAAATACCTACCTCCTACACACATGAAAACCAAATGAGGGTTAGTAGCACCTGCAAATCAAGGTATAAAATGATACTACAAAACCCTAACCAGATAATCATGTAACATAGAAAATAGAAGCAAATAAAACATAAGCCTTGCTGAATAAAACTTTACTGATCGGGTTTTCCTTCGTGATCTTGGCTCTGTGAAACCGCGGATGTGCGATGGTGAATGAGAAATCGTGCATCGATGATGGGGAAACCGCGCAAGTGCAGTTATGATTGTGAAACTGCAGACATGCGGTTTGGGCTGAATGGTAGATTACTTCAGAAATAGGGCCTCTGGACTCAAGATGCGTCTTCTCCTCGGGATGCATGCAGAGGTTTGATCCTATTTCGATAGCCTGGTGGTATGAATGTTCAGCTCCCTTTGGTGGATGGGGTGAAGGTGCCTTTATAGGCCCCTTAGGGTTTTGGAGGGAAGTGAGAGGTGGCAAGCCTAGGATTGCCAAGTGGCAATCTTGGGCTGCCAAATGGAGGGGGTAGTTACAGTGAGTCACCCAGTGTGGCTCACTTAACTGGGGTGATGTGGCTGCAAGTGGAGTGTTATGTGGAGGGTTACCCCATGTGAAGGGACAAGGGGGACAAAGGTGTATGAGATGTGGCAAGGTGGGGTAGTGAGGTGGCTAGGACACATGTCTAGTGGGTAGGCAGGGTATCCTAGGCTGATTTTCTAGATTTAATAAATCTGGAAAATAGGATAATGTGTAGGATTTTATATGCCTAAGTCTAAACTTAGGCATATAATCTTATTATGCAGGATTTGATGTGGGGTGGCACATGGTGACTTTGTGGATGACCAATTTTTGGTGTCTACAGATGCCCCTTTTTGTACCGCATTGTGTGAAACACGATGCGGTGCAAAAACCAATGACACCTATCTTTATTGGATGGATGGACTCAACTCTTCTCGATGCACAAGAATGACCAATTTTGAAAATTTTTGATGGAATTTTGATTTGTTTGCTTACCCCCTCAATTGGCGAATGGGTAAAGGATGAAACCCATGAGCCAATTGACCAAATGTGGATGATGAGATGAAGTGAATGGTGAATGATGTGAATGTTATGCAAATGTATGACATTGACTCAACTTGATGCCCCAAGTTCGGGATTGTTGTGTTTTGCAAATTTACCTTTGGTTCATTGTGGCAATTGTGTTGGTAAAACCATCAACCATGTTTGGAGTTCTTGTTCCCTTGTGACCATAGAAATTCCTTCCAAATGATGGGTTCAAGGAACCAATCGTTCTGGGAATTCAATACTCATGTGATTTCCAATTATTACCAAAGTTGATTTGATTGTTTTTCACTTTTGACCCAACGGAAGGGGTTGAAGGATAACCTTGTGCAAATTTGTTGTGAACACAGCCAAGCTCAAAATATTGAGGTACATAGCTGATTAATGCCATTTTGATTTGATGGTGAGTGTCCTTATGGTGAGCTATCCATCCTACCGAGTTGCATGGATTGCTAGTCGCTACAACCACCAGGTGTATAGGATAATTCACTAGATACGAGGTTCACTAATGGATGTGATGTTGATGATTATGATGATGGTGATATTTTTGATGATGATGATTTGGTGGGGTATGTTTTTTTGAATTAACCACGCATGTGTGGTTCTGTCTTCCTCTAATTGCATCCACGGTTTGCCCAAACAGGATCCAGTTTTGCATGCTCCAAAATATGGGCACATGGTTTACACTATGAAATGTGGCTATATAAAGGGATGAGGGGTAGATTTCATTTCATTGTTACGATTTGATTTCTATGATTTGAGAGGAGAGAGTGAGATGGAGGTTGGTGAAGGGAGTGGAGTTGGTGCGGGTGCGGGTGGTGGTGGCTCGGCTGGAGCGAAAGTCGATGTCCGCTACGCTAAGGTAGGTGTCCTAAACTCTTAGTTTAGATTTTATTTGTTTGTTGTTTTGTTTTGTTTTTTTTTTTTTTTTTTACAACCACTAAGAGGGGATGGTAAATTTTTTTTTTACATGTATGAATGGGGAGGAATTTTTTTTTTGTATAATGCATATACGGGGAGGTTGAAGTTTTTTTTTTTGAATCATATACGCTAAGATGAAATCTCTATTTTTTTTTTTTTCAATGCAATTATGCTAAGATGAAATGCTATTGTTTTTTTTTTTCTAATGCAATTTACTCTAAGATGAAATTGCTTTTTTTGTTTTTTTTTTTCAATGCAATTACGCTAATGATGAAATGTTTTTTTTAACCATTTTTTTTTTTTTTTAGTATGCACTAATTTTACTTTGTTTGTGTTCTAGGTTAAGTTTATTACCGCTAGACACCGATGGCCCCGCACCATCTCCAAGGTGTGGAAATCTCTCATAGCTGATGATTGGAAGTTCTTAGGGTCTGTTGGCTTGGAGGGGTGTAGATGGTTAAAGACCATTCGAGCTGACGAGGAGCTGTTATCTGCGCTAGTGGAGAGATGGGACCCAGATCGGGGTTCTTTTCAGCTTTCGATAGGGGAGCTAACTATGACTTTGGAGGATGTTTATCGCATCTTCCATGTGCCTATGGAGGGTTTACCTATGAGGATTGGCCATGACAAGAAGGTTACCCTTAGTCCTATTTTTGGAGATGACTGGGATGTCGACTACGGGAAGGGTGATATTTCTTACCTTGATCTCTACAAGGCTAAGAAGTTGGGTGCCCTTTCGACTTACCTGATGTACATTCTAGGCAACATGTTGTTGCCTAATAGCATGGGCTCTAGGTTCCCTTGGAACCAAGTTTCTATTATTTGGTAGTTGATAGTAGAGCCACATATCTATGCTTGGGCTCTCGTGCTCTTATGTCAGTTATATGGTGAGCTTTATGAGGTGAAGAGGTGGGAGCGAAAGGGTCTCAGCTATAGCTTGGTGCTCCATATTTGGGCATGGGAGCACATCAAAGTTGGTCACCCAGAGGGGCTACCCTGTGCTTGTGATGGTTCACTTCCTCGTGCTTACCATTGGTTGGTTAGCGAGGAGTCTTCTCCCACTCGCCCTCCTTCTATCACAGAGACTTATCGAGATAGCCTGAGTGCTTTGACACGTGATGACATCTGCTGGTGACCTTGGAGAGGTCTGACTTGGGAGGATGATGCGACGTAGCTTCGTCGGGTGAGACAAGGTAGATGGATGGTGGGTAGTCATGGGTGAGAGATGGAGTATATCCAGTTCTCATGGGTGATGAGATAGTTTGGCTTAGTGTAGGGGGTCCCAGATGCTCCTATGATGTACAGGCGATGGGGAGACGAGCTTAGTCTTCCCTTGAATCTAAATTTTTGGACTATTGATGATGCAATGGATGATACTACAGTGGATGTTCATGATTTAGATGATGCAAGGACTACTACAGACTATGATGCTTGGTTCATAGCATAGCCTCCTTGGAGGCCAAGCCAGGTGGATGATGCAATCAATGAGGATGAGCCTGATACTGGTGAGTAGGCTCCTAGGTGATCGAAGCACCATCGGGTCAATGGGGGTAGGAGGTAGTCTATCATTGGTACACAACAGATAGATGTTGACACTAGGGTTGGTGAAGATAGTGGTGATGAGGGTCATGATGTAGGGCATGATGTGGATGTTGATGTTGGTGATGATGGTGATGGATATGATTAGGGCTAGGATGCTCCTCCTCACTACACAGAGGAGGAGTGGGGTGTACTTCAAGCTCGGTGGGATAGTCTAGCTGAGGAGGTGATGAAGCTGAAGGGTGAGGTGACTCAGCTTTAGGGTGAGGTGACCCAACTATAGGGTGAGGTGGATGGGTTGGGCAGACCGAGTGAGAGTGATGCTATTACACTCATATGTAGAGTCAGTGAGGTTGTAGGGTGAGTTGGATGGACTACGAGCTAGGTCGAGTGGGGGTGATGACTCTACTACCATTGCATCTCTCAAGGCTGAGATAGCCCAATGGACGATCCACGAGGGTCAAGATTTGGATGCTACTCAAAGACAGGCATGGTACATGGCATCCCTTGAGGACACTTTATACCAACACCAAATTTTATTACCACTTTAGCCTTCTTCTTCTATGTTAGGCTCCAATAGGTGGACTGAGTCCAAGCCAGGCAGCTCGAGGTCTCATCGACCATCTAGCTCACATGCTCCTTCTAGGTCATCAACACATGGGCCTCGTAGGAGTCATGGGGGTGCTAGCTAGTAGCACCTTATTACCTCTTTTTGTAGTTTTCTATTTTTGTTTATGAGCCTCAGTGCTCTGATGTATACAGCCTACAAGCATTTTGTACTCATGATTTCATATATATATACATGGCTTTTATTATGATTATTTTATTGTGCACTTTTGTTTTATTGTATGTATGGATGCATATGAGGTGATGTGATATATGATGTAATGGATGATTAATGCTATGTTCTAATGCTGATTTGGTATTTATAGACTCTTGCTTGATCAACATTATCTTATTGTTTAATCAAGGGCATAGATAGATGGTATTGGTATGGATTAATGATATGTGGTAATGAAAATATTATGGTTTTATTGGGTGGATGATCTAAGGTGTTCTTACAAAGACTCAAACATCCTAGTGACTTCAAACAAACCCATTTATGTATTTTACAGATCTTCACTATGCAAGGGTTGTCCTAGTGGTTTCAAATTTTCTCAAGGACCAACTGTGTGTGCAATTTTTATTCATTTCCCATTATGAGCTAGGTCAAACTAATCAATCGTAGCTTGTGCCAATAAGCTAGCTCATCCGAGAGTGGCCTTAGGTCTATACAAAAGAAGGTCGCTAATGTAACAGATGTGGTACCATGCATAAGGATACCTCATTGCCAGGTGGGATTCATTCAACCCATTATTGTAATGAGGATCACCCCATGATTTTTAAGACACTAAGAGTTCCAGGGATTCAAGCTCCTTTACCTTATTTTATTGCATTTGATTTTGGGGATTGCTCATTTTGTGATGGAGCAATGGATTTTATTGCTTATACTTGCTCATTTTGAGGAAGAGCAAAGGGATTTTTATTGCTTTGAGACAATTTTTGAGATACTTGCTCATTTTGAGGAAGAGCAAGGGATTTTGCATTTTTTTTTGGGATACTTGCTCACTTTTAGGAAGAGCAAGGGATTTTATTCTTTCTTTTTTTGGAATGAAGGTGGAGCTTGTCCTTTTGTCAACTCTGTAGCACTCTAGACCATGCACATAATTGGATGAATAGGGGAAACCTTTCACTTATGGCAATAGCAACTTTTGACTTCGTTATTCCCAAGACTCACAATGTTTTTAATGTGTTTTATTGTGTGTGGTCCAAGAGGAAACTTGATTGACCAGGAATAACCTATTGCATTTAAATATTTGTTTGACTTTGAATCAAGTTTGTTCAAAATACTAGGAATGGCTGAGTGATTGAAAATATTGTAAATTGCTTTATGGTTGATGTGGTTTGTGATGTTTGTGATACTTTCGATGCAATATTTCATAAATTAAAAGATACACACAAAATAGCCAGTGGTCACATAATTGTTATTGCTAACAATTATACGGTATCTATCCTACTTTATGTGAGTCCCTTAATTGGAAAAATATTATAGGGAAAGTTGCATATTATTGTGGAGTGATGGATTGTTAAGTGATGTAGGATACCCCTGATTAAGGTAATAAGACATGGTGGATTAGCGATCATCCAAATTAACCAAATGATCCAATGCAAAGAATGGTATAAACAAAATGCCTAAAATGCATGTGTGGAATGCATGGATGGATTTGTGAGATGCAAAATGAAATATTTTTGATATTTTTGCTTTGTTTTTTTTTAGCCATGTATATGTACATATATATAAATTGTACTATGCATAAAATGCCTTTAGGTGTATTATGTTCAATGGCTCAAGTTCCAATATTCCTTCCAAGTTGGCAAGTCTATACGTTCCTAGACCCAACTTCTACTTGACAATGTATGGACCTAACCAATTAGCCATGAATTTATCTCTCAAGTGCGGCAATGCATTGGTGTTTTGTTGATTCTCTTTAAGGATGAGATCTCCCACTTGAAATTCATGAGGATGGACTTTTGCATTGTAGGCATGTTTGATGTGGTCTTGATATACTCGTAGATGTTCTAAGGTATTGATACACCTTTCATCAAGGAGTGTTAATTGGTCAAGACGTGCTTGTCTAGTTGTGTCATCATCCATGAATTCTTGCAATGTAACTCACAAAGAAGGGATCTCGAGCTCAAGAGGCATGATTGCTTCAGTACCATAGACCAATGAAAAAGGTGTTGCCCTAGTTGGCATTCTGATGCTTGTTCGATAAGCCCATAGTGCCAAGGGGAGTTGAGTGTGCCAATCTCTATGATTTTCTTTGACAAGTTTCTTGAGAATGGCTATCATTATCTTGTTGGTCGCTTTGGCTTGTCCATTTGCCTATGGGTAGTAAGGAGTCGAGAAACTGTGTTGGATATTGTATTTGTTGCATAAGGCTCGAACATCCTTGTTCTTAAATGACTTACCATTATCTAAAATGATCTTGGAAGGAATCCCAAAATGATAGATAATATGCTGAAGTATAAACTCCGCTATTCGAGGTCCAGTCATAGTGGTCATTGGAATTGCTTTGACCCATTTGGTGAAGTATTCCATGGCAGTTATGATGAATTTATGTTGTCCTAAAGAGGCAGGTGAAATTTTTCCAATCAAATCTAGGCCCCATTGTGAAAAGGGCCAAAGGCTTTGAATGGGTTGTAAAGCTTGTGATGGTACATGAGTCAAATTGGCGTGATGTTGATATTTTTGACATTTCTTGACATATTGACAACAATCACTTTCCATGGTGGGCCAATAATAACCCATGCATAAAATGCGCTTTGCAATGGCCATTCCACTAAAGTGGCCACCACAAGTACCATCATGGGCTTCAGTTATAGCTCGTTGTGCCTCAACGGGATCTAGACATCGAAGTAGGACTCCATCATAGCCACGTCTATACAACACGTCCCCCAAGAGAGTAAAACGAGCTGCTTTTTGTTTGAACATTCTTTTCGTAGTTCATGTCATTTCTATTGGGAGGGTCCCAGACTTGAGAAAGTCTCTTATCTCATCAAGGTAAGAATTGTAAGGCTCCGTGTGGACCAAACAAACACTCTTCTCACCTTCAGACTCTGCTCGTTTGATTGCTGACTTGGACACTATTGTTATGATAAGCGGTTGGACTTCTCCATGTTCATTCTTAGGGATCAAGGATCCCAAAGAAGCCATTGCATCCACAAATCTGTTAGTCGAATGAGGCAAGTTACTAATTTCATACCAATCAAATTTTTCTAGCAATTTCATTGCTACTTCATGATATTGTTTCAAGACTGGTTCCTTGCATTGGTATTCTCCCTTCACTTGACAAATGACAAGTTGAGAATCACCAAAGATGCTTATTCATTTGATGCCCATAGCTATAGCTGATTGAAGCCCCAAGATTAGGGCTTCGTACTCTACATTGTTATTTGTGCATGGAAAGTTGAGTTTGAATGATAAAGGAATTGGAATTCCTTTGGGTGTGTAAAACATGACTCCAACACCTTGTCCTCTTTCGCACTTTGATCCGTCAAAGAACATTGTCATGTCAATATCATCCTCGGGAGGGACTAGTTCTTCTTGTTCCATGACAGAAAATATCGAATCATCTGGAAGCTCAATAAGTATTGGTTGATCATTTGGTAAGGGAGCTTCTGCAAGTTGATCGACTATCACCTGACCTTTGATGGATTTTTGACTGATGAATTTGAGATCGAATTCCGTTAAAAGCATTATCCATTTTGTGGTATGGGTGTTGTTGTATGTGCGAGTCATCATGTATCATAGAGGATTCTCTCTAGCTATGACATAAGTAGTGTTACTTAGCATGTAATGTCTGAGTTTCTTAGTGGTGAAAACCATTGCTAAGCACAATTTTTTGACATAAGCATATCTTGTCTCGTAACTTACCAATGTTCGACTAATGTAATAAATCGCTTGCTCCTTGTGATTTTTGTTTTTTTGAGCAAGCATTGTCCCTAGTGCAAAATCTGTTGCAGAGATATAAAGGTGAAATGGGACTCCTGAACGAGGCGATGTAAGAACCGGTGGTGAAGCCAGGTACTTATTTATGTCATCAAATACCTCTTGACATTCAGTCGTCCAGGAGAATGTCACCCCCTTCTGTAGCAAGTGATTGAAAGGCCTACATTTGTCTGAGAGTTGTGCAATGAATCATCGGATAGATTGAATCTTTCCTTGTAAACTATGCAACTCTCTCAAATTTGTTGGAGGTGGCATCTCGATGATGGCCTTGACCTTATCAGGGTCCACTTCAATGCCTCACTTGGAGATAATGAATCCTAGAAGTTTTCCTGATGTGATGCCAAATACGCACTTCTTAGGATTTAACCTTACCTTATGTTCAAGCAATCGATCAAAGACTTTCTCTAGAACCTCAATATGCTCAAGACGTGTTTTAGATTTGGCAATCAGATCATCCACATAATCCTCAATGATTTTATGCATATAGTCATGGAAGATGTACGTCATGGCACGTTGATACGTAGCTCCTACATTCTTAAGGCCGAAAGGCATCACCTTGTAACAAAAAGTCCCCCAAGGTGTGGTAAATGTCATCTTGTGTTGGTCCTCAAGATTAATTCGAATCTGATTGTATCTTGAGAAACCATCCATTAATGAAAGCATTTCATGGCCTACGTAGGAGTCTACCAATTGATCGATATTGGGCAGAGGAAAATCATCCTTGGGGTATGCTTTGTTTAGATCTCAAAAATCAGTGCATACGTATACCCCCCATTCGGCTTACGAATGGGTACCATGTTTGAGAGCCACTCTGGATAATCAATTGGGACTATGAAATTCATGTCCAATAGTTTTTGTAGCTCTTCCTTGACAATTAATGCTATGGTTGGATGAAGTTTCCTTAATTTTTTCTTGAAAGGCTTAGCATCTGGTGCTAAGGTAAGGTTGTGGACCACCAAATTGGGGTCAAGGCCAGGCATGTCTTTGTATGACCATGCAAATATGTCCTTCTTCCTTGTCAAGACGTCGATCATACGCTCTTTCTCCTCTACGAATAAATATTTTGCAATTTTGATGATTTGTGGATTGTTCGCATCTTGGCTAAGGTTCACATCGATAGATTCTTTGATAAGCATATGGGAACCTTCCTCAAGATGATGTGGAGTTGGGATGAGGTGGATATCATCCTCCACATGCTCAAATGACTCAGAGGTCTCTCCCTCTACCTTAGTTTGAAAAATCGAAGTAGATGAAGATGAAGATTGTTGTGGAATGTAAGCGTTTGAAGCTCGCAATAATTCTTCGGATAGGATAAACTCGATGATGGATGGTGGGGATGAAATCCTATCCATGGTGATAAGGCTAGCATCGATCTGAATCGGCTTTACCAAATCGTATGGGTTACGGAGTGGGGTGAACAAGTCAACAGAGATCATATTGACTTGGTGGAAATGAGGTGGTTGTGATTCGAGGAGTGATGGCTCACTCTCTCTAGGTTGCAACTAACCTAAAGTGGATGAATGGTAGTGTTACGAGAGTGGCCAAGGTGGTGGTGGTGGATCTGGCTCAGGGTGCTCATGCTCCTTGTTGAAGTGAAATATGGTGTGATCTATGGAAAATATCTTGGTATAACACTCACCTCTCTCGATGGGCTCTGTAGGAGCCGCATCCTCTTGGGGACCATCAAATATTCGAATGATCCAATCTAAGTTTACTTCCATCTATCGAAATTCCCCAAAATCTTCATCGAAGATATAATCCTCAAAATCTTCATCGGAGATGTAATCATCTAGAATGTGATCAATCATGAATGTATGCAATACAATCTCCGAAAAGACCTCATGTAAATGAGGTGCAAAGTTAGGGTCCAAGTATTCATCATCGATATCATCACAATCATCACACTCATCGCTCTCCTCATCCTCTTCTTCATACTCAATAGTGAGTCATTGAAAGGTATGGTTGAAGGAAGAGTTTGAGGTAGAAGGTCTATATCCTAGACCAGAGTGATCATGTGCTTCTTGATATTCGAGCTCGACAATGTGATGTGGACCCTGCTCATGTCATCCAAGTCCATATCCCTACCAGTTAACCCTACGAAAATATCGCAAAGGGAAATCCGAGTTGGATAGATATTCTAGATTTGCATTAAACTCTTGCAAGGGTTCCTCATTAGGAGGAGGTGGATCGGATGAAGAATCCACTCCCCCATATATGAAGTTGATCCTGTCAGGTCGGGAACCCATTCTGTACACTACACCTATGGCTAAGGGTGGGTCGCGTGGGCGACCATAGTCTCTAACTGACTCAATAGGTGGTGTAACTGTGACACTTTCTATGATGTACTCACCAATGCTTGGATTGGCAAGATGTACTGCAACTTGGGATGGTTGGGATGATGATGGCTCTATGGATGAGGATGGCGCTTTGGTGGTGGCTTACGGTTCAGGTGGAGGTGATGGCTCCTCTCGAATAGGTGACCCTATCTATGAGACAATGGGTGGTGATGTTTGGGGTGGATTAGGCTTGATTGGGTTGTTAGTTGATGGAGTGGGTTGAGCTAAAAATGTGAATGGTGTTTGTGAAGTGGGCGGTGTGGCTAATGAAGTTGGTGATTGGTTAGCAGGATGATCAGGTGTGGTGGAAAAATGAAATGTGGTGGATGAGGGTTGACTAGAGCTGATGCTTTTGGATGCAAAAGCAGGATCAACTATCAGCAATTCCTTCGGGATGGGGGCTTTTGATGAAGTGATGTTAGTGGGAGTGGTTTGGATGATGAGTGGTTGAATGGATAGATGGGTTGATGGAAGCAACGACTCATAAGGATTTGAGATCAAGTTGTAGTATTTAAAAGGCTCTATGTCTGCTTGGATGCAATGTACCTTGCCCTCATGTACATACTTTAGACATTGGTGCAATGTCAAGGGAACACACTTCATCTCCATGATCTAGTGATGCAGGAGCATCCGGTGGCAACAGAACAACCTCGCAAAATTTTTGAAAAATAGGGGGGAAGTTTAAGTTCAGTAAAACAAGTTTTTTTTCCCAAGGCAAAAGTTGGGGAGGGGTCGTGAAATCGCATCCTCCGAAGCTGCGACATGGTAAGGGCAAGTTTCGTCGCGATATCGCGACGATGTTTCAGAGAAAGGCGTAGGGGGGGAGTCCTGTCATGATATCGTGACCTATGAAAAGTTGCCATGTGGCATGGTCTCGAAATAACTTCCAAAGCTAAAACAAAGCAAAGGACTTCGGCAAAGTGAAGACAGAGGGGGGGTTGCGAAATCGTGACATGTCGTGAAATCACGACCCCAAGGGGCTTCGGCAAGGCGGAGGCAGTGGGGGTCATGAAATCGTGACATGTCACAAAATTGTGACCCCAAAGAGCTGCGACAAAAGGAAGGCGCTTTTGGTCTCGATATCGTGACATGTCACGATTTCACGACCTATCGCGATATCACCAGGTGAAGGCACAGCCAAAAGAGAACCAACGGACGGCCAGGCAAGGCCAAATTTGACACGTGGACAACCACGTGTATCAAGACAGTTGTGAGGGGCACGTGTATTAAAAATATTGTGACAAGAAGAAGGCATAGCCAAGTATGCACGCGGACAGCCAGGGAAGGTCAAATTAAACACGTGGACAGCTACGTGTATTAAAACAAGATGAGGGCCACGACCGCGCATATTTTTTTATTGTTGGCAAAGTAACAGGTACAGGCGATGGAACAGATACAGGCGATGGACATTATGGAGGAGACCACGGTGCAGAAGAACAATCTGACCGAGACGGCGGTTGCAGGTCAAGGGAGGTCATTAATACGAGCTTCATGGTGGATCGGGCAGTTGCCCATTTATGGCAAAAAATTTGAAACTCGGCCTGGGGGGAAAATCGAATTTGAATTTTTGTTTGGCGAGGGGCATTAATTGCTAGAGGGTCAAGACCTTGATAAAAACTCATTTTATTGTATGATTTTGAGGGGGTGGCGGATGGAAGAACAGGGAGAGAAGACCAAAACCGAGCTTGGTCCTTGTAAGCCTGCGGGCTGTATTATTTTTACACATGTATTTATTTTCAATAGATATTAATGAAAAAGCAGAATTTGTGAAGGGGTGAAAGATTGGTCCGCCATCAGTGGTATCAGATCCGAAAGTTCCTGAGTGTGTAACAGATCGTCGGACGTGAGGCAGTTACACCAGGATCTGTGGGAAGGCTTGTGAGAAAGTGAGAAGATGCCTCTGAGAAGAAACCTCATTGGCGGGAGAGGCATGGCAGCAGCAGATTTTCGAGCTTTGCAGTGGCAAGTTCAGGCCTTGTAAGAAGAACTGTGCAGAGGACACGAACCGAGAAGAGATGCAGACAGTGAAGATGAAGCAGATGAAGAAGAAAATTAGTTTGAAGAAGAAGAAGAAGAAGCGTAGATCTGACACAAGCCAGGCTATACAGGGCCATATCTCATATTGGGAAGAGGCTGAAGATGGAAGTTTCCATGTATTTCGAGAACCTGGATCCGAAGGAATTGATTGACTGGATAAATGACCTAGAAGAATACTTCGAGTATGATGAAGTTGAAGATCTCGAGAGGGTTAGATTTGCCAAAACTAAATTAAAAGGTCATGCCAGCATATGGTGGAAGGGGGTACAGCTGGAACAGAACCGAAGAGCAAAATAACGGATAACAATATGGGAACGGATGGTAGAAAAATTAAAAAGACAGTTTATTTTGGCAGATTACAAGATGGATATGCTGAGAAAAATGCAGGGTTTGAGGCAGATGAATAAAACTGTCCAAGAATATACGGAGGAATTTTATAAAATCTCCATCAGAACCGCCATTTAGAAGCAAGCAAGGAAAAGGTGGCCCGTTATATTAATGGGTTGAGACCGGTCAGAAGAGCCGAGCTTAGTTCGGGTGAGCACCATCGAAGATGCTTACCAGTTTGCTTTGAAAGTTGAAGAAAAACTGAACAGAAGGTTTGAGAGCAAGCAAAGAGGAAGAGGGCACGGAGAAAAGACTGGTGGAAGAAAAGAGGAAGGAAAGGAGAAAGAAGCTAGCAACAGCTGAGATCAGAAGGGAGATGAAGAACCCAAACCGCAATTTCAGAGTAGTGGCTACCCAAGAGGAAGAGGTAGATCTGGACGCGGGTATGGAAGAGGAGTGTTTCGGGGAACATGTTTCCACTATGGAGAAAAGGGGCATCGGGCATATGAGTGTCCCAAGCACCCCGAGAGAGTGAACAAGAAACAAGTGGGTCCTACAGAGCATGGACGGGAAGATGCTGACTCAGAACATTATGAAGAAGCTGAGAAAGGAGAAGCAATGATCGTGAGGAGAACCATGTTGATTGATGAAGACAAACCAGAGCAGAGGAGAATCCTGTTCTGCACACGATGCAAAAGTGCAGGCAAAGTCTATAATGTTATTATAGACAATGGGATATAGATAACTTAGCTCCGAGGAGATGGTTGCAAGTACCTAGAGAGAAAGAGACACCCGCATCCATACGGATTGCGTGGTGCGAAGGACCAAGAGCATGGGTCCGTGAAAGTGTTTAGTCAGCGATTGGGAGATACCTAGATGAGGCCATGTGATGTTTTCCCCATGGATGCTGCCATTTGCATTAGGAAGGCCATGGCGCTTGATCGGAGGAGGCATGATGGTCGTGCAAATACATACTCCTTGGTGAAAGATGAAGTGCGACACAAATTAAAGCCATTACAAACAATGGATGAGAAGGTATGCAACAATGCCAAAAGGAGAGGGCAAAAATTTGCCGGGAGAGGGATTTGAGCAGGTTGCAAAGGCAGATGAGTGTTTGGAGGTGTTGCAGAAGACGCGGACCGAACAACACAGAAGTGAAGGTCACTTCTCCATTTACCCGATGTCTGATGTAGAAGCATCCGGTGGCATTAGAACAACCTCGCAAAAGTTTTGAAAATAGGGGGAATTTAAGTTCAAAAAAGTTTTTTTCCCAAGGCAAAAGTTGGGGAGGGGTCACGAAATCGCGACCTTCGAAGCTGCGACATGGTAAGGGCAAGTTTCGTCGCGATATCGCGACGATGTTTCAGAGCAAGGCGTAGGGGGGAGTCCTGTCGCGATATCACGACCAGTGAAAATTTGCCACATGGCATGGTCTCGAAACAGCTTCCAAAGCTAAAACAAAGCAAAGGACTTCGACAAAGTGAAGACAAAGGGGGGGGTCACGAAATCGTGACATGTCATGAAATCGCGACCCCAAGGGGCTTCGGCAAGGCAGAGGCAGTGGGGGTCGCGAAATCGTGACCCCAAAGAGCTGCGACAAAAGGAAGGCACTTTTGGTCATGATATCGTGACATGTCATGATTTCGTGACCTGGTGCGATATTGTGGCCAGGTGAAGGCACAGCCAAAAGAGAACCAGCGGACGACCAGGCAAGGCCAAATTTGACACGTGGACAGTCACATGTATCAAGACAGTTGTGAGGGGCACGTGTATTAAAAATATTGCAACAATAAGAAGGCATAGCCAAGTATGCACACAGACAGCCAGGGAAGGTCAAATTAAACACATGGACAGCTACATGTATTAAAACAAGATGAGGGCCACGACCGCGCATATTTTTTTATTGTTGGCAAAGTAACAGGTACAGGCGATGGAACAGATACAGGCAATGGACATTATGGAGGAGACCATGATGCAAAAGAACAATCTAATCGAGATGACGGTTGCAGGTCAAGGGAGGTCATTAATACGAGCTTCATGGTGGATCGGGCAGTTGCCCATTTATGGCAAAAAATTTGAAACTCGGCCTGGGGGGAAAATCAAATTTGAATTTTTGTTTGGTGGGGGCATTAATTGCTAGAGGGTCGAGACCTCGATAAAAACTTGTTTTATTGTATGATTTTGGGAGGGTGGCGGATTGAAGAACAGGGAGAGAAGACCGAAGCCGAGCTCGGTCCTTGTAAGCCTGCGGGCTGTATTATTTTTACGCATGTATTTATTTTTAGAAGATATTAATGAAAAAGCGGAATTTGTGAAGGGGTGAAAGATTGGTCCGCCATCGTCTAGGGGTGTCTAAGAAGTATGTTGTTTTGCATTACCCCTTCTAATATGTGGAAGAGGATATGAATTGTTTTCACCCCCATGGTGACCAGAAGAACTAAGTTCCCCACAGTTGAGCATAAAGCGTCATTAAATGCCCTTAAGGTGAAGGTGGATGATGTAATGTGGGATGATGGTAGGTTAAGGTGTTTGATGGCAAGAGTGGTAATGAGGTTGATAGAGGAGTCGATGTCAATAAGGACTGTCTTGAATGTCTTCTATCAATATGAGCGACTATGTGCAATGGAGGATCCGATAAAACTAATGATAGACTCTTCTCCTTGAAGTCATAAAATGCTATCGGGGGCTCCATGCATTTTTGTACACTCCCCACAAAGGATTTGAAGGCATTAGGGTCTTCTGATTGTACTTGGATGGATTTTAAAATTTCCATCAATGCCTCTCAATGTAGGGGCGACTATTGTATCAGCTCATAGATTGATAGTTTTGTCGATGCCATTTTCAAACTCTATGTCAACCGACTGCCTAGGGTGATAGTTGGGCGAGATGGATTACTAGGATTATTAATGGAGGAAGGTGGAATGGATGGCCGTAGTTGTATGGGGATGTTTGGTTGTGTTACGTGAGTTTGGGTTGTGTGATTTGCTTGTCTTTTCCTGCGGGTGACCACACTGATAGCTCCTACAAAACCTTGGTGCACTTGAGACACATAGTGACTTGGTTGGGAGGAGTTGTAGAAGTTGACGCTGTCGTTGCTTGTTGATTTGCCTCATGATGAGGTAAAGGTATATTATATATACCAAGGTTTTGATTAGATTAGGCTAGTGGGTTGTCAACTTTGATCTTTCTTGCTTCCAATAAGTCTTGCACAATACCTTTAAACCCATGGCAAGTTTCAATGTCATGTACTTTTTGTCGATGATAGATACAATATAAGTGCTATCTATAGGCCTTTGTTCTTGGCTTACTAGGGTCTTCGGGTTTAATATCTGATAATATAAAAAATTGTGTCGCATACAACTTCTGAAAGATAGATGAGTAGGGCTCTTGCAATGGTGTGTAATTGTGTTTGGATCTAAAGTGATGCTATTGCCTTGCTATAGGTTGTGTTTGATTTTGTACCTGTTGTGGGGGTGGAACCGCTTGATATTTCAATTATTGCAATTGTTGTTGTTGTTTTTGGAGCTATTGGATCTAGACTTGGGCTTGTTGATTTGATTATGAAGGTTGGCCCAAGACTATTTGATTAACCTGAGCAGCCTTGAACTGGCCATGGTTATTCCCCTTTTGGTTCTTGTTTTTCCACTCTTTTTTCTTAGGCTTGATCTTGCCCTCTTGAATCTTAATTTTTTGTATCACTCTGGCTTGGGCGAGTGCCTTATCGAATGTTCTATACTACTACAACTATAGCAAAAAAGAGATAGGATTGGCACAACTCTTCATGAATAATCTTATTAATTCTATCATGGGGAGGGAGAATGACAATTTAATCATAATCTCCCTCCAACGGTTTCCAAAATCATGGATCGATTCATCATCGTATTGCTTCAAACTAAGCAAATTGGTCAATGTGGTTTTCTTCCTAACATCTAGGGCGAATCATTCTAGGGATTGGTTCACAAGCTGCTCAAAGGTGTAAACACTCTAATGTGGTAGGTGGTTGTACCAATCATGGGATTCTCCCCCAAGTGTCTAAGGAAATGTGTGTAGCATGAGTGCGTCATTATTTTTATCCTGAAACACGTGTTTACAAATATTTTCACATGCTCTCGGGGGTCCTCATACCCCTTAAATGTATCAAAATTTGGGGGCAATGTAGGTACCGAAGCATGGATCGAGTGATTGAGTAGCTGCCTTAATGTGGGCTTTTGATACTACAAACCTAGTGTGTGCATGGTAACACTATCAATCTAGTTTTGTAGGAACTAAAACTTAGGATCTTCCATAGGGTTAAAACCCTGGTTTTCTAGCTGTTGTTGGTAATATTGTGCATTGTAGGTGGAATATGGATGATGAGGGATGTTAGGCTAAAGTGCATGATGATATGGCAATTGATGGGAATTCTGGTATTGATGAGGTGATGGGCATGGTCGCATGATGACCTAATGAGTTAGCATACATGTGATGAAGTGGGTTAGTTGCTATGGTAGTGGTTGGGGATGCAATACCCAAGATAGATATTGGATAAAGGTGTGGGTTTGGTGAGAGGTTGATGGCAACTTCCAATTCTATGTAATTTTTTATGGTGGTTAGGATTAATGCTACGATTAGCATTATCTAAAATCATTTGTTATAGCTGCAAGAAAGCCTGCTACATAGCAATTACCGATGATGTGGGTAAAGTCATATATGAAGTGGATGGCTAGGTTGGTTGTGAGGCAACCGGGTTAGTAGATGTAGGTGGGGGGTAGGTGGTAAAAGGTATTACCATCGAATGAGGGGTGATATGATGCATGGTGCTCATGGGGCTATAGATGGAATGGATTTGGGGATATGTGAAGTGACCTGGGTTGATGCTTTGCAAAGGGGGTTGGTGTAGGTGATGTTCTGATGAGGCAATGTGAGGGGTGGTTGGCTAGATGATGATGGATGGCTACCCATGATAGCAGAAGTAGACTCAAAAAGTGGATTTATGAAGACTTGGCTAAACTGCTATGGGTACGTGAAGGTAAACTCTTGATGTAATGATGGTATGGCTCAAGATGGGATGGTGAGTGGTGGAAATGATGGAAAAACCATACTAGCTACATTTAGGTACATCCTAATGACATCCATGTCCACAAGTGTGACACGACCATCTGTTGGTGTGGATGGCTCACTCCTAGGGGTCTCAAGAATAGTGGTATGGGTAACCCTATGCATGATGTCTCCATTTGAGGTAGCGACACTACTAGAGGGCCCTGCATTTAAGTTTTGGGATGCATTAGGGACTACACTAACTTGCCCTAGCATCAAGGTGTTAGGGACCTGATCGAGCTAAGATGCCATAGGGGAAGACAACTGACTTTGAACTAATGCTAACTTTTTGGTCTAACCACGGGTCGTGACCATACGCTAAGGGTGTGATGATGTATGAAATGCAAGTGTAAGTGTGTGAATGTGTGAATGCAAAATGACACTCAAAGCAAACAAACAAACAAGGTTTTTGTTCCTAAGTCCACACAAAGTTTTTGTGATAAAAAGAAAAAGTGATGTGCAAAATGTTTTTCCCTAAGATGAATCTAGGCTTTCACTTGTATACTCATAGCGACTAAGCCTGGTGATGAAGTCTAGATAACCATACCCACAAAAATATGGAGATGAAACCCATATCCTATCAGGGAGCATAGGTCCTACCAGTCCTCACCCATATTGACCATAGGCAATGATACACCCTCCAAAGAGGAATACGTGCTATTTTATACAACTAAGACGATTAATTGGAGCTAGCCTTGGCAAAATATTAGGGTAAATATGTTGGTGGTTGGTGATGAAATCCAACCTGGCGATGATGAAATCCAGTCGTTGCCAACGTTTATGTGAGTGTGTGAGGTTTGTTTAATTTATTGTGAGATGCAAAATTACAATGCAATTCTATTTAATGCCTAAATGTAGAAAATAAGAAATAGAGAATAGCAGACATAATCAAATCAAGGGTTGAAAGCTGATTTCAAGCAAGAATTTTGCCCAATTCTACTATCAAGGCCAACCACAGGTGAGCGGTTGGTTCTGGTAAACCATGGATGCATGGTTTGCCAATCGCACATGCACATTTGGGAAGTCCCAACCGTGGGTGTGCGGGTCTGACTATGCAGTAGAATAGGGCAGAGCAACCCTAAAATCCTAAAAACATGCCCAAGTTATTGCTAATTGGGCTCATGCATATGCTCTATTACCTACTATGATAGATGCAGATCCTCTTATTTTTTTTTATGTTTTTGATGAATGCTTTAATGCAAAATAAAGACACCTATCCTAAGACCTAAATGCAAACAAAACACACAGGACAGGGACCTCTAATTAGCCTAGATGCAAACACTAATACAAAAAAAATAGAGGTATAAAGGGGTACAAACCTGTGTTCATTTCACCTCTCCTTTCAATTTGCTTCCATCGTAGGTTTGCGGTTCCACTGTGCTATAATCGCATGTGCACGTTTATCTAGGCACCCAACCATGAATGCACGATTCTGATGATCTGAAACCATAGGTGTGCGTTATTTTGAGTTTTCCACTACATGTGTGTGTTTCCTCAAATCTAAAATCGTAGGTGCACGATTTCACAGTAGCAGGGCCGAACAGTAATAAGTCTTGGATCTATCGATTTGAGATCAAATCTGTGTGCTCTTCCAACTCCCAAAACTTGCAAATCATAGAAAATATAGAGATCAGTAAATGAAATCAAGTAAGGTAAACACAAATAATACCCTTAGGGGGTCCCATCATGATTGCCATTTCTGTAACCAAAAGAACTAAGCAACAAATAGAAATAAACACAAATACAAAAATTTACCAAAATTGCTTTTTGTATTGATATTTGATACAATGTTTACAAATTAATTTTGAATTGCCCCAAGTGTGTCTGGGACAATGTTACAATGCTATCTCTGTATTGGTATAATTCTTATGCTAATGGAATGGGGGTATTACAAGTCTTCACAGGAACGCTTGATCTTCATTCTCCAACTACAACTCCAAGAGGTGAGTGGGCTTTGGTATCCAATGCGAGACTACTCCAGTTTCAGTCGCTTCTCCAAAATACCTACCTCCTACACACATGAAAACCAAATGAGGGTTAGTAGCACCTTCAGATCAAGGTATAAAAATGATACTACAAAAACCTAACCAGATAATCATATAACATAGAAAACAAAAGCAAATAAAACCTGAGCCTTGCTGAATTAAACTTTATTGATCGAGTTTTCGTGTCATGCTCTTGGCTCTATAAAGTTGTGGATGCATGATGGTGAACTAAGAAACCGTGCATGAGTGGTGGAAAAATTGCATAGGTGTGGTTATGACTATGGAATCATGAACATATGGTTTGAGCTGAATGGTAGATTGCTTCAGAACAGGGCCTTCGAACTCGAGATGTATCTTCTCCTTAGGATGCATGAGAGGTTTGATCTTATTTTGATAGCCTGGTGGTATGAATGTTTAGCTCCCTTTGATGGATGGGGTAAATGTGCCTTTATAGGCCCCTTAGGGTTTTGGAGGGAAGTGAGAGGTGGTAAGATTAGATTGTCAAGTGGCAATCCTGGGCTACCAAATGGAGGGGGCAGTTACAGTGAGTCACCTAGTGTGGCTCACTTAACTAGGGTGTTGTGGTTGCAAGTGGAGTGTTGTGTGGAGGTCTTCTCCATCTGAAGGGACAAGGGGGACAAAGGTGTATGATATGTGGTAAGGTGGGATAGTGAGGTGTCTAGGACACATGTCTAGTGGGTAATGGGTAAATATATGGAAAATAGGATAATGTGTAGGATTTTATATGCCTAAGTATAAACTTAGGCATATAATCTTATTATGCAGGATTTGATGTAGGGTGGCACATGATGACTTTGTGGATGACCAATTTTTGGTGTCTACACACCTGATTCCCTTCAACCATCTCTCTCAAAAAATGGTACTTGATATCAATATGTTTTGATCAATCATGAAAACCAAGATTGTTGGCAAAAAATATTGTACTCTATATGTCACTATCAATTCTCACAATTTTTTTCTTAAGATAAAAAGTTAAATACAACTTTTGTAGCTACACTGCTTCTTTATAGACATGAGTTGTTGTAATGTACTTTACCTCTATTATGGACAAAGCAACCATTGATTGATTTTTACTCATCCAACTTACTTCCCCTCCAAATAGTCTGAACATATAATCACTCGTGGATCTTCTCTTGTCCAGATCTCCAACCCAGTCATCATCCACAAAATCTTGTAGATTTACAATATTACTATCTCTAGATTTTTCTTGGTAATAGATAGCATAGTCTGAAGTTCCACGCAAGTATTTGAAAATCCTCTTTGCAATAGTCTAATGTTCCTTTCCTATATTGGATATATATCTGCTAACTACTCCCACTGCATGTGCAATATCAGGTCTAGTATATACCATTGCATACATCAGACTACCAACAATGCTAGCATAAGGAACATGATGTATTTCTTCAATTTTCTTCTATGTTTTAGGATACTATTCAACAGATAACTTTTTACCAACAATATATGGAGTACATATCGATTTACAATCATGCCTCCTAAACCTATGTAGTATTAAATCAACATATTTCCTTTGATTTAACCACAACTTTCTATTTGCATAATCCCTTATTATTTCCATACCCAAAATAAATTTTACAACACCCAAATCCTTTATGTCAAATTCAAAAGGTAATTGAGATTTTAGTAACTTTATCATTTCCTTATTATTACCTATTAACAACATGTCATCCACATACAAAATAATAAAAACAAAATTTTCACCTTCTTGTTTAAAATACACATAATGATCTACTTTGCTTTTTCCAAGCCCAAGTGTCAAAACAAACCTATCAAATTTTTGGTTCCACATTCTTAGAGATTGCTTAAAGTCATAAAAAAACTTTTTCAACTTGCATACCAAGTCCTCATTACCTTTTACCCTAAAGCATTATGGTTGTGACACACACACACACACACACACACACACACATATATATCTTCAAGTTCATCATGTAGAAATGTTGTCTTTACATCCATATGTTCTATTTCAAGATCAAAAGAAACAAAAATAGCCAATAGAAATCTAATTGAAATTAGTTTAGCCATAGGAGAAAAAATCCTACCAAAGTCAATTCCCTCAACTTGAGAATATTCTTTTGCTACTAGGAGAGCCTTGTACTTCTTCAAATTTTCTTCTATATTGTACTTCTTCTTGAATACCCACTTACAACCAATCGGGTTTCTTCTAAGGGGTAAGTTCACCAAGTCCCATATCTTATTTTTATCCAAGGACTACATTTCTTCCTCCATATCCCTTTTCCAAGACTTATTCTCACCTGACTAAAGTGCCTCTACAGTCTTGGGTTCTTCATCAGTAACTGATATATTAAATGTAGAACAAAGATTTGAAGGGCTATACCTTTCTGGGAGTCTTCTTACTTGATCTTATTTCCTCAAAATTTGGAGTTCCAAGTTTTGCATCTTCAGCTTCCTCCTCACCTTCTTCCTCTGAATTTTCCTCTTCAGACTCTCTCGGTAGTTCATCTTATTTTGTAGCACCAGGTTCTACCATGGGTTCTTCCTCCTATTCTAGTTTTACTTGAACTATTTTAGGTTCTTTGCTTGGTTGCATTTTTTGTTTCGAAACCTCTTTTGTTTCTCTAAAGATCACATTACGATTGTAAATAGTCTTCTGTGTTTCCAGGTTCCACAACTTATACCCTTTAACACCAAATAATATAACCCATAAATATGTATTTGTTAGATTTATATTCTAGCTTAGTCCTTTTCTCTTTTAGGACATAAATATAAGCATCACAACCAAAAATCCTTATATGAATAAGAGAGGGTTTCTTACCAGTCCACACTTCCTATGGAGTCTTGTCCACCAAAGTTGAGGTAGGATATTTATTGATGAGGTAACAAGTAGTTAACATGGCTTCTGCCCAAAATTTCCTTTCTAACCTTGCACCACTTAGCATGCTTTTGGCCTTATCCATCAATGTCCTATTCATCCATTCTGCAACTCCATTATGTTGTGGAGTATATAGAGTTGTTTTTTACCTTTTTATTCCATAGTACTTGAAATATTGCTTAAATTTATTAGAGCAATAGTCACCACCATTGTCACTTCTCAAAACCTTTATCTTTTTCTTTATCTAATTTTATACAAGAGCCTTAAACTCTTTAAATTTATTAAAAACATCAGATTTGTTTCATAAAAAATATACCTAGGTCTTTCTTGAAAAGTCATCTATAAATATAACAAAATATATAGATTTACCTAATGATGGTATTTTTGTAGGTCTAAAAACATCACTATCAACTAGATGCAAAATTCCTTCATATCTTGTAGCTTTACTAGGAAACTTGATTCAGGTTTTTCCAAAAACATAGTGCTCAAACAAATCAAAATTTAATGGGCAATCAAAAATTCCTTTAGCCATACCTTTTATTTTTTATGTTAGAAGACCTTTCTCACAAATATACCCCATGTGTTGATGCCACAACATTATCTTCATTACATGAATACTTAGAGCCGCTTCTATCATCTTATTCTCTTCTATAACTAAAGAGTTATTGTAATTAATACTTACAGTGCTAGCCTCAAGTATAAAAAAAGTTCCTATATGAACTCCCCTTGCCAACACCATGAATTCATGAACCATCTTTCATCTATCCTTAATGAATACCATAGTCACACCCGCATCATTCATCTTACTCAAGGATATCAAATTCCTTGTCAAATTCGAAATATGCAACACACCAGGAAGGGTTTTCTTCCATATTTTAACCTTGACTTATTCTTGACCTATTATTTCATATGTTGAATTATATCCCAAGAAGACTTCACATTTATTTATCTTTTCATATTCATAGAACACCTCCCTATGAGGATTTATATGAAAGAAAGCACTTGAGTCAATCATCCATGAGTCATGGCATTCACTTGAGTATGTTTCAACTAAGAATAAGTCCCTCAAATATTCATTTGTGGTCTTCATTTTTATATAAGTTCCTTCATCAGATGATCGACTATTATTAGCCTTTTTAGATTTAAAATCTCTTTTATAATGCCCTATTTTACCACACTTCCAACTTTTCCTCTTTTCTTGAGCAATAAATTTATCCCTAGATCTTGATTTCCTTTCTCTTGATTACTTTTTATTTCTTTCTTGAGAATGACCTCTCACAACCAAGGCATCCTTATAATGATAATCCTTAGAATATTTTCATCTCATTTCCTCAAATAACAATGTTCCTACTATATCCTCTACTTTCAATGTAGAAGTAGTATTGGTGATAACCATAACTAGGTTATCCCATTAATCAGGTAAAAAAACAAAGTAAAGTAATACTCTTTTCTTCTTCATCCATTTTTACTTCAAAAAAGTTTAATTGGCTTACCATAATGTTAAAAGCATTTAGATATTCAGCCATAGAGTCACCATAATTCATCTTAACCGAATACAACTTCTTTTGAAGAAAGAGTTTGTTTACTAGTGACTTTGTTTGATATAAAGTTCCCATCTTATCCCATAACATTGTTGTCATAATATTTGTTGATACATTAACCACTATTAAACCAGATAAGTACAATCTAATAGAGCTCCTTATCTTCCTATCGATTTTTGGCCAATCCTCATTTGTTATTGATGTTGGTTTTATTCCCGAGTCTGTAATCCATTAATCTCTATCAATCAACAAATCCTCCATCTCAAGTTTCCATAACTCAAAATTCTATCCATTAACATTTTTAATCTCTACCTATGTGCTTACCATCATTGTTTTTGCCCATATTCTTCCACGTAAGACTCCCACTCAAGAATTAATTTATCCTAGTGTTGAAACCCTTACTCTTAGAACAAATCTAAAACCTAGCTTTGATACCAAATGAAGAGCAAAAGGCCTCAATAAACAAAATCTAGAAAATTGGAAGCCATTATCAATCAAGTTCACCACATGATTTGTTGAAAGATAAATTTCTAACCCATATTGGGTCCCCTCCAACATATCATGTTAAAATATTGAGCAATTACCATACAAATGTTGGCCACTAGGGCTCGAAGGCCCCAAAAAACAACCTTTGGAGTTGCTTGCACTCAACCTAGATGAAATCCTCACATAACCGACTGCCAAAAATCTTGTTCACACAAGGATGCACTAGGATCTCTGTTGCTCCAAATGATCCTTGATATAAAAATTTTATTTTTCATGTGTATATTTACATTATTTAAGTGTACTTTTTATTCATACACCCTAATAATATTTAAATGAATTAAAATGTTTTTTTAAAAACCAAATAATTTTTTTTTCGGTAATTAATAATTATTTTGGTTGGAGAATGGTATGTGTACATTTATAAGAGTAAGATCAAGTTTTGGAGTGCATTTTGGGAATGTGCCTCACATTAATCTTGCTCTAGATCATTGGAAATTTTCAAAAAAGAAAATTATTAATATGAGGAAAAGCCAAATAGCATGGAAGGGAAGTTATATTTGAAATACTTAATTAGAAGTTAGGATGCGTTAGCTTGAAGTACGGATTCCCAAGTTTGAAATAAGAGGAAGTACTAATATATGGAAAATCCAATTTAGGGAGAAAATATTACATTAGAAGTAATTATCAAGGATGAGATGATCAATCATGATATAATGGTTCTTAAAATCATATTGTCCATATATAAATTCCATGGATATTGGCTAGGGTTTTTAAGGATTCAAAATTGGATCAAGTGGAAGTGGGTATTAAATTCAAATTACTCCATGACTTTTCTTCCTAAAGTTGTTTTTCCCATCATCTTTTCCAATTCAAAAATCAAGGATAAATAATGGTTGGTGGCCCATGATTTAGGGAGAGATATACCTTTTATTTAAGACCATGAAATGAGATTTTCTTGTTGAGACAAAATCTATTAAAAAGCTTCCATTATGGGTTAGGATTTTTGGACTTCCATTGATCAAATTTCTATTGGGTAATTCAAATAGGACAATGCAAAATTATACAAAAACAAAAATAGAAATAAATAAAAATGAATTTTATAAATAAAAATAAACCTTTTTATTATAAGGGAATGTTACAATAAATATTTATGAAAGAGACTAAGAGCGATTCCCTTAGGCATGAGCTAGATTCATGAGAAGGAATACGAGAGGATGTGAGTCAAATATGTATAAATAGATATGGTGATGCAGACCATAATTCCAAGGAGAAAGGTGATGGCAATGGTTAGATTCCTGTGTAGAGATATAACACCCAAAACCCTATGCTCTCCACTCTCTCTAATTACCTTAAAGATCTCTTATTTATAGAGGTTGTTAAGTGTTAACAATGTTACATGTGAACACAATGAAAATATTGTCATATGTGAATACATTGACTATAATGACTATTTTGATCATTTCATAAGTGAAACAGTGTCGCATGTGAACACATTGATCAAATTGGCTATTCAAATAATTTTACATATACACACATTGAATAAATTGGGTATTCATATCATTTTATATGTGAAATAACGTCACATGCGAACACATTGACCAAGCTTGGATAATTCCTCCCCCTTTAAGAGTCAAGGGATCCTATTAAATCCAACTTGGGACTAGAAGAGGAAAGTTCTACTATACTTTGTTCCTAGTGAACCAATTTTCCTTGTTTTAAAAATCCTTTTATGCAAAGAGTTGTCATAGGATGAGGTTGAGGCATGTGAACAATAGACCAAACATATTTGAGGTTTGTTCCTTGAGTGTATCCATGATGAACATTTGAATGCCTAGTATGATTGAGGTTAAGGCTAGATCTAGATAAGCATTAGATCATAGTTCTAACCTAGCAAAGCAATGCTCTATTCTTCTAGCATGTCCCTCATAATCCTTATGGTATTTGGGTTTTTTCTTCTAATGAATCCATGATAAACATATGAATAATTATGATGGTGAGGATCAATATTAGATCTAGCTAAGTATTGGATCAGGGTTTTGATCCAACACAATGATGCTTTATTATTCCAATATGTCTTTGATGAACTTTAAAATATATAGGGTTTGTTTTCTAGTGTATCTAGGATGAACATAAAAATGACTAATATGATGAAGGTCAAGATTAGATCCAACTAAACATTGGACCAGTGTCATAACCTAACAGAGTGATACTCTATTCTTCTAAAGCATCTTAAATCATATTCTTGACATCTTGGGTTTTGGTGTTTGGTTGAGATGTTGACTCTACCATTGCTTGAGTTCCTTTGAAAGGGTGACGTGCTTTAGGATACTTGAATGTAGAACCTAGTGTGATGCCTTACTTGCACCAATAATGCATGTGGATGGGAATCCAATGATGAACCATACTATAAGGTCCTACATTGGGAAAGCATATCTACAAATACGACAAGAGAGACATAAATGCAAGCTTGACTCCTAGTGAGCGTAAGTGTGTAGAATGGTTGTAATGAGCTTCCTAGAATCATGGAAAGGATCCTATTAAAAATGCATCTCTACTAACTTGCCTAATGGACCTCTGATTTGTAAATTGGCCTTATCATATCCCACTTATGTATGAGTGTATATTCAAGAGAAAAATTACTTTGATATTATTGATATAAATTCCATTGGATAATTTAAATAAGACAACACAAAATTTATGATTTTTTGTGTTATAAAGGAAAAAAATGGAAAAACAAAAATAGAAATGAAAGACTATAAATTTTGCAAATAAAAAATGAGCCCTCTATTAGAAGATAATGTTATAATAGATCTATATGGAAGAGATAGAGAGTGATGCCATGAGGCATGAGGAAAATTCTTGAGAAGGAATTGTTGGGACTCATTATATTTTCTAGAAACAAATAGAAGCAATACATCCACTCAAATATTATATAGAAAGTGAAAGAAAGGACAAAAGAGAGAAAGATATGGTGGGTGTATATAGGTACCATAAACATTTACTATTTTCATAAATAAAATTACAAAATTTTGATGAGAAATAAGGAGTGTGAGGGGGGTATTTATAGCAATAAAAAAACTCTTAATTATATTATAAAGTTTAACCTAAGCTAACATAACAAGTGGGCTTTAGGAAATGGTATTAGCTCAACTGGTTAAATTCCTCAACATTTCAAGGAGACCTAGGTTTGAATCTTGCCAAATGATAGATAGATAATATCCAAGTTTTTTTGTAATACCACTATGTGGTGAGGATGTAATACAAATGGGGATCATATCAATTGCATATAACCCATTGAAAAAACAAGTGGGATTTAGGTTAATTACAAATATTAAATGAGGTTTATCCATAACAAGGTTAACCATGGCCAATTGAGATTACATAATAAAATATTACAAAATAATAAATACATTAAACAATGAAATGCCTTTAGCCTATCTAATACATCATTGTATCTGCAAGGAAAAGAGTGAGTATGATGCAATAGCAACAAAGGAAAAGAACATGAAAGCATAATTAGTAAGAGCATACAATGTTTTATAATGATTTTTTGAATTTATAGTTTTGATAGCTAAAAGTATGGTGAGGAAATGAGGGAATGAAATGGATATTTATAGAAAAAAACTCTTTTTTTTTGTGGAAAACATCCCAAAAGGGATGCCACTTTCGGGTAAGACCCAAGGAGGCAGGGGTATCCATTCCGCCAAAAATGCCCAGGACTCGGACCTGGCCTACCACCTTTGACATACTCAAGGAGCAAACAAACACACAAAACCAATTTAAAAATAAGTAAATAACAACAAAAATAATAAAATAAAATAAAAAACATGCTCCTTGAGTGTGTCAAAAACAAAAGCACAACCAAACACGCACAATAAGATAAAAGAAACCACAACACAAACCACATAGAAAAACACAAGAACCACATAACAAAACACAAACAAGACAAAAACAACAGAACACTACAAAGACATAACCCAAAAAAAACATGAAAAATAAACACAACCAAAACCTAAAAAATAAAATAAATAAAATAAAAATAAAAATAAAAAACAACCAACAACAGACAATAAACAAAAACAAAAAACATAGAAAACACTCACACATAAAAACACGAAATAACACAAACAAAGAGAAACCCAAGAACAAGAACGAAAAAACACAAGAACAATAACAAAAAACATAAAAAAAAACAAAACAACAAAAACACAAGAACAACAAAAAACAACACAAAGAACACAAAAACAAAACAAAACAAAAGAACCCACCCACCTTAAAAAACTAAACAAAAAAAACAAAAAGAAAAAAGAAAAAAAATGAACAAAACAATGACCTATCTAGACCAGAAGACTATTAAGGCAAGAATCAACAGAGGAAACAAAATAAAGAATAGAATGAGCTAGGGAACTAAAAAAACCGAATGAACCAAAGAGAAGCAAAAAAAAACAAGAAGAAACTAGGTACCTTCATAACTGGAGCCATCCAAAGAAATGATAGAAAGAAGAGCTTCCCTAATTTGAGAAGCCCACCATATAGGAGGGTGGCCATAACAAGTAAGATCACCTTTGTCCAAAGCCCAATTAGCTAAAGCATCAACACTCTTGTTTTGATCTCTCGACCACATGATTGTAATCAACTTTCAAAAATCCCATCTGGATTAACCGAATCTTCTCAATAATTCTTTTTATTCTCCAATCCACCTTATGATTCTTAGAAGGAGTCTTCAAGAGATTAATCATAAGTTGAGAGTCGACTCAACTAACACCTTTTCCCATCCAACCTTAGTAGCCTCCTGAAGGCCTCTCGAGGATACCATACCCCTCAACAAGGTTATTGGAAAGAATACCCAAATTCTCAAGCAAAAGTAAAAACCAGGGAGCCATCTGAAAGTCTACCAATTCCTCCCACACTGGCTTTTCCAGGGTTCCCTCTAGAGGCTCCATCAGCATTGACTTTTCCAAAATCCTTAGGAGGAGGTTGCCAATTTCTAGTCCTATCCATCTTACTAATACTCACATTCCCTTTAAGTTGGTTGCCCTTAGAAGGTTTAATCTTCAATCTTTGCATCACTTGATCCCATCTTTGGTGGGAGTTTTGGGGGTGATTAAGGAGTTGATGGACTGATTCAACTAAGTTGGCTATGGTCTTTTGCCAAATATAGTGAATATCCTTCCTATCTTGATTAAAAATTTGGCTGTTCCTTTCATTCCAAATATTCCAAAGAAGAATGGTAGAACCCATCCAAACTAACTGCCTAATAAAATGATCAACACCCTCTTGATTAGGCCAATCCCTCCAAAGCTGTTCAAAAGTAAAAAAATTGGACCACTGTAAGCCAAGTAAAGTGGCCATTCTCCTCCATAGCTCATAGGCTAAAGTACACTCAATAAAAATATGGTTGATATTTTCTACATTCTCTTCACACATTTCACATCTAAAAGGGCCATGAAAACCACGCTTCATAAGTTGCTCACCAAGAAGCACCCTACGATGCAATAAAAGCCAATTAAAGAACCTCACCTTAGGCCAGAGCTTTTGAGCCCACAATCGAGAAAATATGTCGAAGAATGGTTGGGATTATTATGGCATAAGGTCAAATAACCTTGAGCAACCGAATACTCACCCTTAGTAGTGTTGTTCCATCCAAAACAATCTTTTTCATGGGACCAAGAGAGGGATCTCATATGAAGGATGCCTTGGATATCTTGTCTTTGCCTTTCTGGGATTTGAATAGGCCAGTCCTCAATAGGGATCCAATATCTACCAACCTTTGAATTACCAGGATGGTACCGATAGTAATTAGCCACCTTTATCCAATTAGCTCGGTGAAGCTCCTCCATCCAAGGCCTCCAATCGGGAAACTGAGTTATCAAAGGCTTGTGACCATCCCAAGAATCTGTCCAAAAATTTGCATGTTGACCATTATGAATGATCCAAAATAATTTTTTCTTTATCAAATCCTCACCACCTTAAGAACTCGCTAAAATGGGAGAACCTTTGGTAGGAAGTTGATAGCGAACAAGGTCTTCGAGGACTTTTGTTCTCAAAGATATTTAGCACGGAGATTATTGGCCCAAAGAGCATTGGGGTTATGCAACATCCTCCAATATAATTTAGCAGCTAAAGCTTTGTTGTTATTAATTGAAGACCGAAATCCTAACCCCCCTTCACTCTTAGGAAGACATAAAGTATCCCATTTCACCAAGGCCCATTTTCTTTTCTCCTTAGTACCACTCCAAAGGAAACGATGACTCATTTGATCCAATTCTCGAAGAAAAACCTTTGGGATATTCAAAATGGAAGAAACATAAATAGGAATAGCTTGAAGGACTGATTTTACCAAGGTGATTCTACCCTTCTAAGAAAGCCACTTGTTGGTCCACTTTCCAATTTTCTTCTTGACTTTGTCCAACAACCAATTCCAATCTTTATTTTTCTTGCCTTTGAATATTTATGGGAATACCTAAATAAGTGATTGGAAGAGAGGTCTTCTTATATCTTAATTTATCCAAGACCATGGATTCCTGTCTAGCAGAGCAGATGAAAGAAAATAACTTTAGATTTGTCTTCATTGATCAACCGCCCAAGTAGCCTTAGAAAAATAGCTAATGATTTGCTTAATATTAGAAGCTTCCTTAACTCGTAGCTTTACCTAAAAGAGTAGAGTCATCCACAAATTGAAGATGAGAGATAGGTCTAGCTCCATGAGCAATGGTAACTCCCTCAAGGGTTTTGTTTTCCCTCTTTTTGGTTATAGTCCTACCCAAGCATTCAACAAGAATGATGAATAAATAAGGGGATAGCGGGTCACCTTGCCTAATACCTCTGGAAGCCGGGAAAGACCGAGAAGGCCTGCCATTGATAAGAACTAAGTAGGAAACTGAAGAGATACATCCCATAATCCAATCCATCCAATCCTTAGAGAAACCAAATTGCCTCAAAACTTTGATAAGGAAGTGCCAATCCACTGTCATAAGCTTTGGATAAGTCTAACCGAATGAACATGGAAGGAGAATTTTGCATATCCATGGAATGGATGGCTTCCCGAGCAAGAACTATCTCATCTACTATTTGACGTCCTTCCACATATCCCCCTTGCTCTGGGGAAATAATCTTATGCAAAAGAGGCTTCAACCTTTCTCGCCATGATTTTAGTAATGATTTTGAGAAGAACATTACATAAAGCAATAGGTCTAAAAGTCTGAGATATGATCAACCTCTTGAGCTTTTGGAACAAGAGTAATATAAGTTTTATTGATAACCTTCAAAATTTCTTTGGCTTTCCCGGCTTCTTCCACCACCTCTAATAAATCAACATGAAGGATATCCCGTAACTCTTGGTAGAACTCAATAGGAAAACCATCGAGACCTCGGGGTTTTCCCTTTTGCATTTTAAAAACTACTTGTTGAAGCTCATTGATAGTAACAGGAGCAGTCAAAATAGAGTTCTCCTCGTAAGTGATAAGAGAAGGGATTGCTTGAAGAACATTTTGTTGTGAAGCGAGTCAAGAGGAGTAGCAGGAAAAAGATTGGAAAAGTAATCAACAACAATAGAGTTCATGCCATCCCAAGTATAAACAACATCTCCATAATCTGATTTTAAGGAAGAAATAAAGTTGTGAGATCTTCGAGCTAGAAGAGATTTGTGGAAGAAATTTGTGTTTCGATCTCCTTCTTTGAGCCATTGAATTCTAGATTTTTGCTTCCATAAGATTTCTTCTCTTTTTTCCCATTCCTCTAACCGAGTTGTGAGTTTAATTTCATCCGCACTTCTCTTCTCTCGTGAGGCCATCTAAACGGATTTTCTTATTCAAATTTTCAAGATGAGCAATAACTTCATGTTTTTTTTTATGAACATCCCCAAACTCTTTCCAGCTCCAAGTCTTGATTTTGGATTTAATGTATTGCCGTCTTTTGGCAAAACAGAACATCTTAGTCCCATGCCTAGGTTTACCTTCCTTCCACCATTGTTGCACACGAGGTCTCAAGGAAATGTCTCTAAGCCACATTAATTGAAAACGAAAAGGAGAGAAACTCACATTGGTTTTCCACATTTCCACCATGACTAGACAAATGTTCTGAACCAAAATTATTAAGAGTCTTCACTTTAGGAATGTGACCATGGATTAAGAAATTTTCAGAGAGCAAAAACCTATCCAATCTCTCCATTATACAAGCTAAGCCTTGCCTTCTCGTTAGACCAAGTCATAAGGCCATTATCTCAGTTGGATATCCACAAGATGGAGGTTTGCAATATATTCGCTCATGAGGTCAGTTGCTTTTGTCCAAATTTCTATTTCCCCCTTTTCTCATCCAGAGAGAGGATGGTATTGAAATCTCCTCCGATCAAGATCCAAGCTTTAGGAAAATGAGAGATAATATGAGTAATATCCTTCCACTGTCTTCTTTTTTCCTCCAAAGAAGTCGGGGCATAAACAGTAATGCAGAGCATAATCTGGCTGGAATGTCTACTTTGAATAGCTATAGCCAACAAACCCCAACCGCCAACCATATGGTGAATAACTACCTCTTTTGGGTCCCAAAGACAAGCAATGCCACCCGAAGTCCCTTGGGAACCGAGGGAAACCACTTTTCCAACTGGCCAAATTTTACCGACAATTAAGTCCATATCCTCCATTGACATCTTTGTTTCTTGAAGGAAAACAAGATGTGGATGATTTATCCGAATCATTCTTCTAATTTCATTTTGTTTTGAAAGACTCCCTTTGAGTCCTCTAATATTCCAAGTGATGATCTTCATTAATACCAGGGCTAAAAAAGTTGGGAAGGGCATTAATCTTACCTTCCTCTACAAGCTTTTCACCTTCTTTTACCATATGATATTGATTGGTCTTGCGACCTACTTTTTGATTAGAATCCATCTTCAATTTTTTTTCCCTGTTTCTTGACTTATTCCAATTGAATCTGAGATGGCTTCTAACCTTGAAGAATGCTCATACACAACCAAAATTTTACTAGATGGTTCAATGGAGTCTATATTGGGACCTCCATTATTTGAAGTTTTGACATTTGAAATATTGTTTTTCTTGTGTAAATTTTCTCCTTTTTTTTCTCGTTGAAAACCTTTGATTTGTTGGTTTGTCTCTCGAGTTCTTCCCTTCATATTTAAATTGTGTTTCTAAGATTTCAGTTTCCATTATTTCCTCTTCCTCACTTGGGACATCATTTGTGGAAAGGATTTCAAACATATTAGCAAATGACTTTGATTGATTCTTCATAACCGGTTTTTTCTGAGTGTTCTTCTTCTTAGGTATTTGGAAACCTGCTGAGTTTATATCTTCTTTCTTTTGATCAAGAATTTTATTTGGGCAAGCACCGGCCAAATGACCATATTCATGGCAAATTCTACAACGAAAAGGAATGTTCTCATAGTCCACTACTTGCTCCCAAGTGTCTTCCCCAAATTGTAATGTGATCTTTTTAGGTAGGGGTTTGTCAAAATCCATTAAAACACAAATCCGAGCATAAATAATATGTTCAAAATTTTGAGTACAATCAGCAATCATCATAAAAGTTCCTAAAGAGTTTCCAATTGAAGAAAAAATAGTAGGATTCCAAAATTCAATAGGGAGGCCAAAGAGTCTAACCCACACGGGAGCTATAGAAGGCATCTCTTCTTCGGCTTTAAATTTAGTATGCCAGGGCTTCATGAAAAGCCCTCCCCTTCCAAAAAACCAAGGACCCCCTTGAAAAGTTTTCTCTCTATCTTCATTATTAGCAAATAAAACAAGAAAATAACCATTTGGATAAATAGAGATTTGTAACTCACCTTTAGTTTTCCAGCTTTTTGCAGCCCAGACTTTGAAAGCAGATAGACTCGGACGAAAACCCACGAACCGACAAATTAGTCCTCTTTTTTCCAAATCTTCAATGCCATCCGAATGTTACCCATATCAAGCTTAACAATAGGAGTTCCATCACCGCTTTAAGACATCCTGACTCCGTTTTCCTGGGATCAATCTTAGGCATTCTTAGAGGTTTATGGGAAGCCCTAATATTGATATTAGCATTGGGCCGAGGCTGTCCACCATGAAGGGCATCCCTAAAATTCATTTTTGGGACCGAGTCTTCGAAATTCTTACCCTTGACAAGGGTTTTCACAGTAGAATTATTTTGTGGGTGCACCTTAGCACCAGATTCACTTGAGATATGAGCCATTTTTTGATCAACCGCTTGAAACTTGTTTCGTGATCTCTTTAATCCTTGCCCTAGACGCCGTGGAAAGGTATGGTTTTCACTTTTCTTTTGTGCAGCAAATTGGAAGCCGTTGTCACTCAAGTTCACAGTATGATCCGTTGAAAGACAAATTTCTAACCCATCTTGTATCCCCTGCAACATTTCCTGCTAAAATATTGAGCATAAACCACAAAAATATTGGCCGCTAGGGCCCGAAGGCCCTAAAACCAACCTTTCGGAGCCGCTTGCACTCAACCCATATGAAACCCTCGCATAGCCGCTTGCCAAATATATCGTTCACACATAGGGATGCGCTAGGATCTGTGTTGCTCCAAATGATATGAAAATTGGTGGAGACGTTCTAGGGTTTTTCAGGCATCTACCCTCAAAATTTTAGCTCAATCCGAGTCCGGATGAGTGAGATATGGCCGAAACGAGTTCGGCAGTTTGGGCAGTCCTGCAAAAAATGTCTAATCCATCTATGCCTCTGAATGGATAAATTTGAATCAATGTACTCAATGAATATTTTTATAATATAAGGCTCTTGAAATTTATTGTTGTGTTCAATATATGCGTGTTGATGGTAGTTGTACTCAGTCTATTTCATAGTCTATTGCTCCTTTGAAGATTGCACTGTCTGGACCTCAAGCTGTGTCAATAACTCTCTTTGGAGCTAACTAATTTTCTCCATTTTTGGGGTCATAAAATTATAACTATTGGTCCAAATGGTGTGTTGTTCAAACCCTAGATGTAAAAATATTTTAGAATTACAATCATGTCTTAAAAAACTTAAAAATAATTGGACAACCAAGATCCCCATTTAAAGTGGAGTATGGGAGTGGGAGACCTCTCGCTCTAGGTGGGAGGCCCCCATTTCAAATTTCCTACTCCCTTCTCTACCTTGGTTCTAGATTTGCTCATGGTGCCTGGTGAGTTTTCAGGACCTTCTCTTCTTGGGACGATTTTTATGGAGTAGGTGACCTCCCATCTAGGCAAGAGGTCCTTGATTCAAATATACATGCTCCCTCTTGTGCCTAAGTTTTAAGGGTTTCTTCTTGCTCCTAGGGCTTGGTGTATTTCTAGAACCATCCTTGGGTCAACTGGAGAGTTTCCAGGACCTTCTCTTCTTAAGACATTGTTGATGGAGTAGGTGACCTCCAATATGGGCGGGAGGTCCCTAATTCAATTTTCTTGCTCCCTCCTTTGCTTTGGTTTTGAGAGTTTTTGCTTACTCTTGGGACCTTCAATAGGATGCCTTGGTGGACGTTTACTACTTTGATGGATGAATTTGGTGTTTTCTTTCATGTGGATTCAAGTGGTGTGGCTCTTTTAGTTTGGGTGTGTGTCTACAATCCTTTGCTGTGCAACCTAGAGGCTATTTCTCTACATCCTTTTTGGTATTTTGGGGGACCATGTGCTTATTATATACTTTTGAGATGCTCCCATAGATGCCTTTGGGTCATTGGTGGCTTTCCTCCGTTTGACTTGGGTGTTGGATCTACAGTTTGGGTTCTTGGCTTTGAGAGCTTCTCATTTGTTTGATTTGTATTATTATTTCCTGGGAGGTGTTCTCTATATTTATTAATGGTCTTTGAGGAGGGACCTCATGCTTATTGTTTATAGATGATATGCTCCTACAGATGTTGTCAAGTTGGACTTACAATTATGGGTTCACATGTATATTTTTTGTGAATTTCAACAGAGCCTTTCCTTTCAATTCTTTTGGTCCTGGAGGGACCCTGAGCTCTCTCGATCGATTGAAGGTTCCTGGCATTTCTTCCTGATTTAGGTTGGTTCCTATTACACTTTAGGTTTCATGGACTTTGTTGTTCTTACTAAATTCATTCAATTTTTAATCAACACATTTCCATTTGTAGGGAGATATTGCATCCTGTGGAGATCTCCAATTACTGCTATTCCATTTTTAGGCCTTTAGAAATTTTTTTTTGTAGGCTTCCTTGTTAGAGCTATTTTTCAGACTATTTGTTTCTCCTGGGCATGAAACAAGTAATTCAAGTTTGTTCCTCCTAGGCGGGATTCTATGTTTCAATTTTATTTTTCCTAGGCTCCTCCCAGTAAGTATCTCTATTTCACTTCAAGTGGGAAGGATGCTCCATTTTGTTTCAATTTGTATTTCAAATTTGAGTGGTAAGCTCATTTATTTCAAATTTTAATGATTTTGTAGCTGGACCTTCGAAGATCATCTCCTTGTTTCAAATCACATCTTAAATTCAAGTAGGAAGCTCCTTTATTTCATTGTTGATTATTTTATAGTTGGTTTTGCAAATATCATCTCCCTACGGAGATCGTCTTCCTATTTCAGTTGTTCCTTGTTTGTCTCCTGGAGATTATCTTCAGGAGATGGTCTCTTTTTTGGAGTTCTTTTGTAAAAGGTTCGGGGATCCTTTCAAAACTCCTTTTTAACCAATATAAAAAAAAGAACCCCACTTTAAGTAGCAATATTGGCACCATCAATTTTAGGACACGAGCAATAATAAAATGCAATACATTCCAAAGCTTAATAAGTGCATGAATTTCCAAAAGGAGGAAAAACATGGAAAAAATAAAGACAAAAACCAAAATAGACTTGCATAAGTTGTCTAACATTCTAGGTATTTTTAAAGTTTCCAATCAAAATAATATAAATTTGAGCACTATGACAAGGAATATGAAGAACATGGGATTATACTAAGAGGGGGGGGGTGAACAATATAAGATCAACTTTTACTTTTCTTTCCCAAACAATATTATCCAATATTATCAATGGCAATATCAATAGCAATAATCAAAGCAATGCACAAATCATCATACATAAGAGAGACACAAATTTAACATGGTTCACCCAATGTGGGCTACTCCACAAAGAAAATATTTCTTCTAAATTTTCTCAACAAATCTCTTGGGAATCAATTCCCTATTACAATGTTTATGGACCTCTATCCAAAGGAGACACCAATCCCCTATGCTCTGATTTGTGGATCTCTCTCCATAGGAGAACTCTTTCCCATTTTCTTTGGATCATTCATCTCTCTCCACAGGAGAACTCTTTCCCATTTTCTTTAGTTCGTGGATCTCTCTCCATAGGAGAAATCTTTTCCCTTGTTCTAGTTCGTGGAACTTGATCCAGGAGAACTCTATCTCCTCATCTGATTCATGGATAACTCTCCACATAAGAAATCTATCTCCCCAGCTGGTTCATGGATATTACTCCATAGGAGAACTCTTTCCCCTTGCTCTGGTTCGTGGATCTCTCTCCATAGGAGAACTCTTTTCCCTTGTTCTCATTGGTGGAACTTGATCCAGGAGAGCTCTATCTCCTCAACTGCTTCGTGGATATCTCTCCATAGAAGAACTCTATCTTCCTAGTTGATTCATGGATCTCACTCCATAGGAGAACTCTATCTCCTCTACTCTGGATGGTGATCTTCTAGAAGACTTCTACCCCCACTACTCTGGCTTGTGGATCTCTCTCCATAGGAGACCTCTGTCCCCACTGCACTGGCTGATGGATCTCTATCCACTGGAGACTGCTATCCTCTTTGCTCTATCACCTCCAAAGCTTGCTCTCAAATTTATCTCAAACCAAACACTATCTCAAATTTGCATCAAACTCTACCACTGGTCTAGCACAAATCTACTCTAACTTTGTTCATAAATATACTCTTAATTCTGTCTCAAATATTTCCCAAGCATTAACACAAACCTTGAACAAAACATCAATCAAACCTGTTCTTAATCCTGCTCAAATTTACCTTCAATTCTTCTCAAAAGACTTGCTCAAATCTGCCTACAAGTCTTCTCAAAATACTTTCTCAAAACTATCCTCAAGCCTTCTCAAAAGACTTGCTCAAATCTACCTTCAAGTCTTCTCAAAGACTTACTCAAATATTTCCTCAAGCCTTCACAAAGACTTGCTCAAATATGTCCTCAAGTCTTCTCAAAAGACTTTCTCAAATCTATCCTCAAGCCTTCACAAAGACTTGCTCAAATATTCCTAAAGTCTTCTCAAAAGACTTGCTCAAATATGTCCTCAAGCCTTCTCAAATACTTGCTCAAATATTTTCATAACTTGCATACAAACACAACTTAAATATTTTTCAAAAAGCTTTCTTCACACAAATAAATTCTACTTAGAATTCGTTTAACCTCTGGAACATATAGAGAATGATATGCTCTATCAAAAACTCAAAATGTTCTACTCAACCATTAAGTTTGTCGCTTTCACATGTCTCACATTTATTTCTCTTTTAAAGATAGATCTAGTCTAGCACATGACACCTATCTTCCTAATTCACACATTTGCTTTCACAAATCTGATTTCTAATGTTTGCACATTCACTTTCAATATCACTCAAAACCAATGCCCAAAAGCTTCACACAATCATTCAAACAATGAAGCACAATTTGCTCACAAACCCTAAGATAGATGTTTCCACTTTCTTTCAACAAAGTAGGTCTCAAAACCTAACTCAATTATTTCCAACAATGCTTATCAAACAATCCTTTTCACTCCACCTTATGTTCCAAAACATTCATTCCAACACACACTTTAAACAAGGGATGATGTGCCCATACCTCTTAATTGCTCTTGTGGAGATATGTCTTCAAAAATCTATCTCATGCACAATTGATATTTCTAGTGCCACTTCAAGAGTTAGTTATCAAAATACTCTCTCAATACATCCATATGAATTTTCTTCTCAAAAGATATTTCACCATACCAAAATTACAATAAAATATCAAAACACTTTTACACCTTATTTCTCCTATTCTTTCATGCAAAATAATTCTCAACAAAACAACTAGAAATTACACACATGAATTTCACTTATACACCTTATACCTCCTTCTTATGAAACACAAAATAATGCTCTTCAAATTTCAATAAGACCAAAGAAATTATCACTTCATCTCATGCATCCACCAAGCACTAGTAATCTTAAATTTCACTTTTCAACCCTTTTAAAAACAAATCACTTTACTATCCTTATGGCTCCCTAACCATTTCACATCAACATAATAAAAATTAACTAGCCCTTATAACTCCCTAACCATTTCATATCAACATAATAAAAATTAACTAACCCTTATAACTCCTTAACCAAGCTTAAAGTGCATACCTTTTAACAAAATTTAATTCTACCCTCAAGCGTTGCCGCCATTGTTTGAACCCGTGACCTCGCTGGCCCTAGCACCCTAACACAAGGGCAAACACCACGCGGGCTAGCCACCCACATAGGCCTAAGGAGCACATGCTCCTTCTCCTCAACCACCGATGCAAAAGACTTCAAAACACAAAAACCCTCCATGCGAATTGAACGTCGAACCTACTGCCAACTACGCACTCTGCAAGCCGAGCTTGCTAGCTAGGCTACCATCCACCATCGGATGGATTTTGGACACCCTCCACCTTTATCTTTGTGCTACCTCAAATTTTGTAGAATCTTCTATGTCTGCCTTCACACCTTTGTCGAACAAATATTGCAAGTAATAATTCAGGGGTAAATTAATTCGAACACCTTGGCTTTGCAATACCTTAGCCCTTTTATACACATTGCCTTTTGACCTTGGACGTCGGTGCACTTGAAACAAATACCTCCATGCAATTTTGATTTTTGATTTTTGGCACCATTAAACCTTTTCAAAAATATTATAATAAATTAAATCTAAGGTAGATTTAATTATTATAATTTTATTTTAACCTTTGGGTCCTTTTAATCTTTAATTATTATAATTATTTAAATCTTCATAGATTTAAATATTATAATATTTTTCTTCTTCTTGGACCTTTTCTTTGGAAAACCTCTTCCTTTTTCTTTTGCAAATGCCACCATGGTAAAGCCATTAAACCTTTATTTTTCTTGACATAAATGACAACCAATGTCATTAACCTATGCCATTAATTATTTGACATCAATGACAACAATATACTCAAAATTTCCAACAATATCCCCCTTTGTCATTGATGGCAACCCTTTTCTAAAAATTCCTTTTTCCTTTTTCCATACCATTTAATTCCAAATATGCTCCCCTTGAGAAACTGCTCCTCCTAACTGAATGCTCTCCCCCTTACTCAAATATCTCCCCCTTTGACATCAATGGCAAAGGGACTCCTTTGGGGCTAAATATAAGACTCTTAGCTCAGCCCCCTCCCCACCTCCTCTCCTTGAGGTGATTAATTTTGGGGTGGGAGTATCTCTACTCCTAGCATACAATGCTCTTTTTCTTTGTCAACCTTCTTTCTCAACATACCTTTTTGATCCTTTTGAGTGTCCCTGTTTCTGCTTGTCTCTGGAAGCTCTGGAAACTCTATTCTACACCACTTGGCCTTATGCCCAACATTATTGCACTTATAACACTTAATGTTGTAGTTCTTAGAAGGTGCAAATATCTTGAAGTTCCTCCTGGTGAAGCCATACTCATTTTTATCATGAACCCTGCATTGGATTGCTTTATGACCAAATCGATTACAAGAGTAGCAATACCCTTGAAAGAGATGTCCATATTTGAAGTTCCTCTTAGTAAAACCATACTCCTTCTTTCCATGAGTCCTGCAATGCATAGCCTTGTGACCAAACCGATTACATGAAAAACAACATCCTTTGAAGAAATCTTGTCTTGAGCCCTCTGGTCTCTTAGTCCTTTCTTCTTTGTGATGATCCTTGTTCCTTGTTTGTGCATTGTTTCCTTTCTTAGTGAAGCTTCTATTCTTCAACTTATCCTCATAAGTCTCAATTTCTCCTTCACTCTCTTCCTCTAAAACTTCTTCCTCTTTTGATCTTGAGCTTGACCCTTCTTCTTGTTTCCCTTGTCCTTCTTCAAAACCAAGTCCTATTTTGATAGATGAAGATCTTTGTGCATTGATAATATTATCCAAAGTCTTTGAAATTTTCCCAAACCTGTGTAGCTTGTCCTTAGACTCTTTCACTTCCATCCTTAGTGAAACTACCTCATTTTCTAATATTTCACATTCTAAGACTTTTACCTCTAACTTTTATTTAAATCTCCTTGTCTTAGCTATTGAGTTTGTCAGGTCTTGTATAAGCTTTTCTTTTTCTTCCTCACATTCTTGAACTTGAGCCCTGAATCTTGAATTTTGCTTTCTAACATTTTTCAATTCTTTAAGAGCAGCAATAAGTTCTACTTCTAGATCTATTGTGCCTTCCTCTTCATTTTCTGAATCTTGTTCTACTTCTTGGTCTTCAAGGGCATCTTCATATTCTTCTTCATTGCTACTAAGCCCATTATTTGTACAGTGATCTTCAAGGTGACCAAAATTACCATAGATAAAACATTTGAGTATTCTTGGTTCCTTCTTAGCTTCTTTTCCAACATCTTCTTTAACTTGTTCTTTAATAGGAGCATTTTCTTCCTCTTCTATTGCCAAAAATAGAATCTCTTCTTCACTATCTGAGGGTCTTTCATCACTGTCACTTGAAGCCTTGCTTCCCTTATCAACATAGAAACTCTTCTTGTGCCTTTGAAAGAACTTATTTTCATGCTTGTTTTGACCATACCTATTTTTCTTTTCATACCTGGATTTTCCTCCTTCCTTTTTCTTATGATCCTATTTCTCTTCACTGCTACTGCTTCTGGCTTCTAGACAATTAGATGCATAGTGACCAAAATTTCCACAATTGAAATATTTCACTATTTTCATACCTTTGTGCTTTCTTGAGTCCTTGTTTCTTCTACCATAGTTAGCTTCTTCATCACTGCTTGACTCACCACTTGATTCTAGTTTCTTATCCTTTGTCTTCTTTGATGCTTTGAAAGCTGCCTCTTTCTTGGAGTTGGGATCCTTTACTATTCTCATCTCATAAGCTGTGAGAATTCCATGTAACTCATCCATAGTCAATTGATCAATATCTTTCATCTCTTCTATAGCTGAAACTTTTCCATCATACCTTGTAGGGAGTGACCTTAAAACTTTCTGAGCAACATTGGATTCTTCAATTTCAAATCCAAGTCCACGCATGGTATTAACAATCTCATCCACATGAAGTAAATATGTAGCAATGTCTTCCTCATCTTCCATATTCAAATCTTCAAATATTTTCTTATGATTTTGTAGTTTTGCCATCTTGACCTTTTTATTTCCCTCATAGGTTTGCTTCAATTTTTCCCAAATCTCTTTTGCTGATTTGCAATGCATAACTTTCACAAATTTTGCTTCACGTAATCCACTTAAGATTACATTCATAGCCTTGGCATTATTCACATGTAAGAGCTTACCATATTTATCTGTGGGAGGATTAGTTGTAGGTGTGAACCCATCCTCAACTGCTTGCCATGTCTCATATCCTTGTGCCATCAAGTAAGTCCTCATTCTTATGCTCCAGAAAGCATAATTGTTCCCATCGAATAATGGTGCCTTATTTGATGAAGATCCATTCTGAGATGCCATATGTGTTCCTATAATATCTTCCTTCAAGTTGTTAGACTCTTTCGAAGGAACCCACTCTGATACCAATTGAAGAACACATGATTATACTGAGAGGGGGGTGAACAGTATAAGACCAACTTTTACTTTTCTTTCCCAAACAATATTATCCAATATTATCAATGGCAATATCAATAGCAGTAATCAAAGCAATGCACAAATCATCACACACAAGAGAGACATAAATTTAACATGGTTCACCCAATGTGGGCTACTCCACGGAGAAAATATTTCTTCTAAATTTTCTCAACAAATCTCTTGGGAATCAATTCCCTATTACAATGTTTATGGACCTCTGTCCAAAGGAGACACCAATCCCCTATGCTCTAATTTGTGGATCTCTCTCCATAGGAGAACTCTTTCCCCTTTTATTTGGTTCGTGGATCTCTCTCCACAGGAGAACTCTTTCCCTTTTCTTTGGTTCGTGGATCTCTCTCCATAGGAGAACTCTTTCCTCTTGTTGTGGTTCATGGAACTTGATCCAAGAGAACTCTATCTCCTCAACTGGTTCATGGATCTCTCTCTATAGAAGAAATCTATCTCCCCAAATGGTTGACAAATCTTACTCCATAGGAGAACTCTTTCTTGTGGGAATTCCACCGAAATTGTTCTAGTTTGAGGAACTTAATCCAAGAGAACTCTATCTCCTCAACTAGTTCATGGATATCTCTCCACAGAAGAACTCTATCTTCCCAATTGATTCATGGATCTCACTCCATAGGAGAACTCTATCTCCTCTACTCTAGCTGGTGATATTCTAGAAGACTTCTACCCCCACTACTCTGGCTTGTGGATCTCTCTCCACAGGAGACCTCTGTCCCCACTACACTGGCTGATGGATCTCTATCCACTGGAGACTATTGTCCTCTTTGCTCTGTCACCTCCAAATCCTACTCTCAACTCTATCTCAAATCTTCACCAAACTCTATCTCAAATCTACACCAAACTCTGCCATTGGTCTATCACAAATATGATCTAACTCTACTCACAAATTTTCTCTTAATTCTATCTCAAATCTACCCCAATACTTAACACAAAGCTTTAACAAATAATCAATCAAACCTGCTCTTAATCCTACTCAAATATACCTTCAAGTCTTCTCAAAATACTTGCTCAAATAGTCCTACAAGTCTTCTCAAAATACTTGCTCAAAACTATCGTCAAGTCTTCTCAAAATACTTGCTCAAATCTACCTTCAAGTCTTCTCAAAGACTTGCTCAAATATTTCCTCAAGCCTTCACAAAGACTTGCTCAAATCTACCCTCAAGTCTTCTCAAAAGACTTGCTCAAATCTATCCTCAAGTCTTCACAAAGACTTGCTCAAATATATCCTCAAGTCTTCTCAAAAGACTTGCTCAAATATGTCCTCAAGCCTTCTCAAATACTTGCTCAAATATTTCCATAACTTGCATACAAACACAACTTAAATATTTTTCAAAAATATTTCTTCAAAAAAACATATTCTACTCAGAATTCATTTAACCTCTGGAACATATAGAGAATGATATGCTCTATCAAAAACTCAAAATGTTCTACTCAACCATTAAGTCTATTGCTTTCACATGTCTCACATTTATTTCTCTTTTAAAGATAGATCTAGTCTAGCACATGACACCTATCTTCCTGATTCACACACTTGCTTTCACAAATCTGATTTCTAATGTTTGCACATTCACTTTCAATATCACTCAAAACCAATGCACAAAAGCTTCACACAATCATTCAAACAATGAAGCACAATTTTCTCACAAACCCTAAGACATATGTTTCCACTTTCTTTCAACAAAGTAGGTCTCAAAACCTAACTCAATTATTTCCAACAATGCTTATCAAACAATCCTTTTCACTCCACCTTATGTTCCAAAACATTCATTCCAACACACACTTTAAACAAGGGATGATGTGCCCATACCTCTTAATTTGCTCTTGTGGAGATATATCTTCAAAAATCTGTCTTATGCACAATTGATATTTCTAGTGCCACTTCAAGAGTTAGTTATCAAAATACTCTCTCAATACATCCATATGAATTTTCTTCTCAAAAGATATTTCACCATACCAAAATTACAATAAAATATCAAAACACTTTTACACCTTATTTCTCCTATTCTTTCATGCAAAATAATGCTCAACAAAACAACTAGAAATTACACACATAAATTTCACTTATACACCTTATACCTCCTTCTTATGAAACCAAAAATAATGCTCTTCAAATTTCAATAAGACCAAAGAAATTATCACTTCATCTCATGCATCCACCAAGCACTAGTAATCTTAAATTTCACTTTTCAACCCTTTTAAAAACAAATCACTTTACTATCCTTATGGCTCCCTAACCATTTCACATCAACATAATAAAAATTAACTAACCCTTATAACTCCCTAACCATTTCACATCAACATAATAAAAATTAACTAACCCTTATAACTCCTTAACCAAGCTTAAAGTGCATACCTTTTAAAAAAAATTTATTTTGCCCTCAAGCGCTATCGCCGCTGTTCGAATCTACAACCTCACTGGACCTAACACCCTAACACAAGGGCAAATGCCATGTGGAATAGCCACCCACATAGGCCTAAGGAGCACGTGCTCCTTCTTCTCCTTAACCGTCGACATAAAAGACTTCAAAACATAAAAACCTCCATGTGAATCGAACGTCGAACCTGCTACCAACTACATGCTTTGCAAGCCAAGCTTGCTAGCTAGGCTACCATCCACCATCGGATGGAGTTTGGATACCCTCCACCTTTATCTTCGCATTACCTCGAATTTCATAGAATCTTCTATGTCTGCCTTCACACCTTTGCCGAATGAATATTGCAAGTAATAATTCGAGGGTAAATTAATTCAAACACCTTGGCTTTGCAATACCTTAGCCCTTTTATACACATTGCCTTTTGACCTTGGACGTCGGTGCACTTGAAACAAATACCTCCATGCAATTTTGATTTTTTATTTTTGGTGCCATTAAACCTTTTCAAAAATATTATCATAAATTAAATCTAAGGTAGATTTAATTATTATAAATTTATTTTGACCTTTGTGTCTTTTAAGCTTTAATTATTATAATTATTTAAATCTTCATAGATTTAAATATTATAATATTTTTCTTCTTCTTGGACCTTTTCTTTGGAAAACCTCTTCCTTTTTCTTTTGCAAATACCACCATGGTAAAGCCATTAAACCTTTATTTTTCTTGACATAAATGACAACCAATGCCATTAACCTATGCCATTAATTCTTTGACATCAATGACAAAAATATACTCAAAATTTTGAACATAATAACTTAATATGGATACAATATTTCAAGATCTATGTAATGCATAACCAACTTTAACAAAACAATTACCTAAAAATGATAGATTTATGAAGATTTTCTATAAATAATCATTTTAATATTACTCTATAATAATGATGTTTCTAAAATTTATATTTATCTTACCCTTTTAACTAATTGAGCATAACTTAATTGAAAAGATAAGTTATCTTCATCCTTTTCCCTAGACTTTGAATACCATGCATGGTACCACCTTGTAAGAAGTTTATGTTCAAAGATATCATTCTAAAGTTGACCACAAGACCTTTAGCATATCACACCTGATGAAAAAATACTAAATTAAAAATACACTTCCTTAAGATCAATATCTACATCCTCCTCTATGGGAACATCAATATTTTTCATTGCCACCTTAGTATAAGCCTTCTTATTTATCCTTCAAACAAGATATGGAATAATTCCATATCATACTTCAATAAGTGTAGATGCATCATATATAGGTATTTCTTTGTGCACAACCATTTTTTATCCCTACTTGGAAAAAGGAAGATATAATTAAATCCCAAAAAATAAAAATCTTAAAAAACCACAAATATAAAACTAACACAAAAGAAATATAATGCACAATGATTAAAAAGGCAACATCATCACGTAGGATGATCTCAACAGATTAAATTTCTCAACTTCAAACTAGTATATACAAATATATGGTTATGATGTAATATGGGGGTCCAAATTCAATCCCATATAACCAATAAAAAAGAAAATACATAAGTAAAAGAGATAATATTTTCTATGAGTTATCTAGTAAAGCCACATTTTAATTTTTGAAAAGCACTTGAGTTCCCACAAGGTATAATTTTTAGTTTTAAAATTATTTAACATGATAACCTTTCAAGTCAAGAATGAAAAACCTAAAGAATCGCTTCTATAGGTAAATCCTCTTATAGAGTTAAGCCCTAAGGCCCTACTGATAGGAATTTAACTTAAACCAAACACATTTGACAATTCCTTAAATAGAACCAAAATTGTCTAATATTTATCTCAAGAACATAACAAAGTATAAATACACCTCTTTATTGACATATCATCCAAGGGAATTTAGCCCTGGTTTGGATTTAAAGTCTTGCATTGTTACCCTTTACAATATACTAAATTTAGACTAATGGCATAAGATCATTTCCTAAATAAAATCAAATAATAATCACTAGGTATATCACATGACCATGCCCTAACAAGAATAAGCAGTATGGCCACAATAAATTGTCTTACAATTTCCATGGAAGCACAACCAAATATATGTTTCCTACACTTCTTTATCAAAAAATTATGCTTATAAATTAAATTTGAATCTAAATCCCTTGTTCATAGGCATAACAAGATCAGTTTACATGACATCTTAAATATTTGCAGTTATTCCAACCACCCTTCCAAATTTATCATTGAAAACCAAGGGTTTGCTACTAAAAATTATCAAAATGCTAAAATAAAATTTATTCCCAAAGCCACCATAAATACTCCTCTAGGGATTAATCAAAATCCCCTCTAGAGTTCTAATTCAAAACAAATAATGAAACCATAACCCTTATAAAATAAACCACTCAACCTTTTCAATTGAAGATCCAAAGAATATTACGCTGAAAGCCCTTCAAAATTTTCTCAATTATGATGAGGTGGGCACCACTTCTAAATAAAATGAATCACCAATAAGGCCAAAATTATATTTAATTTTATATGACTCAGAGTTGTAGGGATACAAACACATAACCCACCTTGATGAAATTTAGAAAATCATGAAGTTGGCTTAGGCTTCATTGAATCTAAAATTGACAAGTTTTGTAGGATTTGATTTAAAATGGTTATGGTTTCACTATTTGTTTGACACTAAAAGTCCATCAAGAGAATATTGAAGAAGCTTTATAATATTATTTATGGTGGCTTTGGTAAGAAATTATATTTTAGGGTTTTGGCAATTTTTATTTATGACAAAACTTTGGTTGCTAGTGGTAAATTTGGAGGGACAATTGGAGGAAATACTATTTTTAAAGGAGATAGTGTTTGAGGAGTTCTTTTTATGCTCATTATTAAGGGATTTAGGTTCAACTTTAATACATGATTGTAATTTTATTTATAAATAAGCATAAGAAACAAATAATTCAATACAATTCCATGGAAATTGTTAGACATATACATTATTGCGGCCATATTGATTATTCTTGTTAGGGCATGGTTGCATGGGATTCCAATGATTGTTGTTTTATTTTATTTAGTGTTGGAATATATTACATTATTTGGTACATGCCAATGTACCACCATGGGTACATGTTTAGATTAGGAGTTTATCTTAGATTAGGATTTGAGTATTTACTTTATGCAATGTAATAAATGCACAAGTATTATTAGAATGTGCAATGATGTAAATGTGCATGTTGTCCATGTGTACATGAGTCATAGAATAGGAAGATGAAGAGTCATAGGTAGGTGAAAGGCCAAGAGACATATCTCATTATATATAGGCCTTTATAGAATGAGTGAAGAGAGAATTTTGGAGAGCACAAGGTAGAGTAGTAGTAGATACAATGTAGAGCATGTATGCAATATGGAGTGTTTGAGACCTCCATTTCAAAGCAATGTACTATTTTTGTGAGCTTTCATTAATGGTTGATTTATGAGTATTTTCAGAAGTTTCTCATGCTATTTACATGCTTAGTATATTATCTTTTTCATATATTTAATATTGCATGCTCATTTTATACCTTGTGGTAGTTATTTCATTAAATATATAGCATCAAAAGCTAACAAGTGGTATCAGAGCCACAAGGGATATTGATAGGAGATAGGGAGAGCCACAAGAAGATTGAGAGGAGATAGGAGATTTCATTTTCAAAATTTTTGAAATTGCTTTTTGGCTAGAGTCTTTCCATAGAGTTGTAAAAAAACTTGTGAAGACTAGGACTCAACATTGATTCCACTAGTTTGACAAATCAACTAGTGAAGTTCATTATCTTTAGATTTAAAGAATTTCCATTATAGTTTTCTAATACTTTGTTGCAGAGAAGAGTTGATTCAAAGAAAGTTGAGAAGCTTCCTACAATAGCTAGGAAGAATATCTTCTTTGGAATTGATCCAGTACTTGAAGCAACAAGTCAAAGATTGAATATTGAGAAAAGAGGAAGAGGCCAAAGGAGCCCTATTGAAGATTGAAGGAAGAGGAGACTCAAGAAAAAAGAGTCCCATAGAATATTGGAGATTGGATATTAAGGAGGCCCAAGAAGGAGGTTCCCATAGAATATTGAATATTGTAGATTGAAGAAAGTAGAAAGTAACTCTAGAAGGAGGAGACCCAAGAAAGAGGTCCCATTGAAGAACTTCCAGATTTGGAAGCTAGAAGATTGAATATTGAAGATAGAGGAGGACTAGGAAAAGTCCTATTGAAGATTTGAGAAGTTGCAAAATTTGAAGACCCAAAAGAAGAGGTCTCAAGAAAAGTTGGAAGGAGAAATAAGAAGGCTAGAGAAGCCCTATTGAAGAAGTTGAAGAAGTGGCCATTGGAGAATATTTGAAGAAATATCAAGGGAGAAGATTGCAAGAAGGAGAAGCTCCTGATAAAGAAGAATTTGGGACAATTATTGCCATCCAACAACAAGCCCAAAAGGAAAAAGGATTTGGCAAGAAGTTTGCCAAATTTTGGAAAGGATTCTAGAAGACCTCAAGACATTCATATTCTTGAGAAGGAGGCCAGCAAATAGGCCAAGTTTGAAGTCAAAATTTGACAAGGAGATAGGAGGAGAAAGAAGATAGAAGAGGCCACCAATTTGAGGAATTGAAGACTGCCATTGAAAAGGATAAGATTATTATTTTTATAGCAGAAGTTGAAGAGTCATAGGACAACAAAATCAAGGTGACATAGAGCTACAATTTAGAGAATATTTGGGTAGATTTTGAAGAGCCCTTGAACAACCAATTGAAGGAAGGCTTGACAGCAAAGAAGGTAGCAATTTAGAAAAGTTAGAAGAGATTATTAGGCAACATTAGAAGAGGAAGAAAGAGCTACGATTTGGAGAATTTTGAGAGAAGCATTGGACAACATAGAAGCTGATTTTTGAGCACCATTAAAAGGTGAAAATTATAGAGTTTAGGACAGCAAGAGGGCAAAAATTTGGGCAGCACTAATAGCTGCAAATTTTAGAGTTTGAGAAAGCAAAGTTGAAGGAGTATTGGAGGCACAAAAATCAGATTTTCAGACAGCAAACTAAAGGCTAAAAAGCTGAAAAATCTAAGGCAGCATTTGAGTAGAAAGGAGAGCTGCAAAATTGCAAAGTTTAGGGCAGAAAAGCACAAAGAATTGAAGCTACAAAATTCACAAAATTGGGGCAGCAAATAGGTGAACCAAATCACCAAGAAAGATTGCTACAAAGGAGGCCAAAATAAGGTTTGAAAATTGGTGTTATTAAAGTTTTATTATCCAAGTATTATTTAAGTTTTTGACACCATATTTGAGTAGCAAAAGGAAAGGTCTCAAGTTTACATCTTCAAATATAGGAGAATAATTAGTTACATTGGTGCTATAAAGGTTATTATTTAAGCATTTAAACCAGTTTATTTTAAGGTTATATTAGCACCATATTAGAGCCATTAAAGTTAGCAAAATAGAGCTCTAAAGTTTAGTGTCTCCAAGGAGAGAAAGGAGGCATCTTGGTTATCTTCAAACCTGCACATTTCAACAACATAAAGCAAATTAGATATTGCATAAAGGAGTTATAAGGGAAGATAGCATTAGTTTCAAAGCATGTTATAAGAGTCATCGAAGTGCAGATTTTTCTAAGGTCTATTGAGAAAAAGAAAGAGACTCAATAGTTAACAAAGGCAACGTAAATTTCTAGTATCTAAAGACACCAAGAGGTGTGCTAAGTATTGCTAAGTATTTGGTGAAGGTAAGCTATCAAAGGTGTAGAAGAACTACCATAAGCAACGCCATCAAGGAGATAGCCATTTGCACCAAGGAAGCCAACGTAGAGCATTGATAAACAATCATTGGTTGGCCAACATAAAGCATTGGAAACCATCATAGATTGTAAGGTTGAGCCACCAAGGTTGCACCACCAGTGTGAGGAGAAGGAGCATAGTCTCACTACCACCAATAGCATCACAAGCCGTGGTATACAAATAGATAGCATCAAAGAGTGAGCATTGAAAATACAAGCATCATTAGCACCACCATAACACCACCAAGAAGTCAAAGAGCCACCACCTTGAAGAAGAAGGAAGTTAGGGCAAGGTGAGTGCCACCAAATCTGAAGCAAGCTCTATTACAAAGGAATCATCCATATTGAAACTACCATAGGAGGAGAGTGTTGGAGAAGTAACAATAGAAATAACCTTAATGAACATTGGTAAGCACAAAGGAGTTACGAGTGATTGAAGGTCAAGAAACAAGAGAACCAAAATTAGGGTGCATAAGGTGCATGATAAGGAAGGTCAAGCATTAAGAAGTCATCTACCACATGGAGGATATTACATATTCCATTGGAGGAGAGCAACATTCCATTTGCAATGTTAAAGGAGTCATAATACATTCATGCCCATGAAGTATAATGCTCCTGCCAAGCATTAAGCAAGATAAAGTTGGGTAGAGCACCACATGAGACATTAAAATAAGTGCAAAGACTTTTGGTGCCACTTGGCACTTGATACTCAGAACACTAGTCATGATTGAAGGAAGGTGCAACGTCTAAAGGGTGCCTATTAGTGCATGGGCCAAAAATAGCCTGAGTACAATGAAGGGAGCACATGGAAATCAGAATTGAGCACATTGGAGAAGCTTGGAAAGCATAGAGGAGAGTCAAACCTCAAGATCAAATTGAATGAGCAAGGAGATGCATTAATTACAACAAGAGAGAAGTTTGTTTCGAGCGTAGGTTGTAGAGTTGAAACAAATCAAGTTTGGTGTGTCTCATATACAAGAAGGTAAGAATTATTTAATTCATAACCTTTGCAAATTTTAAAGGAGGTATAAGGCATATTTTGAGGATAAAATTAATTAAGCTTTTATACTTAAGGTTATTTGAGTAATAGGAGAAATAAGGTGATAAATTATAACCTTAGATAAAGTATTGAATGCCTTAGAAGATATTTGAAGTGAGAAGCATTGAAATTACTTTATTCAAGTTTGGAATTCATATTGCATTAAAATATTTGCAAATTATTAAACTTGGAGGTATAAGGATTACTACACAAAACTTGAAATATTGAATTTGCAAATACATTAGTTTTCTAAATTTCCAATTAGGGAGTTATAAGGAGTTCAACACCAATTTAAATATCTTGAAATTTAGAATCTATAATATTGAGAATTAAAGGATATATGAAACAAAACATAAAGTTGGAAACTACATTGGAATTAGTCTCTTACTCAAATTAATGAGACATAAGGAATCCAACTATAGAGCCTTGAAGATAGAAAATTATATCAATTGAAAGTGCATCAAAAATATCTTTAGCTTTCTATTCACAAATAGGGAGAAATAAGGTGAAGAATAGTAGTTGAACATTAGGGAGATAAAAGGGATTCAACTCAAAGGAAAACTAAGAAAGCTAAGCACTTTATCAAGACCATAGTACATTCAAAACACTTGGGAGATACAAAGTGATTCTACAAAACTTGAAAATTGAAAAGATCTTATCAAATTTGATCTTATACTAGGGAGCCAAAAGGAATACTACCTAGATATTTGAAATATTACAAATAAAAAATTACAAAGCATACTACAAAAGTTGAAGAATTGAAAGATAGTATTTGATCGTATACTTAAAACTAGGGAGTCATAAGGTAGACAACTTCAAAGGCTTTGAAAATTAAAAGATTTTATCAAAACTATTCTCAATATATAATACTAAGGAGCTATAAGGAATTCCACTTCAAAGATTAAAGTAGAAGAAGCATGGATGAAATAGTGAGGAATACATTCAATTGTGAAGAACTATTTCATGGATTGAAATTTTATTCACAAAATTTAATAGATACTTTTGATGGATACAAATATTTGTCTACTAGTAAAAAAAAAAATTCTCTTTGTTTCTCAAGGAAGCAAAAGAAGAAAATTTTATGATATTAATTGGTTATCTTCATGAAGTACTTTTTAAAGCTTGGTGGAATACTCAAAACATAGTTATATTTACATCAAAAGAATGTTTGATGATATATATCATTAATTATTTTTTAATACTTTCAAAACATGAAATAAAATGAGTATACTAGCAATGAAATACTTAATCTTGGTTAATGCTATTGTGATGATATACTTGTTACCTTTTGAAACTATAAACTTAAAGGAAATGCAACTACAAGTAATGAAATAACAAGCAATGTTATATCTATGATAATGGCTAACTAATAAGCATGTAAATAGCATGAGAAACTTGATAAAATACTCATGAAATAGCCATTAATGAAAGCTCACAAAAATTTAAACTTGTTACAATATGTGGAGATCTCAATGCTCCATTCTTCATACTCGATCTCACTACTACTCTACTCTATTCTTCATCTACTCACTTCTCACCTTGCACTACTAAAGACCTATATATAATGATATGACTCTTGGCCTTCCATATTCCTATGACTCTTAATATTCCTATCCTATAGACTCATGTACATGTGGATACCATGCACATTTATATCATTGCACATTCTAATAATACTTGTGCATTTTTTACATTACATAAAGTAAATACTCAAATATTAATCTAAGACACTCTCCTAATCTAATGATGTACCCAAGATGGTACATTAGAATGTACCAAATAATGTAATATATTCCAAAACCCCCCATGTATTATATTATTTAGTTATTGAAGACTTTAGTCTTCAATATGGATCTTCATATTTGTTTTCATTCTTCAAGTGACCTTGCATTTGATCTTTTGCTTGAGCTTCATATTTTTGCTTGACTTTGTATTCTAACTTTGGTACTATTACTGTTTTCCTTCTAATTATGTTTTCGAAGAAGTTCATACCTTTCTTGTGCCCATATCTATACTTTGAGAAATATATTTGAGAAAATCCATCAATGACGTTTCTTGTCATTGTGTATATCCATTCAAAAAATGATTTTCTTTGTACCAATAATATCTTTGAGAATGATTGGTTCCTCCAAAAATTTTACAACTATGGATATTCCAACATATCTCTATCTTATGCCCATATCTAATATAATGACTACATCTATTTTATGTTACCAAATCCCTTTGACCATTCTGTCCTTCATTGCAACTATTCCTATCAATATTTATCACTGATTTGATATCACAAGTTCCTTGCTCATTATTGTTGATTTGACCTGTATATCCAAGACCTTTATACTTGGATCTAATTTTTGGTGCAATTGGTTCTTTTATTCCCTATTCATGTTTTTCTAAACCTTCATATTTATATTTCATCAACTTTGAACCAAATCCTTCATTATGATTTTCAAAATGACCAATACAATTATTAGAATGATATTTGTTAATATTAATATAATTCTATGCATCACTACCTCTATCATCATTTGTATATATGAATTCATCAATTCTAATAGCATAGGCTTTTTCTAAATAATCATGAATTGTATTCAAGTCACTTGTATCACATATAGCATCAATATTTGCAATATGTTCTTCTATCTTAGTCATGAATTCTAAATCACTAGTGTTATTGCTTGCATTATAATATTTCCTTTCATTTTGATAAGAATCATATTGCATATTTTTCCTTTTGAAGAAGATTACTAGTATCACAACATGCATCAATCATAAATGGTTTTGATTCTATAGTATTGCAACATGAATCTATCATCATGGAACTTAAATCATTTGTATCACTAGAGACATCTTTCATCACTATTTTATTCCCTACTTCAATATTTTCTTGTTTTCTCATCTTGCCTTTGAAAACTTCATTTGAAAGTAATACTATATTTATTATTGTTCCTATATCAATAGGTAATGTGAAAATATTTTTAGAGTCTTCAATTGCTTCTTCAAGATTTGAATTTAGATATTCTTGAAGCATTGAAAATTTTTCATCTTTTGCTTCTTCCATGATTGTTTGTAAGATTTTATTTTCCTTTATTGACATACCCTTTTGTCCTTCAATGTTTGGTATCATGTATTTGATACAAAATTTTAAATTTTGCAACATTTCCTTAGTTTCTTCTAAGTAATCATCTTCAATGTATAATGATTCTTCTTGAAAACATAAATTTCTTATTTCAATTGTTTTCAGCTCATGTATTTTTGTTTCTATTTTTTGATCATTTATTTTCTTCTTTATTTTCTTTTTCTTTGCCATGTCCCCTTTGAAGTAGACTACCTTATGGCTCCCTAGATAAGAAATTTAGAGTTTTGTAAATTATATTTGCAAAATTCAATATCCTAATTTGATGTAGTAGACCTTATCTCTCCAACATTATCAATTTGTAAATATTAAATTTGATTTACAAAACTTAATTGATTAATTACAAAACTTGTAATTAATGTTCTAAAACTCTACAATAAAACTCCAAAATTGTTCTAGAATTTTTGAAAATAGTATATGTCAATTCTAAGAATTTAATTTTCCTCCCAAAAACCTTATCTCTCCTTCAAATTAATTAATTTCTCAAAAATATGACTAGTTAATCAGTACCTTAGAAAAAACTAAAAATAGAATAACCTTATTCTTCCAATGATTCAATTAATCACGGTGGAGATATCAAGTCAAATATTAATCAACTCCCTTTTAAAAATTTTAGTCCTACTTTATTCCAATTCCCTTATATATCCCCTATTCCTTTTAATTTTCAACTCTTAAAGCTAATTTATATCAAACTTTAAATTTCAAATCGTATTTAAAACCTCAAAGGTTTACCTTCTTTCTTATTGCATTACTGGAGATTTTGATATTTTGTGGCACTCACGAGGATATTGATGCACTCCTCTTTTAAGCAATGAATGACTATTTTTCTGGTGATTTCATCTAATATAACATATTACAGATGCTCAACCTTGGCTTTGTTACCCCACGTGGCAACAAATTCACCTTTGCACTGCAATATGCACCCTAAATTTGCAAATTATTCGAATGGTTTGTATGGCACATTGTAACAATCACGTGTTTGATGATTGTAATGGTCTAAATGATGAGAGGCTCACATAACAATCCAAATGATGCACCAAATTTATAATTTATTAAAACTTCCTTGTTTCTATGTGGTGCACTATGCTTAAAAAATGTAATATCCTTCCTTCCTTTGATGAATGTAACAACTTTAGTGGATTTATCTCTGCACATCTGTTCAAAATGGTCTTGTTTACTGACTGAATAGGTGTGAATATAACACCCTTTAATTTAGATTTCATGGCTGATACTGTTGGCACTTCGTTAGATATCTTTTAACATATTACACGATCGGTTCAGCTCTTCAACGCTTAAAACTCACCCTTAATCATTTAGATTCTTATATTCACATTAGACACCATTCCTTGGTGCTTGAAATACCTCTTAGTCGATTAGGTTTTCCTTTTATGCTTTCTATTGGATTTAGCTCAAGCATTACTGCTTTGTCCTCTTTTGAACGATATTTGAAATGCATTATGTGTAACCCTGATGAGTTCTCCTTGGATTTTGCAACTCTATATCAACTCTATTCTTGACATACTTCTATAGATAATGTTATTTGCTCGAGGTGGCAGCTCCTCTTATTTTCCCTTGACTAAATGGTGGTGGCTCTTACCCTATTACTTGGAGATAGACTTGCTTGGTGCTTTTCAAATGTTTACCCCCATGTGCTTTAAACCTTCACCTTTGATATTACAAAGTGGTGGTAATGGAAATCTCTATGTTACCTTTTCCTCCTTGGCAACAGTTCAACTATGACTCCTTCCTGGCTCAATGCTTGGTGATATTCCTATGGTAATTCCAAGATTTTTAACCATGCAAATATTATGCCTTTTGAATGGATTTGCTTTGCACTATACTATATGCAATAATATTTTCTTTCCTTCCAATAGAAATTATAAAGTTGAAACTTTTCTTTATTTTGAAATATATCTAACTCCTCTTCTTATGTGCAGGTTTTTCTCCTTGAAAAACTATCTTTTGCACTTCCTTGAAGAATTTAAACTTTAACCCTTCTCTTGTAACTTTAAACCTTGAATTTGGTACTTAATAAAACTTAATAATAAAACCAAATATGAATGTTCAAATATGAACCTTTTACACAAAAGTTGCATACCTTTTTGACCTCTGTTTGATGATGGATTTATTGATGATTTGGATCACCTAATTTTACACTAATTTTGATGAATTTGTAGCTTTTCCTTACTATCCAAAACTGTTGGAATAATTTACACAATGTTGCATTACATATTCCAACACTCCCCCTTAGTGCAATATTGGGGAAAGGAATTAAGAAACAAAGAAACATTCTCCCCTAAAGATACAAACGGGGATGAGAATCAAATGAGTAATATAGTTACAATGAGCTTCTATGACCAAGAATGGTCTACAATAAGGCACCAATACAAAATGGGCCAAAATGAGACTGCAAGCCCCCAATAGAGTAGCTTCAGATACAAGCATCTTACAAAGACATCCATCAACCACAAGTGGTTGCAAATGACAAGAAGAAAACATCACAATGGTGTCTTCAATAAGCCTGCAAAATCCCAAACGGAAGTACCTGCAAGCTACAAGCAGCTCAACATAAGATCAGTTAGATACATCATCATAAATATATTCACCACAATATATATGAATATACAAAGATGAGAATAAAACTGATCTAAAAATAGTGAACTATAAGTCATCACAAAAATATGCCAAGCCATACTTATAGTCACGTGCTATATAGTTGATAAAAAATATCATGATCAAAGTTGCATAAAGCAAACAAGGAGTACCATGATAATGCAAAATCTAAAATACCATGTACAAAAGTTGCATAAGGTATATGAAAATAATAAAGTGTGCACACCTGTTGCATAAATCCAACCATAAAATATTATGTACAAAAGTAGCATAAATGCTAACAAGAAAGTACCATGATAAACCAATTGCATAATGCCAACTACATAAAAACATGTACAAATTTGCACAAGGCAACAAGAAATTACCATGTAAAAGAGTCGCATAAAGCAATTGCATCATATACCATAATTGCATAATGTCATCTACAAAGTAACATGTACAAAAGTTGCACAAGGCAAACAAGAAAGTACCATGTTCAAAAGAGATGCAAAAAACAATTATACCACCAAAGATCAACTCATATATATAGCACAAAACACCTCATAAGGATGAATTTGTCATCACATAAGTGTAACTACACTTCATTCCCCCTTGAGGAAAAATTCTCCAAACCAAGTGAGTCCCTCAGCTTACAAAACTGCTCCTTGGGAAGAGGATTGGTGAACAAATCAGCATAATTAGAAGATGATGGGCAATACTCCAACTGAATAGTCCCATACAATACTTTCTCTTTGATAAAGTGGGCTTGGATTTCAACATGCTTTATCCTTTGATGCATTATAGGATTTTTAGCCAAGGCAATAGCTGATTTATTATCGGAGAGAAAACGTGAAGGACCAAATTGCTCAAAGCCAATTTCCTTCATGAGGGTACGAAGCCAAACCGCTTCCTATGCAGCTGTTGTCATACCCTTATACTCCAATTCCATTTTAGAAAGAGCAATTGTATCTTGCTTCTTGGAAGACCAAGATATAGCTGCAGAACCAATACTAAAAACATATATTGTGGTAGACTTTTTGTCTATTCTATCCTCTTCAAAATTAGAATCAACATAGCCAAAAAGAGCAAAGGAAGGAAGACTAGAATACTTGAGTGTCAAATCTCTAGTACCTGAAAGGTACTTCAAAATCTTCTTGGTAGCTTGTAAGTGATCAATATAAGGTTTCTGCATGAACCTAGCCATCATACCAACTGCAAAAGCAATATTTGGCCTTGTGATGGTAACATAAATAAGACTACCAATGAGTTGCCTGTACAATGTAGCATCAACCAACTGAGATTCTGTACTTACTTCCAACTTAACCCCTATAGAAATAGGAATGGAAGTAGGATTGCTATACTCCAAATCAAACCTCTTAAGAAGATCTCCAATATACTTGTATTGACTCAAAAAGGTACAATCCTCATGCTGATAAACTTGCATGCCAAGATAGTAGTGTAGAAGACCCAGGTCAGTCATTTCATACTCTGACTTTAATTTGGAGATGAAATAGAAAATGGCCTCATTCTCATTTCCAGTCACAACAAGGTCATCAACAAATAGAGCAATTAAAATGACCAAGTTATCCTTCCTAAGCACATAGAGATCTGTATTTGAATAGCATTTATCAAAACCAAGAGACAAGAAGTAACCTGAAATCTTCATGTACCATGCTCTAGGTGCTTGCTTTAGATCGTATAAGGTTTTTTTTAGTTTACACACAAGTATTTTCTTACCTTGTACAACAAATCCTTGTGGTTGACTCATGTAGATATCCACATCCAAATCACCATTTAGAAAGACACTTTTCACATCAAGCTAAAAAATCTGCGTCCAACTTTATTGTCCAAAATTCTTAGCACTATGCAAGGTGAAGAAGAAAGTGCCTTGATCTTCCTCTCAAAGATGAAAGACATGAGAACTCAACTATTGGCTTGTAATTGTGATTGGATAAGTGATAAGACCTTAAGCTTTATCATTTTGAGGAACTTGTCAAGCAAGTTCGAGAATTTTGTCACCATTATTGAGACTAGGCTAGAGCAAGAAGAGGATGGCATTCCTCTCAACACTCTTTCACAATTATTGATTCAACATGAAGAGTCTCTTAATAGAGACAAAGTGAATGGTCAAGTTGTCAAGGAGAAGAATGTTGCCTTGAGTGCCACTAAGGCTTCCTTCAAGAAGAAATACAAGGGAAGGAAAAATCAAAATTTCCAACCCAACAAGCCTAGAGTTGATTTCACTTGCAACTTTTGTGGCAAGAAAGGCCACAAGGAACAAAATTGTTTCAAGAAGAAGAAGATTGCAGAAAAGGAAGAGCAAGAAAAGGCTAAGGGACAAGGACCTAAGAAATGGTTTGGCAAGGGAAAGAAAAAGAACAACAATGTAAAGCAAAATTCTAATAAAAATGCCTTTGTTTGTGCCCTCTACTCCATTGACTCATCTACTTCTAATGAATGGGTGTTAGATTCTGGATGCACTAACCATATGTGTTTTGAAAAGGATAAGTTTGTGGACTTTCATAAGCACTCTTAAGATTCAGTTGTCATTGGTGATAATACTAGACTTCAAGTAGAAGGTGTTGGCAATGTTGTAATTGAAGGGAAATTACTTGATAATGTCCTATATGTGCCTAACCTTAGGAGAAATTTAATTTCAGTTTTGCAAGTTGCTAGAAGTGGTCACACTATTGAGTTCAATGCAACTTCATGGAGCATTAGGAAAGGCATGCTACCAATCATTACAGGTTATGTGAAGAATAATATTTATGTGTTAGGTGATGCTCCTCCTAAAGTGTGTTTAGCAACTAATGTTTCTCCTAGTAGCAAGCTTTGGCACTTAAGGTTAGGCCATACAAACTATCAAAATATTCAAATGATGAAGTCCAAAAATTTGGTTGAAGGCTTGCCTAACATTTCACCTATTCATGGTTTGTGTGAAACATGCATCTTAGGCAAGATGAGCAAACAAAAGTTTGCAAAGGACAAGTCAACAAGGGCCACACAAATTCTTCAACTCATTCATACAGATATTATGGGTCCATTACATGTTAGATCACTTGGTGGTGCATCCTATATTCTCACCTTTATAGATGATTATTCAAGAATGATCTTTGGGTATCTACTTAAGAATAAATCAGATTGTTTTGAGACATTCAAGGAGTTCAAAGCTTTGGTAGAAAATCAAAAGGGAGCAAAGATCAAAATGATTAGAAGTGACAATGGAGGGGAGTACAATAGCAATGATTTCAATGAGTTTTGTTCTTCTCATGGGATCAAAAGGTAGTTTACTTGTCCATACACTCCTCAACAAAATGGTGTTGTAGAGAGGAAAAATAGGACAATCATGGAGATGGTAAGATGCATGCTTGGTGACCACTTACCTCAATTTATTTGGGGTGAAGCAGCCAATACAACAATCTACATTCTTAACAGGTGTCCTTCAAAATCAGTTGAGGGGAAGACTCCTTATGAGGTTTGGAATGGTAAGAAGCCAAATTTGTCACACTTAAGAGTGTTTGGATGTGATGCATTTTCATATATTCCTTCAGAAAAGAGGAAGAAATTGGACAAAAAGTCTCAAAAATGCATCTTTGTTGGCTATGATGCAAAACATAGGGGCTACAGGTTATACTCACCTTCTTCACGCATTGTATTTGTTTCAAGAGATGTCAAATTCAATGAAGACCTTCTTGAGTTAGAAAAGGGTGGGCCTTGTGTCAAAAGGACCAAGTGGTTGGATCATTCTAGGGGTCCTAAAGAGCAGAATTCAGTTAGCCAAAGGATAACTAGAAGTATGACCCTTAACATGTCTCTTCTAGCTAAGATAGAGAATGATCATGAGCCTACTTCTTACCAAGAAGCTTCACAACACTCTTGTTGGGTTGATGCCATGAAGGTTGAGATGGATTATCTTCTAAAGAATAAAACTTGGGATCTAGTGCCTTATCCTAATAAGAGAAATGTTATTGGGAACAAGTGGGTCTATAGAATCAAGTACAATTCTAATGGAGAGATAGAAAAGTATAAGGCTAGATTGGTTGCTAAGGGTTATGCTCAAAAACATGGCATTGACTATGATGAAACCTTTGCACTAGTTGCCAAAATGCCCACCATTCGGCTTCTCATTGCTATTGCTACTGCTCAAGGTTGGCAGATTTTTCAGCTTGATGTGAAAAGTGCCTTTCTAAATGGTGATTTGGATGTGGATATCTACATGAGTCAACCACAAGGATTTGTTGTACAAGGTAAGGAAACACTTGTGTGTAAACTAAAGAAAACCTTGTACGGTCTGAAGCAAGCACCTAGAGCATGGTACATGAAGATTTCAGGTTACTTCTTGTCTCTTGGTTTTGATAAATGCTATTCAGATACAAATATCTATGTGCTTAGGAAGGATAACTTGGTCATTTTAATTGCTCTATTTTTTGATGACCTTGTTGTGACTGGAAATGAGAATGAGGCCATTTTTTATTTCATCTCCAAATTAAAGTCAGAGTATGAAATGACTGACCTTGGTCTTCTACACTACTATCTTGGCATGCAAGTTTATCAGCATGAGGATTGTACCTTTTTGAGTCAATCCAAGTATATTGGAGATCTTCTTAAGAGGTTTGATTTGGAGGATGGCAATCCTACTTCCATTCCTATTTCTATAGGGGTTAAGTTGGAAGTAAGTACATAATCTCAGTTGGTTGATGCTACATTGTATAGGCAACTCATTGGTAGTCTTCTTTATGTTACCATCACAAGGCCAGATATTGCTTTTGTAGTTGGTATGATGGCTAGGTTCATGCAGAAACCTTATATTGAGCACTTACAAGCTACCAAGAAGATTCTGAAGTACCTTTCGGGTACTAGATATTTGGCACTCAAGTATTCTAGGCTTCCTTCCTTTGCTCTTTTTGGCTATGCTGATTCTGATTTTGGAGGGGATAGAATAGACAGAAAGTCTACCACAACATATGTTTTTAGTATTGGGTCTGCAACTATCTCTTGGTCTTCCAAGAAGCAAGATACAATTGCTCTTTCTACAATGGAAGTGGAGTATAAGGCTATGACAATAGCTACACAAGAATCGGTTTGGCTTCGTACCCTCATGAAGGAAATTGGCTTTGAGCAATTTGGTCCTTCACGTTTGCTCTCCGATAATCAATCAGCTATTGCCTTGGCTAAAAATCTTGTAATGCATCAAAGGACAAAGCATGTTGAAATCCAAGCCCACTTTATCAGAGAGAAGGTATTGGATGGGACTATTCAGTTGGAGTATTGCCCATCATCTTCTAATTTTATTGATTTGTTCACCAAACCTCTTCCCAAGGAGTAGTTTTGTAAGCTGAGGGACTCACTTGGTTTGGTGAAGTTGTCCTCAAGGGGGAATGAAGTGTAGTTACACTTGTGTGATGACAACTTCATCCTTATGAGGTGTTTTGTGCTATATATATGAGTTGATCTTTGGTGGTATAATTGCTTTTTGCATCTCTTTTGAACATGGTACTTTCTTGTTTGCCTTGTGCAACTTTTGTACATGTTACTTTGTAGATGGCATTGTGCAATTATGGTATATGATGCAATTGCTTTATGCGACTCTTTTACATGGTACTTTCTTGTTGCCTTGTGCAACTTTGTACATGTTTTTATGTAGTTGGCATTATGCAATTGGTTTATCATGGTACTTTCTTGTTAGCATTTATGCTACTTTTGTACATGATATTTTATGGTTGGCTTTATGCAACCGGTGTGCACACTTTATTATTTTCATATACCTTATGCAACTTTTGTACATGGTACTTTAGAGTTTGCATTATCATGGTACTCCTTGTTTGCTTTATGCAACTTTGATCATGATATTTTTTGATCAACTATATAGCACATGACTATAAGTATGGCTTGGCATATTTTTGTGATGACTTATAGTTCACTATTTGTTAGATCAGTTTTGTTATCATCTTTGGATATTCATATATGCTGTGGTGAATATATTTATGATGATGTATCTAATTGATCTTATGTTGAGCTGCTTGTAGCTTGCAGGTACTTCCATTTGGGGTTTTGTAGGCTTACTGAAGACACCCTTGTGATGTTTTCTTCTTGTCATTTGCAACCACTTGTGGTTGATGGATGGCTTTGTAAGCTGCTTGTATCTGAAGCTACTCCGTTGGGGGCTTGCAGTCTCATTTTGGCCCATTTTGTATTGGTGCCTTATTGTAGACCATTCTTGGTCATAGAAGCTCATTGTAACTATATTACTCATTTGATTCTCATCCCCGTTTGTATCTTTAGGGGGAGAATGTTTCTTTGTTTCATAATTCCTTTCCCCAATATTGCATTAAGGGGGAGTGTTGGAATATGTAATGCAACATTGTGTAAATTATTCTTAGACTAAAATATAAAGTCTAAAGAATAATATTTGAATTAGAAAATAATTCTATTTTATGTAAAAATATTCCCACCCAATTAATAAATAAAATAAGGGTGCTAGGAATATTTAATTTGTGGGAAAAAGTTATTTCCCCTTTTCTAGCAAATATTAGAAAGTAACTAATCACTTTCTAATATTTGATAGATGCCACTTATCACACATCTCAAAGATTAGATTGTGATAAGATTAGAAAGTAACTAAGCACTTTCTAATATTTGATAGATGCCACTTGTCACACATCTCAAGATTAGATTGTGATAAGATTTAGGGTTGTAGTAGAAAAGCTTCTCTTTAAATAGGGGTGTTGTCTACTACATCTTAACATATCTTGTCATATTGACTTGTGTTGTAATATCATGTTGATGCATATTGTTGCATAACATTGAAGCATTCTTGTATTGTTGAATCAAATGAGTAATATAGTGAGCTTCATAGTGGATGTTTCCCTTCTTCATTTGAAGTAGGGTTTTACCACTTAATATTGGTGTTGTGGGTTTTCCTCTTTTGTGTGTGATTGATCTTGTGGAGCATTCTTCGATCTTGGGGAGACTTTGCTTGTCTCACAAAAACAACTCCTAAACTCACCAATTTGCAGCTTTAATTTGATATGCTTTGTTACCCTCAATATTATCTATTTTTCAACTTTGAAACTCCTATAACTTGCTGTCTGAAAATATAGTTTGGTGGCTTCAAATATCCTTCAAGATGCTTTCTAGAAGTCTAAAAATTAGCAGCTATTTATGCTACCCAAATTTTTGCCCTCGAATATCCAAAATTTGGTAAGAAACTCCTCTAAATTGCACCTAAAACTTACCTTCTAGAAACCTTCAATTTTTTGCTATAAAAATCTATAAACTCCTTCCTCCAAATAAGCTTTCAAATCCTTCAAACACAATCTTCAAATCTATAAAATTTATAGCTCCTTTCTCCTTCAATATCCTTGCCAAAATTTGACTTCAAATTTGGCCTCCTTCTCAAGAATATGAATGTCTTGAGGTCTTCAATAATCTCCTCCAAAATTTGGCAAACTTCTTGCCAAATCCTTCTTCCTTTTGGGCTTGTTGTCGAATGGTGACAGTTGTCCCAAATTATTCTCTATCAAGTAATTCTCCTTGGGCCTTAAAATTTTGCAACTCCTCTAGTCTTCTCAAAACTTCAATGAGACCTTCCTTGATCTCTTCAATATTCAACTATGGAAGTTTTTCAATGGGATCTCTCTCTTGGATCTCCAAAATTTGCTACTTTTAAAACATGTAATAGGACCATTTATAGTCCTTCTCTATCTTCAATATTCCAAAATTGGAATATCTTCAATGGGACATCCTATGGATCTCTTGAACTTCTTCAAGGTGAAGTATTCAATCTACAAATCCTACAATGAGACCTTTTTCTTAGGCCTTAAAATAATTCAATCTCCAACTTGTTGCTTCAAGTATTTGATTGATTTCAAAGAAGATATTATTCCTAGCTCTTGTAGGAAGCTTCTCAAATTTCTTTGAATCTCCTCTTCTTTACAACAAAGTATTAGAAAATGATAATAGCAATTTCTTTGAATCTAATGAAAATATACTTCACTAGTTGATTTGTCAATCTAGTGGAATCAATGTTGAGACCTAGTCTTCACAAGTTTTCTTGCAAATATGTGGAAAGACTCTAGCCAAATGCAATTTCAAAATTTTTGAAAATGAGATTTATAATCTCCTCTCAATCTCTCTTGTGGCTCTCTCAATTTCTTATCAATCAACCTAGTGCTCTGACACCACTATTTACTTTTGAAGCTATAAACTTAAAGGGTATGCAACTACAAGTAATGAAATAAGCAAATGATGTTATATTTATGATAATGGATAACTAATAAGCATGAAAAAATTGAAAAATACTCATGAAATAGCCATTAATGAAAGCTCATAAAAATTTGAACTTGTTACAATATGTGGAGATCTCAATGCTCCATTCTTCATACTCTATCTCACTACTACTCTACTATCTCACCTTGCACTACTAAAGGCCTATATATAATGAGATGACTCTTGGTATTCCATATTTCTATGAATCTTCATATTTCTATCCTATAGATTCATGTACATATGGACACCATGCACATTTACATCATTGCACATTTTAATAATAATTTTGCATTTATTACATTACATAAAGTAAATACTCAAACCTTAATCTAAGACACTCTCATAATTTAATGATGTACCCAAGATGGTACATTAGCATGTACCAAACAATGTAGTATATCCCAATAATATTAACTCACCACGAAGAAGATATATCACTAGAAAAAATGCAGAAACGAAGAAGAAGAAGAAGAAGGAAGAGGAAGCATGATCGAAAAGAAAAGATGAAGATGAAAGAAAATACTTTCAAGCTAAATACATATCAAAGTGAACTAAAGGAACAAGATGAAGATACTAATTATTTACTTGATCAAGATACAAATAGGGAGCAATATAAAGAAAGCAAGAAAGAAGAACTCACATTCCAAAATCAAGATGAAGATCATATTGAAGACTAAAATATTCAATACCCAAATAATGTAATACAGAGGGGTGGTGGAATATATTACATTATTTAGTACATGCCAATGTACCACCATGGGTACATGTTTATATTAGGAGTTTGTCTTAGATTAGAATTTGAGTATTTACTTTATGTAATGTAATAAATGCACAAGTATTATTAGAATGTGCAATGATGTAAATGTGCATGTTGTCCATGTGTACATGAGTCATAGAATAGGAAGATAAAGAGTCATAGGTAGGTGAAAGGCCAAGAGACATATCTCATTATATATTGGTCTTTATAGAATGAGTGGAGAGAGAAAATTTTGGAGAGCACAAGGTAGAGTAGTAGTAGATACAATGTAGAGCATGTATGCAATATGGAGTGTTTGAGACCTCCATTACAAAGCAATGTACTATTTTTGTGAGCTTTCATTAATGGTTGATTTATGAGTATTTTTAGAATTCTCATGCTATTTACATGCTTATTATATTTTCTTTTTCATATATTTGAAGAACACAAGCTTATACTAAGAGGGGGGTGAACAGTATAAGACCACTTTTTACTTTTCTTCTCAAATAAATATTATGTAGTGTATAGATAGCAGTATCAATAGCAGTAATCAAAGCAATGTACAAAACACCACACACAATAGAGACACATATTTTAACGTGGTTCACCCAATGTGGGCTACCTCCATAGAGAAAATATTTCTTCTAAATATTTCTCAAATGATCTCTTGGGAATACTTCCCAAATTAAAATGTTTATGGACCTCAGTCCAAAGGAGATGTTGATCCCCTAATCTCAAGTTCATGGATCTCTTACACAAGAAAACTCTTTCCCCTTCTACTTTGGCTAGTGATCTTCTAGAAGACTCTGTCTCTATGCTGCACTGACTGGTGGATCTCTCTCCACTTGAATAATTCTCACTTAGATCTTGTCTTCAATTTTCCTAGCTACTGGATCTCTATCCACTAAGACTCTATCCTCTATACTCTATCACCTCCAAAGCTCTATCTCAATACTATACCAAACACAGTTCAGTCGGTCTAGCATAGTTCTGCTCAATATCTTGCACTAAACATGGCATAGTCGGTCTCGTACAAATTTGCTTAATAGGATCACTCAGAACCTACTCAAATATGCTCAATAGGTTCACATAAAAACCTATCTAAATCTTCTCAATAGGTTCACACAAAACCTGTCTAAATATGCTCAACAAGTTCACACAAAACCTATCTAAATTTGCTCAACAAATCCTCTCTAGGACTTGCTCAAATCTGCTCAATAAGTCCTCTCTTGGACTTGCTCAAATATGCTTAGCAAGCTTTCACAAAATCTTAACTCAAAATAGTCCACAAGCCTTCTCAAAGACTTATCTCAAATCTGCTTAACAAGCTCACACAGAACTTGTTCAATCTCATAGAATAATAAAGAGAATTGTTAGATACTCAATATGTTCTATACTCAAAGTACAATCAATATCTCAATTCAATCTCATAGAAGCATAAAGAGAATTGTTAGAGACTCTATATGTTCTATACTCAAATCCCAATCTCAACTTAATAGAAGCATAAAGAGAATTGTTAGAGACTCAATATGTCCTATTCTTAAATCTCAATCTCAACTCAAATCAATCTCATAGAAGCATAAAGAGAATTGTTAGAGACTCAATATGTCCTATTCTTCAATATCAATCTCAACTCAAATCATAATATAGAATAGTTTGTTTTATGGAACTTGAACAACCATTTCACACATCCACTTGACTAGGCTTAACCAACTCAACTCAACCAATCACATAAAAGAACAACACTTTCTCACAAAACCTAGTTCAAGCATGTATCAAACAACTCAAAATGTTTCCAACAATGCTTTATCTCAAATCTCACATGACAATGATACTCATGTTCTTTTCTAGATCATGTTCAAGTTCATTTCATCATCAATGGATTTAACAACAATGCTAATGAAACAAGGTTTAAATACAACTCACAAATCAGAAAACCTTGAAGCATTCAACCAACCATCTTCACAAAGGAAACTTCAATTAATCCTTTTCACTCCAATGATATTTCAGAAATCAACCACCACAAACAATCAATAGGAGAATGTGCCCATACCTTTTTGATGCCAATAAGTTGTCCATAAAATCTGCCACACTTAATCACAACTTTCCTTTTCAATATTAATAAGGGTTAGTGGTATTTAAATAATCACAATAAAATCATAACTTAATTTACACCCTTTTCACTCCAACTTCATAAACACATCCACCAAATTCTATTTTAATAAAAACCCTTATTAAGAATAACCCACAATAAATCTCTCAAAATTACTTTAACAACAACTCCTTATTTCTCCTAAAATCAATTCTCCATTTCCATCAAAATAAAACATAAATCAAATATGTTTTTGCAATAATAATCATAGCCCTAATGATTAAATTTAATTCCCATTAAATACCTTATAACTCCAAACTTTAGGGCTAATAAAAATTATTAAAGGCAAAAACGTAAATACCTCTCAAGGGGATTTGAACCCTCATCCACCACACACCGCGAGCATCTTAGCTGCGGCTAAGATTCCAACCGAGCCAAAGCGCTCATTGGAAAAGCAAAGGCCAAAAGGGCCTTTAATCTTCCTCTGCCTGCCGCAAAGGACAAAGCACCAAAGCGCTTCCCAAACGCTGCCGTCAAGGGGATTTGATCCTTGATATTTGCGATGCCCACAGTCTTAGCAAAATTGATACACCAATACACCATGCCTCACCACACTTGATATTTCCAAATCACTGCGCTTTCTTCGCTGCTTCCTTTTCAACAATTCGCACGAGCTCTTTTGAATTTCCAAGGCAATTAACACACGAGAGCAAGGATGATTATTTGGTTTAATTGCCACCCCTTTATATAGTGTTTAATAACACTTTGAATACATCGACAGAAATATTAAAATTGTATTTGCATGATGAGGTCGGCGGGAAACTTTTCATTTAAATTTGAATTTAAATTTTAAATAATTAAAATTTAAACCAAACATTAAAACTCAAATAACTCCATCACCGGGGCACCTTTTTCGACGAAACAAAAGCCCAACGTGGGTTTTAAGAAAAACCCAAATCAAATCTACTATCCATGGTTCTAAATAAAACCTTTTATTTTCCCTGCCTTGGTTTTTACAAAAACCCTTCATAGATCCTTTTGACATTTATTGCTCTATTGACATCAAAGACAACATTTCAGCTTAGGGACTCAAAATGTCCAATAATATTTAATATTGCATGGTCATTTTATACCTTGTGGTAGTTATTTCATTCAATATATAGTATCAAAAGCTAACATTTAGGGCATGGTCATATGAAATTGGTAAAAAGTGAGTAGGTTGTAAAGGGTAATAATGGAGGGATTCAATGTCAAAACTAGGGCTTAATTTCCTTAGAGGATGTCAACATATATGTATTTTTAGAGTTTCTTTTGTTCTTGAGCTTAATATTGGATAATTTTGGTTCTACATAGGAACAATTTAATGCCTTTGGTGTTTATTGAATTACTACCATTATGGCCTTAGGGATTAACTCCATTGGATGATTTTCCAATAGAAAGGATTCTTTAGTTTTTTCATTCTTGATATGAAATATTACCATGTTGTATGTATTTGGATTTGAGAATATTCCTTGTGTACGCTCAAGCATTTTTATAAAAATTAAAATATGGTTTTTCTAGAGAACTCATATAAACTCTTCTCTTTTATATTGATTTTATTTTTTTAAAAATTGGTTATATAGGATTGAATCCTATCCCACAAATATTACATTGTGACCACATAGTGATATTACAATAAATTTACAATTAACCTGGGTTACCTCCTTGAAAGTTGAGGAATTTAGGCTATTAAGCTCATGCCATTTGATGATATTGTATTTTTAATAATTACATAATTTTTATTTTGTGTTTGGTTTAATAATTATGATCTTTTTAGAAATTTTTATTTTAGGATTAAAACATATTTTTCTTTTTAAAGGAAATGATAAAAAAATGTGCACAAAAAAATACCCATGAAAGATGCATCTACACTTGTTGAACCATGATCTAAAACTTGACATCTCTTGTTTGTGGGGTAAATGAGAAGAATTCTATTGATGTGATAGTGATGAAGGTCGACGTTCCTACAAATGAGGATGTAGATACTCATCTTAGGGAAGTGTATTTTTTGATTATATATTTTTTATTATATGGGCCATGCCATAGGACTTATGACCAACTTTGGAATGAGCTACTGGAACAAAATCTTCTTCCTAAGTAGTACCATGTTTAGTATTCAAGGTTTGATAAAAATAGTGGAAATGAGGACTATAGGAGTACCATGACTGGGTGCTAGTCTAAAAACCTAGACTATGATTGGGGTAGACTATAGAAGTTTCAATTGAATGTTGCCTTCTATATCATATCTAGGTTTTTAGACTAGCACCCAAGTGGATGTTGCCTTCCACATATCAACTGATGCCATCATTATTGGAGATATTGCATTATTTAGTAGATGCTAAAGTATCCCTATGGTACAATTGCATATTGTAAATATTATATTAGGGAGTGTGATTTATATTCCCCTAAACTATGTATCAATGCATGAGATGAGTCCAAGTTTCATGTAATAAAGTGTGTTAGTGTGTAGAGTGTGAGAGTGTGCAAGTGTGTAGAAATTCAAGTCATATGTGTAGGTGTCAAGTATACAAATGAATATGTAAAGACAAGAAATACAAAAGGTTTGTCTTATGTGAGGAATAGGAAAGTATGTATCTCCTAGAAATGGGAGGAGAGCAATAGTCAAGTATTGAAGAGTCATGTTCCAAGGTTATATTATGGAGACAAATCTCTATAATATTTATAAACAAATTTAAAATTCAAAAGTCCCTCCAAAATGGGTATGGGCGAGAGTGTCAACATCATTTTTGGTTGTTGGATCAAGGGGACTGAACTACATTATTTTTTTAGGAGTCTAGAGCTGATTAGGGTTAAATCAACATAAATACCTCCATGGATGGCATAGTCCTCTTTCTAGAGGTATCATTAATACGCTCACCTTCCCTTGTGGAGATCTAAGCTCAGGTATCAACTTTGGTTTACAAGTTTCCACTCTAGTGGTCATGGTCTCATGATTCCTCAGTTCCCAACCTATCTTGGTGATTTCTCTTTCCTTATATTGGCCCATCACTTCTCGATAAAGTTTTGGTTTTGGACCCTCCCTCCAATGACCTAGTTGCTCTGGTGGCTTCCAGTTAGCCCCTAGTCTGGTTGATGTCGCTTTTGATGTAGCCATGTTTCTTCTAATGGATTTTTTTTTATAATACCTTTGTCTAGGATTCCATCAGACCTCATTTGATGGGCATGATTCTAGTCCTTTGTGGCTTTTCCATGATATTATTACCTCTCCCTCCTTTGAGCCTCTACAGGATCTATATGTGGACTAACAAGGTATGTTGAATTCATTGAGTCCTTAGTTGACTCATCCCATCCCCCAAATTCTTTTCCTCCAAGGTCCTTGGGCTTTCCATTATGGGTGTGTTGCTCATGTCACTGAGAAATTGTTCCTAGATATATGAAGTGTTGCAACCCAATTCCCTAGGGAGGGTAGCTAAATTTTGGAGCCTATCTATCAAATTAGTGGATAGGTCCCAATAAATTAAGTTGTTAGAGGCCTCATCATCAATGAAAACCTTGTAGTCACAACTAGGAAGGTTTTGGGGTTTCTCTTGATGATGGGATATGGCTTAGTCACCACTAAATAGGCTATAAGCCTTTTATGGCTTGATCTGTGTGAATGAATTTACCTCTAGGTGAGGGGAGATTTGAGTATCTTATTAGTATTTGGCATAGATTGTCCTTGGGTGGTGTCTTCTTTAAATTAGCTACTTGATCTTTGGATGGAGATTCAAGTCCCCTCATATAATTTGTTTCAATGGCATCTTTGATTATATTTCATTTGGGATAGAGGTCTATCCCACTATAGTAATATATTTACTATAAATTATATAAATGGTAGAAAATAAATCATAATGAATAGAAAGACAATTATCAATATCTCTATTTTATTTTAATTGTGAATAAGGAGCAAGAACAAGCAATAAGTGAGTATAATATTTCAAGTGAGAACTAGCATAAATGAGTGACTTACCTTTAAATTTCTTACTCTAGATCTTTGTAGAAATTCAAAAAATAAAGGTTTCTCATGAGAAAATGATGAGTGACAAGAAAAAAATGTCTTTTAAATAAGCCCTAGTTGGAAGTAAATACATCATAGTTAAGAGAAGAAATAATTCTCCTATCATAGAAAAATGTTGCAAACAAGAATCTAAAATTGTTGGCCAAGGCCAATACTGTATGATGTAATCGTTATGTAATTCTATGAGCAACCTACGATCATGTGTGGTGTTTCTCTCAAGAAGCACATAAGCATGGTTTAATATTTAGCCCTAGCAACATCAACTAAACTATTAGTATGGTTAAATTTGTAAAAAATGACTTTAATCCTTTTTTTGTGTTGGCTTGGGCAATCTAATAACTTATATTGAGTTTTATGTATAAATAACCATCAACTAGCCAATGCATTGCATCAATGTTTTTCCATGTGATCCATTATTTTGGTGCTCATAGTCACCCCTCTATCTTATTTTAAGTTTTTTATTTTTATGTCATTTTATATTCTTTTGAAAATATTTCATAGTGAATGCTATGCTTCTATCCATTTTTAAAAGTATTATGAAATTTGATATGGTATGAGAGTAGAAAATCCTTCCTTTTGACTTTGAAGGAAAAATAATAAAAAAATGAATTTAAGATTTAAAAATTTGTGTGCCAATCCTCTTTAAACAAAGAGTACTTTAAGACTCATATAAGTAGGTTGTTTTTTTCTATAGATGCACCATTACTTTATCTAAATGGCATTGGAAGGTATATTGGTTAGTGCAAACATTTTTAGAATGTAAGGGCATGAGGTTGTTTCATGCTATCACTACCCTTCACTCTTTTTTTGCTTGTATCTTCTTTAAAGATAAAGGAATTATTCTTTGAACCATTCTGTCATACCTCTTTATCTATGATCTACCTAATGGATGGGAGTGCACCATTTGAACGTAGGTCCAAGATTGGATGGCTTTGGTCTCTCCTTAGCCAACATTCAAAGAAGGTTGGTTCCTTGTTATAAAATACAAATACAAATATGAGGAAGATTATAGTAAGGAATGTATGGTTAGGTATGGAATTTTTGGATTAGAGGCAAATGGCATTTGGCTAACAACAATACCATATACCATGTAACACACACTGCAACTAAAATACATACATGACCAATAGACTAGTTACTAGGAAAAGTATTATTGAATATGAATTAAGCCTAAGAAAAAAGTAGAACCACACAATCAAACACTAAGCATCCCTAATATTCCAATAGCCTAGTCCTAACAAAAATTCTACTAGACCTCCCAAAGAACTTTTACAAAAATATTTAGGGCCTATAGATCACCCACATTATGTAAGAACTCAACAACACAATGCTAGCAAAGGTCAAATGATAAACTAATTCATTAAAATTGCAACACAAAATTACATAATATACAATAGGCAAACACTCAAATTACCAACCCTTTTATTGAGGTAAATATCTCTATATATAGTTTACTAGACTAGACTAGCTAATGATTACAAGGAAGGCTTGCCACAGGCTTGACAACATAGGCACAACCTAGCCTAGATTGGATCTCATGCTCTATTAGCATAATGGGAAGGAGTGAATATCACTTTCAATTTTTATTTTTCTAGTTGTTGATCAACACCATCCACCATATGTAGCCAACATATATATTTGGTAGATTTATGCCACCTAAACATGCTCAACTTCTCCTATCATACCTCATTGTTGTATTAGCTATCAAATTTATAGGAAGTTATGCTTATGATTAGTGGAATCCAATGCTATTATAAGTTTTAGGAGATTGGTTGTCACTTTCCTATAACCACCCTACCTTGGATGACTAAGAAGTGTTCAAGTGTCCCATGTCTTTAACACACATGATTTCCTTGAAAGCACGATTGTGGAAATCCAGAAATGGAAATGAATCATCATACCTTCCCCCACATTCAATTGATTAGGGTTGGTTTGATGGTTTTGGTGGTTTTTGGTGCTTGGATCTTCCCTTATTCTTGACAGGTTTTCTTTGTTGAAGATGTCCTCTAGTGTGTCTACAAATTTTGTGGATGTCACCTTTCATTTTTGGGGGAGAGGATGCCCATCATTAATAGTCCATCCCTTGCTATTTCAATAAGCATCTGGGTGGAAAACCCAGGATGTCAATTACTAAGAAATGATTTGTGCACCTCTGGATGGTCTTCTCCTCTTATGCCTTCTGTCACTTTCTCACCATTCTAGGGTGATAGGCTCTAGGTAGCCCTTCAGGACTCAAGTTCCTCCGAAGAGAGAGGGAACTTCTATGGCCATATTTCCACTCAATTGCTCCAAATTACCACATTTCTTCCCTCCATCCAAGAACCCAGTAATTTGGAGGAAAGTTAGGCTAGTGGTCCTCTTTGTCTAAGAAAGAGAGGGGTCCATAGATCTTGGATGGGATATAGTCCTGATACCAAAGCCCCACAAGATGTCATAAAAATGGCTTTGGGCTACTACTCATGGTAGAACTCTCCTTACCTGCCATTGAAAAGGCTTGATAATTAGTTATTATTCAATCTAGTGGATCGACTAAGGTTCATGGTGAAGGAAGATTTAGCACCAATTGATAGTGGTCATTCCTCCTCAGTTGCACTATGGATGGTCTTATGGATTTAGCTGATTCACAAGTAGTAAAGGCTTTGGATCCCTTCATTTTGGAGTTGAGTGGATACTTTGATCAAAAATACCCTTGGAGAAAGGATTTGCTTGGTGTAGTGAGTCTTCACTACAACACCATCAAAATTAATTTTGATAAACCCAATTTTTGAACATTTCTATTTTACCCTAGATTAAAGTAGATACTTTTTTTTAATTCCACTATCACAATTGAATCTTCCATTTGTGTTCAAATATTGTAGCTAAGTTATTAGTACCTATTTTTCTACGTTTGAGACTTCCCATGATGAGCACCGTATTTGTAGACATTTTGCAAGAGAGGCAATAATACGATTTCAAACTTGGGCATGATTTTGAAATTTATTTTTAAAATTCTATTATTTATTTCAAGACATAAATTCCAAAATATAATGGTAGGTCCAATCCTCCATAGAATACATAATGCTCCAGCTTTGAAATAATTAATCTAACATTTCATCAATTCTTTCAATATTGATGGAGCTACTCAATATAATTTCATATTTTCAAAAAAGTAACATCAAATGGTGTGAGAAAAAGGATAATGAAGAAGTAAATGGTCTAATGTTTCTAAATCCTTCTCACACAAGGCACATATAAAAGGTCCATAATATCCTCTTCTTTGTAGACTCTCCTATAAGAATATTACTTTGAACTACTAACCAAAGAAATATTGAGGCCTTAGGGAGAGCTTCTAATGACCAAACATTCTTCCAAGGAAAATATTTGGGAGAAGGAAATTTTGATTGCTCTAAATCCTCATATCCCAACTTGACTAAGTATCCACCATCCTTTGATAAATTCCAAACTAACTCAAAATTTTGTGTAAAAAATGGTAAATAAAACCCTTGAAGCATATTTTGAAGTTCATTTGCACTTTGTTTGAGTTCCTCTCCTTCAACTAGGTTACTAAAATAAATACATGATTTAGAGTTGTTCCTCATAATAATATTGTAACACTTCTCTTTGGTAGGACTTATTTTTGTATATAGTTACATGGAAAATTTAATGCATAAGTTTTATTTTGTTATATCAATTAATATGGTAGTTGCACTTGATGATTGAATCCTATTGTTGAAAAATGGTATTGTTGATGTGTTTGTGGTTGCAAGACCAGGTACTCTCATCGGTGGGTTGAAAAGAGGGGCAACCACCTGAGTTGAGAGAAAATTTGAAAAAATGATTGGTGATGACTCATTTATCAATAGCTCAAGGTAACAAAATACCCTTCATATAGGTGCATTGCATTGTGTTATCGTATGTTCACACCATTGGGTCGGGAAGTTGCTTGTGCAATGAGTCTCCTTAATAGGTGGGTGATAGCAATAGACTATATTAAATAAAAATAGCCATCTAATTAAGGATAAAATAATGGTGTGTAATATTGTTTACTTGATTGACATATGCTTGTGTGTTTGGTAAGCATAGAACCAATTAATTTAAGGAATGTTAATTCTATAAGCATCATTATTAGATCAATTTTTAATAATATTGAAGAACGCAAGCTTATACTGATAGGGGGGTGAACAATATAAGACCACTTTTTACTTTTCTTTCTAATAATTATTATGCAGTATAAAGATAGAAATATCAACATCAATAATCAAAGCAATACAAAAATCACCACACATAATAGAGACACCAATTTTATGTGGTTCACCCAATGTGGGCTACTCCACGAAGAAATGTTTTCACTAAAATTTTCTCAATCAATATCTTGGGAATCCTTTCCCTATTACAATGTTTATGGACCTCTGTCCAAAGGAGACACCAATCCCCTAATCAATTTAGTGGAGCTCTATCCACAAGAGACACCAATCTCCTAACTCTGCTCTGGTTGGTGATCCTCTAGAAGGCCTCTACGTCCACTACCCTTAGCAAGTGGAACTTTATCCATAGAAGACACATATCCTCCCTGCTCTGGTTGGAGACCTCTGTCATCAACTCTATCACCTCCAAAGATCTATCTCAAATATGTAATAAATACAGTCCTTCGGTCTAGCATAAATTTATCCTCAATCTCTATCTTTGGTCTATTAAAAACCTATCCTCAAATATACACCAAAATCTATCCTTGAATATGTACTAAAAATAGTCCTTCGGTCTAGCACAAATCTGTTCTCAATATCTGTCCTCAAGCCTTAACTCAAAGCTTGACTCAATCTCAAATCAACTCTGTTGGATATACCCCAAACCTTAACTCAAGGTTTGAAAAATCAATCAACTCTGCTCACAAGTCTTATCAAAGACTTATCTCAAATATGCCTTGTAAGCTTCCACAAAATATCACACTAATCTATCCACAAGTTCTCTCTAGAACTTGTCCAAATTTTCTCTACAAGTCCTCACTAGAACTTGTCCAAATCTGCTCAATAAGTCCTCACTAGGACTTATCCAAATCTGCTCCCAATCTGTATTGTAAGCTTCCATAAAAGCTCACACAAGTCTATCCACAAGTCTTCTCAAAGACTTACCTCAAATTTGCTCAACAAGTCCACACTAGTACTTATCCAATCTCATAGAAACATAAAGAGAATTGTTAGAGAATCAATATGCTTCACATTCAATTCAATACTCAATTACTTTCAATCACTCTTTTAGAAACATATAGAGAATTGTTAGAGACTCAATATGCTTCACATTCACCTCAATACTCAATCACTTTCAATCACTCTCTTAGAAACATATAAAGAATTGTTAGAGACTCAATATGCTTCACATTCACATCAATACTCAATCACTTTCAATCACTCTCTTAAAAACATATAGAGAATTGTTAGAGACTCAATATGCTTCACACTCACAAGACTCTCAATAACTTTCTCAACTCAATTTAGAATATAGAATAATTTTTTTTATAGAACTTGAGCTATTACTTCACACATCCACTTGACTAGGCTCAAACAACTCTACTCAATAAATCACTCAATGAAATAATCCTTACTCACAACCCTAGTCCAAGCATATGAACACTCACTCAAAATGTTTCCAACAATGCTTATCTACCAACCTTACATAACAATGATACTTATGATCTTTGCAAACCCTAGTTCAAGTTTTCACTCAATCAATGGCTTCAACAACAATGCTTATCAAACAAGGTTTTATCAATAACTCTTTATTCCAAAAAACCTTGAAGCATTAAAACACACTCAACAATGCTTATAAAACAATCTTCACATATAGCTCAACAACTCAACAAGGAAACTTAATTAAATCCTTTTCACTCCAAAGTTGTTTTTAGAAAACCAACCAATCAACTCAACTATGGAAGAATGTGCTCATACCTTTTTCTTTTATGTAGGATGACCTCCAAAATCTAGATCAAATATCACAACTTTCTTTGCCAAGTACAAAGGGTTAGATGACAAGAATTATCACCCTCACATTTTTCACAAAATACAATGATAACTCAAATCCCAAATACACCTTATTGCTCCATATCAATAATAAATTCCAACATCATAATTTTCATCAAAACTCTTTAATAAAATATAACTCAATTGCTACTTATAACTCCTTTCTCAATTTGCACTTATCAAATTAAATACTTTATAAAATAATGCAATTTATTATTCTAAGATAAAAATTAATTATCTTAGTTTTACTTTATCAAAAACTACCTTTTATCATGCCCAAAAATCACTTAAGCTTAAAAGTAAATAATCCACTTTTAATCATCACATTATCCCTCCTAATATTCTCACACAATCATAGGCAATTCAAATTAATAAAAAAATTAATGCCTTGCCCCTTTGTGGGATTCGAACGTAAGACACTACCTCCCCTTAGCACCTTAGCTGTGACCTTGGCTGCCACATGAGCTAAGCGCTCACGTAGGAGCTTAAGCACCCGCGTGCTTATTTACCCTCTTTATGGCATCACCAAAACAAACACAAAAATATTTATCCGCCTATTACCACCGGGTTTCAAACCTGTGATCTCTCTACCACTAAGACCAAGCACTGCCAACTGCACTAGCCACCGTATGGTGGTTAATGGTGATTCATTTATCCTTTTAAAACCACCCAAAATTTTGGATGGCATCAATGCACTATCTCCTCTTCTTCCTTCCACAAAACTGTAGCGAATATCTTACGATAGCTGATCTTCGAATTACTATTTGTTTTGCCTTGGGTGAGGCAATATTTATATTGCCTTTGGTTTCCTCCAATGTGTTGGTGATGGTGTTCGACTTTGAATGTCGACGCTATGACTTTAGGGTTGAACCCTAAGTAATTAAATAAATATTTATTTTATAAAATTTAAATTCATTTGAATTTAAATATTTATAAATTAAATATTTAATTCTTCTTCATTGGCTTTTTAAATTGGAATTAAAAAGGCCTCTTTGGGTCTTTATAAACACCTTTATTTTTGCCCACATGGTTTTAATAAAAAAAAATTTTGCCATCATGGTTTTTAATAAAAAACTTTTGTGCCACCATGGTTTTTAATAAAAACCTTTTGTGCCACCATGGTTTTATTAAAAACCCTTTAATTTTGCTTCACATAATATTGTTTTGTTAACCTCTAGCATTGCTTATTGTAACCTATTGGCATCAATGGTGGTTCACTCCTTGATATCGATGACAACTTCATGCCTTGACATCAATGACAACTCTATGGACTCAAAATGTCCAACAAAGATACCAATTTTGAGAGGAGATCTGAGGAATCAAACTGGGGTTTCAGAAGCTAGGGCAGAGGTCTATCAATAGTAAGGATCACGGCCAAGAATGGGGGACATAGGTACTTCGGTACCAAATCCTCCAAACGAAGGAATCTCATTCCGGGATAAGCTATGTGGAACCCAAGATAGCTTCAATGACTATCAAACACAAGCAAAGAAAATCATAAACACCATGGGGAAGCGACAAAAGGAGGATTCTCTACCTGGGAGGGTGAACGGATGTCTACCACAAGCAAAAGAAATACCAGTATTGGAAATAGCTGAGGACTGGATAGCTGAGGATATTGTTTATAAGTCAAAACACAACCTGATAGGTAAATTCGTGGGTTTCAGACCGTCCGTGCACTTCCTCCACACGTGGATAAGGAAACAATGGCATCTGGAAGGAGAATACGAAATTCTAACTCTCCCAAATGGGTATTTTTCTGTAGAGTTCACATCGGTGGCAGATCGACAAAAAGTATTTGAGGGAGGGTCGTATCATCATGGGCCAGCGGGACTATTCTTGCAACCATGGAAGATGGGATTCGACCCGAGGGTGGAACCGACTGTAGTACCAATATGGGTAAGATTATTTGCCCTTCCCCTTGAATTTTGGAAAGAGGAGGTACTCGAGGCAATAGGCAACTTACTAGGGCATTATCAAGGTAGATCAAGAGAAACAGTTTTAGGAGGATCGACAATGTTTGCTAGGGTTTGTGTAGAAATGGACCTCAACAAACCTCTTCCAATAGAGATAGACCTAAAAATAGGGGATTTTGTCTGGCGCCAACAACTGGATTATGAGGCTATTCCATTCAGATGTTGGGTGTGCCACGCTCATGGACATCTGGCTAGAATGTGCCCAATAGTTAAGGATCATCAATCTGAACAAGAGGGGACAAAAGCAAATATTAACATGGTGGGTCAATATCTTCAGCAAAAGGGAAATCAGAAGGAAGGGAAAGGCCCAATAGACTCTGAGGGCTTTCAAAAAGTAATGAGAAGGCCAAACAAAAGAAATCAGCACAATAACCAGAGACAAGGAGAAAGAGTGGTAAGAACAAACAATAGATATGAGATATTCAAACAACTGGGAAACTTGGAAATAGAAGGGGATTTTCAAATGGAAGGGTTAGAGGAGGATACTCAGCAAGTCACACCAGTTGATCAGGAACAATATTCCAATCTAGTGTCAGGGAACAAGCAAGGAGCAAAACCAGACACAACCTCTCTCATGGAAGAGGAGATTCAACCCACGAGGGAGACCATAGGAGGGGAAATAGAGCAGAGGATAATTTTGACATAGGAAATAGAGATGAAAGAAGGAAATAAGAACAAAGAAATCCCTACTCTAGGGATTCATCAAGTGGAGAAGAAACAAAAACCGAACCAATCTATAGGGAGGAAGTCAAACAAGGAAAATATGGAGGAACAAGGAAGAGATTTGAGCTAGAATGGAAAGGTAAAATCGATGGCTGATTTTTTCTCTCCTAATTCTCAATGATATTAATCACTTGGAATGTGAGGGGTTTAGGCAGTCACCCTAGACAAAAGGTAGTCAAAAATATTATCATAGATATGAGTCCAGATATAATTTTGTTACAGGAAACCAAAATGCAAGGAGAAGACTTACAAAAAATAAACAGGAGGATATGGCAAAAAGGAGAGATCCTTACTCAATCGACATAGGGGAAATCAGGTGGATTGGCCACTATGTGGAATCACCAACTATTCCTAGAGATAGGGGGAGCCTCTACGAGAGGGGTGTTGATGGTCCAATTACAAAATAGGGAAACTGGGAAAATTTGGACTATAGTTAATTTTTATGGAGCACAGACAGTTAGATTACAGAGGGATCAATGGGCAGCCATCCAGAATTTTAGAGACAACTACCCAAAGGACCAATGGATTGTGGGAGGAGACTTCAATGCAAATCTTAGAATAGAGGAACAACAAGGAGGCAGAGCCATGCTGGAGGAAAAGGATAGGTTTTTTCAGCAATAACATGTCAAATGAATCTAATAGATATCCCAACTATGGATAGCTCCATGACCTGGACAAACAGAAGAAAGGAAGGGGAGATGATCAAATCTTGCTTGGATCATTTCTTCATGGGGGAGGAATTATATTTGCATACCAAGCATCAAGCGAGGGTCATGGATAGGCTTTCTTCAGATCATTTTCCAGTAAGCCTAACCATAGAAGAAGATAATCATAAAGTTGTGGGAACTTTTAAATTTGAGCTATGGTGGCTGAAAGATGAGGAGTTGGGGGACCATATAAAGGAATGGTGGAAATTAGGGAAACCAAGATTTGGGATAGCCCAATTCAAACTCCACAAACAACTAAAATATGTAAGGACCCAACTAAAGGAGTGGAGTAAACAGAAGAAGGAAATAACTAGAATCCAAAAGAATGAAATCAAGGATCAAAAGGAGAAGATTGCTCAAGAGATAAGACAAGGAACTATTACGGAAGAACTGTTGCAACGTGAGGCAGAAATTATTAGGAGAGAGGAAGCTTTGGAGGAACAAGAAGAAATCTATTGGAGGCAAAGAGCCAGAATCACATGGTTAAAGGAGGGGGACCAAAACACAACATTCTTTCATAAGACAACAACAACCAGGAGACAACAAAATAGAATTACAGGTCTTACAAATATGATGGGTCAGGTAAAAACCAGTGGAAGTGAAATGAAAATTATAGCAAATCAGTACTTCCATACTCTTTTTAGCAACAATGAAAATTTGAATGCAATATGGCAGGAGAAGATACTAGAGGTAATTCCATAATTAGTCAAACTTGAACACAATAAATTATTAATGGAGGAAATTTCTTTGGAAGAAACCTCGCAGATCATACAAAAAATGCAAACAGGAAAGACTCCAGGACCAGACGGATTCCCCATTGAATTTTATCAAAATTTTTGGGAAATTGTGGGCCAAGCAGTGGTGGAGGCACTGGAGGAAATCAGACAGAGTAAGCAAATGTTAAAAGCCTTGAATCATACTTTTATCACTTTGATTCCTAAGGGCCCACCTAGTGAGATAATTGATAATTATAGGCCTATTTCACTATGTAATGTAGTATACAAGATATTAACAAAGCTTATGGCAGAAAGGTTAAAACATTTTTTACCAAATCTGATTTCAAGTGAGCAAGGTGGTTTTGTTGAAGGTAGACAAATTCTAGATGGAATAGTAGTGGCCTAGGAGGTGATACACACAATGTCAAAACAAAAGGACCTAGGTATGTTTATTAAATTAGATCTTTCTAAAGCCTATGATAGAGTAGACTGGTCCTTTATGCAAAGGATTTTAGAAAAAATGGGCTTTGTAGAGGGGTGGAGAGATTGGGTAAAATCATGTACACAGACTACATCATTCTTAATTCTAGTAAATGGTAGTCCCTCTCCCATGTTCACAGTAGGAAGGGGGTTGAGGCAAGGGGACCCTCTCTCCCCTTACCTTTTTATCCTTTACGCAGAGGGTCTCGGGAGACTGTTAAAAAAAGGGAGACAAGAGGGGAGGCTAAGGGGCCTAAAAATAAGTTCTCAAATTGAGATAAATCACCTCCAATTTATGGATGATACTGCTCTTATTAGTCAAGCCAATCTCATAGTAGCAAGAAATATAAAATAATTTTTAGATGGGTATACTCAAGCTACTGGGCAAACTTTTAATGAAAAAAATCTCAAATTATTTTTTCAATACAACGAAGAGGGTGAGAGATAAAATTATACAATTGTTGAAATTCATGGAAACTCCTTTACCCATACAATATTTAGGAGTACCTTTATCTACAAAGAAAACAAAAAGCAAGGAGTGGAAAGGGTTGATGGACAGACTTCAAGCTAAGCTGAGCAACTGGACTCACAAATGGCTAAGCTTGGGAGGAAGGCTTACAATGATTAAAGTTGTGCTACAAGCTCTCCCAGTTTATAAATTTTCCATACTTCAAGCTCCAAAGAGAATTCTAAAAGATATTGACAAACACACAAGAAATTTTTTGTGGTCAGGTGCAAGGGAAGAACAAAAAATAGCACTAGTGGGTTGGGAGAAGATATGCCAACCAAAAAACAAGGAGGATTGGGGATAAGATCAACATCCCACAACAACAAGGTACTAGCTGGGAAGCTATATTGGAGATGGATTACAACTACTGGGGGTTTATGGAGTAGACTCTTACAAGCCAAATATTACCCAGGAGTGGTTGAGAAAAATATTCCAAGACATAGAGTGGAAGGAGAGGGATCTACAGTATGGAGGATAATGTTAGCAGGCTAGGAGTTAATAAAGCCATACCTATATTGGTAGTTAGGGGATGGAAAGGATGCTCTATTTTGGGAGGATTCATGGAATCAATCTCAACCAATTATTTAGACATTCCTAGAGATGGAGAGTTGGAAAGTAGAGCTCCAAAAAGTAGGGTGGTGGAAAGCCTCTTACTATATGAAATCATGGAATCAACATGTGCCAGACTTACTACAGTGGAAACATCCTCGAGAATGGCCAGTGAGGGGGATAGAGGAACTAATGGAAAAACTGTGGAGACATCTCCAAAGACACCCAATTCAGGATGGTTCTAAGAGGGATATACTTGGATGGGGAGGAAGTAAGTTGGGAATTTATAAGGCAAAGGAGGGATACAAGGTAGTTTGTGGATATGAGATTACCCCAACACCACTTCCATGGACATTTGTTTGGCAAAAGGAAGGATGGCCAAAAATTAACATTTTCTCATGGCTGATTAACCACAGAAAGTGCTTGACTTTTGATAATTTGAGAAAAAGAGGTTTCTTTGGGCCTTCCAAATGTGTTTTGTGTGGAAAGGCAGAGGAGACCTTGAATCACCTCTTTTTTGGGTGTTCTTTTGCTAAAGACATATGGATCAATTGGTGGAGGTAGATGAGACAACATTGGGAAGTTTTTGAGAGCCAAGAAAGCTTTTATGAGAAATGGAAACAGTGCAACTTTAAGACTAAAACAATGAAAATGGCATGGAAACTGGGACCTAGCTTCATATGGTGGTAGTTATGGCTAGAACGAAATGCATGCATATTTAGATCAGAGCACAGAACAAGGGAGCAAGTATGGGAGAGGATTATGAGCAAGGTAATAGAAACACTATCTATCAGATTACAGGAGGAAACAAACATAAAAATGGAGGAAGTGATTATTCTACGGAGCCTTGGAATAACTGTAATAGAGAAACAACTTAGGGATGGATACACAGGTGAGATCCCCTCGAATAACATAGAGTGGAGGCCACCTCCCAGAGAGTGGGTGAAGGCAAACACAGATGGGGCTTCTACTAAAAACCCTGGGAAAGCTGGTTTTGGTATTATCATGCGAAATTGGAAAGGAGAACAGGTGTACTGGAGAGCAGAAGGCATGGGGGAGGCAACAAATAATGAAGCGGAAGGACAGGTGATCTTGTCAACATCAGTGATAGCTGCAAATCTACAGTTACATAAGTTGTGGATAGAGACAGACTCTCAGGTATGGGCTGGAATCTTGGATCCGATAAGGCCCTTTCAGGTGCTAGGAATTGGAGAGAGAAGGAAGGTGGAAGCAGTTCAGAAGATCTGGCAGGTTTTTCAAGATGTTTTTATTACACATATCAAGCGAGAGGGAAATAGGGTGGCAGACTATTTAGCAAAATGGGGAAAATATCTGGAGGAAGGGCAATATGTGGACTCTCAGATGGAAAATCAGATAAGTTGGTGCCAAAGAATCCAAGGGATGCGGGAGGTGATACAAGCAGATAGCAGAACAGGAAGAGCAGATAGTGAGTCTAATGAATCTATCACAGTTAGGCCACAGAGCAACACAACATGAAGATAAATGGATGGTTTACGAAATTAGATAAATTGGATAAATTGGAATTCAACTATGGTAGTGTTGAGGTGTATGGATATCTGCATTATGTATGGTAATGTTTTATGGGTAATTTTTGAGCCAGGAGGGACTGGAGGAGGATTTTATTTCTCCCTTGATGCCTGTCCAACTCATTTTACCTTGTAATACAACTTCTATAAATATAACATATTTTTCATTTTTTCAAAAAAATCATGAGTATTACTTGTGAATGTTAATATCAAGATTAATAATTAATATCAACCTTTGATATTAATAAAGGTTGAAAATATTTAAGTGAATTTTTTATGGTTCATTAGGATGGTTAATCCCTTTAGTTATTAATTACCATGCTTTGGTGGGCTCTCTGCATTTTAAAGAAAGGAAGGTGACAATTATTTGAAATGAGCATACATTACTTAGCCATGCAAAGAAACTATGCTCAAGGCCTATTTGCATCAAGGTAAAATGAGATTTTGGGCAATTGGCTTTGGAAGAGGTGTTCAGGCTTGGGAGAAGAAATATGCACCAGTGCAAATTAGAGATAAGAGATGTTTATTAGCTCATTAAGGTAGAACAATAATGTTACCTTCTGAGATTTTGTGTTTTTTCTCTTGTATGTGAAGCATAACAATGTATTCTTACTAGTTCAAATGCTTGTTTGTATGATGTTTAGCAATGTATTCTTGTCGATTTGTTTACGTAAATGAACACATGCTTATTATTAATGAATTTATGTTGGTTCATTTGTGTAAAAAAATGCATGCATGCATGTTGGTTTTGTAAATATTCTTATTGGTTTATTGTGTGGTTGAGTTGCTTGCTTGTGAAGCATGAAAGTAACCCTTTTCTTGAATCGTGTGAACCCCTCTATTGCTTATAAGGCATGGGAGTGCTTTGGTTTCATCTAGCAATTGTTGTTTCATCCACAGGTTGAATCTCCTTGTCTAGGTTATCAAAAATACTTGCTAGGCAGCTGGATCATCATCATGTTTTGTGTATCTTGGTTTCTCTCTCCACCCTATTGTGCTCTTTCCAGTTGGGAGACGTAAGTAATCCTTATCAGTTGTAGTTCAGTCAACCTTAGTGGATTGTTTTAGTTTATCTTTTTTCTTTTTTTTGTTGGTTCTTGAGCCACATGGTGATCTTGAGTTTTTTCTATTTCACTTGAAGAACCTGTCCCCTTTTTTTTTCTCAGGTTGGCACCAAGGCATTCCTATGATTGCATTCTTATCTATCGCCAATGTTCAATCCTTGAGTCTTCTATTGAATTTTTTCTTTTAGCTTGAATTTTGTGTAGAAACCAAAATCTAGGTATCCACAAAATCACATTTGGCACCACACATAAAATTTTGCATGATAAAATTCTATACCTAATATAAAATCCTGCACATTATCCTATTTTTAAGATTTATTAAATCTGGAAAATCAACCTAGGATACCCTACCTACCCACTAGACATGTGTCCTAGCCACCTCACCAACATCCCTTGCCACATCTCACACATCCTTGTCCCCTTTGTCCCTTCACACGAGACAACCCTTACACCTCACTCCACTTGCAACCACATCACCTCGGTTAAGTGAGACACCTTGGGTGACTCATTCTAATTGCCCCCTCCATTTGGTAGCCCTGGATTGCCACTTGGTAATCATGGCTTGCCACCTTCCATTTCCCTCCAAAACCCTAAGGGGCCTATAAATACATCTTCATCCCATCAAAAAAATGAGGTTGAGTACACATACCATCAGGTTGTCAGATTTGTACCAAAGTTTAGCACGCATCCTGAGGAAACTCAATATTTGAAGTCTGGAGCCATATTTTGGAGCATTTTACCACTCAGTAAAAACTGCCTATCCATGGTTACACAGTAAAAACTACCCTTGTGCAGCTTCTCCATCATCTATGTGTGGTTTACCAATTTGCACCATGCATCCATGATTTCTTAGATCCAAAAAAACATGACCAATCATGATTAGTAAGTTTTGTTTTAGCAAGGCATTTGGTTTAACTTTCTCTATTTTTTGCAACTTTTATTCAAGGGTTTTTATTGTATGGTTTTCACTCTTGTATATAGGTGCTACTAAACCCTCGTTTGCCTTCTTATTATATGTGTAGGAAACATGTATCTTGGAGAGCTATTGAAGTTGGAGTGGTCCCCACATTGGATAGTAGAAGCCCACTCACCCCTTTGAAGTTGTAGCTGAAGAATGAAGAACACGAATTTCATTGAAGACTTGGAATACCCCTCTCCCATTTTCCAATCATTGAAGCATTGTATCTTAGAGAGAGAAAGAAGCATTGTAACATTACCCCAAACACATTTGGGGTAATTCAAAAGTCACTATAACATTGTATCAAAATATCAATACAAAGAACATTTTTGGCATTTTTCTCTCTTTTTTGTGTTCATGTTTATGTGTGTTCAATTATTTTTCTATAGAAATTATGATCATTGTGGAACCCCATAAGGGTTATATTTATTTTTTCCTTGCATAAATTTTATTATTGATCTATATTTTCTATGTTTGCAGGTTTTTGGAAATCGATCATGCGAAGATTTGAAGTCGGGACTGATGGATCCGGAGCATGTTGCTTTTTGATCCTACACCTGCGAAACCACACACACATTATTATAGATTTAAGGAACCACATGGGATGTATATGGAACCATGAATCAGTAGTTGGAGCACTATGAAACCATGAATCAATGGTTGAGTGCATTGGAAGGAGCGACAAAAGGATAAAAGGTTTATACATCTAGAACCCTTTTTACCTATATTTAGCTTTAGAATTTGCAATTTAGATTAAATTAAGAGTCTTTGTCATGTTTAACACTATTTGCATTTAACACTATTTGCATTTAGGTCTTAGGATAGGCATATTTAATTTTCTAAAAAGTAAAAAATTCATAAAAAATAAAATCAAATAAAAAAATTTGCATTTTTAGATCAGTTAGCAGAGCATGTGCATAGCCTAATTAGAAATAATCTAGGCATATTTGGGGTTTTGGGCTTTTTATACCTTACATTATATTACTCATTTGAAATCACGCATCTGCAATTGGGATTTTCCAATTGCACACGCACGATTGGTGAACTGTGCAAACACGGTTTACCAGAACTAACCACCCACTAACAGTTGGTCTTGATAACAGAACCTTGTCAGATCTTGCTTGAAATTTGCTATTTTAGCCTTGATCTATTTTTTGTCTACTACTGTGTGTTTTCCTACTTTTTGCATTAGACAACAAACAAAATTATATATTATATTGCATCACACAATAAAAAACCAAGCCATCACACACTCATGTGAATGCTGGATAAGGTTGGACTTCATCACCAACCTCCAACATATTTACCCTGTTACTTGGCCAAGACCAACTCTAAGAACCATATTAGTTGTGAAAAATAGCATGCATTCCTCTTCGAAGGGTGTATCGCTGCCCACGATGAATATGGATGAGGACTAGTAGGACCTAGGCTCCCTCATTGGATTTGGGTTTCATCTCCAAGTCCTGGTGGGTTTCACAACTCGGACTTCATCATTGGGTTAGTGTGTGAGAGCATCTAGGTGAAATTCGTAGACTCATTTTAGGACAAAATTTTGCACATCGATTTTTTCTTTTTACCAAAAAAAATAAAAAACCTTCAAAAAAAAATCAAACTTTGCGTAAACTTAGGAACAAAAACATTGTTTATTTTTTTGCTTTGAGTGTTGTCTTGCTTTGTAATTTCATCACACATCCACATACATACATTTACATTTTACACCTCTTCCCACCTTTAGCGTATGGTAACAACCTGTGGTCAAGACAAAAGGTTAGCCGTAGTTCAAAGTTAGTTGCCTTCTCCTATTGATCCATCTCAGTCTTGTCATGCCCCTAACACTTCGATGATAGGGCAAGTTAGTGTAGATCCTACTATGTACTTGAACATAAATGTCGAGACCTCTAGTGGTGCCACCATTTTGGATATAGACATCATGCAGAGGGCTACTCATATTGCCATACCTGAGACACCTAGGAATGAGTCGCATACATCGACGGATGGTCATGTTACACGTGTGGACATGGATGTTGTTAGACAATACTTGAATGTAGCTAGTATGATTTTCCCATTGTTACCTCCGCTCACCATTCCACCTTGCACTATTCCATTATTTCATCATGAAACCACCTTCCCACACCCGCAATAGTCCAACCAAACCTTCATGAATCCACTTTTTGAATTGATTGTTGCCACCATAGCCCATAACCATCCATCATCATCTAACCAACACCCCCTCATATTACCAAACCAAAATGTCATTTGCACCAATTCCCTCTATGAAGTTCCTGTTAGCATTGCTTTGTAGATCCTGGTATCCATCCCATCCACTACACTTATAGCCCCCATGAATTATAACATACCCCATTCAATGAAAATACCTTTTCCACTTACCCTCTGCCAACATCTACTAATATGGTTGCCACCCAACCAACCTCATCATCCACCACTTACACAACCATACCATCCTCCTCTATGATTTCCATGCAACAAGCCTTCTTGCAATTACAATAAATTATCCTCAATAATACTAACCGCAGTATTAATCTCGACCCACATCAACAATCACAAGGAATCAACCAAAATCAACCCTCCACATCTCAACCCCACACCTTCTTCACTCAAGATCCATCTTGGGTGTTGTTTCCCCCAACCACAATGGCCACTTACCCACCTTACCACATGTATGATGACCCTTCAAGTCAGTATGCTATCATACCCCCATCACTCACTACCATAAAATTCCTCATAAACTACCTTACCATAATCCATTCCATACTAACACACCACATCATCCTAACCCTACCAATGGTGCACAATACTAACAGCAGTAGCAAGTAAACCAAAGTTTTAACCCTTTAGAGGATCCTAAGTTCTACTTCTTACAGATTCAGATTGATAGCCTTGCCATGCAAATGCTGGGTATACAGTATCAAAAACCCACCTTGAGGCAGCTACTGAATCACCCGATCCATGCTTCGATACCATCACCATCCTATCTAGCAAATTTTTAGGTGCCAAATTTTGACAAATTCAAGGGGGATGAGGACCCCCATGAGCATGTAATTGGATTCATCAATGTGTGCTTCAAGATTAAGAATAACAATGCACTCATGCTTCACATATTTCCTCAAATATTTGGGGGAGATGCCCTAGATTGGTACAACCACCTACCACATCAAAGTGTTTACACTTTCGAGCAACTTGCGAATCAATTCCTAGATTGATTCACCATGAATATAAAAAAGAAGACCACATTAACCTATTTACTTAATTTGAGACAATATGATGATGAATTAGTCTATGATTTTGGTAACCATTGGAGGGAGGTCATGATCAAACTACCATTCTCCCTCCCTATGATAAATTTAACAAAAATGTTCACAAAGAGTTGCGTCAAACCTATATCTTTATTGCTATAGTTACAAAAATATAGAAGATTTGAAGAGGTACTCACCCAAGCTCAAGTAATTGAAGAGATCAAAATTCAAGAGGGAAAGATCAAGCCCAAGAAGAAATAATGGAAAAATACAAATCAAAAGGGGAATAACCATAGATAGTCCAAGGCTACTCAGGTTAATCAAGTAGTCTTGGGCCAACCTTCACAGTAAATACAACATGCCCAAGTCCAAGTACAACAACCCCAAAAACAAAAAAAACTGCAACAATAGAACTATCAAGTGGTTCCACCCCAACAATAGTCACAGAACCAAGCTCAACCCATTGAAAGGCAATAGCATCATTTTAGGCCTAAACGTAATTACACCCCATGCCTAAACCCTACTCCTCCATTTTTCAGTTGTATGCAAAAAATACTTTCACATTGCCAAAAATGAAGCCTAAAGATCCAAATAAGCTAAAATTATAAAGCTACAAAGAGCATTTATAATACATATTTCACCAATAGACAGGACATCACATCGAAACTTGCAACGAATTTAAATGTATTATGCAAGATTTATTAGAAGCAGGGAAGATCAAAATTAAGGACAAACCATCAGCCCAACCCAATCAGAGCCTTGGGATATATCATACAACTTTGCCTCATAATGAGGTGAATCAATAAGCAACAGGAGCATCAACTTCTACAGTTCCTCCTAACCAAGTTAATTATGTGTTGTAGTTGTACCAAGGTTTTGTGGGGGTTATCAGTGTAGTTACCCATGGGTAAAGAATAATAAATCAAACCCAAGCAATGCAAGCTCCTGTAGCACAACCTAGTGTGCCCATAGAACTAGGCCCATCCATTCCACATCCATCCATCCATAATCCAAACCATTCATCTCACCCAATAATTACCCTGAGAATTCGGTTGAAAAAAAGCCTAAGAATGGCATCAACCAAACTGTCAATATATGAGATAATACAACAATATATCCCACATCGTGAGGTGTTGATAGAAATTCTAAAGTCCATCAAAGTGCAAATAGAATACCCTAACCCCTTCAACGCTTTTGTAGGGAGTGTTCAAAAATGCATGGAACCCTTAATAACATTCTATGACTTTGAGGAAAAGAGCATATCATCAGATTTACTAGATCCTCCATTGCATATAGTCGCTCATATTGACAAAAAAACATTTAAGAGAGTGCTCATTAATACCAACTCCTCCATAAACCTCATCACCACACCAGCCATCAAGCATCTTAACTTGCCATCATCCCATATCACCACATCCACTTTCACCTTGCGGGCATTTAATGACACTTTGTGTTCCACTATGGGAAACGTAGTTCTGCTTTTCACCATGGGGGTGAAGACTATACATGTGCTCTTACATATCTTGGAATGGGTAATGCAATATAACATACTTCTTGGTCATCCCTAAATCAGGGATATGAAGTGTGTGCCCTCAACATTACACCAATTTCTAAAATATGTGCACAAGGGTAATGTCCATTGCATCAAAGAAGACACTAAGCCTTTAATTATTGCAACTCAATATAAAATCCCTATGAGCTATTGCTTCCATCCACCCATATTTCAATCCAACCCCTCATCATCCGAACCGCCCCTACTAACATCATTTCATCAAAAGCACCCATCCTAGAGGTCTTGTCGATAGTGGATATTGCTTTTGCATCCAAAATCACCAAACCAAATCAACCCTCATCCACACCATTTCATTTTTCAACCACACGTGATCATCCTGCTAACCAATCATCCACTTCATCAGCCGCACCTCCCACTTCACAAACACCTTTCACCTTTGCATCCCAACCAAATTCGTCAACCACTAACAATCCCATCAAACCTAACCCACCTTAAGCCTCACAACCCATTGTCTCATAGATAGGATCACCTATCTGAGAGAAGCCCTTGCTAATTGAGCCATCACCTCCATCTAAGCCATAAGTGACCATCAAAGCATCCACCTCATCATCCAAACCATCCACATTCCAATCGATCTAATTTGCAGTTCATCTCACCAATCCAGGTATTTATGAGTACATTGTTGAGAGTGTCACAGTTACACCACCTATCCAGTCATTTAGAGATTACGATCGCCTGTGTGACCCACCTTTAGCTATAGGTGTAGTGTACACAATGGGTTCTCAACCAAATTAGATCAACTTTGTATATGGGGGAGTGGATTCCTCATCCAATCCACCTCCTCCTAATGAGGAACCCATACAAGAGTTTTGTGCCAATCTAGAATATCTATCCAACCTATATTTTCTTTTATGATATTTTCATAGGGTTAACTTGTAGGGATTTGGTCTCGTATGACATGAACAGGGTCCACAACACATTATTGAGCCCGAATATCAATAAATAAATGATCACTTCGACGTAGGACATAGGCCATCTACTTTAAACTCTTCTTTCGAGCATACATTCCAATAACTCACTCTTAAGACTGAAGAAGAGGATGAGAAGATCGATGATTGTGATGATAGCGATGATGAGTACTTGGACCCTAACTTTGTGCCTTATCTAAATGAGGTTTTTTTAAGGATTGCATTGCAAATGACCATGGTCAAATACATTTCTGGTAATCATATATTCGATGAGGATTTTGAGGAATTTCAATAGATGTAAGCAAACCTAGACTGAATCATTCACATTTTTTATGGTCCTCAAGAATATGTGGCCCCTATAGAGCCCATCAAGAGAGATGAGTGTTGCACCAAAATATTTCAAATAAATCACACCATCTTTCGCTTCAACAAAGAGTGTGAGCGCCCTGAGCTAGATCCACCACCGCCACCTTGGTTGCTCCCGTAATATCACCATTCACCCACCTTAGGTCAGATGCAACCTAGAGAGAGTGAGAAATAACCCCTCAAATCATAGCCATCTCATTTCCACCAAGTTAACATGACTTATGTTGATTTTTTCATCCCGCTTTGTAACCCATACGATTTAGTAGAGCCAATTCTGATTGATGCTAGCCTTATTGCTATGGATTGTGTAGATTAAAGATACAACGCAAAACAGAAATAAAGAAATCACAATAAAGGAATGCAGAACAGTTGTACAAAATGAATGATTTTTATTAATCAATGGAGTTTAGAAACTCCTTTTAAGTACAACAAGGCCTGTAACCCTTTTCGTGATACAAAGTTACAATTTGTGCTAGGGTTCTTCGAAACCCTAGCTGGCAAAATGTGGTGGCGTCTCCGAAGAATGTATCCTTAACCTCAACAGAATGAGTGGGCTTCGTTGTATCCTTTGGCTCGAACCACTCCAGCTTAAGCAGCTGCTATCAACAAATTAGATCTACCACTAGAATCCTGCACACATTAAAATTATGAAAGAGTTAGAAACTAATAAGAGGGCTCCACCGTGTGAGCCCTCGAAACGATCTAAAACCCTAGATTTATGAAATAAAAATAAACAGAATGCAGAATTCAACAGCAAATTAATACATAAAGAAAGATTACTTGCTTTAGACGAATCTATACCTTTTCCTGTTAATGCGGCGAGACCAGGCGGTGGCGATGGATGCGGTGAAAGGGTTTAGTTTAGACTTAGGGCCATAGAAGACTTAGAAGACTCAGGATTAACAGCAATAGCCAACTCCATACTTAGATAGGGAAGATAAGTAGGTTTAGCCGAAGAGATAGATAGGGTTTGAGCCATCAAGGTGACTCAATTTATAATCTACTCTTAGGGCACACTTTAGGGTTTTAACGACACTTTGAACGTGTGGCTAAGATTAAAGTGGATCCAAGGGTAGAGAATAAATCTAGGTTGTGGAACGGATTAAGATTGATGGACGGATGAGATTAAATGAAGGATGGACGACTCAAATTAAATCACTTAAACTTTATTTATCTATATATTAAAATATATTAAAATATTAAAATATATATATAAATATTAATTTAAATAAATTTGGGGATGAAAAATGGCGAGAAAAGTGAAATTGGGCCAAATAATGGTGGGAAAGTGTGGATTTGGGCCAAATAATGGCGGGAAGGATGGATGACTGACACGTGGCTGGCAGGAAGGTATAGATGACTTACAAGTGGCTAGATTTTGGTGTCTACAGATTGGATTTCATCTTCGCCATCCATCATCAAATTTATCCTGTTCGAAGAGTTGTTAAGAGATTCAAACACTTACATCCCATAACAACCTTCACCTTCGCCTACTTTAGTTTTTCAAACCAAAGTAGTGAAAGAGTCACCCAAGTAATTTGAGCATGTGGAGGATGATATCCATATCATCCCAAATCCACATTAGTTGGAAGAAGGTTCTCATATGCTTATCGAAGAATCCATCGATGTGAACCTTAGTCAAGATGCAGATAATCCACAAATCATGAAAATTGTAAAAGAATTTTTTTGTAGAAGAGAAAGAGTGTATGATCAATGTCTTAAAAAGGAATAAAGAGATATTCACATGGTCATACAAGGACATGCCTAGCCTTGATCCCAATTTGGTGGTCAACAACCTTACCTTAGCTTCTGAAGCTAAGTCATTCAAGAAAAAACTAAGGAAACTTCATCTGACCATAACATTAATTATCAAGGAAGATATACAAAAACTACTAGATGTGGGTTTCATAGTACCCATTGACTATCCATAGCAACTCTCCAACATGATACCCATTAGTAAGCCAAATGGTGGGTACACGTATGCATAAACTTTCAATATTTAAACAAAGTGTGCCCCAAGGATGATTTTCTGCTACTGAGCATCGATCAACTTGTAGACTTCTACACAGGCCATTAAATGCTTTCATTAATGGACGGTTTCTTAGGATACAATTAGATTTGAATTAATCTTGAGGACCAACACAAAACATCATTTACCACACCTTGGGGGACTTTTTGCTACAAGGTGATGCCCTTTGGTCTTAAAAATGTAGGAGCTACTTATTAGCGTTCCATGAAATATATGTTCCATGATTATATTCATAAAATCATTGAAGATTATGTGGATGATCTAATTGCAAAAGCCAAAACATGTCTTGAGCATATTGAAGTTCTAGAGAAATTTTTTGATCGATTACTTGAACATAAAGTGAGGTTAAATCATAAGAAGTGCATATTTGGCGTTACATCAAGAAAAATTCTAGGATTCATTATCTCCAAGCGAGGCATTGAATTGGACCTTGATAAGTTCAAGGTCATCATCGAGATGCCATCTCCAACAAATATGAGAGAGTTGCACAGTTTACAAGAACAAATTCAATCCATTAAACGATTCATTGCACATCTCTTAGACAAATGTAGGCCTTTCAATCGCTTGCTATAGAAGGGGGTGAATTTTTCATGGTCAAAAAAATTTCAATAGGCTTTTTATGACAAAAAGATCTATCTAGCTTCACCACCAGTTTAAACACTGCCTCATCTAAGAATCCATTTTCACCTTTATATCTCTACAAGAGATTTTTCACTAGGGAGCATGCTTATGCAAAAAAATGAGAATCACAAGGAGCAAGTAATTTATTACATTAGTCATACATTGGTGAGTTACAAGACAATATATGCTTACGTTGAGAAGTTGTGCTTAGTATTGGTTTTTGCCACTAAGAAACTCAAATATTATATTTAAGTAACACGTGCGTTACATGATGACTCGCACATACAATAACACCCAAATCACAAAATGGATAATGCTCTTAATAGAATTCAATCTCAAATTTATTAGCCAAAAATCCATCAAAGGTCAGGTGATAGCTGATCAATCACATAAGCTCCACTTCCAAATGATCAACCACTTCTTATAGCGCTTCCATATGATTCAGAATTTTTCATCACTGAACAAGAACTAGTCCCTCCTGAGGATGATGTTGACATCACTCTCTTATTTGACGGATCAAAGTACAAAAAAGGACAAGGTATTGGATTCATAATTCATACACCCAAAGGAATACCAATTCCTTTATCAATCAATTTGGACTTTCTATGCATAAATAACAACGTAGAGTATGAAGCCTTAATCTTGGGGCTTCAGTTAGCACTAGCTATGGGCATTAAATGTATAATAATCTTTGGTTATTTATAGCTTATCATTTGTCAAGTGAAAGAAACTTACCAATGCAAAGAACCAGTCTTGAAATAATATAATGAAGTAGCAATGAAGTTGCTAGCAAAATTCAACTGGTACGAGATTGATAACTTGCCTCGTTTGAATAATAGGTTTACGGATGTAATGGATTCTTTGGGATCCTTGATTCCTAAGAATTAACATGGAGAATTTCAACCGCTTATCATCACAACAATGTCCAAATCATCAATTAAACGAGTAGAATTTGAAGGTAAGAAGAGTGTTTGTTTGGTCCACACAGAGCCATACAATTCTTCCCTTGATCAAGTAAGATACTTTCTCAAGTTTGGGACCCTCCCATCAAAATTGACGTGAAATGCAAAAATAACATTCAAACAAAAATTAGCTTGTTACACTCTCTTGGGGGACGTGTTATATAAACATGGCTATGATGGAGTCCTATTTAGATGCCTATATTCTGTAGAGGCACAAAGAGCCATAAATGAAGCCCATGATGGTACTTGTAGTGGCCACTTTAGTCGAATGGCCATTGCAAAGCACATTTTGTGCATGGGTTATTATTGGCCTACCATGGAAAGTGATTGTTGTTATTACGTCAAGAAATGCCAAAAATGTCAACATCATTCCAACTTGACTCATGTACCATCACAAGTATTACAGCCCATTCAAAGCCTTTGGCCCTTTTCACAATGGAGCCTATATTTAATTGGTAAAATTTCACATACGTCTCTGGGATAACATAAGTTCATCATAACTTCTACAAAATACTTCACCAAGTGGGTCAAAGTAATTCCAATGACCACTATGACTGGACCTCAAATAGCGGAGTTTATACTTCAGAACATTATCTATCATTGTGGGATTCCTTCCAAAATTATTTCGAACAATGGCAAGTATTTTAAAAACGAGGATGTTCGAGCCTTATGCAACAAGTATAATATACAACACAGTTTCTCGACTCCTTATTACCCACAATAAAATGGACAAGCTGAAGTGACTAATAAGACTTTGATAGCCATTCTCAAGAAACTTATCAAAGAAAATCATAGATATTAGCACACTCAAATCCCCTTGGTATTATGGGCTTATCGAACAAGCATCTAAATGCAAATCGAGGCAACACCTTTTTCATTGGTCTATGGCACAAAAGCAATCATGCCTCTTGAGCTCGAGATCCCTTCTTTATGAGTTGCATTACAATAATTCATTGATGATGACACAACTAGACAAACATGTCTTACCAACTTAAATTCCTTGATGAAAGGTGAATCAATGCCTTAGAACATCTATGAGTACATCAAGATCACATCAAGCATACCTACAATACAAAATTCCATCCTCACAAATTCCAAGTGGGAGATCTCATCCTTAAAGAGAATCAACAAAACACCAATGTATTACTACACTTGAGAGATGAATTTACGGTTAATTGGTTAGGTCCATACATTATTAAACATAATTTAGGTCCAGGAACATACAAACTTGAAAATTTAGAAGGAACATTGGAGCCTGAGCCACTAAACATAATACACTTAAAGGTATTCTATGCATGATACAAATTATATATGTACATATATATGGCTTAAAAAAATAAAAAATAAATATAAAAACAATAAAAGACAAAAACTATTTTCATTTCATTGCATTTCATGCATCCATCCATACATTCCACTTACATTGCATAAATGCATTTAAGGCATTTTTTCATACCATTCATCTTATTAGGAATAAATTGGTCAATGTCAATGATTTCTATCCTAATAAGTCTTGTTGCCTTAATCAGGGGCACCTCACATCATAGCACAACTCATCAACCCATCATTCACAATAATTTATAGCTTTCCTTGTGATCTTTTGATGATTAAGTATTTCACATAAAGTAGGATAGATACCACCCAGGTGTTGTAGGTGAGTTGGAGAGGAGAGGGCAATCCTCCAAGGGAGGTACCAGGTTCGAATCTACACCCTACCAAAAATCTGAACTGGGTACCCAAAATCCAATTGATATTGTTGGTGCGGGCAGGGTTGGGTGCGACTCCCGGGTGACTTTGACGGTGTAGAACCCCCTATTCGTGGTCTCTCAGACCAAGGCAGCCCCGTAAGGGGTTTTTCTCTTAAAAAAAAAAGTAGGATAGATACCGTATAATTGTTAGCAATAATTATTATGCAACCACTGACTATTTTGTGTGCACCTTTTAATTTTCAAAAGCTTGCAATGAAAGTATCACAAAACCTTACATAGTACATCAATCCATAAGCAAAATCCAAATGTTTTCAATCACTCAGCCATTCCTAGTGTTTTGAGCAACCTCAATTCAAATTCAAAAAATATTTAGAAGCAACAGGTTGTTCCTGGTCAATCAAGTTTCCTCTTGAACCATGCACATTAAAACACATTAAAACATTGTGAACCTTGGGAATAACAAACTCAAAAGTTGTTATTGTCGTAAGTGAAAATTTTCCCTTGTTCATCCAATTTTGTGCATGGTCTAGAATGCTTAGAGTTGACAAAAGTACAAGCTCCACCTTCATCCAAAAAAATAGTAATCACTTGCTCTACCTCAAAGCGAGCAAGTATCCCGAAAGCAATCCAAAAAATAAAAATCCCTTGCTCTTCCTCAAAATAAGCATCCTAAAAAGCATCCCAAAGCAATAAATTTTCCTTTGCTCTCTCTCAAAAGTGCAAGTATTCAGAAAGCAATAAAAAATGCACATTGCTCCATTACAAAAATGAGCAAACTCATAAATAAAATCCCTAAAATCCAATGCAATCAAATAAGGAAAAGGAACTTGAATCCTTGGAACTCTTAGTGTCTCAAAAACCATGGGTTGATATAATGGCCACCCCCTTCTGCGATTTTTTCTCAAATTTTTCCTAATTTATTTAAATTTGCTGAATTAAAATATATTTCAATTTGCACAATTATTGCAGAAATAAACATCCAAAATTTGCAACTTAATTTCAATTTTATTTTCGAACTAGGGCACAACTTCATAATGTTCAAACCCTAGATACATTAAAATCAACAACAATGTAAATACCTCTATAAATGGATGAAGCACCAAGTGTGAATCCTCAATGATGATCAAAACAATTGAACCCAGGTGCTCCGTTTGTCAATCCAATTGTCTTCAAATTTTGGCAAACCCTTGTCTGCCTCTCAATGACAAATGCTGGTCAAAAGATGATGTAATTTAGACTGCCTTAACTCAATGCCAGCCCCCAAAAATAGCACCCAAAATGTCAGCCTTAACTTAATGTCAGTCCCCCAACAATAACACCCAAAATGTCAGCCTTAACTTAATGTCACCCCCAACAATAACACCCAAAATGTCAGCCTTAACTGTTTTTGTCAGCCTTAACTATTTTTTCCTTCAATATTCACCCAAAATAGCACCATCAACCCTAAGTCGTGGGTTCCAAGGAAGGGCACCCAGCTGGAAGGTTCGACCCTTCCTAGAAATTCATTCCCTTTGTCAAAAATTACAATTAAATACTTGAAATGATCGTTGTCTCAAGACCAATGCAATGAACCAATACCCACAACGGAATAAGATTCTAATCTGCAACTACGAACAAACATGTAGGTCTGATGCAAAATAACCAAAAATAATCATGGATGAACACATCAAAGTACCTCTAAATGAGCTCCAATCCTTAATGTAAATATGGATTCCTGAATGGCTGAAGATGAGCAACAAAACCCATGTCTTCAATTTGCCCAAAGCTGACCTTCAACAATCCACAAACCCTAAGCTGAAATAAACTCTGAAGCACAATGAGTTACCCGCTGTAGCAACTCCTCTAATTGGCTAGGTATGGTATTGCACATACGAAACCAATGTTCTCATGGAGGTTGACTCCCCACAAGCTCCAACACTGCACAAATCTGCAATGCCCTCAAAAATTTGATCACCAAAACAAGCAAATATCCAATATCCCCAAATGAGTTCACAACTCCCTTATTTATCTTTGCATTGACTATCTTCTAGAAGCTTCAAGAAGGGGGGAACGCCACCTTGACCCCTTTCCTAGTGAACTCAACGTTGTTTTAAAACACATGGCCCCTTTATAATTTTTAATTATAATTTCCCTTTATAAAATTATTTTATAAATATATATATTATGCATAAAGGGAAATAAATCATCTAAGGCCAAAAATATCACCCATGACCCAAAAATGGCCAATCAACTGCAGAAGTCCATGTTGGAGCTTGAACCAAGATATATTCTCCATGGCGTTGAGTCCCTTAGCATCACTCTGCATGACCTACAAGGACTCTAAATAGGTCATCAGGATCATTACCACCAAGTCACTGAAAATGGGGACATTACAGTCTTCCCCCCTTAACATTGCTTGTCCTCAAGCAATGGCAAGGTATACCAGGATCCCACAACATCCTCTGAAAAATCTCACTGTGCTGATGTTGAGCCTCTATGAACCAAATAGAAAATCCATTATGCACTAACTGTACATTCTGTTCCTGTAACCCATGCACAACCAACTGGACATGAAGCTTACTCATACTGACACTGCACATGCCAAACAACTGCATCCAAGGGAATGGTCTGGAAATGTGCCCAATATCCAAATCCCAAAATGCCACGTGTGTAATAGGCCTCTGAGTGTCGAAAGGGATGCACCAAGCACTATCAATCCGCCACTGCTCCAAAAATAGATAACTCTTTCTCCCAGGAGTATCATCATGATGGGATCGCACCATCCTTGACGCCATAGGAACTGAAAAGGGGAAACATGTTGGAAACCTACAAAGCAACACCCCCTCACTGGTAACTAAATCATCCTTAAGCTCCTCCTCATGTGGTGTGGGTAGTGTATCATAATGAGCTGGCCATGCAATCTGATTGTGCCCAATAAGTCCCTCCATTCGATTGAGGGTGACTAAGCAAGGTCCTCCCGAAGTCATTCCTCTCAACACAACCTTCTGACCCTTCACCTTAAACTTTACCTCTAACTTCTAAAAATTGAAGGTGACGTCTCCCAAGGTACGTAGCCACTGAATACCAAGGATTATATCTAAATTCTTTGTGTCGACCACAAAGAAATCATCGCACAACTCATAGTTTCCTAGTTTAAGCTTCAGTTGTGGCACTTTCTTGGTGCATGATATGGAGAATCCATCTACAATTATAACCTTGATTTCATCCACATTCACCATTCCCAATCCTTTGCATACCACAAGCTCCTCAACAATGAAATTATGTGTGGCCCCTGTGTCAATCAATGTAACCACACGCTGCCCCTGTAAAACACCTTGTATCCTAACGGATTGTGCTCCCTGTAAGCTGCGAAGATGTGCAACTGTATTACTTTCCTTGTCCTCATGGTTTGGAGATTTTTTTGGCTCATCTGTAGTCTCTTCTCCACTGCTGCTCCCACTATCTGAATGCTGATCTAAATTTTTTGAATTGTTCTCATCATCCGAATAGTACCTAATCAGCTGCAACTTTCCCTTAAACTCACACTTATGACCTAGAGTCCAAGATTTCTTACAAGTAAAGCATAGTCCCTTCTTTCAGAGTTCGTTAAGGACATCAGAATCAAGTCTTGTAGTTGTACTCTTTGGCTGCTCTGATTCCTTCCTAAGTGCCTTTTTATCTTCATCTCTTTTGATCTCTCGACCATCCTTCCCCTTGAACTCTTGTCCATATTTTCCTTTGAACTGGCTCTTGGACTTGGCTGAAGTGATCTCCATGTCCCTAGCCTGTCTAATGGCATCCTGTAGTGTAGTTGGGTTGAATGCCTTAACCCAACCTCTCAATGGCTCAGATAATCCATCCATAAATAGGATCACTAAGCGCCTCTCTGACATATCCATAACCATGATGGACAATCTCTGAAACTCAGCTATGTAGGCATCCACTGAACTCCACTGCCTCAGATGAGTCAACTCTTTGAACTCCAATTCCTGCTCCCTCCTATCAAATCTCCATTGGAGCCTTTCTGTAAACTCTACGTAAGTATCCACTCTTTCGTGTCCAAGAGTCTGCATCCCATGGTGCCACCAATCGTGAGTGACGCCCTCCAAATGTAGAGTACAAAACTTAATGGCATCCTCTTCTATCATTTGGTTCAGCTGTAAATATGTGTCCATCTTCTGGACCCAAGCCTTCACTGTCATCCTCCCTGAACCATCAAAGAAGGGGATGTGTATCTTGCCTATTCTCTTCTGAATTACCCTGTGGCCCTGTGGCGTATGATGTTGTACCTCACCCTATCCCTACTGTATGTGACCCTGATGTCTCCCTCTAGACCTGGGTGCCTGTCTATTCCTAGTATCCACATAATCTCTGAATGGCATAAGATCATGAAAGTCTAGGCCTAGAGACTCCCACTCCTGATGATACTACTCAACAATAGTGAGCTCTGGCTCCTCTGCAGGTGGTGGTGTGGCTGGAACAGCTGGAGGCTCTGGCCATGGTAAAAATCTAGGTATAGTAGGCCTAGAACCACTAGATCCTGAATGTGTACTCCCCCTGTTAACTGTTGACTCCTCATTATTAGGTCTCTGTTCTGGATTATTTTGTTCCACCCATGGACCTTGTGCATTAACCAAAATGTTTATCCCATGAACCTGCTGCTGCATTAGACCCACTAATTGTTCCAGGCTATGCTGCATGTTATGCTGAGTCTGTCTAATGTCCTCTGCCATTTTTCTTTCTATTTCCTCTTGGTTTGATCTCTCACCCATCTGTCTATTTCTTAATGCTGCTAAAAATGTACTCTCTTCTGGGTATGGGTGTGGAAGTTGATATTGTTCCCTTCTCAAATTCTTGTTGTAGGCCCTCAGATCCCTTTCACTCATGAAAATTCAATCCACAGGATGGTAGGATCAGTTTGCTCTGATACCACTATAATGGCCACCCCCTTCTACGATTTTTTCTCAAAATTTTCCCAATTTATTTAAATTTGTTGAATTAAGATATATTTCAATTTGCACAATTATTGCAGAAATAAACATCCAAAATTTGCAACTTAATTTCAATTTTATTTTCGAACTAGGGCACAACTTCAGAATGTTCAAACCCTAGATACATTAAAATCAGCAACAATGTAAATACCTCTGTAAATGGATGAAACACCAAGTGTGAATCCTTAATGATGATCAAAACAATTGAACCCAGGTGCTCCGTTTGTCAATCCAGTTGTCTTTAGATTTTGGCAAACCCTTGTCTGCCTCTCAATGACAAATGCTGGTCAAAATATGATGTAATTTAGACTACCTTAACTCAATGTCAGCCCCAGCAATAACACCCAAAATGTCAGCCTTAACTTAATGTCACCCCCTACAATAACACCCAAAATGTCAGCCTTAACTTAATGTCATCCCCCCAACAATAACACCCAAAATGTCAGCCTTAACTTAATGTTAGCCTTAACTATTTTTGTCAGCCTTAACTATTTTTTCCTTCAATATTCACCCAAAATAGCACCATCAACCCTAAGTCATGGGTTCCAAGGAAGGGCACCCAGCTGGAAGGTTCGACCCTTCCTAGAAATTCATTCCCTTTGTCAAAAATTACAATTAAATACTTGAAATGATCGTTGTCTCAAGACCAATGCAATGAACCAATACCCACAATGGAATAAGATTCTAATCTGCAACTACGAACAAACATGTAGGTCTGGTAATATGAAATAAATTTTCATGGATGAACACATCAAAGTACCTCTAAATGAGCTCCAATCCTTAATGTAAATATGATTTCCTGAATGGCTAAAGCTGAGCAACAAAACCCATGTCTTCGATTTTCCCAAAGCTGACCTTCAACAATCCACAAACCCTAAGCTGAAATAAACTCTGAAGCACAATGAGTTACCCGTTGTAGTAACTCCTCTAATTGGCTAGGTATGGTCTTGCACATACGAAACCAATGTTCTCATGGAGGTTGACTCCCCACAAGCTCCAACACTGCACAAATCTGCAATGCCCTCAGAAATTTGATCACCAAAACAAGCAAATATCCAATATCCCCAAATGAGTTCACAACTCCCTTATTTATCTTTGCATTGACTATCTTCTAGAAGCTTCAAGAAGGGGGGAACGCCACCTTGACCCCTTTCCTAGTGAACTCAACGTTGTTTTAAAACACATGGCCCCTTTATAATTTTTAATTATAATTTCCCTTTATAAAATTATTTTATAAATATATATATTATGCATAAAGGGAAATAAATCATCTAAGGCCAAAAATATCACCCATGACCCAAAAATGGCCAATCAATTGTAGAAGTCCATGCTGGAGCTTGAACCAAGATATATTCTCCATGGCGTTGAGTCCCTTAGCATCACTCTGCATGACCTACAAGGACTCTAAATAGGTCATCAGGATCATTACCACCAAGTCACTGAAAATGGGGACATTATAGTTGAATGAAACCTACCTAGCAATGGGGTATCCTTACTCATGGCATCAAGTCTGTCTTAGCGACCTACTTTTGTATAGACCTATGGCCACTCTCAGATGACCTAGCTTATTGCTATAAGTTGCAATTGATTAGTTTGACCTAAATCATAATGGGAAATGAACAATAATTGCACACACAGTTGGTCCTTGAGATATTTAAAAACACTAGGACAACCTTAGCATCATGAAGATTTGTGAGATCATAAACGAGTTTGATCAAGGTCACTAAGATGTCTAAGTCTTTGCAAAACACCCACAAATCATCTATCCAAATCATCTAATATCATCTACATTATTACATATCATTACACATTTACAAAACACATGTTAGTGCCCCTGATTAAGTGATGAGAATTAAGTGGATCATGTGAAAGTCAAAAGCATACCAAATATTCATTACAACATTAGCATTCATCATTCATTCATTCCATCTATCACTATGACATTCCATATGCATCCATACAATAAGATAAAAAAGTGCAAACACACAAATGATCACAATAAAAAGCCATGTACATATATATATATATATATATATATATATATATATATATATATATATATGAACCGTATAGTACAAAAATACCCAAAGGTTGTATACATCAGAGCACTAAGGCTCATAAATAAAAATAGAAAAGTATAAAAAGAGGTAATAAGCACTACTAGCTAGTGCCACCATGACTCCTACGAGGCCCCTAGGCTGATCCCTGTGAGCCAAATGGAACATGAAAGTTAGGAGCCCGAGATCGTGAACTGCCAGACCTAGACTCACTCCACCTGTTGGAGCCTAAAACTAATTATGAAGGTCATAAAGGTAGCAAAATGTGATGCTAGCATAGACTGTCCTCAAGCATCACCACATACATAGCCTCTCTCTGAGCAACAACTAAATTTTGGCCCTCGCCTGCCTCCCATTGAGCTATCTCTACCCAAAGAGCCACAATAGTAGAAAAATCCCCACTTTTTCTATGCCCACTCTATAGCCCATAATTATTCCTTCGCAAACCATCATTATCCTACTACATCCAAGCAACCTCACTCTAAAGTCTAGCAATCTATGTAACAAGAGACTTTACAATCTCATCCAAGTTATCTCACTCAACCTAGAGAATCCCCCACTCCTCCTCAGTATGACATGGAGGAGGACCCTACCCTCCATCACCTCCATCACCCAAACCTCCACTACCACTACCACCACCTCCATATCCTCCATATTCACTAGCCCCAAAACTAACATCTGTAGGTTGAGTGTCCACATTAGCTCGCCCTCTATCCTCACTACCTCGACGATGCTTCTATCAATGAGAAGCATGCTCGCTAGCATCATGCTCATCCCCACTAGTTGCATCATCCACCACCTAGCTTGGCCTCTATGGAGGCTATGCCACAAACCAAGAGTTATAGTTTGCAGTCATCCCCACATCATCTGTATTAGGGACATCAACTGTTGCATCATCTACTACATCATAAATTATCCAAAAGTTTGGAGTGAATGGAAGATTAATCTTGTCATCCCATCACCTGTACATCTTGGGAGCATCTGGAACTTCCTATGCCAATCCAAACTACCTCATCACCCATGAGAATCATATGAACTCCATATCTCTCCTATGGCTCCCAATCACTCACCTACCTTGTCTCACCCATTGAAGTTGTGCTACATCATCATCCCAAGTCAAACCTCACCAAGATCACCAAAAAATATCATTGCTATTCAATCCACTCAGACTATCTTTATACTCAGCACTGCAAACAAGATGAGTAGGAGAAGTCTCTTCATTGATCCACCAGTGAAGAGCACAAGAAAGTGAGTGATCCCTCTCACAAGACAAACACTTTGGACGACCAACTCTGATGTTCTCCCATACCCACAACTGAAGCACCAAACTACACCTGAGCCTCTTCTACTCCTACCTCTTCACCTCATAAAGCTTTACATACAATTGATAAAGAAGAGCGGGATCCCATGCATAAACCTGAGGCTCAACAACCAAGTACAAGACAAGAACCACCTGGTTCAAAGGGAACCTCGAGCCTATATTGTTAGGCAACAACATGTTGCCTACTATGTACATAATGAAACTCTACAATACACCCAACTTCTCATCCTTATATTGCTAAAGATATGGGATCCCACCCTTGCTGCAGTCTACATCCCAATGATATCCATAAATAGGTATTAGTACCTCCTCCTTGTCGTGGCCCACCCTGACTGGTAAACCCTCGATACAAACATGGAATATGTGGTATACATCCTCTAGTGTGACAATTATCTCCCCTATCAAAAGTTGAAAAGAACCCTATTAGTATCCCATCTCTCTACTAATGCATACAATAACTCCTCATCAGCTCGAATAGTCTCCACTCGTTCGTAGCCATCCAACCCCACAACCTCCAGAAGCTTCCAATCATCTCTTGTGAGGGCCTTCCATACCTTGGATATAGTGTGGGGCCATTGATTTCGAGCAGTAATAAATTTCATCCGAAAGCACAAACAAAGTTCAAATCAGTGCATATTCAAAAAAAAAAAATTCATGCATTTATTGTCGTTTTCAAAAAAAAAAAAGCATTTCATGTATTCATTTCCAAACAAGAAAAACATAAAAACATTGCATTTCAAAAAACAAAACACACATCATTTATCATATTCATGCATTTAAAAAAAAATACATCATATAGCATATGCATGCATTAAAAAAAAAATTCCAACCACTCCCTCTTAGTGGTTGCAAAAAAAAAAACATTTTACGAACCCCTCTTAGTGGTTGCAAAAAAAAATATATTTTACCAACCCCTCTTAGTGGTTGCCAAAAAACCAAAAATTATTTACCAGTCCCTCTTCGTAATTGCAAAAGAAAAACAACACATAATGCAACAAATAAAAAAACATTAAAATAAAATAAACCTAAACTAAGAGTTTATGCCACTTACCTCAGCATAGCGGACTCTGATTTTTGCTCTAGCCATGCCTCCAGCACCCACACCCGCTCCACTCGTCTCACCAGCGTCCATAACTCACTCTCAAAACACAAAGTAAATAAAATCATAATAATAAAAATCAAATAACATCTCCCCTATTTATAGCAACAATTTGCGATGGAAATCATGTGCCCACATTTTTCGGAGCAGGCGAAACCGCACACCCGTAGTTGGTGGAGCCAACTGAAGATGTGTGGTTATACGGAGTTGAAACCACACAACCAAATGCATCATCACATCATCATCAAAATCATTGATTCCATCATCACTTCACCATCAACACATGCATAACCATCATCGTCATCATCATCATTGAGTGCACCTCATACTTAGTGACTCACCCTATACACATGGCGGTTGTAACAACTAGAAATCCATGCAATCCATTCGGATGGGTAGTTCACTATAAGAACACTTATCAACACCATAACTATGGCATTAATCAGTTAGGTCCCTCAATATTTGAGCTTGGTTGTGTTCAATCAATTTTGAACAGGGTTATCCTTCAGCCCTCTTATGTTGGGTACAAAAGCGGAAACCAATCAAATCAACATTTGGTAATAACCATAAATCACTCTAGTATCAAAGTCCTAGTGCATTGGTTCTGAAACACAGGGGCAACTAACAATAACGGGACCAAGAAATCACAAACATGGTTAATAATTTTACCATAGCATTTTGTGCATCATCGAAACCAAAGGTAAATTTGTAACAACACAAACAATCCCAAACTTGGGGTATCAAGTTGATCAAAATGTCATACATTTGCATACACAATTCACATTATTCAATCATCCACCTCCTTTCATCATCCACATTTGGTCAATTGGCTTGTGGGTTTCATCCTTTACCCATTCGCAAATTGAGGGGGTAAGCAAACAAAAAAAAAATATCATCAAAAATTTCAAAAATCATGCATTCTTGTGCATTGGAAGATTTGAGTCCATTAATCCAATAAAGATAGGTGTCATTGGTTTTTGCACCACATTATATTTCACACAATGTAGTACAAAAAGAGCTATTTGTAGATACCAAAACCTAGGCATCCACAAAATCATATTTGGCACCCCACATAAAATCCTGCATAGTAAAATTATATACCTAAGTTTAGACTTAGTTATATAAAATCCCACACATTATCCTATTTTTCAAATTTATTAAATCTAGAAAATTAGCCTAGGATACCCTGCCTACCCATTAGACATCTTTTCTAGCCACCTCACCAACATACCTTGCCACATCTCATACACTCTTGTCTCCTTTGTTCCTTCACATGGGATAACCCTTACACCTCCTTCCACTTGCATTCTACCACTTAGTCAAAATCATCTATTCATGGTTACTGTTGGTCACCAAATCTGCCTAGGAAAGGATCTGGGTAAGTGTATGCACCCTAGACCTGGACCAACATTGAAAGGCCGAAGGGAAGAGATGCCCCTCATGCCAATCTCCGGAGAAATGTCGGCTCCTATGCTAATCTACTTTGGTGTTTTGAGATAAGGGATGCAGGAAAGAGATAAAGGAGTTAGGGTTAGAGAAAGAAATAAAAAGGGGTAAGGGAAGAGAGATCGATGATTTAAGGTGGGAGAGAACATGAAGCACGATCACTAACTGACAACTTGAATAGCAGTAAGTAACACCAAGAATAAACAAAAGAAACGCCACGTTAACCTTCCTATGTATCCTCTGGGTGAGCTCACAGGGATTCTCCTTCTCCCTTTCATTGAAATTTAGGGTTCAGAGTAAATACGATTAGGACAAGTGAATGTAACAGAAACCACAACCCACCAGGTAGCATAAAAGAAAACCAATATAGCATTTTTCCTCTCCTATGTATCCTTCAGACGAGTTTCAGGGTACAATCCCCAATCGCACATCGGATTCAGGGTTCAGAGTCTTAGTATACAAATGAAGAAAGACAAAAGAATCAAGCACAGAAGGCAGCATAAAAGAGAGAAATTGAGCCCAAAGCTCTTTAGTATTAATCGCAGGACATCAAGTTACAGTAGCTTTCTAGCAGATAGTTCCCCCCCCAAAACTGTTACATTACAATGCCTGGGTTTTTATAGAGGACCCGACCCTCTGAGTCATTATTACACAGGATGGCAAAGTATACTCTTGAGATCTGAGAAGTCGGCTCCTTGCGGCCCTCGTGACTGAGCTTTCAAATCCATTACCAGAATTGGCAATTGTGACCCAATCAACCTTGGAAACATGCATTGATGAGCGATCTGAGTGTCCTTGGTTTTTGGGTGCAATGCTCGAGTGGCCGCCATGCTTGTCGGGATCTCCTTTCAGGGACTGATACTTCACTTCCAATTGCCAAAAAAGAGCAGCGAGCTTGCAGGGCAAGTAAGAATGCATTTATGAGGCACTTGATCATCTCGAGAAAATACCCGGCTTGGAGCGCGTGCCCCTTTTGAGTTGCAAAAAAGCAACATGTCGCGATATCACGACATTTCTATGTCTTCAGCTTGGTTCTTCTTCTTGCATCGTGAAAATATGACATGTCGCGATATCGCAACATTTCTATGTCTTTGCCCTCTTTTGTTGCTTTTGGCCACAAAAACACATGTCGCGATATCGCGACACTTTTCCTCTTTTGGTCGCGAGTATGCAACATGTCGCGATATCGTGACACTTTTCTTCTTTTGGTCTTTGTCCTTTCCTTTGGCCACAAAAATGCGACATGTCGAGATATCACGACATTTTTCTTCCTTTCTCCCTCTTGTCGCTCTGAGCCGCGAAAATGCAACATGTCGCGATATCGCGACACTTTTTCTTTCTTGCGCTTCTTGTCGTTCTGAGCCACGAAACTGCAACATGTCGCGATATCGCGACACTTCTTCTTTCTTGCTCCTCTTGTTGCTTTGAGCCGCAAAAACACATGTCGCGATATCGCGACACTTTTCTTCTTTGGGTGACGAAAATGCAACATGTCGTGATATCGCGACACTTTTTCTTTCTTGCTCCTAGCCCTTGCTTTCGGTCGCAAAAATGCAACATGTCGCGATATCGTGACGCTTTTTCTTTCTTGGTATTCCTCCTTGCTTTGAGCCATGAAAAGACAACATGTCACGATATCGCTACGCTTCTTATTTCTTGCTCCTCTTGTCGCTCTGAGCCGCAAAACTGCAACATGTCACGACACTTTTCTCTTCTTGCTCTTCCTCCTTGCTTTGAGCTGCAAAAATGCAACATGTCACGATATCACGACACTTTTTCTTTCTTGCTCCTCTTGTCGCTCTGAGCCGTGAAACTGCAACATGTCGCGATATCATGACACTTTTTTTTTTTTTGCTCCTCTTGCTTTGAGCCACAAAAACGCAACATGTCGCGATATTGCGACACTTTTTCTTTCTTGCTCCTCTTGTCGCTCTGAGCCGCAAAATTGCAACATGTCGCGATATCGCGACACTTTTTCTTTCTTGTTCCTCCTTGTCGTTCTCGGCCGCAAAAATGTAACATGTCGCGATATCGCGATACTTTTCTTCCTTGCTCTTCCTCCTTGCTTTGAGCCACGAAAACGCAACATGTCGCGATATCGCGACACTTTTCTTCTTTTGGTGGAGCTATCTTCTTTGGCCTATTTGGCAGTGAAGCTCTTCTTCTTCATCCTATGTGCAATGGGGTGGCATTGAAAGCCAAAATTGTTGCAACACTTACAAAAACTTTCGAAGCAACAAAAAACACTTTACAAAGAGAAATTTTTTTATTTTTTTCTACCCCTTGTGCAATGTGACAAAATTGTCAACAGTTACATGGTTAAAACTGCCCTTGCACGGTTTCCCCACCATCTGTGTGCGGTTTACCAGGTCGTACAGTGTGTCCACAGTTTCTCAAAGCTTGAAAAGCATGGCCAATCATGATTGGTAAGTTTTGTTTCAGAAAGGCATTTGATTTATCTTTCTCTATTTTCTAAAAATTTTATTCAAGGGTTTGTATTGCATGGTTTTTTCTCTTGTATACAGGTGCTACTAAACCCCCGTTTGTCTTCTTATTGTGTGTGCAAGAAATAGGTATCTTGGAGAGCTACTAAAGCTAGAGTGGTCCCCACATTGGATAGCAGAATCCCACTCACCCCTCTGAAGTTGTAGTTGAAGAATGAAGAACACATAGTTCATTTAAGACTTGGAGGACCCCCACGCCCTTTTCCAATCATTGAAGCATTGTATCTCAAAGAGAAAAAGAAGCATTGTAACATTACCCCCAACACATTTGGGGCAATTCAAAAGTCATTGTAACATTGTATCAAAATATCAATACAAAGAGCATTTTTGGCAATCTTCTCTCTTTTTTGTGTTCATATTTATGTGTGTTCATTTTGCTACAATTTATTTTCTTTAAAGGCTTGGATATCTTGATTAATGATAAAATGTAGTAATAATAGAATAAATCTTATATTTTTATCATTGAAGAAAATTAAAATGGAATCTTGCTATGTTGTTTTCTTTAGTTTAGGGACATTCAATATAATGAAAATAACATGGTAAGGTTGTGTTAATGGAATAGTTCCTTACAATACATGTTAGATTAGATGAATGCTTACTTTTTATTTATAAAATTTTGAGAATAAGATGTAAGCCTTATTTATCAAAGAAATATTATTGCATTGTTATATTAAATAAAGTTAATATCTTTAGAATATTTGTTTAATCTGGTTTGAATGTTTGCATTGGGTAAGCTCGTTTAAATAATGGACTCCTAAGGCTTGAGTAGGTAAATGGGGGCATTATAGAGAGAAGTATGAGATTATCTCCTAATTAATGTAGTTTTATACATGCATTTCTTTGGGGCATGTTAGCAATATTGGGTTTGAAAATTATAATGGACCCCTGAGACTTGAGTAGGTAAATGGGGCCATTATAGAGAGAAGTATGGGATTCTCTCTGGGATGGTTTGCTTGTAATATTTCATGTGTGGTTGCTTGCTTAGTGTTAAGAGCATGAAATATTTGTATTTCATTTTCTTGGATATTTTGATCTTATTTAGTTTTCATTGATGTCAAGGTGAAAAGTCGTCATTAATACTATGGAGCACACCATCAATAGCACCAGGAATAATATGAAGAGTTGAAGAGAAAGTTGGAAAAATAATATTTTATGAGGGTTTATAGTAAACCCATGATGGAAGATTAAAAGGTTTCATTAAAACCATTATAGTTGGAAAAATAATATTTTATGAGGGTTTATGGTAAACCCATAGTGGCAGAATATATTACATGTAAAGGTTTAAGTTTAAACCCAAAGTTAAAGTTTATAAAAATAATTTATAAAATTTAAATTCCTTAGAATTTAAATAATTTATAAATTATAAATGTGGGAGCGTCGACGTCATGCAATAAAAGGAAGCACCGACATCCAAGAAACAAAGGAATTTGTATATAAATAAATGCCAAGGAGGCATTCGAAAATCATCCCTTCGATTGATTAATGTATGCAATAAAAAGTGAAAGGTTTTCGTGCTTGTTGATTGTGAGGAAAAAGACAAGAAATTTCGCTTGTCTTTAGCGCCAAGTAGAGGACAAATTAGGAAGGGCACATTGATTGAAACACATAGAACATGGTGGTCCATTGGCATCGCACGTTTTGTGAAGGCATTGGGAGTTGAGGAAGAACGCAATCAATTCACATGGAGTGGTGTGTCTTGGGCACCAAGGGAAGTTCATTTTGCACGTGGTTTTTGCACACCATCTGAGGACAAAGAAGACGAAGAGTGTTTAGGCTCTTAACCATGCATCTAGTACACGTGGTGGTTATAGCCACAGCTAGAGTGCTTGTGAAGGCAGAGAACGTGGGTTCGAAACCCACTAGGAGGAAAAGGTAACTTTTGATAATTAATTTTTGCCTAAGGTTTTTCAAAGGATATTGTGGAGTAATAAGGGTTTGTAAAAAGTTGTGTGTTTGATTTATGTTATTGTTGGAGTTATAAGGGTTTGAGAAAGGTTGTTGATTTAATATTTGATTTTTATTATTGTGGAGTAATAAGGATTAATGAGAGGTTGTTTTATTTATGAAGTAATTTATATCTTTGGAACCATAAAGAAAGTTGATTTGATTTTTATCAAAATTTCTCTTGGCATTAAAATAAATTATTGAGGTTTGAATTAATTTTTGGTGGATGTTAAGTTTATTCTAGTTGGGAGTTTATAAGGTGTTATTGGATAAATATTTTATGTATGTTGATGGTTGTTTTCAAAGGTGGAGTGATAAGGTGTATTTGAGTATTTACATTATATTTTGAGAAATATTTATCTTCTAACCTCTTTGAGATTGGCCTAGAAGTTGTTGTGCTTGTGGCAGATTTATGAGATACCTTCATCATCAACAAAAATGTATGATCACATTCTTCCATAGTTGAGTTGATTGATTGGTTTTCTGGAAAATAAGTTTGGAGTGAAAAGGACTTGATTAGGCTTTCCTTTTCGAGATTTTTTGAGTTAATGCTTCAAGGTTTTATGGAATAAAGAGTTGTTGTTAAAACCTTGTTTTATAAGCATTGTTTTTGAAGCCATTGGTTGGTTGAAGAACTTGAGTTAGGTTTTGCAAAAGAACATGAGTATCATTGTTATGTGAAGATATTTTTATAAGCATTATTATTGAAGTGAGTTGTTGTGCAAAGAACTTGAACTATGGTTTGAAAAGAACGTGAGTATCATTGTTATGTGAGATTTGTTGTTGAGTATTGTTGATAACATTTTGAGTTGGTTGATATATACTTGTTCTAGGGTTTGTGAGCAAAGGTTGTTTTAATGAGTGATTGGTTGAGTAAAGTTGATTGAACCTAGTCAAGTGGATGTGTGAAGTGATTGTTCAAGTTCCATAAAACAAACTATTATATATTTTGATCTGAGTTGAAAAGTGATTGAGCATTGACTATAGAACATATTGGGTCTCTAAAAATTCTCTCTATGTTTCTATGAGATTTGGACAAGTTTTGAGTGAGCTTTTTGAGAAGATTTGGACAAGTTCTAAGTGATCTTATTGAGCAAATTTGGAAAAATTTTGAGTGAGCTTGTTGACCAAATTTGGACAAGTTCTGAGTGGACTTGTTGAGCAGATTTGAGCAAGTTATGAGTGGACTTGTTGAGCAGATTGAGAAAGTTCTTAGTGGACTTGTTAAGCAAATTTAAGCAAGTTCTGAGTGAGATTGTTGAGCAAAATTGAGCAAGTTCTGACTGGACTTGTTGAGCAGATTTAAGCAAGTTCTGAGTGATCTTGTTGAGAAGAATTAAGCAAGTTATGAGTGGACTTGTTGAGCATATTTGAGCAAGTTATGAGTGGACTTGTTGAGCAGATTTAGCAAGTTTTGAGTGGACTTGTTGAGCAGATTTGAGCAAGTTCTGAGTGGACTTGTGGAGCAAAGTTTGGTGTAGATTTGAGTACAGGTTTGTACCAGATCGAAGATAAATATTGAGTAGATTTTTTCTAGATTGAAGGACTATGTTTAGTACATATTTGAGATAGAGCTTTAGAAGTGACAAAAGCAGATAGGACAATAGTCTCCAATGGATAGATATCCATTAGCCAGGGCAGTGAGGACAGGTCTTCTGAGTGGGGATAAGAGTCTTCAGTGGAGAGAGATCCACAAGCCAGTGTAGTGGAGGCAATAGTCTTCTAGAGGATCACTAGCCAGAGCAGAGGAGAAGGAGTTCTCCTGTGGATAGAGATCCATGAACTTAATTTAGGGGATTGGTATCTCATTTGGACATAGGTCCATAAATATTGTAATAGGGAAATATTCCCAAGAGATTGATTGAGAAAATTTTAGTGGAATATTTTCTCCGTGGAGTAGCCCACATTGGGTGAACCACTTAAATTGTGGTGTCTCTATTGTGTATGGTGTTTTGTGCATTGCTTGATTACTAATGTCGATATTGCTATCTATTCATTGCATAATATTGATTTGGAAAGAAAAGTAAAAAGTGGTCTTATACTATTCACCCCCCTCTCATTATAAGCTTGTGTTCTTCTCATCTAAATTTGTTCAGATCCCTAATAATTTCCTCAATTCAGGGGGTAACTTCCCTCATGAAGAAGGTCATTAGAGGAAGATGGTACAAAGGTCATTTGGGTGGAATGACATTGTTATATTTGGGATTGAGAAATGGTTCTACAAATGAGAAATTGTTTTGTAATATCTAGAAAGAAATACTTGAACTATTATTTTAAGAATAGTAGTTTTGTACTATGGAATTAGCTTGTTTTGATTAATAAAGAAGAGAGATTATTTGGAAATCATGTGATTCTCATGCTCATTGATATTATGGTTGCTATAAATATATGATCTTGTGACTAATGGTTTTTAATTGAAATTTTAGCATTATGAATATTTGTTTTGAGCAATATTTTGAAATTTTTTTATGTAATCTCTTTACTAGTCCAATGTAGCATGTGGATTATTATAAATGTGTTAGCTTAGATGAAGAAAATGCTATTTTGATATGCTTATAATATGATGCTATAGATTGAATTTCATTTAGATTCAAAGAATTTATTTTGTTTAGAGAATATCTATTTTGCTTCTTGGTTTTAAGGGAGTTCTTGGGATTAGTATAGATCTTATGTTAGGTCCTAAACCCAATTCTGGAAGGAGTTGAAAGAATGCAATAGCTAGGAGCCTATAAGTTTGGAAGGAGTTGTGAGAATGCAATATTCAAATACTTGTGAGACTATACACCTTGAACAAAGAGTATCCTATGACTCCATTGTTTGGAAGGTAATAGGAATTTATTGCAAGATAGTAGTGGTGGTACCTTGAATGTGTAGGTTTAGGTGACCATGTTCATTACCAGTTGAGGGGTAATGACCTTAGTTAGCTTGTGGAGGTAAGGTGACTAAGCACCAAGACTTTACACATGATTAACCCACCTAGATGGATTTAGGTTAGGATTAGGGAATAGACATTCCCCTTTAAGTGTTATGGGCCTTAAAGAATAATTCCAATGTCATGGTCACATGGTCCTAAGTCGATGAGGGTATGGAAAAGGTGGGGGGACCACTTTTGGTATCCTTCTAAATATGGAGGTTTAGTAAGGTGAACCCCATAAAACATGGAAGCTGGCCATTTATGTCCATTGAGTATCATATATAGTGACTTGGAACTCAAATGTGGTGAAGCTTTGAATGCTAGATAAATAAATGTTAGGTCTTATTTGTGATCCTTTTAAAACAAATTGAGGGTATATTTTGGGTTGTTACAAATATAGTCTTTGCCTTTTGGATATTTATATGATAGGCATGCTTTAGGCAATGGTTGCCATTTTCAGTTAGAGATAAGAGGATAAGGATTCAACCAAGCATTATACAAAAAACTTGTATAACTCTCCTCATTGACTGACTATCTAATATGTTTCTTTATCAATAGAAAACTATTTGATATGAAGTTCTAGTATTGAAAATCCTTTCGGTAGCATTATTTTTCTAAATAATTTCACTACATCAAGGGAACCTATATATTTTTGAAGTAATATTTTTACCCAAATATTTCCCTGATCTTTGAATAATCTCCACCCAAGCTTTTCCCCTAATGTCAAATTCATAAGTCTGCAATTCTGCAAGACTACTCCAATATTCTTTCCTTTACAAACTCTATCCCACTTACAAAGAGGAAATCTACATTTTCCCTCACAACCTTTCCATAGAAAGTCTCTTTGAATTTTATCAAATTTTTATGCTATACCTGTTGGCAATATTGAAAGTGACATCATATAAATATGGATGGATTGCAATGTAGTCTTTATGAGTTGTAGCCTTCCTTCCATGGTTAAGAACTTACCTTTCCAACCTGCCAAACAAGCTTTCATTCTATCCAAAAAAGAGATCCAAATATCCTTTTTATTTCCTTTTATGGTACAAAAAGATACACAAGTAGGTTTGATGGAAAATTTTCAATTTTGAACCCTATAATATTCACAACAATTTGTTGTAAATCTGGGGCAGTGTTAGTAAAAAATCTTGGATTTTGTAGAATTAACCAATTGTATGATAGCCTTATCATAGCATGTTAATAGTAATTTAAACTCCATGGCCTCATTGATTAAGGTATGACCCAAAATAAAAGTATCATCAATAAATTGAAGATGAGATTTGGAGGGACCATTAATTACAACTTGAAAACCTTTGATTTTTCCTTCCATTTTTACCTTTGAGAAAGATCTCCCTAATTCTTCTACAAGAATAATGAATAGATAAGGAGATAGTGGATCACCTTGATGAAGTCCACAAGATGAATTGAAGTAACCAACAAGAGAACCATTGATCAAAATAGAAAATTTTGCAATGTTATAATAGCATTTAATCCATTCACCCTAACTATAATCAAAGCCAAACTTTTAGAGAATAGCATGTTGAAAATTATAGGAAACCCTATCATATGCTTTGTTCATATCTAATTTCATAATCATACCTATATTTTCATGGAATAAAGAGAATTCATGGCCTCCTATGTAACAATTATACCATCAAAAAATTGTTTACCATAAACAAAACCACCTTGTTCCTCTGAGATAACACAACCTAGAATACCCTTCAACCTGTTTGCCGTAATTTTTGAAATGATATTAAAAATCATACTCCAAAGGCTTATTAGATAGAAATTATCACAAAAAATTATCTTACCTTTCTTTGGAACCAACATAATAAAAGTGGTTTTGATCTCACTTATTATAGCCTTCCTTTTATGGGCCTCTTCAACCACAACTAACATATCACTATTCAATAAATAAATAAAAAATTGAAATAAATTTGTAGTAAATCCATTGGGGATAGGTGCCTTGTTAGTATGGAAAGAGAAGACTACTTCATGGAGCTCCTCCATAATTATCTTCTTCATCAAGCTTTAATTTTGTTCTTGTGTGATAATTGATGGAATATTTTACAAAAGCTTACCTTGTGCCTCCTTATTTTGTCTAGTATCTGACAAAATATTTTTTAAATAATTAATTGCTTCCTTCTTTATATCATTTTCATCCTTAATATTTATTCCATTTGGAGTTAAAATATATTTTATGTGATGAAAAGAAATAAATTCATTACAGCATAAATTGTTTTTTGTTTCTATCTCCTACCTTGAGCCATTTCTCTCTACATTTTTGGAACCAGTATGACTCATTTTTCAATGAATTATGATAATCAAATAATAATAATTTTTCTTTCACATAAGAATATTTATCCATTCCATTAATTTCTACTATCTCTTGTAAATTTTTGATCTTGGATTCAATTTATTTATTTTCTTTAAAAATGTTACCAAAAGATTTGATATTTCAAATCTTCATTTGCTCCTTTAAATATTTCATCTTTTGAACAAACTTGTATATTGCATGATCCTTAAAATTTTTATTCATCCCACCATAACATAACCATCTAGAAAAAAATAGGGTCTTGTAACCACATAGAATAGAAGCAAAATGGTTTTGGATGATCATTATTAGGTAAATCACAAGCCAAAAGAATGGGTTTGTGATCTAATCCTACTCGCAATAAAATATCTAAAGATATTTTATACTTTGTTTGTAACTATTTATTGGATAACAAGAATCTATCTAATCCTTCTGCTATATAAATTTGCTCAATATGTCTATTATCCCATGTATATTAAAAACTTGAAGGACTAACATTCCAAAGGTCATTTGAATTTACAATTGATGCAAAATCTTGTATTGATTTAGACCATATTGGAATACCACTATTCTTTTCCAAAGGAGATACAACAATGTTAAAATCACCCCTAGGGATCCATAGATCACAATGAATCATCATTGTATTTGATAAAAATATGCTAAGGTCCTTCCAACATCTTTCACGAGGAGTAACTATAGTTGGAGCATATACAAACCCCAACTTTGAGTTTTCCTCTTTCCTATAAAATAATCCAAGAACCTTATTACGTATTGCTTGTAATAATTTCTCATTCCACTTGCATTTGCCCCAAATTATTACAAAATTTCTTGAATTTCCTATAGAAGAAACAACTAGACAATCATCTATCTTTCAAATCTTAAAAGCAATCCTTACATTACTCACTACTTAAATTTTTTCTTGTATTAAAATAAACTCAAGACCATAACAACCTATTAATTCCTTAATAACTCTTTTTTAAAGGTCTTATTCATACCCCTAACATTCCATGATATCATTTTTATCAACACTATATATTTTTATTAGTGGGCTTAGCCCCACTTCTTGTTAACAATTTTGCTATTTTTATCGAGCTTGCTAGATCAATATCCTTTTGAGTTTATTTTTCTCTTTATTCATGCTTTGATGGCCTTCTTCTTATTTTTCCATTCCCACTAACACTCTCATCTTCATCAATCTCTTCTATTTGTTCATATTGTTCATAATGAGACTTATCTTCTAAATATTTATATTGTCTTAAAGAATCTAAAGTGCAAGGAATAGCCTCATTAACATTTTCTTCTATATGTTGCCCTAAAAACCCTAAAGTGTACAAATGATCCTCCATAGTCATTAGTTTCTTATGTTAGCCTAGAAATCCTAAATTTCCTTAGATGCCATCCATATAATTTTCTTTATTGTACTACTCTTGAAACCATAAAGTGCAATGAATACACTTTGTACTACTTTCATTGTTATTTTAAGGAGAATATTTTATGTTACTTGAGGGAAAAAAGATGATTTAACTAGATTAAACTTAACCTCCTTCACCTCACTTACTTTAAAATTCACCTACCCATATTCCTTTTCTTTAAAATTTGTCTTCCCTTCTTCCTTCACACTTTAGCACCTTTTATATTTGAACTTGCACATTATACTTCCTCATCCCTCATATGATTTTTTCTTCTAATGGTTGATTTGAGTGAATTGTAATGGTCTTTTCCATTTGATGATGTAGAGGGGTTTTTCTTGCCACTTTATTGGGAGTGGAATATCCTTGATTTGACTTAGCTTCTCCTATGATATGATATCCTTGTTTCATATTGAATCTACCCTCATGCCCAAAAAAATCCATCTTTCGCTATCATTTTCACTTTGCAATCTCTTGCCATGTGCTCAATTTCATGACATTTGTGACATTGGAATGCAATATTTTCATAATCCACTTGTTTATCTCATTCTCTTAATTCATAAATAATCCTAGTGGACTATGATAAAGGTATTGAAATTTCTATGGCAACACATATTTGAATGCATATAGCATGTCTTCTCTCCTTAGTAGTTGGTCCCTCCTAGATGAATTCGCCTAGAGTATTATCAATATTCTTCAAAACCTCCTTATTGATGATTTGATAAGTCCCAAAGCCTAATACATACCAAAATAATTTAATAGTCTCTATCTCAATAGAAAATTTATCACTCCAAGGTCTTAAATATAATGCATCTTTACCCTTAAACCAAGGCCCCCATCCATTATGTTATCTCTTATTTTTGAACTGGAGAAAATAATGAGGAAAATCCTTTTGGAAGAAAATTCATGGAGTAATTTAAATTTAATCTGCACTTCCACTTGATCCAGTTTTTAATATCATAAAAACTTGGTTGGTATCCATGAAGCTTACATACTAACCCTCTCATTTTAAGAACCATTTTATCATGCTCAATCATATCATCCTTGATAAACACTTCTGGTGTATTATTTACTACCTGTATAGGGTTTTCCATAGATTCAATCTTCCTCTTATCACTAACTAGGGCATCCATACTTCCAACTAAGGAATCCTTACTTCTAACTAGGTCCCCTTACTATCAATAAGGACTTTCAAAATTGACTTGATTTCCATGTTACCTATATTTTCTTCAAGTGAATTCTTTAAATTTTCTCCTAAGACCTTGAATAAGCAGTGGTACTTATTCCATGATTGCACTTTACTTTCTACTTTTTGCTTTCTACTCATGCTTCCTTCTACTCACTCCTATCCAACACTCACTCTTGGCTCACACTCACTCTTGACTCACATAGGTATTTATCATTTTATATGGTAATTTTATTCTAAAATCTTACCATAAACTTGTGAAGGTTATCTTTATAAATAGTCAAAGTTCTTGTTTCTTGTAAGCATCCAAACAAGTATCCAAGCTTTCTCCAAGCAATCAAGTCTATAAGCTCTCGATCTCTCAAGCTTTCATGTAATAATTAAGCATCAAGCATCGAAACCCACAAGTTTAAACATTCAAGTGTCATCAACAAGCAAGCTAGAAAGCTTTCAATAAGCTTCTGATAAGATAAAAATAGCCTTGTGTCTTGGGTTGTGTTCTTTTCTCTTATTTGCTTTTAGATCTTCCTTATGCTTATAGTTTTAAGCTTTATTTTATTACACTTAGAACTAATATTGTATTTTGAATTTTCAATGTAGCTAGCCTTTCATTTTTATCATCCAATATTTATTCTGAGCAAATAAATATTTATTTTCCTATTATTTAATAGGTCTTTGTACAATCAAGTGGTATTAACTCAACCAATTAGATTCGTCAATTTTTAAGGAGGATACCAAGGTTCAAATCATACCAAGAGATATATGGATAGTATCCAAGTTTTGTTGTAATACCACTATGTGGTGATGATGTAATATGGATATGGGTGGGACCCATTTCAATCCCATATAACCAATTGAAAAAAATAGGGCCTTTGTACTTCTAAGTCAAGACCCCTCACCATAGTCATCATAATATTAGACCATATTGTATATAATATTATTGTTCTGCTCTTAGAAGTGAAAGTGTTGGTAGATTATAGGATGGTGGTGCTATTGCTCTTTGGTTTATATAGAGTAAAAGTGTCATTAGTGAGCAAAAGCATAGACAAAACCATCATTATCCAACGGTAATTTTACCACCTGGCATTAATTTCTTACATCCTATCATTTCTATCATCTTTTTTTACCTAAACAATGGCCTTATTACTATTAAAGGAAGTTCAACTATCCTTTGCCAACTCAAACAGACCCTTATATCATTAACTTTATATTTTTCTATCTATTTTATAGGTTAAGCAATAACATCATCATCAGGCAATAACATCCACAATATTTATGTGGACTAGCAACACTTTTGCCATGGTGGAAGAAACAAGTTCTTTTACCCCAATTTCTTTCATTTAAGCATTTAGGACCAAAACTCTATTTTTTTTCTATGTAAGTTTTTTTGTTATTTATTAGCAAAACAGACAAAAGGAGAAAGAAAAAACTAGTCTTAAACATATAAGGGACCAACTTAATCATTAAGCTTTAGGATTTAATCAAAAGCACATGTAGCTACATCTTAGGACTTGTTTGGTGTATCTTCTTTCACCCTTGCCTCTTAAAATAAAATTTGTTATTTCCTTTATTATTAAAAGGAAAAGTCAGTTTACTTTTAGGTCTTGTTTGTTGCATTTGCATGTGCATTAGAGCTAGGTTATGGTTAAGCTTAGATAAATAAGTATCTTAGGAGATACGTAGGCATTCTTCAACTAATCACAAAAATCTAGAATTTAAGCTCACAAAATTTCCCTAGACTAAGGGAGAAGAGGAGAGAGTGGAAAAGCATTGTGATGAGGCCCTTCCTGATGCCTTCCATATTTTTCCTTTCTTATGGGTGCTAAATATTAATCTTTTCCTTTTTGGTGTCTAACAATCAATAGCATTGGTGGTGCTAATGACACCATTGCTCATGCCAAGATAATTATTACCAGTAAATTTGGGTGACAAACGATAAAAATTTAAAGTTGTACAAAAGTGCCACTAGGGAGCCAAAGTATTGTTAATCTTATCACTCAGGTCCTACTGCTTTTGATTTTAGAGCAATAAATGCTCCTAATTTGAGATTGTAAATAATTGATTTGGTTTTAATGCTTGCTTGATTGGATGATTAAGATGTTGGTAAGTTTGAAGACTCTGATGATGTGCTTAAAATATGCTACAATTGGAATTCAAATGAATTTAGATAACCATTATTGAATAAATCACAAGTTAAAAGAATGGTTTTGTGATCTGATCTTGCTTGTAATAAAATATTTGAAGAGATTGTATACTTTGTTTGCAACCATGTGTTAGATAACAAGAATCTATCCAATATTTGGGTTATATGAGTTTGACTAATGCATCTATTATCCTATGTATATTGAAAACTTGAAGGGGTAATATTCCAAAGGTCATTTGAACTAACAAATGAAACAATATTTTACATTGATTTAGACCATCTAGGAGCACCACCTTTCTTTTCCAAAGGAGATAAAATTATGTTGAAGTTACCCCAACAATCCATAGATCACAATTATGAATCATCATTCTCTTTAACATAAATATGCTAAGGTACTTTCAATATCTTTCATGAGGATTAACTATAGTTGAAGCATATACAATTATAACCCCAACTTTAATATTTTCTCTTTTCTCCAAAATATTCTAGTAATCCAATTACTTTTTGCTGCTAACAATTGTCCATCACATTTGCATTTGTCCCATATAATTATAATATTGTTGGAAGCTTCTATAGAAGAAACTATTAGAAATTCCTCGATATTCCAAATATTTTTAAAAGTATCCTTACATCCCTCACTAATTAACTTTATTTCTTGTATTAAAATAAACTAAATACTATAACACCCTATTAATTCCTTAATAACTCTTTTTCAGGGGTCTTATTCATAGCCCTGATATTCCATGATACTATTTCCATTATCACTTTTTACTCTTATTTGTGGGCTTAGCCTCATTTCTTATTAACACCTATGATATTTTAATTGGCTTCCCAAATTGATATCTCTTTTATTTTCTTTCTATTTTTCTAGGATTTGATGACCTTCCTCTTCTTTTTCCATTCTCACCAACACATTCATCTTCATCAATCTCTTTGTATTTGCATATCGTTCATAATGAGACTTATCTTCTAAAGATTTATGTTGCCCTAAATAATTTGAAATGCAAGGAACACTTTGTTCTTTATGTTGTCTCACACAACCTAAAGTAGAAAAATGATCCTCCAAAGTAATTATTTTCTAATGCTACCTAGAAACCCTAAATTTCCATGGATATCCTCCATATGCATTTTTTATTATATTAGCCTTGAAATCCTAAAGTGCAATGAATACACTTTATACTAAAAGCTTTCATGTTTATTGTAGAGAGATAATTTTATCCTACTTGAGAAAAACAAAGATGATTTACATGGATTAACCTTTACCTCCTTCACCTTAGTCACTTTAAAATTGTCTCCCCATCTTCCTTCACAACTTTAAATCCTTTTGAATTTGAACTTGCACATTGTACTTTATTATACCTTGTGTAATGTTTTCTTTTAATGGTTCATTTGAGTAAACTATAATAACCTTTACCATTTTTTGATGTAGAGGGGCTTTCTTGGCCACTTACATAGGGGTGGAAAATCCTTGATTTGTCCTAGCTTCTACTATGATATGATCTCCTTGTTCAATACTAATTGTATTATACCTAAATATTTCCCTCTTTCTTCATAATTTTTACTTTCTAATCTCTTTTTTGAATGAGTTTACAAAGATTTTTATGAGGTGTCCAGGTCCCCTCATACTGAGTGGGGTTTGAACCTTGGACCTCTCAAAGAGAGGCTAAGGCCCTTACCACTGCAGTAAGCTTGTAGCTTATCACTTTGTAATCTCTTGCCATCTATCTGCTTGTACAATATTTTGATATCAAAATAAATTTTTTTCATAATCTACTTGTTAGTCCTAACCTCTTGCTTCAAATTTAATCATAATAGACCGTAATAAATATTTTTAAATATCCATGAAAATATATATTCAAGTGTATGCAACATGCCTTCTCTCTTAATAGTTGGTTCCTTCTAGATGAACTCCCTTAAAATATTGTCAATATTCTTTAAAACCTCTTTATTGATGAGTTGATAAAGAAGTCCAAAAATCCTAAACCACATTAGAAGCCTTTTAATAATCTCTATCTCCATAGTAAAAAATTCACTTCATCATCTTAAACATAATGTATCTTTGCACCTAAACCAAGGGTCACCATCCATTACTTTATGCCTTATTTTTAAATTGGAGGAGAAAATGAGAAAATCTCCTTGTGGAAGAAAAATCATATAATAATTTGATTTTAATCCTCACTTCCACTTGATCCAATTTTGCATATTCAAAAATCCTAGCCAATATCCATGGAACTTACATATTAACCCTTTGTTTTCAAGAACTATTATATCATACTTGATCATCTTATCCTTGATAATCAATTTTGGTGTAGTAATACTACTTGGATAGGGCTTGTCATAGATTTTTTCTTCCTCTTATTGCTAACTAGGGCATCCATACTTCTAACTAGGACATCCTTAATTCCACTAAGTACTTTAAAAAATGAATTTCCTTTTATGTCATCTATATTTTCTTCATATGAATCCTTTAGCTTTTTGATTTTTTCCTAATATTTGGAACAAGAATAAGTAACACTTGCACTTGCTTCCTACTCATGCTTTCAACTTGCACCCATAACACTGGCTTGTTTTCTAATACAAGAAAAAGGTGAGATTCGATCTCAGTGCACACTCACTCAAAATCAGTTCCTACTTAAAGAAAAATAATTTTCAATAAACTTAAATATTTTTTTTTTTTCTTGAGAAAAAGGGGTTGTACTCGGGTACCCCACCCTCACAACTCTCTTTGTGAGGCTTGAGATTTTACAAACATATTTTATTCTCATCTCAATTGAGATGCTATATCTAGATACCTACATGTTTTTTCACAAAAGTTAAATTTTTTATATTCATTTTCTAGATCTTCAAATTTTTTTGTAAATACAAATATTTAGAATCCTTTTTCTTGAAAATTTCCAATCTTGTTCATCCATACATCCAAGTGAAATATTGATTAGTGGTGGTATGTGATGATGTCAAGCTGCCATTGTGCCACTTGTGTATCCATAACTACACTATTAGCTCCATGATTTTGTTGATTTGCTCTAATTTTTTGAATAATTGATCCTATTGTTACCTAATGTTGTTGTACCTCTTTGAAATCCAAAAACATTATGCTTTTTTTCCAAACATTGCCATACTTTTGTCTTTTTGACTTCATGTAGATATAAAATATTGATGCCTTAAGCCATGCCTCCAAGATTGTATCTACTCAGGGTGGTGTGGGTATCTATATGTTGTAACCTTAACCTAACATTATGTTTTCTCTTATTCTTCAATAATTTTTTTTTTTTTTCAAATTCTTTTTTATAATATTCTCTCTTATATTTTGGTGCATCCTTATGCACTTTTGACAAGGCTTCCTTGGACTTTGTTATTGCTTCTTCCATGGACTCTATTGTTGCTACTACTATAAATTCAACTTTTGAGTTTTCTAATGGTTCTTCAACTTGTTCTATTTCCATAACTGCTTTTTGCTTCTCCTTCAATCCTTGCTTCTTAAAATTTTTCTTTTGGATGAGTTCATGAACTTGCACATTGTCATCTGCATTTTTTTCTTCTATTATATCCTCTTCAATTATTTCTTTCAATTCCCTCTAAAGCCTTTTTATTTCTTCTTCATATCCTTTGATGGTGATCTTCAAACTAGCTATATTTTTATATGGGTTCCATTGACTCAAGAATGCATGCTCCATTTCATCCTAGGTGAAATTCCTTTCCTTAGCAAGAATTGCCCACCAATCATAAGCTTCCTCTCTTAAAAGATAAAAAAGTTGGCATTCCCAAAAACGGTCACTAGAATATAGAGATCTAAACTTCATCCACCATTCTTGAGTATTAATGTCATCCTTTCTAGTGAAAATTGGTAACTCCATGATCTCAACCCCCAAAAATTCCAAAAGCAGCTAGGGTTCTGGAAAAAAAACTAGGCATTTTTTATTTTTCTTTCTTTATTTATTTTTTAATCTCCTCTAATCCTTACTATCATCGACATAATAATTTAAATGCAACCTAATTGACATAAAAAAGAAATGCAATAATCCATTACAAATTTGCATTAATCCATTACTAAGCTTCTCCTCCAAAGAGTTAACACTATTGTGCAAATTATTGCTACTATTGCGAAGAAGTGTGGATGGCTTTGATGGCAGCATGGTTCTTCCCAATGACATCCATGATAATGCTAGAAAATTATTTTGTCAATAAACACAAAATTGCAACTAAAACTCAAATCACTTCTCTTTGCCCATAATATTCCATTTGCTTCTCTTTGTTGGTCATCTTGTCGGTAATTTTCTCTTCTGAACTTAAAAAAAATTAAAAAAATAATAATTTCTTTTATTATATGTATTGTTGATGCAACTTGCCATTATAACTTTGTATGCAAACCTTTATCATAAAGCTTAGTACTCGGGGCCAGGTTAGGGCGAGGCGGCGCTTGGGCGGGTTGGCTGCTATGGTGGACGTCTGCTGCACCGACGGGCCTCGATGCGGGGTGGTTGCTAGGCGGGGTGGTTCCTGTTCTGGCTGGCGGCTATGCGGTTGGGGGTGCTGTGCTGGCTGTCTTCTTTGGCCGCTGCACGGAGTGCTTTTGTGGGTGCTGGTAGCTGTTCATCTTTGGTCCCTATTTAGGCTGGACCCCGGGTGGGTTGCTGGCATGTGGGATGGCCCCTGGACGGGGTGGTTCCCGTGCGAGCTGGCTCCTGGGTGGGCTAGTCCCTGGGCTGGGTGGATCCTGTGCGTTTGGGCCCGTTGTGGGGTGGTTCTTGTCCCTCTTCCCCTTCCCCTGCCCCCCTCCCCGGGCACTCTCTTGCCCTGCTTTTCTAGATCTCATGTTTACTCAGGGTTCTCGTTGCTTGGTTTGCTTTTGCTTGGCAGGGTCTGCGGTTTCTGGGCCCGAGTTCCTTGGTTCGGTGGGTTTTCAGCTTGCCCAGGGGCGGCTGCTGAAAGAGGGTTGGTTCTGGTTTCCTGGTTGCCACTTGGGGATCTTCATGTGCTCTTTCTTGGCCTCGGGGGGGGCCTATTCCCGCATATGAGGCCCTTCCTCAGTTGCTCCAGGTTGCCTTTGCCTTCGGGATCTCCGTGTAGATCTGGGGTTTGTCTGGTCTTGAGGTGGACCCTCGGTTTCTGTAGTCTGCCCTTTGGGCCCTGGGGGGGCCAAACCTGCAGCTATGTCTCCTAGGCTTCTGTCTCCTCTAGGATTGGATGGGGCTGGTTGTTCTCTTATTGGTCATTTCAGTGGTCTTCCGCTGCTTTCATCTTGGCCAAGGTTCCCTTTCCAGCCCCGGGCGCTCGTGGGACAGCTTCCCTGTCCCTCCCTTGTTTTTTGCTTCCTAGCTCCGAGCCTCCTGTTGGGCAGGGGTTTGTTCCTTTGGCAGATTTCTCGCTGAGCAGGATCCTTCTCTTCCAGCTACTACTGGTTTCCTTGCTGAGCGGGTTGTTCTGCTCCTACTATTTTTTCCCACGGGGCGGGTTTTCCAATCCTGCTGGTTTTCCCGTCGGGCGAGATTTTTCAATTATGCCGGTTTAGGGTTTGCTCCTTTTCCTTCTAGTTGGGATTTTCCAAATAATTTTGTTTTTTCCCTGAGACGGGATTTTAGGGTTTACTATTTTTTCCCGCTTAGACGGGATTTGTCAACTTCATCCCTTTTTTGGATTTTCTCACTGGGTGGGATTTGTCCTAGGGTTTGTTTTTGAACCTAGGTTTGATCTTTTGACCTGTTGTAAAAAGGTTTTGGGATCCTTCAAAACCTGTTAAAAAAGGGAAAAAAAAAAAGGGCCCCGGGCCCCGGACTCCGGCCCTGGGATTAGATTCAGGCGGTGGTACTTCCTTTAGCTTCGGCTTTTTCTGTAAATAAGGTTTTGGGTCCCTTCTCAAAAAACCCGCTGTAAATATAATGCTACTTATCAAAAAATAAATAAAGCTTAGTACTCACAAAAATAATTATTATGTTATGATCAATCATATGCAAATGTATGCCCCTAGGGGTGTAGCGCAATGGTTTGGGCTTTGGCTCTTCTTCGGGAGGTACAAGGTTCAAACCGTGATGTGGGTGAGTGTGTGAGGGGGTGGGTGTGTGTCTCCCTGGTGGAGTTGTTGTAACAGGTTGAGGAATTCCTGGTCAAAACCCCATCTCTTAATATTACCAAAAAAAACCATATGCAAATGTATTAATATAAAAATCATAAATTTATTTAATTTAAAAATAAAATTTATAAAAATTGTATAATTATTTATCTTTAATAAAATAATTAAAAGCCATCAAATGGCATTAGCTCAATTAGTTAGATTCCTCAACATTAAAGGAGGAGACCTAGGTTCAAATTTTTTCAAGCAATACATGGATAATATCAAACCTTTGTTGTAATACCACTACGTTGTGATGATGTAATATGGGTGAGCCATTTCAATCCCATATAATTAATAATAAAAAATAATAATAATTTTAATTATTATTATTTTTTAATAGGTTATATGATATTGAAACAAGTTTCACCTGTTTTATCTCGAAACTAGATAATGGTATTATAATAGCTTGACTATTATGCATGTACAACTATTTAAGATTTAAATATAAGTTTCCTTCTTAAAAGTTAAGGAGCTTAATTAGTTGAGTTAATCCCATCAAATAAAAAAACCTTTTTTTCTTTGGATTATATGGGATTGAGATAGTTTCATCTATATTACATCATAACTATGTAATATTATAATAATTTGACAATTATATATGTATTACTTAATAAAATTTAAACTTTTAGGTTTTTTTTTAAAGTTAAAAAATTGTAAACAATTAAACTTGATATTTAATAAAAATATTTAAAAATTAATAGGAAAACAATGTTAAGCAAAGGAGCATTAAACGACCAAAAAAGTTTATGTAAATTTAAATAATGTAAATTGTATACTTGTCACCTCCATTTGATTTAAGAGAATAAATGTGTGTCCTACTTGGCTTGAAAAAGGAATACATTGATCCAAGATTACTCGTTAACGATGATAAATTAAAATGAAAAATTTTAAAGGTTAAGTGTATTGATAAGTTTTGGTGCTTATGAAGAGGAGACCTAGGTTCAAACCTTTGAGGTAAGTCTTTCATGGGGTAAATGTAGTAGACTATCCCGACTTTGTTAAGTGCGTGCAGTTTGATGATGGCAGTTCCAATCCTAAGCCACTAGTGGTCTCCCTCACATAGGGTCACTAATAATGAGGTGAGGTATAGAGGCAACTCCAAGATTTCAACCCAGGTATCATAATAGAAAATAAAGCGAAGTTACCAATTCCCCTATGTATTAAAAAAAGATAAATCAAAATGAAATACTATCTATAATAGTCCAATTTTGAACTTAGTTATTCAAAACAATAATTTATTTTTATAATTATAAAAAATATAGTTTTTAAGTTAAAAAATAATTTATTTTTATTTTATAAACCAATTTGTTTTAAAAAATTTCTATTGAGACATTGTAATAGTAAACGCATTAAATAAGCTACAAGCTTACTCCATTGGCAAGGGATTTGGCCTCCCTTTGAGAGGTCCAAGATTCAAACCCCACTCAATATGAGGGGACTAGGACCCCTCATAAAAACCTATGTAAACTCATTGAAAATAATTTATTAAAAATGTGCCAATAAAAAAATTAGTTATACAAGTGTGAGAGTGAGTGCAGCTAGAAGCGAATGCAATTGTGAGAAGAGAGTGTGACCGCAAGCCAGGAGTGAGTGCAGCTAAAATTGAGTGCCAACATGGGCCAAGAGTAAGGAGGAAGTGTGAGCAGGGAAGCAGGAAATAGAAAGCAAAGTGTGATCAAAGAACAAGTGCTACTTCTTGTTCTAGATCTTAAGAGAATTTAAAGGATTCATTTGAAGAAAATACAATAACATGGAAAGAAAATCATTTGTGAAAGTCCTTACTGAAAGTATGGATGCCCTAGGTAGAATTAAGAGGAAGAGTAAATATATGGTAAACCCATTCCAAGTAGAATATTCTACACTAGAAGTGGTTATCAAGGATGAGATGATTGAGCATGATATAATGGTTCTTAAAACTAGAGGGTTAATATGTAAGTTTCATGTATACTGGCCAAGTTTTTATAAGATTTAAAATTGGATCAAGTGGAAGTGGATATTGAATTCAAATTAATCCATGATTTTTTTTTATTATAGTAAATGAAGGGGTGTTGAAAGAGCCCCAAACCTTTTATATTTACCGAAGAGAAAAATCACTTCCAACATCTATCTAAAATTTGGTCTAAAATATAATAATTTTGATTTAAATATATCCCATGGGGATTCAATATTTCTTAAATTCAATCCATATGGTTTCCTTAGAATATTCAAGAGCTTTAATCAATTCTCTATTAGCTTCATATAAGATCTCCAATTTTACCTTTCTTGAGAACTTTGAAAGCTTTCACCTAGTCTTCATTCAATATGCATCCTTTTTTAATCAACTCTTGAATCTTAGTTTAGTTTCCTTGAAAACCGACCCCATGCTAATAGATATTTTGCAGTGATCAATATCCCCGAGGCTTTGAAACTTCTAACTCAACAACATTAAAAGCATTTTCCTCTTTCAGAGTTATAATCATCAAAGCCTCCAAAAAAACAACATTCCATACATCCATCCATATGAACTCCCATGTTTTCCATAATATCGGCTACAACATTACCTTCCCTATAGATGCACTGGATCACAAATACCTCCATGTTTGATAGTATGTTCATTGAATCTTGAATAATACTTTCAATGTTTTAACTAGCAGTTTGCTTGGCATTCAAATTGTTAATGATATTCATATAATTTCCTTCCACTATAAACTTCTTAACATTCACCTTATTTGCAAGCCTTACTCTTGTAATCATGGCTCTCACCTCTATTACACGGTTTGATGTATGGCCAAAATTTACTATGTAATAATATATCACTACCCTAGAGCTAGATCTCAGAGTCCCTCCCCCTCCAACCTTCCCTGGATTATTTTAGAAGCTCCATAAAATTTTAATTTTACCTAGTATAGGGGAGGAGTCCATATCACCTTTCTCTTTGGCTAGCTAATTTGATTCCCTGTAGCTCTTAGTAGTTCCTAGTCTACTGCTATTTCTTCCTCCAACTCATTTTCATAGATGTGGTTGTCCATATTAACAACCGCATTTTCAGCAATGGCAATTTTGATACTCCTGATAATGACCTCTACACTATTAGCCTTATTTTGGAACACTCATTTATTCCTCTCCCTCCATATCTGCAAAATAAAATGAGGTAAGCCAAAGATCCAAATTTTCTTCAATCATAGGTAATGATAAGGGTTAACCTAGCTTTCCCATTGTTGGAATATATTGCATTATTTGGTACATGCTAATGTACCACCTTGGGTACATCTTTAGATTATGAGATTATCCTAGATTAGAGTGTGAGTATTTATTTTATGAAATGTAATAAATGCACAAGTATTATTAAAGTGTGCAAAGTATTTTGATAATGTAAATGTGCATAATAGTCCATATGCACATGAGTCCATAGAGTAGGAAGATGAAGATTCTCTAGAAGAGTGAAGGCCAAGAGTGCTCCATATAAAGAGTCACATTCCATTATATATATATATATGAGTGTGTGTGTGTGAGACATATGTATTGTAAGAATAAAGAGTATGGAAGCACGGTCTTTATTCAATGGAGATACAATTTTTGTGATAATTGTTAATGGCATTTCTATGAGTTATTTCTAAAGTTATTTATGAGTATTTAAAATATTGTCATTATCATATATTTTATATTGCAACTTTTATTTTAGATCTTGTGGTTATTTTAGCTTAAGTACTTAGATTCAAAAGCTAATAGTGGTATCAAAGCCACAACAATATTTTTATCTTTCACAAGTTTTAAAGTTGAAAAGGAGATTTCTATTGGTTAAGGAGAAACCAGTGAAGGTTGAAGATTTACCTATTCCAAGAACAAATTCGGAATAGAAGGAAATTTACATGTCTTGAAAATAGACCTTGACATTGATGAGATTAAGAGACCCAAGAAGGAGGTCCTATTGAAAATTTTGAGAAGAGAGAAAGAGGTCAAAGGAGTCTTATTGAATATTGGAGATTTAGGAGACTCAAGAAGGTCTCCATAGAATATTGAAGACCGTAGATTGAAGTTTGAAGAGACCTAAGAAAGAGGTCACATTGAAGAACTTCTAGATTTAGAATATATAACATTGAAGATCGAAGATAGAGGAGGACTATGAAAAGGTCCTATTACAAATTTGAGAAGCAGAAAAATTTGGAGATCCAATAAATATATCTCATTGTAGAATTTCCATAGTTGGAAGATTAAAGAGATCAAAGAAAGGTCTCATTGAAGTTTTGAGAAGAAGAATTGAGGAGCTACATAATTAGAAGACGCACATGAAAGAGGTCTCAAGAGAATTAGTAGTAGAAGAAGGCTATAGAAAGCCTCATTGCAAAGTTGAAGAAGTGGTCGTTGGAGGATATTTGAAGAAAGCTAGAGGTAGAAGATTACAAGCAAGGTTTCTAATAAGAAGGATTTAGGACAATTGTCATCATCCAACAACAAACCCAAAAGGAAGAAGGATTTGGCAAGAAGGTTACCAAATTTTGGAGAATATTTTTGAAGATATCAAGATATTCAAATTGTTTAGGAAGAAGACAGTGGAAGATATCATATTTGAAGTCAGATTTCGATAAGAAGATTGAAAGGAAAAGAAATATTGAAGAGGTCATAGTTTTGAGAATTTTAAGGATAGCCACAAATATTTTGAAGGCTGATTCAAAAATAAGAAGGTTGATGATTATTTCAAAAGGAGTTGAAGAATCACAAGACAACAAATTGAAGAAGATCTAGAGTTACATATTGGAGAAGATTTAAGTAAATTTTGAAGAGCCTTTGAACAACCAATTGAAGGAAGGTTTAATAGCAAAAGAAGGCAGAAAAATGAAGGAATTGAATTTTTTTTTTGTACTGCAAGATAAAGGATAAGGATTCAAAAATTTGAAGATTTTTTAAAAGTAATAATGAGCAGCAAATTGGAGTTATAATATATTCTTGGATAGCAAGATATGGAGGAGAAACCAGATTTTTGAAGTAGTAATTTTAGAAGGAGAAAAGAGAGCTGCATTTTGGAGAACTTCGGGGCATATTTGAGAAAGGTTTGGACAGAAAATCAAAGGAAAATTTGGTAGCATTTAAAGTTGTAAATTTTAGAGTTTGAGAGAACATTTGGAGGAGATTTGAAGCTGGACATTACAAAGTTTTTTGGATAGCAAGAAGACAAAATTTGGAGCTACAAAATTCAGAGAAGATAAAGAAAAAGAAGGTAAATTTAGAGTAGCATTTGAAAAGGTAAAAGATAAAATTTTAGCATCTAGTAATAGCCATTTGGACAATGAGAAATCTATTATTTGGGTAGCAATTAGAGCTACAAAATTGATAAGTTTATAGCAACAAAGTGAAAGAAAGTGGAGCTAAAAATTCTAAAAATTTAATATAGAAAAAGGTGAATCAAAATCACCCAGAATATGAGTTGAAAAACGAGGCCAAAAAGGTTTGAAATATTGGTGCTATTAAAGTTTATTATCCCAGCATTAAAACTAGTTTATTTTGAGTTGTTTGAGAGCACCGTATTAGAGTTATTAAAACCAGTAAAATAAAGGAAGTAAAGTTTCTCCAAAAAGGCATCTTGGTTACATTCAAACCTACATATTTTAATAGCAAAAGGTAGATTAGATATTGTATGAAAATTAGGAGTTATAAGTAATAAAGCATTCTTTTTAGAGCATGTTATATAGCCAAAAAAGTGCAGTTTTTTATAAGTCTAGCTAAAGAAAAGAAAGAGACTAAATAGTGCACAAGGACAAGGTAAGGTTGGAGTGTTCAAAAACATCATAAATCATAGGTAAAAGTTATAGCAAATCTTGGTGAAGAGAAGCCACGATAGGAGTAGTGAAACCACAAAGAAAAGAAGGAGGTGCCACCGGTGGAGAAGCACTAGCCACCATTCCGCATACTATTGAAAGTCTTAACGTCACGTTTTCCAGAGAAGTTGAAGAGGTTTTTGGGACATCAAAGGAGAAGCATTTTTCATGAGAAAATAAAGAGACGTTTGAGGAAGTTACAGCCTTGGCAAAAAAAAAAAATGGTGAGCCAAATAGACTTCATACAAAGTCCAATAGTTTGCTAAAGGAGAAGCAACGAAGGGACACCTATAATTTGTGCCACATGGGGGAGAGTTAGGTTGAAACACTTGAGCAAAGATAATCTAAGAATACAAGGTATGTAATATCCAATTGCAATGTATAGGAGCTAAGAAGATACTTGGAATTATGAAAGGAGAAGCACCAATCGCTCACAAGAGAATCTGAAATGTTGGAATATTGAGTGGTGAAGAGTTGGAGAACAAATAGTCATAGTCTAAACACCAACCGCCAAGGAGCATTCAAATGATCTAGAGAAAATTCATAAACACATGCAAGTTAAACTCCATATATAGACAATAGCCTAGTGCAGCAGGAGGAGGAATTAATGCACCAGAGTACGGTAGAGTTGAGAATGTGAGTAAGAAAGGAGTTACGTTGTGGATCAGTGTATTATTAGGTCAAGTCAAACATCCTTGATCATGTATTGTGCACCTATTTTGGAGGTGAGGTTGAAATTATTTATTTGCCAAAGGATTGGAGCCATAAGGTTCAGATTAATTATTATTTTCTAAGGTTAAGATAGAATTAATCTAGTTAAACATAGATTAATTTAATTTCTAGAGAGATAAGGCTTTAAGTCAAAAAATTGAATATCTTAGAAAAATATTAATCATTTTTTGAAAGTATTGAAAAGGGATAAAATTATTTTTTGAGCTATTAAAAATTAATTTCAAAGGTTTTGGAAGGTTTTGTAAAGTTTTGTAATCAATTTATTAAGTTTTTTGAAGCATATTTAATATTTGCAAATATTACTATTTTGGAGAAATAAGGATTTCAACATCAAATTAGGAATACAAAACTTGCAAACAAAATTTTATAGAATTTTTTAATTTCTAATTTGGATTTATAAGGAATTCAACACCAACATAAGATTAGAAATTTTAGAAACCATATTATTGAGATTTGGGAGATATAAAGGAATTCAACATAGTTGTTTGAAAAGTAGAAAATTGAATTGATATTTAGTCTCTAATTCAAAAATTAAAGAGACATAAATATTGAAGTTTTGAAAACTAAAATTACCTCAAAGGTATTATTTGACAAGCCTAACTAGGGAGATAAAAGGTTGACAACATTAAGATTAACAATTGAGAATTGTCCTTAGTCTATCATTCAAAACTAAGGAGAAATAAAGAGTAGAGAACTTGATATTACATCAAATAATTGTTTGATAAACTAAACTAGGGAGCCATAAGGTAGTCAACCTCAAAGGTTTAGAGATTTAAAGAGACCTTATCAAAAGTTGTCTTTCATTTTTTGAGACTAGGGAGTTACAAGGAAGTCTACATCAAAAGCAATATGGATGAAATAGTAAAGAAATTATTTAATGAAAATAGTGAAGAAATGTTACATGCACTCAGGTTTTATTCACATGGCTTAATACCCAACATTGATGGAGATCGAATATTTGATGTTCTAAAAGATAAATTGATTTTATTTTTCAAAGAAGCTAAAGAAGGAAAATTTACTACCTTTATGGGATATCTTCATGAAAAAAGTTTGTAAGTCTTGTTGGGAATCTCAAGACATTATTGTACTTACTTCAAAAGAGTGTCTAATGATGTATCTTGCATTAATTGTTTTTAAACTCTTTCAAGGAAAGATATAAGTTGAAAGAAATAATTCATATGATTATCTCAAGGAAGATTCATCGAATTCAAGTCAATATTATTGTGATGATACACTAACTCACTACACTGAAGATATATCACTAGTAGAAGTATAATAACGAAGAAGGAAAATAAATAAGAAAAAAATCAGATCAAGAAAGACAAGGTGAAGACTAAAACTAGAGTTGTTTATTTGAAGAATTCAAGACAAGAACCGAAGTTGTATTACTGTGATGACTTGCTAAGACAATGCTTATAAGGAAAATCATAAATGAAGATACAAAAGCAAATAAAAAAAGAAGAAAAAAATGAGTCACACCAGAAAGGTTAAATAGGAATTGCTTTGTGTAAAATAAAAAATTGATCTCAAAGGGATAAATTGAAGACAAGAGACAAAGATCATATTGAATACTAAAGTCTTCAATAACCAAATAATTTAATACAAGTGGATGTTAGAATATATTACATTATTTGGTACATGCTAATATACCACCTTGGGTACATCTTTAGATTAGGAGAGTGTCCTAGATTAGAGTGTGAGTATTTACTTTATGCAATGTAATAAATGCACAAGTATTATTAAAGTGTGCAAAGTATTTTGGTAATGTAAATGTGCATAATAGTCCATGTGCACGAGTCCATAGAGTAGGAATATGAAGAGTCTCTAAAATATTGAAGGTCAAGAGTGCTCCATATGAAGAGTCACATTCCATTATATATATGTCTATGAGTGTGTGTGTGAGAGAGAGAGAGAGACATATGTATTGTAAGAAGAGAGAGTATGGAAGTATGGTCTTTATTCAATGGAGATACAATTTTCGTGAGCATTTGTTAATGGCATTTCTATGAGTTATTTCTAAATTTATTTATGAGTTTTATATATTTAGAATATTTCCATTATCATATATTTTATATTGTAACTTTATTTTAGATCTTGTGGTTATTTTATCTTAAGTACTTAGCTTCAAAAGCTAACACCCATAAGTCCTCCAAAGACTTTGTTGTCACCCATTGAATTTTAAGTGCTTGAAGAAGTGAATGTCATACCTCCAAAGAAATGGGGCAATGGAAAAAAATATGATCAACTATCTCCTCATCCCCACAACATAAATGACACCTATTAAGAATGATCATCTCTCTTCTTCTGAGATTTTCTACCATTAATATTTGATTTTGCAATGCCATCCAAAGAAAGAAAGACACCTTCGATAGGAGATCTTTAATCCAAACTCTATGTAAGGAAAAATTATGATTCTTCTTATCCCTTTCAAATGTAAAAGCTAAGTTAACAGTAAATATTCCTTTAGGATTAAGACTCTAAAAGAACCTATCCTCTTATATTGAGTTGTAAATAGAAATGTTATAAATTGATATTGAGAGAATTAAGTCTACTTTGCATAACTACATCAGCTCCTTCCAACTATACCATGTGCCACACTTCACAATTATCTTCCTCCTTGATGTACTCCTGAACCATATTTCCATGTTTTTTCTTTAAAGGCCAAATGATGCACTTCTTGTAATCATTAAAAATTAAAGATCTCTCTGTGACCCATGCATCCTCCTAAAAGTGTATCTTATTACCTCTTCCCACTTGCCATCTTAAACCTTTTCATAATATATTTCTTGTTTTGATCAACTCATTCCACAAAGATGATCCTAAAGGTGGATTTAAGCTATAAGCAAAGGGGATTTTGTTCTCAAGATATTTTGCAAAGAGGATCTAAGCCCAACATTGATCATATTCAATCATTTGTTGCCACCTCACTTTGACCATTAAATACCTATTCATCTGCTTTACTTTTTTGATTCTTAGATCACCTTATCTCTTAGGCCTGCAAACTTGCTCCCATGTCATAAAAATAATGAGAAACAATGGTGAAATTGCTCTATTGATCAACAATGCATTACATAGTTTTATAGTTCTTGAAAGAACTAAAAATGGACACGGTGGTTGAGAGAAATCCTCTTAAAATTATTACAAAAAACTAACTTAAATATAGCTCTTATCCTAACAACATGCTAATCTTGGACTATGGTCAAACATTGACCAACCAATCCAAAACCTCAACGTATGCTAATCAAATTAACTAGAAATATGTAAATCAAAACATTAAACTAAAACTAAATACTAGAACTTAATACTTAGGACTAAGGAGGCAATGTTGAAAATATTCCAACATTATCCCCCTTTATGCTAAATACACTCATGCAAGAGTTTTTTAAGCATCACAAATTTGGAAGAAAATATTTCTCTTGTGTTTCCTCCAATCTTGAATCAAGAAATCAGAATTTACAAAATACTTATGGTGGCACTCCTTCCACTCTTCATGTGAAATTTCCTGCAAATACTTGAGTGCCTTCTTTTTTTGGTTAGCTCCCACTTCAACAAAAGTATCTCCTCTTGTGGTTTTCAGCAACCACTCTCTTACATCTTTATCATTATGGTCTTTAAACCATGCTCTCACATTTTGATCTTCTTTTACATCTTCAACACTAAAAAATACTCCACATGAGTATTTACAATTAATCATCTCACATAGATGATTATACCATACAACTATTTCACATATTTCCACACAAAATATCATAATAAATATGGCCATATAATGACCAACTACATATGCAACATAAAGTTGCTCCTCACACAAATATTCTCTCACAACAATGACTTTACAAGAATCCTTCTCCCAAGGAATTTTGAACACATAATTTTGATCCATGTGACCCAAGTTCTCCATCACTATATTCTCTCCAAGAAGATTCTTCATCAAAGTTGTCTCAATGAGACAATCACCTTTCTTTTCATTCCTACTCACAAAAAACAAATCATTAATCATAAAAACATTACCTTTAGTATGAGTAGATTTGGTGCTTCCCATAAAGCTATTTTGTAGCAATTCTCCTTCATTGTATGGTGCTTCAAGATCAACCATCAACTCTTCACTAAGAGTTCTCCTCCTTTGTTCAATCCATGTTGGTGTGTTGAAACACCATTCATTCAAGCAATCATACATTGTTGCCTTTTCAAGACAACTCTCTTTCTGTAATGTAATCACTCCAAGTGAGTGATCATCATCCATGAGTGATGTTTTCTTTGCCATTACAACAAGAAAATTAGTAATCTCATTTTCATTTTTTGTTTCTATCTCATTTGTCACATTCTTCTCCCCTTTAGAGGAACTCTAACAATTTTATCTTCTCCTTATAGGATATCTTCATTTGCTCTATCAAGAGAGCATACATCCATTCCAAGTGAATGGTCTTCAAGACAATGGTCTTCCATGAACATTACTTCTCCATCAACATGCCAACACTTTTGGTTGATCCTATTATCTTATTTATTCTCCCCCATGAGAATTTTAGGTGCATTATCCATAATACACTCTTCATTTATCTCCTCCAGGAGATATTTTTTATCACTTTGCCTTTTATCAACAACAAATCCTCTTCTTCCTCCTCGTCCTCTTCAAGAATACACACCTCTTCTTATCTTTTCATCACAAAATTCAACAACATATGCTTCCTCCATGAAGCATTCTTTATCTTGTTGGTTTTCTACATATAGGACTTCCTCTGCAAGAAATAATTCTCCATTACAAAGCATGGCTTCATATGAGTCTTTACAAGACTCTTCAAAAACTCTTTCAAAAGGATCTAATTCAGAAATAGCTTCGAGGAAGCAAGGCTCATCCTTGCTTAAACAATCTTCATGATTGTCACTCATGGCTTTAGGGGTGTCCTCATCAAACCCATAAGCATCCTTCAACACTTGCCATGCCATTGTAGCTATTCTACAATTAGCTATGAGAGGGAAAACACTCTTTTCCATTCCTCTCCTCAAATCCATAAGAGCTAAGCAATTTGCATATTGTTGCTCCTTCTTCTCTTTTCTCTCCTCACCTTGTAGCTTGCTCCAAGTGGGTTCCTCATAGCCTTATTGAACTATATCCCATAAGTCTTGAGCCTTCAAGAAGGTCTTCATAATTATGCTCCAAATAGCATAATTATCTCCATCAAATTTTGGTACAGCCAAGTCTGCATACATGGCTTCCTTTTATTTACCAAAGTCTCAAGCACCCAATTTATCATAAATCGATCAATACTTATTGAAATAAACTAAAATTTTTCCTATAGACTTCTGATATACTTATCTAAAAAATCCACTAAATTTTAGATCCAAATTCACACAAATGAGAAATATATGATCAATTTACTTTTTCCCTTTCTAGATCTTAGAGTTTTTTTAATACAACCTCAATGTTCTTCACATAAATCAATCCATACAACTCTAAAATTTTTTAAAATTAAACTTTGTATTCCTGAGACAATAATCTGAAAACCCTCTAAATTTTTGAAAAAAATTGCAAAGGTGAAAAAGATGTGATCATTTACTTTTTCTCTTTTTATCACAATTCTGGATCTAGGATTTTTGAAGAAAAAATCAATATTCACACAAATCAATCAATACAGATCCAAATGACCTAAAATTTTTCTGAATTATTATTTTATCTAAATAATATTTCTCCCCAAATTTGAGATGCAAATACCATGTTTTCCACCTTATACAACCATTTTATTTAAAAACACAAAATGCTAATAAATATGCAAATTAGGTCCAAATCACCTGAAATTTTGACATCCTCTTGATACAATTATCTAACAACCCTCAAAATTTCATAATCAAATACCTCAGGATGCATGATATATTAATGATTTACTCGAGCTCTTCCTTGCAACTTTGTTGAGTGCTGGCCACTTGAGTTTCTCTAACAAAGTGTGTGCTTCAGATCTCTTCACACCACTCTCTACAGGTTTTGATCCGTGTGAGCAAACCTACTCTGATACCAAATGAGAAACAATGGTGAAATTTTTCTATTGATCAACAATGCATTACATAGTTTTATAGTTCTTGAAAGAACTAAAAATGGACACGGTGGTTGAGAGAAATCCTTTTAAACTTATTACAACAAACTAACTTAAAGATATCTCTTATCCTAACAACATGCTAATCTTGGACTATGATCAAACATTGACCAACCAAGCCAAAACCTCAACGTATGCTAATCAAATTAACTAGAAATATGTAAATCAAAACATTACACTAAAACTAAATACTAGGACTTAATACTTAGGACTAGGGAGGCAATGTTGAAAATATTCCAACAACTAATCCTCTGTATCTTTTTTGCACTAGTCCAAATAAAGTTCCTTTGCATTCACTCCAATTTCTCAGCCACCGATGTTAAGATTTTAAATAAAGATATCAAAAAAATCAGCAAGTTTTGGAGGGTTTCCCTCAATGGCTATAATTTCCTTTCTTGAGTAAGGGAAGAGCCTTTCCATCATGCAATCTTTCTATTGAATCTCTCAAGAACTGAATTCTAGTATTCTCATTTCATTCTACCTATAAAAAGGGGCATTCCTAAATATATAGTGGGGAAGTTGTCCACTCTGAAACTAAAATTTCTTGCAATTTTATTCTAAGTTGAGGAGTGTTAACAAAGAACAACCTACTTTTTAAGAAAATAATTTTTGACCTGAAGCTATTTCATAGGTTTTGAGAATTTTCCTGATATTCTTTTCTTCCACAACTGATGATCTGAAATATTATGGTATCATAAATGAACTTTTGATGAGTATTTAAATTTTAAGATGATGCTGACCAAATTCCTTTAATTAAAGGTTGCATATTTTGTTGTAGTTAAGCTTCTTCCTATATCCTCAACCACTATTATAAATAGACAAGGCGATATAGGATCACCTTGTCTCAACCCTCTTTTACCTAAAAATAAACCTACTAGTTCTTCATTTACTATCACTAAATATCGAGGAGTGGAGATGCAAACCATGATCCAAAGCCACCAATTTTCACCAAAACCAAAAAACTATAACATTTTATCCAAAAACTCCCAAGAGACTCTATCTTAGGATTTATTCATATCTAGCTTCAACAACATGCCTTCTACTCCTCTCATCCTCATAAAGTGTAAAGCCTCATGAGCAATGATTATTGCATCCAAGATTTATCTTTGTTTAAAAAAACCACTTTGTTGGGGGGAGATAATCTTAGGTAAAATGCTCTTTAGTTTATTGGCTAGAACCTTTGTCAAAATTTTATAAATGGAATTACACAAGTTGATTGGGCAAAAATATTTTAGGATGTTTGCTCCTTGTTTTTTTGGAATTAAAACCAGGAATGTAGAATTTCATTCCTTGAGAATTGTTTTTCTTGCTAAAATTCTAGCAAAGCCTCTAACATATCATTATTAATAATCTCTTAATAAATCTTAAAAAAACCATTTGGGAAACCATCCAGACTTGGGGCTTTATTCTTTTGCATGCTAAAAACTATCCTACGCACCTCCTCCTTTGAGAAAGGATTTATTTCACTATTCACCACTTGGAGAATATTCTTTAGCAATTTATTAACTGATTTTACATTTGTTTTTTTTTTATTACATAGGAGTTGATTCAACATTTATTACATATTATATGTTGAGAAGATTTAAAAAAAAAATTGCTTCCTTTTAATATCCTCTTCCTCTTTTATTTCTTTGCCCTCTTTTGTTTGAAATATTCTCATTCTATTATACGCCCTGTGTCTGATAGTTGTGAGATGAAAATTTGGGTGTTCTAATATCCTTCTTTGAGACATAAAGCCCTAGATTTTTATCTCCAATGGACTTCTTCTTGGGCTAATAAAGTGTGGAAATCAAACAAATGCACTTTTTATTTTCTATCTAATTCCTCCGAGTGCTTCCAATTCTGAATTTGCTCTTCCACCTCTTCCAAGCTAGCATTTAGATTACTTTTTATCTCTTTTAAATGACCAAAAACCTCCTTGTTCCAAACCTCTACAATTTTCTTAATATTTTTTAACTTATGAGAGACTTGGAATATTTTGTATCCTCTAATATCAATGTTCCACGATTTTGAAATATTTTGAGCTAAAGAAGGATATGACATCCATATTAACTCAAATTTTAAGGGTCTACCTTTAACTCTTCTCCCCTCCAACACTTCCAAAAGTAGTGGTGAATTATCATAGGTAATATTTGGGAGGGCTTTGAGAGAATAGTTATCATAGTGAGTTAACCAAGATTGGTATGCTAATATCTGCCCATGTGGGGGAGTTGGAGAGGAGTGGGTAGTTGAAACTCTCATATTGCACCCAGGTGTTGTAGGTGATTTGGAGAGGAGAGGGCAATCCTCCAAGGGAGGTCCCAGGTTCAAATCTCCACCCTACCAAAAAGCTAAATTGGGTATCCAAAATCCAATTGATAATGTTGGTGCGGGCAGGGTCGGGTGCGACTCCCGAGTGACTTTGATGGTGTAGAACCCCCTGTTCGTGGTCTCTCAGACCAAGGCAACCCCACAAGGGGTTTTTCGCTTGAAAAAGGAAAAAAAATATTGAAATGCTAATACTTTGTCCAATATAATTTGAATGTAGTTGCTTCCTAACTTCCTATTAGACCAAGTGTATTTAGTCCCTTTCATATCCAAATCCATCACTTCACATTTAGAGATAAAATCATTAAATTCCTCCATACTATTAGAATAACCCAAACTACCACCCTTCTTGTCACTAGGATACAAGGGTGTGTTAGAATCCCCAAAAACTATCCATGGCCACTAAGACACCTCATGAAGATTACTAAGGAGCTCTGAAACTCTTTTTCTTCCTTCCCTAGTGTTTGGGGCATATGCATTGGAAACAACCCAAGAAAAGTTTGTAATTTTACAATTCAAGAGGACATACACACACCTTTCATTCCTTTGAATATATTGACCATCAAATTTTCTAGGGTCTCATAGAGTCCATACACCTCCAGAGACTCCCACCATTAAAATTCCCACCATATCCACTTCCTTCCAAATGGTGTTTTTAACTGATTGAATATTTTGCTCATCAATCTTAGTCTCTTGAATCAAGAAGATACCAAGTTTATATTATTTTCTCATCTCCTGAAGTACCCAATTTTTTGTAGGGGAATTCATACCCTTGATGTTCCAATATATAAAATTCATTTCTTAGATTTTAGTGAGTTCTTACCCTCACCCAAATCTAAAACCTTCTGAGTACCATCTATAACTTGTTTTACTTCCTCTCTCAATATAACCACTCTAGTTTTTTTTCTTCCTCTAGAAAAAAAAGAGTCCATCTATTTTTTTCTTGGCATGCTTTAAGAGACTCAATAACTTCAAATCCTCTTCAAATTGTTTTATATTTGTATCCTCTAAATACTTCCATTCCTCTATTTCCATTTTCTATTTTGGTCTATTTTTAAATCTCTCTCCATTCTAATTTTTCTCCTTTTGGTAAGGTTTTTACCCTAGAGAACTCTCATCCTTGTTATCAGGTTTCTCCCTCTGATGCCTAACCATGTTTTCTTGATTAGTTTAATTATTCTTGATGTCATAATCTACTTCAACCATTAGATTCTAAAGACTTGTAAAGGAGTTCTGGTTCACAAATTCAGCTTTGTCATAAGAAGGTTCTTGGGTTTGAGAATTTTCTTTCTCAATGACAGAGGGGTTTTGATCTAAGAGTTTTTCCTGAATGGCTTCTTCTAGAATTTCTCCTTCCTTCATCATCTCAGATTCCAAGTCTTCAATATGGGTTTTTTGGAGCTTAGCCTTAATTTCTTCTTCATTGGAATGACTAAGTCTCCCATCTATTTGGATCTCAAATTTGAAGCTTCCTTCCTTTGCCATATTTTTTAAGGTTGCTCTTATTCTTTCCATTAGGGCATAAATTTCTTGAAAGCCCTAGTTTCTTGCAAAAATCACATCTTGATGGTATGTTCTCATATTTTATAGAATGTACCTAACTTCCATGTTTAAAAATAAGTTCTATTGAGCAAGGGAGTTCCTTTTCTAGGTCGGCATTCACACATATCCTAAAATACACCAACTTCAATTTTTTTAACATTACAAGATCGAGCACAATAAGACTACCAACATCTTTAGCAATACTTATCAACACTTGCTCATGCCAAACTGGAAGGATAAACTCGACAATCTAACACAAGTAGGAGCTTAATGAATGCTCTACTTATTTGGGTCAAAGTCAGGGCCCCATTTTCATAGAAATAAACCTTGACATCCAAAAAACCATGGGATACCCCATATAATATGATTTGCATCCTCTTCATAGTTTAGTTTGATCATGAGGAACCATTTAGGCAATGCCACTATCTCCATGTGCCCTAGGGGGTACCATTTCATCAAATCTTATTTTCTTATAGTATCCAAATCTGGTCGAGCATCGATAAAATTTCTCACTAAGTTCATTACTCTTTGGTCCATCGTTAGGTCGGCCAAGATGTCTGGAATTATGAGTTTTCCTTGCTTTGAGCTTAAATCGAACCGCTTCTCCATTCCATTGAGCTTTCATTTCACCACGTCTAACCATGATAAGTCCCTTGGATCAAAAATTCTATTCTATAGAATCCTTAGGATCTACGCACCATTAAAAACACCTTCCTTGGATTATCCTACCTAACCTTCCTCAAGATCAACTTACAAACCATCCATATAAAAGATGCGCTTGTCATATTCCAAACTACCACTTAGCTCGCATTTCCTCCTGGATGACAATTTTCTTCAACTGGATGCACTTTACTTTCTACTTCTTGGAATTTCTTCAAATAAATACTTTAGATTCTTCTAATATCTGGAATAAAAAGTGGCACTTGTTCCTTGATCATACTTTGATTTCTACTTCATGCTTCTTGCTCACACTTTCTCCTTGCTCTTGGCTCATGCTTCCACTTGTTTCGATTGCACTCACTCTTGGTTCACACTCACACTCACACTCACTTACGACTACACTCACTCTTGGCTCATGCTTGCACTTGCTTCTGGTTGCAATCACTCCCAGATGCACTCCATGACTTTTCTTCCAAAAGGATTTTTCTCATTATTTTCTCTCATTTAGAAATAAGGGATAAAATAATGGATGGAGGCCCATGGTTTAGGGGTAAAGATGCATTATATTTAAGACCTTGGAGTGAGATTTTTTTATGGATATAGAAACTATTAAGAGGCTTTTCGTATCGATTAGGATTTTTGGGCTTCCTTATCAACTCATTAATAAGGAGGTTTTAAAGAATGTTGATAATACTCTAGGTGAATTCATCTAGGAGGGACAAACTACTAAGGAGAGAAGGCATGTTGTATACACTTGAATATGTGTTTCCATGGATATTTCTAAACCTTTACTATAGTCGATTAGGATTAAATCTAAATCAAGAGAATGGGATCAACAAGTAAATTATGAAAACATTGCATTTTGATGTTGTAAATATTATGAAATTGGGTACATGGTAAGAGACTACAAAGTGAAAATGATGGAGGAAAATATAGATTTTTTTAGGTATGATGGTAGCTTCAATTTGAAATAATGAGATCATACCATAGGAGAAGCTAGGTCAAATCAAGGATTTTTCACTTCTAAGAAAGTGGCTAGAAAAATACCTCTACATCATCGAATGGCAAAGGCCATGATAGTTCACTTGAATCAGCCATAAGAAGAAAAAATAATATGGGGGATGAGGAAATACAATGCACAAGTTCAAATATAAATGGATCTAAAGGTGTGAAGGAAGAGGGGAAGGAACATCTTTAAGAAAAGCAAGATGGGGAGGAAAATTTTAAAGAATGAGGTGAAGAAGGTCAAGCTTAATCTAGGTAAAGCACATTTATTATCCTCAAATAGCATAAAATCTTATCCTTAAAATAAAAATGAAAGTAGTACGAAGTGTATTCCTTGCACTTTAGGATTTCAATAGCAGTATAGTAAAGAAAATTTTATGGAGGATATCCAAGGAAATTTAGGATTTCTAGGTCAATATAAGAAAGTAATTATTATGGAGGATCATCTATGCAGTTTAGAGTTTTTAGGGCAACATAAATAAGAAAATGCTAATGATTATATTCCTTGCACTTTTGATTCTTTAGGGCAACATAAATCTTAAGAAGATAAGTCTCATTATGAACAATATGAAAAATAGAAAAAAATAAAAGAGATTGATGAATATGAGAGTGTTTGCAGGAATGGAAGAAGGAGAGAAAGGCCATAAAAGCAAGAACAAAGAGAAAAAACTCAAAAGGATATTGATTTGGGAAACCAAATAAAAATATCACGTGTTAAAAAGAAGTGGGGCTAAGTCCACTAATAAAAATAAAAAGTGTTGTTGATGAATATGATATCATGGAATATTAGGGATATGAATAAAACCCCTAATAAAAGAGTTATTTAGGAGTCGTGAGTTTATTTTAATACAAGAAATAAAATTAAGTAATGAATAATGTAAGGATGATTTTAAGAAGATTTGAAAGACGAGTGATTGTTTAACATTTTTTTCTACAGGAGCTTCAGGCAATATTGCAATAATATGGGATAAATGCAAATGGGGTGGACAACTATTAGAAGCAAAAAGTAATTGGGTTGCTGGATTATTTTACAGGAAAGATGAAAACATCAAAGTTAGGTTTATAAATGTATATGCTTCAACTATAGTTACTCCTCGTGAAAGATGTTGGAAAGATCTTAACATATTTTTGTCAAATACAATGATGATTCATTGTGATCTATCGATTCTTGGGGGTAATTTTAATATTGTTCTTTCACCTTTAGAAAAGAAGCATGGCATTATAGCATGGTCTAAATAAATGCAAGATTTTGCTTCATTTGTCAATTCAAATGACATTTAGAATGTTAGTCCCTCAAGCTTTCAATATACATGGGATGATAAAAGCATTGGGTAAAATCATATAATAGAAATATTGAATTCTTGTTATCCAATAACTGGTTGCAAATAAAGTATACATCTCTTTAGATATTTTATTGTGAGTAGGATCAAATCATAAACCCATTCTTTTGACTTGTGAGTTACCTACTAATAGTCATCCAAATCTATATTAATTCTAGTCTATGTGGCTCCAAGACCTTGATTTTTTCTAGATGATTATTATATGGTGGGATGAATAAAATTTTGAAGGATCATGTATGTATAGGTTTGTTCAAAAGTTGAAATATTTAAAGGAACAAATGAAGACATGGAATTCCAAATCTTCCTATAACATTTTTAAAGAAAAGAAAGAAAATGAATCCAAGCTCAAAAATTTACAAGAGATAGTAGAAATTAATGGAATGGATTAGGATTCTTATGTGAAAGAAAAATAATTACTTTATGATTATCATAATGCATTGAAAAATAAGTCATATTGGTTCTAAAAATATAGAGAGAAATGTGAAGGATTAGGGTTTTTTCTTCTCAAAACGTCTCATCTTTTAGGAGCTATATCTTCACAAAGGGTTATATGATTCAGCTAATTCTTGGATCAACTTGTTTAGAATTTGAATAGATTTTAAATGATTAGTCATATGAAAGAATCTAAGCAATATTGATGGATATACGAACCTATGAAGTCAACCATATAGAACAAGGGCAATGATAATTATTCCTGTCACGAAAAATAAAATTGCAAATATTTGTCAGCTAGGGTTCGGATGATGGGAAGAGCAATGAAGGGCTAGGACTTTAGTGAGGTAATACATTCTATCTAGACAAAAAAATTCAACTAAGTTTTTTTTCCCTTTCTTTATCTTAGAAATTTTGCATGCAAATTATTATAAATTTTTTATCAAATATTATATTTTCTATAGGACATTTAGATAAATTTCAATAGATTTGAGTTTTAATTTCCTTTCCATGTACTGATTAATAGTTAAATCCTTAGAATCATATCTAGTGGTAGAGTTTAGTGAGCACACCTCAGAGAGATCCTCATTGCTCCAAGACGAGTTAGTTTTGGTAAATTTAATGGGTATTGGCTAGGGGCTTCAACCTTGAGAAAATGGATTGATAATACTTGGAAGTCTCTAGAAGTGATTCTATTCTCAAAGGTATATTCCTAGAAATTTTTTGTTCTAGAGAAGAAAGAGAAAAAAACCTAAAATAGAGTCTTTAGTTTATGGGAAAAGCAGGACTCTTCCTTACCTACTGATATGAAGGCTTTTCACCTAAAAATGTAAATCTATTCTTAGTACCAGTTTGGATTAGGATGTTTGGGTTACCCATTGAATTTTGAGAAATAGATACCTTCAAGGCAATAGGAAACACTCTAGGAGAATTCTTTGATATTTTAGATATGACAAAATATGGATTCTTGGCTATTTATGCTTTGATATTGGTCATGATTGATATAAGTAAAGCTTTACCAGAATCAGTAATAATTAAGTATGGGGATAATATGTGGATCTAAACCATATATTATGAAAACATATATTTTTATATGTAGAAGATGCCATGATGTGGGACATATTTAGAGATCATGCCCTAAGAAGAGCCCAAAAAAATCATATGATGAAGATGGTTTTCAACTTCCAAAAAATGGATCTAGAAAAATGAAAGAAAATAAATAGTGGAGACCAGTAAGGAAGGATATTGGAAGAAATACCAACTCTTTTGAGGCTTTAGCCTATGATGAAAAAGTAGATCAAAACTTAGAGGACACAATACAACAATTTCAACATATTATCAAGGAATTATTTATTCAGTATGATCCTTATTTAAGGAAGAACATTCTCGATGAACCTAAGGAATGTGTCTCATCAGATTTTGAAGACTCTCTTGAAGTACCATGCACCATTCAGGAGAAAAAAAATTGGTAAAGAAAATGCTTTTTTAGAAGTTAATACCTCTACCATTAATAATGAAATACCAAAAAATGAATAGGACAAGTCAAATGCTTATGTAATAGAGACACGAGAGGATAAATATGATGAAAAATAAAATTGTGAAATAATATTGAGGAATAGAATAATAAGACCTACTCATGATATAGGCAAGGCAAAAAAAAAACCCTAAAATTATCAAGCAAGATCCAGGGAAGCAAAAGCAAACATAGAGAAAAGAATATAAACTAAGTTGGTTGAACTTCTCTTTACCAAACAATAAAATGATATTGGCAATACGCAGGTGGGGCTGAAAGTCCCTAATGAGACTTGATTGTCATCTCATGGAATATAAGGGGTACTATTGCCCCCTCAAAGTAGAGGTGTATTAGGGACCTATGTTTAAGTAATAAGCTTGATATTATTTCTACCCAAGAAACTAAAATGACAAAAGAAGAAGTTTTTAAAACTATGAAAGTTGTATGGGCAAGATGTGAAGGGGATGCTATGGATTCTAAAGGAGCAATAAAGGGAATTCTAACTTGTTGGAATCCTTCTATAACCTCATGTGTAACCAATCATAAAACTAGGCATACTTACTACTTTGTAGATTATCATTTCATCCTTATCAATGTCTATGGACCTACAACTTAGTCAGGTAGATTAGAAGTTTGGAGTGGGATTGAAGCCTTTATGATAAGTAAAGACCAAGAAACCCAATTCATGATCATAGGAGATTTTAATGCCATAACCAAGTTGGATGAAAATTTTTGGGGAATTAGAAAATTAAGCCAAAGTATGAGATATTTCTCAACTTTTATTCAAAACAATAATCTATAAGAGGTCGAGTTTGAAGAGGAAAACTATAATGGAGACCAACAATAGGAGAGACCAAAACCTAATAGCAAAAAAAATAGATAGATGCATACTATTTGATCATTAGCTAGATGAATGACCTTGTGCTAAAATTAATACCTTAAAAAGTATTGGTTCAAATCATTGGCCAATAAGAGTTAAATTGGTGGTAAGTGAATTAAAAAAAGACCATATTTTAAATATGAGTAGATGTGGAAATATCATCCTTAATTTATTGATATGATAAGTCAAACATGGAATTATTTAGGTAATGGTGGGTTGCATGCTCTTCCAAATAAAATTAAATCTATGACATTTATATTAAAATATTGGAACAAGAACACTTTTGAAAATATTTATGAGAAGAAAGAAGAACTAAAATATAAACTTTCAAAATTACAAAAAGATGACCATAATAATCCAAGATCAGAGGAAAGGTGGTTGCTTAGTAAATATTATAATATTTTGAGTAAAGAGGATAAATTTTGGAGATTAAAATCATGACAGATGTGGTTAAAAGGAGATAAAAATATAAAGTTTTTTCATAGGATGGCTATAGTACAAACATCAACATCTATAATTAGTAGAATTAAATCAATAGAAGTGGTTTGGACTGAATATCAAAGTGATAGAGTAAAGTCTTTTTATCATAATATTCTAGGATCAGAGGAGACTGATGTTCTTAATGATAAACTTCTTCAATATGTTCCTTCAGTTATAACAAATTAAGACAATAAGAAACTGATGGAGCCTATTACTCTAGAAGAAGTTCATATAGATATTTTCTCTTTTAATAAATATAAATCCCCAGGTCTAGATGGGATCTCTACAAATTTTTACCAACATAATTGGGATATAGTGAAGGATTCTTTACTGGTGGTAATGTAACAATATAAGGTAAAAATAATACATACCATTAAAATAAATGCAACTTATGTTACCCTGATTTCAAGAAGGAAGGATGTTAAATTGTTTGATTTTTTTAGACCTATAAGCCTATGTAATATGACATATAATATTATCTCCAAAGTGATGGTAAATTTATTAATGTCATTGTTAGACAAAATTATTTTAGAAGATCAAGGAGTATTTGTGAAGGTGAGACAAATTTTGGATGGGATCATAGTAGCTCATGAAGTTATACATTCAATAGCTTCAAGAAAAGAAAAAACAATGATCTTAAAACTTGATATGAGTAAAGCCTATGATAGGATTAAATGGAATTTTGTTTTTATAGTTTTAGAGAAGTTTAGATTCAGGAAGAAATGGGTTATATGTATTAAAGCATGTGTCTCTATAGTTTCTTATTCAATTTTGGTCAGTGGATTAGTAACAATTTTTTTTAAAGCTAAGAGAGGCCTTAGACAAAGAGATCCTCTATCTCCTTATTTATTCATTATTATGGCAGATTTTTTGAGTAGGAACTTAAATAAAGCTTGCAAATATGGGCTTATAAGTGGACTCAAGGTTAGTAATAACATCAACAACATCACCCATCAACGGTTTGTAGATGATAGAACCCTTTTTAGAAGGGCAAGGATAAATCAGGCCAGAGTTTTGAATAAATTTTCAAAGGAATACGAAAGAGATTCAGGGCAAAAATTTAACAGAACAAAATCCAAAATTTACTTCCTTAACACTCCAACTAATATCAAAGCAAGAATTTGTAGGTTACTTCAAATGGAGGAGGCAAATTTACCAACAATTTATCCAAGGATTCCTTTATTTGAGGGGAGAATAAGGATAGAATTATGGAATCCAGTTATTAGTAAAGTTCAAAATAAACTTCCAACTTGGAAAGGTAGATGGTTATCATTAGCAGGAAGAGTGCAATTAATTAAGGTAGTCTTACAGGCCATTCCAACATATTATATGACATTGTATTATATGCCAAAACTAGTTGAAAAAGTTTAATTTATATTATGCGATTCTTTTTATGGTCGGGTTTACATGATAAAGGATATTTCCTTTTGTGAAATGGAGCAAGGTGTGTGATGATAAAACTAGGGGAGGTATTGGTTTAAGAGTTCTTAAAGATGCAAACTTAGCTCTTAGGGGAAAAGTAATCTGGAGATTGTACAAAGAGAGTCAAATACAATGGATAAGAATTATTCTAAGTATGTTGATCCTAATGACACAAGTTTAATATTTATTGCATTCTCTCTACCAAATGGTTCTACTCTTTGGAATGGTTTAAAAAAACCTATTGATCTTATGATTAAAGGTTTAATATGGGTGGTGGAAACTGGAGAAAAAAATTATATTTGGATAGATACTTGGTATGATAAACAACCACTCAATTTAGTTCCAATTTTGAAACCTTGTATGAGATTGCTTCAAGACAAATATGTGATAGGGTTTCAAACATTTTGTACAAGGATAAGGAAGGAAGACACAAATGGAAATTTAAAGTATACAAGAAACTGATGCTAGAATTGAGTAGAAAGATAACAACTATGATTATTCTAAGGGGAGCCAAGGATAAATTGATTTAGGAGTTGAATAGCTCAGGAGATTACACAACAAGAAGTGGATATAATGTACAACACCAACAAAATAATAATAACACTAGAATATGGAGAGATATTTGGGATAGCCCGAGCATTCTTAAGTTCAAAATGTTTGTTTGTCTAGTAAGTCATAGAAGAATTTTATCTTGGGATAACCTTATGAAAAAGGGTTTTCATAGTCCCTCTCAATGTGTTCTTTGTAAAAAGGAGGAGAGCATAGAACATCTCTTGGGACATTGCTCATTAGTCTAGAATATATGGTAATGGATTCTTATTATGTTTGGTAAATGAATGGTGATGAATAGTAGAATTGAAGATTGGTTAAAGCAATGGCAGAGCACTTATAAAAGTGAGGATTTACAGATAATATGGGAAATATCAAAAGATACAATACTTTGGATCGTATGGCTAGAAAGGAATAGAAGAATATTTTAAGGAAAGGAAAGCAGTTTATAGGTAAAAAAAAGGAAGATATGTTCAGCCATAGAGGAGTCTAAACCAACCCTATCAACTCACACAATCCCTAATTTGGAATTAGAGAGCCTTTATAGATGAAGTCAATTCATTAAATATAATTATGATGTTGGGTACAAGAGATGCAAAAATAAGACAAAGAATATAAAGTGGAAACCACCATATGTGGAGTGGGTTATATTGAATTCTAATAAAGCATATAAAAGAAATCTAGGACCAATAGGAGGAGGAGGAATAATTAGAAATAATAGAGGAGATATTTTGTCTCATTAGGCTTTCAACAGTGGATTGAGACAAATAATGAAGTTGAAGCTTGGGTAGCTTTAGAAGGGTTAAAAATATACAAACAAATGAAATGGAACAGAATATGGATGGAAGGTGATTCTCTCAAAATAATAAATGTAATTTTGAGGAAAGCTAAGTCTCCATGGAATTTACAAGAGATAATTGTAGAAATTCAAGATCTTGCTAAAGAGTTTGAAGAAATAAGGTATAAACATACATTAATGGAAGGAAACAAATATTCAAATAGGCTAGCCAATAGACAGGTTATGATTGAGGATCATGAAGTTAAATTCTCCTTTCCATGGTTATAGGAAGTAGTAAGTTTAGTTGAAGCTAACAAGAAAATGTTGATTGCCTGAATCAATTAATGATTAAGATTTATGTTAATGCTTTCCATTGTTAATATATGATTTATTTTATAACAATAATGTGTTTTCATATAAACTATTTATTAAAAATTTTGTGGTTGCACTTGTGTTTCAGGAAGGAAACTAGCAATCCAGATTTGGTAAAATGGACTATGATAGTGTGATGTTTTGGAAATATTACTCTACTAAGATGCAATGCATAGATAATAGAGGTGAAGTTTTGTATTGTGAAGGCTACTATAGGAAAATATCAAGAAGGATATTGAATTCTGAAATATTTGTATTCATCCAAAAATAAAAATATCCAAAAAATGAAAATCAAGAATTCAAAGAGTTTATGTAAAATGATATAGGTTTCTAGCTATAGCATCTCAATTGATATGAGAAGTGTATCTATTTCTAAAATTTCAAGCTCTAAAGAAGAGAGTTGTAATTTTTCAAGGGTGGGGGAACCGAGTACAACCCCTTACCATCCAGCCAAAAAAATAGAGAGAGAAATGGCTCAAGTAAGGAGATAGAAATACAAAACAAAATTATGATACAACAAAAATAAATTTTTTTGTTTGTCATATCAAAAATATTATAACTCCAGGTGGAAGAAATATTGAGGATGAAGAAGATATAAGGAAAGAAGCAATTAATTATTTCAAAAATATTTTTTCAAATATAGACAAGATAAGGAGGCATAAGGTAAGTTTTTGCAAAATATTCCATCAATTATCACATAAGGACAAAATGAAAGCTTGATGAAGAAGATATCTATGGAGGAGCTCCATAAAGCAGTTTTATCTTTCCATCCTAACAAGGCACCTAGTCCTGACGGATATCTTGCAATTTTCTTTTAAAACATTTGGGATATATTGAAGAGTGATATGTTAGTTTCGGTTGAAGAAGCTAAGTGAGATCAATGCTAATTTTATTACCTTGGTTCCTACGAAATGAGACACAAAATATTTTGATAATTTTCATTTAATAATCCTTTGTAATATGTTTTATAAGATCATTTCAAAAATTATGGCAAACAAGTTGAGGGGCATTCTAGGGTGTCTTATCTCAGAGGAACAACGTGGCTTTTTTCATGGTAAATAAATTATTGATGGTATAATTATGCAAAAGAGGCCATACATTCTCTTCATTCCATGAAAAACTAGGTATGCTTTTGAAATTAGATATGAAAAAAACATATGATAGGGTTTCCTAGAATTTTCTACATGCTATTATGAGAATGTTTGGCTTTGATTATAGTTTGTGTGAGTGGATTAAATGTTGTTATAGCACTAAAAAAAAAAATATTTTGATCAATGGTTCTCTTGTTGGTTACTTCAAGTCATCTTGTGGACTTTGTTAAGGTGGTCCACTTTCTCCTTATCTATTTATTATTCTGTGGAAGCATTAGGGAGAGGCTTTTCAAAGGCAAAAATGGAAGGAAAAATCAAGGTTATTCAAGTTGCAAAAATTGGTCCTTCTAAATCTCATCTCTAATTTGTTGATGATACTTTTATTTTAGGCCATCCCTCAATAATTGAGGCCATGGAGTTTAAATCGATATTATCATACTATGAGAAGGCTACTGGACAGTTGGTAAATACTACAAAATCCAAGATTTTTTTATTAACATTGCCCTAGATTTACAACAAATTATTGTGAATATTTTAGGGATTAAAACTGAAATTTTTGCATCAACCTACTTGGGTATTCCATTGTATGATAAGGGAAATAAAAAGGATCTTTGGATCTATTTTTGGATAGAATGAAATATTGCTTGGCAGGTTGGAAAGGTAAGTTCTTAACCATGGTAGGAAGGTTACAACTCACGAAGACTATATTACAATACATTCCTATTTATATGATGTCACTTTCAATATTACCAACAAGTATTGCATCAGAAATTGATAAAATTCAAAGAGACTTTCTATGGAAAGGTTGTGAGAAAAAAATTAGGTTTCCTCTTTTTAAGTGGGATAGGGTTTGCAAATGAAAGAATATTGGAGGAGCGGGCTTGAGAAATTGGAGATTTATGAATTTGGAATTAGGAGCAAATCTTGGGTAGAGATTATTCAAATATCAAGGAAAGAATTGGATAACAATATCACTTCAAAATATATAGTAGCAGTGAGTGCGGGTGCAAGCCAAGATTAAGTGTAGTAGTAAGTGCAAGCATGATCTGGGAGTAAGTGCAACAACAAGTGTGATTAAGTGCAGTCAAAAGTGAGTGAGAATGAGTGCAACCAAAATTGAGTGCAAGCATAGGCCAAGAGTAAGTGCAACAACGAGTGTGAATACAAACTAGGAGTGAGTGTGAAAGCCAAGAGCAAATGAGATCAAAGAGGAAGTGTAAACCAAGAGGGAGTGTGAGCTAAGATTCAATCATGGAAAAATAGCGATAGGTTCATCTACAATGCATCAATGCTTCAAACCCTTTCCATGAATGTGTGGAACATTATTTCTAAAAAAAAATTGAAGCCAAGGAATACCAAGAAAAAGAAGAGACAAGAGAAATTGTGAGCCAAGAGGGAGTGCAAGTTGGGAGTAAGTGTGAGGCAGGAGAGAGTGCGAGGTAGGAGAGAGTGCAAACCTATTGTGTAAAATTCAAGCATCCTTAAGGTATCTATCATGCTACCCGAATTTTTAGATTCACAATAAGAAATACAAGCTCTAGTGGACTTGTCACTTTGAATTGTGAAAATATTTTAATATGAATTCATAAAATACTAGTTCAGGTCTAGATACCCCAATAAGAGCCTAATTGACAATGGATATTCTATCCCTTTGTCTCAACTAGATCAGATGGATTTCATTATGGGTTTGGATTATGACCAAGCTAATGTAGCACTTTCGGACTTGATTTCAAGAATGCATATCGGTGTCTTGTCTATTGGGTGACTATAGCAAAGTTTAACCGATTTTATGAAATAGTAAGAAAAAAAAAATTAACTGACATACCCATATTCATTTTAATATCATAATCAATACAAGCATTAAATTAGTGAGAGAAAACATTATTTTTTAATTCAAATAATGCAATGCACAAATAAACAACATACACAAAGTGATACAAAATATGCCAAAGAGCAAGAGCCAAAATTTATATTATGTTCAATGTCAAATGATTACAATGTTAGAGCCTAGTGATGTGCTTAGGTCTCTTAGAGAACAAAATACAATAATTCACCTTGTTCAAATAATGTAACAAGGGAATCCTAATCTATTATCCTAATTGTAGTGACATGAAGACTTCAACTCCTTGAAGCAACTCCTAAAAATAATCTTAGGCAGACTAACTTGACTCTTGGTAATACCTACACAAAGGTGAGAAGAACTTGAGAAATGGAAAATGAAGACAACAAAGGAATATATAGTCGACCTAGACAAAATACTCAGAATACCTCTTGTAGAACTAGCTACTCTCATGCTTGATGATGAATTCTAGCCTTGGAGGTCTCTTTTATAATTTGAATTCTATAATTCTATTTTGAATACTTGGTGCATATGCAACCACTTGAAATATTCTCTACCATTGATTTTTGTGAATGCATTACAACAAAAATTGGGCTATCACATGTTTTCAAAATTGGCAAAACTGACCACCTGTCCTCAAAACAGTTATTTCGGTTGTTCTTGTTCTATGACTTGCACTAGTTCTTTGTCTCCTTCTACAGTATTGGGCCTAGTGTTAACTTCTTATTTGTCTTCTTCTAAAATTTCATATCCCAATAGGACTGCAATATGATACCAGGCTTCATCACAAAAAGAAGAAGTTGACTTAGCTTCATGTTCTATGCTCATTAGTTGATTGATATTCTTTTTAGTCAATAGCCCATTTTCGTTAGCAAATTTGACTCTCTTGATTCATTTGGGTCAATTTTTTCAACTGTTGTGCTAACTCTTGTTCATTCCCTCTATTATATTTGAATTTAGTTATTCTATTGGTTATGAATTCTTCACAACTATTTGTTTTCAAGATCTCCTCAAGGGAATCACAACCTTGTATTCCAATATCATCCATCCCTTTTTTCAATTCATTCAAATCTTGGAGAAAATTCTCCTAGTATGGCCTCTCACGAAGGTAAGTACTCATCTTCTAAAATTTTATTATATAGTCGTAATTATGTACATTTGTAGTTGTGACTTGTTTTTTTTTTACTTGGCTATATTCTTTCTTGTATTTATGGTAGATGGGATTGATAGACAACGCTCTTCAATCTGTATCCTATAGTAGACTCTATGTAGTCTATGATATATTCATTATTTTTGCTACTTATTTGAAGATATTAGGTAAGGTTTTCACCTGCAACTTCACTTCTTCTATAAACCCTTACTTGTAATGTTCTATAAATGTAGTATTGTCAAACTGTTACTCAGTTTGGACTAGTTGTTTAGATTAGGCTGGTGACTCTTGTTCTTGTAGCTTTTTTATTTTCTCTTGTAATTTACTTAATTGTTCCTGCAGTCTATTGTTTTCAAATCGTAATTAATTTTTTTCTTCTCTTACCCATTTCATCTTAGCTTTTTGAGCCTTCAATCCTTTTAATTCTTCTTCGATGGCTATCACGTTTTGAGCTTGATTTATAAATTCAATTCTCATCATGTCTATGGAGTCTCCTTTTACCTTCATCACCTTATTCTTTGGATCGATAAAGAATTTTGTTGCACTTTTAGGCAAAGGTAACGTAATGTGATATCAGAACCTCCTTATGCAGTCTTTTGTTGAGTCATTTATTGCCTAGCATATTCTTCATCAGTTACTTGTTCTAGAGTAGTTATCTATTCTTCTTATTTGGCATTGAATTGAATATTCATCTCCTTTTCTTAACTAAGATCACTGAATGAGAAGATTCTAAAGTTAAACCAACTTTTTATTCGAGCCCTTTTGGATGGTAGAGAGTTGGAGAAAGATGTTTCCTCTGGAACATGTTCTCTTGGGAGATTTCCAAGTCCTTCAACCTGTGTGATCTTCTTCATGGTTTTTGAGGGATCTTATATTTTTCATTATCGATGACTAGATGCATAGTAGGGGCATTGTTTACCAGTTTTGTTTGCTATTAGGGAATGATTAGCATATTACTAACTTCTTCAACTATTTTAGCAATTGATATGGCCAACTTTTCTTGCACATATCCGAAGGCATCCTCCTAAGGAGTTGGTTTGATTTGCTAAAAAGTTGTTTCTACAAGCGGGACCTCCTGGATAACTATTTCAATTCTCTCTATATCCTTTTCGAGTATTTGGAGGAAGGGATCTTCGAGCTCATCAAGTTGGGTAATTGGTATCAATGGATCATAAGCCTCTACAATTCCAATCTAATCATATTAAGCTCAGCCTTGTACTTTCCAACTTCCTCTATTGAAGTGTAAGGTCTTTCATTTATCTCCCAAACACCTTTTAAATTTTCTTTTTTGGTGATAGTAATTTGCATAGCATCCTCGAAGTGATCCTTTTCATGCCCCATATGCAACTTTATTACTTTTTATATTTCTCTATCATATTCTCCATGTGGATCATATGCTCTCTAAGTAATTTATGCAAAGTTGTAATAATTCATTCTCTAGATGGCTCTGAGTAGGCTATATTACCTTTCGTAAATGTAGTGCCCTAGCTTAAAGGGCAACTTGAGCCAAGGGATTCTTGCTTTACCTCTAGTAACCCTCATTTTCACTTCTTTGGCTACTTTCCTGGCAATTTCCAATGTAGCTATAGACATTGGGCAGTATTTTGGAAGTGCTTTCAGGGGTATCTTTGCACCATATATTCTAATATACTTAAATTATCTTACAAAAAATAAGTCTCCTAACTTAGTTGCATGCAAGAAGTTAGCTATTCTAGAACTGATCCTTGATTTATCTTGACCACACAGCTTGTGATGGATAACAGTAGCAAATATTATGACGAATTCACTAAAACTAGACCAACCCTCTTGAATCCAAGATATTCTTTTCTAAACTAGTTCAACATTCACCCCTCTTAGAGCCCAAATCATTTGGGCACTCAATTGACCTACGATAATATGTATAAGAAAAGAGTAGTATATGAATTCTGGTATTAGCTTTCTTTTTTCTTTAGTGGCTTCTTGTAATGCTGAGAGTTGTTTGTGTAAGTTTTATTCTATGATTTCTTCCCATGAAGACATGGGTATCCTTCCTATTTTGTTCAACTACATTGCCATAAATATTACTTTTCTTCTGATATTATCCAGTTGTTATTCCCCAATGCAATATTGATAATATCCACATAATCCTTAGCCCAAGTTTTAAGATTGACTCTCTCAATGGGAAATTTGTAAGAAACTTCATAATATTAACCAAATATTTTTGGATAAAATGTCGTATTAAGCATAAAGGATGACTGCAATTGGAGTACCTTAGCTTTGGGGTCTAATTTCGATGGAGAAAGGTTGAACACCTTTTGAATGACTTCCTTTGTAATTCTAAAAACCTTTTGATTTTGATGATTAAGGATAGCCTTGGAGTTTGAATCTTTTACTACTATCAACCATGACAAGAGATCAAACAAATGATAAACCTTGGGGTAGATAAGTTTCCCTAGGTTGTTATTCCACTTGTTACAGTATGGGTTGTCTGCATATCAATCTATTTTTGCTCTTCTACATAAATATTTAAGTAACGTTTGGTGTTTCTTGTAGTCTTCATGTGTGTGCTCAAAGAAATAAATGACCTCATCTTCAAACTTCTATATTTTTTCTTCTATTATTACCCTATTCGATCCTACCTATGCTAAGACATCCTCTTTTTTCTTCTTAATCAACTTTTTAAATAAATTTTTGTATGGGTATGCTTTAGGGACTTTCAAAACTTTGTTTGTAATTTCATTATCGTGCATCTTATGAGTTCTAGAAAACTTCTTAGGAAGCTGGAAGATTTCTTAGAAACACTAGAAGAAGCCATGGTTGTAAAACTACAACACTGACATTTGAACTCTCTTTCCTCGATTATCCTTTCTGAATTCTCACACTAAAATGTACTTACGGTGAAGTTTCAAATATTTTGAGTGATGTTTTTAAAATGGTGTGGGATGTGGTTCGCATGCGGTGCTTTAATTTTCATGCACCCACCATATTTAGAAATAGTCCTTGTAATTGTGGCCATTATGCATTTCTGTAATGGTTACAATTGTATTCTTATGAGAACTTGATATCATGACTGGCCTAGCAAATTTACCAATTCATTGTCTTGGACTTTCATTAGTGCCACGTCGAACTTAGCCTTTCTAGGATGACCACTTTCAAGATCCTTGTAATCACATTTCCAATTTTTGTTAGTCATTGGTAAAAGTATATACGTACCTTGAGTCATCGTTTGGTTTCACCACCCGATGTGAGATATTTACTTTTTGATTTCCAATGGAGGTCAAACTATTGATCTGTTTGATTGAACCTATACCATTGATATTCCTTCATGCGAATGGGCATATCATTGATTGGTTTGAGCTATCACTAATGCATAGGTGATAGGGCCTTTGATTCAGTGATGGGAGAGGGACTATCACTAATTACTAGTGCTATCCTTACCTGATCAACGATGAGAATATTTTATTGGCGATGGTAATTCTTTAGAGCGAAAATTTTAATGAGTGACTTACCTCTTTTTGAATGGCACCATAACTATTTGACTTGGGTTGTTGTGGATGGATTAGCATCTAAATATATCAATTACGATGCAAAGAGAGTTATGTTACCTTTTGGTAGTATGTTCACTGAAGCTTTGGGGCTATCACTGATGAATGAGCGATGGAGAATGATGATCGGTGATAGGGTTTAGATGAAGATATTGGGAGATAACTTTTGGGGTTTAGGCCATGAAAAATATTTTAGGTAATCTTAGGCAATTGTAAGACCAAAATGGACTTCTTTAGATGTGCGCATAAGAAACTTAGGAAATTAAATGATTAAAGGCCTTTGAAGATACTCATGACTTAATGAATCATCACAACGTTTGTACGAATGGGAGGGGAAAGATATGTTATGATGCCTAGACCCTTAGGTTATGTGAAAAGGGCACGTCATTGATCCTTTAGGGTGGTCACCGATATATCGATGATGGGGCCTTAGCAAAAGCGACAGTGAGATATTTTATCATTCAAACTTGATGTGGTCATTGATTGACCATCGTTGTTGATGTTTGATCAGTGAGAGGATTCTCTCATCGACGATAGTGATCTCTTCAAGGATACCTAAGTTTTTAGGCTTAGGAAAACTTAGAATGAGACCTTAATAAATTCCTTGGATATGAGGGAATTATGGTCAACAAAGAAAACTTTTGATAGACTTTGAGTTAGTGTTATCACCGATTGTTTAAGGTAATCATTGATGGATGAGAGATGGGGGAAAAAAATGAGCAATGAAGGAACATGCTTGGTTTAAATGTTATGAACTCATGAAAAATTATTTGGGGAGAGGACTAAAGTGTGGACTTTAGGGAATATGTTTTCATTTTGGAAACATGACAATTTACGCTAAAGGAGAATTGGAAACCTTGGGGAATTTATTTTTTGAAAACGAATTAAAACATGAATTTATTAAGGCTGAAATGACTTGTTAGGACAAAAACTATCATTTGTGATTCATTAAAAAAGGACTTTGGACCTCAATAAACCCATGACCTTTTATTTAAACATCCAATGCTTCTTAATAAGACTTAGACTCTTGAATTTGATATGTCTTAAAAAATTAGGGGTATAAACTGGGTTGGAATTATGCAACCCAACACTGACTCTGACTAGGATAGAGGACATGAATGGCTCTAATGACACGTGAATGTTCCTGAGAACTCAAGAATATTTGGTTGTTAATTGGGAGACCACAACAATTCAAAACAAGAACCAATAGCCAGAAAAAAATAAGGAAATTGGTGGAGATTGATTATATTCAGTAAAATCATATGACCTAGCTTAAAAAAAAATGAACTTCATCTTATAGGGAAACAAATATTTTAGCAACGTCTCAACATAGAGTTGGGATATATTTAATTGGAATTTGCTATCTCATCATATCTTGGCTTGTGTGTGTCTTGTTCATTCATTTTTATTCTCTGATCAGTTAAAATTTTATCATATTGGCAGGAGTTGGGCCTGTTAAATATTTCACTGTAAATGGTATTTACCTTTGCATTGATCCACTGCTAGCTAGGTGTCCATAGCCCTAGTGGATATGACCTCGATTCCCTCTAGACCTTCTCTATTATCAATCAAGCATCTATAGCCTCTATATATATTATCTAGACAAACCAAGTACTTGTTTACTTTGCATTATTTATATTTTTCTTCTAATTAGAGAATAATTATGATGAATTGAAAATTTTATAGTGTGCATGTTGGGTTAGGAATCTGTAGGCTAAAAATAAGAGTGTAGATGTTTTTGGCTCAAAACATCCTACCAATGATGACTTCATTCTTTGTGGATTTGAAATAACCTTAAAACTTGTGGAAGATGTGAAGCTTTGGCATAATGCACAATAATCTTTAACTTAATTTGTTTTAGCTCAATACCTGTGGGACAATTGCTTAAAACCTGGCCTATAAGTCCTCAATATCATTTCTCCTTAATATGGATCCTCTTTTCTTAACCGATTAATAATAATTCTATGTGAAACAGACACCTTATCACGACAAAGAACATAACAACTACTGGATAGAAGTGATGATAGAGCAAAAAAGGAAAAATATTAGGATCCTCCATCCTAACATTATTAGTTAGTATTAGTTAGTATTATTAATCATTTAATTATTATATTATTAACTCATAAAGTGAACCATCGCATCTCTTCATAACATGAACCATCACGTCTCTTCATAACGTGAACCATCACGTCTCTTCACCAACGTAGATTTAGGGTAGATATATATATTAGGTTGGCCATTCACACAAATCATCCAAATAAGAAGAATAAAAGTAGTATTAAATATTTAAATAAGGGATCCCCCTATAGTGGCAAAGCGATTACAAGGGAGCCCCCTTTTGAGTGGCCTGCAATTACATTTATATTAAATTATTTATTAATTTTACAGTAAGACCTTGGGGTCTTACCATTTGGTATCAGAGCCATGTGGGACCCAACCATGTGGGAATTGATTAAGGTTCTTCATCAAAACACTACCATGTGTGAGTATGAAATTCGATTTAAGGATATCACCAAACACAACACAAGGTTGGATGAAGCATTTCTCATATATTGCTTCATCAATGGATTGAAAGAGGAAATTAAAATGGAGGTGATGAAGTTCAAACCCTATACCATGATGCAGACCATTGGATTAGAAAAAATAGTAGAAGACAAATTAAATGCTCAACATGGAATAAGAAGGAATGAACAAGATTATAAAAGCAAAAACATTGAAATTATTGACAATATTTTGAGCGATATCGAATATCTAATAAATACCAAAGTGGAAGCTAAGGAAGATGAGAAAGATGAGGAATATGTAGAAAACAAGGAAAATGAGCAAGAAATATCCCAAACACCTTATCACAACAATAAAGGCAATACGGTTGATATGCCATAAGTGATCGATGCATCAGGTAAGTATGAGGTAGACATTTCTGAAGTGACTCATTATGGCCAAACATGCACTCTACAAGAAATACACTCAATTTCCTCTCCAATAGTGAGTTATTGCCAGAGGGTCAAACCTATTCAAAAACAAGGCAGAAAGGTGACTACACACTCCTCCATTACCTCTCCTAGGGAATAATAGGAGAATGTAGAAGTTTTACCACCTCTTTTTATGCATCATTTTAAGGTATTTGAAGAAACCCAAGGGTTGCCCTTCCCTCATCATCACACATTTGCTAATTTTTTTGGCAACCCCACGCTAACGCTCCATCCTTCTTGATATCCCTGCCTACGGAATGATAACATTAAAATATTCCAATAACTTACGCAAATCCTTCTTAGAAAACAAAGGACAAAGCTCCTCACTTTGAGATTTGAGGAAAAAGCTCTTTTTAAGGAGGGTGGCATGTTAGGATCCTCCATCCTAACATTATTAGTTAGTATTAGTTAGTATTATTAATAATTTAATTATTATATTATTAACTCATAAAATGAACCATCACATCTCTTCATAACGTGAACCATCACGTCTCTTCATAACATGAACCATCACGTCTCTTCACCAACGTAGCTTTAGGGTAGATATATATATTAGGTTGGCCATTCACACAAATCATCCAAAGAAGAATAAAAGTAGTATTAAATATTTAAAGGAGGGAGCCCCCTATAGTGGCAAAGCGATTACAAGGGAGCCCCCTTTTGAGTGGCCTGCGATTACATTTATATTAAATTATTTATTAATTTTACAGTAAGACCTTGGGGTCTTACCAGAAAATACCTTATTAGAATGTTTGCAAGAGTGATGACCCTCTTATTACTTCCAGATGGTCATTATTTTCTTGAATGTTTTTGTATTGGTTACTCTAGAGAATAACGGTTCATAGAGAAGCAAGATAGGGATTGATGCCTCTTTTCTCCTTGATGTTGAGCTTTTGGGTTGATTCTCTTATAAGTATGAGTTCATGCTTTATTCGTGACTTGGAGGCTCATACTTTTAGACTGTGTCAGAGTCATGCATTTCTTGCATTATGTCCTTTTAGTCTTTTTTTTATTTATTATTATGAAACAATTTCTTAACCTCTGGATATAGGGTAAATTTTAATTTCCTTTGTTTCTTTCTGAAGGGCTTGGTTTATGTTATCGATTTTTTATATTTCCAAACAAGAACATCTCTTAATCAGGTGGTATGTGTTTTCTTGATCCCTATTACTTTTTGTGGCACGATATTTCTTTGTTCTGACTACCCAACTCATGTGAAATTCCTAATGATATCTTCATATTTTCTTTAGTGCTGGTCTTTTGGGATTTGATTTTGAAAAGGAATAAAAAATGGGATATTATTTGACTCTTTATTAGCAGACAAAAACCAAGCCGCATGTTTTTCAAGTTTACTTGTTACTAAATTTTTGAAATCTAAACTCTTTGACCAACCTAGTTGTATTGTACCTCCTAACAACATGGAGTAGATAGAATATTTATCCATTATGGCAACATTCATAACCATTATTTCCTTTTGACATTAGCCGACAATGGTAGGTGGTTCTCTAGTAATGTTAACGCATGAAACTCATTTTTTATTCTTCACAAGATTAGAGAGATGATTCTTCATACAAGAAGGACCCAAAAGATCAACTACTTGCTTTGTTATAGTGTTATGTGAGGCTTTAATACTAAGTGTGTGATTATGAATGACATATTTATCCCCTAGATCTGATATATCTCTCAAAGAGACATAGAAGGTATTTATTGTAGATGGGGTTATGTTTTTACAATCTTTTATACTTGAAGGTCTATTTGATAAAATTTTGTGCTGATAAATAAGCTTAATGGCTTTAGAGACATTACCTATATATTTAGGAGTGGTTTCTTCTTATAATGTAATCTCTTAGTCAGCATCTCCTCCAAAATTAATTATGTTTTTAGACTTGTGATCAATCAGTTTTATTTTGTGGTTTCCTTATGCATCAGACTTCTCAAAGAGAACCTCATATTCAAACTCATCATTATCGGTTGTCGATCCTTTAGCCTGTACTATTTTTTTGGACAATACCTCTTCTTCTGAATGTCATTCTTGTATCTCATCCATATCAAAATCATTCATCTCATCTATTGTACTATGGATATATTAAAAATCTTCTGCTACTATAATATGGTCCCATTTGACTTCATCAAGTTTGACATCATAATTTTTATCATAATGTTCTTATTTTTTGGAAATTAAAGTTCTTTGTTCTTGACAGACCTCGATATCTTCTTTAGATTTAGAATGTTTATCCTTGAAATCTAATTCGATCCTAACTTCTTCACCAGGTCATTCATTCAGTTTTATGTTGGGAAGCTGAATAAATGCCACAAATAGAAGGATTATGCAATGCATCACAGACAGAGCAATATAGGGAAACAATGTAAAAATAAATTAGTTGCTTCTCCTTTTTGGATGTCTACATTTCTTTTAAATGCATGTGAATTTTTTTTGGAACTTGGTATGCCATAGGGATATTTATAATTGTATCATACATTTCTGTTATTGCATTAGATTTTGAGAAGTATGGCTTGACATTTCCCCTATCCATCATATTATTTTCTACGAGAACAACCTTATTCATGCATTCATCAATAGTTTTCATTTTTTCTCTCCTTAGTTCATAATTGAATTTCACAGAGAAAGCATTCTCATAGAAGCAAATGGACTGATGATCGTTGGGTTTTGACCTGGTAGGAATTTTATTCTTAACTTTAATAAATCTCTTATTAAAATCATAGATTGATCTGTTTACCCTCCTCTTCATGGTTGCCAATTAATTCAGTAATGACTACTCATTTTTCCTTTCTTTTTATTTCTTCAAAAACACTTCCTTCATGAATTGGATATTAGAGATGTGATTTTCTGGGAGATTGTTGAACTAATATCTGGCATCATTTTCTAAAGTTTAGAGGAATAGCCTAAGGACTACGTCTTCTTCTTTGACCTCAAGGCTATCTAAGGCATACATAAATCTCTTGATATGTTCTTCCCCAGTAACAACATTATCACCTTGGAATTTAGGCAAGTATTTATGGGCTTTGCTAGGGAGGTCATGGAGATCTAGGGGCAACTGAAAAAATTTATATCTATTAGTTCTCCAAGTCTAAAGGTTTTAGTTATTTTGTTTATTCTAATTATTCTGATTATTCGGAGGGGGAGGATTGACCATGATAGTCACAAGGGGGATGGTAGCAACTACACTTATAGAAGGATTAGTAGTCAAAGTACCTTTAATAGAATGATCTAATAAGCTAGACTTATCATTTAATGAAACAATGCTTGTTAACAAAGATATTTTACTGCTACAATATGATTTGTTTTTATAAACTTTATTTTTAGGAACTAGGTTCTTTTTATTTCGGATAAATACCTCTAAGTCTTCAAATTCTTCAAGGATTTGCTTGTAGCTCCTTGTATGCGCTAGATCATATTCTTGATTCTTCTTTGGGTTTGTTCAGTTCAGATTTTCCAGCACCAATATACAAAAGGATCTCTCTCTAGCTAATATTACTTAGCTTTACACTCTCTAGATTTCTTCCAAACTCTTAGAGATACCCATGAATGAGAACATAAAAATACCCATGTCAGGAAATCGATAGAGCAAGGGTCAAAAAGTGTCTATGGTTTGACGATTTCTAATAAGTGGTTTAGAATATCATGGGGAGATATACCAAAGGAATACAAACAACACAAGAGTTCATCCCCGACAATGGTGCCTTTAATCTATTATGGAAAATTTAGGCATCCTTAAGATATCTGTCACGCCATCCAAATTTTTAGTTTCACAAAAAGAAATGCAAGCTTTGGTGGACTTACCGCTTTGACCTGTGAAGATATTTTAATATGATTCTTGAAATACCAGGTCAGGTCTAGACACCCCAATAAGAGCCTAATTGATAATGGATATTCTATCCCTTTAGCTCAACCAGATCAGGTGGGTTTTATTATGGGTTTGGATTATGACCAAGCTAATGTAACTCTTTCAGCATTGACTTCACGAATACAGATCGGTGTCTTGTCTATTGGGTGGCTATAGCAAAGTTTAACCAATTTTATGAAATAGTAAGAAAAAAAATAACTAATATACCCATATTCATTCGAATATCGTAATCAATATAGTCATTAAATCAGCAAGAGAAAGCGTTACTTGTGAATTTAAATAATACGATGCACAAATAAACAACATACACACAACGATACAAAATATGCCAAAGAATAGAAGTCAAAATATGTATTGTGTTCAATGTCAAATGATTACAATGTTAGAGCCTAGTGATGTGCTTAGGCCTCTTAGAGAACACAATACAATAATTTGCCTTGTTCAAATAACATGACAAGGGAATTCTAATCTACTATCCTAATTATAGTGACATGAAAACTCCAGCTCCTTGAAGTAACTCCTAGAAATGATCTTAGATAGACTAACTTGACTCTTGGTAATCCATGCACAAAGGTGAGAACTTGAGAAATGGAAAAAAAAGACAACAAAGGAAGATACAATCGACCTAGACAAAACACTCAAAATACCTCTTGCAAAACTAGCTACTCTGATGCTTGATGATGAATTCTAGCCTTGGAGGTCTCTTTTATAATTTGAATTCTGCAATTTTGTTTTGAATACTTGGTGCATATGCATCCACTTGGAATCTTCTATATCACTAATTTCTATGAATACATTACAACAAAAACTGAGCTATCACAGGCTGTCAAAATTGGCAAAACTGACCACCTGTCCTCAAAATGGTTATTTTGGTTGTTCTTGTTCTGCGATTGGTTCAGGTTCTTTGTCTCCTTTTATAGTGGTGGACTCAGTGTTAACTTTTTCTTTATCTTCTTCTAGAATTTTAGATCCCAATAGGATTGCAATTTGACACCAAGCTTCGTCACAAAAATAAATCGACTTAGCTTCATGTTTTATGCTCATTAGTCGATTGATATTCTTTTTAGTCAATGGCCCATTTTTATTAGCAAATTTGACTATCTCTTGGTTTGTTTGGGTCAATTATTTCAACTGCTATGCCAACTCTTATATGTTATCTTTATTACATTTGAATTTAGTTATTCTATTGGTTATGAATTCTTCACAACTATATGCTTGCACGAGCTTCTTACGGGAAACATAGCCTTGTATTCCAATATCATCAATCTCTTTTGTCCATTCATTCAAATCTTGGAGAAAATTCTTCCAGTATGGCCTCTCACAAAGGTAAGCACTCATCTTCTAAAATGTTGTTCTATAGTCGTAATTCTATCCATCTGTAGTTGTGACCTATTTGTTTTTTACTTTGCTATATTCTTGTATTTTTGGTAGATGGGATTGATAGAAAGCGCTCTTTGATCTGCATCCTACAATGAACTCTGTGTAGTCTGGGATATATTCATTATTTATGCTACTTCTTTGAAGATATTAGGTAAGTTTTTCACTTGTAAATTTAGTTCTTCTATCAACCATTGCTTGTAATGTTCTATAAATGTAGTACTGTCAAACTATTGCTCAATTTGGAATGGTTGTTCAGCTTGGGCCTGTGACTCTTGTTATTTCAATTTTTTGATTTCCTCTTGTTATTTACTTAATTATTCCTAAAGTCTATTTTTTCAGACCGTAATTGTTTTTTTCTTCTCTTACCCATTTCATCTAAGCTTTTTAAGCTCTCAATCCTTTTAATTCTTCTTCAATGGTTGTGATTATTTGAGTCTGAGTTATCAGTTCAGTTTTCATCATGTCTATGGAGTCTCCTTTTACCTTCATCACCTTATTCTTTGGATCAATAAAGAATTATGTTGCACTTTCAGGCAAAGGTAGCATAATGGTGACATCATAACCTCTTTGCGCAGTATTTTTTTGAGCCATAAATTGCCTAGCAGATTGTTCGTTAGTTACTTGTTCTAGAGTAGTTATTTGTTCTTCTTCTTCGACATTGAATTGAATATTCATCTCTTTTTTCTTAACTAATATCACTAAATGGAATACTTCTCAAGTTAAACCATCTTCTATTCGAGCCCTTTTGGATGGCAGAGAGTTGGGGGGAAACGTTTCCTCTAGAACATGTTCTCTTAGTATATTTCCAAGTCCTCTAGCCTGCATGATCTTCTTCATGGTTGTCTGAGGGATCTTATGTTTTTCATTGTCGATGACTAGATGCATAGTAGGGACATCGTTTACCAGTTTCATTTGCTACTAAGTATTGATCAACATCTTACTAACTTCTTCAACCATTTTAGCAGTCGAGATGGCCTACTCTTCCTATACATCTTCGAAAGTAACCTCTTGAGGAGTTGGTTTGATTTACTAGAAATTTATTTCTACAAGTGGGACCTCTTAGATGACTATTTCAATTCTCTCTAGATCCTTTTCGAGTATTTGGAGGAAATGATATTCAAGCTCATCAAGTTGTGTAATCGGGATCAATGGAGCATAAACCTCTATAGTTCCCAATCTAAGCATATTAAGCTTGGTCCTGTATCTTCCAACTTCCTCTATTGAAGTGTAAGGCCTTTCCTTTATATCTCATACTTCTTTTAAATTTTCTCTTTTGGTGATAGTAATTTGCATAGCGTCCTCAAAGGGATATTTTTTGTGCCCCATATGCAACTTCATTATTTTTTGTATTTATTTATCGTACTCTCCATGCAGATCATATTCTCTCCAAGTAATTTATGCAAAGTCATAATCATTCATTCTCTAGATGGCTTTGAGCAAGCTATAGTACCCTTTGTAAATGTAGTGCCCTAGCTTAAAGGGCAACTTGAGCCAAGGGATTCTTGCTTTACCTCTATTAACCCTCATTTTCACTTCTTTGGCTACTTTCTTGGCAATTTCCATTGTGGTTATAGATATTGGGCAGTATTTCAAAAGTGTTTTAAAGGGTAGCTTTCCACCGTATATTCTAATATACTTAAATTCTTCTACAAAAAATAAGTCTCCTAACTTAGTTGCATGCAAGAAGTTAGCTATTTCGACACTAATCCTTGATTGATCTTGACCACATAGCTCGTGATGGATAACAGTAGCAAATCATTCGATGAATTCACTAAAACTAGACCAACCCTCATGAATCCAAGGTGATCTTTCCTGAACAAATTCAACATTAACTCCTCCTAGATCTTGAATCATTTGGGCACTCAACTGGGTTACAATAATATGTATAAGAAAAGAGTAGTATATGAATTCTGGTATTACCTCCATTTTTTCTTTAATGGCTTCTTGTAATGCTGAGAGTTGTCTGTGTAAGTTTTCTTCTATGATTTCTTCCCACAAATACATGGGTATCCTTTCTATTTTGTTCAACTACATTACCATAAACATTACTTCTCTTCTGATATTATCTAGGTCTCTTATCCCCAATGCAATATTAATCATGTCCACATAATCCTTAGCCCAAGTTTTAAGAGTGACTTTCTCAATGGGGAATTTGTAAGAAACTTTGTAATAATAACAAAATATTTTTGGATAAAACATAGTATTAAGCATAAAGGATGACTGCAATTGGAGTACCTTAGCTTTGGGGACTAATTTCATTGCAGAAATCTTGAACACCTTTTGAATGGCTTCCTTTGTAATTTTGAAAACTGTTTGATTTCAATGATTAAGGATAGTCTTGGAGTTTGGATCGTATGATGCTACCAACCATGATAAGAGATCATATGAATGATAAACCCTAGGGTAGATAAGTTTCCCCATGTTTCTATTCCACTTGTAACAGTATGGGTTGTCTGCATATAAATCTCTTTTTGCTCTCCTAAACAAATCTTTAAGCAACATTTTGTGTCGCTTGTAGTCTTCTTGTGTGTTATAAAAGAAATAAATGGCTTCATCTTCAAACTCTTGTCTTTGTTCTTCTTTTATTACCCTATACGACCCTACCTATGCTAAGACATCATATTTTTCTTCTTAATCAACTTTTCGAAGAAATATTTGTATGGGTATGCTTCGATGACTTTTGAACTTTGTAATTTTGTTGTCGTGCATCTTAAGAGTTCTAGAATACTTCTTAGGAAGGCTATAAAATTTATTAGGATTGTTGGAAGAAGCCATGGTTGTAAAACTATAACATTGATATTTTAAATCTCTTTCCTCGATTGTCCTTTCTGAACTCTCACACTGAAATGACTTATAGTGAAGTTTCAAATATTTTGAGTGATGTATTTAAAATGGCATGGGATGTGTTTTAGATGTGGTGCTTTAATTTTCATTCACCCACCACATTTATAAACAGTCCTCGTAATCATAACCATTACACCTTTCTATAATATCTACAACGGTATTCGTATGAGAACTTGATATCATGACTGGCCTAGAAAATTTGTCAATTCATCATGTTGGACTTTCATTGGTGCCATATCAAACTTAGCATTTCTAGGATAACCACTTTCAAGATCCCTGTAACCACATTTATGATTTTTGTTAGTCATTGGGGAAAGTATATATGTACCTAGAGTCGTCATTTGGTTTCCTCATCTGATGTGAGATCTTTGCTTTTCAAATTTCAATGGAGGCCAGACCGTTGATCTGTTTGATTGAACATGGGTCATTGATCTTCCTTCATGCAAATAGATATATCGCTGATTGGTTTGAGCTATCACTAATACATAGGTGACAGGGCCTTTGAGCTATAAATAGGAGAGGATTTGTCATTGGTTACCAGTGCTATCACTGCTTGATCAGTGATCAGAATGGTGATGGTAATTCTTTAGCATGAAAATTTTAGTGAGCAACTTAACTCTTTTGTATTGGCACCATCGTTGTTTTACTTGGGCTATCACGAATGGATCAACATCTAAAGATATCAACAACAATGCAAATAGAGCTATGTTACCTTTTGGTAGTATGTTCAATAAAGCTTTGTGGCTATCGCTAATGAATGAGTGATGGAGAATGATGATCAATGATAGGGTTCATATGAAGACATTGGAAGATAACTTTTAGGATTTAGGCTACAAAAAATATTTTAGGTGGTTTAGGTGATTGTAAGACCAACATGGACTTCTTTGGATGTGCGCATAAGAGACTTAGGAGATTAAATGATTAAATACCTATGAAGATACTCATGACTTAATGAATCATCATAACGTTTGTGTGAATGAGGAGGGGAAAGATATGCCATGATGTCTAGAGCCTTAGGTTATGTGAAAAGAGTGTGGCATTGATCCTTTAAGGTGGTTGTCGATATATCAGTGATGGGGCCTTAGCAAAAGTGATAGTGAGATCTTTTGTCAATCAAACTTCACGTGGATGTTGATTGACCAACGTTATCGATGTTTGATCGATGAGAGGATTCTCTCATCGACAATAGCGATCTCTTCGGGGGTACTTGAGTTTTTGGGCTTATGAAGACTTATATTGAGACCTTAATGAATTCCTTGGAGATGAGGGGATTATGGTCGACGAAGAAAAAATTTGATAGACTTTGAGTTAGTGTTATCATCGATCATTTAGGGCAATTGATGATGGATGAGTGACAGGGAAAACAAATGAGTGATTAAAGAACATGCTTGGTTTAAATGTTATGAAGTTGGGGAAAATGATTTGGGGGTAGGACTAAAGTGTGGACTTTAGAAAATATTTTGTCATTTTGGAAACTTGTGACAATTTGCACCAAAGAGGAATTGAAAACCTTAGGGAATTCCTTTTTTGAAATTGGATTAAAACATGAACTTCTTAAGGCTGTAATGACTTGTTAGGATAAAAAAATTTATTTGTGATTCATTAACAAAGGACTTTGGACCTCAATAAACCCATGACCTTTATTAAAATATCTGATACTTCTTGAGAACACTTAGACTCTTGACTTTGATATGTCTTGAAAAATTAGGGGTATAAAATGGATTGGGGTTATGCAACCCAACAAAACCAAAGGGAGTGCAAACTAAGAGGAAGTGCAAGTTGGGATTCAATCATGAAAAAAGAGCGATAGATTAATGTAGAGTGCATCAATGCTTCAAACCCTTACCACAAATGCGTGAAACATTGTTTCCAAAAAATTATTGAAGTGAAGGAACATCAAGAAAAAGAAGAGATACGGGTAATTGTGAGCTAGGAGGGAGTGCAAGCCAAGAGCAAGTGTGAGGCAAGAGAGAGTGCAAGCTGGGAGCAAGAGCGAGTGTGAGCAAAGAGGGAGTGTGAACCAAGAGGGAGTGCAAGCCAAGAGTAAGCCCCATTAGCTATTATGGAAGGAAAGTCATTTTTGAAATCCCTAATGGGAAGTCAGGATGCCCTATCTAGAAATAAAAATGCCCTAATTGGAAGTATGAAGGCCCAAGCTAGAGATAAGCGAAAGAGCGAATACATGGTAATTTCGATCCAGGTAGCATATGGTACACCAGAAGTAAGTATCAAGGATGAGATGATTGAGCATGATATAATGGTTCTTAAAAGTAGAGGGCTAATATGTAAGTTCCATAGATCATGGCAAGGGTTTTTGGAGATTCAAAATTGGATCAAGTGGAAGTGGGGATTGAATTCAAATTATTTTGTGACTTTTCTTCCTAAAGGTTTTTTCCTCATCATCTTTTCTAGTTTAAAAATTAGGGATAAAATAATGGTTGGTGACCCATGGTTTAGGGGAAGAGATGCACTTTATTTGAGACCATGGAACAAAAATTTTTTCGTTGAGTCAAAAACTATTAAGAAGCTTCCAATGTGGGTTAGGCTTTTTGGACTTCCATATCAACTTATAAATAAAGATGTTTTGAAAAATATTGGAAATACCCTAGGGGAATTCATCAAGGAAGGACCAACAACTAAGGAGCGAAAGCATGCTATATATACTTGAATATGTGTTGCTATGGATATTTCAAAACCTTTGCCACAATTCATTAAGATTAAATCTGAATCAAGAGAATGGGATCAACAAGTAGATTATGAAAATATTGCATTTTATTGCCACAATTATTTTGAGATTGGACATATGACAAGAGTTTGCAAAGTAAAAACTATGAAGAAAGAGACAAAAAATTCTAGCCATGAGATAAACTTCAAGATGAAGCAAGGAAATCATTCAATAATAGAAGCTAGATCAGATCAAGGATATTCCACTCCAAAAGAAGAGGTAAATAAATCCTATCGACAATATCAATTGGTAATTTTAAAAGGAATTAAAGGTGCAAAAGAAGATGTGGAGATAAAACCCAAAACAAAGACAATAAAAAAGGTCAAGTTTATTCCAAGTAAATTATCTTCATTTTCCTCAAGTAGTATAGAATCCTCTTCAGGTAATAAAAGTGAAAGTGGTGAAGATGTTATCCCTTGCACTTTAAGGTTTCAAGAGTAGAATAATATAGAAATGAGGTTGGAGGAAACCCATAACAATTTAGGGTTTTTAGGGCAGAATAAGAAGATAATTACTACAGAAGAGCATCCTTGCACTTTAGGGTCTCTAGGGAAATATAAAGAAGATTGTGCTTTTGAGGTTATTCCTTGCACTTCAGATCCTTCAGAACAAGGTAAACCTAAAGATGATAAATCTTACTATGAGAAGTATGAGAAGATTGAAGAGATTGATGAAGATGAAAGTATTGCTAAGAATGAAAGAAAGAGAGGAAGACCCAATAAGCAAAAACAAAGAGAAAAATAAACACAAAGGGATATTGATATGGGAAAACAAAAGCAAATATCACAAGTGTTAACAAGAAGTGGGGCTAAACCCACAAATAAAATAAAAAATAACAATGAAAATAATATCTTGGAATATTAGGGGAATGAATAAGAACCCTAAAAAAAGTTATTAAGAAATTGTGAGGTTGTTATAGACAATATATTTTTGGATATAGAAGTTGGACAACAAATATTTTAGCCATTCGCAGTGTTGAATTTCATCTTGACAAAATTTAAATTTTTGAAGGCATTTAATATAAAAGGGGTTAATTGTGGAAACTTAGGAGTTTGAGGAGGATGAAGAATATATTTGATAGAAGGGTAAATGAAGAATATATCCAATAGAAAGATAAAGTTGGATATGCTTTAATTAACTTTTTAGAAATGTAATGAGAGCAATGTAATGTTTTGTTTTCATAATGGGAGTGGCCCCCAATGGAAGCCATGCATAACTTATTATAAAAAATAAAAATATAAAAGTTAAATTGTTTAAATTCATATATTCAATTAAAAAACAATAATTTATTTAAAATTATGATGTAATACAAGTAAAAGATAAAGAGGTAAATTAGTTTTTAAAAAATGAACTGTTTAACTCCATATAATCAATTAAAAATAATAATTTATTTAAATTAGTATTTTTAGAATTTATAATGTAGTACAAGTAAATGATAAAGAGGTAAATTAGTTTTTATAGTGGAATATAAGTAAAGGAAATTAGTTTTCCACACACGTGGGACCATACAAACTTAATGGAGGACCATACAAACTTAATGGAGGATAATTGTTTTACTTAATATATGATTATCCAACCATACTTTGGTTACCCCAAGCATGGTGTACACCCCTATATTTAAGATTCAACCTCTCTTCAAAGTTCTAAAACCTATTTTAATATTGCATTACTAATTAAAAAAACATTTGAAATTTGTTTACTTACTAGCTTAGATATAAAGGATATATATCTAAAAACACCGATATCTAGGATATATATCTAAAAACACCGAGAGTTATCAATCTCGAGGCGTCTATCTCATTTCTTGGGGGTGTGATCTCCAAGATAGGCACCTCGGGATTGATAACTCTCAGCGTTTTTAGATATATATCTTTTATATCTAAGCTAGTATATATAATAATATAATATACTTATTCAATTCTAGTATAAAATGTTTTGAGCAGTATTAAAGGTTTTTAGTATCGATTGTGTGCATTTTTAATTTCAATGATGTCAAGAATTTCCAATTATACTACCTGGCACCATTTGCAGGATTACATCTTTGCACCTACCCAACTAAATAACGCTGGTGAATGTAACTTTATATTATTGTTCAAACCTTTACAGAAGTAGTCCCAAATGAATTTCTCACTATTCGCAATTTACAAAAGCAGTTTGAAATCAATTGCGCTGTGGATTGTTTTTGGTATATTGCAATGGATGTTCATATATTTATACAATATTTTATTAAACAGTTGCAATAGTTGGTTAGTCAGCTATTTTAGTTTAAATATTTTAAATGTTTTTGTTAATGTTGGTTTTTTTAATAAAAAAAATTGTTTACTACATGACATGTATGACCTCTTTGCTTCCCACCCCCTATCCGCCATTGTAGGAACGCCTCTCGGTGTAATTATAGTTGGGTTATGAAACATGTTTTACCTATATTGTATTATAAAGACATAATGTTGTTAAAACTTAACAATTATACATAGATAATTATTAAACCTTACTCGCATTATGCTTTCTACTTACACCCATAACAGTTTTTTAAAACAAGAAAAATGTTAGGCTTAATCTCAGCGTATACTTGCTCCAAATTATTTTATGTTTAAAGAAAAAGAATATTCAATTAAATTAAATAGAATTAAAGATTAAATTTGTGAGGCTTAATCTCAGCTTATACTCGTTCCAAATTATTTTATGCTTTAAAAAAGAATATTTGATCAACTTAAATAAAATTAAAGATAAATTTTTTTTATTGTATGTATTGTTAATGCAACTTGCCATTATAACTTTGTATGCAAACTTTTGAATAAAACCATTCAAATTAAAATTTATAAATTTATCATGATTTTTTTTTGTTGGATAATAAGGGGTTGTCCTCGGGTCCCCCACCCTTTACAAATTACATCTCTCTTCTTTAGAGCTTGAGAGTTTACAAATAGATACACTTCTCATCTCAATTGAGATGCTATAGCTAGAAACCTACATCATTTTACATAAAATGTCTGAATTCTTGATTTTCATTTTCTGGATCTTTTCAAATTTATGTATGAATACAATTACTCCAGAATTTAGCATCTTTCTTGACATTTTCCTATAGTAGCCTTCACAATGCCAAAACTTCACCTCTACTATCTATGCCTTGCATCTTAGTAGAGTAATATTTCCAAAACATCGCACTATCATAGTTCGCTTTACCAAATCTGAATTGCTAGTTTCCTTCCTCACTGAAGTCATAGCCCTTCATTGCTCTTCCCATCGTTCGAACCCTAGTTGGCAAATATTTGCAATTTTATTTTTCACAACTTGAAAAATTGTCACTGCCCTTGTTTCGAATGGTTGACTTCACAGGGTCGTATCTCCCTCAATATTGCTCAGATTTTTGCATATGACCACTCATTTTAAAGCTATTCAAATTATGCACAAGTTGGTCCAAGAATCAACTGAATCGGATAACTCTTCGCGAAGATATGGCTCCTAAAATATGAGATGTTTTTCAAGAAAAAACCCTAATCCTTTGCACTTTGCAATTTCATTTTTCGCGACTTGAAAAATTGTCATTGCCCTTGTTTCGAATGGTTGAATTCATAGGGTCGTATCTCCCTCAATATTGCTTGGATTTTTGCATATGACCACTCATTTTAAAGCTATTCAAATTCTGCACAAGTTGGTCCAAGAATCAGCTGAATCGGATAACTCTTCGCGAAGATATGACTCCTAAAAGATGAGATATTTTTCAGGAAAAAACCCTAATCCTTCGCACTTTGCAATTTTATTTTTCTCATTGTAAGCAACCTTCCACGCTCCTTCAACCTTCCTAGCCTTCCACTCAACATCCTAACCTTCCATTGTAGCTCCTTTAGCTGACCCAACCTTCCACGCTCCTTCAACCTTATCAGCCTTCCACGTTCCTTCAACCATCCTAGCCTTCCACCCAACATCCCAGCCTTTCGTTGTAGCTCCTTCAACCAACCCAACCTTCCATGCTCCTTCAACCAACCCAACCTTCCATGCTCCTTTAGCCTTGACACTCCAAAGATCAACTCATCATTCAGCCTTCCATGCTCCTTCAACCTCTAGCCTTCCACACTCCTTCAACCTCCAACCTTCCACGCTCCTTCAACCTTCATATTTGTTGATCGTTAAAGCACCAGACCATTTGCTAGGCCCCTTAGGGGGCAACCCCCAGAGGGCAACCTATGAGGCTTTTTTCCCAATTTTATCATGAAACTTAACATTCATAATAAAATATTATTATTTTATAATCAATCATATGCAAATGTGTTAATATAAAAATTATTAATTTATTTAATTAAAAAATAAAATTTATTAATATCTTGTTTTTTTTAAAGAAAAAAGGGTTGTACTCGGTCCCCCACCCTTGACAAATCACAACTCTCCTTTAAATCTTGAGAATTTACAAACATATTCAATTCTCATCTCAATTAAGATGCTATAACTAGATACCTACATATTTTTTTATAAAAAGTTTGAATTTTTTATATTCATATTTTGGGTCTTCTTCAATTTTTTTGAAAATACAAATATTCAACATTTTTTCTTGATATTTTTTTATTTTGTTCATCCATCTATCCAAGTGAAATCTTGATTAGTGATGGTCTTTGATGATGCCAAGTTACCATTATGTCACTTGAATATCCATAACTACTTTATTGGCTCCATGATTATGTTGCTTTGCTTTGATATTTTGAATGGTTGGTCTTATTGTTCCCTTAAGTTGTTGCAACCCTTTGAAATCTAAAAAATTATTATTTTTTGTTAAACACTGCCATACTTGATGCCCTTCTAACTCCATGTAGATCTATAATATTGATGCCTTAAGCCATACCTGGTAGGGTACCTAGGAATAGATATATGGGGATATATTATTATATTGTATAAGGGTTGGCATGGGCCACACATAACCCAAGGTTGATTGTATTATAATATTATATTATATTTTAATATAATATAATATTAGTAGTAGGCTCTCCAAAGTAGAATAAGAATATGGATATATAAAGAAGAGATATTTGTCATTGTAAACATTCATATCATTGAAGAAGAATCTTATGTAATCGTCGTGCCCACGAAGTGGCCTCTCATCTTGGGAGATCTTGTGGAGTTATTCCTTCCTTAAGGATTATTATTGGTGTTGCCCTACCTTAAGGGTATTATCTATCTCTCTCTCATTTGTGGATTGTTATTGTGGATAATATATTGTGGATGAATGATTTGATATTTCTGCATATTGGTGAATGGTTCATGTTTAATAATAATAAGTTATGCAACAAGTGGTATCAGAGCAACGATTTTGGCAAAGTGGGGATTTTTGTGTGAAACCCTAGAATTAGGGCAATTTTTTTTTTTTGGAAAAACATCTCATCTTTCAGGAGCCGTATCTCTGCGCAAGTTTATCCGATTCAAGCGATTCTTGGATCAGATTGTGCAGAATTTGAAGAGCTTTAAAATGAGTGGTCATATGATGGAATCTGAGCAGTATTGAGGGAGATACGACCTTTTGAAGTTAGTCATATGAAATAAGGATAGTGACGAATTTCGTAGATTTTTTCTGGAAAAACGCCTCATCTTTCAGCAGCCATATCTTTGCGACAGTTAATCCGATTGAGGCGATTCTTGGATCAGATTGTGCAGAATTTGAAGAGCTTTAAAATGAGTGGTCATATGATGGAATCTGAGCAGTATTGAGGGAGATACGACCTTTTGAAGTTAGTCATCCGAAACAAGGATAGTGACGAATTTCGCAGATTTTTTCTGGAAAAACACCTCATCTTTCAGAAGCCATATCTTTGCGATAGTTAATCCGATTGAGGCGATTCTTGGATCAAATTGTGCAGAATTTGAAGAGCTTTAAAATGAGTGGTCATATGAAGGAATCCGAGCAGTATTGAAGGAGATACGACCTTTTGAAGTCAGCCATCTGGAACAAGGAAAGTGACGAATTTTCAAGTCGTGAATTTTTCAAAAGACAATTTGTTTAGTTCGGGTAAGCAAATAAGTTGCACTTTATTTTGTTTGGAAAAAAAAAATTGCAGATGTAGTTGTATTTGGGATTTTTAGCTTCAACTTGGTGGGAAGATATATATATTTTTTTCCATAAAACCCTAGTTTGCATTAGGGCATGATATTTATTATCAAAAAAAAAAAAAAACCCTAGTTGCATTAGGGCATGAACAATGGTACTCCACTATTTTTCTGGAGAAGATGATATTGATGCTATGGAATGGTGGAAAAAGTTTGTCTATCAACATCATAGTAATCCTTATTGGAAATACTACCTTAGTTTCTCTCTTCGAGGGAAAGCTTCTTTGTGGTGGGTAAATTTTTGTCAAGAAACAAATAATGAATACACTTTGGAGGAAGTGAAGCATGCATTCTTGAGTAAATGGGACCCATATTATGTAGATCGCCTAAGGGATTTGATCGACGACTATGAAAAAGAAATAAAATTACTCAAGACGAAAGAGGAAAAGTTTAGGGAAGATAAAAAAGATGTCAGTATGCAGACAGAGGAAACCATACCTGTGGTGGAAGATAAATTAGAAAATGGACAAAGGAATTTGTTTAAATCTAAAAAGTCTATTTTGTAGGTTCATGGAAGCATTCAAAAGGAACAGGTTATTATTTCCATTGACTCTGGTAGCAGATATAATTTTATTAATATTGCTTTGGCTAAGAAATTGCAAGTTCAAGCAACAAAAATTAAGGACATACAGCTAGAGGGTGAGAATGTTCAGATTTTTAAAGATTTGAAGATCACCATGGATAAATATGTTTTACATTCAGATTTCTATGCTATTGAGATGGATGAGGAGGATATTGTTCTTGGTTATCCTTGGTTAGATTCTTTGGGTACTGTTAACATTAATGTGCAAAAGAAGTTTATGAAGTTATGGTACATAAAAAAGAAGATAACATTGCAGGATATGTCTCAGCTTGAGGAGCAAGGATACAAGGAAAATCAAGAAGCGGTTGTAGAAGAACAAATTGAAGAACATGAAACAGAATCCAAGAAGGCGATAGTAGCAACAGAGTCCATGAAAGAAGTAGCAGTAACTAATTCAGTGGAAATAACATTGCAAGATATTTCTCAGCTTGAGGAGCAAGGATACAAGGAAAATCAAGAAGTGGTTGTAGAAGAACAAATTGAAGAACAGGAAACAGAATCCATGAAGGCGATAGCAGCAACAGAGTCCAAGGAATATTTGATAGAAGAGCACAAGGACACACCAAACAAAGATAACATGAAAGAACAAGGTGTAGAAGAATTTAAAACAATGAAGCCAAAGGTTGAAAAGTCAAAGAAGGTAGAACTTCAAGTAAAGGTTGCACCATATCGCCATCCACACCACCATGAGCGGAAACAATATTGGAGGCATGGTTCAAGGAAACAATATTATGATTCTACATGTAATCAGCAGGGCACCAACTATGGCAGTGTTTGGCAAAGAAAACATAGTGATCATGGTTTTCAGCATGGTTCATCAGCATCAAGGAACAAGTGGACCCATCATTCAAGTTATCAAAATGCAGCAGCAGAAGCATGGAGCCAACGAAGCAGATTTGGATACTCAAGTAACAAAATGGCGTACCAGCATCATCGGGTTTCACTTGGATGGATGGATGAGCGAGATTGGTACCACTTGCTAACATTGCTTAGCAAATCATACTATCAGGTTTCTTCATATGTTTCGAGGACGAAACATTTGTAAGGAGGGTGGCATGGTAGGGTACCTAGGAATAGATATATGGGGATATATTATTATATTGTATAAGGGTTGGCATGGGCCACACATAACCCAAGGTTGATTGTATTATAATATTATATTATATTTTAATATAATATAATATTAGTAGTAGGCTCTCCAAAGTAGAATAAGAATATGGATATATAAAGAAGAGATATTTGTCATTGTAAACATTCATATCATTGAAGAAGAATCTTATGTAATCGTCGTGCCCACGAAGTGGCCTCTCATCTTGGGAGATCTTGTGGAGTTATTCCTTCCTTAAGGATTATTATTGGTGTTGCCCTACCTTAAGGGTATTATCTATCTCTCTCTCATTTGTGGATTGTTATTGTGGATAATATATTGTGGATGAATGATTTGATATTTTTGCATATTGGTGAATGGTTCATGTTTAATAATAATAAGTTATGCAACAATACCTCCAAGATTATTGTCGCTTAGGGTGGTGTGGATGTCGATATGCTGCAACATTAAATTGACATTTTGTTTCCTTTGATTCTTTAACAATTTATTTCTTTATTTTAAATTCTTTTTCATAATCTTCTTTTTTATACCTTCTTTTGGTGCATCCTTATGCACTTATTTTTTTCAATGAGTTTACATAGATTTTTATGAGGGTTCCCGGTCCCCTCATATTGAGTAGGGTTTGAACCTTGGACCTCTCAAAGAGAGGCCAAAGCCCTTACCACTATAGTAAACTTGCAACTATCATCCTCGTGCACTTCTAATAGGGCTTCCTTGGACTTTTTTGTTGTTTCTTCCATAGATTCTATTGTCGTTGTTACTATAAATTCAACTTCTAAGTATTACATTTATTTTTCAACTTGTTCATCTTCCATAACTACTTCTTGCTTCTCCTTGGATCCTTGTTTCTTAAGATTTTCTTTCTAAATAAAAACATGAACTTACACATTGTCATCTATAATTTTTTTCTATTATATCTTTTTTATTCATTTCTTTTAGTTCCCTTCGAAGCCTTTTTATTTCTTCTTAATATCCTTTGATGGCGACCTTCAAACTAGGTATCTTTTTATATGAGTTCTAACAACTCAAGAATGATTGCTCCATTTCATCCCAAGTGAAACTATGATTCCTTTCCTTAGCAAGACTTGCCCACCAATCATAAGCTTCCTCTCTTAAAATTTTGATAAGTTGGTATTCTCAAAAACGTTTATTCGAATATAGAAATCTAAACTTCATTCACCATTCTTGAGCATGAATGTTATCCTTTTTAGTAAAAGTTGGTAGCTCCATGATATCAACCCAAAAATTTCCTAAAATCATCTATGGTTTTGAGAAAAAACTAAGGTTTTAAAAAAAAAATAGATCTTCTCTATTCCTTGCTAACAAAAAATAACTTTATAGATTTAAAAAAAAAAAAAGTTAAATTATAATTGATTTGCTTACCTTAAAGGGTTATAATCTCCCTCAATACTCTAACATTTCCTTAACCCTTCTCTCCACAAAATTTCCAATCGTAATCTTCTCTATCATTTGCAATTTCGTTGTCGTTGTCTTTTGTAATTTCACCTAATAGAGATATGGATAACCTAATGCATATAAATTTTAACACTACTCGAGCAACACATTTTCTTCAAAGCTAGTAACACAAGGCAAATTCCTCCAATCCCATCATATTCTACTCATAATTATTTGCAATATAGAAATCTTATCATTACTTATCTTTATTAAAATAATTTAAAAACATCAAATAGCATTAGCTCAATTGATTAAATTCCTCAACATACAAAGAAGAAACCTAGATTTAAATCTTGTCGAGCAATACATAGATAATATCCAAGCTTTGTTGTAATACAACTACATGATAACGATGTAATATTTTTTTTTTAGTAATACTTCTTATACACATACACCATGGGGATTGAACCCGGATCACATCATCGATAATGCAAGTGGCTTCCTTGCCAGAGACCACGATGTAATATAATTAAAAACATTTATTCATTTTTTAATGGGTTATGTGAGATTGGAACCCAGTCCATCCATATTATCTTGAAACCACATAGGAGTATTATGCATATGTAGCTAGTTAAGATTCAAACCTAAGTTTTCTCCTTATAAGTCAAAGAGTTTAATTGGTTGAGTTAATCCCAATTAATAAATATATTTTTTCATTTGGTTATATGGAATTGAAATAGGTCTATCTATATTACATCTTAAATGCACTAGTGATATTATAATAATTTAATTAAGGTCATGTTGAATTCATATTTACACACGACCTAGAGTTTATAAAGGATTTTAACATTGAAAAAATCAATTTAACAATTATATATGTATTTGAACCTTTATCTCTTGTGAAAAGTTAAATAAAAGAATAAAGTTGATCTAAATTTAAATTTAAATTTAAATTTTGTAAACTGTATATTGAATTCAATAGATCTTTAGTTCAATAGTTGGAACGCCACTTGCATTATCGATGATGTGACCCGGATTCAATCCCTACACTGGATGTGTATAAGAAGTAATTCTAAAAAAAATCAAATCTCAACAAATAAATCAATGTAAAACGAAAAATACACTTTTAAAAACCACCTTTTATTAAAAAAAAAGTCATCTCCAATAAGAATATATGTGTGTCCTATTTGGCTTGAAACAATTGACACATTGATCTCACATTACTCATTTACAATGATAAATTAAAATGAAATGCTATAATTAAGAAACAATGGTGAAATTGTTCTATTGATCAACAATGCATTACATAGTTTTATAGTTCTTGAAAGAACTAAAAATAGACACGGTGGTTGAGAGAAATCCTCTTAAACTTATTACAACAAACTAACTTAAAGATAGCTCTTATCCTAACAACATGCTAATCTTGGACTATGGTCAAACATTGACCAACCAAGCCAAAACCTCAACGTATGCTAATCAAATTAACTAGAAATATGTAAATCAAAACATTAAACTAAAACTAAATACTAGGAATTAATACTTAGGACTAAGGAGGCAATGTTGAAAATATTCCAACATTCTCCCCCTTGATGCTAAAGACACTCATGCAAGAGTTCTTTAAGCATCACAGAGTTGGAAGAAAACATTTCTCTTACGTTTCCTCCAATCTTGAATCAAGAAATCAGAATTTGCAAAATACTTATGGTGGCACTCCTTCCACTCTTCATGTGGAATTTCCTACAAATGCTTGAGTGCCTTCTTTTGTTGATTAGCTCCCCCTTCAACAAAAGTATCTCCTCTTGTGGTTTTCAGCAACCACTCTCTTACATCTTTATCATTATGGTCTTTAAACCATGCTCTCACATTTTGATCTTCTTTTACATCTTCAACACTAAACAATACTCCACATGAGTATTTACAATTAATCATCTCACATAGATGATTATACCATACAACTCTTTCACATATTTCCACACAAAATATCACAATAAATATGGCCATATAATGACCAACTACATATGCAACATAAAGTTGCTCCTCACACAAATATTCTCTCAAAACAATGACTTTACAAGAATCCTTCTCCCAAGGAATTTTGAACACATCATTTTGATCCATGTGACCCAAGTTCTCCATCACTGTATTCTCTCCAAGAAGACTCTTCATCAAAGTTGTCTCAATGAGACAATCACCTTTCTTTTCATTCCTCGCTCACAAAAAACAAATCATTAATCATAAAAACATTACCTTTAGTATGAGTAGATTTGGTGCTTCCCATAAAGCTATTTTTTAGCAGTTCTCCTTCATTGTATGGTGCTTCAAGATCAACCATCAACTCTTCACTAAGAGTTCTCCTCCTTTGTTCAATCCATGTTGGTGTGTTGAAAATGCCATTCATTCAAGCAATCATACATTGTTGCCTTTTCAAGACAACTCTCTTTCTGCAATGTAGTCACTCCAAGTGAGTGATCTTCATCCATAATTGCTTCTTCAAGACAATTCTCAATATCCTTTGATGATGCCTCCATTACATCATGAAGTCCATTAATGACTATCTCACTATTTTCTATCTCCTCCTTGAGATAGTCTTTCTCAAAATATTCTTTTCCTTTTATTATCTCAGCCTTGAGATAATCTTCATTATGGAGCATGAAACTTATGCCCTTCATCTCTTCTTCATGTACTACACTTGGGAAATCATCCCACATAACTTCATTTGCTCTTTCAAGAGAGCACTCATCCATTCCAAGTGAATGGTTTTCAAGATAAGTGAGCCAATGGTCTTCCATGAACATTGCTTCTCCATCATCATCCCACAAAACTTCTTTATTCTCCTCCATGAGAACTGTAGGTGCATTCTCCAAAATACACTCTCCATTTGTCTCCTTCATGAGACATTCTTCATCATACCTCTCTTCAATGAGAATTGGACAAGGCTCCTTCTCATCCTCTTCTCCATGAAGGGATTCTTTACTCTTTTCAACACAAGGTTCTTCTTCAAATATGTCTTCCTCTTCAAGAAATAATTCTCCAATACAAAGCATGTCTTCATATGAGTCTTTACAAGACTCTTCAAAAACTCCTTCAAAAGGATCTAATTCAGAAGCTTCTTCAAGGAAGCAAGGCTCCTCCTTGATTAAACAATCTTCATGATTGTCACATATGGCTTTATGGGTGTCCTCATCAAACCCATAAGCATCCTTCAACACTTTTCATGCCATTGTAGCTGATCTACAATTGGCTATGAGAGGAAAAACATTCTTTTCCATTCCTCTCCTCAAATCCATAAGAGCTAAGCAATTTGCATATTGCTGCTCCTTCTTCTCTTTTCTCTCCTCACCTTGTAGCTTTCTCCAAGAGGGTTCCTCATAGCCTTATTGAACTATATCCCATAAGTCTTGAGCCTTCAAGAAGGTCTTCATCATTATGCTCCAAATAGCATAATTATCTCCATTGAATTTGGGCACTTCCAATTCTTTATACATGGTGGCCATTCTGCAATCCACCACTCATCAATATTCCACCTAGCTCTCAGCCACTCCTTTCCTATAGACTTTTGATAGAATTATCTAAAAATCCACTAAATTTTAGAAGCAAATTCACACAAATGAGAAATATGTGATCAATTTACTTTTGCCCTTTCTAGATCTTAGAGTGTTTTTGAGACAACTTCAATGTTTTCACATAAATCAATCCATACAGCTCCAAAATTTCTGAAAATTAAACTCTGTATTCCTGAGACAATAATCTGAAAACCCTCTAAATTTCAGAAGAAAATTCACAAATGTGAAAAATATGTGATCATTTACTTTTTCCTTTTTTATCACAATTTCGGATCTAGGATTTTTGAAGAAAAAATCAATATTCACACAAATAAATAAATACAGATCCAAATGACCTGAAATTTTGTCTGAATTATGATTTTATCTAAATAATATTTCTCCCAAAATTTGAGAAGCAAATACCCTGTATTCCACCTTATACAACCATTTTATTGAAAAACTCAAAATGCTAATAAAATCTACAAATTAGCTCCAAATCACCTAAAATTTTGACAGCATCCTCTTGATACAATTATCTAACAACCCTCAAAATTTCATAATCAAATACCTCAGGATGCATGAGATATTAATGATTTACTCGAGCTCTTCCTTGCAAATCTGCTGAGTGTTGGCCACTTGAGTTTCTCTGACAAAGTGCGTGCTTCAGATCTCTTCACGCCACTCTCCATAGGTTTTGATCCATTTGAGCAAACCTAATCTGATACCAAATGAGAAACAATGGTGAAATTGTTCTATTGATCAACAATGCATTACATAGTTTTATAGTTCTTGAAAGAACTAAAAATAGACACGGTGGTTGAGAGAAATCCTCTTAAACTTATTACAACAAACTAACTTAAAGATAGCTCTTATCCTAACAACATGCTAATCTTGGACTATGGTCAAACATTGACCAACCAAGCCAAAACCTCAACGTATGCTAATCAAATTAACTAGAAATATGTAAATCAAAACATTAAACTAAAACTAAATACTAGGAATTAATACTTAAGACTAAGGAGGCAATGTTGAAAATATTCCAACAATAATTTTTTTAATTTTTTTTTTGTACATAGGAGAGTTGGCAACAACCACTATTTTTAGTAACTGGACAATGCAGGGTTCAAACCACAGGGACTGCACCAACAAATTCATCGTCTCGGTTCCCACTGTCTTAGTTCTGGGTAACCCGACATGGGATAGGGACCGTCGGTCATTTAAGGTTTGTATTGTCGTTGTCAATCTGACGCGCACTCAAAGAATTCGGATTAGACTACTACCTTTGTAAAGAGAAGGCTTCCCCCGAAGGTTTGAACCTAGGTCTCTTGTTGGTAGAAATGCTTTAATCTTACAATTATGACAGTAGTTTAAAATAATAATTCATTTTAGTTCGAGTGACAACTCAACTATTTGGGGTTTGGTTTAGGGTTTGGCTCTTCTCCCGAAGGTCCAAGGTTCAAACCACGATGTTTGATTGTGTGTTAATTCCCTATTGACGCATAGGGGTTTATCACATCACCCATTTAATTTTTAGTCTCGAGGATAGTGCAACAATACGAGCTTTGGTTCTTCTTCGAGAGGTAGCTCCCGAATTTAGGAGGGATCATGGCTGGGAGGAGACTACACAACCCTATACGCGCAACGATAGGGGTTTTTGCTCTTCTTCGGAAGGTAATTCTCGGCTTTACGAGGGATTATGGTTAGGATGAGACTATTCAACCCTATGTATGGGTCATAGGAGTTTATCACATTACCCATTTAATTTTTAGTCCCAAGAGATAGTGCAACGATACGAGCTTTGGTTCTTCTTCGAGAGGTAGCTCTTGACTTTATGAGGGGTTATGGCTGGGAGGAAACTACACAACCCTATGCGTGTAACGGTTTGGGCTTTGGCTCTTCTTCGGGAGGCCCAAGGTTTAAACTACGATATGTGTGTGGGCGAGTGTGTGAGGGGATGGATGTGTGTTTGGCCCTATTGATAAGCTCAACTTTCACCTTTATCAAAGGTCATGGTTGGGATGGGGATGCCTAGCCCATGAACATCAATCGTAAGGGTTTCTCACTAACCTCAATTATTAAAAAATAATAATATATTTTTATAATTATAAAAATATATTTTTTAATGACACCGAGGTTTCGCGGGTAGCCTGTTTACAAAGGTAGTAGTCTTATATGAATCCTCTAAGTGTGCCTAGATAGATGATGATGGTAACGACCAGTAGTCCTCTTCACGTGGAATAAATTTGGTGGGAGCAACCCGTATAGTTTGAATCTTGCACTTATTAATTACTAACAATAATATGGTTGTAACCAACTCTCCTCTATATATTATTATATTTTTAATTAAAAATTTATTATTATTTTATTTTAAAATATTTTTGTTGAAGCATCACAATATTAAAATATTAAAAACAAACTCTCTAAATTTTAGAAGGGTGGAGCCTAAATGTATGCTTTTGTTGGCTGTATGTTTTAAAAAAAGTTGCTCGAGAATGATAAGATTCCCAAGGTCGCAAATGATTTCTATCTTATCGTTCCTTTTCACTTAAAAATAAGAATGGGTGAGTTATTTCATTATTTTAATTTAAAAATATGATTCAAATAAAATGAAACTAGGAATGTAAATATTAATTTGTTTAAATTTTGTTAAATAATAATTAAATTGTTATATAGTTAAAATATAATATATAAAATTATTATTATTATTATTATTTGGTTTGAAATAATACTTCTTCTACATATTTATCATGGGATTGAACCCGGGCTACATCATCGATAATGCAAGTGGCGTCTTTGACGGTAGATCACACTCACGGAATATAATTATTATTATTTTTTTAATAGAAAATTGGTAACATTTTTTACATGACTCTATAAATCGAAGTCAACAAAACCTTTAATATCCGTAAAAAAATCTATTTCAATTTTATACAACCTTTTAAAATATATAAAAAATAAAACTTTATAAAACATCTGTAATTAATAATCTTTTTTTCTTTTTTAAGTTTTAATTTTTTTTGGGGTTAATGTGAAAAATCCCTATGACCACAGGGCTGAGCAGTCTCCTCCCAACCATGACCCCTCGTAAAACCGAGAGCTATGCTTATCAATAGGGAATTTAACACACACCCACCCCCTCACACACTCTCATCCACACCGTGATTTGAACCTTGGACCTCCCGAAAAAAAAGCCAAACTCGAACTATTGCGCTGTCCCACTGGGACTTAAAAAATAAAACATTTATCTTTAATTAATTTTTTTTATACATAGAGGAATCGACAACTACCTTTCTTTTTTGAACAACTGGTCACAGGGTCAAGTCACATTACCTCTAATTGTAGCATCAAATCATGGTGCTACCACTATAACCCTTATCTTGCCTTGGTAAACAATCCGGAAGTGAGAGACCCTTGATGGCTTAGGGTTTGTATTGCCGTCATCAAACTGACGCACACTTAACGAACTCAAGTCAGATTACTACCTTTACCCTAGATTGAGCATGTCCGCTAAGTTTGAACCTAGGTCTCCTCCTGGTAAGTGCCCAACTTTTTACCAATCCACCTAACCCTTGCAAACTAAATATAACTTTATTTTAAATTTAATATATATATATATATATATTTTTTATTTGGTTAGTATGAGAAACTCTTATGATCCCTCTTAAAGTTGAAAGCTATACTTATCAATATCAATAGAGAATTTAACACAAAACTACCACACACCCACCCCTCACACACTCACCCACACCATGGTTTAAACTTTAAACCTCTTAAAAAAATTAAAAATTTATATTTTTAATAAATATATAAAAATTACAGAAGTACAACTTTTCATAGTAAGATTAATCCTATCACAACTTTTCAAAAGCAAAGATGCTCATGAGAATATTATTCCAAATCTCAAAAGCCAAAGATCTTTATGCACTCCATATTCACCTTCACCATTCAAAGTTGGTTCATATCACATTTGAGATTATCAATCAAACGTTAAAAAAAGTTATACTATCCTTACCATTAATTTTAACTAATTAAATATACTTTAAATCAAATTAAATAAATTATAGTGGTAGTTTTACAGATTCAAATCTTACCCTCTGAAATTGTAGCTCTAATAGTTTTAGAGATTCAAATTTTACCCGCTGAAGTTGTAGCTTTGATGCTTTTGTTTGTACACAAATTAAATAAACTTATATTTTATTTGGCAAGATTTAAATTTAGTTATATGCCTGTGTTGTGGTCTACCGGAAAGAACGTCACTTACATTATCGGTGATGTGATCTTGGTTCAACCCTCACGAACGTCACTTACATTATCGGTGATGTGATGTTGTGGTCTACCGGAAAGAACGTCACTTACATTATCGGTGATGTGATCTTGGTTCAACCCTCACGAACGTCACTTACATTATCGGTGATGTGATCTTGGTTCAACCCTCACGACGGATATGTATATGTATAAGAAGTATTTACTCAATTAAAAAAATTAAATTTAGTTTCTTCTTTGAACCTAAGTTTTTTCCTTAAATATTGAATATCCTAACCTTGAGTGTTAACTAATTAAATAGATTTAAAATCAAACACACACATAATCACTTGTACTAATTAATTAAAATATACTTAAATCAAACTAAATAGATTAATACATTTTGGATTTTATTTTATTTTATTTGGTTAATGTGAAAAATCCCTACCACGGATACTCAATGGGGCATCCCCATCCCACCATGACCTTAATATTTTGGATATTATCCATGTATCATTTAGCAAGATTGCGAACTTAGTTTCCTCTTTGAACTTGCCTCTAAGAAATCTAATCTTTTGATAAATATATTTAATAGATATGTTAATGTTATTTTTAATATTTTATATAACTTTTCATACCAAAATTATAAAATGTATTATAAATTTATTAATAACATGAGTTTAAGTACATAAGATAATAATTTATATATATAATATTTTTTTGATTCATAGCTTTCTCTATAAACCTTAAGTTCGTTGGGGTAAAGCAAATTGTTTAGGGTAAACACAAAATTTTTAGAGGGACCTAGACTCCTATCAAACAAGGTGGGTGTAGGACGAATGGAGCCCTGTTGATCTTTACCAGCACATTGGATATTCCTAGCTACATTGTATATCTGCAGTATGGAGATAAGGAGAATGGAACCTGGGTCAACCTCTACCAGCACCCAAGACTTTCACCAACTACGCTACACAAACAGATAAAATATTTAATTATAAAACCATTGAAATGTTATATGAAGTAAATAATATAATAAAAGTTGAACGATTTAAATTCATATAATCAATTAAAATAATAATGATTTATTTAAGTTCAACAAAAATAACATAATGGTTAGGGTTTTGGCTTTTCTTTGGGGAGGTCCAAGGTTCAAACCACAATGTTACCAAAAAGGGATAGGTTGAATGGTAGCGACCAAGTGTTTATTGATTAGTTGCCTCAGTTTGATGTCATGAAGGGTTGAGGTCCCATTGACTTCTTCCCACTGGACTAAGGTTTATAATAGTAATACCCAATAGTGTTACAGCTCAATGTCATGGAGGGCTAGAGAGGATTGGGGTCCTGTTGACTTCTTCCTCTAACCCAGCCAACTAAGGTTTATAATGTTGGTACCCGCTTTATAGAAATGTTATTTGCCCTTAACCCATCGGGGCGAGGCTGCCCCTATCAAAAATGACTAAAGGCGAAGGCTATTTCTTTAAGAGCCGGTATCTGGCGGGGTGAGTACAGGTATCGAGATTTACGCATTCACCTAAGAGTTGTTATTTGCTCCTCTCATGAATGATGGATGGTAGGAGCTCTCCCCTCTATTTTGAAAAGGCTCTTAAAAAGGCCTTTGTTTTGCTCTCTATAAAACTAGGGGGCCCAACGCCTCTCTATTTTGAAAAGGGGGAGAGCCCCTCTATTTTAAAAAGGACCTTTTAAACAGAGAGGATTGATTCACTTTTTTATAGATAGAGAGGAGTCTTCAGTTTGGGCTTCCCCATTCTCTCCCGATCGAGTCCTATCTTAATTAAGGTCGAGCCCTCCCCCTTTTGAAAAGCCAAAGTCCCGGGCCCTTGTTAAAAAAGCCTTTAAAGCCAGGTCGAGTTTCAAGAATAGAAGAAACACATTATTTATTAGAGAGGAGAGGTAGGGAGATTTGAAAATAAAGGGGGTTCAAGTATAAACCTAATACTGGGGTTGCCTTTCCCGTATTCTCGGGGTGGCCTTTTCGATAATCCCTTCCCTCCCCAACCATCCCAATAAGCTATTGGATTCTCTATTCCTTTATGTAATAAGATATTCTATTTGCTTCCTTTTTGCTTTCTGTAGTAAGAAATCCCAATCCCCTCCTCAAAATTCGTTTCTTGTTTTCGTTGCTCTCTGGGATTTATTCTCCTTGCTTTAGATATTCCTTCGAATCCTTTCTAGATAGGGGTATCTGGTAGAGGAGTAGATATTCCCTAGAATGGTGTTACCAATTCTTCTATGTATTAAAAATAATAATAATAATTTGTAGTCCCATGGGATAGCGCAACGATGTAGACTTTGGGTCTTCTTCGAGAGGTCCAAGGTCCAAACTGTGGCGTGGGCAAGTCTATGAGGGGGTGGTGGTGTGTTTGGCCTTTATAGATAAGCTCAACTCTCACTCTCATCAAAGGTTATGGTTGAGATGGGGATGCCCAACCCTGAGTGTACCGTCATAGGAGTTTCTCACATAATATCAATCAATTATTATTATTTTTTTTATTTGTGGAAAACATCCCAAAAGGGATGCCACTTTCGGGTAAGACCCAAGGAGGCAGGGGTATCCATTCCGCCAAAAACGCCCAAGACTCGGACTCGGCCTACCACCTTTGACATACTCAAGGAGCAAACAAACACACAAAACCAAATTAAAAAAAAGAAAATAACAACAAAAATAATAAAATAAAATAAAAAACAAACTCCTTGAGTGTGTCAAAACCAAAAGCACAACCAAACACGCACAATAAGATAAAAGAAACCACAACACAAACCACATAGAAAAACACAAGAACCACATAACAAAACACAAACAAGACAAAAACAACATAACACTACAAAGACATAACCCAAAAAAACATGAAAAATAAACACAACCAAAACCTAAAAAATAAAATAAATAAAATAAAAATAAAAACAACCAACAACAGACAATAAACAAAAACAAAAAACATAGAAAACACTCACACATAAAAAAATGAAATAACACAAACAAAGAGAAACCCAAGAACAAGAACGAAAAAAACACAAGAACAATAACAATAAACATAAAAAAAAAACAAAACAACAAAAACACAAGAACAACAAAAAACAACACAAAGAACACAAAAACAAAACAAAACAAAAGAACCCACCCACCTTAAAAAACTAAACAAAAAAACAAAGAAGACAAAAGAAAAAAAATGAACAAAACAATGACCTATCTAGACCAGAAGACTATTAATGCAAGAATCAACAGAGGAAACAAAATAAAGAATAGAATGAGCTAGGGAACTAAAAAACTGAATGAACCAAAGAGAAACAAAAAACAAAAAAAAACAAGAAGAAACTAGGTACCTTCAGAACTGGAGCCATCCAAAGAAATGATAGAAAGAAGAGCTTCCCTAATTTGAGAAGCCCACCATATAGGAGGGTGGCCATAACAAGTAAGATCACCTTTGTCCAAAGCCCAATTAGCTAAAGCATCAACACTCTTGTTTTGATCTCCTGACCACATGATTGTAATCAACTTTCAAAAATCCCATCCGGATTAACCGAATCTTCTCAATAATTCTTTTTATTCTCCAATCCACCTTATGATTCTTAGAAGGAGTCTTCAAGAGATTAATCATAAGTTGAGAGTCGACTCAACTAACACCTTTTCCCATCCAACCTTAGTAGCCTCCTGAAGGCCTCTAAGGATACCATACCCCTCAACAAGGTTATTGGAAAGAATACCCAAATTCTCAAGAAAAGTAAAAACCAGGGAGCCATCTGAAAGTCTACCAATTCCTCCCACACCGGCTTTTCCAGGGTTCCCTCTAGAGGCTCCATCAAGATTGACTTTTCCAAAATCCTTAGGAGGAGGTTGCCAATTTCTAGTCCTATCCATCTTACTAATACTCACATTCCCTTTAAGTTGGTTGCCCTTAGAAGGTTTAATCTTCAATCTTTGCATCACTTGATCCCATCTTTGGTGGGAGTTTTGGGGGTGATTAAGGAGATGATGGACTCGATTCAACTAAGTTGGCTATGGTCTTTTGCCAAATATAGTGAATATCCTTCCTATCTTGATTAAAAATTTGGTTGTTCCTTTCATTCCAAATATTCCAAAGAAGAATGGTAGAACCCATCCAAACTAACCGCCTAATAAAATGATCAACACCCTCTTGATTAGGCCAATCCCTCCAAAGTCGTTCAAAAGTGAAAAAATTGGACCACCTGTAAGCCAAGTAAAGTTGCCATTCTCCTCCATAGCTCGGAGGCTAAAGTACACTCAATAAAAATATGGTTGATATTTTCTACATTCTCTTCACACATTTCACATCTAAAAGGGCCATGAAAACCACGCTTCATAAGTTGCTCACCAAGAAGCACCCTACGATGCAATAAAAGCCAATTAAAGAACCTCACCTTAGGCCAGAGCTTTTGAGCCCACAATTGAGAAAATATGTCAGAAGAATGGTTGGGATTATTATGGCATAAGGTCAAATAACCTTGAGCAACCGAATACTCACCCTTAGTAGTGTCGTTCCATCCAAAACAATCTTTTTCATGGGACCAAGAGAGGGATCTCATATGAAGGATGCCTTGGATATCTTGTCTTTGCCTTTTCGGGGATTTGAATAGGCCAGTCCTCAATAGGGATCCAATATCTACCAACCTTTGAATTACCAATATGGTACCGACAGTAATTAGCCACCTTTATCCAATTAGCTCGATGAAGCTCCTCCATCCAAGGCCTCCAATCGGGAAACTGAGTTATCAAAGGCTTGTGACCATCCCAAGAATCTGTCCAAAAATTTGCATGTTGACCATTATGAATGATCCAAAATAATTTTTTCTTTATCAAATCCTCACCAGCCTTAAGAACTCGCTAAAATGGGAGAACCTTTGGTAGGAAGTTGATAGCGAACAAGGTCTTCAAGACTTTTGTTCTCAACATATTTAGCACGGAGATTATTGGCCCAAAGAGCATTGGGGTTATGCAACATCCTCCAATATAATTTAGCAACTAAAGCTTTGTTGTTATTAATTGAAGACCGGAATCCTAACCCCCCTTCACTCTTAGGAAGACATAAAGTATCCCATTTCACCAAGGCCCATTTTCTTTTCTCCTTAGTACCACTCCAAAGGAAACGATGACCGATTTGATCCAATTCTCGAAGAACAACCTTTGGGATATTCAAAACGGAAGAAACATAAATAGGAATAGCTTGAAGGACTGATTTTACCAAGGTGATTCTACCCCCGTAAGAAAGCCACTTGTTGGTCCACTTTCCAATTTTCTTCTTGACTTTGTCCAACAACCAATTCCAATCTTTATTTTTCTCGCCTTTGAATATTTATGGGAATACCTAAATAAGTGATTGGAAGAGAGGTCTTCTTATATCTTAATTTATCCAAGACCATGGCTTCCTCGTCTAGCAGAGCAATGAAAGAAAATAACTTTAGATTTGTCTTCATTGATCAACCGCCCAAGTAGCCTTAGAAAAATAGCTAATGATTTGCTTAAAATTAGAAGCTTCCTTAACTGTAGCTTTACCTAAAAGGGTAGAGTCATCCACAAATTGAAGATGAGAGATAGGTCTAGCTCCATGAGCAATGGTAACTCCCTCAAGGGTTTTGTTTTTCCTCTTTTTGGTTATAGTCCTACCCAAGCATTCAAGCAAGAATGATGAATAAATAAGGGGATAGCGGGTCACCTTGCCCGATACCTCTGGAAGCCGGGAAAGACCGAGAAGGCCTCGCCATTGATAAGAACTAAGTAGGAAACTCGAAGAGATACATCCCATAATCCAATCCATCCAATCCTTAGAGAAACCAAATTGCCTCAAAACTTTGATAAGGAAGTGCCAATCCACTACGTCATAAGCTTTGGATAAGTCTAACCGGATGAACATAGAAGGAGAATTTTGCATATCCATGGAATGGATGGCTTCCTGAGCAAGAACTATCTCATCTACTATTTGACGTCCTTCCACATATCCCCCTTGCTCGGGGAAATAATCTTATGTAAAAGAGGCTTCAACCTTTCTCGCCATGATTTTAGTAATAATTTTGAGAAGAACATTACATAAAGCAATAGGTCTAAAAGCTGAGATATGATCAACCTCTTGAGCTTTTGGAACAAGAGTAATATAAGTTTTATTGATAACCTTCAAAATTTCTTTGGATTTCCCGGCTTCTTCCACCACCTCTAATAAATCAACATGAAGGATATCCCGTAACTCTTGGTAGAACTCAATAGGAAAACCATCAGACTCGGGGTTTTCCCTTTTTGTATTTTAAAAACTACTTGTTGAAGCTCATTGATAGTAATAGGAGCAATCAAAATAGAGTTCTCCTCGAAGTGATAAGAGAAGGGATTGCTTGAAGAACATTTTGTTGAGAAGTCGAGTCAAGAGGAGTAGCAAAAAAAATATTGGAAAAGTAATCAACAACAATAGAGTTCATGCCATCCCAAGTATAAACAACATCTCCGTAATCTGATTTTAAGGAAGAAATAAAGTTGTGAGATCTTCGAGCTAGAAGAGATTTGTGGAAGAAATTTGTGTTTCGATCTCCTTCTTTGAGCCATTGAATTCTAGATTTTTGCTTCCATAAGATTTCTTCTCTTTTTTCCCATTCCTCTAACCGAGTTGTGAGTTTAATTTCATCCTGCACTTCTCTTCTCTCGTGAGGCCATCTAAACGGATTTTCTTATTCAAATTTTCAAGATGAGCAATAACTTCATGTTTTTTTTTATGAACATCCCCAAACTCTTTCCAGTTCCAAGTCTTGATTTTGGATTTAATGTATTGCAATCTTTTGGCAAAACAGAACATCTTAGTCCCATGCCTAGGTTTACCTTCCTTCCACCATTGTTGCACATGAGGTCTGAAGGAAATGTCTCTAAGCCACATTAATTGAAAACGAAAAGGAGAGAAACTCACATTGGTTTTCCACATTTCCACCATGATCGGCCAATGATCCGAACCAAAGATTATTAAGAGTCTTCACTTTAGGAATGTGACCATGGATTAAGAAATTTTCAGAGAGCAAAAACCTATCCAATCTCTCCATTATACAAGCTAAGCCTTGCCTTCGTTAGACCAAGTCATAAGGCCATTATCTCAGTTGGATATCCACAAGATGGAGGTTTGCAATATATTCGCTCATGAGGTCAGTATTTTTGTCCAAATTTCTATTTCCCCCCTTTTCTCATCCAGAGAGAGGATGGTATTGAAATCTCCTCCGATCAAGATCCAAGCTTTAGGAAAATGAGAGATAATATGAGTAATATCCTTCCACTGTCTTCTTTTTTCCTCCAAAGAAGTCAGGGCATAAACAAGTAATGCAGAGCATAATCCGGTTGGAATGTCTACTTTGAATAGCTATAGCCAACAAACCCCAACCGCCAACCATATGGTGAATAACTACCTCTTTTGGGTCCCAAAGACAAGCAATGCCACCCGAAGTCCCTTGGGAACCGAGGGAAACCACTTTTCCAACTGGCCAAATTTTACCGACAATTAAGTCCATATCCTCCATTGACATTTTTGTTTCTTGAAGGAAAACAAGATGTGGATGATTTATCTCGAATCATTCTTCTAATTTCATTTTGTTTTGAAAGACTCCCTTTGAGTCCTCTAATATTCCAAGTGATGATCTTCATTAATACCAGGGCTAAAAATGTTGGGAAGGGCATTAATCTTACCTTCCTCTACAAGCTTTTCACCTTCTTTTACCATATGATATTGATTGGTCTTGCGACCTACTTTTTGATTAGAATCCATCTTCAATTTTTTTTCCCTTGTTTCTTGACTTATTCCAATTGAATCTGAGATGGCTTCTAACCTTGAAGAATGCTCATACACAACCAAAATTTTACTAGATGGTTCAATGGAGTCTATATTGGGACCCGCATTATTTGAAGTTTTGACATTTGAAATATTATTTTTCTTGTGTAAATTTTCTTTTTTTTTTTCGTTGAAAACCTTTGATTTGTTGGTTTGTCTCTGAGTTCTTTCCTTCATATTTAAACCGTGTTTCTAAGATTTCAGTTTCCATTATTTCCTCTTCCTCACTTGGGACATCATTTGTGGAAAGGATTTCAAACATATTAGCAAATGACTTTGATTGATCCTTCATTACCGGTTTTTTCTGAGTTTTCTTCTTCTTAGGTATTTGGAAACCTGCCGAGTTTATATCTTCTTTCTTTTGATCGAGAATTTTATTTGGGCAAGCACTGGCCAAATGACCATATTCATGGCAAATTCTACAACGAAAAGGAATGTTCTCATAGTCCACTACTTGCTCCCAAGTGTCTTCCCCAAATTGTAATGTGATCTTTTTAGGTAGGGGTTTGTCAAAATCCATTAAAACACAAATTCGAGCATAAATAATATGTTCAAAATTTTGAGTACAATCAAGAATCATCATAAAAGTTCCTAAAGAGTTTCCAATTGAAGAAAAAATAGTAGGATTCCAAAATTCAATAGGGAGGCCAAAGAGTCTAACCCACACGGGAGCTATAGAAGGCATCTCTTCTTCGACTTTAAATTTAGTATGCCAGGGCTTCATGAAAAGCCCCGCCCTTCCAAAAACCAAGGACCCCCTTGAAAAGTTTTCTCTCTATCTTCATTATTAGCAAATAAAACAAGAAAATAACCATTTGGATAAATAGAGATTTGTAACTCACCTTTAGTTTTCCAGCTTTTTGCAGCCTGAGACTTTGAAAGCGAGATAGACTCTGACGAAAACCCACGAACCGACAAATTAGTCCTCTTTTTTCCAAATCTTCAATGCCGCCCGAATGTTACCCATATCAAGCTTAACAATAGGAGTTCCATCACCGCTTTAAGACATCCCGACTCCGTTTTCTTGGGATCAATATTAGGCATTCTTAGAGGTTTATGAGAAGCCCTAGTATTGATATTAGCATTGGGCCAAGGTTGTCCACCACGAAGGGCATCCCTAAAATTCATTTTTGGGACTGAGTCTTCAAAATTCTTACCCTTGACAGGGGTTTTCACAAGTAGAATTATTTTGTGGGTGCACCTTAGCACCAGATTCACTTGAGATATGAGCCATTTTTTGATCAACTGCTTGAAACTTATTTCGTGGTCTCTTTAATCCTTGCCCTAGACGCCGTGGAAAGGTATGGTTTTCACTTTTCTTTTGTGCAACAAATTGGAAGCCGTTGTCACTCAAGTTCACAGTATGATCTGTTGAAAGACAAATTTCTAACCCATCTTGTATCCCCTGCAACATTTCTTGCTAAAATATTGAGCATAAACCACAAAAATATTGGCCGCTAGGGCCCGAAGGCCCTAAAAACCAACCTCTGGAGCCGCTTGCACTCAAACCGGATGAAACCCTCGCATAGCCGCTTGCCAAATATATCGTTCACACATAGGGATGCGCTAGGATCTGTGTTGCTCCAAATGATATGAAAATTGGTGGAGACGTTCTAGGGTTTTTCAGGCATCTACCCTCAAAATTTCAGCTCAATCCGAGTTCGGATGAGTGAGATATGGCCGAAACGAGTTCGGCAGTTTGGGCAGTCCTGCGAAAAACGTCTCTACCATCTTAAAAAAAACTATTATCAAAAGACACAATTTTTCCTCAATCAATTTTTTTAAAAAGTAAAAAGATAAAATAGTTTTTAATGTTATGGTATGCAATCCTACTCCTAAGATGATTCGATCTTTGTACCTTTATTTAGAGTTCCAAAACTTCTTTAAATCTTACATTATTAATTAAAAAATCATTTGAAATCAACTATTTATTGTGGTTGGGTTTCAATTTAATGGAACACATTTTTACTTATATTACATTTTGACCATAATTCAAACTCCATACAAGGAAACCAAACAATTCAAACCCTATCAGGGGACCCTTTTATTATCCCATTCTTCAACCTAAAATTTTATCTTGTGATATGTACTATAATGGTTTCTCTTTGGATTTTTATTAAGGAAATCCAAGTTCAAACGGAAATACCTCGGACCCTTTCAAAATCCAAACCCTTTCAAAACCCAAACCCATGGTTTACAATTTTTACCCAAAAGGAATAGATTGTTGGTAGCGAATGCTTGCCATTGGAATGCCCCAATACAATTTCAACTGTTGATATCTATTACCTTTATCTTTATCCAACAAGCTAGGTTTTATAAAGATTCTTTTAAAGAATACGGCATATTCCATTAAATATTAAAACTTAAAGGTACACAGGTAAAATTAAAATAATGTAACGGACGGACTTCGACGAACATTTCATTTTAATCCACAAATATTTTCCAATTTAATTTTAATTTTATATAGCCGCGCGGAACCCAAATCCGAATCAAAGCCGATTAAATAAAATGTCCGGCGGACTCCACTCATCCATAAATCCCCAGAGGAATTTCCCATTCTTTGCGTGCGTGGCCTTTACGCGTCTTTCTCCATATATAAAATTATTGTTTTGTAATCCCAGGATTCGAACCCTCGATCTATCGGTCACAACTTGTTTGTTTTTGCTGTGTAAATTTTTTTCTCTTCAAACCCTTTCTGTTTTTTTGGTCGGATTAGATTTTGCAAAGATGTCGTGGCAGACTTATGTTGATGACCACTTGATGTGCGATCTCGGGCGGGGCAATCGCCTCTCGGCGGCCTCCATTATCGGCCACGATGGGAGCGTGTGGGCACAGAGCGAGAGCTTCCCAGCGGTAAGACCTCATCCTTCATCCAATTTTTTGAGGTTTTGATTTGTGGATGTTTGAGGGTTTGAGATTTTGGATTGAGGTGGTTGATTTAGAGCTGGGTTTGATTTGTGGAAATTTGAGAGTTAAGCGATTTTGGATTGAGTTGATTGAGCGAGAGCTTTCCAGCGGTAAGATTTCATCCATCATCCAAATTTTAAGTGCTTGATGTGTGGAGATTTGAGGGTTTATGATTTTGGATTGAGGTGGTTGGTATCGGATCGGCATTTGGGTTTTTATCACAGTGTGATATTTTGATATGGGTTGGTTTTGCGTTTTGAGTATGGATCGGGTTTGTGGGCGATGGGGTTTGCGTACGTTTTTAGGTTTTGAATGTGGAATTTGGGTGTTGATCACAGATTGCTTTTGTAACGTGGGTTGGTTTCGGATTTAGATATTGTCTTGGGATTGTGGGCGATCGGGGTTGCGTCTGTTTTTAGGGTTTGGGTGAGGAATGTGTGTAGTGTTTTGGGATTTGTGGGTTTGGAATATAGGTGTGGTGTTTGGGTTATTGCGTATGTTTTATGCAACCCTTGTTATCTTGTTTTTGGATTGGTTTTGATTCGGGAAACCCTTGGTTGGAATTCTTGAAACCTTTGTTTGGATTGGATTTGATTCTTAAAACCCTTGTTTGGATTGGATTTGATTATTAAAACCCTTGTTTGGATTGGATTTGATTTCTGAAACTTTTTTTGGATTGAATTTGACTCGTGAAAACCTTATTTGGATTGGGTTTGAATCGTCCAGTACTTATTTGAGAGTGGGTGTCATTTCCTTTATGAAAGGCTTCTCCTTTAGTCGGGTTTGTTTTGAGCAGCCCTTTTCTCCATCCTGGTTTGGTTTGTGTACGAATTTCAATCTTTGTTTTTAATGTGCTCCAAATTTGGATTTTTATTGAATTTGGCATCTGAATTCCTGTGTTTAAGGCCAATTGAACCTGTTGGGGGGAACCTACACCTTGGATTTTATTGGGTCGGATAAGATCATGAGATCTTGTTTTTAATGTGCACTGAATTTGTATTTGGAATCCCTTGTCTTGAATTTGATCTAATTTGGCATCTGCAACTCTGTGTTTAAGGTGAATCGAATCAGCTAGGGGAATCTTCACCTTGATTTGTTCATTGCAAGTCCCTTTTGTTGTTGCTTATATCTTCTTATTGGATGTTAATGTCAAATTAGGGATAAGGTGCAGTGTTTAGTCAACTTCTTGTGTGTGGCAAGGGATATTTATTCATTTATTTCATAGGCTTGCTCTGACCAGATTTTGTCCCGTTTGTAGAAGTCATCCATTACTTCTATAGGAGCATCTTGTGTAACTTCTATGGACGAGATGCTAGAGTTTTGGATCAAGAACTTATTGTAGGCTTAACTTTAGGATCGTCTGCCCGAACAACCTGGGCAAATCTTGAACTTGTCCTTGTTTCATTTCTTCTCCTTTTGTTTAAAGTTGTTTATTTTAACTTTTGGTTTTGAGTAATGCAGATACAATTCCTAGAACTCTTCTTCCTTTAAGGACTTGTCTGTTGTTTCATTGATGATGCTCAGCCATGTGTAAGAAGTCTGGTTATTGGTCAACATGACTATTGTTTTTTGGTTGGTTTAGAAGATTCCTAACAAAAATAAGTGATTCATTAGTGGGAGTTGGAACAGAGATGAAGAGTTTGACATTTTCCTATCTGTTCTTATTCTTTTGTAGGGTTTCAGGGCTCTTATGTGCCCATTAAGTCTGTGAATCTAAAATGAGATCTAATCTCTGGGTTGATTGGTTCATGTTTATTTCAACTATCATTGGTGGCAGTGGTTTAGTTTGTGTGACAGCAGCCTTGTCTGTGAATCTAAAATGAGATCTAATCTCTGGGTTGATGTTGATTGGTTCATGTTTATTTCAACTATCATTGGTGGCAGTGGTTTAGTTTGTGTGAAAGCAGCCTTGGGGAAATTTTACAACTTGAAAGCAGTTGTAGGGGAGATGTGGGATTGAGTTTATTTTTATTATTATATTAAATATTTTAATGCTTGCAGATTAAGCCTGAGGAGGGGTTGGATTTTTTTCTTATAATATTTTTATGCTTGCAGATTAAACCTGAGGAGGTGAGTGCAATAATGAATGATTTTAATGAGCCTGGATCCCTTGCGCCAACTGGTCTGTACATTGGTGGGACTAAGTACATGGTTATCCAAGGGGAGCCTGGAGCTGTTATCAGAGGAAAGAAGGTAAGAAACATTAACTATTAATGTTAATAATTTTCGTTTGTATGTTATTAAGAATCAGACTTGTGTGTAACTTAGATATCTGACCATATAGACAGGTACCTGTCTATGATGTCCTATTGGAACTCAAATTGGGTGTAAATGTTGCTATGTATTACACATCAATTATGTAAAGTAACATTTTAAGGTCCACAAGCACTATGCATATCAGACCAACTATATTCTTCTTGATCCGATAGGCATGGGAGGAGGCATTTGTGTTGTGCTATTCAACTATGGGACATACACCCTACCCTCCTTAGGATTCAATCCTTGATGTAAAGTAACATTTTAAGGTCCACAAGCACTATGCATATCAGACCAACCTATATTCTTCTTGATCCGATAGGCATGGGAGGAGGCATTTGTGTTGTGCTATTCAACTATGGGACATACACCCTACCCTCCTTAGGATTCAATCCTTGGACTTTTTATTTGTATCCAAGCTCCTCAGCTTCATGCCCACTCAGGCTGTACATTCACTAATTAAAAAAATGACGAGTAGAGAATGCCTGCCTTATATCGAGCTCTGCCGTACTCAGCCTTTATAGGGCTGAAAGCAATTCTGATTCATTAAAGGGGCTTTCTTGCATTTTAGGTTAGCTGGAAGGCATTTCGTAGTGATTTAATTGTTGCTTTTTCAGTCTACTTTATTATGATGCCTGGTTTTCATTTGCGAATGGTTATTGCAGGTTATTAGTTATCAGTGTTATCTTGTGATTTGTCTCATCTTTCCAGAAGTTAAAGATATTTTATTGAATATAAGATTGGTATTTGTTTGTGTTTTTTATATTAATATAATTCTTGTTAAAATATGGTTTCAGGGATCTGCTGGTGTGACCATTAAGAAGACCACCTGTGCTCTTATCTTTGGTGTGTATGATGAACCTGTAACTCCAGGAGAATGTAATATGATTGTGGAAAGGCTTGGTGACTATCTTATTGACCAGGGCATCTAATAGCCAACTTGTCGGTTATGGTGTTGGATGCGGTAATTTGATGTTCTATGTTTTTAGGACTGTGTCATTGAGTAATCCTTCCTCTTGTAATAGGTGCTGGTAGTGCCGTTAAGTACCGTTGAAGTACGTATATATTTACTGTAGAAAGCCTGTTTGGATTGCAAATATTGTTGGAGATGGTGCATGAGTTTCCATGATACCTGTACTTCGCTTCTGAGGATTCTGAATTTTAAGTGGAATTATTATTGAAGTTGCAATTCATCTGTCATCTATCTTCTCTCTCATTTGATTATATAAACATTTTTATTTTCGTAATTGTATGATTGTTACATGTATATTCTTGTCACCAATTTTGTTGAACAAAACATCTCTAAACTTTTTCGGTGATATTTATACTTCATGCTCGTGTCTTGCTCTGCATGATCTTTATACTAATGGGTGGGTTCACTAATGTGAGGTTTTTATCGAAACAATATATAGCAAAACAGTTGACCAAATACATGGTTACCTGTTTGGTTTTTTTTATCTTTTTGTTTACCAAACCATCTATAAAGTTGTCTGGCTTTTTCTTTGACATGATTCAGTATTGATTTCTGTGATCCTTGTTTGTAGGCTCTGAATGGTCCATGCTATATGTATATATATATATATATGAACAGCATAACTTTGCAAGGATTTTTTTGTATTACAATTGACCAGACTTCAATTCTGCTTTACAAGTTATTAATGTTTTTTTCTTGGACGAAAGTGGTGCTTATCATTTTAGAGAGATTTTGGCAAAGGTTATCATTCCGAGTATTGAATGATGGTGCATGTAGGTTTTGTAAAACAGATCTCTAGGGTTTTCAAGTTAGTTCATGGTAAAGATAATCATTTTGATTTGTCACTATGACTTGGTTTGGTTTGGTTTTTTAAAATGGCTTTGTGTACTAGATGGAATTTGATAGTACATATTAGGCCCTACAGGTAGATGAAAAATCTTTTCCTTGAAGTGAATTTTGGTAGTGGCAAGCAAGATTTAACGACCTCACGTGTCGTGTCTTCCATGATTTTGGTTTTGTTGAATCTTTGGGAGATACCGGAGAAAGCCTATACTCTACCATATTCTCATCATTAAAGCTCTTCAAGGGAACAAATGCCAATGGTCAAATTAACTAAACTAAACTACACAATTCCTTGTCCCACCGGCACCTTAGATTATATATATTTGGGATATATATATAATATTTGTTTTTGAGGATAAAAATGATCATTTAAGGAATTGAAGAGGACAGCTTACTGTTCTATTTTTTTTAATACTATCTATTTCTTTTGGATATTAAAAGAACTATTATTATCACTCCTCGCAAGTCTAAAATTGGATCTTTAAATCTATGCTTGTTCATAATCTCCAATTAGATTTATGGAGAATATTTCATTTATTACTTTGAAAAACTAAATCTGGGACAATTCTATATAAAGATAATTCCAATAGAGGGGAAAATATTTAGATCGCTCAGAAGGCTATAAATTTATATATATATTTAAATTATTATATGAGATGAAAGGATTTGGTTTTTTTAGTTGTTTTCAATATTATTTAATTTAATTTTAGTTTATATGATTATTTGTAAGATTTAAACATCCTTGCCTTAAAAGAAAGTTTTTTTAGATCGAGAAATTTAATTGAAATTGAAAATTTCAATTATTTAAATTAATATTATTTAACTATTTATTTAAACAGTGCTCGGATGAGAGATCTCAACCACTTTGATATTGCTCAACCACTTTGATATTATATCATATTAAGGCATATGGAAGCATTAAACCATAATGCACAGAAATGAACTTCCTGTGGTTGTCATGATGTTGGGGATTTGTACTCGGATGACACATGGTCATCAAAATATGTTATGTGTGTGGGGATAAGTCTGCGGATCACATGGTTTTCACAATGCGGGGACTAGGACTAATTTAAGAATTTAACTGCACAGATCCTGATCATCACAATGTAACTAAAAACACAAGTGATTGGTGGGAAGTTAAATTAATGAATTCAAAACAAATTTAAACTCGTGAATTTTCATTAAATTTAAAAATTCAAAACAAAACGTTACGACGCTTTTTTAGTTGTTTTTTTTATATCAAGGAATTGATAACATCCTTTCATCCTTAACAACTGGATACAGATACAGGGACAGACATTCTCTCCAAGGTTCTTTCCAAGGTTTCTGTCTTTGAACACAGGTCAAATAATTGAAGCTGACTCTATAACCCCTGCCTCCCCTTGATAAAGATGTCCCGGAGTGAAGGAGGAGACCAGTTGGCTTAGGGTAGGTATGGACATATAAACTTAGGTCTCTTTTTGATAAGTGTTCAAAATTTAGGTTTTTTTTAATAAGTGTCCAAAATCTTATTGATCTTTTAATTGTTAATACAAATATAATTGTTTGATTCCTAATATCTTTCAAGAGGGAAGCAACCTACTCCTACTACCCGACTATAATAACTTTTAACTTTTGTCCAAATTGAACATGTCTCCTATCAATCCAACCACCTGGCGGAATAGCGGCATACTCTACCGAGCTTTTTAGAGGTGACCTAGCATGGAGGGGAGTGGCCCTACTACTCGAGTCTATCAATCCAACCACCTGGCGGAATAGCGGCACACTCTACCGAGCTTCTTAGAGGTGATCTAGCATAGAGAGGGGAGAGCCGGCCCATCCACTTGTTCGTAATGTAGGAATTGAATTTATACCCAACTATCGGGCAATCAATAGTTAAAGGGTAGGAAGTGAATTTATATTCAACTATGTGTCAATCAATGGTTAAAGGGTTAGTGGAGCATATTTGTTTGTAAAAGTAGTAGTAATTTATGTTTGTAAAAGTAGTAATTTGACCTGACTTTATTGAGTGCGCGTTAGCTTGATAACGATGTTACTAATCCCAAGTGATCGGTGGTCCCCCTAATGTCGGTATAAACAACGACGAGTTGGAATAGGGGTCATAGGGGCAGCCTCAAGATTTGAATCCTAATTGGTAGTAGAACCTTCCCTGATGCTGGTTTAAACAACGACGAGTTGGAATAGGGGTTATAGGGGGAGTTGGAATAGGGGTTATAGGGGACACCGTCAAAATTTGAACCTTGATTGGTAGTAGAAAAGGATTGTAGATGTAACTGATTCCTTTATGTACAAAAAAAAATTAGTTATTATAGATTGATTAGGGTTTTTGGCTTTTCTTTAGTTCAAAGTTCAAACCCAGAAAAAGATAGGTTGGATGGTAGTGGCCGAATGTTTGCGAGTAAGCTATATGAGTGTTTGCTAGTTAGCTACCCTAGTTTGATGTTGATGCACTGGAGAATAGCTACCTCTGTTTGATGTTGATGCACCGGAGGATTTGGGTTCTGTTGACTTTGATAGCGGTTGAGAGTTTGCCAATTAGCTACCCCAATTCGATGCATTAGAGGATCGAGGTCTGTTGACTTTGTCTAGCCAGGTGTTACCGATTCTTTTATATTAAAAAAATAGTTATCATAAATTAAAATGACATTTATTTATTATATTATAGTGATAGCATCCAATGGTGTTACCAATTTTTATATGTTTTAAATAGTTAATCATGGATTAAAATAATATATTTATTTATTATATTATATTGACAACATTCAATGGTGTTATCGATTTCCTATGTATTAAAAGAATAATTATCATGATATATTCATTTATATTCATTTATTATATAATTATATGTAATTTTTTAAAAATATATATATATATATATATATATATATATATATATATATATATATATTACAATAAAAGTAATAAACAAAAAGGTTAATTATTTTCAAATAACTGTGGAAAGATAAATATAGTATATGCATTACATCGTCATTCTTTGATTTTCACTCATTCTAATATTTTTGTAAGACAAATTGATTTATTTTTCATACAGATCTTTAAATTAAGTAATCAAAATAGTAAAATTTTGAAACTTTAAATAGGAGGTTTAGGATTTGAATCTAATAAGAGGTATAGAGTTGTGGGCCTAAAGATAAGACTAAAAACTTCATAAAATAAATGTTCGCAAGGATAACGTAATGGTTAGTGGTTAGGGCTTTGGCCTCTCTTTGAGAAGGTCCAAGGTTCAAACCATGACGTACCACAACTATTTGAGGGTCGAGTGTTTGTCGGTTGGTTACCCTTGTTTATGTCTTAAAGGGTCAAGGGTCCCGTTGATTTCGTATCACACAAAGGGTTTAGGGTTATAGTGGTAGTATATGATTCTGATCAGGTATTCAATAAAAGATGATTTTTTATTTATTAAGGTAGTAGGGGTTTTTGGGTCCCCAAACCTCCACACCTAGCTATAAAAAAGTATTACAATATGGTGCAACAACTTGTTCAAAACCAAACTACTAACATTAGTTGAGCCTTAGGATGGAACAAATTGTTTAGCTTTAAAAAAAATACCCTTAAAAACAAAAAACTCATACTGGAGGTATTACTAACACAATACACAATCCAAACATAACAGTAAAACCATAATAGACACAAACAACACTAAAGGACAAAATAACCCAACACTAAAACAAGTCACGAAGACCATAATAGTAGCATAGCACAAAAGAAACCTAGCCAACTTGTTCCAGATAATTGAGGGTGTCCAACTCCTCCTTTGACCTGATAGTTCTCAGTTTCCTACGAATATCCTCTAGGAAAGTTCCCACTTCACAGGATAAAATTGAGAGGCACGAATAGGTGCGGTTCATAGTATCCATCGACTCATTTAACATCAAATAGTTAGTCTTCAACCTTTGAAACCAGGGGATACCTTAGACGAACTCCCCTTAGCGTCCATAGGTTTATTAAATTCCTTCGACATATCCTCCTTTCCAAGCGACTAAAGAGGAGACACCGTACCTTCCTCACTCGAGATCTTGTCTATGATCGGTTCATGCATGGGATGTCTTGTTTCCACACCTTGAATTGCACCATCCATGGCCTTAAAAAAACTCCATGCAATATTTCCTTTGTGATTGTCCCGAAAAGAATAATGAGGGGTGATCGTTGCCTAGGAAAGGTCACTTGGCCACATCCATCCATGATTTTCCATCATAGAACAATCAATAATTTCACAGCAGTCCACCTTGGTACTACATCCCACTCTTCAAGTCAGATCATATTGGTAACACACATTGGAAGCCTTGTCAACAATCATTGATTTAGTCTTCAAAATATTTCTTCGACCTGTGCAACTCTATTCTGCCAACATGGCAGGTGTACTTTAATGTGTTGAATGGTAATAAAGTGATTGGTTCATTGGGTTTATTCATCTCCTGCTGCTCCAATAGGTGTTCATCCCTTCCACGGTCCTTTAGTGCTAATTATTTCAGAGCTAGAGGGAACTTCACATACCAGTCTCGTTTTTCCCAAAGTCAGACTCCCAAATTCACCATCCAATTCGTTGTTTGATTTCCTTCACGGTAGATATGATGTATTTTCACCTACCTAAGCTTCTCCAGGTTCAATCGACTCTCCAAAATCAGTTTAGAGATGGACTGACTGGCCTCACGTTCATCCTTTAGAACCTTGATGATGTTTAATGAGCCTCCTTCAACTGTCACATTCATAGCCCTTATTTGTAAAAATATACTTAGTTCTCAACATTAAGGCTCTTAACTCTACAAAGTGGTTTGTCTATTTCCCCAATGGCTCAACATAGGCTAGCTACGAGCAACACCTAAATTACCCTTAGTTACCCCATAAAAATTCAACTTAATCCAATATTTCAGAGGGGCTTCCCATCAACCTCTTCCCTGGAAGGCTTGGAGCAGATAGGTAGAAAACCAAAATCTAAATACCAAGCTTTGAAAATAGCCTGCTCTTGGACAAAAACATTCTCCTGATAATGCTTTATGATTTTAAGATTTTCAACTAATGCATTGCCAATATGGGCCCCAACTGAGTAGGCATCCCTTCTCTTATCCTTAAAGATCCGATTATTGCGTTCTCTCCAAATCCCCCAAAGGAAGTGTGGAAGACAAAGTTGCCATAGGTCCCCTAGATGCTTACTCTTGAAGGGCGATATCCACTGAAGGCACACATCAACCATATTATCTGGGAAAGCCCAAGAGATCTTAAATCTGGTTAGAAGAAGACTAATTACTTCATAAGCAAACTCACACCCAATAAAGAGATGATGAGCGGTTTCAACCTCTTTCTCATAAAGAGCACATCTGTTGACAATGTTGAAGCCCCTTTTACACAAATTATCAATAGTCAATATTTTGTTTTGAACAAGACAAAAAAACATGGTTATTTTAGGAATTAAGTTCTTAATCCAAATATTTTTTATCGGAATCCAACCCAAACTATCCTTGTCAATCACAGAGTATCCACTTTTCACTCTATATAGGCCTTTACTATCCTTGCTCCAAATCATAGAGTCTCTCCTTCCTACTGGGTTAGTGGGGAACACCCTCAATAGGTCCATCAAGGATTTTTGAGATTTGGATTGGGTTTCATTTAGACCTGCAAGATTTATGCCTTTCCAATGCCAACTCCCCTCTCTAAAATCCAATGTCCTTAACCTTTCTTCTAAAGGCTTATGTAGTTTTTAGCTTAAGGGTGTTCAATTCTTGATCATACTCAAGAGGGGTCTTCTTCAGCCAAATATCCTTTCAAAAGTCCACTCTTTCTCCATTGCCTATGCACCATATGATCTATTTCCTCAAAAGGGCCTTGCAGTTCATTAGGCTATTCCAAAAAGTGGATCCTCTTGGAATATCTTCTAATTGAGAAAGTCTTGTATATTTCTCCTAAATTTAGCTTTTAGGATTTTGATCCAGATCAACTGATCGATCTTCAGTAGTTTCTAACCCAATTTACCAATTAAAACCTTGTTCATCACCTTCAGTCGTTTGAAACCTAGACCTCCATACTCTTTCTTGGAGCACACCTGCTCCCAAGCCACTAGAGGCAGTCTTTTCTTATCTTCAGATCCTGACCAGAGGAAGGATCATTGGATTTGTTCCAGTTTGTTCTTGATATTTGTCATAATTTAAAAAAAGGACAAAGTATATGGAAATACTTTGTAAGGTTGACTGAACCAGTTGCACCTTCCTAGCTTGGCTTAAGATGCTACCTCTCCACCCTATCAATTTCTTTGTGAACCTATCAATCATTGGGTTCTAGAGTTCTAATTTCATTTGACCTTTGAAAAGTGGCATGCCTAAATAGGAAGCAAGGAGATCACCTACTTCACACCCAAAGATCTATGAGATTCTTCTTTGCCTTATCTTAGGGGTATTGATGAAGTAAATTTTACTCTTTGCAAAGTTTACTTTTTGTCTTGCCTCCTGTTCATACTTTGTCCAGATAAGTTTAAGTTCACGTGCTTGGGGAACTGAAGATTTGAAAACTATTATAATGTCATCGACAAATTGTTGATGTGACATTGGAGTGGTTGTTGAAGCTAGCTTGAAGCCCCCTAGCCTTCCACCATTGACTGCTGCAGTAATGCTACGATCAAGAGCCTCTGTTAAGATGATGAATAGAGGATACAAGGGAACAACTTGTCGTAACCCTCTCTTACAACCAAAATAATCTGTTGCTACACCATTCACTAAGACATAAAACCTAGCAATAGATATGCAACTGAAGATCAAGTCCACCCAATCATTATGAAACCCAAACTTTCTCATAATCTTACCCAAAAACTCCCAGGAAACCCAATCGTAGGCTTTATCCATATCTAACTTTAAAAGCATTTTGACCTCTTCACTTTTATCCATAGAATGGATGACCTCATGGATAGTTACAATTCCATCCAAAATTTGGTAGCCTCTCATAAACCCACCTTGATTGTTGTCGATGATGAAGGGAAGTATGGTCTTGAGACGATTTGCCAAGGTCTTTGTAAGAATTTTATAAAGTGTATTGCACAAACTTATAGGTCGGAATTGCTTAAAGTATCTTGCACCAATGATCTTGGGGATCAAAGCCAAAAAAATAGAATTAACATCCACAGGGATTTGGTGAGAAAATTGTATTTCTTTGATGACTTCCACAACGTTAGATCCTACAATTTTCCAGAAGTGTTGAAAGAAGACAGTCGGGAAGCCATCCAGGCGCAAAGCTTTGTCCTCCCCAAATCAAAAACTGCCTTCTTGATCTCTTATTTAGAGAAGGAGCTAAGAAGAAAAGTGTTGAGGTCCTCATTGATCAGATTAGGGATATGCCTAAGTAGAGAGTCTTACTCTTCTAGTTCCATACTATCAGAAACCCCATTATCTCTTCAAAGAATTGTCTCTTCTCTTATTTTATCAAGGTTGCCAATGAGGGATCCATCTCTTTTAATTATTTCTCTGATCTTGTTACAACTTCAATGGCGAAGGGTAGAGACATGAAAAACTTTGTATTCCTGTCCCCCTCTTTTAGCCAACGAATTCTTGACTTTTGCCTCCAATGGATTTCCTCACAAGCAAGGACATTGTGATACTTTGAAAGCAACTCTCGTTCCCTAAATTTGATGTCTTCAGTTAGGACCCCTCTAGTGATTTTCTTTTCAATCTCCGATAACTCAACTCTTAATTCCATTTTCTTCTTAAACAAATTGCCACAAGTGTTCCTATTCCATGCTTTAAAATTTTGTTTGATGTATCAATTTCCTTGCTACTTGACTCAGTTTGGAACCAGTAAAGGTTTTCTTCCACCAGTCTTCAATTTTTAGAGCTAAGTCTTCATGTCTAAGCCACATTAATTTAAATCTAAATGGGCTGTTGTACTCCTTGCCATCCTATACTAACTCCCAAACTATTGGGTTGTGATTTGACTCGATTGTTGAAAGGGCAGTGAGGATTGAATCCCCAAAGGTTTCTAACCCCTCTTGAGAGACTAGAAATCTGTCCAAGCGTATCTGAATAAGATGATATCCTAAATGCCTATTGCTCCATGTGAATTGAAATATTCTTAATTCTATATCCATCAATTCATTAGCATTTATGAAGTTCCTGAAATCTTACATACCTTTTGAAGGGATTGAAGAGCCCCCTTTTTTGTTTGAAGGATTTAGAGGGGAGTTGAAATCTCTCACTAAGATCCATGGGATCCCTTTGAATGTAGTCCTCATATGGCTGAGATCATTCCATAATTACCTTCTATTAACAATGTTTGGGGTGTACATATTGGTTAGAATCCAATTTTCCTTAGACTTCAGGTTATGACAAAAAAATTTGATGAACCATATTGAACTGCCCACTATCCTCCCTTCAATTTTTTTATAATTCCATAGAAATAACATGCCTCCAGAAGAGCCCTCAACCTCACTGAATACCATTTTTTCATCTTTCTAGAGGTGTTTTATTCTTTCCACTTTACTTTCATCTGGCTTAGTCTGTTGCATAAGTAGCAAATATGGATTGTGTTCTCTTCTAAGAGCATACACTAGACGGTGCTTGGAAAGGGCATTAAGACCCCTTATGTTCCAAGATAAAATCATATTTTATGCTTGGTGGGATTTTTTTTCCTCCCAAATTTTAAGACTGTCTGGGATCCATTGGCTACTTCTCAGGATTTTTTCTTTTTGGATAACTACTACTGTGGAAGGTCTACCAAGGCCCCCTTTTGGACCTACATCCATTGAGTTTTTAGAATGATTACGAGTGACTACTTTATGAGTTGAACTCTCAGGGTTTATCCCTTTTGAACCATATTTTACCATGAGGCCAACCTCTGCTATATTTTGAGCTTTTTCAGGCTGAGGAACCTCTAATCCTTTAGGGTTCGAGATTATTGAAGTTTCCCCACCAAAATGGGGATGGATTGAAGTTAGAATTAAAGGGGTTACCAGGCTATGATTTTGTTCAATATTTTTATCAACATTTAAACTAGAAAAGGAATTGGAAAGGGGAATAGTTTCTTTATCCAATAAAGATTGTTCTTGGAGAATTACCTCTAAATTCATAGGGTCAATTTTACCTTCTTCCAATAGTTCTTTATCTTTTCAATTTTGTTCTTGTCCACCACTGGTTCCTTCTATAACTTCAACATTGCCTTCCTTACTTGGTGCATCAATTGTCATATTCTCTCCTATTTGTCATCGCACCCATATTCTATTGTTTTAGGGATTATTTCTCTAGGTAATGCAATGAAAAATTTGATGCCCTACTTTATGGCATAAACCACACTTTACCGCCATGTTTTTGTATTCAATCATCTAATTACATGAGCCAAACTTAGAGATCAACTTTATCGATTTAGGGAGTTCTTGGCTTAGGTCAACATTCACGCAGAGTCTTGCATGCAACATGCGCGTATGAGCAAGAGTAGTAGGATCCACAACTACTAGTTGCCCTATGTTTCTAGCTATTCCAACGAGGATCTCTTCATGCCAGAAATGAATTGGTAAGCTCGGATGGCAGACCCAAATAGGTGCCAAATCAATCCCATGAGAGAAAGGGTTATAGTCAAGGTTTCACATCCTCAAGAAAAGACCCCTATGGTTGAAAAACCATGGCCCTCATTTTAAAATCCTATTACTATCCATGGGATAACTTAGTTTCATCCAAAAAAAGCTTCTAGGGAGGGCGACAATTCCATATGTTCGATGAGCTTCCATTTATCCTAGACCCACTTCTTGATAGTGTTAAGTTTAAGCCTAACACCAATGAATTTACCCACCAAATACATATTTATTTGATCGACAACCAAGTCTTCTAGATCGTCCAAAACTACTAGTTCCCCATTTACTAGTTGGAAATTAAAGCAACCCACATGATTTTTTTGCTTACCTTTGAGGATATTAATCCACAAATGGGCCCTTGGGTCAAAAGGTCTGGGATAGACCTTGTCCATTTCCTCTAGAGCATTAGCATCCTGGTCCCCTCGACCTCTATGCCATTGCTGCCACCCTATCCCATATGAAACCTTACGACCCCGTCCAACTACCTACTCCATGTGTTCCATTGTTGTATCCATTTCGAGAGGAATTTTATTTGGCAAAAGATATTATTGATTCCCCTATGCATAAAAAAATCAACATGAGATTAAGTATAATAAAAAAATTATTTTATATAGTCCTGGGGGACAACGCAATGATTCGGAGTTTGGCTCTTCTTCGAGTGGTCTAAGGTTCAAACCGTAGTGTGTGTGGCTGTGTGTTAATCCCCTATTGATAAGTATAGATCTCAACCTTATGAAGGCCATGACTGGGAGGGGATTGCTCAACATTATGCATCGGTTGTAGGTATTTATCACACTAGTCGGATACGAACCTCGCATCCCCCGGCTAGCTTGAGGGGTATCCCCGATGGGACAGGCCCTATGGAACGAAAAGTCTTGGCCCCCAGGGGATACGAAAAACAATTTTCCTTAACATAAGATTTTTCTAGATGGGACAGGTCCTGTGGAACAGAATGTCTTGGCCCCCAAGGGATACGGGAAATATTTTTTCTTAACATAAGGTTTTGTCCTAAGGAGGACAACGCAATAGTTCAAGATTTGAATCTTCTTCGAGAGGTCCAAGGTTCAAACCACAATGTGGGTGAGTGTGTGTGTGTTAAATTTCCTATTTATAAGCATAGATCTAACTTTATGATGGGCCATGGTTAGGAGGAGACTGCTCAGCCCTATACATTGATAGTAGAGGTTTCTCACACTAACCAAATAAAAAAAAATAAATATTTAATAATATTTTTATAAGATAAAAAACTTACCCAAATATTAAATGATATGAGTTCAATTAGTTATATTGCTTAGCTTTCAAAGAGTAGACATAAACTTAAATCTTAACAAGAAATATATACATAATTACCAAAACAATATAATATTAATATATAATTATAATGTAATACAAGCAAGACCTATTAAAATTTCATATAACTACTTTTTATAAATTGACTTCTATTTAAATTTAATTTAAATAACTTTTATAACATACACATTTTCAATAAGATTTTCAAATATATAATTTTATATTTTGATGGCGTTCTTGAAAGTTTTTGTTTTATCTTGCCTTAATAGTTTATATAATAACTTTAATAGTATTAATATAGTGTTAAATTTTTAATTAAGGATAATAAACCATATGTTTACAGAGGTATGCACTCTGTTTATATATTATATTTAAATATCCTTAGTTTTTTTTTTAATTAGAATAAATCCAGGTTTTTTTTAAAGGATTTGTAATTTTTACCTAAAGGTACATTGAGCCTTATATTTCTTATGATTTGAATTTGGATATTCTAAATGAAAGTCCAAAGGCATACCAATTCCTCGTATGAACAAAAACCCTTATTTGTTTTTAAATAAATCAAAATTTAAGTTTACACGAGTTTTTACGAGGGATCTTGACCCCCTCGTACCAATAAACTTGATTCTCCTGAATGAAAATTGAAGGACTTATTACTACGATATCTCTCATCGGTCGAAACACCCTTATTTTTTTGATTGAGGTTAGTGTGAGAAACCTATACGACCGACCATCCCAACCATGACCTCCAATAAAGGTGAGAGCTGAGCTTACCAATAGGGAACAAACACACAACCATAAACACACCCCCCCCCTCATACACTTGCCCACACTGCGGTTTGAACCTTGGACCTCCTAAAAAAGAGCCAAAGCCCAAACTGTTGCGTTGTCCCCTGAAAACAAACACCCTTAATTTTTTTGGTAATTATGTTTTTATATAAATATATCAGTTAATGTTTTAAAAATTGGTGTAATATTATGAACTTAAAAATTTGCTAGGCAATACTATTATATTGTTTGTTGAAATATTTTATTGAACTATTGTGATAACCCGGTCATGTGACCATCATCATTCAAAAATAATTCTTTTTGGTTACATAGGAGAGTTGGTTACAACCACACTATTTTTAATAATTGATAAGCCCATTAGGGCTGCTCCCACCAAATCTATTCCATCTCATTATTGTTGATTTGGCGTGAAGGGGACCATTGATTGCTCGGGATTCATACCGTTATTGTCATTCTAACACGCACTCAGAGAATTTAGATCAGACTACTACCTTTGCAAACATGCAGCCCCCAAGGTTGAACCTGAGTGTCTTCTTGGTAAGTGCATGTCCAGACAAGCACTAACCAATCCACCTAGCCCTCAGGGACATTCAAAAATAATTTATTTCTATATGCAATTTTGTAAGGTTATTATTATTTATTTTAAACATATAAAAATATTAAAGAATCACCACTTTTTCATTTTCAAATTAGTAACAGATAAATCAAAATGTTAGAACTAAGACAACAAAGTATAAAATTAACATTAAATGTTGAAAGCTATCCTAATTCAAGCATAAATAGATTTGAAGCATTTAAGAATAATTGCATTAAAATTATCTACAAAATACCAATAAGCTATGGCTAATCCTAATGCATTGAAAATAATTACTCGACACCTAGGAAATTAAGGACCATACTATTCAAAAAATGAACAAGATAAACAACTAATTTCTATCCTATTCTACTTGCAATGTCATCACATTAAATAAGAGATATCACACCTAGTATTTTTATAGAGAGCTTGACTTACCTTGGAAAATGATCCTCGAACAACAATCAATGACTTTTACTGCAGTGGCGAAAAGAGCGAAATAGGGTGCATTATGTGATAACAACAAAGGCAAATAACATGAAATCAATATTGTCAAGAGGTGTATGACTTTGATTTTTGAAAGTATGGTAAAAGTATAGTATAGTATGATGAGAAAATGAGAGGGTAAAAGGGGTATGTATAGCAAATGAAATAAAAATAACCTTTTCTTTGGAGTTGATGACTAATTTTATCCTTTTTAAGGGTGATAAAATAATAAATGTTAGTCCAAACGACGCGTCATTCAAACACCAGGTGCAAAAACACACTAGCATCATGATTGTGCATCAAAAACCCTAAAAATAATTAGAGGAATGTGATTGTCACTTATAGTGGCAGTTGCGGCACCATCAATTTTTAGAAGATGTGCTTTTCTTATTTTTGTATTTTGGGCAAGTTAGAAGGCAAAAACATCAGGAAAAATGGCAAAAAATTAGGAAATAGGTGAAGGAAACCAAAACCACTAGCCAACATGGCTTGCTATTATCCTACCCAAGGACTAACAAAGTTAGTCCATCCCTGTCTCATAATAGGACAAGACTCCACCACATGCAAAGTTAGCTATTATTGCTCTTTTTATAGTTACATATTACCCTCCCTAAGGACCACGGGTGACACTACAAGGGATAGCCACTTTTCAGTCCTTAGGGAAAACAAAAAAGAAAAAGAGCAATATGAGATAATTAAAGCAAAAAAAAAAATTTTATGCTACAAAGCACAAAATAATTATTTTATAATTTTTTATTCTACTATCTATGCAAAAATGTAAAATTTTGAAATAATTAGCAGACAAATATAAACCATAACCAAAATCATGAGAGTACAAGAAAACATACCTAACACTTACCTGTATGTGCCCCTAAAAATTTGGGTTGAAAGAAATTGATTTTTACTTGCCCTATGCAATTAAAAATGAATTTACTTGTAAAAATATCCAAAGTAATGAAAAATGCTAGCTAGGTGCAAAATGAATCAAAATGAGGTGTGCATATGAGTCCAGAACATGCCAAAACATTTAGGAACACTCTCTACAATATCCCTACAAAACTCGACAAAATATTATGCCAAAAATATCCATGGCATATACTTATGATTTGTGTAGAACCCAATGATGTGCTCAACCAAATGTTGCCTCCCTCCAAGATGACCATGCATGGGGTGATGTACCTATCATACATTCTAAGGATACAAAAATGCAACACCAAACAATGCTAAATAAATTGAACACAAAGAACCCAGAACTGCACAATAGATGATCTTATATTAACGGGGGAGCCTAAAAACTCTATTGTTACAATGTGGATCCTTGAATACTTTTTGATACAGATTTACAAATGGCTAGGGTTCTTCGAAAACCTAGCAAACAAGGCAAGTGATGTCTTCAGACATGCTCTTGCTCCCAATAAAATTGAGTGGGCTTCTTGATATTTGATGTCGGGTCACTCTAACTTAAATAACTATCCAATGCTGATGTAGCACCTTCAAATCTGCACACAATGACACAACAAACATATTATTAATACTTGAGAAGACTCCATAATGTGAGACGCTCTATAAGCAATAGTAAAACCCTAACTATCTGCTGCAAATGGAGTGAAAAAAAATAAAAGTGCATAAATGAATTAACAAACAATAAATTTACCTTACGTTCTTGCTGTCTTTTGATATGTGAAGTTTGTTGCAGTAAATAGGCACGATGATGCCCTAGCATTGCTCGAAGGCTAGGAAAATATTTGGTGTAAAACACCTGCGAGTTCTTGGTGGCTACAAAAAATACCCGTGCGTACTTGAGACTAGTAGGGAAGCACCCAGAGGTACTTGGCGATGGAAGGGAAGCGCCCAGAGGTGCTTGGTGGTGACAGAAAGTTACTAGAGGCGTTCGACAACTGAGGAAAAAGACTACAAAAGCAGATATGGTGAGGGAAAATAAATAGCGATGGTTGTGGGGGTTATTGCGAGTGAGGTGGCAGAAGTACTCAGATACTTCAAGGGAAGATGAAACTCAAGGGATCTCAGGGTACGAATTGCTCAGGGACTCCAAAAACTTAAGTTGCTTAGGGGTTGAGCCATCAAAATGGCCTCTATTTATAATCCAACCTAGGGCATTCTAGGGTTTCAATGATACTAATCGTGTGGTTGAGATAAAAGCACATCGAAGGGTGGATATTAAATTTAGGGTGTGGCATGGATTGATGTGGATGGACGAACAAGATTAAATGAAATTGGATGACTGGGATTAATTCACTTATATAAATATATAAAATATTAATATTAAATATATATAAAATAAATATATATAAATATACATAAATATACATGAATAATGGGTAAAAATGGTGGGAAAGTTAGGATGGAGGACAAGTGGCTAGGTTTTTGTGTCTACAGATGCCCCTTTTTGTACTGCGTTGCGTGAAACATAATGCAGTGCAAAAATACGAGACACTTGTTTTGGCCAGGTGCAGAAGCAACTTCTCTTGGGATATGGAGCATGAGATTGAAGACAAAAGAATAAAAGAATTTGAATTTTACGTAGATTACGCCCTCAATTGGAGAATGAGTTTGTGGATGAATCTCACGAGCGAATTGAAGATCTATGCAAATGAATGATGCAAAATGTAATACCACTTTTGCCCCAATGGTGCGAAGGGAAGTGGTGAAAAATGTGATATGATACATCTATTTTTGCCCCAACAGATGAAGGGTGTAGAGGCTGGGGCTGCAACTTGCTAAGATAATTTCCTTGTTTTTGTATTGTGCAACAATTTTTTGTGTTTTTATGATTTTTTTTGCAAAAATTATTGACAAATTGATGCAGGAGCATCCGGAAGCGGTAGAGCAATCTTGCATCTTCAATTTTCTTTTTATGTTCAATACCTTTTAACTTGTTGATTTTACAAAGTGGGGAAGGTTTTGTGAAGCAGTTTTGGTTTGGAATGGTTTTAAAAGGCAAGGAGGGGAAGGGTCGCGAAATCGCGACCCAAAAGTCTGCAGTTTGGCTTGGTGGGTTTCGTCGCGATATCGCGACGTCGCGATATCGCGACGGTCTCACTTTGCAAAAGTAAAGGGCTTCAGTTGTCGCGATATCGCGACGTTCTATTAAACTTTGCAGAGGAGGAAGGTTCTGTCGCGATATCGCGACAGGTCGCGATATCGCGGCTAATGTGAAGTCGCCACGTGGCACAGTGGGTCTAAGGCACGAAAGTGGTTAGAAAGTGCAAGGCACCGTGGAACCAAGTTGCGGAGGTGGTTAGGTCGCGATATCGCGACGTCGCGATATCACGACAATTTGGATCGAAAGAAGGCGAAGCAGTGGTTGGGTCGCGATATCGCGACATGTCGCGATATCGCGGCCAAAGGAAGGCAGCCCGAGACAAACACGCAGACGGCCATACAAGGCCGGATTTGACACATGGCTGCCACGTGTAATGAGACAACTCAACCAGTGAAGAAAAAGGGACCAGAATGGGACACGAAAGCTGCCGCGTAAATTTAAGTGGAGTTGACGGCCGCGTATGGTAAGGTTAAAATCAATCAATACAGCAGTTCGAAGGATGGAGATTTGAACAAAACATCGGTGCAGAAGAGCAGTCTAACCCAGGGCAGCGGTTGCAGAGTAAGGAAGACCATTAATGTAGGACTCTTGGTAGATCGGGCAGATGGCCCATTTATGATCAAAATTTTGAAAACCCCGAAAAGGGGGGGAAAGTTCGAATTTGAATCTTGTTAGGCAGGCATTAATTGCCTAGAGGATCGGGGCCTCGATAAAACCCAAAATTTTGTAATAGGGACGGATGGTGAAGTCGGGATTGGGGAAGAGAGACTGTAAGCCTGGAAAAATTATTGTATGACTGTGTTAAGAAATTTAATGAAAGTTACTGTGATTCTACTTTGAATTTGTGGTGTGAATCCCGGCTTGCCATCAAGTGGTATCAGAGCGGGAGCTCCTGAGAGTGTAACAGATCGCCGGAGAAGGAGGCAGTTACACCAGGATCTGTGGAAAGATTTTCTAAAAAAAAAAAAAAAGAGAAATATAATGCCTCCACGAAGGAACCGAGGCGGAGGAGGAGATGTGGTGCCGGCCGAAGACTTTCGAGCCTTGCAAAGGCAGGTTCAAGCCCTGCAAGCAGAGTTACGCAGAAGGCGCGAACCCGGAGGGGATGAGGAAAGTGAAGACGAAGTTGAAGAGGAAGAACAGTCTGAGGAAGAAGAAGAAGCTGTGGATCCAGCTCAAGCCCGGTTGTATAAGGCCATCTCTCAGATTGGAAAGCAGCCTAAAATGGAGGTTTCTACATACTCGGGAAACCTAAATCCAGAAGAAGTGATTGACTGGATAAATGATTTAGAGGAATATTTCGAGTACGAGGAAGTTGAGGACCCTAACCGGGTCAGATTTGCTAAGACTAAGTTGAAGGGTCATGCCAGCATTTGGTGGAGAGGAATACAGTTGGAGAGGAACAGAAAAGGGAAGGAGAGAATAACGAGATGGGATAGAATGGTGGAGAAGCTGAAAAGACAGTTCATCCCGACAGATTACGAGTTAGATCTGCTAAGAAAAATGCAGAGCTTGAGACAGACAAACAAAACTGTCCAAGAGTACACTGAAGAGTTTTACAAAATTTCTATTAGAACAGGGCATTTAGAGGCAAACAAAGAGAAGGTGGCCCGTTACATTAATGGGTTGAGGCTTGGTATCCAGGAAGAACTGAGCCTGGTTCGAGTAAACACCATTGAGGATGCTTACCAATTTGCCTTGAAGGTAGAAGAAAAGCTGAACAGGCGGTTTGAAGGCAAGCAAAGAGGAAGAGGCCGAGGTGGAAGGACTGGTGGGAGGACCAGTGGGGAAAAGTACAAAGATCCGAAGAAGACTGGTGAAGCCAGTAGTAACCAAGAACAAAAAGAAGAAGATGTTTATCAGCCCCGAGATCAGAACAGCTACCCAAGAGGACGGGGTGGATCTGGACGAGGATTTGGAAGAGGAGTATTTCGTGGAACATGTTTCCACTGTGGTGAAGAAGGACACCGGGCATTTGAATGTCCACAACACCGAGAAAGAACAAACAAGAGGCCTGAGGGCCCAGCCAGAGCTGCTGTGGCAGAGGAGGATGCTGAATCTGAGCATTTCGAAGAAGCGGAGAGAGGAGAAACAATGATTGTAAGAAGAGTCCTGTTGAATGAGGAGAAGGACACGGACCAGAGGAAAAGTTTATTCCGCACTAGATGTAAATGTGCGGGCAAGGTTTGCAATATCATTATTGATAATGGTAGCACGGATAACCTGGTTTCTGAGGAAATGGTTACAAAGTTACAGTTAGAAAGGAAGAAGCACCCACACCCATACCGGGTCGCATGGTTACAAAAGGACCACAGAGCTTTGGTCAACGAGCAGTGTTCTGTTAAATTTAACATTGGAAATTATTGTGATGAGGTCCTGTGTGACATCTTGCCCATGGATGCTTGCCACATGTTGCTGGGGAGACCCTGGCAGTTTGACCGGAGTGCAATACATGATGGCCGTGCCAACACCTACTCATTGACAAAGAATGGTGTACGCCATAAACTAAAGCCCTTGAAGGATGCAGATGAAAAGGTATGTAATATTTCCAGAGTCTGTTTAGTTGAGGGAAGAGAGTTTCTGAACGGGTTAAAGCATGAACATTTATGTTATGCAATAATCCCTAGAGTTAGGGGGAAGGAATGCCAGGATACCCCAGCAGAAGTTCTAAATATGCTGGAGGAATTTCCAGACATTGTGTCAGACAATGTACCTGAGGGCTTACCCCCTGTGAGAAAAATTAGCCATCATATAGATTTAATACCAAGATCAAGCCTGCAAAATAAAGCTGCACACAAGATGACACCTATAGAGACTGAGGAATTAAATAGACAGGTCCAAGAATTATTAGAAAAGGGATTGATTCGGGAAAGTTTGAGTCCATGCACAGTACCTGCAGTGCTGGCGCCAAAGAAGGATGGGGAATGGAGGATGTGTACAGATTCACGGGCCATCAACAAAATTACTATTAAGTACAGATTCCCGTTACCAAGAATGGATGATATCATGGACTGTTTAAGTGGAGCTGAGTACTTCACAAAGATTGACCTGAAAAGTGGCTATCATCAGATCCGTATCCGAGAGGGAGATGAATGGAAGACAGCCTTCAAGACAAGAGAAGGCCTGTTTGAGTGGTTGGTCATGCCCTTTGGACTGGTCCAATGCACCAAGTACCTTCATGCGGTCGATGAATGAAGTACTGAAAGAATTTCTGGGAAAGTTTGTTATTGTTTATTTAGATGATATATTGATATTCAGCAGGAACCTGGAGGAACACCTGATGCATATCAGGAGGGTCTTTGAAAAGCTGCGAGAAGAACAATTATTAATAAATTTGAAAAAGTGTAATTTTGTCAAGAAGGAATTGGTATACTTGGGGTTTGTAATCTCAGCAGAAGGTCTGAAGATGGACCCCGAAAAGGTGAGAGCCATCATTGAATGGCCTACTCCAAAGAGCACAACAGAAGTGAGGTCATTCCATGGTCTGGCCAGTTTTTATAGGAAGTTCATAAAGAACTTCAGCAGTATTTGTGCACCTCTCACAGAGACAATGAGGGGAGATAAAAAGGAGTTCAAATGGACATCAAGGGCTGAAAGGAGCTTTGATACATTAAAGAGAAAAGTTATAGAGCAGCCTGTTTTGGCACTTCCAGACTTCAACAAGGTATTTCAGGTGGACTGTGATGCCAGTGGCAGGTGCAATAGGGGCCGTACTGAGTCAAGGGGGCAAGCCAGTTGCTTATTTCAGCGAGAAGTTAAATGATGCTCAAAAAAGTATTCAGTCTATGATCAAGAATTTTATGCTATAGTTCAGGCCCTGAAGAAGTGGAGACATTATTTATTACCAAAGGAGTTTGTACTGTTTACTGACCATCAAGCTTTGCAATACATTAACAGTCAGACAAAACTGAACCAAAGGCACATGAAATGGGTGGAGTTCCTCCAAAGTTATACCTTTGTGCTGAAACACAGAAGTGGGAAGTCAAACAGAGTTGCAGATGCCTTAAGCAGAAGGCAGACTTTGCTGACTAGGTTGACAGTAGAAGTAGTGGGATTTGAAGAACTGAAGGGTCTGTACCCTGCAGATCCGGATTTTGTAGAAGCCTGGAAGGCTTGCTCGATACCTATTACTATGGATAGAACAAAATGGTTGGATTTCTTAATCCAAGACGGAATGCTGTTCAAGGGTAGTAAGTTGTGCATTCCCAGAAGTTCCATGCGGGAGAATTTAATCAAAGAGAAGCACAACGGAGGATTGGCTGGGCATTTTGGTCGGGATAAGACCATTGCCTTGGTTGAGGAAAATTACTACTGGCCACAACTTCAGCAAGATGTGCGGAAGTTTGTACAAGGTTGCAGAATATGCCAGATGGCAAAGGGTGTAAAACAAAATACAGGGCTGTACCAGCCATTACCTGTGCCTGAGAGACCATGGGAGGACATAAGCCTGGATTTTATTCTTGGATTGCCGAGAACACAGAGGGGAAATGACTCAGTATTTGTGGTGGTTGATCGGTTCTCCAAAATGGCACATTTCATTCCCTGCCAAAAGACAAGTGATGCAGTTCACATTGCTGGGTTGTTCTTCAAGGAAGTGGTACGACTTCACGGTCTACCAAGAAGTATAGTTTCAGACAGAGATACCAAGTTCGTTGGGTATTTCTGGAGAACTCTGTGGAAGAAATTGAAGACAGACCTGAAATTCAGTTCAGCATACCATCCACAAACAGATGGGCAAACGGAGGTGGTCAATAGGAGCCTGGGCAATTTACTGAGATGTTTGATAGTGGATCAACCCAAGGGATGGGATTTGGTCTTACCACAGGCAGAGTTTGCATATAACAGTTCAGTTAATAAAAGCACAAATAAATCTCCGTTCCAGATAGTATATGGAAACAGCCCGAGGAATGTGTCTGAACTAAGAAAGTTGGACAGAAGAGAAAAATGTAGTGCCGAGGCAGAGGAATTTGCAGAGCATATGAAAAGTCTGCATGAGGAAGTAAGAAGACAAATTACAAAAATGAACAGTCAATATAAGACAAAGGCAGACCGAAAGCGGCGGTACAAGGACTTCAAAGTTGGAGATGAGGTTATGGTGCATCTCAAGAAAGAGAGATTTCCCTGCCAAGACTTATAATAAATTGAAGATGAAAAAGTTTGGGCCATGTAAGATACTGGGAAAGCGAGAATCAGGAAATGCATATGAAGTAGAATTGCCGAGTTGGCTTGATATTTCACCTATTTTTAATATTTCAGATTTAGTGGAATATCATGAGGGAGAAGGTACAGAAGTGCAAAGTTCAAAATTATGGCAGTTTCCAGCATCTACTCCAAGCACAAATGAAGCCGAAGCAGTATTGGATACCCGTGAAGGCAGAAGGACCAGGAATAGACAGTACACTGAGTATTTGATCAAGTGGAGGGGCAGACCAATTGAAGATGCAACTTGGTTGTCTAAAACGGAGGTTGACCGCCTGGGTCTTCCTCTAACAACCCAAAAGTGAGGATCACTTTTCTTTAATTACCCCGGGTGTCTGATGCAGGAGCATCCGGAAGCGGTAGAGCAATCTTGCATCTTCAATTTTCTTTTTATGTTCAGTACCTTTTAACTTGTTGATTTTACGAAGTGGGGAAGGTTTTGTGAAGCAGTTTTGGTTTGGAATGGTTTTAAAAGGCAAGGAGGGGAAGGGTCACGAAATCGCGACCCAAAAGTCTGCAGTTTGGCTTGGTGGGTTTTCGTCGCGATATCGCGACGGTCTCACTTTGCAAAAGTAAAGGGCTTCAGTTGTCGCGATATCGCGACGTCGCGATATCGCGACGTTCTATTAAACTTTGCAGAGGAGGAAGGTTCTGTCGTGATATCGCGGCTAATGTGAAGTCGCCACGTGGCACAGTGGGTCTAAGGCGCGAAAGTGGTTAGAAAGTGCAAGGCACCGTGGAACCAAGTTGCGGAGGTGGTTAGGTCGCGATATCGCGACGTCGCGATATCGCGACGTCGCGATATCGCGACAATTTGGATCGAAAGAAGGCGAAGCAGTGGTTGGGTCGCGATATCGCGGCCAAAGGAAGGCAGCCCGAGACAAACACGCAGACGGCCATACAAGGCCGGATTTGACACATGGCTGCCACGTGTAATGAGACAACTCAGCCAGTGAAGAAAAAGGGACCAGAATGGGACACGAAAGCTGCCGCGTAAATTTAAGTGGAGTTGACGGCCGCGTATGGTAAGGTTAAAATCAATCAATACAACAGTTCGAAGGATGGAGATTTGAACAAAACATCGGTGCAGAAGAGCAGTCTAACCCAGGGCAGCGGTTGCAGAGTAAGGAAGACCATTAATGTAGGACTCTTGGTAGATCGGGCAGATGGCCCATTTATGATCAAAATTTTGAAAACCCCAGAAAGGGGGGGAAAGTTCGAATTTGAATCTTGTTAGGCAGGCATTAATTGCCTAGAGGATCGGGGCCTCGATAAAACCCAAAATTTTGTAATAGGGACGGATGGTGAAGTCGGGATTGGGGAAGAGAGACTGTAAGCCTGGAAAAATTATTGTATGACTGTGTTAAGAAATTTAATGAAAGTTACTGTGATTCTACTTTGAATTTGTGGTGTGAATCTCGGCTTGCCATCACAAATATTTTGTGTTGTGCTGTAGCTTAGGATTTTGGAGGCTCGACACCGGTTCTCACCTTACATACCTAGGATTAGGAAGGCAGTTTCAGATGATGAGTGGGAGCTACTGGAGGAGGTGGGGCTAGCGAAGGTAGCCTCGGAGGATGTATTGAGAGCTGATGAGGGGTACCTATTTGCTTTGGTAGAGAGGTGGGATGTAGATAGGGGTACCTTATAGCTCCCTAATGGCGAGTTGACTATTACCTTCGAGGATGTGTATCGCATCTTCAAGGTACTAGTAGAGGGCATCCGGGTTGAGGTTAGGCTCAACCAAAAGATTGATATTATGAGGATGTTCAAGGATGCGTGGTAGGGTGTGAGGGTGGAGAGCGGAGGTATACCATACTTGTCTATGTATGTGGACACAGAGTTGGATGCTCTTCATGCCTTGGTCATGTTCATGTTGGCCAACATCGTGGCCTCGAATAGCATCGGGTTTAGGTTCCCTTGGAACCTGATAGGGGTAGTGAGTAATATCCTCACTAGGCAATAGGTGTACGCATGAGCTCCCACTTTATTAGTGTAGGTTTATCAAGAGTTATATGAGGTGATGAGGCGGGGGAGGAAGGGATTGGGTTGCAGCTTGCTACTACAGTGCTAGGGTTGGAAGAACTTCAATGTTGCTTGATCAAAGGGCTTGCCGATAGAGGGCTTGGGTAGGGAGTAGCCCTATGCTAGGATATGGGTATTTGCTGAGGAGGTATAGCTGAGTCATCCAGTGAGGATGAGCTAGTGGTACCGAGATATATGGACTGGACTGACATTTGCCCAAGTTATATGGAGGCCATGGTGGGCTGGCAATGGAGAGCACTTGCGATGAGTGTGATAGGCTCCGTAGGTGGTTGAGAGACATCGGATTGAGACTAAGTACTTTCAGTTCTCTTAGGTACTCTAAAAATTTGAATTGAGTTAGGATATCCCTAATGAGCCTATGCACTATAGGAGACATCAGGAGGAGACATGGCTACCATATGTGGATCTGTGGAGAGTGGTCTATGAAGATGATGAGGAGGTGGACCTCCTAGATGTTGATGATGTAGGGATGACCACAAAGTGCAAGGTATGGTTTGCAGCTCAACCACCATGGGTACTACCTTGAGGAGCAGTTGATGGGGATGGTGATGGTGAGGCTAGGGATTAGGGGATCCAAGAGGACCCCAAGAAGCAACATAACCTTCGATCATATAGTCGAAGGAGGAGGGCTAAGGGTGTAGCGCAATAGGCTTCTAAAATTGGTAGAGATGATGGAGATGGGGAGGATGCGAAGGAGGTATTGGATGGACCTCCAGATCAAAGCGAGGAGGATTGGATGCAGTTGGAGTAGTAGGTGGCAGAGTGGGATACGATGATTATGAGGCTCTAAGAAGAGCTAGTAGAGAGAGAGTGTCGACATAATGTCAACATAGCACATATTTGATCTCAACATAGATATATCGAGGCATTGGAGGATAGGTTGATGGAATATCCAAATCCTCCAACCCCATCTATATCTAAGGGTGCTAGGCGTAGCTAGTATAGGCATAGCTCTAGATATAAGGCTCCTACTAGGTCACATGGGTCCTCTTGGAGGGTATAGCTAGTGCTTAGATGCACTTTTGTATATAAGCGTTGGTGCTCCATTGTATTTAGCCTTTTGGAACTTATTGTACATGCGATTTATACATACATACATATATATATACATGGCTTTTACCTTTTGTGTTATATGTGTTTGTGTTTTGCTTTTTGTGGAATATTTTTGTGTAATGCATGTTTATATGGATGATTAATGCATATGGTATGTTATGGATTATTAATGCAAGGTAGAATGTATGGATGATTAATGCAAGGTGCAATGTATGGATGATTAATGCAAGGTGCAATGTATGGATGATTAATGCAAGGTGCAATGTATGAATTATTAATGCAAGGTGCAATGTGTGGATGTACAAATGATTAGTTATAGTTTACATCTTTGCTTAGCCATTTTTTAGAATTATTTATTAATCAAGGGCACCAAAATTGGTGGTAAATGGGATGGATGACTCATGAACTAACATGGATGTTGACATGGAAGAAGACATGGATGTTGATATGGAAGAAGATATGGATGTTGATATGGAAAATTGACTATTTTGCAGAGACTTAGACATCCTAGTGATATCAAACAAACTTACTAATACCGCCTAAGTCCTCTAGGACTAAATGTGTATACAGTGAATTCATTTACCAAATCATGAGCATGGTAACGACTCGAGGCAATCAAGAACCAATGTGTTTGTGAGTGAGTTCATTAACTCATATTGAGCAAATTGGGTAAACCTATTATGGTTGAAACCAAGAAGCTAGGTTGTCCGTATGAGTGGTCAGATATCTCTTTAAAAGAGACGTGTTGCCATGCATGAGCATACTTTACTACCAGTCAAGCATCTATAGCTCTGGTGGAGTATAACTCCATAGTCCATGATTTGTGTTTTTGATCTCTTAAGTTTTGGGGATGACTACCTAACCGTCTGATTGGAAATTTAGTATGATCCTTACAACCCAATGATTAGTGGTGTGTGATGTAAAATATTTAGAGTTTTTGTTAGGGATTTTTCTCTACTCTTTCTTTTATTTTTGTAATTATGATAGTGGTGAGAACCACTATTTTTATGGACTATGTTGCATGATGGGACTAGCAAATATGACCATTTTCACTTTGAGGTTCGTACCAAGTATGGTGTTATCCCTCTTTGACGCAATATTTTTAAGATGTGAAATTGTGTTTGGTTCAAGAATGTTTAGGATTCAATTTCCATAACTCAAAATTTTCTTAGTGAATATGTGTAATGGTCCTAAAAGAACTCAACATGTATTTTGGAGTTTTATTAAAACAATAGGAGTGGCTGAGTTACCGAAAACACCTAGGACTTTTATGAAAATGTGGTTTGTGCTAATGGTAATTTGACTTGGTTGAATTGTGTGGATGGCATTGTGAAGGTGCCCCTGATTAAGGCAACATGACTTTTTTTGGATCAATTAAGACCTTGAACTTAATAAATGATCCCTATATGAAATGTGAAAATGTGGATGTAAATGCAATGTATGATATGCAATTTGTGACATGCAATATGAGATGTGGGTGAATGCATTGTTTTTGGAATGTAGATGCAAGTGAAATGCAATGTTATGAATGAAATGTATGCAAATATTTTTGTGTATTAGCCATGTATATATACATATATAGAAATCAAATCATGCATAGAATACTCTCAAGTGTATGACATTAAGTGGTTTGGGTTCTTCCTCTCCTTCTAAACTAGCAAGCCTGTAAGTACCATTACCCACTCTCTGAGTAACAATGTATGGACCTAACCAATTAGCCACAAATTTATCATGAAGATGTGACAATGCATTGGTATTTTGTTGGTTCTCTTTGAGGACAAGATATCCTACTTGAAAATCACATAGATGAACTTTGGCATTGTAAGCATGTTTGAGGCGGTATTGATAAAATCGTAAATGCTCTAAGGCATTGAATCATCTCTCATCAATAAGTGTGAGTTGATCAAGACGTGCTTGTCTAGTAGTGTCATCATCTATGAATTCCTGCAAAGAAATTCGCTAGAGGATCTCAATATCAATAGGTATGATTTCTTCGAATCCATAGACCAATGAAAATGATGTTGCCCCTATAGGTGTGTGGATGCTTGTTCAATAAGCCCATAATACCAAGGATATTTGTGTATGCCAATCTCTATGATTTTATTTTATGAGTTTCTTAAGAATAGCAATTAAGGTCTTTTTGGAAGCTTCAACTTGTCCATTTGCTTGTGGGTAATAAGGATTCAAGAAACTATGTTGAATGTTGTATTTATCACAAAGTGCTCTAACATCCTTGTTCTTGAAAGACTTAACATTTTTGAAGATGATTTTTGAGGGTATACCAAAATGACAAATAATATGATGAAGTATAAACTCCATAATTCTAGGTCTTGTCATACTGGTTAGAGGAATTACCTCAACCCACTTTGTGAAGTATTCAATAGCTTTGATGATGAATGTATGTTGTCCTGAAGGAGGTAAATATTTTCCAATTAGATATGACCCCATTGTGAAAAGGGCCAAAGGATTTGAATAGGCTGTAAAGCTTGTGATGGTACGAGTTAAATTAGCATGTTCTTAACACTTCTTGCAATGTTTAACATATGTGCAACAATCACATTCCATTGTGGACTAATAATATCCCATGCATAAAATATGCTTTGCAATGACCATTCCACTAAAATGGCCCCACAAGAACCATCATAGGCTTCAAATATGGCTCTTTGTGCCTCATTAGACTCGAGAAAACGAAGGACTCCATCATAACCACGTTTATACAACACGTCCCCCAAGAGAACTAAACAAGCTACTTTTTTCTTGAATGTGCATTTGGTAGTTTGAGACATATTGGATGGAAGTGTTCCAAGCTTGAGGAAAGCTATTAATTGGCTTGAACAAGGTTCATATGGATCTGACTAGATAAAACAAATATCCTTTTTTGTCTTTAGACTCAGCATGGATAATTGCAGATTTAGAGACCGTTGAAATTATAAGGGGTTGTACCTCTCCAAAGGAGTCTTTTGGAATCAATGATCCAAAAGAGGCCATCACATCTGCAAATCTATTAGTCAAATGTGGTAAACTATTGATTTCATACCAATCAAACTTAGAGAACAATTTCATTACTACAATGTGATAAAGCTTGATGGTAGGTTCTTTGCATTGGTATTCTCCATTGATTTGCTTTACGACAAGTTGAAAATCACCAAATATACTAATACACTTAATGCTCATAGCTATGGCTGATTAAAGACCTAGGATTATGGCTTCATACTCTATAGTGTTGTTTGTGCATTGGAAGTCGAGTTTTAATGATAAGGGGATAGGTACCCCCTATGGTGTATGAAACACGACTCTAGAACCTTGAAATTTCATGCACTTAGAGCCATAAAATAATAGTGTGATATCTACGTCTTCCTTCGGAATGATATCTTCTTCTTGTTCAGTGATAGAAAATATCGAATCATCTGGGAGCTCAATAATCAAAGGATGATCACTAGGTAATGGAGCTTTCATGAGTAGATCAACTATTACCCGACCTTTAATGGATTTTTGGCTAATAAATTCCAAGTCAAATTCAGTAAGGAGCATTATCCATTTAGCGGTGCGAGTGTTATTGTAAGTGCAAGACATCATATAACGTAAAGGATTTTCTCTAGCTATGACATAAGTTGTGTGGCTAAGCATGTAATGTCAAATTTTTAATGGAAAAAACCACTTCTAAGCACAATTTTCTACATAAGCGTATCTGGTTTCATAGCTTACCAATTTTTGACTATTGTAATAGACAACTTGCTCTCAATTTTCTTCATTCTTTTGTGCAAGAATTGTCCCTAGTGCAAAGTTTGTTGCTAAGATATAGAGATTTGCTAAGATATAGAGATATAATGGGATCCCTAGATGAGGAGGATCTAAGACTCGCAGAGAAGCTAGGTATTGCTTAATGTCATCGAAGGATTTTTGACATTCATCTATCCAAAAAATGGCACCCCCTTTTATAGTAGGTGATTTAATGACCTACATTTGTCAGAAAGTTGAGCAGTGAAATGATGGATCGATTGGATCTTTTCTTGTAAACTACGTAATTTATTTAAGTTAGTTGGAGGAGGCATCTCCATGATGACCTTGAACTTTTTGGGGTCTACTTAAATGCCTCTTTTGAAGATAATGAATCCTAGAAGTTTACCAGAGGTAAAAACAAATACACATTTCTTGGGCTTCAACCTTACATTATGCTCTAAGAGTTAGTCAAAATCTTTGTCCAATACACCAATGTGTTCTTGTCGAGTTTTAGATTTAGCCAAGAGATCATCCACATAATATTCGATAATATTATGCACATAATCATGGAAAATGTATGTCATGGCACGTTGATATGTAGCACCTACATTTTTGAGGCCAAAGGGCATCACCTTGTAACAAAAAGTTCCCTAAGGTGTAGTGAAAGTTGTTTTGTGTTGATCATAAGGATTTATTCAGATTTGGTTGTATCCTAAAAAAATTTCCATGAGTGAAAGCATTTCATGAGCAGTACAAGTATCGATAAGAGTATCGATGTTTGGGAGAGAAAAGTCATCCTTAGGACACACTTTGTTAAGACTATTCTGGCTTATCCTCATCTATTTCTGCCTAGAAAACCTTAGGATTCGAAGGTGAGGGTGAATACAAAGATGGAGGGGAGGGAGGAATGTATTTGGTAGAAGACCTTAACAATTCCTCAAACAAGCAAACTTGGAAAAGGATGGAGGTGAGGAAATCTGGTCCATATCGATAAGGCTTATGTCAATTGGATTTGGTTTAACTAGATCATATGGATTACGAAGTGGGGTAAATAAATCAATAGGATTTATGTTGACTTATGGGCAAGGTGGATAAGGTTGGATGGAATGAATGGAACCTTAGAACCAGTGCTAGGAGCTTGGTTAACCTGAACAACAACAAGAAACACAAATAAATACATTTAGCTAAATGATATATACATGCAATGTAAAGTAAAATATTTTTGTTTGATTTTTGATTTTTTTGGTAGTGGTGAAAACCACTATTTTTGTGTTATGTACATATGTTACATGTTGGCTAATAAAATGGCTTAATAGAATGAAGGTGGTGGTTCACCGCTAGGGGCGACTCGCTCTTGTGGAAGAAGCAAGTGAAATATTGGCTCATGGATGGAGAACATGTTGAGGTAAAACTCATATTGTTCAGTATGGGGAATGATGGGCTCTGGTTCTTCTTTAGATTCATCCAAAATTATCAATAAAAGATTGAATTATTCATAGATGTCATCATAAGAATTATCAGGATGGAGGGTTTCTTCTCTTGAATTGAGATTAAGCCTTTGGAAGGCTTGTTCAAGAGAAGATGTGGTGGAAAGTAGATGGTAACCTAGACCTGAACGGTCGTGCACCTCTTGATATGGAACATCAATAGGTTGATGCATTCCCTATTCATGCAATCCTAGGCCATAACCTTGCCAATTGACTATGTGAAAATATCAAGATGGAAATCCCATCATGTTTGGAATGTTGGTAAGTGCTGGTTCTTTGGGTTCCTCTAGGGGAGCTGGACTTGAATGAAGAATCAATCCCCCCATATACAAAATTTATGCTCTTTGGAGCCGAAACCATGTTATATACTGCTCCTATGACCAAATGTGGGTCACATGGGCTGTTAGAATAAATATTTATTCTCTTAAGTTCTACTAGGATAGTCTTACTTGAGTTACCACTCTTTCATGAGTCAGGTGAACTCTCAGTTTACACTAGTTTAGATTTGTTGAGTTGTATTCCAATGGCTCTCAGTGATTAACTTTGCTATTTATACAAAGTCGATCCCATGGAATAATCAATTAGTTCTACTCTTCCCTTCATATTTTGTGTAATTCTTTGAATGTCTATTTTTGGGAAATTCTAACATGGCACCAAAGCAGGATAGATTTTGCCAGCATTCTCTCTTGAAGGTTCTAGGAGCTAGTTCATTGTATCTCTTGTAGACTCCTCACTGCATTTTTTCAAGTCTACAATAAGTTTTAATATATAGTTTTTTTTCTAACTATATTTTTTTGAGATATATAAAAATGGGTTAATTCTGATTGATAGTATCTTCTTCAAATATTTGCAAAAAAGAAGCAAGGGAAATTCACTACTGTTTTAGTGAAAATCAAATTTTTTTGACCAAAAATTGCTATCGTAATCTTGGCCTCGAAATTTTTTTCTCTACATTTTTCAGAATTCTAACGCCATACCTTTTTATTATTTTGAGTGTTTTGAATCCATCATACACTAGATAGATTTGTTGACAGGCAAGAATACTCACCACTTTACAATTGCTTGGACAGTCCAACGAACCGCTAACAGCGTTTGTAGTTTCTAAACTACAACTGCTAATTGAGTTGTACAGTTCACTAACTAGTTGGCCACCTTTGTGGAGTGCCTGCAACTGATTGTCTAGTTGACACTTGGTCTGCTAACTTTCCATTGGAGGAGGATATACAAGCTGAACAAAGTGGTGCCTCTCACGATTTAATTTACCCCTGGTGGTGGCAATATTGCGAGTTGTGAGCACTCCTCACCACTGCAGTTTGTTGTCAGAGTCTAGCGCTAGAAGAAGGGTGCGACACATAGCAAAATCATCATCTACCACATATTTTCTAATAGTGGTTGCACCATTATTGGAGGTTTCATCATCATGCAAATGGTCGCTAGTTTCAACACTTTGTTGTGCCCTCCTAGTGCGCGCTTCATCTGTCATTTTTTATCGTTAACACTGATTTTTTAATGCATATTACTACTTTGTTTAGCTACAAAAACCACTTATTTTTAACCGTTTATGTTGAAACCTGTTGAAGACTAACGTTAACACCAGATATTGCTACGTAGATTGTTTTCAAATGTTTCTCTTTGTTTGTTACAATCCCATCGACGAGTCCCTGCTACAACTAAAGTTTAGAGCCAATTTTTTCACGCCGTGGTGGCATGGTGCATGACAAAAATTTTCTTATATAAACACCAATATGTTCTTGTAGATAGAAGTCAAAAAAAAATGGTAGCTACAGAGTCCGTACACACTCAACTAATTGCTGATTTTGATTCGTGGTTATTCCATTGATAATGTCGAAGGATATTTTTTCCATGCAAGGAGCTGTCTGTAGCACTACCCCTGGATGTTCAACTGCTATATCATAATGATCTAAACACAATGAGTGTTTGTACTTGGTTTTTATCAATGGTATTGCACTCTGATCCATAGTGAATGGTGCTAGTATGGGGTCTCTCTCACATTGCTCATCTCTTGCTTTGCAAATCTATCCTTATGATGTTGTTATTTAATCATTTTGCGATGCTGTTGTTTTGCAAACATTGAGGACGACTGTGAAATGTTCAACATCTTATATAGCTATGATACAAGCTATATTCCTTTGAATGTTGCTTACTTCTTTGTTTCTTCTAACAAACTTTATTGGTAGAATCTTTGTTTTTAACACCGCAAGCTATATTTCTAAAAACTGTTATTCTGCACCACGAAGTTCTTTTCTTTTCGAGGAAGTAAATGTGTCAAGTAAAGGGCAATTGTATATTTTCTTCGGAGAGCATGCTAATGATTAGTTTTATAGTTGTTTTTTGAAATGATTCATCTACCACTCACCTATCACGAATGCAGTCTCTGCTGAAGCTCATCAAGTTATTTTAACACAATGTCTCTTGCAACAGTTTGGTGGCTCTAGAAAGACGGTCCGAATGCAGTCCTCTTTGTTGATATGTCAAAATTTGAAGCATTTTATTGATCAAAAGCAAATGCTATTGTAATAGAATCACTTTCTGATTCTGCAAAGCCTACCAAAGGCTCATCCTCAAAAATATGTACACAAAAATAATAAAATTTTTGCTGGGGGGTGAAGGGTGCAATTTTTTTTAGCACAAAACTATGTGATCTATTAAGGGGGGTTGTTGTTCTTGTCTTCTTTTCAGAAAAATTATCTGCATTTTATTTTGGGTAGTTAAAGATGGGAAATTGGTTCACTACAGTATTTTTCTTCAACACCATTTACTGCTTTATTTGTTGCTACACTTTATCATCATCATATGCAAGCAACTTCTCATAAGACCACTTCAAATATTGGCACACTTTTTTTGTAAAAACTTGTAATATCTCAAAAAGAAAAAATTTCATTTTATAATCGCCTATGTTCCACGTATCATTCTTCTCATTGACTTATAGTTTCCCTCACGTAAGGATGGGTCATTGAGAAGATTCGGTATAAGGGTCTGACACATTATACTTGCTTCAAATCACCTATGTTCCACGTATCGCTCTCCAAAATTTACTTATAGTTTCCCTCATGTAAGGGTGGGTAAATTTAAGAGTTTGGTATAATGGTCTGTATTCTGCTACATTAATTCAACAAGAATTTCTACTGGTGCAACATTGTCTTCTCTAAAAATCTTGCAGTTAAAAGGGGGGAATATTGGTTCACTATAGTTTTTTCTTTGGAAAAATGAATACAATTGACCCACTCACCCCTCATAACTACCACACATGGAAACCAAAAAAATTAAATCTCATTTCCCAAAAAGGCTCACACACTTGCTAGAAGAGGAGCAACCTGAATTTGAAAAGGAATATGAAAAATTTGTTCATAAAGGGAAGATGTATGAAATGGGTATTATAAGCACAAATGTAAATGAAAGCCTATGGTTTCACATTTTAGAATGTAAAACTCCATTTAAGAGTTGGTATAAAATAAATAATTTTTTTGATAAAGTGGATCAAATAAGGTCAATGCAGCTAGAGGCAGAGTTAACAACATTATCTCCTGAAAACTTTAGAAATATTGTTGACTTTATCATCAAATTTAAAGAGGTTCTCACTCAATTAAAAGGAAGTGGCAAGAATAAAACATAAGAAGAATGCATCTATCTTATTCTCTCTAAATTAAATGGAGTATTTCAAATCTTTGCAACCACTTTTTTATCTACAAAAGATGCACTTGGTACAAGTTTTAAAATGCCCTCTTTGGAGGAGTTTTGTGATAGGATAACTAGAGAGGAAACAAAACTTGCAAAATATGAGATATCTCCCTCTTCCTAAAAAGCATTAGTAGCATCCACCTCCACTAAAGAAAAATTAAAAAAGAAAGAAAGAGGCCCTATAACTTGTACACATTGCAAAAATGATGGTCATTCTGGAAACAAATGTTGGAAAAGACTACAACAACTAGAGGCAGCAATGAAGGATCACAAAATAGACACTAAGAAGCAGATAGGAAAAGCCTTAAATGTTCAAAGCAAAGCTATAAAAACTTCATCAAAATACTGGGTTCTATATTTAGGGGCAACTCATCATATGAATTCCTCTCATGAGTCATTCACTTCAACCTCCTCAAGCTCAACTTGTAGCATAGCAGTTGGTGACTCATCCTTTATCCTAGTCAAAGAAAAAGGTGACATATCCATTAATGGTGGTTCTATAAATAATGTTCTCTATGTACCAAATATAACTAAAAATATCCTCTTCATATATTAGATTTGTTCCTTTGCAAAGGGTAAAATAGTTCTATTTTCACCAACATGATTTGAGATAAGAGACTTTCAAGAACCACACTCTCTCATAGAAAAAGGAAATATTGATCATAACACTCACCTATTCCACTTTAAGGGATTCAAAAATTCATATGGGGCCTCCTATTTTGTTGCACATGGAGATCTTGAAAGTCAAATTTGGCATGAAAGGTTTGGACATCTTAGTTATAGCTATCTAAAGGAGTTGAAAACTGCCAAAAGTCTCTTCTATTGATGGAGTATGTCCTGGATGTGCTCTTGGAAAGCAAAATCAAGATCCTTTTCACCCAAGTGGTTCTCAAAGAGCCTCATCCCCTGTAAAGTTAATCCATAGTGACTTGATGGTCTTCCTAGAGTCTTATTTCAAAGGAGCAAAATATGCCTTAACCTTCATTGATGACTTTTATAGAAGAACTTGGGTCTACTTTCTAAAATACAAAAGTGATGTTCTATCCCACTTAAAAATCTTCAAAGCCTTAGTTGAAAATCAAGCCACTTAAAAAATCAAGCAAATTCATACAGATAATGGGGGGGAATACTTCAGCAATGAGTTCTCCATATTTCTCTCAACTCATGACATAATTCATCAACATTCAGTCTCCCATAATCCTCAACAAAATGGTATTGCAGAAAGGAAAAATAGAACTTTAAAATAAATGGCAAACTGTATGCTCCACTCAAGAGATCTTCCAGTAGTTTTTTGGGCTAAGGCAATCAACTGTGCAAATTATATTCAAAACCACACACCTCATAAAGCTCTTGGCCATTTGACTCCTAAGGAAGCATGGATTGGCTCAAAACCTGATGTCTCTTTTTTCAAAGTTTTTGGGTGTACTGCTTGGGCACATATCCCAAAGAAGAAGAGGAAATATCTAGAAAAGAAAATCAAGAAGCTCATATTTTTTGGCTATTGTGAGGAAATGCAAGCCTACAGGCTCCTTTATACCACAACTCATGAGGTCTTTTTTCATAGAAATATTCAATTTGATGAAAAATTCCCTCATAAAGATCCTCAACCATCATCTTCCAATATTTTTTCTCTTGAGCCATCTCCAACATTTGAGCCTCAATATAATGAAGATCCCATCCTTGAGATAAATGACCAAAATAAGGATCCTATACTCCAAACTCCAAATCAAAGTCCCTCCACACCCATTTCTCCTTCCACAATGCCAAAATGGTCCTGCACCATAGTTCAAGAGGCCACTCCTTACATCCAAAATATTCCATCATACAGATTAAGAAACTCCAAGGGTTTTGGTCTTATCTGTCAATCCATTTCCACAGATCCTCAATCCTTCAAAGAAGCAACTAGTATAAAAGAATGGTATGATGCCATGGAAAATGAATTTTCTTCCTTAATCAAAAATAAAACTTGGGATCTAGTCCCACTACCCAAAGGAAGAAAATTGGTTCGCTATAAATGGATTTACAGAACTAAGTATGGGCATGACAGATAAATTGATAAACACAAAGATCACTTGGTTACTAAAGGTTTCTCACAAATTGAGGGCATTGATTATTCTGAAACCTTTGAACCAGTTGCAAAATGGATTCTGTTAGGCTAGTAATTGCACTTGCTGCTTCTCGAAAATGGCCTATTTTTCAAATGGATGTTAAAAGTGCCTTATTACATGGTGACTTAAAGGAGAAAATATTCATGGAACAACCTGCTAGATTCACTAAAGACTCCTCCATTTTTTGTAGACTAAGAAAGTCTCTCTATGGTCTCAAACAAGCTCCTCGAGCTTGGTATGAAAAAATGGACTCCTTCCTTCTTTCCTTAGGATTTTCTCATAGTGAGTTTGATACCACAGTCTACATTTGGAGAGATGAAGAAAAAATCACCATACTTGTTCTCTATGTTGATGATCTACTACTCACTAGTAGTGATATTTCTCACATACAAACTATCAAAGACTCCCTTTATGAGAAATTTGAGATGGTTGATATGGGTTTAGCTCATTACTTCCTTGGAATTCAGATAACTCAAACAGATGCAAGAATTTAATTGTGTCAACAAAAAATACTCTAGACCTTCTTCATCGATTTAAGATGACTGATTGTAAGCCATATTCAACACCATTTCAGTCTGGAGTCACTCTAAGTACTTTCTGCAAATCCCCTCTATGTGATGCCATGCTCTACAGACAACTTGTATGAAGTCTATTAAACCTCATTTATACTCACCCAGATATTTCATATGTTGTTGGCTTAATATCTAGATTCTCACATCAACCTCATTTTAGCCATTGGCAAGCAACAAAAATAATCCTCCGCTACTTGCAAGGAACTACTCACTTTGGGCTCTTATATGAGGGAGGATCCATGAATATCATTGGTTTCATAGATTTTGATTGGGTAGGTTCAGTTGAAGATAGATGTTCCACTTATGGCTATGTTTTTTGTCTCTGTTCTTCACCTATTGCTTGGTCATGCAAAAACAAGTAGTAGCGTTATCATCTACAGAGGTTGAATACAGAGCAACAATTTTGGCCAGTTAGGAAGCCCTTTGGCTTCATCAGATAATAATGGAATTTGGTTTTTTCCATGATAAATCTATTACCCTTTGGTGTGATAATCAGAGCACAATTCACATTGCCCACAATCTAGTTGAGCATCAGTGCACCAAGCACATTGAGATTCACATGCATTTCATTCAACAACATATTTAGAGAGGGGATATTCACTTGGACTACATTCCCACAGAAAATAAAATTGTAGACATATTCAACAAATCCTTTCCTTCTCCTTGTTACATTCAATTGTGAGAGAAACTTGGGGTTAGGCAGATGCAGTAGAAGGGTACACAAAGGTTTCACCCCTCCCTTCTTATTGTTATTTTTTTTAGAATATGGTTTTTCCCATGTGGTTTTTTCACCATCCATCCTATATACATTGTACATGAGTACCTCATCAGGCCCAGTTTCCGGGACTCATTCATTTTTTTTAGGGTGTTAAATAGAGGACAATATTCATAATTCGAAGACATACCTCTTATTTTTTCTTTATTTTAGAAGATGGTTTTTTCCCATGTGTTTTTTTTTTACCATCTCTTCAATAAAAATCAATGTAAATGAGTACCTCATTAGGTCCTGTTACCGGGACTAATCTCACATTCACCCCTAGTATCACTTAAGGGGGGGTGCTAGAATAAATATTTATTCTCTTAAGTTCTACTAGGATAGACTTACTTGAGTTACCACTCTTCCATGAGTTAGGTGAACTCTTAGTTTACACTATTTAAGATTTGTTGAGTTGTTGTAATCCAAAAACTCTCAATGATCAAATTTTATATTTATACAAAGTTCATCCCATGGAATAATCAATTAGTTCTACTCTTCCCTTCATATTTTGTGTAATGCTTTGTATATCTATTTTTGGGAAATTCTAACATGGACAACCAAAATCCTTAGCCTTAGGTATGGTAAGGGGTATGATGATGATGTATTGGACCACGTATTCACCAATACCAGGATTAGTGAGGTGGACCTCGACTTGGGATGACATGGAAGGACTATGGTTGGATGATGACTCAGGAAGTGATGAAGGTTGGGATGTTTCACAATCTGTTAACTCAACTTGTAAAACATTAGGTGATGATGATGGTGATGATGGATTGGGTAAGTGGTGGATCGATTGGCTGATGGTGAAAGAAAAATGTGAGTGGAAGGAATCATGGACTCATAGGTATTTGAAATGAAATTATAATACTTAAATGGCTCGATGTTCATCGGTATGTAATGTACTTGTCCTTCATGAACATATTTAAAACATTGATGTAAAATGGAAGGAACACATCTCATTTACATCATCCAAGGTATTACAAGGAGTACATTGTATGCCACAGATCCTTCCAAGATGTGAAACATGGTGTGCAACATTTTGACCCCTACTTCAATGGGTAAAAAAATAGTGCCAACTGTGGAATACAAAGCATCATTAAATGCTTTGAGGGTGAATTATGACTTGGTGATATGAGATGGGAGAAGGTTTAGATGATGAAGGGTGGATGTGGTGATGATATTGATAGAGGAACCAGTATCAAGTAGGACTCTTTTAAAATACTTCTTTTCAATTAGAGCCATGATATGTAATGGAGGGTCTACTGATTTCAATGAGATTGGCTTAATATCAAAGTCATAGAATGTGATGGTTGAATCCATGCATGTTTGGATGCTCCCCACAAATTTATTGAAGGCATTAGGATCTTGTGATTGTAGTTTAATGGATTTGAGAATATCTATTAATACATCATGATGTGGGGGATATTGTCGAATTAACTCATAAATTGACAATTTGGCAAAAGCCATATTTAGGCTTGTAGTTAATTAGATACTCAAGGAGATGATTGGTTGGGGTGGATGATTGATGGGTGGATTTGGAAGATTTGATTGGCTGGGGATATGGATGGGTGATGAAGGATTGGGGGAAACTTGAATGGATGGCGATGTAGAAGGTTGTGACATACTTTCTTGTGGTTGTTTCCTTTGATTATTTCTTTGACCTCTAGTGACCACATGGATGGCCCCTACGAACCCTTGGTATTGTTGGACATGATTGAATTGATTAGGATGAGTTTTGGTGTTAGCCCCTCCTACATTTAGTTACACCTCCTTGTGATGAGAAAGTGGTGTTTGAAATATACAAAGGTTTTGATTTTGTTGAGTGAGAGGGTTATCAATCTTGATTGCCCCCACGTCAATGAGGTCTTGAGCTATGTCTTTAAATGAATGGTAATTGTTAATGTCATGCCCATTTTACCTATGATAAGGATAAAAAATATGTTCCTGATAGTGTTTACTATATTTGGCGAGATCATCAGGTTTGAATTTGGGCATAGCAAATTTGTTTGTGTCATACAACCTTAGAAAAAGGGAAGCATATGAATCAACTAAGGGTGTGTATTGGCAATTTTGTTAGACAGACTATTACTAGGGATGGTTTGTAGCTAGCACTATGTTTTGCATGGTTTGTATTGTTGAGGGTACCGTATGATAAGCAATTTGTTGCAGTGTTTGTTGTATAGGTTGTTGTTGAGTCATTACTGGCTTGCTCATGACCACGTGATTAACTTGATTGGGCTAATTGGCTGGGGTAGCCTATGTTGATTTTGGTTGGCTAGAATAGTTGCTTTTAAATTTAACCTTGTTTTTCCATTATTTATTTTTAGGGTTAAGTATGCCTTCTTGGATTTTTATCTCCTCAATGACACTAGCATGAGCTAAAGCTTTTTCAAATGATCGATAAGTTTGTAGTTGAAGCATTCAAGAGATAGGTTTTAAACAACTCTTGGTGAAAATCTTAATTAGCTCATCCATTGGTAGGGTGAATGGCAATTTAGTGATGACAACCCTCTAATGGTTTCCAAAATTTTAGATAGATTCATAATCATGTTGTCTTAGAGAATAGACATCATATAATGAGATTTCCTTTTTAAAATTTAAGATGAAACACTCAAAGAATTGGTCAATCAATTGCTCAAAAGTATAAATAATATGGCTAGGTAATTGATTATACCATTCTATGGCATCTCCTCCTAATTTTTGAGGAAAAAGCATGAGAGCATTATCATTTTGAATTTTGAAACAAGCATGTACAAATGTGCTCACATGTTCTTTGGGATCCTCAGTTCCCTTGAATTTGTCAAAATTAAGCACCGTAAAATCTACTGGATATGGTGGTGATGGTACCAAAGGATGAATTGGTTGATTTATCAATTGGTATAAGGTTGGTTTTTGGTTTGTCAAACTAGGAGTAAATTATATCAATTGATCTATCTACTTTTGCATGGACTTAGTTTGAGGGTCTTCCTTAGGAATGTGGAAGCCCTAAATTATCTTATGAATTTGAGGTGGATTGGAGAAATTGTATGGAGTGACTAAATGCTGATGATATTGGTAATGATGGCTAGATGAATTTGATGGAAATTGATGCATGGGAGACTGATGGTGAAAAGACGAGGAATTATAGAATGAGGTTGTTGTATGAGGTTTATGGCTAGGCTGGCCAATGGGAATAGGATGGGTAATGGTATGGCTTGGTAGGGGAGCAGGGATAGAAACCATAGAAGACTATGGTGCCCATGAGGGACCCTGGTTAACAAGGACAATTTGAGTAGAGTTTGGCAAAGGCTTAGGGTTAACCTGTACTTGCTATTGAGAATTTTGATGCTATCCAAGTAATTTGTTCAAGTGTTACCATGCTTCACTAATATATTTATCATAATCTAAAGGTATGGAGGTAGATGATATGGAATATGTGTTTGGGGGACAGTATGGCAACTTGTGAGGCTAAAACTTGTGAAGCAGCATTTACATGTGCTTCATACAAGGGGTTGGTAAATATGGAGGTGTATGAAGTGCTAGGAGCACATGAGGGTTGGGGAATGAATATATGGGAGGAAGGTGCAACTAATGCCTCAAAAAGAGGGTTGGAGTACACTTGGGTAAAATTATATGGTGGTTGGGAATAAACAAGGTTCTACTGTAAAGTAGAATCTTGTCTAGGTGAAATGGGGACTGAGTCTAAGGAATAGTTAAAATACTTCATGATAGCTTCTACTCGTGCCATGTCTATATGGGTAGTATGATGGTCAATAGTTTGGGAGGTTGAATCCTCTTGGTGTATATCCATGTGAAAGGCTGTGGATGGCAAGGAATTTGAGGGAATACAAACAAATATGCCTATGTCACATTTAGGGAATCTACCATAGAAGTTGTGGGGAAGGTGGATGATGGTTCCATTTGATTATCTTGATTTAATGTTTGCTTTTGTTTTCTTGTAAAGACCATAAAACAAATAAATTAAAATACAGATTATGCAGTAAACTGAAACACCCAATTTAAATTTCATAATAAAAACAAATAACCAATGCTAAGTTTATTTAACATGTGTCTTACCTTGTTCATTGGTTATATCCTTTTAATGTGAGTTCATTTCCTTAGGTTTCAATATTGTGTGTTTCAAATGTACTAATATGAATTAATAAAATAAATGTATAAAATATGACTAAGATGGGGCAACGAGATTATTTTTGGTGATGAAATACAAGTTTACTCGGGGGTGACCTAGGGTTTCTAAGGGTAGAGATTGGTGGATGGATATGAATGCCACTGTCATCGAATATCAAGCAATGGCTGGTGATGAAATCCAGCCACTACTGTTAAATGTAAATCTTGTAGTGTGTGGTTCTTTTTAAATTTTTTAATTTTCTATTGTGTTCAAACAATGTTAGAAAATAACCACTTTCAATGGTCTAAATCAGAATCCACTATTCACAATACCAATTTCTCCAAAGGATATAGAGTACACCGCTTAAGACCCACTCTAAAAAGCTGGGGGGTTCATCTATTCCTCTGCATGGAATCATCCAAGTACAAGGATACTCTTGGTATATGAAAAACTTTCCTACTTATACCACAAAAAATGGATATCTCTAACCCTAATAATGTAAAATAATTATGCAATTTTGATTTACATGAAATCAGAATGTAATAATATTATTATTTTTTATCTTCACACAACAAAAACTCAAAAACTTCAAAATAGAATATGTGAATGGATGCAAGTGATTAATTTAAATCCTAAAATGCATGCTAATATGAATGTTATTTTCCAGATTACTTAGTGAAGTTATTTTTATATCAAAATCTTGAAAAAGACACAAAACAACCAGAAAACATAAACAAAAAAACTAGGGTTTGGTTAGCAGACTTACAAACAACCTACATATTTGTCCTAGCTCTCTATAAAACACCCTTGGGTGTTTCTGAAATGCACTTGGGCATTTTTGGATAGCCCTCAATAACCATCGAGCATTTCACACACCTTCTGCAACTTCCTACAACTTTTAGAAACCCTAGATCTAGCAAAATATGCAAATTTTGCTCTTCTAAAAACCCTACAAGATGACAAAAAACAAAAAATAAATAAGGCAAATCATAAAAAGAAACCCTTAGGGGGTCCCACCATGATATTCATTTGAGGATACAAAAACACAACACCAAACAATGCTAAATAAATTGAACACAAAGAACCCAAAATTACACAATAGATGATATTATATTAATGGGGGGAGCCTAAAAACTTAATTGTTACAATGTGGATCCTTGAATTATTTTTGATACATATTTACAAATGGCTAGGGTTCTATGAAACCATAGCAAACAAGGTGGGTGGTGTTTTCAGGCACGTTCTTGCTCCCAATAAAATTGAGTGGGCTTCTTGATATTCAATGTCGGGCCACTCCAACTTAAATAGTTGTCCAATGCTAATGTAGCACCTTCAGATCTACACACAATGACACAAAAAACATGTCAGTAATACCTAAGAGGGCTCCACAATGTGAGACCCTCTATAAGCAATAGTAAAACCCTAACTATCTACTGCAAATGGAGTGAAAAAAATAAAAGTGCATAAATGAATTAACAAACAATAAATTTGCCTTATGTTCTTGTTGTCTTCTGATATGTGAAGTTTGTTGCAACAAATAGGTATGGTGATGCCCTAGCATCGCTCGAAGGCTAGGAGGTCTTTAGAATATTTGGCATAAAATTCTTGTGGGTGCTTGGTGACTACAAGAAATTCTCGTGGGTGCTCAAGACTAGTTGAGAAGTGCCCAGAGGCACTTGGAAGTAGAAGGGAAGTGCCCAGAGGTGCTCGATGGTGATAGAAAGTGTTTGGAGATATTCATCAACTGAGGAAAGAGACTATAGAAGAAGATCTAGTGAGGGGAAATGAATGGCGATGGATGTGGGGGTTATGGTGAGAGAGGATGGAGCTAAAGGTACTCGAATACTCCAAGGGAAGATGAAAATCAAAGGATATCAAGGTAAAAATTGCTCAAGGACTCCAATAGACCAGGTTGCTTAGGGTTTGAGCCATCAAAATGACCTCTATTTATAATTCAACCTAGGGCATGCTAGGGTTTCAACAACACTAATTTTTTGGCTGAGATAAAAGCACATCGAAGGGTGGATATTAAATTTAGGGTGTGGCATGGATTTATGTGGATGGACGAACAATATTAAATGAAATCGGATGGTTGGGATTAATTCACTTATATAAATATATATTTATTAAATATATAAAAAATATAATATATAAAATATTAATTTTAAATATATATAAAATAAATATATATAAATATACATGAATAGTGGGTGAAAATGGTGGGAAATTTAGGATGGAGGACAAGTGGCTAGGTTTTGGTGTCTACACATTTCACTAAAGTAGATAGACTGCATGCAATATCCAACTAGTGCCAATTCCGATATCCCTACAAAAATTGATAAAATATTATGGCAAAAATATCCATGGCATAAAATTATGATTTGTGTAGCACCTAATGATGTGCTCAACAAAATGTTGCCTCCCTCCAAGATGACCATGCATTGGGTGATGTACCTTTCATACATTCCACTAAAGTAGATAGACTGCATGCAATATCCAACAAGTGCCAAGTACCAAAAAATTGTTAATATTGGAAATTACTATGACACTGAAGTTACAACTGATTTTGTGGGTAGTTCACAAATTAGAAATGTAGGGTTTCCAAGATAATATATTTTAAGGTTTATTAAGGGAGGATCATCCTTATATATTTTAGGGTTTTTTGGAGCAACTATCCTAGGTTCATGCATGTAATTATTGTATTGAAGCAAATACAATATTTCTTTGTGGCCTTATGCATGTTTTGATTTCCCTTATGTAATGTTTTTTTCTCTTAAATGCATATATTTTTTAGTTATGCTTTATTAAATTATTTATTTTGTTTCTTCTATGTGTATCTTCTCTACCAAAATGAAGGATATCCATCAACAAGTGGTATCAGAGCATGAAGGACAAAGGTTCTTTGGTGTGGAAACTCAGGCATAGTTCTGGCCTATGGAGTCTAGGGTAAAATTGAGAGTGGCTACAATAGTCATAGGAGTATCATAGAAGATAAAATAGAGAGGTCAACCATTAAGAAGTTCAATGATAAGAACTTTGATACGTGGAAATGGAATATGGAGTATCTTTTGGTGGAGAGAGACTTGAAGGAAGCAATCATGCATGATACAAATTTGGGTGCATTGTCCCAGGAGTATTGGGACAAGAAAAACAAAAAATCCATTGCATTGATAGGGTTGAATCTGGATGATTCAGTTCTCTCAAATGTCATCAAAACCTTGAAATCCAAGGATATGTGGGACAAGTTGGCACAACTATATGAGTCCAAATATTTGATGAAATTGATCCTAATGAGGAAGAAGTTGTATGGGCTACAAATTGTGGATGGCGAAAGCATGGCAGAGCACCTGAACACCTTCAATACCTTGATCAATTAGTTGAGGTTAGACAAATATCAAGTCAAATATGAAGAACAATGTATCTTCTTATTGTGTAGTCTCCCTGACTCGGGATAATTTGATCATTGTAATCAGTGGGAGCATAAATGTGACTGATCTAAAGATGAATATCATTGTGGGACAACTCCTACAAGAGGAGATGAGGAGAAAGACCCTATAACCTACAAAGAGTGCTGAGGCATTGACTGTGAGAGGTAAAAATAGATAAAGGAAAAATAATGAGAAGGCAAGAAGAAAATGGCATAGATCAAAATTGAGAAAGCGATTTCCAAAAAAATGCAGGAAGCAAGATTTGGTGTGCTAGAAGTGCAATAAGCAAGGGCACATCAAAGTGAGTGTAAAATTGATTCTCAAGGAGAGAAGGCAAAATATACAATAACATCTACTTGTTGTGGCCATTCTACAACTAACCCCAAATTTGGGGACCCATATTAAAATTTTGGCTCTGGGAATTTTAGCCGTCTCTTGAGCGATAGTTTCCATGGGATCTTACCCATTGGGAAAGGGTTTTGTGTTTTATTGGAGCTTTGTTTGCATCCGATGGTTTGTTGTTAAGGGTCAAGCATAAAAATTTTGCCTAAGTCCAAGGTTTTACAAAAGGCCTTTCATAATAAAGGAAAAGAGCCAATGATCAAAATTTCAAATTCTTTGTGTTTATGATTTGATATGGATTTGTTATAATATAAGTTAGCTAATCTTGGATTTTTTTTCATTTGTGGATTAAATTTATTGGATTTATTTCAAAATATTTTTTATATTAATTTGATTCATATAAATGAATTTTTCCCTTAATGATTTTATTATGAATAATAAATTTATATATATATATATATATTATATTGTATATATATTTTAAAATAAAAACATAACATAAAAAATAAAATAATATAAAATAACAAAAAATAATAATAATAAAATAATCTGTTTTTAAGTTTAGTTGCCCTTTTATTTATTTTTGATATTATCATTCTTAAAGCTTTTGGTATTTGGTTTATTTTATTTTGGAAAGAATCTAAGGTAGTTGGCTGCGTTGACAAGTGATGCCAAGGTTGCATGGACAAGGCGGTGGACCCTACGAAAAACCCTACTGACTGAATGATAAATATGACACTAGATCTTGGTCAAACCATTGAACAATACCACTATGATGAATTTAGATGATGTTGATGATGTGACTCAACAATGATGTGGATGTAGTGAAGGCAACAATGTCATCGGTGCATGGAGATGGCACTGAAAATAAACATACCTGGGACGTCTTGGCTTGCAAACTAACAACATGGTGAATGTAGTAGGGTTGTAGCAGTATTTGGTAGATAGCTTAGTAGAGACGCGAACAACTCATAGTACCCAACAAAAAAATATGTACTAGAGAATTTGGGAGTTCTAGCACCGATAGCATTCACAGAGAACTCGCCAGAATCATGACGTCGGTGTAGAGAGCGGTGGAGGTTCGAACCATGATCAGATAGATTACACCATATTTGGGCCTAGTTGGATGTCATCTCATACATGGATGCAAAGCTGTATTATGAAGCAGAGGAAATATGACTTGATCACATGCTACATTCGATAGGTTTAACTTTTCATCGTAGTTTGCTTAGATGTGGTTGCACTTGCCTCAAGTATAGTACTAACAAAGACTAGTAGTTCAAGTTGTTCACGTGGTCAAATATGGTCTTGGAGTGACATGGAATCATTATCCTTCTAGGAGCATGCCGTATTATTAAGGCTAATTTGAGAGTGAGACCAAACTTCTTTGTGAAGTTTAATTCATGACAGGATGTACGTTTGGTGGTTCCTAGGATAATATTGATATTGTAAAAATGTAGATAGGGATGAGGAGTATGACATGGTAGGTAATGTGTATGTAAGAGCCATTTGATGACCATTTGCAATAGCTCACCTGATAATAGATGATAGAGATATAGACAAACAAAAGGAGGTGACGAGGATGAAGCCAACCAAGGATGAATCCAAGACATCGACGTAGAGAGGATATCATCAGGCGGTGATGTGGCTAGGATTGGGTTTAATGATTACATTTAAGTTAAATTATTAAGTGGAAAAAATTCTTGATGACAGTGCCATTCCCAGTAGTGACAATAGAGGACATGGAGTTTTTTTATCAAAATCATGGGAAAATGGTAAAGCAATGCTCGCAAGAGTATTGATTGAGATTGTTTTAAAATAGCATAGGATTAGCTACACCATGGTGGGCATCGAAGATGTCAAAGGCATGAGTGAAATGGGGTAGGGTGTAGAAGCCCCGAACACATCTTATATATTCATAACATTTTGATAGTGCAGATGAAAATATTTCACAGGATTGCTGGGTTAGTTTGTTGATGACATGGAAGCATCGGTAGATTATGCCAAGCATGAGAGTGTAGGATATCACATATAGTTGGTCAATGGTAATGCTATGGATGGAATGGACGGTAACAAGACCATGCAATAATGCTCATGTGGAATAATATGCAATCTGCAAGCATAACATATAGATATTTTATGTGTGCATGAAGTGCATGATCAGTATAAAGTGTTCAAGATGGTTTTATTGGTAGGGCTTTGGCATCAATGAAGAGTTTAATAATTCTAAGTGATTCAACATGGCAAAATCATTACCATTCATGCTAGAATGTACGATAGGAAGCGTTTATGAGCAGTAGGGTGCTGCCTTCTTCAAATATGGGGTGCATACCATGTAGGCAGCACGATGGGCCATAATGAGTATTGTCAATCAAGAGGATGGTATACGTTACGCAATCTATTTTGAGGTTACATAGGAGGATACACCATAATGTCACATCCGTATGCTATGATAGTTTTGGGGTGCAAAATTAAAAGACAATGGATGAAAGCATCCTAAATAAAGAGGGACATTATTAAAAAAATATAACGTTGAAGGAAAACAACTCCAAAGTGAATATGGCAATTAGTGATAGAAAATGAAACAAAAAAAGAATTAAACGGAGGAAAGAAAGATGTTTCAAAATGGAACCAACTGGAAGGGGAAACAAAGCATTTTGTTTGAGAAATAGTAAATATGCATTCAAACCATGAAGCAAGGGTGGGATTTTTTGCAGGCCAAAGGCTAGACCTTTTTAGAGGCCAAGCTTGGAATATGTTGCAAAGACTGTATTTTCTGCTTTTAATACAAATGATTCCAAAAATTTGTGTCCTATTAGCAAGATAGGAGGAGATTATTTCTGCATGTTTGGATTAAATGTTTATTATCATGTTTTAGGCCTATAAATGATGTTTAATGCATAACAATGGTTGCATCATTGAACGTTTAAAACATGAAATTTATTTTCTTTTCTTAGAAGCTCGCACCTAGATTATTGCGAGTTGTGCAAATGCAGATTTGGATAAACTAGGTTACATGCAATAGTTTCTCACATCTTCGATTTTGTAGAAATAGGATGACATTATACTAACAGTTGTTTGTTTCTTAATGTTTTTAGCATTCTGGTCCACTTCTAGATTTTACTTTTATTTTTCTAACCCTTCCCTTTTGCAGATTTTTTAAACTTTGACGATTAAAATAAAAATTGAAAAAAGTTAAAATCCCAAAAAAAGATGGAGGAGTGTGAAGAACAAGCTTTAGAGTTCTATTTTGATCAAGTTTAATTCCATTTTGAAGCCTTTTCGAAATTATAAAAAATATTCAAAGTTGTTATTTATACAGGCACTTTATAATTTTAGATTTTATATAATTTTGCATTTCGAAGGTAAATCAGATTTCAAGCTTTGCATGTTTGTTTTGCAAGCAATAAATTAACTTTTCTTTATGAAAATCACAATTTCATTAAAGATGAGTGATTTATATGGCATTTCAAAGACCATCATTTTTAGAGAAATAAATTGACGTCTCTTTATGAAAATAAATATCATCAAAGAGGGGTAATTTATTTATTATATCAAAGGTTATTTTTACTTTTATATTCAAAGCAACATTAAATGAATCATTTCATCATTTAAGTTTCACATTTAGAGATAGATTTTAATCTTCTATTTCATGCTCAAAGTAGGGTTTAATGCAAGATAAAACTTGTTTAAAATCTACTTAATCAAAGGAAGATAAAATCTACCTAAAATACTTCAAGATAAAATGAACTAAGGATTTTACATCGTGGTCATATGAGGGCCAATCACATGTTATTTTCCTCTAAGTTTCATGAATAATAAATAGCATAACATAATAAAATAAACCAACACAGGCCCCTTGTTAATAGTTACTTGCAAATCACTAAGGTATTCCTAGCACTTATTTGACACATCTTCATAAGATTACAAGCACACATTAAGTAAAAGGAACCTTGGAGAAATTTATATTTCTTTGCAAGAGAGGGTTTTCTAATCAAAATCCTGATTGTGATGGTGATTTTACAATTGGGTAAAATTTTCACTCAACAAAATTAGCGCTAGAAGGAGGGCATGAATCGATGTTGTTTTATTTATGCTAAATTGTTCATTATTGTTCTAAATGCTTCTGAATTGTTCATACAATGAATAATGTGAGTTTGTGTAACCTTGAGATATTTGAATTGCTAAATGTTTCATGTCATATGGACTGTTATCTTTAGGCCTTCTTTAGCACCCAACAGAATTGGCGTTAGGATGGCTTTGAATTAGTTTACTTTATTGCTTTTTAGATGCTAAATTTGTTCATTGTTACTTGAAAGCTTATTTGAAGGCATTGGTCTTGAGTAATGAGATTTTGTTGATCATATCCATTGATTTAAAAATTCTCTAATTAATGATGCATTAATTTTAATTTTTTTTTCGCAAATTGGATAATGTTCTTCATTGCTATGGTTTAATTCATGCATTATAATTGATGAATGTGATGATTTATTCAAATGAAATTTGTTAGTCATTTCATGCTTCTTTGCAAGATATATTTATTTTACTAACATAATTGGTATTAAAGTTGTGTTCTTTAAGACTCACTAATGGCATTGGTTATTCCTACCAAGGCAAGAATTGCATCTTATATAGGTGACTATTATAGCCAGTTAAATATGCCTACTCATCAAATTCCTGAAGGTGTAGAAAATTGTTTACCCATGTTTAATCCTGATGTGGCCTCGGCTAAGGAACATATTTAGAGATACAAGGACATTTTAATTCATTTACAAATATGGCATAGAGATGCTCCTTGTAGATTGTTTTCATGTACATTGGATGAGGTTGTGTTTGAGTGGTACCTATACTTACCTATAAGTTCTATTACTTCTTGGGCTCAACTAGAAGCAACATTTATTATCCATTTTGGAAAACTAGTTGACCTAGTTATGATGCTAAATCAATTTATCTCTATCTATAAGGAACCTAATGAATCCATGATTTAGTTCAATGGTAGGTTTCATAAGTTGTATATCAAAGTGGTGCCTCATTTCATCATTTCAGAAGAGAGAACCTTTAAAATTTACATGGGAGCCTTAGACCACTTAATATCCAAATTTATAAGAAATCTTCTTGAAGATTCATCCTTGCCTAAGGCCTACAAGGAGGCAATTATGGTAGAATTATGGTGGGCTTTGAGAAATGTTGATATGGGTAGATTATAATTACTTAATACTAAGGCCTAAAATTAGATACCACCCATGAGTTAGGGTGAGACACAACCTTCTCCCATGATGAACTATTTTTTAGGAGCTATGGATTTCAACCAACACCAACCATATAATATAGCACCCATGAATCAAATGAGGTATAATATGAGCAATCAATGGAACAAAGTTGAATGCCCAAATATTACAACCACCTTGGGTTTCATCCAAGAGGATGTGAAAGTTTCAAAGCCAATGTCCATTAATGAGGATTGGGGTGAACAAACCCATCAAGATATGAAGATTGTTTCATGTTTATTCACAAAGGAAAATTGGGAAAATCATTGGATACTCAATGAAAGAATTTATCCCCTTGTAAAAAATATTGAACCATCAAAAGGGGTTAAAAGTGAATTTGAGGAGTCAAGAGATGAATCTAAAGATTGGCCAAAAGGTAGGATAGAATCTCATCATTTGTTTTTAGAGGATAATTATTATGATGATCAAGAAAGCCAACATGAGTCAAGTTGTGACAATCTAGAAGGCTTAGAGTCCCTATTTACAAGTGAGGATTGGGATAATCATAGAAAACCAAATGATCCACTCTTAGAAACTACTGAGTCCTCAAAAGTGGATGAAGATGAGTTCGAGAAGCAACCTATGGTTTATTTTAAAGAATATGAAGAAGTGGTTGAACACCACACCCCAGTTTTAGAATATGATTATTATTGGTGGAATAAATGGGAGAAATTTTCCGCTCTTTCTAATGAATCACTCACTTCACTTGATATGTAGGAAAAGTTACAAAGTCTAGTTATACAACTTAAAGGAAACATCGCTCAATTACAGGAACAAATGCCTCAAGATGCATATCTTGATGATTCTACAAATCATCCTCATGAGAAAAATATCGAAGATACTAAAAGTGATATTATTTTAGATATTGGAGGGGTCCTAGAGTGGACTACTAGTGAAACACATGACAAATTAGGACCTTCCATAAATTTGGATGTGATGATTAAAAATGATGATCAAAACCTTCAACATTATCAAAATAATGACCAAGAAGAACTTGAAGAAGAATTTCTTGAAGAGCTTGAAAGTTACGAGGAGGATGCAATAGAGTTTCATACCATGGGGTTTATATGGCCATTATTATAATTATAGAAAAATGTACGAGGAATTATTGTTTTCTCACACTCCTACTAATGAAATTTCTATTTTAATTGATAGGTAGGATGTTGAAAACTCTATCTTGTATTAAGATTTGGTAATTCTTGTACAATCAAAATATGAGAAGTCATTTGCAAAAATAGAGAAGGTTCCAAGACTCAATTATTTTGAATATGAGTTTATTGAACACCTCACCAAAAGAGAAAAAGAAGAAATGATAAATGTTTTCTATGATCCGTTTGTTGTGGATGAAATATGAGACTCACTCACTTGGTTTACATTTGAGATGTAAGAAATGTAAAGCATTATTTCACCTAAGGATCCAATAATAGCTATGTTACCTCAGATAGAGGAAATTCCAGAATCTGAATTATTTGGGTTTAATGTCATTTATGATCCAAATGAAATTTTGCTTTATTCGAAACAACTCAAGTGTTTGGTCAGGGAGATGGGTTACTTAACACATTCCTAGATAGACAAGACTTATGGTTTGAAAATGATGGATATATTTTTAATTGGGTGCCTAATTTTGGTGTCTTTGATAAACAGGTCATGGATAAAGATGAAGATGAAGTGTTGCAAGATGATGATGATGAAGCCCATGAAGAAAAAAACTTTACAATGTCTCACCAAGTGTTGGTAAATGAAAATGAACAAAATATAGAATCTAACCTTTTGTGCCCAAGCATACAAGCTTTAGATTGAAATTTGTATAATCATTCATTGGATTTAAATATTATTTATGATGAAATGCCATCGGAGGTTAATAAATAACTAGAATGGATTTCTACTTACACCTCTAATAAGATTGCTTTGATGAATGAAAGATAAGTTGATGTTCTTGAGTTATTGAATCAAATTTATCAGCAATTGATAATTGAATCTAGGATAAACACCAATAATGATCCTCATTTAATAGATATCCTAGGTGCTTGTAAATTATTACATAAGCATGATTGGCCTAAAGATGTGGAAAATGATTTGGATTTGAAATTTATAGAAATAGGGTCCTTCTTGAAAGATCTCATATTTGAAAAGGAAAGACTAATTCTAAATCATGAATCCAATTATGAAATTGACATGTTAAGGAATAGACAAGAAATAATTGAAGATCAATTAGTGTCTTATCAATTTGATGAATTGAAATTCCACTATGGGATTGCTAATCAAACTAGATTAAAATGGTGGCGTAAGAGAGGTAAAATAATGGTTGTTGCATTATATGTTTTAATATTATTTTTTCTATATTCCTATAAAGCTTGGCATGCTTATCATAGTTTATGTATTTTAAAATGTGGTAATCAAGTTTGGGATCCAGGGAAGTGATGTCCTACTTTGTGCATCACCTTGTACATTTGTGTATATTATTGTATGTAGTTTGGTTTTTCTTGTTTTTTGTTGTTGGTTCTATTGTTTTGTGATGTGTATCTAGTTTTGGTGTGTGAGTTTTGGCATTTTAGGGTTGGTCCCTCTATTTGAGGTGATGTTTTGTGGTCGCTACTAGTGGCCTCTTGACTATTTTTTGTGCTCCTTTGTCATGTAGGGTGAATTGCCTATCACGTGGATCAAGGAAAATGGGATTAAGTTTTTTAGTAACCTCTCCTATATTTTGGGGATAATATAGTGAATTTTGGAATACTAAATCATTCTACCAAAGCTACATACGAACACATCATATTAAGGGACATGCTTTGAAATCTTGAAGGATGAAGTCATTTTGGTTTGCAAATTAAGGCAAAAATCTAATATGCTCCATCTCTAGCTTCAAATACCCATGTAATGCATAAATACTTGCAATGCCTTATAAAAAAAATCAAACAATGGAAAACACGTTAAAATCATTCACTAGGTCTAAATAAACTATACCAGGACTATGGATGCCTGACTGGTAGTAGGGCTTTGTATAGACAAAGCTTGTTAAAAAAAGGGGTATTTTAATTAAACCATGGGTAATGTAGATAAACTCTACTGGGGCTATGGACACCTAACTAGCAGTAGGGCTCTGTCTATAAGAATTCTTATAATGAGAATAATTTTTATAACCTAAATGTAGGTCAAATGATGGAATCTAGATGGTTTTAAAGCATGCAAAATGAACTCACATTTTCACACACATTAAGAAAATGCAAATGATTCATGTGTTTTTGTTTGAAGTGATCTAACCTCATTTTCATTGGATATTGCTAGATGGTTTATCTTTCTGACCTTTGGTTTATTTATTATTAGAACTAGGTTCTTCATCTAAAATGCTCAAGAGCATTTTCCAGTAGAGTCATCATTTATTGTGGCCATTCCACAACTAACCCCAAATTTGGGGACCCACCTTATAATTTTGGTTTTGGTAATTTTAGCCATCTCTTGAGCAATAGTTTCCATGGGGCCTTACCCATTGGGAATGGGTTTTGTATTTTATTGGAGTTTTGTTTACATCCGATGGTTTTTCGTTAAGGGTCAAGCATCAAAATTTTACGTAAGTCCAGGGTTTTACAAAAGGCCTTTCATAATAAAGGATAAGAGCCAATGATCAAACTTTCAAATTCTTCGTGTTTATGATTTGATATGGATTTGTTATAATATAAGTTATCTAATATTGGATTTATTTTTATTTATAGATCAAATGTATTGGATTTATTTCAAAATATTATTTATATTGATTTAATTCATATAAATGAATTATTCCCTTAATGATTTTATTATGAATAATAAATTAAAAAAAAGTATATCTTATATTGTATATATATTTTAAAATAAAAAGATAAAATAATATAAAATAATAAAAAAATAATAATAAAATAATCTGTTTTTAAGTTTAGTTGTCCTTTTATTTATTTTTTGATATTATCATTCTTAAAGCTTTTGGTATTTGGTTTATTTTGTTTCGAAAAGAATCCAAGGTAGCTGGCTATGTTGACAAGTGATGCCAAGGTTGCATGGACAAGGCAATGGACCCTATGATAAACCCTACTGACTGAACGGTAGATGTGACACATTGGAGCTCGATTGGACCATTGAAAAGTGCCACAATGACAAAGCCAAATGATGTTGATGATGTGACTCAATAATTCAGAGTGACATGGATGTAGTGAAGGTGGCAATGTCACCGATGTGTGGAGATGGCACCGGTAGCAAACATACCCAGGATGTCTTGAACTGCAGACCGACGATACGGTAGATGTGGTAGGGTTGCAATAGTATTTGGTACATGACTCAGTAGATATGTGAACAACTCGTAGGACCAACAATGAAACATATACTAGAGAATTTGGAAGTTCTAGTATCGATAGCATTCATAGAGAACTCGCTAGACTCATGATGTCAACGTAGAGAGAGCGGTGGAGGTTCGAACTATGACCAGAGAGATTACACCAAATTTGGACCTAGTTGGATGTCGTCTCATACGCAAATCCAAATCTGGATTATGAAGCAGAGGAAATATGACTCGATCATATGCTACGTTCAGTAGGTTTACCTTTGCATCATAGTTTGCTTAGATGTGGTTGCACTTGCCTCAAGTATAGTGCCAACAAAGACTAGTAGTTCAAGTTGTTCATGCGATCAAAGATGGTCTTGGAGTGATGTGGACTCATTATCCCCCCAGAAGAATGTCATATTCTTAAGGCTAATTTGAGAGTGAGACCAAACTTATTTGTGAAGAAGTTTAATTCATGGTAGGCTGTACGTTTGGTGATTCCTTGGATAATTTTGATATTATAAAAATGTAGATAGGGACGAGGAGTGTGACATGGTAGGTAATACAGATGTAATATCCATTCAAATGCCATTTGCAATATCTCACCCAATAACAAATGATAGAGGCATAGACAAACAAAAGGAGGTGACAAGGATGAAGCCAACAAGAGATGAATCTTAGACATCGACATAGAGAGGATATCGTCAGGTGATGACATGGCTAGGAATAAGTTGAATGATTAAATTTAAGTTAACCTATTCAATGGAAAATGTTCTTGATGACAGTACCATTCCTAGCAGTGACAATAGAGGCCATGGAGTGTTTTGTCAAAATTGTGGGAAAACGGTAAAGTGACACTCACAAGTGTATTGATTGAGGTTGTTTTAAAATAGCATAGGAGTAGCTACACAATGGTAAGTACTAAAGATTTCAAATATATGAGTGTATTTGGGTAGGGCGTAGAATCCCCAAACACATATTAGATATTCATAATATTTTTATAGCATGGATGACAGTATTTTGTAGGATTACCGGGTCAGTTTTTTGATGACATGGAAGCAATGGTAGATTGTGCCAAGCACGAGATCATAGGATATCACATACATTTGGGCAATGGTAATACTACGTATGAAATGGATGGAAACAAGGCCATGCAACAACGCTCGTGTGGAATAATACACAGTATGCAAGCATAGAAGATAGATATTTTGGGTGTGCATGAAGTGCGTGATCACTAGAAAGTGTTCAAGATGGTTTTATTGGCAGGGCTTTGGTGTCAATTAAGTGTTTAATAATTCTATACTGTGATCCAACATGGAAAAATAATTATCGTGTATGCTAGAATGTATTATAGGAAGCATTTATGAGCAGCAGGATGATGCCTTCTTTGGAGATGGGGTGCATACCACATAGGTAGCACAATGGACCACAATGAATATTGTCAACCAAGAGGATGATATAAATTACTTAAGTTATTTTGAGGTTACATAGGAGGATACATCATAATGTCCCATCTATCTGCTATGATAGTTTTGGGGTGCAAAATTAAAATACAATGGATGAAAGCATCCTAAATAAAGAGGGACGTTATTAAAAAAATATAACATTGAAGAAAAATGACTCCAAAGTGAATGTGGCAGTTAGCAAGAGAAAATGAAACAAAAAGAGAATTAAACAGAGGAAAGAAAGACATTTCAAAATGAAACCAAATGGAAGGGGAAACAAAGCATTTTTTTGAGAAATTGTAAATATGCATTCGAACCATGAAGCAAGGGCGAGATTTTTTGCAGGCCAAAGGCTAGACCTTTTTGAAGGTCAAGGCTGAAATATGCTACAAAGACTGTATTTTTTGCTTTAAATACAAATGATTCCAAAAATTGTGTCCTGTTACCAAGATAGGAGGAGATTATTTTTGAATGTTTGGATTAAATGTTTATTTTTCCCTTTTTATGTTTTAGGCCTATAGATGATGTTTAATGCATAACAGTGGTTGCATTGTATCGTTCCAAATTTTTCGCACCCTTACCTTCAGGCTAAAGGATCCACGCCCGAAAGGGGGATGGGAAAAGGATGGGACGGTACCTCGGACTGAGAGGCCCTTTGAAGGTCCCGCCTCTCGGGGGAGGGGTATTAAGGTGATTTTTCGACGGATGGTGGGGTTCACCAGGGAAACGTTTAGTGGCGGTTTCCACGCCTAGGTTGGGAATGTGTTTAATGTGTTCAGTTTTATCTTTAAACATCCAAGTCCTAGGTTTGGCCGGATGAATCTAAGTGTTCTATTATGAAAATGCAAATTAAATAAATACAAAAAATAGATTTGGATGAGAAAACAGAAAGAATAAGCTAGATTAAAGAACCATACTTGATCTGGATGTCTGATGAAGGTTCTAATTTTTGAAGTGGTCTAGATCATCTGGAATTTGATAGGATCATCTGAGATCTGACGAGATCGTCGAGATCGACAATTCTCGAATTCATTAGAGACCTGCAAAAAAAGAAATAGATACAAAATACCAGAAATGCAACTATTCTAATAGAAAAAAATGGTGTAAAATGGCAACATAGATGCTAAGGTGATAATCACAAATAAAAATTCAAGTAGATTATGACGTTCTAATGACAAATTATGACTTCATTGTGCACTTAAGCTATATGGGTGAACTCCAAGATGCAGAACAATAAGGAATAATAACAAATTTAACTAAATGCAGGATAAATCAACAAACAAAGTGAGAAAATGCAAACCCTAGGCACTGATTGCCCCCAATGTTGACTGTAGTCGAAATCGTCTCGGATTGGTACGAAATCGTCTCGAATTGAACAGGATCATCTGCGACGATCTGAGCTTGCTCCGGCTGAAAAACAATGAAGTTCCTGCAAACAAACTTGGAAAAATACAAATGCAAATGGTGGTTTAAGATAGTCTAATGCATGTAGAATTCGTGTTACAGGGAATTTCAGCCAGGGGAATGCCAAGAGGGGGTCCTAAGGTTAAATAGGCTTAGGAGGGAGGTTAGGAGGTTGGAGATCATCCTAATTTGGAAGATCTCCAAGGGGGAGGTCTCTAACGGTGCGAGACACGCTTCTGCCCGGATTAGAGACGTCATTGAAACGAAGCTAACTATGCACAAATCAGTTTGGGACGAGATCGTCTGGACGTTCTTCTCCAGACGAAATCGTCCGATCTGAGGTGATATCGTCTGATCGGCGATGATATCATCAAACGGACAAAACAAACTCTAAAAATGGCATGAAAAATGAGGAAACGGGCAGCAGGCGGTTTGGGAGCGATTTTGGGGTTAAAATTTGAATTTGAATTATTACTAATGTAATTTTAATTATTTGCTAAGGTTTACTGCGCCAATTTTAGGGTGCTACATTTTGCCCCCTCTTTAGCGAATTTTTGAGGAAAATGCGTTAAAGATGAGTTCTTCTCGATCTACGAGAAAGCAAAAATTTATTCCCATTTTTAGGCGACGATTCTTGGTCGAATCGTACGACGACTTACTATGATGCCCCCTCAGTGTTTTTACCCAAATCGAACGTTTGAGGTAAAAACGCGGAAAAGCCAAAATTAAATTTGTTGTTAATTGTTTTTGAATAAAATTAAGAAAAATAGGGAAAAACCCTAATTCATTTTTACTATTCATTTTTATTTTCTGGTTTCTAGAGCTCTGCAAACAAGATGGTCGAGACAGCGCACAGATCGACAGAGGTCCGGCGCGGGCTACGGGTAAGGGTCTAAACTTAGTTTAGAAGGCTTGAATTTTGAATTTCATGCTTTTTAGATTAAATTTTGATGATTTTTGAGCATCGCGGCCATTTTTGGGCCGTCGACGTCGTCGAGACGAAATCGTCTCAAATCGTCTCGATATCGTCGATTTCGTCCAAGGCGAAATCGATGAAATGGGGACGATTTCGTCAAAAAGGGGATGATTTAGGCTGGCAAAATCGGAGACGAATTTGCTCAAATTTGGGATGATATCATCCAATAGTGGACGATATCATCATTTATGAAATTGAACTTTGTTTTACTTGCATTTTTAATCATTGTTTTATTAATGATTTTTATTGTTTTGTTGTTTATGTTGCAGAGAGGATTACTAAAGAGCAGAGAATGGAAATACGATGGGTTGAGGGATGACTTGGCCGCTCTATCTCAGGCAGAGCGAGATCAGTAGCTCGGGTCGGCTTGCGGCATGTGGCGAGAGATGCCACAGGTTTCTATAGATATGGGGCTATTGACAGCCCTAGCAGAGAGGTGGTATCCGGGTTCTTCCTGTTTTCGGTTATCGATAGGGGAGATGACTCCCACACTAGAGGATGTATGGAGGATTTTGAGGATCCCCATACAAGGATGGCTAATCACTCCTATGGCCAATCAGGGCCACGTGATGATGCGACTATGCGGAGATCCGAGCTTCGCCCTGGAGAAGGGCGGAGTGAACATCGAATCTCTACGGCAGATGCCTGGGCATCTAGACTGACATAGGTTTTGGTTGGGGTTGTAGGTGGTCTGTTGCTATGCCATCAGAGTGGATGCAGAGTACCATGGCTACTGATAGATGTGGTCTATGACATGAGAGACCACGGATACAGGTTTGCTTGGGGGAGCTTTGTACTATGTCGATTGTATAGGATCCTGCATGGGGTCGTATACAAGGGCGGTCGATGTCTGGTTATGACATCTCTACTACAGGTTTGGTGCTGGGAGCACATCATGGTGCAGAGGCCGGTAGGGCTCCCACTAATAGGGATTGATGGGGAGAGGCCCCGAGCTTTCTATTGGTGGCTCCGGAGAGGGTCACAATGGTGGATAGATCTGCCAATGTCCCGGAGACTACTTGATGACCTTGTCTCCGACCAGATCACCTGGAGGCCTTGGAGAGATCATCCAGGGTGGGCCGAGGATGGACAGGAGCTGGCTCGCATTAGGCGAACCTGTTGGCTAAGGATGGAGAGGGGAGAGGTGGAGCTCCATCGCTATGATCGAGTTTTGAGGCAGTTCGGTCTACAGCAGGGGATCCCATCTCTCAGAGACTACGAGTTTTCTTGGACTATCCGGGATAACACTACAGTTAGCGGGGCTCCAGATATGTAGTGCTTCTGGGGTCCAGACACAGATGATGCCCCCATTCAGTCGGTGGATGGGGATGATGCTAGGGTAGCTGACGGCTATGATGCTTGGTACACAGGCATCCGCCCTCCTCGGATGACGAGGGCTCAGGGTCTGATTCACATAGTTGTGCATCGGATGGGGAGGCGGTGCCAGGTGGCCATTGAGGTGGCACAGGGTCATGATGGGAGAGAGCAGAGGAGACCACGGGCTCAGTAGAGGCCGTGGTAGTGGGAGAGGAGGGAGGAGAGACCCCCTTCTCCATGGAGAGAGAGACCACCATCGCCCGATAAGGGCAAGGGTGTGGACACATGAGAGAGTAGTGAGATGGCTACTCTCGGGGAGACTGTCCGTCTCCGGGCAGAGGTGCAGACTCTATAGGATGAGGCTGCACGACATCGAGAGGAGGCCACACGGCTCGAGAGATGAGGTAGCATGCCTTAGAGCATAGAGCGAGAGGGCGAGCACTCGGGATCTAGCATGGGCTATTGCCCAGGTCACATTCTATCAGACACTATACCACCATATGGTGCCAAAGGGGTAGAGGTTACCGCTGTCGGCCCATATTGCGGAGCCTATCGGGATGAGGTCATCGAGGACATCATCACGATTAGAGTCCAGGACTCATAGCACCACACGGACTATGATGGGGCCACCTCGTCCACCTCAGGGCGGGGGAGGAGATGAGGCTGAGAGCTCGAGGGGTTCTCGAGGCTAGCTGCTATAGATTGCATTGCACAGATTGATTATAGTGCTTATTATTATTTTTGATAGGGGATTGAGTATGCCTAGGTACAGATTGTGGCATACCAATCTAGTTTTGAGATGATGTACATATATTGTTGAGATATATATAGATGAGATATTTTTTGATCATATGACTTGTCTTATGTATTTGTATGATGCTTTAATGTTTTGATTGATTGATTCGATGATTCATGTAATTATGCCATTTGGAAATATGATGGTTTGAATGTCATGCTTTTTTAAAATTTAAATGAAATAATCTGATGTAAACAAGTTGGTTGTTTGTGATGTGATAATTTGATAAAAATAAAAGGGACTTTTAACAATAATTTCAAAGGACATTGTCGCTATTATAGACCATTTCATGGAGTCGCCGCTCACTCGGTCGTCAAGCTAATCCTAGTATAGAAATATTGCTAAAAGTAAAAGGGTGCTTAAGAGATTGTCTTAAGACTTTGTTGTGATGATGCAAATGATGATGATGATGATGATTTGTTTTTCAGATTTCCATGAAAATATTATGCATGAAATATTTTAAAATGACTTTTGCTAGGCATAAATTCCTAAGTGTGATAAAATTTTTGGATAATTCCCTAGGAATTATACCATCATTGCAAAATTGAAGTTTGACATAATGACATGAAATAGAATAGGTGTTTGTTTGTTTTAAAGCATAATTGTGTAACATAATGATTTAAGTCATATGTTTTTATGATTTTAAATAAATGGGGAATAAAATTGGTACAATGGTTTGTGCTAGGCATAGAATATTTAGGTATAGACTTATACCATCATCGTGAAATCCAAAGAAGAAAATAATAGTTTTATTGCATGGTTGATTTTTAATTTTGGTCTTCAGAAAATATGAAGATGAGGACTTGCGCTAGGCATAAAATTCCAATTTTGGTTTTTGGAACTATACCATCGTCGTGAAAGTCGATAATATATATAAATGTAACTTGATTGCATGTTTTGGAAAATGATTTTGATTTTTTTGAGAATGCATGTAGTTGTCTTTATACTAAACAACTGTTCTTCAAAGAAGAAAATGAATTTATTCCAAACAATTTGCAAAAATATTTCAAAGTATCTTAAAGACAAAAGTTAGATTTATAAGGAATCCCATGTGCGTATGTGAGTTCATTACCAATCTTGATTTATCATAATGATACACAAAATCTCTCAAATACAAATGTGTGTGCAATTGCATTGTTCATTTACCAAGTTTTGAGCAAGATAATTTGATACAAGTGATTTGAATGAACCAAATAAGTGTTCATTAACCATGATTTAGATGCATATAACCATACCTGACTACTATGTAGGTCGGGTTATCAAGAGCTAGCTAATCCATAAGCGAGACATAGGTCTGTACAAAAGAAGGTCGCTAATGTGACAGACATATCACCACGCTAGGAGTTACCCAAGGCCAAGCGGGTTGGGCACAAACCACCTGTTATGGGGCTTACCTCACGGTTTTCGAATAATTGAGAATTCCAGGGATTCAAGCTCATCAACCCTTCTTTTCTTTTCAAGGGGTAGGGAAAGGGATTTTATTGCTTTTGCTTTTGCTTTTCTCTTTTGCTTTTTTTTTTTTTTGTATTTTTGTATTTTGGCTTGATATTTGAGATAATGCTGAAATAACTTGTTTCTTTTTTCTTTTTCTTTTGAACTTTTCTTTTCTTTCTATGCTAGGGATACTTGCTCGGATTAGCTGTAGAGCAAGGGATTTTTATTCCGGGTAGGGGTGAGCTTGTCCTTTTGCCAATTCTCAAAGATTCTAGACCATGTGCATGATAGGATAGCAGGGGAAACTTTTCGCTCAAGAACCACTTCTACTATGTAACATAGCATGGAAATTACAAATGTAATCATTTTATTGTGAAAAGATATGCTTGGTTTAAGTAAATAACAAGATCAATTCTCTATGCTCAAACTTTATTTAATTGAATTTTGTGGACTTTGATATAAGAGAGATTAGTAATCATGCCCAGATAAAATCAAGATATTTATTTTTGTGTTTGTGATAGTGGGGGATTCCAAATAAATGCTAATTTATCCAAAATAACTTGAAAATATAACGGCAATGCTTGAAGAAGAAATATATACAACAAATATTTGTGAAGAGTTTGATAATTTTGACTCTCTCTTTCTTCTTTATTTATTTTTTTTGGGTTTCAAAAGAGTCAATAATATTGTTGTTTTGACTTTTTATTTTTTCATTTGTTTTTGTTTAAACAGTTATATATATATATATATATATATATTTTTAAAATGAGACAACATGCAAAATATGTACAAATGATGAAATGACCAAATTTTATGCGTAATATCGCTTAAGATGCATAATATTCATAGGTTCTTTTAAATCTTTACCATCTAAGGTAGCTAATTTGTATGCTCTCGATTCAAATTTAGCAGTGATAATATATGGTCCAAGCCGGTTGGGCTCAAATTTACCTTTAAGGTCTTTAGTTGCATTAGTATTTTTTTTATTTTCTTTTAAAACAAGGTCGTCGACCTCAAAGGATCGATGACGAACTTTCTTGGCATATGATCTTTTAAGCTTGTTTTGGTAGGCACGAAGATGCTCCAAAGCATTGATGCGCTTTTCATCTAGAAGTTCCAGTGACTGAGTCTGCATGGCTCGATATTCATCTCCTACTTCGGTATCTTGAAGTAGTAGAGCCAAAGAAGGAACTTCTAATTCAAAGGGAAAAATGGCTTCAGCGCCATAAACCAAGACAAAAGGTGAAGTTCCAGTGGGAGTTCGAACACTAGTTCGATAGGCCCACAAAGCTGGATATAATTGAATGTGCCAGTCGCGGCCAGTTTTATTGACCAATATTTTGAGAATTTTGATTAAGGTTTTGTTAGATGCTTACGCTTGACCATTACCCTGAGGATAATAGGGAGTGGACCAGCGATGTTGAATCTTATATTTTTGGCATAATTTTTTAACATCTTTATTTTTGAAACAAGTTCCATTGTCTGAGATGAGATTTGCAGGAATTTCGAACCTACAAATGATTTGATTAAAAATAAATTTAGAGACTTGAGTTCCAGTGCAGGAAGCTAAAGGCATAGCTTCAACCCACTTCGTGAAATACTCGGTGGCGGTTATGATGAATTTGTGTCCATCGGATGACACGGGATTAATTTTGCCAATAATGTCTAAGCCCCATTTTGAAAAGGGCCAAGGAGATGAAATAGCTCTGCAGCTCTTGTGCAGGCGCATGGACAAGGTCGGCATGTTTCTGGCACTTGTCGCAATGGCGCACATAATCATGTGCATCCTTTTCCATGGTAGGCCAAAAGTAGCCTATCCTAAGGAGCTTTTTAGCAATGACACTACCACTGAAGTGTCCTCCACAAGATCCATCGTGGGCTTCACTTAAAGCTGATTTGGATTCTTCTAGATTCAAACATCTCAATAGGATACCTTCAAAAGATCTCCTATATAAAGTATTGCCAATTATTACAAATCGACTTGCTCGTCGACGTAATAACCGACTTTGGTTTCTATTAGAATTGGCGGGGAAAGTCCCATTTTGAAGAAAATCAATTATATCCGTATACCAAGGTTCAGGAGTAGTTTCATTGATTAGAAACACATCCAAAGGTTCTAAACATGACTTATTTGAAGCGGGTTCCTGGAGTCGACGAATAATGATGGTGGCATATTCGTCATCTAACTCCAAGGGCAGAAGAGATGCAGCTGCGGCCATAGCATCAGCTGCACGATTGCTAGTTCGTGGAATAGCTTCCAAAGTAACTTTATCAAACAAGGATAACAATTGCAAAACATATGCTTTATATGGGCGCAATTTATCATCTCTAGTCTGATAAACTTCATTAATTTGGTTTATGACAAGTTGAGAATCACCAAAAACTAGCAGATGTTTGATTTTTAACGCCAAGGCAGCTCGTAATCCAAGGATTAGAGCCTCATATTCGGCAGTATTATTAGTGCAAGCAAATGTTAATTTAAAGGACAAAGGTATAAGATGTTTTTGTGGGGATATTAAAATAATACCCGCACTAGCCCCACTCATGCATCGGGCTCCATCAAAGTATAAGGACCATTGTTCAATATGGTCTGCCTCTAATTGAAGGCATTCATCAGGAAACTCAATGATGAGGGGATGGGTAGACTCTAAGGGTGCGGCGACTAATTGATCTGCTATGATTTGACCCTTAACGAGACTTCTGTCCTATGAACGTGAGTTCAAACTCGCTTAGAGCAAGAACCCACTTTGTTGTGCGACCCGATAAATAAGGTCGACTCATGAGATACCTCAAGGGATCATATTTAGCAATGACATACGTTTTTTGACTGAGCATATAATGACATAATTTTTACATAGAAAATATGATTGCTAGACATAATTTTTCTAATGTTGTATAACGGGTTTCATAACTGATGAGGGTTCGGCTAATGTAATAATTAGCACGTTCTTTCTTCTCATCATCAAGCTGAGCTAACATAGCTCCTAAAGCAAAATCTGAAGCTAAAATATACAGGAGAAATGGGCGATTAGGTCTAGGTGGTGAAAGCACAGGTGGGTTAAGGAGGTATTGTTTGAGAAGTTCAAAAGCTTCCTTACATTCATCATCCCAATTAAAAGGGACATCCTTCTTAAGGAGCTTAAGAAAGGGAGTGGTTTTGTCTGCCAACTTATCGATGAAGCGACGGATGGCTTGAAGCTTACCTTGTAAACTTCGTAACTCCGATATATTGGTAGGTGCGGGCATATCAGTGATAGCCACAATTTTGAGAGGGTCGATTTTGATACCACGTAAAGAAACTAAAACCCCTAATAGCTTACCGGACTTAACTCCGAATATGCATTTGGCTGGATTTAATCGAATAAGGTATTCTCTTAACTGATTAAACACTTTTCTCAAATCATCTAAATGATCATCTTCTTTAATAGAGTGAGCTATAATATCATCTACATAATCATGTAGGATATCATGCATCATATCATGAAAGATATAAGTCATAGCTCGTTGATATGTTGCGTCGGCATTCTTTAAACCAAATGGCATCACTTTCCAACAAAAGGTACCCCAAGGGGTAATAAAGGTTATTTTAGCATGATCTTCAGGAGCTATCCTGATCTGATTATAGCCGGAGAATCCATCCATTAGGGACATCATTCCACTCCCGACGAGTAAAGTCAATGATTTGATCCATGTTTGGAAGAGGAAAATCATCTTTAGGGCATGCAACGTTAATATCTCTAAAGTCTGTGCAAACCCTAACTTTGGTAGCTTCTTTCTTGGTGATTGGAACTACATTCGAGATCCATTCAGCATAATCAATAGCTTGTATGAAAATAACATTCAGGAGTTTTTCTAACTCCCCTTTGACTAGCAGGGCCACTTTGGGATGCATTTTTCTAAGTTTCTATTTAACAGGTTTAGCATCCGGATGGACTACTAGATGATGCATGACTACAGAAGGGTCCAGACCTGGCATATCTTCATATGTCCAAGCGAAGACATCTTCATATTCTTTAAGGAATGCAATGTATTCATCTTGTTTTTCTTGACTTAATGCTGATCCAATATTGATTATGTGAGGAGTATCCTCAGTTCCAATGTTAACTTTAATGACGTTTTCTACTTCCATGTGTAGATCTCTTTCAAAATTAGGTGGGGCGGGTGAAACGCCCAATTCTTGTAATTCTTTTAAGGTTAAGTTGGATAATTTGTCTTGATGAGTGGTGGCCTCAAGTTGGGCTATAGTTGGTATAGAACCATCAAAATAAAAACCATTGTGTAACAACTCTTCAACGGAGACATCATGGAAAATATCTCCTTCCAACTCCTCATCGGATTCAGCAATCAATTCAGGGTAAGCTATGGATAGCATATTACATGTAAATGGCTGATTCTTTGGACACAAAGAATCTTGTTTATCTAGATAATCTTGATAACATATGAGTTGATCATCATCTTCAAAAGGGAAGGGTTGACCCTTACTAGGAAATAGGCCCACACCACATCGGGCGGGCCATGGTTCTACCTCGATAGGTTCTTTCATGCCATTTTGGAAAGGTCCCAAGCCTTTCCCTTTATATCCCATTTTAAGCATTATGGGTTTAGCTTTAATATATTCATTAGTAAAATAACATCGTGCATATCCCTCATGATGAGTTTTGATATTTCGAGGTATTCTTCCCCAATCATATCCTTTATAAATAAAAGCACAACTCCCGACTTGGTAAGTACTTCCCATAGGTTGTGGGAGGCCCAAAGTACGAGGAGATGGTGGCAAATTATTTAAAATAATTGAATCTTGCATAAAAGCATTTGTTTTTTCTGATATTAAGATTGTGGATAAATCCGGTAAAAGTTCATCAGAAAGAGCATAAGATGTAGAAGGATCATTCCCTATATCTTTAGATGTGGAAGGTATGATAGATGTTGATAATGTGGAAGTGTTAATGAATGGGTCTATAGGTTTTGAAATGATAGGGATGGAACATGAAGAATTGGTTGTGGATTTAAGATCTTTTTGAGGTTCTAGTGTGGTTTGTTCGAGAAGATGGTTGAGTTAAATGTATAGGTGTAGTTGATGGAGTAGATGATGTTATGTGTGTGTTTTTCACACGTTTAGATGAAAAATAAGAATTAGGATGTGTGGATGACAGAGCGGGGCAAAATTGCACTCCAACGGGTTACGCCAAAGCACACATATCAAAGGGTCTAGGGTCACCATGGATAGTGACCAACTGATTTTTAAATTCAAATTTAACACATTGGTGTAAAGTGGAGGGAACCGCTCGCATCGCATTGATCCAAGGGTGACCCAAAAGTATATTGTATGATGCGGGGCAATGTACAATAAACACGGTTGTATCTAGGGTTCTAGGACCAACTTGCAAGGGTATAGTAATGACTCCACACGTTTCTTGTGTCTCGTCATTGAAAGCTTTGATAATCATGTCAGTTTTCTTCATTTCATCACTTCTAAAGCCAAACCGTTGGTAGAAGTCAAAAGTGCAAATGTTTAGAGATGAACCATTATCAATCAGGACTCTTTTAACAACTACATCTCCAATTAGAGCAGTAATATATAAGGGATTATCCTTATGTAAACTGTGTTGTGGGATATCTTTATCCCGGAAGTCAATACAATCGACTTCTCGAGTGATGATAGTATTGGACATGGCTTGAGGTTGAATATTTTGAGGTACCATCATTTGGCTTAATGTAAGCATTAACTCATCCCTATGGGTGGGAGAAGATCTTAACAAATCCAACAAGGAAATTATGGTTGTAGTGTTGGATAATTGTTCATTAATATTGTAAGGAGGCTTAAGTTGAACATTAGACATATGATTCCCTTTATTGGGATTTTTCAAAATAAATGGAGCTGATCCATCATTCTGAGTTTGATCTTGTTGAGAGTTTTGAGCTCGTTGTCTGGTAACAACTCCGATGGTACCTACAATGTTATATTGAAGACGCTGAACTGGTCTCGGTTGAGCGTTTATGGCTTGTTCATTAGGAAGGAATTGATTAGAAGAGGGTCGAGTAGTAACTCTTCTAGGAAATGGTTCTTCTGGAACCATAGCATCTGTGATAGGTTGAATAGGATCTGATTCATTTTCAGAACTATTCGATTGGTTTGAGGTGATGTCTACTTCACTTTCAGTATCTGATTCTACATCACTAGGATCGGGAGTTTGAAAATTATGTAGGGGCCTAGTCATGACCAAGGATAAAGTTGTGTCAAATATTTGAGGATCCTGAACAGGTAATTGTCCGCTAATAGTCCCTACATATCGGGTAGGAGGGGGAACATTATGATGTTCGATTTGATTAGCCACTTCTTTACCATGGTTTGGTAAAGGATGTTGAAATATATCCAATGATTGATTAGCATTTTGATTTTGATTTTGGGGAATGGTCTTTTGAGCGTTATTAGGAGCATTTTGTTTAGGTTGGAAAGCTTGCACCTCCATTTCATTATTATCAATCAAGTCTTGTATTTTATGTTTCAATATTTTGCAAGAATTTGTAGCATGTCCAGGTCCTCTATGAAAGTCACAGTGTAGATCGGCTCTGTATCCGGGTATAGTTGGATCAGGTTCCCGGATAGCTGGTAATTGAATCAAGCCTCGTGCTAATAATTGAGGTAGAATGGTTGATAAAGGTTGATTCAATCTAGTAAATTCTCGAGGAGGTTTATCAGGGGGTTTTAATATAAATTTTTCTGTTGTCTTCGTTGTATTGATATTAGCAACGTTTTTGCTATCAGTGACTCCGTCACCTACAACTTGTTTGTTTTTATACTGATTTCTGGATGTTTTCTCATCATCTTTCTTTTTGAGGTGACCTCTCCTAATGAGAGCATCTTCTACCCTTCGAGCTAAGTCTATAGCTTGATCGAAGGTGGTTAAGGTAGCGGTTGATAACTCATAGGAGATTTGTTCTTGCAAATTATTGATAAAAATGTCCAACATTTCCCTATAAGGTAACACAAAGTGCGGTTTTCCTATCAACTGCCTCCATCTAGCTAAGAAATCAGCAAAACATTCATCTTTGTCTTGTTTTAAGTTGTACAAATCTTTAATGGTGACATGCCTCTCGATGTAGGCACTAAATTGATGGACAAACGATTCAGTTGTTTCTTCAAAATTTCTCAAAGAATGAGTGGGCAATTGATAGTACCACTCTAATGCCATTCCTCCTAAACTTTTTGGGAACATTTTTAGTAATAGCAAGTCATCATGTGATATATCATGACATGCTATCCTAAACATACGAAGATGCTCTATGGGATCTTCAGTTCCTTTATATATAGGCGGGACGGGCATGGGAAAGTGTTTAGGGTATGGTTGTGCTACAACTATGGGATCCAAAGGTTGACTACATATCTCTCGATAATTATACGAGGGACGGTAGGGATCTATCGGGTCCATACGCGAAGCTAAGCTGTTTCACCATGGCTTCCAGATTACTAGTTTGCCCACCATATTGGTTCGGTAGGGCATTAATATGAGATTTGTGAACATATGATGGAGGGACATGAAGATTAGATGCTATGTTGCTATTGTGTAAATTGTTGGTAGGAAGGGTGTTATGAAGAAATCTTGAAGTTGTATTATGTTGTATCCCAGATTGTTGAAAATTGGTGTTTGGCTTCATTTTAGGTTTTTGTTGATTTGAAGCATATTGATCAATAGTTTGGCGAAGTAAAGCAGTGAAGGAAGTTTTCTTTTGTGTGGGAATGATTTTAGGCTCAATAACGGGTTCCTTAGGGGGTTGGGTAACCTATTGTTTTGGCATGTTCTGAATCATAGTGACCATATCTCTATTGGATGGTCCAGCTTTATCACTTTCTTGATCAACAAAGGACAAGGGATTAGTGTGTATATTAAACATATCTTCCATAGCTGCTTGAGTGTCACTAATTTGTCCTTTATCAATACGAACTGCCATATTAAGAGCACCAATGTTATTATTGAAAAATTTCCAGAAATGATCTAAGTTATCAAAAGCAATAGTTCCATCTGGAGCTATTCTAGGGGATGAGGATCCTTCCTCTTTAAGATTGTCTTCTTGTTCATTGTCTTCACCCAGGTCATCTTCTGGCTGTTCTAGAGTTTCTCCTTCCGGAATTGGATCCTCAGGAAGGACATTTGGGTTTGTAGTTTTGCCTCCCAACCAATCTTCTTCTTCTTGTTCAGTTTGTTTACCATTTCTAAGTTTAGGCATTGTGCTTAAATTTAAATTTCAGCAAATATATATATACTTGTATATATATATATATGCAACAAGGTATATATTTTAATTATATACCTACTATAGTATTTAAAATAAAATGTTTTGGGTTTTTGTTATGTTTTCTATTTTTTTTGTTTTTGTAACAATATTATAAAGATAACAAACAACACAATAAATGCAAGAAATAATAATGAAAGCAATGATCTAGTTTTCTATAAATAATTTATAAATGTCATTAATGGGCTCGAGTTCTTCAGGAGTCATGAAGTGTTCTTCTTCAAATTGGAAATTTTCTTTCAAGAATTTAATAAAAAGTGCTATAGTGATATTATCTGTCTCAGACTCTGGTTGGTAGAAATAGAGTTCGTGGCAATACTCTCGATATAACACAGCTCGAGGAACTCTCCTCCATATTTCCCTATCCATAAGAATGACCTCTTGATCTTCTACACGACCTAGGAATTGGTGTATAACAGCTGCGTTCTCGAGGTATTCCTCGAAGGTGAACAATTATGAAGACACAAGAGCTCTCCTATAAGCTAACCACCTATGGCAGGCTCTCTGAAGTTCATGATAAAAAATGAGTTGATGAGGATCCAGGATCCTATCTAGGGCAAACCTCTTGATTTGTCTAAGTTCGGTTGATCTAGATGAAATGATACCTAGTCTCCTATCAAGTTCTTCCCACAAAGGTGGGACTCTGTATGTTTGAGATGTTCTAAACAAAGAATCAACCTCTATGGCTATTAATTGATTTTCAACATTTATAGTAACTGCTAATCTTTTCTTAGGAGCTACCATCTAGACATGATATGCAACTTAGTAGTTTTCTAATGATTTTAAATGCATCTATGTTTTTGTTTTGTTTTTTTGTTTTCAAAAGGTTTTAGTTTCACGTCGGGTTCACCAAAATGTATCGTTCCAAATTTTTTGCACCCTTACCTTCAGGCTAAAGGATCCGCGCCCGGAAGGGGGATGGGAAAAGGATGGGATGGTACCTCGGACTGAGAGGCCCTTTGAAGGTCCCGCCTCTCGGGGGAGGGGTATTAAGGTGATTTTTCGACGGATGGTGGGGTTCACCAGGGAAACGTTTAGTGGCAGTTTCCACGCCTAGGTTGGGAATGTGTTTAATGTGTTCAGTTTTATCTTTAAACATCCAAGTCCTAGGTTTGGCCAGATGAATCTAAGTGTTCTATTATGAAAATGCAAATTAAATAAATACAAAAAATAGATTTGGACAGAAAACAGAAAGAATACGCTAGATTAAAGAACCATACCGATCCGGATGTCCGATGAAGGTTCTGATTTTTGAAGCGATCCGAGATCGTCTAGAATTTGACAGGATCGTCCGAGATCCGACGGGATCATCGAGATCGACGAATTCGTAAAAATTCGTCAGAGACCTACAAACAGAGAAATAGATACAAAATACCAGAAATGCAACTATTCTAACGAGAGAAAAATGGTGTAAAATGGCAACATAGATGCTAAGGTGATAATCACAAATAAAAATTCAAGTAGATTATGACGTTCTAATGACAAATTATGACTTCATTGTGCACTTAAGCTATATGGGTGAACTCCAAGATGCGAGAACAATAAGGAATAATAACAAATTTAACTAAATGCGGGATAAATCAACAAACAAAGTGAGAAAACGCAAACCCTAGGCACTGATTGCCCCCAATGTTGACTGCAGTCGAAATCATCTCGGATTGGTATGAAATCGTCTCGAATTGAACAGGATCGTCTGCGACGATCTGAGCTTGCTCCGGCTGAAAAACAATGAAGTTCCTGCAAACAAACTTGGAAAAATACAAATGCAAATGGTGGTTTAAGATAGTCTAATGCATGTAGAATTCGTGTTACAGGGAATTTCAGCCAGGGGGAATGCCAAGAGGGGGTCCTAAGGTTAAATAGGCTTAGGAGGGAGGTTAGGAGGTTGGAGATCATCCTAATTTGGAAGATCTCCAACGGGGAGGTCTCTAACGGCGCAGACACGCTTTGCCCGGATTAGAGACGTCGTTGAAACAGAAGCTAACTATGCACAAATCGGTTTGGGACGAGATCGTACGGACGTTCTTCTCTAGACGAAATCATCCGATCTGAGGCGATATCGTCTGATCGGCGACGATATCGTCAAACGGACAAAACAAACTCTAAAAATGGCACGAAAAATGAGGAAACGGGCAGCAGGCGGTTTGGGAGCGATTTTGGGGTTAAAATTTGAATTTGAATTATTACTAATGTAATTTTAATTATTTGCTAAGGTTTACTGTGCCAATTTTAGGGTGCTACATGCATCATTGAACATTTAAAACATGAAATTCATTTTCTTTCCTTAGAAGTTAGCACCTAGATTATTATGAGTTGTAAAATTGCAGATTTGGATAAACTAGGTTACATGCAAAAGTTTCTCACATCTTTGGTTTTACAGAAATAGGGTGGCATTATACTAGAAGTTATTTATTTCTTAACATTTTCAAAATTCTAGTCCACTTCCAAATTTTACTTTTATTTTTCTAACCCTTCCCTTTTGCAGATGTTTTTTAAACTTTGATGATTAAAATAAAAATTGAAAAAAATTAATATCCCAAAAATAGATGCACAGGTGTGAAGAACAAGCTTTAGAGTTCTATTTGGATAAAGTTTGATTCCATTTTGAAGCCTTTTTGAAATTATAAAAATTATTCAAATTTGTTCGTTTTACAGACACTATAATTTTAGATTTTATGTAATTTCGTATTTCGAAGGTAAATCCGATTTCAAGCTTTGCATGTTTGTTTTGCAAGAAATAAATTAAATTTCCTTTATGAAAATCACAATCTCATTAAAGGGGAGTGATTTATATGGCATTTCAAAGGCCATAATTTTTAGAGCAATAAATTGATGTCTCTTTATGAAAATTTTTCATTAAGGAGGGGTAATTTATTTATTATTTTTACTTTTATATTCAAATCAATACTAAATGAATCCTTTTATCATTTAAGTTTCACATTTAGAGATAGATTTTAATCTTCTATTTCATGCTCAAAGTAGGATTTAATGCAAGATAAAACTTGTTTAAAATATGCTTAATCAAAGGAAGATAAAATCTACCTAAAATACTTCAAGATAAAATGAACTAAGGCTTTTACATGGTGGTCATATGAGGGACAATCACATTTTATTTTTCTTTGAGTTTCATGAACAATTTTTTTTTGGTAATTATTATAATAGATTAACAGTGGGTTTTTATAGAGGATCCCAAAACCTTATATACAAAATCAACCTTGCTAAATAGTGCTTCATGCCTCTTGGCTGGAAGAATAAACCTGTATGCAGAAAAAAAAACAAAAAGCTGATAATTGCCCGAGGGCTACAAGTAAGGCATTTTTGCCTGATTATCCTGGAAACCATGGCCATTATAACTGGGAAAACAAAAACTAGCCGGAGAAGCTGGACCATCGGAAAGCAGAAGAAGACAACCAAGAAAACTACAAAAAATTCTCCCATACCTGGGAAATAACTTTCCACATTTTTGCTTTCCCGGAGGCGAGATTCGAAGCATACATGTTGGATAGGATCCAAGAAAAATGACTGGACTGAAACAAACCGTTGAAAATCCTGCTGGAAAATTTTGCCCTGGCCCAAATGGCCACTCGTTTAGTCTTCTCACATCCAGGATTTCATCCGTACGGTTTGAGGTTCTTCTTACTTCCCTTTCCCTGCTGGAAGGGAGGTTTTGGGATAAGCGCGTCACCCATCAGAGAATCGGAGTCATCCTGAAACAACAACCGTTGGGTTCCATTTGCAACATCAGCCATAGTTTCTTTGTCTCTCTTTTCCTTGTTTGGGGGACGGCCCTGCTTCCTTTCACTACCAAAATCCACCCCTCGCTTTTGACTCCTTGTAATTCGAGGGCTAATATTACCAGGCTGGTAACCTCTTCTTCCCAACAGGTAGTCTTCCAATATATTTTGTGCCTCGGGAGAGTTTCGGTCATAAATTTTGGGTGAATCTGCTGTGTGGTGATAAGGGGGGGGCACTGTTCCTTTTCCTCATGTGGTCCTAGTTGGGGGCGCCCACCACCTTTGCTCGGAGTCCGGATGGGTGGTGATTTCCTCTTCTGGTAAGGAGGATTCGAGATGGTCCCTGGATGGACTTGGAGATTCATGGCCTTTCGCAAAAGGGTGCTTCATCTGACCTTCACCGTGCTCCAGAGGGTTGCAGGGATCCCGCTCCTTCTTCCTCGGCTTTTGGAGAGGACAATTGGACTGAAGATGCCCTTGAGAACTACACTGAGGGTAGAAAGCTGGCTTGTTCTCATAAACAATAGCTTGCTTGTGTAGAAAAGTACCCCCAGACCGCAGAGTAATGGAGGATGGGAGGTCCGTCTCCAAGTCCGCCAAAACACAGAACCGGGCTTGGACAAATCTAGTTCGAGCTCTGGTGGGAGGGTCTAAAGTGATCATCTCCCCGATGGACCGAGCAATACCTCTGATTACATTTTCATGCCAGCAGAAAAGGGGAAGACTCGGGAGCCTAACCCATATTGGAGTAATGTTGATATTACGGGTATCGGGGTTAAAGTCCAAACCCCACTTCCTTAGAAAGAGACTCCTACGGCCCAAGAACCAAGGCCCTCCGGCCCAGGATTTTACAGTAGTCCTCCTTGTTGCTTAGCCTAATCGTGAAAAAACCTCGGGTTAGGGCAGCCAGCTCTAAGTGACCAGAGGTCCGCCATTTTCTAGACGCCCACTTGCGAATGGTCTCCATGTCGGGACGACCACCAATAAACTTACCGATGAGGGTAAATTTTTTGAAATCCACAAAGCTTGAGAGAATTTCCATCGGGATGTCCAACTCGTCCCCGGACGAAAATAACTCCTTGGAGAAGAGCCCGCTTAGGGTTTTAGAGGCCGCTGCCAAAGCATATGACTTCCGAGGTCCATCTCCCCGTTTGTCTGGCGGATCCTTGCCGCGACTTGGCAAGGACTCCTCGGCGTCCCCAGACTCTGTTTGCCCTCCCTCCACCCTGCCGAGCCCCTGGTTCGACCTGCCGACGCTCCCGTGCTCTCCCAGAACAGCCTTCCCGCCCACTGTCATCCCCACCCTCCCAAGAAACCCTAATTTCATCGCTCCCTATATCCGAAATCCATGGAGTTTCATGAACAATTAATAGCATAGCATAATAAAATAAACCAACACAGACCCCTTGTTAATAGTTACTTGTAAATCACTAAAGGTATTCCTAGAACTTATTTGACACATCTTCATAATATTACAAGCACACATTAAGTAAAATGAACCTTGTAAAAATTACTATTTCTTTGCAAGAGAGGGTTTTCTAATCAAAATCTTGATCGTGATGGTGGTTTTGCAATTGGGCAAAATTTCCACTCAACACTACCTTAGAAGGAGCCGTAGGTCTTGTTGTATGATTGTTGAATAATGCCCAGGAGGAATCATGGTTGATTGATTATGGTGCATCATTCCATATGACACCCTACAATGAGTGGTTTGAGGAGTACCACAAGGGTCAGCGTGAGAGAGTATTTATTGGGGATAACTATCATTATGACACGATAGGAAAAGGTAGAGTGAGAGTAAATCTTAGAGATGGATAAGAAAAGTACATCAATAATGTGAGACATGTTCTTGGACTGAGAAGAAATTTGCAGTTTGTGAACCAATTTTTTGATGCTACTTTGGAGACTTTTTTATAGAAATGGCTATAAAATGGTAAAGGAAGCCATGGTAATGATAAGAGGAGTAAGGCAAGGATATTTGTACAATTTTTATGTAAAACTTGTTAGTATTACTGATTCATACCTATGTGCAGCAACAAACAATAGTCCATAAAAAATAATGTTGTGGCACAAATGAATATTACGCATCAGTGAAAAGAGTTTGCAGGAGATGTATTGAAAACAACTGGTATGAGGATTGGAAGGTAAGAAGTTTGATTTCATTGATTTTTGTGAAGCTTGTATCATAGGGAAGCATAAGAGAATTTCCTTCTATTCTAGTGAGTATAGAAGTGATGATGTTTTGGAGTTATTGCACTCAGACATATGTGGATCCATGGAGGAGCAGTCCATGATAGGGTCCAAATATTTTATCGCATTTATTGATAATTTATCTAATAAATCTTGGGTGTTATTCATGAAACAAAAGAGTGAAGCACCAGAGAAATTTAAAAACTTTGTTTTTGAAGAAGAGAGGAAGATCGACAAGAAGGTCAAAGTATTGAGGAAAAATAATAGAGGTGAGTATTTCTCCTAAGAGTTTTATGCCTTCTACAAATTGCATGGGATTGCAAGGCAAAAAACCACACCTTGCACTCCATAGTATAATGGTGTGGTAGAGAGGATGAATAGGAATTTCATGGAGAATGCACACATCATAAGAGTAGATGTAGGTCTAGACATGAGGTTTTGGGATGAGGCAATTTACACTACTAATTATAGGAATAATTTATCCCTGAGTTCAATTTTGGGAGGAACTACTCCATAGGAGAAGTGGAGTGGAAAAAAACCCACTGTAGAGAATTTGAGGGTGTTTGGATGCGAAGCTTACATGCATGTTCCATAGGATAAAAGGAGCAAGTTGGACGATAAATTTGTAAAATATATTTTTATGGGTTATCTTGATGATGTGAAAGGCTACAGATTATGGATACCATAAAAGAGACATCATACTATGAGTTTTTATGTGATATTTAAGGAAAATATCACTGGTGGAAGGAATGTTAGGAAAATGAAATTTAGGTAAAAAATAATAATCAAGAACCTCATATAGATCATTATCAATATTTTGTAGCTGGTTTTAGCAATAAAAAAGAGCTTTCCAAATCAAAAAAAATGTTTCATAGTTGGTCAATATCCTTTTGTAGGTGACAACAACAACTAAAATCAACTTACCATAGTAGGCCCTAGTGATCAACCACAAACTATCGACAGTCAAATTGGTAGCAATAATGGTGAGATACAATGATGAAATTAGAGAGGAATTCCAACAAGAAAATAAAGTGCAAACCAAAAATATTGCAGAGGTTGAGGAGTATATCCAATAAATTTATAGGAATCAACACAAAAAGCATTAAAAAATTATGGTTATGATCCTAGTTATTTTAGTTATTCTGCACTAACTGCACTTTGTGAATATCCCAAGAATGTGAAGGAGGTTCTGAATTACACTGAAGCTAGGCAATGGAGAATGGTTATGGAGGAAGATATGTAGTCTCTTAGTGATTATAAAACTTGGTATTTAAAGCTAATGCCAAAAGAGAGACAATTCGTTGGTTACAAATGGATATTCAAGAAGAAATATAATCCAAATGGCTTAGTGGAGTGGTATAAGGTCAGGCTATTTGTGAAGGGTTATACTTAGGTTGAAGGCATTTATTACACAAACATTTTCATCGATAGCCAAGATAGATTCAATTCAAATGCTATTGGCAATGACAACAATAAATGATTGGGAGATTGAGTAGATGGGCATGAAGACAATATTTTTTCATTGGAGATTTAAAGGAGGAAATATACATGCAATATCCTGAGGGGTTTAAAACTAGTGGGAGAAATCTAGTTTATAGATTGAAGAAATCATTGTATGGCCTAAAGAAATCACTAAGATATTGGTATAAATAATTTGACCATTATGTGATTGAACATGGATTTATCAAAAGCAATGCAGATCACTACATTTACTACTTGAAAGATTCAAGTGGGTTTGTTATACTTGCATTGTATGTTGATGATATACTACTGCTATGTAATTTGCAACATGTAGTTTAGAAAGTAAAGACAAAGTTGTCAAAGGTATTAGACATGAAGGATCTGGGATCCCTTCATTACTTTCTGGGAATCGAGATAAAGAGGAACCGCTCGATGAAGAAGCTATGGATCAACCAAAATAAGTATGTGGCTAATATATTAAAACAATTTGGTATGGAGGCATGCAAACTAGTAAGTACTCCATTCTTGATGGGTGCTAAATTATCCAATGAACAAAGATAAAATATTGAAGCAAAAAAGAATGAAATGACAAAGGTAACTGTAGACACAAAAAATTAACCCACTTTGAGTGGGCAATCTTCCTTAGTACCTTTAAGAGGTCTCTCATGCCTACCAAAGTTAAGTGTAGGCCTCTTCACCCCCTATTCTGCATTTTCTAGTATTTTTAGTGAAATGGTGCCCTGTCTTCATGAGGAACGATTTAGCAGAAGCAATATCGTGCCCCACCAAAATGGGGTGTGATTTTACTAATTTTAATTTAATCTTACTTTATTTTATTTTATTTTCTTTTGGCCCACTTAGACCTGGGTTTAAACCCTCCAACATATTTTTGCATCGATTGTGAGTTTATTTTACCTGCCCTTTCACCTTGATGATTGTCTATAAAAGGAAGAGCAATATCACTCTTTTCATATCATGATCACAAACTTACTAATGCTCATGCTATCTTTACTTTCTAACACTCGCTTACTGCTTTCAATTCGCTCTATTTTTTGTGTCTTCTGCAAGCTAACCCGAAGTGTGAATTTTAGATTTTGATTTCCTGTTACATGGATTAGATTTTTGCTTAACTTGATGGATGCGCACTGTGGCTCAGAGGTAAAGAGTTCCAGTTAGGATACCTCAACTTATTCTATTGCTTTTGTGCTCTCCATTTAGGTTTTGCTCTCTATGATTTTACATTTTATTTACAACATGTGCCTATGCTTTTATTTTTTGTGTATCTAAAGTGAAATCACACTCAGTTCTATTGAGGCATGACTTTTCTAATCCTAATTTAGATTTTTAGCCTACATAAGTGAAATTGTACCTGGTTCTAACAGAGCGTGACTTCACTGAAGCGTAATTGCACCCACTTTTTGTGAGGCATGATTTTTCCTGAAGTTAATCCAAGGGCAATTTTTATTTTTTGATAGTTTTATTAGCTTTACTACATACTGAGCATATTGGCATATTTTGTTTCTGTTTTTACTATTTTTGCATATCTATTTTATGATTAATTCTCCAAAGATCAATTTTTGATTTTATGTTGAAAGATCATCTAAGGGACCCAGGGGTCCAAGGACTGTTATACAACGGCCTAAGTAGGCCCCTAATGCTGATCATTATTTTTTTAGTGTTTCTTAGATTATCTTGTAGGAACATGTATTTCGATATCATTGGACAAGAAGCATCAAAAGTTAGGATAAACCACCGGTTAAAGCTAAGTATTATGATTTATCTTGCTAGTTTTCTAATCTAATCTAAATTTAATTCTTAGGCATCTGAAAGTGAAACATTAGAAATGTGTTGAATATTTCCATGTTAATATATTTGGGTTAATATATTTGAACCCATTGATTATTATATTTGGGTTAATATATTTGAACCCATTGATTATTATATTTGGGTTAATATATTTGAACCCATGGATTATTATATTTGGGTTAATATATTTGAACCCATGGATTATGTTATTTGGGTTAATATATTTAAACCTGGGTTTTATGGCCATGATATTGTAAAACCCCTTGTTGTGTTATTTGTATATAAAACAACACTTGCATGAGGGTTGGTGAAGGGATGTAAGAGATTGTATAGTGAATTTCTGGACACTCCCCAAAGGGGGGAACACAATGTGTAGTGAGGCATGCAACTGTGTATGTAAATATTTTTTGGATGGAATAAAAGGCCTGGTTAATTTCTTCGTGGATGTAGCCCATATTGGGTGAACCACGTAAATATGTGTCTCTCTTGTATTGTGTTATTCTTCTATATTTTATTTTTGTATTTAATTATTGCTCATGTTTTATTATTTAATCCTAACAACTAGTATTAGAGCGAGGTTAGGGTTTTATTTACTTGAAAGGAGGGTTTCCTAGTTTGAGTGGGAGCAATGGTAGAAGAAGGCAAGTTTAGGGTTGAGAAGTTTAACGACCAAAATTATCAGCTATGGCATCGATGGAGCTAGTGTGCTCTGGTAGCGAGGGAGCTGGTGTGCTCTAGTAGCAATGGAGCTGGTGATATATAGCAGTAGTGGAGCTAGTGTGCTTTGGTAGCAGTGGAGTTGATGAGCTACGATAGTGGTGGAGCTAGTGTGCTTCGACAACAATGGAGCTAGTATGCTCTAATAGCGATGGAGTTGGTGTGCTCTGGCAGTAGTGGATTTAGTGAGCTCTAACAATGGTGGATTCGATGAGCTCTAAAAGTGGTGGATTTGGTGAGCTTCGATAGCGATAGATCCAAAGAGCTCTAGGAGAGTTTAAGGCTAGAAATGCTTGTTCTAGTGGTTTTATTACAAAGTTGCTAAAAATGTCTAATATGGTTTATTGGTTGTACCATAAGTTTTTGGGCAAATATTAACTATTGTAACTAGTGTATATTGTACCTGAAGAAGTATTGTAACTAGTGTAGTTGTGCCCAAAAATAGACTAGTGTGGATGCTAGTGGTGGTTTCTTGGTGTAATGTTCTTAGAGTTAGATCCAACAATATTTGTAATGTTTTTTTTAAAGTGTTTTTTGGACTATTTTGTACCTTACCAGTATATGGTTAAGGGTAATAGGTGAAGCTAAGTTTAGATATTGCACATACAGTAGGAGTAGTTAGCAGGTATATGTCCAATTGACAGTTGACAATGGCAATTTTCAGACCCTATGGAAAGTATTCAACAAGTGGGATATTGTTGGAAATGTGTTGAATATTTCCATGTTAATATATTTGGGTTAATATATTTGAACCCATGGATTATTATATTTGGGTTAATATATTTGAACCCATTGATTATTATATTTGGGTTAATATATTTAAACCTATGGATTATTATATTTGGGTTAATATATTTGTGTTGAGCAAAGTGCAGCAAATAGTATTGTCATTGTTGTCAACACAGTCAGACAGATTTATTGATGCAATGGACAAGAGTTTATTGAACAGCAAGGTGCAGCCAAAGTACAATGGATAGGAGTTCAGTGTTGAGCAAGGTGTTGTAGGAGGATTGTCATTGTTGTCAATACAATCAGTTAGATCTAATGATGCAATGGACGGGCAGTTCGGAAGTCACTCAGATGTAGAGGATAAAGTTTAGAAGTTAGTCGGTTCATGAGTCCTTAAATGATAGATGCACAGAAACAGAAAACATAATTCATAATGAGAAGAAGAAGTCTTCAGAACCTCAGATGTCAAGAAGCGAAAAGGTTTTTTGTGAAAACCAAGGCAGTCAGAATAAAAAGTTTTATTTAAAACCATGGATAACAGATTTGAAATGGGTTTTTCTTAAAACCCAAGTTGGCTCTTTGTTTCGTTGAAAAAGATGCCTCGGTGATAAAGATATTTAATTTTAAATATTTAGTTTAAATTTTAAAGGTTTTTTGTGAAAACCAAGGCAGTAAAAATAATTTTTTTTATTTAAAACCATGGATAACAGATTTGAAATGGGTTTTTCTTAAAACCCAAGTTGGCTCTTCGTTTCATTGAAAAAGATGCCCCGGTGATGAAGATATTTAATTTTAAATATTTAGTTTAAATTTTATTTTATTTAAAATTTAAATTAAAATATTAAATTAAATTAAAAGGGCCGACATGTTACTATTTCGTGGCAATAAGCTACAGGAAAGTGACGAAGGTGGAAGAAGTGTTTGAGGCCGACAAAGTTAAATTTGGGCCGACAGATTTTAGGGTTTGGCAGCTGACAAATTCTAGGGTTTCTCAACCGACGTTCTTTTAGGGTTTGTTCCTAAAACTTCTTCTATAAAAGCAAGGGTACTTCGAGTTTGAAATGAGGGGTGAAAAGATAAAGTGCGAATGTGAGCATAGTTTTTGTGAAAGTGAAGTTCGTGTTGAGCAGAGAGCAGAATGTGAAACGACACGAGTGTGCGAAGCGTGTGCACGAGAAAGCGAGTGTGCGAGAGAAGTGCAAAGGGCAAAGTTGATTGCAAAGTCCAGGTCATGCAGATGCAGCAAACTATGTGAAGTGATTGTGCAAGAGAGAGCAGAGTGCACAAAGATTGCAAAGGTGATGTAGACCAGTTAGAGTCTTGCAATAACAAAGGTATATGTCAAACATTTTTTTATTCAATATTGAAGTCCAGTTGGTGTTTGGAAAATTAAGGGGTTGGTGCCTCTTTCTAGTTGGTCTTTGGTAAACAATTTGTCCAGTTGGTGCTTGGCAAATTAAGGGGTTGGTGCCTCTTTCCGGTAGGTGCTTGGTAAAATAGGAGTTGGTGCTCCATTCGTTGAAGCGAGATAAAGTTAAGGGGTTGGTGCTCCTTCCAGTTGGTGCTGGTAAAGGATTATGTAAAGTTGTAGCTTTGCATTGATTGGATTTGGATGGTAGTCCAAGCAGTCTTTTTGAGGAGTAGCCACATTGGTGAACCTAATTAAAATGCTGTGTTATGTGTGATGCTTTATTGATGCATTTAGTATCTCTTTTATCTGCTTTAAACTGCTGTTGGTTTTATAATCTAATTGTTTTAGAAGTTTTTAAAGAACACACTGATTCACCCCCCCTCTCAGTGTCATTGTGATTACAACAATTTGAACCCATGGATTATGTTACTTGGGTTAATATATTTAAACCTGGGTTTTGTGGCCATGATATTGTAAAACCCCTTGTTGTGTTGTTGGTATATAAAGCAACACTTGCATGAGGGTTGGTGGATGTGAGAGACTATATAGTGAATGTCCGGACACCCCCCAAAGGGGGGGGAGGAACACAATGTGTAGTGAGGTGTGCGATTGTGTATGTAAATATTTTATGGATGGAATAAAAGGCCTGGTTAATTTCTCTATGGATGTAGCCCATATTGGGTGAACCACGTAAATCTGTGTCTCTCTTGTATTGTGTTATTATTTTGTGTTTTATTTATACATTTATTTATTTCTCATGTTTTATTATTTAATCCTAACATGAAAAGCACATAGTTTGCATCTAAGGATAATTTTTGTGCATTTATCTTGTATGTTTATGCTTTAGAGGTTTTCTAGAATAAACCCTAGGTTAGTGAGCATTCAAAATAAAGAATCATATTAGGCTAGATCTTGTATTCTTGCATTCTATTTTAAGCTATTGCACTTTATTTTCTACATTAACATTTATATTTCTTAGCTTAGAACTAGAAATACCAAACATAGGTATTTTTATTAAAATTGAACACATCAAACTTTTATTGCATATCCTAAGAACTTGGAGTGAGTCCTTAAATCGTTCCTGGTTAACCCATCCCCCTAGCATCAAGTGTAGAGAACAACATACCCTCACGGTTCACCCCATAAAGGTTTCCTCCTTGCAGATCCAACCTTTGTTGGGAATCATACGTGATAGTGCAATTTTCCCCCTCTACATCTTTGGTGAATTCGACGTGAACACCTCATTTTCTTCTAAAGAAATAAGCAAGATCATTAAATTGTGTGCCAAATATTTAAAATGATAATTCCTTTATGTGTAAGTTCATAGGTTCTTTTGGTCCTAGTTCTTCTTCTTATCTTACTCCTTTTCCTCAATGGCTTTTGACCTTGGGGAAGGATGAAGACTTCTTAGGTTTGATAAGATTTTTCATGAGAATGATAAAATTGATAGAGAAAATCACAACCTATAAGAAGATATTGATAATCATCTTGAGCTTATCCAAGATTCCAATGGGAATATTATCTTTAAATCTTTTGACCATATATGGACTTTCTATAAGTACCATAAACATGCTTTGGATATGGCCTTAGAGAAAGAAGTATTAATTGAAAAGGATGTCCCATTGAATGAACCTTTGAATCATGGTAATCAAACTTGTCAACCTTCTTATGCTACTACCGTGACCACCAACATTGGAGTGGATCCACCAATTCCTCCAACTAGTAGTAGCACTCAAATTGGTTCTCAATTTCCTCTTCAATCTTCTAATATCAAAATTATTTCCTCTATTCCACCACAGGTTAGTATTCCATTCCCATAAGGCATTACATATAACAACAACATTCACATGTCCAACCTAATTCAAGGGAATATTATGAATTCACATAATCTAGAAATGCAAAATTTGGCAAGTATAGTGAAACAGTTGGTTTCAAGGATGGATATGATTCAAACTTCAGGGTTTACATACAATTATAAATAAATGTGTAGTCAGCCATTGGATCCCATTGTTGCTGCAAGACCTTATCCTAAGCATTTTCCCATACTAGTATTACCAATCTATAAAGGGATAAAAAATCCAATAGAGTATTTAAGAGGATTTAGGATAGCTTACCATGATCTTATTTATGATGATATGATTTTATTGAAAATATTTCCAAAGAGTCTTGTTGGAGTGGCATTAGAGTGGTATTATTGGTTGCCAAACTATTATTTAAAGAGCTTTGAGAATACTGCAAAGATTTTTGTTCATCATTTTAGTGCTTACATTGAAAAGGAAGTGACCATGAGAGATTTATATGACTTAAAGCAAAGTAAAGAAGAAAGTTTTTCAAAATTTCTAGCTCGTTGGAGAAGTTTAGTTGGTAAATTAAGAAAACTTGTGTCTCAGAAAGATATACTTGATATATTCACTAGTAAATTGCAAGAACAATTATATTATGCCCTAGAAACTACTACTATCACATCTTTAGATCAAACAGTTGAGTTTGCAAGAAAAGTGGAACAAGCTCTCATTAGAAGAGGTAGCTTAAGTTTAAATAAGTTAAGCCAACTAAGTCTCAACATAAGAATAAGCATATAGGAGGTGATAGCGATAGTAGGCCTGTTAATAATTTCACCAATAGACTATAAAATATTATACTTCATAAGCCTCAAAGGAATTTCAAAAGACTTAATATACCTATGGAAGCAGTTTTAAAACAACTATTGGATGTTAAGGTAATTGAATTACCTCCCATAAGATAACCAAATACTACAACTCATTGGTATAAAGTAGATCAACATTGTGCATATCATAGAGTAGAAGGACATTGGACTAATTCTTGTAAAATGTTGAAACATGTGGTTCAAGATTTAATTGATGTTGGTGCATTGACACTAGTAGTTTTCAATCTTCCAACAACCAACAGAATCATAATAGAACAAGACAAACCAACCAAGTGTCCTATAAAAGTGTACCACATCAATATGATAACAACATGGTTGGAATGATAACAACTACTTCAGGAAAATTAGTATAGAAGATGGATGATTCAGCAAAGATTCCCCTCTTAGAACTTCTACAAAATTCTCAAGCCCATGAAGAAGCTATGGTAAATGTTTTGAAATAGCAGCCAGTACCTCCAGATATTTCTCCTAGTGATATGACAAAGGTTATAAGTTCCCTCAGGAAGCCTCATCTCACATTTTTAGATAATGATATGGTTTTATTAGGAGTATAAGAAGATTCTTCTCTATACATCATTGCTTACATTAGGGATACTCTCATCAAAAGGGTTATGATTGATAATGGTTCTTCGCTTAATGTTTGTATACATAGTTTCTTCAAAATTTTGGATTGAAAAAGGAAGATTTAAATGCATCCAGTGAAATCATTAGAACTTTCAATAATGATTCTCAAGAAGCTTGTGGCACTATATTACTCCCTCTTAGAGTTGGACCAAAAGTTTTTAAAACGATGTTTTATATGGTGTCTTGTCCCACATATTTTAATCTTCTTCTTGGACGACCTTGGATTCATGCAACGAAGGCTGTACCTTCTACTTTTCACCAATGTGTAAAATTTAAATTTGAAAACTAAAACATTTCTATCATGGGAGATCCTCATCCATTTGAATTTTGATAATTGGAAGATCTAACCCAAATCGATTCATCATAATCTTCCTCTAAAAATGTTTCATCACAAGATCAAGATGACTCTTCCTATTTAGATATTCTATTTTATGAATCTCATCAAGTTTTAGAGTGGAGTGTTAAGGATGAGAGCTCGCCCTATCCTATGGTATTAAAACCAAAGTCACATGTTATGGATGAGGCTTTACCTCAAAATGACATCTTCTTTGATGGGTATGTCCCTTGCATAGTGCAGGTTGAGTCTTATAGTTTTCAAGTGGACTTTGGTTCTATCTCCTGAGGAACTTGAGCAACTAGGAGTAATTATTGTCCCACCTCCTCTTGAGGATGATTTGTACATTATTATTTAGGAGACCATAGATGTGAACATAGGTTCTGAGGAAGCCCCTAGAATCCTTAAGTTAGGCAAAGCATTGACCATGGACGAATAGGAGCAATTGATCAATTTATTGAAAGAATATCAAGATATTTTTGCTTGGTCATATGCCAACATGCCAAGGTTTAATCCTTCCATTTTCATGCATCATTTGGTATTTAAGCCTAATTCTAAGCCTGTTAAACATAAAATTTAGAAGATGCATCCAAAGATCGCCCTCTTAGTGAAGGAGGAGCTCCAAAAACTCCTTGATTTCAATTTTATAAAAGCCATCGACTATTCTGATTGGATCTCCAATATTGTTCCTATAGCTAAGAAGGAAGGAACAATTAGAGTGTGTACCGACTTTTGGAATATTAACTTAGCATGTCCCAAGGATGATTTTACCTTGTCCAACATAGATCAAATAATAGATTTCACTACCAAATGTGGAATGCTCTCACTCATAGATAATTTCTCAAGCTATAATCAGATTATGATTACTCCTGAAGATCAAGCCAAGACAAAATTCACTACTCCATGGGGTACCTTCTACTGGAAGGTCATGTCTTTTGGTCTTAAGAATGCAGGAGCTACCTATCAACGGGTCATGAATTATATTTTACATGATATGATGCATGATATTATCTAGGACTATGTGGACAACCTTTTGGCTTAGTAACTAGAATGAAAAGATAATGTCCATGACTTAAGATGAATATTTGAAAGGCTTCGACAATACAAAGTTCATCTTAAAACCACTAAGTGTGTGTTTGAAGTCACATCTGGAAAGTTGTTAGGTTTCATAGTGTCTAGGCAAGGAATTGAAATGGACCCTACTAAGATAGTAGCTATCATTGATATGCCTACTCCTCACACCCTGATAGAGTTGCATAGTTTGCAAGGTAAGTTGTAGTCTATTCTTCGGTTCATTGCCAAGTTAGTTGATAAGTGTCAGCCTTTCCTTTGGCTTCTTAAGAAGGATGTAGTTTTTCAATGGGATTTTGAGTGTCAGCAAGCTTTTGATGACCTCAAAATATATCTTACTTTCTTTCCTGTCTTAGTGCCTCCTGTACCTGGTAGGCATCTATTTCTTTACATAGTGACCACCACTCATGCTTTGGGAGCCATGCTAGCTCAACATGATGATGAAAATAAAGAGAGAGCTATCTACTATATTAGTAGAACTTTGGTCAACTATGAAACTAGGTACACCCCCTTAGAGAAGATTTGCCTTACCGTAGTGTTTGCTTCCAAGAAGTTAAGACACTACATGCTTAGCCATAAGACATTGTTGGTTACAAAATTTGATCCTTTGTGCTATTTGATGTCTAAGACCCACCTTTAATGTCAATATTCTAAGTGGGTGTTGGACCTTAGTGATTTCGACCTGAATTTCATAGGTTAGAAGGCTATCAAGAGTTAAGTGATTGCTAATCAGTTAGCCTCTGCTCCATTAGAAGTTGCCCATCCTATAGTTGTTGAGTTTCCTGATGAGTACTTCAATGTTGAAATTGAAGAGCTCAAGTATTGGATTTTTTTTTTTGATGGAGCTCGATGCATGAAGGGTGCTGGAGATGGAGTCATTCTAGTTACACCACAAAAACAAATCATCCACTTGTCCTTCAAAGTTTATTTTTCTTGCACAAATAACACTATAGAATATGATACTTTGATCCTTGGTATTAGAGCAGCCTTAGCTTTGCAAGTTAAGGTCCTTTTGGTCTTTGATGACTCTCAACTTGTGGTTAATCAGATCAACAATGTTTATCAGTCTCAGGATGATAAGCTTAAACCATACAAGGAGATTGTCACTAAGTAGTTGTCTTCTTTTGAGTAGGTAACCATTGAGTCTGTCCCTAGATCCTCAAACTGACATGCAGATGCTATGGCTACTGCTACATCCTTGTTCCCTTTGGAGTTAGAAGATGATCAAGTTTCAATAATCATTCAACAACTTTGGGAACTTGTATCTTTGAGTTCTTGTTTGGTTCCTCTAGATTGTTTGACCATTAGATATTATCCATATGAACCATGGTATAATGACATCTTTATTTTTATTAAATACAGTTTAGATCATAAGAAGCGTAAGATATTGCACAAAAGAGCATACTAATTTGTTATAATTAGAAATACTTTGTATCAACGTTCTTTTGAAGGTATCCTCTTGTGATACCTTAACTTTTATGAAGCTCGACTTGCTCTTAGTGATGCTCAAGAAGGTTCATGTAGAGGCCATTTTAGCGACAATGCGATTACCAAAAAGCTCCTTTGAATGGGGTATTCCTAGCCTTCCATGGAGAAATATGCATATGATTATGTTTGATGTTGTGACAAGTGTCAACACCATGATAATATTATTCATGCTCCTTCCCAAGACCTTTAGGTGATCTCTTCCCCTTGGCATTTTTCCATGTGGGGATTGGAAATTATAAAAAAAGTTAACCCCATGTCATCGGATGATGATAAGTTTATTATTACTATGACTGAGTATTTTACTAAATGGGTTGAAGCCATACACCTGGCTATGGTGACTGGAACTCAGGTTTCCAAGTTCATCTTCAACCAAATTATTTGTAGGTTTGGGATTCCTTCGATGATTGTTTCTAACAACGATACTCATTTCAAGAATAAGGATATCCATAGTATTTTTGCTAAGTACAAGATTCAACATAGATGGCCAACTCCTTATTATCCTCAGGGTAATGGACAATTTGAAGCATCCAACAAATACTTGATCAAAATATTGAAGAAGCTGGTTAATAAAATTGGTCGTGAATGGCATACTCAGCTTTATCCTATCTTGTGGGCCTATTGTACTAGCATGCGTACTCCCATAGGGGCCTCACCATATGTCTTGGTATATGGGTCTAAGGTAATTTTTCCTTTTGAGTTAAAGGTTCCTTATTTGTGCATCTTACTACAAGATGCTGAGGTCTGTGATGAGTATCGTGTAAACCATTTGCACCAATTGGAGTTGCTGGATGAGAAGTGCATTCATGCCTTAGAGCATTTGCGAGCCTATTAGGATAGGATCCGGTTATCTTACTATAAAAAATTTTGCAATCATTCTTTTGAGGTTGGGGACATTGTCCTCAAGGAAAATAAAAAAAATACCAATACTCGTGTTGATATTCGAGGTAAATTTCAGCCCAATTGGTTAGGGCCCTTTTTCATAACAACTAAGTTTGGCTTAGGTGATTATAGGTTGGCTTCTATGGATGGTAAAAAAATTAAAGAACCAATGAATATAATGCATTTAAAAATATATTATGCTTGATTTTTTTTTCATGTTGCACTGGAATTTAGTTAGGTCATACTACATGTTTGCCTGACATATTATGCATGCTTGCCTGTCATACTATGCATAATTGCATGTCATTCTATTTTTGCATATTTCTTACATACATTGCATTATTGCTTGCTCATGAATTCCTGATCATATAGTTTTTAGGTATTCATGACAATGGCACGTGATGACACATAGTTAGGACGTAGCTCACATGCATTGCCCCTCTCACTAGGACTCTGATGCCTAGTAAAACCCCAACCTAGGGCCCTTATCCCTTATTTCTCTCCAATTTCTCTTTTCTCTTTATTTCTCTCCTGGATTGTCTCTTGTATCTTCTTTCTTCTCTTTTCTTCTTGTGTTCCTTGAATTTGGAAATATTTTATCATGTCCATTATCTCTCTCCAAATTCAAGGAATACAATCCTCTTTTGATATGTCCTTGTATTTTATATGATTCTTATTTATCCTTTTTCTTTCTTTGTTAACACAAGGAGATACATTCTTCTCTTCTTTGTTTGTTCACTTCCTCCCTCTTGATTTTTTCTAGCCAAAACTTAAAGTAGGGGGAACACACACACACACACTTATTTTGCTCCTCATATTTCCTCTTCTAATTTCTTCTAGCATATGCACACACTCACATCGTGTTATGCTCATATTGGTTGGTCCATACATACATATGCATACACCTTCTCAAGTAGTATGGCATATACATTAAATACACCATTTTACATCAACATACACTATAACACCCCTATCGCGTTAAGTCTCTCTTTGACTAAGTGGGTTCAACACCCCATTACAGGATCAACTCCTTGGCCATTAATAGTATGTCTTGGCATACATCCTTGAAGAACATGGACTTATACTGAGAGGGGGGGTGAACAGTATAAGACTTAACCAATTAATATTTTTAACTTTAGATAGCGAGTGGCATCAACACAACATTAATCAAGACAGAAAGCATCACACATTGAAAGCCCATTTTTAACGTGGTTCACCCAGAATGGCTGGGCTACGTCCACAAAACTTTTCTCTAAAAGTTATCTCAAAGTTCTTTGGGAATCCTTCCCAATTACAATGTTTATGAGCCTCGGCCCAAAGGAGACACCTTCCCCCAATCTGAATTTATGAGCCTCTGCTCAAAGGAGATACCTTCCCCTCTGCTCTGGAAATGATCCCTCAGAAGATCAACTGCCTCTACCTCTTGCCAGCACGTGGAACTCCTTTCCACCGAAGACCTCCTGTCCTCAATGCTTAGCCTAAGAGACCTCTGCCTTCTATGATCACGTCCACAGTAGCTCAGCTACCTGTACCAAACACAGTCAGTCGGTCTAGTACAAGTCTTCCTCTGTCTGTCAGATCTGTCCAACACTTGAACACATCAATCCTCTGCACACAAGCCTTCTCAAAGACTTGCCAAATCTATCCTCAAGTCCTCTGATAGAACTCTCAAAAACTCAGCTCACAAGTCCTCTGCTAGGACCTGTCCAAATCTGCTCACAAGTCCCCATCGAAACCTGTCCAAAACCTGCTCACAAGTCCCCACCGAAACCTGTCCAAAACCTCAACAAGCTCACCAAGAAAAACTTGCTTAGCATGAACCCACAAAGAGAATTGTTAGAGACCCAATGTGATTCATAAACCTCATAGAAGCATAAAGAGAATTGTTAGAGACTCAATATGTTCTATACTTAACTCCCAATATCAATCTCAACTCAATCTCAATCTCAAAAGAATAAGATAGATGTAGTATGCTTTTCTCAAGAATATGAAACACAACCCAACAATTGCCAACTATGCAATATCTCATATAACAATGATACTCATATTCTTTTCACCAACAACTAGGGTTTCATCATCTCAATGCAAGTAGCAAGACTTACTAACATAAACCCTAGTGCAAAAAATGCTTCCTCTTCCTCAACCAGAATTATGCATTCACCCAAAAACTCATCAATGATTTTAATGCATAAACAATCTTCAATATCCAGAAAATAAGATTTACACCAAAAATACCTAGTAGACAACCTTTTCACTCCAAACTCAATTTCAGAAAATATACCATCAACAATATACATGGAAGAAGTTGCCCATACCTTTACTTTGATGAAGAAGGAGAACTCAAAATCTGTCACAACACTAACTCTCAATTTGCCACCAATTAGAGTTAGCAACTATACAATAATAAACAATAATAAAGATCCAAATTAACACCTTATTTCTCCAACTTAATAAAAACCACCGGAAGTATAATATACATACAAAGTAAAACCTCTTTACACCTTATTACTCCACATAAACATTAAGCATCAATAAAACAATGTCAAAGCAAATATGATAACTTAACCTTATACCTCCAGTGCATTCACAACCACTATCCTTTGCACACCGCGACCAAAAGAAAATTACCCACGAAGAGAATCGAACTCGGCACCTCTGCCTTCTAGCGCCTTCGCTTAAATGCCACCGTCGTTGGGTCACAAGTGCCCAATGAAGAAATACAGTGTTGCCCTATATTTTATCTTCCTTTGATGCCAAGAATCTGGAAAACGTAAATGTCTTCCACAAGCCACATGCAAACTGGTGAGCGCTGTCCAAAACGTAACTTACTGGGCAACAGAAATAATCATCCACATAGTGCAAACAGAAAACTGTTATCCTTCGTGCAATCCAATCAATCGTAGGTGAAAGCAAACTATCGGATGTCAAAGCGCAAACTGAAAACGTAATTCGAGTGCAGTCCCAACAATTGTAGGTGAAGCGCAATCTGTCGGATGTCAAAGCGCAAACTGAAAATGCAAGAAATTACTTGGGCAACTCAATATCGATAATCAACTCTCAATGAAATACAACGCTTTCTCGAAGATCACAGAGCTACGATTTTCATTACTCGGAGTTACAATCACTTTAGAAAATCATCCCCACTTATATAGCCATTTCTCCTTAACTGTTTGACGTCGGCGCTCCTCCAACGATGGCAACACATCGGCGAAAGAATTCTTTTTTCTCCGTCGCTTAAGGGTTGAAAGACCCTTTAATAATAATTAAAATAATAATTATTATTATTTTATTAATAATAAATTAAACTTAGACCCTTGTCAAAGGTTTGAGTTAATTTAATTATTAATAATAAACATGGACCTTCAAGGTTTTTCAAGAAGTAAAAACCTTTGCATTAAGTTAAGCTTGGTTTTAATAAAAACCCTTAATGAGTCCAAATGGTTTTAAGAAAAACCTTTAACCTTGTCACCATGGTTTTAATAAAAACCCTTTAACATTATGAAGCTTCTCAAGATATTTTTGACATCACACTCTTTTTGATATCAACACAAAAATGCCTTTTGACATCAATGACAACTTATACACTTGAGCAAAGGCAATGTACCCAAAGTACCCAAAATTGCCAACAATCTCCCCCTTTGTCATTGATGGCAAACCTTTACTGAAAACACTTCTCAAGAGCCAAAACTGAAACCAACTGTGCTAACAACTGACCAACTGTGCCCACAACTGAGAATCTTCCTTTGAAGTTTTGCTCCCCATGACTTGAAGCTTTCCTCTTCACTTTGAAGCTCTCCCCCTTACTCATATCTCTCCCCCTTTGTCATCAATGGCAAAGGGCCACCTTTGGGGCTCGGGACTAAGAATGAGCCTCTTAGCTTAGTCCCTCCCCCACCTCCTGATGAGGTGATTAATTTTGGGGTGGGAGTACAACTCCCAATTTCTCCCTTAGATACTCAAACGTATCTCTTGGAAGAGGTTTGGTGAAGATATCTGCAATCTGCTCTTTAGTAGACACATACTCTACCTTGACCTGTTTGTCTTGCACTTTCTCCCTTAGAAAGTGATACTTGATGGAAATATGCTTTGTCCTTGAGTGCATTACCGGATTTTTGGAAATACTTATGGCACTTGTATTATCACAAAGTATGGAGATGGGTTGTTCATGTTTGACTTTGAAATCCTCTAAGGTGGTTTTCATCCATAAAACCTGTGTACACCCAGCCACTGCTGCTATGTATTCAGCCTCTGCTGTAGATAAGGAAACTGAAGGTTGTTTCTTACTTAGCCAAGAAACCAAACTCTTTCCCAGAAAGAATGCTCCACCACTAGTGCTTTTCCTGTCATCAATACCGCTTGCCCAATCTGCATCTGTATAAGCTGTGAGGGTGAAATCATCACCTTTGGGATACCAAAGCCCAAAGTCCATAGTGCCCTTCAGATATCTGAATATCCTCTTAACTGCCATAACATGAGAATCTTTAGGAGCTGCCTGAAATCTTGCTACCAACCCAATGTCCTGCATGATATCTGGTCTAGTAGTTGTAACATATAATAAACTGCCAATCATTGATCTGTACAACCTCTGATCTGCCACTGGAGATTCATCATCTTTACTCATCTTGCATCCTGTAATCATTGGAGTACATACTGGTTTGTTGTCCATCATCCCAAATTTCTTCAACATTTCTTTGATATACTTTCCTTGAGAGAGAAATACACCATCTTTTGATTGAGAAATCTGAAGACCTAAAAAGAATGACAGCTCTCCAATCATAGACATCTCAAATTCCTTCTGCATGGTGTTAGCAAAATCTTTGCACATCTGAGTATTATTTCCCCCAAAAATAATATCATCAACATAGACAACCATAATCAGCATATCATCACCTTCATCCTTAATATACAAATTGCTATCTGCCACACCTTTCCTGAAGCCTTGCTCATGAAGATACCTGTCAAGTCTTGAGTACCAAGCCCTAGGTGCTTGCTTTAACCCATACAAGGCCTTTTTTAGTTTACACACATAGTCGACTATTAAGAGAGACACTCCTTCTAACTGTTCTATGTAGACTTCTTCTTCCAACACCCCATTTAGAAAAGCTGACTTTACATCCATTTGATACACCTTGAATGATTTGAAGCTTGAAAGGGCCAAAAACATTCTGATAGCTTCAAGATGAGCAACAAGAGCAAACGTCTCTTCGAAATCAACACCTTCTACTTGAGCATAACCTTTGCAGACTAACCTAGCTTTGTTTCCGACAATTTTTCCATCCTCATTGAGTTTATTTCTGAATATCCATTTTGTGCCAATGACATTCTTGTCCTTAGGTCTTGGAACCAATTCCCAAGTTTCACTTTTCTCTATTTGATTTAGCTCTTCATCCATTGCTTTTACCCAAAACTTATCTGCACATGCTTCACCGAAATATTTTGGCTCAATTTGAGATAATAATGAAACATTTGTAGAATCATGTGAGGGAATGACTCTTCTTCTTGTTTGCCTCCTATTTGGATCACCAATGATCAAATATTTGGGATGATGTTTCTGAACATATCGTGAAGGAGTTTTGGGAAGCAGTTGTTGTCTTTCCTCTTCTTCATCTGAAACCTCTCTGAATTCTTCTTGACAAATTTCATCACTGAGTTCCTGGATTGGTTCTCTTATCCCTGTCTTTTCATCAATAGTTACATTTATGCTCTCTACAACTGTATGAGTTCTTTTGTTGAAGCATCTGTAGGCCTTGCTTCTATTGGAATACCCAAGAAAGATTCCCTCATCACATCTAGGATCAAACTTACCCAAATTCTGATCTTCCCTTCGGATGAAGCACTTACTCCCAAACACTTTGAAGTATTTTACTGTAGTTGGTCTTCCTTTCCACAACTCATAAGGAGTTTTATGATGATTGACTCTAAGTTGGGCCCTGGTGATAATGTAGACTGTTGTACTGACTGCCTCTTTCCAAAAGCCATCTGAAAGTTTTGACTCATTCAACATAGCTCTAGCCATATTTTCAATAGTTCTATTTTTCCTTTCAACTACTCCATTTTGTTGAGGAGTTCTTGCTCCTGAATATTCTCTTTTGATTCCTTGTTGCTCACAGTATTCCACAAATTCATTTGAAGTGAACTCTCCTCCTCTATCTGATCTTAAACATTTGATTCTCTTGTCAGTCTCATTTTCAACCATTTCTTTGAAAGCTTTAAATTTTTCAAAAGCTTCAGATTTTTCTTTGAGAAAAGTAACCCAAGTCATTCTAGAATAATCATCTATAAAAAGCATGAAGTAGCTTTCCCCCTGAATGCTCTGAGTTCTGGTAGGGCCACATAAATCAGTATGAATAAGATCCAATGGTTTTGAAGAAGTATACCCTTTTGATTTGAAACTGGTTTTGGTCTGTTTTCCATGTTGACAAGGACCGCAAATGATGTTATGGGGCCTTTTTATTTTGGGCAAGTCTCTAACTGCTTCCTTGTTACTAATATTGACAAGATTATCAAAGCTCAAATGCCCCAATATTTTATGCCATAACCAACTCTCATCTTCTTGAGTTAGAAAACATTTTTCCTTTTTTATCTCACTTAGCATGTAAAGATTGTTTGGAGTCCTTGTAGCACTAGCAATGAGTTTTCCATTTTTTTCTTTACTTATCTCACATCTATCTGAAAAGAAAGATACTATGTGCCCTTGATCACAAAGTTGACTCACACTTAGAAGATTATGTCTTAGGCCTTCTACATAAAGCACATTTTCTATTTTGGATTTCCCATCCAAACTAAGAGTCCCTTTACCACAGATTTTAGCTGACCTGTTATCTCCAAAACTGACTGTTCCTCTGTTTGTTTCTTTTAAGACCAAAAACTTTTCCTTTTCACCAGTCATATGTTTTGAACAACCACTATCAAGATACCATTTTTCTACTTTGTCTAGAGCATGAAAAGCAATTTGAGCTATCATTGACTTAGATTTGATCTCATTTTTCTTTTTAGTGAACTCAAGGCTAGATCTATCCAAAGCGCACATCCTAGCAATATGCCCAAAATTATTGCACTTGTAACACATGACATCTTTATTCATAAGAGGTGCAAAAGAGTTACCATTTTCCTTACTATGTCTATTCACGGACTTATTGCAATGCATAGCTTTGTGACCAAATTTCTTGCAGGAAAAACAATAGCCATGGAAAGTATTATGTAACCTGTTTTGATGCCTTGGATGATTGTTCTTCTTGTGACCAACTGGAATCCACCGCTCTTCGGGATGAAGATTGATCTTGCTCGAAGACCCTATTTCTTGAATGGTGATACCATCCTTCTTTTGCTTTTCACACGGAGTATTCTATCTGAGAGCCAACTGTTCCAACTTCACTCTAAGAGACATAACTTCTTCTTCTAGTTTCTCGCAATCAGCTTCCTTTCCTTTGAGAACCTCTGTCAGAACCTGTTCAACCTTCTTCCCTTCTTCAGCTAGAATTTTGAAGTCTATAACACTTTGAGACAATTCTGATCTTGCTATCTTTTCTTCCTGATATTGATGCTTGAGAACAAAATTCTCTTCCCTAAATTTCTCAAGCTTTCTCAAAGCCAAGAAGAATTCACCTTTGAGATCGAACTCAACCTCTTCATCTCTTTCTGAATCTGTATGATCCTCTGATAGATCCTTCTCCAAGCTGTTAGGCTCTTTTTGGAGAGACCCGCTCTGATACCAATTGAAGAACATGGACTTATATTGAGAGGGGGGGTGAACAGTATAAGACTTAACCAATTAATATTTTTAACTTTAGATAGCAGTGGCATCAACACAACATTAATCAAGACAGAAAGCATCACACATTGAAAGCCCATTTTTAACGTGGTTCACCCAGAATGGTTGGGCTACGTCCACAAAACTTTTCTCTAAAAGTTATCTCAAAGTTCTTTGGGAATCCTTCCCAATTACAATGTTTATGAGCCTCGGCCCAAAGGAGACACCTTCCCCCAATCTGAATTTATGAGCCTCTGCTCAAAGGAGATACCTTCCCCTCTGCTCTGGAAATGATCCCTCAGAAGATCAACTGCCTCTACCTCTTGCCAGCACGTGGAACTCCTTTCCACCGAAGACCTCCTATCCTCAATGCTTAGCCTAAGAGACCTCTGCCTTCTATGATCACGTCCACAATAGCTCAGCTACCTATACCAAACACAGTCAGTCGGTCTAGTACAAGTCTTCCTCTGTCTGTCAGATCTGTCCAACACTTGAACACATCAATCCTCTGCACACAAGCCTTCTCAAAGACTTGCCAAATCTGTCCTCAAGTCCTCTGATAGAACTCTCAAAAACTCAGCTCACAAGTCCTCTGCTAGGACCTGTCCAAATCTGCTCACAAGTCCCCATCGAAACCTGTCCAAAACCTGCTCACAAGTCCCCACCGAAACCTGTCCAAAACCTCAGCAAGCTCACCAAGAAAAACTTGCTTAGCATGAACCCACAAAGAGAATTGTTAGAGACCCAATGTGATTCATAAACCTCATAGAAGCATAAAGAGAATTGTTAGAGACTCAATATGTTCTATACTTAACTCCCAATATCAATCTCAACTCAATCTCAATCTCAAAAGAATAAGATAGATGTAGTATGCTTTTCTCAAGAATATGAAACACAACCCAACAATTGCCAACTATGCAATATCTCATATAACAATGATACTCATATTCTTTTCACCAACAACTAGGGTTTCATCATCTCAATGCAAGTAGCAAGACTTACTAACATAAACCCTAGTGCAAAAAATGCTTCCTCTTCCTCAACCAGAATTATGCATTCACCCAAAAACTCATCAATGATTTTAATGCATAAACAATCTTCAATATCCAAAAAATAAGATTTACACCAAAAATACCTAGTAGACAACCTTTTCACTCCAAACTCAATTTCAGAAAATATACCATCAACAATATACATGGAAGAAGTTGCCCATACCTTTACTTTGATGAAGAAGGAGAACTCAAAATCTGTCACAACACTAACTCTCAATTTGCCACCAATTAGAGTTAGCAACTATACAATAATAAACAATAATAAAGATCCAAATTAACACCTTATTTCTCCAACTTAATAAAAACCACCAGAAGTATAATATACATACAAAGTAAAACCTCTTTACACCTTATTACTCCACATAAACATTAAGCATCAATAAAACAATGTCAAAGCAAATATGATAACTTAACCTTATACCTCCAGTGCATTCACGACCACTATCCTTTGCACACCGCGACCAAAAGAAAATTACCCACGAAGAGAATCGAACTCGGCACCTCTGCCTTCTAGCGCTTTCGCTTAAACGCCACCGTCGTTGGGTCACAAGTGCCCAATGAAGAAATACAGTGTTGCCCTATATTTTATCTTCCTTTGACGCCAAGAATCTGGAAAACGTAAATGTCTTCCACAAGCCACATGCAAACTGGTGAGCGCTGTCCAAAACGTAACTTACTGGGCAACATAAATAATCATCCACACAGTGCAAACAGAAAACTATTATCCTTCATGCAATCCAATCAATCGTAGGTGAAAGCAAACTACGGATGTCAAAGCGCAAACTGAAAACGTAATTCGAGTGTAGTCCCAACAACTGTAGGTGAAGCGCAATCTGTCGGATGTCAAAGCGCAAACTGAAAATGCAAGAAATTACTTGGGCAACTCAATATCGATAATCAACTCTCAATGAAATACAACGCTTTCTCGAAGATCACAGAGCTACGATTTTCATTACTCGGAGTTACAATCACTTTAGAAAATCATCCCCACTTATATAGCCATTTCTCCTTAACTGTTTGACGTCGGCGCTCCTCCAACGATGGCAACACATCGGCGAAAGAATTCTTTTTTTCTCCGTCGCTTAAGGGTTGAAAGACCCTTTAATAATAATTAAAATAATAATTAATTATTATTTTATTAATAATAAATTAAACTTAGACCCTTGTCAAAGGTTTGAGTTAATTTAATTATTAATAATAAACATGGACCTTCAAGGTTTTTCAAGAAGTAAAAACCTTTGCATTAAGTTAAGCTTGGTTTTAATAAAAACCCTTAATGAGTCCAAATGGTTTTAAGAAAAACCTTTAACCTTGTCACCATGGTTTTAATAAAAACCCTTTAACATTATGAAGCTTCTCAAGATATTTTTGACATCACACTCTTTTTGATATCAACACAAAAATGCCTTTTGACATCAATGACAACTTATACACTTGAGCAAAGGCAATGTACCCAAAGTACCCAAAATTGCCAACAATCCTAGCGGGTAATCGCCCCACAACAGTTACTAGTGAGCAACCACCCATAGTGGGTTACACTATACACTTCACTTATTGGTCCATATTTAGTGAGTACTACACCCATAGCAGGTTATTCACTCCATACATGGACCATATTTTGAGCATAACACCCTCTAGTTAGGGTTTTGATTTAGCTTCCTTCTCAATTTTAGATGGTTGACCTTTGGAGTTTTATATTTATCTTCTTTTTTCCACTTCATAGTTTTCTATTTTGTTAGACTTACAATGGCACTGAGAGGGGGGGGGTGAATCAGTGTAGCTATTTCAAACTTAAAAACTTAACTCTTAAATCTGAAGCAATGAAAACTTAAAACCAGATAAAGCAAATATCACATGAGAGCATCACATAACACAAGATGTAAGGAGGTTCACCAGTTTTGGCTACTCCTCAAAAATAGACTGCTTAGACACCCATCCAAATCCAGCCTTTGCAAAGCACCAACTTTATAAACAATTTACTAGCACCCACTAGAAGGAGCACCAACCCCTAATTTATCTGCACCAACAGAAAGGAGCACCAACCCCTAATTTACTAGCATCAACTGGAAAGAGCACCAACCCCTAATTTATTTGCACCAACAGAAAGGAGCACCAACCCCTGATTCCAAGCACCAACTCAGAATTCCTTTTTGAATATTTTTGACATAAAAATGCCTTCGCTTTTACAAGAACCTGACTGGTCTATTACTTTCTCAACATTGCCCACTCTTTACACAACACACACCCTGCTCACTCGCCTCCTGCACACTCTCTTTCAGTAGCACTTTCACACTCTTTCTGCAACACTTTTTCACTCTGAGTGACAACTGTATTTCTCCACGCAACTACCCTTTTATAATCAAATTGTCTAACAATAACTCCAGTTGTAACTCCATATTTTATTTCTCATGCGCCACTTGCCAGTTGTAATTGTTCTATTAATATTCTCTTCTGCCACTTGTCAGCTGTAACTCCTATATGTAACTCCTTTTGTATATATATAGTGTGGGCATTATGTTACATGCAACATATATCTCTACCATGACTGTACGTCTTCTTGATCATGACTGTTCGTATTCATTTCTGTGCATGCATGCATTTTCTGATTCTATTTATGCGACTGTTCGATTTCTCCTTCTTCGACAGTTTTTAAAATAGCTTGCATGATTTCTATCTGCAACTACACCTATAACTGTCATTCTGCTTCAGTTAACTATCAGTGATCGTGCTGTCGTGACCTGTCGTGAAATCGTGACACTTCTATCTCTTTATGCTCTTCTCGCCTTTTACCTACGAAAACACATGTCACAAAATCATGACATATTCGGCCTCCTTGTTCACCTCTTGTCTTGCAGCCGTGAAAACTAGACATGTCACGAAATCATGACACTTTTCGCTTCCTTGCACTTCTCTGCCTTTCGCCCGTGAAAACGGAACATGTCACGAAATCGTGACACTTTCACTGCCTTGTGCCTTTTATGTCTTTGGCCAGCAAAAATACATGTCGCAAAATCGTGACACTTTTCGCTTCCTTGCACTTCTCTGCCCTTCGCCCGCAAAAATGGAACATGTCACGAAATTGTGACACTTTCGCTGCCTTGTGCCTTTTCTGTCTTTGGCCAGCAAAAACACAACATGTCACGAAATTGCAACACTTTTCGCTTCTTTGCACTTCTCTACCTTCCGCCCACGAAAACGAAACATGTCACGAAATCACGACACTTTCGCTGCTTTGTGCCTTTTCTGTCTTTGGCCCGCAAAAATAGAACATGTCATGAAATCATGACACTTTTACTCCTTAATGCTTTCTCTTTGAACCTGTTGCGAAATCACGACAATTTCTATCCTTGGCTCTTTCTCTTCGAACCTGTCGCAAAATCATGATAGTTTTCTTTGCCTGTGCCTTCTCTCCAAACATGTGAAATCGTGACAGTTTTCTTTGCTTGCGCCTTCTTTCCAAACATGTCACAAAATCATGACAGTTTTTTTTTCTTGCGCCTTCTTTCCAAACATGTCACGGAATCACGATAGTTTTCTTACTTGTCTTCTTTGCTTCCAACATGTCACGAAATCGCGACAGTTTTTCCACTTGGCTTCTTTGCCTCCAACATGTCACGAAATCATGATAGTTTTCCTTGTGCCTTCTCTCTCCTTGGCCATGTCACGAAATCACAACAATTTTGCTTGTGCCTTCTCTCTCCTCGGCCATGTCGCAAAATCGTGATAATTTTGCTTGCGCCTTCTCTCTCCTCGTCCATGTCACGAAATCGTGACAATTTTGCTTGCATCTTCTCTCTCCTTGTCCATGTCGTGAAATCATGACAATTTTGCTTGCACCTTCTCTCTCCTCGACCATGTCATGAAATCATGACAATTTTGCTTGCACCTTCTCTCTCCTCGTCCATGTCGCGAAATCGTGACAATTTTGCTTGTGCCTTCTCTCTCCTCGGCCATGTCGCAAAATCATGACAATTTTGCTTGCGTATTCTCTCTCCTCGACCATGTCACGAAATCATAATAATTTTGCTTGCACCTTCTCTCTCCTCGGCCATGTCACGAAATCACAACAATTTTACTTGCGCCTTCTCTCTCCTCGGCCATGTCACGAAATCACGAAAGAAAACATGTCGCGATATCGCGACAGTTTTCTTACTTGTCTTTTTATTTGATTCTGAGAATCTGGGCCACTTCTGTCTTCCTAGAAATTTACTGTACATGTTCTGACTGACCTCTGAACTCCTATCCACTGCATCAACTGTATCAACTGATCTCTCTGTCTGTGTTGACAACAATGACAATACTTTGGCTGCACCTTGCACATCATATTCCCATTCTTCTTCCTCTTTCTTCCCCTCTTTTTTCCTTTCTTTTATTCCTTGCATTTCATGCGAGTTGCATTAGATTCATATTGTACCCCAATATTCTCTACTTTTAATTTGTTCTCTATGATTCGATGTTTTTATTTCTTTGCCTTTTTGAATTTCTTAAGGCAGTTCCTTTCCTTTCAAAAATCAAGGGGGTACCCTAGCCATAGAGGTATTAATGGTAGTAATGCCTCACTTAGTGTGTAAGGGTCTAGAGTGTCCTCTGTGATGCCCCTCTTGCACCACCCCTTTGCCCAAACCTGGGCACCCCTTCTTTGTTCTTGTTGTATGCTTGCCTTAAGGAGTCTACATCCTTCTTTTATGCATTTACTTGGCCTTAAATGCATCAAAAAGGGGGCAAAATGTAGACACAGAAAATTGACCCACTCTGAGTGGGCAATCTTCCTTAGTGCCTTTAAGAGGTCCCTCACCCCTGCCAAAGGTAAGGGTAGGCCTCTTCACCCCCATTCTACCTTTTCTAGTATTTTTAGTGAAATCACACCCCGTATTTATGAAGCATGCTTTCGTGGAAGTGATATCGCGCCCTACCAAAATATGGTGCAATTTCACTAATTTTAATTTAATATTATTTTATTTTATTTTATTTTCTTTTGGCCTGCTTAGACTTGGGTTTAAACCCTCCAACATGTTTTTGTGTCAGCTGTGAGTTTATTTTGCCCGCCCTTTCACCTCGATGATCATCTATAAAAGAAAGAGAAATATCACTCTTTTCATATCACAATCATGAACTTACTAATGCTCATGCAATATTTGCTTTATAACACTCACTTACTACTTTCATTTCACTATGCTTTCTGTGTCTTCTACAAGCTAACACAAAGTATGAATTTTTGATTTTTGATTTTCTGTTGTGTGGATTGGATTACTGCTTAACTTGGTGGATGCACATTGTGGGCTCAGAGGGAAAGAGTACTAGTTTGGATACCTCGCATTCTTCTATTGCTTATACACTCTCCATTTAGGTTTCACTCTCTATGATTTCACATTTGATTTACATTATGTGCGTATGCTTTTATTTTTTGTGTCTGAAATGAAATCGCACCCAGTTTTATCGAGGCATGACTTTGCTAACCCTAATTTAGGGTTTTAGCCTATAGAAGTAAAATTACATCCTATTCTGATGGAGCACAACTTCATTGAAGCATTATTGTGCTCACTTTTTACAAGGCACAAGTTTACTTAAAGTTAATCTAGGGGTAATTTCTATTTTATGACAGTTTGATTAGCTTCATTACTGCATATTGAGCATATTGGCATATTCTATTTTTGCATATCTATTTTATGATTAATTCTCCAAAGGTCAATTTCTAATTTTGTGTTGAAAGGTCATATAAGGGACCTCGGGGGCTTGACTGCTATACCTCCAAGGACTGTTATACAGTGGCCTAAGCAGGCCCTCTAATGCTAATCATAATTTTTAGTGTTTCTTAGATTATCTTACAGGAACATGTATTTTGATATCATTCGACAAGAAGCATCAAAATCTAGGATCAACCACCGGTTAAAGCTAAGTGTTATGATTTATCTTGTTGGTTTTTTTATCTAATCTAAATTTAATTCTTAGGTATTTTAAAGTGAAAAGTATTTAGTTTGCATCTAGGAATAATTTTTGTATATTTTTCTTGTATGTTTTTGCTTTAAAGGTTTTCTGGAATAAACCCTAGGTTAGTGAGCATTCAAAATAAAGAATCATATTAGGCTAGCTCTTGTATGCTTGCATTATGTTTTCAGCTATTGCACTTTTTTTTTCTACATTGTCATTTATCTTTGTTAGCTTAGAACTAGAAAGACCAAACTTAGGTGTTTTTCTTAAAATTGAACACATCAAAATTTTCTTGCATATACTAAGGACTTGGAGTGAGTCCTAAAACCGTTCCTGGTGAACCCATATCCTAGCACTGTGATGGAGAACAAATCTAGCACAGAATAGAGGACAAAGAAACAAGAGTCAAATTTCTCATTGTATAGCTTAAAAGAATTTACAGTAAACATACAACAACAATCTGCGGTAAGCCAGCCCCCTCTCATTACAATTTTTGGGTTTTTATTGAGGCCCCGACCCTCTGCGTTTTCAAAATTTCCATGATCTACAACTGCCACCTGGTTCAATACTGGAAAGTTGCATTGATGGGACTCTGGGTGAGGTGTGTGACTGGCCACCATAACCATCAAAATATTCTTTTGGAACTGTTGATTCATTGTTAGTTGCCATAAATGCATCTCTAGATATAGTGCACGAGTGGCCGACATGCTTGCTGGAATCTTCCTCTGAGACTGATGCTTCATTTTCCCATGCATGAGTGGCCGACCTGTTCAGTGGGATCTTCTTCTGAGACTACTGCTTCACTACCGCTAGCTTGTCGTGCATGAAGGAATGCATTTATGAAAGCCTGGAGTGCATGTTTTTCTTTTGGTCATGATATCATGACATGTCATGATATCACGATAATTCTCCTTTGTGCTTTCTCTCTCCTACTCTGATCACGATATCGCGACATGTCACGATATCGTGACATTCTTTCCTTCATGCTTTCTTGCTTCTGCCTTGGTCGCGATATTGTGACATGTTGCGATATCACGACATATTTCCATCGCGTCCCTGTTCTTCTACTTTGGTCGCGATATCGCGACATGTCGTGATATCGTGACATTTCTCTATCGTGCCTTCGTTCTTTAACTTCGATCGTGATATCGTGACATGTCATGATATCATGACATTTCTCCATCGCACCTCCGTTCTTCAACCTCGATCACGATTTTGCGACATTTCATCCTCCGTGCCTTCTGCTCCCGACTTTAGTCATGATTTCATGACATTATGTCCTTCGCGCCTTCTACTCCCTACTTTGGTCACAATTTCGTGACATTCTGTCCTCCACGCCTTTTGCTCCCTACTTTGGTCATGATTTCGTGACATGTCATGAAATCACATGTCACGATTTTGCGACATTCTATCCATCGCATCTTCTCTCTCCTATTTTGGTCGCGATATCGTGACACTTTTTCTGTCGCGATATCACGACACATATTTTTATTTGCAAAACACTTAGAAAAATTTGGTTGATGCAAGATTGCTCTACTGCCATCGGATGCTCCTACATCAGACACCCAGGTGGATTGAGAAGTGATCCTCACTTCTGATCTGTTAGAGGAAGACCTAGGCGGTCAACCTCTATTTTTTACAACCAAGTTGCATCTTCTACAGGTCTACCCTTCCACTTGATCAAATATTCAGAATACTGTTTATTCCTGGTGCTTTTGCCTTCATGAGTGTCTAATATTTCCTTGATCTCGTCTATGGAAGGGCTTGTGAGAGGAGTGAGTAGAATGCCTCCAAGAAGAAACCCTGGTGGTGGGAGAGGCATAGCGGCAACAAAAGATGTCCGAGTCTTGCAGAGGTAAGTTCAGGCCCTGCAAGAAGAGCTACGTAGATGATTGGAGCCAAGAAGAGATGAAGGTAGTGAAGAGGAAGATGATGAATAAGAGGGCCTGCCTGAGGAAGAAGAAGCAGTAGATATTGCACAAGCTAGACTATACAGAGCCATATCCCAGATTGGGAAGAGGCCAAATATGGAAAATCGCTATCAAACAAATATGAATTCTCACGCAAAAAATTGGAAACACACTTTACAAGAAATAGAAATCCCAATGTTTCATTAAATAACTTGCAAAGGTTTACATTTACAGCCCATAGGCTTTACAAAAACTAGCACACAGGCACAGTTCTTTCACTCTCTATTGCAAAGATTCCCTAACTCTGCAACTCTGGAAGGAAAACGCACTCCAAGCCGGTCCGAGTGGCCCTCTGCCTTCGACTTTGCAACTCGACTATGCAACTCTGCAACTACAGGTTTTCCAACCCCTTGTGCATGGCTCGGCTTGCCCTTTTATAACTTTTGCGTGACTCTTCATCTTCCATCTGGCGGCCCTTTGATTCATTTTTGCCATGATTGTTTGTCTTCATCTGCTCCATAACTGCAATCTGTAACATCCTCTATAACTGGCACAATGACTTTCGTTAACTGTCGCACTTTTGTTCCATAATGGCCTCCAAAGATGCCACCTATCACTCTGTAACGGCCTCCAAAAATGCCACCTGTCACTCTGTAACGGCCTCCAAAAATGCAGCCTGTCGCGATTTTGCGACATCTTCTTCCTCTACCTCTTCCTCTTCTCTTCTGGTCGCGATATCACGACATGTTGCAATATCGCGACATTTTTGCTCCATCGCCTTCTCTCTCCTCTTCGGGTCGTGAAAACTCAACATGTCATGATATTGCGACATATTTCTTCTCCTGCTCATCCTTTTCTCTTTCGATCGCGATATCGCGACATCACGACTTTTTTCTTCCTCGCCTCCTTTCTCTTCTTTGGGTCACGATAACGCGACATGTCGCGATATCGCGACATCTTCTCCTTGTGCCTTCTCTCTCCACTTTGTGTCGCGATATCGTGACACTTTTTCTATCGCGATATCGCGATAGTTTCCCCGCTGGCTTCTCTCTCTCCACTTTGTGTCATGATATCGTGACACTTTCTCTGTCGCGATATCGCGACAGTTTTCCTCCGCACGTTCCCTTTCCTCTTTTCGGTCGTGATATCGCGACACCTTTTCTTGTTGCAATATCGTGACATCTTTTCCTCTCGCCTTCTCTTTCTTCTTTGGGTCGTGATAACGCGACATGTCGTGATATCTTTACATATTCTCTTTTGCTTTCTCTCTCCTATTTTTGGTCGCGATATCGTGACACTTTTTCTGTCATGATATCGCGACAGTTTTCCTCCTCGCCTTCTCCTTTCTTCTTTGGGTTGCGATTCTACGACATGTCATGAAATCGTGACATCTTCTTTCCTTAGCCAATTTTTCAAAAATGGATCTACTGCCAGTGGATGCTCCTGCATCAGACACCTAGGGTTGATGGAGAAGTGACCTTCACTTCTAGGCTATTCGGTCACCGCCTTCTGCAACATCTCCAAACATGCACCTGCCTCTGCAGTCTGCTTCAACTCCATCTTATGGCCATCAAAATAATTTTTGCCCTCTACCAAACAGGTTCTGGCACTACTGCACACCTTTTCGTCCACTGTCTTCAATGGCTTCAACTTGTGGCACACTCCATCTTCTCTTCCACTAGTTATTTCACCCTGGCCTCTACTTCTTAGTTGATCCTCATGCCTTCTGCGTAGCTCCTCTCGTAGGGCTTTCACTTGCCTCTACAAATCTCTTCTGAGCAGCTCCTCTTACAGGGCTTGCACTTGCCTCTGCAAAGATCTAAACGTCTATAACTGTGAATCTTTAGATCTCATATCTCTCCCACCACCATGGTTTCTTTGTGGAGGCATTCTTCTGCACTTTCTTCTCATAATCCTTAACCCCAGATCCTGGTGCAAGCTGCCTCACGTTCGGTGCTCTGCTTACATGCTCAGAATCTTTTGGCTCTGATACCACTTGATGGAGAATAGATCTAGCATAGAATAGAGGACAAAGAAACAAGAGCCAAATTTCTCATTGTATAGCTTCAGAAGAATTTACAGTAAACATACAACAACAATCTGCGGTAAGCCAGCCCCCTCTCATTACAATTTTTGGGTTTTTATCGAGGCCTCGACCCTCTTTGTTTTCAAAATTTCCATGATCTGCAACTACCACCTGGCTCAATACTGGAAAGTTGCATTGATGGGACTTTGGGTGAGGTGCACGATTGGCCACCATAACCACCAGAATATTCTTTTGGAACTGCTGCTTCACTGTTAGTTGCCATAAATGTGTCTCTAGATATAGTGCGTGAGTGGCCGACATGCTTGCTTGAATCTTCCTCTAAGACTGAAGCTTCATTTTATCGTGCATGAGTGGCCAACCTGTTTAGTGGGATATTCTTTTGAGACTACTGCTTCAGTACTTCTAGCTTACCGTGCATGAAGGAATGCATTTATGAAAGCCTAGAGTGCATGTTTTTCTTTTGGTCATGATTTCATGACATGTCACGATATCATGACATGTCACGATATCACGACAATTCTCCTCTATGCTTTCTCTCTCCTACTCTAGTCACAATGTCGTGACATGTTGCGATATCGCAACATTCTTTCCTTCACGCCTTCTTGCTTCTGCCTTGGTCACGATATTGCGACATGTCATGATATCACGATGTATTTCCATCGCATCCCCATTCTTCTGCTTTGGTCACGATATTACGACATGTCACGATATCGCAACATTTCTCTATCGTGCCTTCGTTATTTAACTTTGATCGTGATATCACGACATGTCATGATATCGCCATGTTTCTCCATCGCGCCTCCGTTCTTTAGCCTCGATCATGATTTCACGACATTCCATCCTCTGTGCCTTCTACTCTCAACTTTGGTCATGATTTTGTGACATGTTGCGAAATTGCGACATATCATGATTTCGCAACATTCTGTCATCCGTGCCTTCTGCTCCCTGCTTTGGTCACGATTTCGTGACATGTCATGAAATCGTGACATGTTGCGATTTCACGACATTCTGTCCTCTATGCTTTCTGCTCCCTGCTTTGGTCACGATTTCGTGACATGTCACGAAATCATGACATGTCATGATTTCGTGACATTCTATCCACCGCATATTCTCTCTCCTATTTTGGTCGCGATATCACGACACTTTTTCTGTCATGATATCGTGACACATATTTTCTTTGCAAAACACTTAGAAAAAAATGGTTGATGCAAGATTGCTTTGCTGCCATCGGATGCTCCTGCATCAGACACTCGGGGTGGATTGAGAAGTGATCCTCACTTCTGATCTATTAGAGGAAGACCCAGGCGAGTCAACCTCTATTTTTGACAACCAAGTTGCATCTTCTACAGGTCTGCCCTTCCACTTGATAAAATATTCAGAATACTGTTTGTTCCTGGTGCTTTTGCCTTCACGAGTGTCTAATATTTCATCGATCTCATCTGTGGAAGGGCTTGTGAGATGAGTGAGCAGAATGCCTCCAAAAAGAAACCCTGGTGGTGGGAGAGGCATAGCGGCAGCAAAATATGTCCGAGTCTTACAGAGGTAAGTTTAGGCCCTGCAAGAAGAGCTACGTAGATGATTGGAGCCAAGAAGAGATGAAGGTAGTGAAGAGGAAGATGATGAATAAGAGGACCAGCCTGAGGAAGAAAAAGCAGTAGATCCTGCACAAGCTAGACTATACAGAGCCATATCCTAGATTTGGAAGAGGCCAAATATGGAAAATGGCTATAAAAAAAAACTGAATTCTCACGCAAAAAATTGGAAACACACTTTACAAGAAATAGAAATCCCAATGTTTCATTAAATAACTTGCAAAGGTTTACATTTACAGCCCACAGGCTTTACAAAAACTAGCACACAGGCACAGTTCTTTCACTCTCTATTGCAAAGATTCCCTAACTCTGCAACTCTAGAAGGAAAACGCACTCCAAGCCGGTCCGAGTGGCCCTCTGCCTTTGACTCTGCAACTCGACTATGCAACTCTACAACTGCAGGTTTTCCAACCCCTTGTGCATGGCTCGGCTTGCCCTTTTATAACTTTTGCATGACTCTTCATCTTCCATCTGGCGGCCCTTCGATTCATTTTTGCCATGATTGTTTGTCTTCATCTGCTCCATAACTGCAATCTGTAACATCCTCTATAACTGGCACAATGACTTTCATTAACTGTCGCACTATTGTTCCATAATGGCCTCCGAAGATGCCACCTGTCACTCTGTAACGACCTCCAAAAATGCCACCTATCACTCTGTAACGGCCTCCAAAAATGTAGCTTGTCGCGATTTTGCGACATCTTCTTCCTCTACCTCTTCCTCTTCTCTTTTGGTCACGATATCACGACATGTTGCAATATCGTGACATTTTTGCTCCATCGCCTTCTCTCTCCTCTTCGGGTCGTGAAAACCCGACATGTCACGATATCGCGACATCTTTCCTCTCCTGCTCATCCTTTTCTCTTTCGATCGTGATATCGCGACATCACGACATTTTTCTTCCTCGCCTCCTTTCTCTTCTTTGGGTCGCGATAATGCGACATGTCACGATATCGCGACATCTTCCTGCCGTGCCTTCTCTCTCCACTTTGTGTCGCGATATCGCGACACTTTTTCTATTGCGATATCGTGACAATTTTCCTGCTGGCTTCTCTCTCTCCACTTTATGTCATGATATCGCGACACTTTCTCTATCGCGATATCGCTACAATTTTCCTCTGCACGTTCCCTTTCCTCTTTTCGATCGTGATATCGCAACACGTTTTCTTGTCGCAATATCATGACATATTTTCCTCTCGCCTTCTCCTTCTTCTTTGGGTTGTGATAACGCGACATGTCATGATATATTTACATCTTCTCTTTTGCTTTCTCTCTCCTATTTTTGGTCGCAATATCATGACACTTTTTCTGTCGCGATATCGCGATAGTTTTCCTCCTCGCCTTCTCCTTTCTTCTTTGGGTTGCGATTCTATGACATGTCATGAAATCGTGACATCTTCTTTCCTTAGCCAATTTTTCAAAAATGGATCTGCTGCTAGTGGATGCTCCTGCATCAGACACCCGGGGTTGATGAATAAGTGACCTTCACTTCTAGGCTATTCGATCACCGCCTTCTACAACATCTCCAAACATGCACCTGCCTCTGTAGTCTGCTTCAACTCCATCTTCTGGCCATCAAAATAATTTTTGCCCTCTACCAAACAGGTTCTAGTACTGCTGCACACCTTTTCGTCCACTATCTTCAATGGCTTCAACTTGTGGCACACTCCATCTTCTCTTCCACCAGTTATTTCACCCTGGCCTCTACTTCTTAGTTGATCCTCACACCTTCTGTGTAGCTCCTCTCGTAGGGCTTTCACTTGCCTCCGCAAATCTCTTCTGAGCAGCTCCTCTTGCAGGGCTTGCACTTGCCTCTGCAAAGATCTGAACATCTATAACTGTGAATCTTCAGATCTCATATCTCTCCCACCACCATGGTTTCTTTGTGGAGGCATTCTTCTGCACTTTCTTCTCATAATCCTTAACCCCAGATCCTGGTGCAAGCTGCCTCACGTTCGGTGCTCTGCTTACATGCTCAGAATCTTCTGGCTCTGATACCACTTGATGGAGAATAGATCTAGCATAGAATAGAGGACAAAGAAACAAGAGCCAAATTTCTCATTGTATAGCTTCAGAAGAATTTACAGTAAACATACAACAACAATCTGTGGTAAGCCAACCCCCTCTCATTACAATTCTTGGGTTTTTATCGAGGCCCCAACCCTTTGCGTTTTCAAAATTTCTATGATTTGCAACTGCCACCTGGCTCAATACTAGAAATTTGCATTGATGGTACTTTGGGTGAGGTGCGCGATTGGCCACTATAACCACTAGAATATTCTTCTGGAACTACTGCTTCGTTGTTAGTTGCCATAAATGTGTCTCTAGATATAGTGCATGAGTGGCCGAAATGCTTGCTGGAATCTTCCTCTGAGACTGATGCTTCATTTTCTCGTGCATGAGTGGCCAACCTGTTTAGTGGGATATTCTTCTGAGACTGCTACTTCACTACTGCTAGCTTACCGTGCATGAAGGAATGCATTTATGAAAGCCTAGAGTGCATGTTTTTCTTTTGGTCGTGATTTCATGACATGTCACGATATCACGACATGTCGCGATATCACGACAATTCTCCTCTATGCTTTCTCTCTCCTACTCTGGTCACAATGTCGTGACATGTTGCGATATCGCAACATTCTTTCCTTCACGCCTTCTTGCTTCTGCCTTGGTCATGATATTGCGACATGTCGTGATATCACGACGTATTTCCATCAAGTCCCCGTTCTTCTGCTTTGGTCATGATATTGCGACATGTCACGATATCACAACGTTTCTCTATCATGCCTTTGTTCTTTAACTTCGATCGCGATATCACGACATGTCACGATATCACCACGTTTCTCCATCGTGCCTCCGTTCTTTAGCCTCGATCATGATTTCACAACATTTCGTCCTCTGTGCCTTCTGCTCTCGGCTTTGGTCGTGATTTCGTGACATGTTGCGAAATTGCGACATATCATGATTTCACAACATTCTATCCTCTGCACCTTCTGCTCCCTGCTTTGGTCGCAATTTTGTGACATGTCACGAAATCGTGACCTGTTGCGATTTCACGACATTCTGTCCTCCATGCTTTCTGCTCCCTGCTTTGGTCACGATTTCGTGACATGTCACGAAATCATGACATGTCATGATTTCATGACATTCTATCCACCGCATCTTCTCTCTCCTATTTTGGTCGCGATATCGTGACACTTTTTCTGTCATGATATCGTGACACATATTTTTCTTTGCAAAACACTTAGAAAAATTTGGTTGATGCAAGATTGCTCTGCTACCATCGGATGCTCCTGCATCAGACACCCGGGGTGGATTGAGAAGTGATCCTCACTTCTGATCTGTTAGAGGAAGACCTAGGTAGTCAACCTCTATTTTTGACAACCAAGTTACATCTTCTACAGGTCTGCCCTTCCACTTGATAAAATATTCAGAATACTATTTGTTCCTGGTGCTTTTGCCTTCACGAGTGTCTAATATTTCCTCGATCTCGTCTGTGGAAGGGATTGTGAGAGGAGTGAGCAGAATGCCTCCAAGAAGAAACCCTGGTGGTGGGAGAGGCATAGCGGCAGCAGAAGATGTCCAAGTCTTGCAGAGGTAAGTTCAGGCCCTGCAAGAAGAGCTACGTAGATGATTGGAGCCAAGAAGAGATGAAGGTAGTGAAGAGGAAGATGATGAATAAGAGGGCCTGCTTGAGGAAGAAGAAGTAGTAGATCCTGCACAAGCTAGACTATACAGAGCCATATCCCAGATTGGGAAGAGGCCAAATATGGAAAATCGCTATCAACCAAATCTGAATTTTCACGCAAAAAATTGGAAACACACTTTACAAGAAATAGAAACCCCAATGTTTCATTAAATAACTTGCAAAGGTTTACATTCACAGCTCACAGGATTTACAAAAACTAGCACATAGGCACAGTTCTTTCACTCTCTATTGCAAAGATTCCCTAACTTTGCAACTCTAGAAGGAAAACGCACTCCAAGCCGGTCCGAGTGGCCCTCTGCCTTCGACTCTACAACTCGACTGTGCAACTCTGCAACTGCAGGTTTTCCAACCCCTTGTGCATGGCTCGGCTTGCCCTTTTATAACTTTTGCGTGACTCTTCATCTTCCATCTGGCGGCCCTTTGATTCAATTTTTGCCATGATTGTTCGTCTTCATTTGCTCCATAACTACAATCTGTAACATCCTCTATAACTGGCACAATGACTTTCGTTAACTGTCGCACTATTGTTCCATAATGGCCTCTGAAGATGCCACTTGTCACTCTATAACGACCTCCAAAAATGCCACCTGTCACTCTGTAACGGCCTTCAAAAATGTAGCTTGTCACGATTTTGTGACATCTTCTTCCTCTACCTCTTCCTCTTCTCTTCTGGTAGCGATATCACGACATGTTGCAATATCACGACATTTTTGCTCCATCGCCTTCTCTCTCCTCTTCGAGTCGTGAAAACCTGACATGTCACGATATCGTGACATCTTTCCTCTCCTGCTCATCCTTTTCTCTTTCGGTCACGATATCGTGACATCACGACATTTTTCTTCCTCGCCTCCTTTCTCTTCTTTGGGTCACGATAACGCGACATGTCGCGATAACGCGACATGTCGCGATATCGCGAAATCTTCCTGTTGTGCCTTCTCTCTCCACTTTGTGTCACGATATCGCGACACTTTTTCTATCGCGATATCGCGACAATTTTCCCACTGGCTTCTCTCTCTCCACTTTATGTTGTGATATCGCGACACTTTCTCTATCGCGATATCGCTACAATTTTCCTCCGCACGTTCCCTTTCCTCTTTTCGATCATGATATCGCAACATCTTTTCTTGTCGCAATATCATGACATATTTTCCTCTCACCTTCTCCTTCTTCTTTGGGTCGTGATAACGTGACATGTCGTGATATCTTTACATCTTCTCTTTTGCTTTCTATCTCCTATTTTTGGTCGCAATATCATGACACTTTTTCTATCGCGATATCGCGACACTTTTTCTGTCGCGATATCGCGACATGTCATGAAATCGTGACATCTTCTTTCCTTAGCCAATTTTTCAAAAATGGATCTGCTGCCAGTGGATGCTCCTACATCAGACACCCAAGGTTGATGGATAAGTGACCTTCACTTCTAGGCTATTCAGTCACCGCCTTCTGCAACATCTCCAAACATGCACCTGCCTCTGTAGTCTACTTCAACTCCATCTTCTGGCCATCAAAATAATTTTTACCCTCTACCAAATAGGTTTTGGTACTGCTGCACACCTTTTCGTCCACTGTCTTCAATGGCTTCAACTTGTGGCGCACTCCATCTTCTCTTCCACTAGTTATTTCACCCTAGCCTCTATTTCTTAGTTGATCCTCACGCCTTCTGCGCAGCTCCTCTCACAGGGCTTTCACTTGCCTCTGCAAATCTCTTCTGAGCAGCTCCTCTTGCAGGGCTTGCACTTGCCTCTGCAAAGATCTAAATGTCTATAACTATGAATCTTTAGATCTCATATCTCTCCCACCACCATGGTTTCTTTGTGGAGGCATTCTTTTGCACTTTCTTCTCACAATCCTTAACCCCAGATCCTGGTGCAAGCTGCCTCACATTCGGTGCTCTGCTTACATGCTCAGAATCTTCTGGCTCTGATAGCACTTGATGAAGAATAGATCTAGCATAGAATAGAGGACAAAGAAACAAGAGCCAAATTTCTCATTGTATAGCTTCAGAAGAATTTACAGTAAACATACAACAACAATCTGTGGTAAGCCAACCCCCTCTCATTACAATTTTTGGGTTTTTATCGAGGCCTCGACCCTCTGCGTTTTCAAAATTTCCATGATTTGCAACTACCACCTGGATCAATACTGGAAAGTTGCATTGATGGGACTTTGGTTGAGGTGCGCGATTGACCACCATAACCACCAGAATATTCTTTTGGAACTGCTGCTTCGTTGTTAGTTGCCATAAATGTGTCTCTAGATATAGTGCACGAGTGGCCGACATGCTTGTTGGAATCTTCCTCTGAGACTGATGCTTCATTTTCTCGTGCATGAGTGGCCAACCTGTTTAGTGGGATATTCTTCTGAGACTACTGCTTCACTACTGCTAGCTTACCATGCATGAAGGAATGCATTTATGAAAGCCTAGAGTGCATGTTTTTCTTTTGGTCGTGATTTCATGACATGTCACGATATCACGACATGTCGTGATATCACTTCAATTCTCCTCTATGCTTTCTCTCTCCTACTCTGGTCACAATGTCGTGACATGTTGTGATATCGCAACATTCTTTCCTTCACGCCTTCCTGCTTCTGCCTTGGTCATGATATTGCGACATGTCGTGATATCACAATGTATTTCCATCGCATTCCCGTTCTTCTGCTTTGGTCACGATATTGCGACATGTCATGATATCACAATGTTTCTCTATCGTGCCTTCGTTCTTTAACTTCGATCGCGATATCACGACATGTCAAGATATCGCTACGTTTCTCCATCGCGCCTCCGTTCTTTAGCCTCGATCATGATTTCATGACATTTCGTCCTCTATGACTTCTGCTCTCGGCTTTGGTTGTGATTTCGTGACATGTTGCGAAATTGTGACATATCGTGATTTCACAACATTCTATCCTCCGCGCCTTTTTCTCCCTGCTTTGGTCGCGATTTCATGACATGTCACAAAATCGTGACATGTTGCGATTTCACGACATTCTGTCCTCCATGCTTTCTGCTCCCTGCTTTGGTCACGATTTCGTGACATTCTATCCACCGCATCTTCTCTCTCCTATTTTGGTCGCGATATTGCGACACTTTTTCTGTCATGATATCGTGACACATATTTTTCTTTGCAAAACACTTAAAAAAATTTGGTTGATGCAAGATTGCTCTGCTGCCATCGGATGCTCCTGCATCACATTGAGTGTAGAGAACAAAATACCCCCACGGTTCACCCCACAAAGGTTCCCTCCTTGTAGATCCAATCTTTGTTTGGAATCATACGTAGTAGGGCAGTTTTCTCCCTCTACAATACCATATGCAAGTGTAGTTAGAAAGATGATGTACGCAATGATATGTACAAGACCTGACTTAGCTCATGCAGTGGGAATTATGAGAAGATTTATGTCAAGTCTAGGCAGAAAACATTGGATAGCCATGAAGAGGATATTTTGATATTTATAACATACAAAATGTTATGATTTGTTATCAGTATATGAGAGATAGCTAGTTGAAGGTATATAGATGTTGATTTTTTAGGTGATGTGGATGGAGTAAAATCCACATGTGCATATGTATTTGAACTATATAGAGGGGGTATTATCTAGAGAAGCAAGAAGTAGGAGGTTGTTGCATAGTCAATAATAGACTAAATATATTGCAACAATAGAGTCTTGTAAGGAAGCAGTATGGCTAAAATTTCTATGTGCAGATGTTGGTGTGCAACAGGGCCCAATTCCATTATGGTGTGACAACAAAAGTGCTATAGACCTTGTTGTCAATCCAAAATTCCATAGCAAGACAAAGCACATTAGGGTAAAGTTTCACTTCATTAGAGAAATGATTGAAGAAGGTGAAGTAAATATAAAAAAGGTAAATACCGATGTGAACATAGCTGATGCCTTGACAAAGATAGTAAATAATTAGAAATTTAATTGGCATCGATACCAAAATGGTATAAGCACTTGGATGCAGTAGTTGCCAAGTGGGGGATTGTTAATATTGACAACTACTATGACATTGAAGTTGCAACTGATTTTATGGGTAGTTGTTCACAAAATAGAAATTTAGGGTTTCCAGGACAATATAAAAATAATATATTTTAGGGTTTTTTAGGGGAGGATCATCCTTATATATTTTAGGATTTTTGGAGCAACTATCCTGGGTTCATGTATGCAATTATTGTGTTGAAGGAAATACAATCTTTCTCTGTGGCCTGCAATCAGTGTTAATTCTTTTGTTTATGCATGTTTTGATTTCCCTTCTATAATATTATTTTTCTCTTCAGTGCATACATTTTTTAGTTCTTCTTTATCTAGTTATTTATTTATTTCTTCTATGCATATCTTCTTTGCCAACATGAAGGATCTCCACTAACGCAAACACACTTGTCACTATAATAGGACAAACTAGGAGAAACCAACTGACACCATGTAAAAATATAGGTATTTTACCCCAATCCTAATATAAAATGTGAGATAGACATATATGAACACTATGGTAGTCAATCATATTCATCCACTATCGTAGGGGGCCTAGGGTATGCCAACCTATACTACTAATGATACAAAAGTACATATTTTCAAATCTAGCTCATGCCCTATCATTGATGATGGATGCATTATTCCACAAATCATACCCACCATGATGAGAAAAAGAAAGATGAAAGCAAAAAATGATGCATTATATACACATTATAGCTTACCTTACGATACAAAGATCCCATAAAAAAGAAAGTCATTGTTTCCTCACTACAACAGGGTTTGCCACTGTAGTATCAGTGAGCGTTGTTCAACAAGGAACACTTACCACTATAAGGAGACACCAAAATGATAGAAGTAATTATATATGGGCTAAATACACACTATAAATTACCCTAGGGAAGGGAGAAATCATGGAAAGGAAAGTCATTAGGCCCATACTATAATGGGCTTCACCACTATAATATTCGATCAAGTGCATTGTTCAAAAAGACACACTTGCAACTATAAGGGGACACCGAGTGATTGATTGAGTGATTTTTTTTGTGCTCGTATTTTGTTATATAAAATTTAAAGGAATGTTTTTGTATCGCTCCAAATTTTTTGCATCCCTACCTTCAGGCTATTGGATCCGTGCCCGGAAGGAGGATGGGAAAAGGATGTCGCGGTACCTCGGACTGAGAGGACTTTGCGAAGGTCCCGCCTCTCAAGGGAGGTGTATTTTGATGATTTTTCGATGGATGGTGGGTTCACCAGGAAACATTTAACGGCAGTTTCCACGCCTAGGTTTTGGAATGTGTTTAAATGTGTTCATTTTTAACCTTAAGCATTCATATCCTAGGTTTGGCCGAATGAATCTAGATTAATCTATATGAAAATGCAAGTTCAATGAATACAGAAAATAGATTTAAAGACAGAAAAATAGAGAGATTACAGAATACAAATGAGGAATACCTGATCCGGATGTCTGAAGAAGATTCTGATGTTGAAGCAGTCTGGATCGTCTGAGATTCGACAGAATCATCTGCAATCAGACAAGATCGTCTAAGTCGGACGAATTCGTCAGAGACCTGCAAAACCGAAAATAGATGCAAAATACAAAAAGTGCTACAGTGCTAATAGAGGGAAATGATATAAAATGGCAGCAATGTTATCAAACTAGAACTTAAACACAGAGACAGAAATGAATCGTGCTAATTAGATGATAATTAGGATTTAATTATGCACTTAATCTAAATGGGTGAACTCCAAATGCAAAATGACATAAAACACTGAATAGACTATCTAATTTGCAGAATAAAATGACAGAGAAAAGGTTGAGAAATGCAAACTTTAGACGTGATTGCCTTAATACGGATTGCAGTCGAGATCGTCTCGCATCAGTACGAAATCGCCTCGAATTCGACAGGTTCGCCTCCGATCTGAACAGGTTCGTCGACGACGATAGGTGCTGGCTCCGGCTGAAAAACAGTGATGTACCTGCAACAAAATTGATGTGGAACTAGTGCAAATGGAAAATAGGGATGTTTTAACGTGAATGGAGTTAACTTGCAGAGAATTTCGGCCAGGGGTTGGGAAGGGAAAATCCTAGAGACTAAATAGGCTTAGGGGAGTAGTTAGGAGGTTGGAGATCATCCCAATTTGGGAGATCTCCAACGGGGGGAGGGTCCCAACGGCGCGGACACGCTTCTACCCAGATTGGAGACCCGTTGGAACAGATTCCAACTTTGCAAAATCAGTTTTGCGACAAGATCGTCCGGACGTCCTAGTCCGGACGAAATCGTCAAATGCAGGGCGATATCGTACGATCGGCGACGATATCGTCAAACGGTCAAAACAACCTCTAAAAATGGCGCAGAAAAGGGGAAACGGATTTCTCGACGGTTAACGGGCGGTTTGGGAGGTTAAATTTGAATTTTAAATTATTTACTAAGGTGAATGTAATTATTGTAATTTTATTGCGCCAATTTTAGGGTGCTACATTTTGCCCCCTCTTTAGCGAATTTTTCGAAGAAAATGCGTTAAAGATGAGTTCTTCTCGATCTACGAGAAAGCAAAAATTATTCCCATTTTTAGGCGACGATTCTTGGTCGAATCGTACGACAACTTACTATGGTGCCCCCTCCGTGTTTTTACCCAAATCGAACGTTTGAGGTAAAAACGCGGAAAAGAAAAAAAATTATTTTTGAATAAAATTAAGAAAAATAGGGTAAAACCCTAATTCATTTTCTGAGTTTTAGAGCTCTGAAGCAAAAATGGTGGAGACGACGCACAGATCGACAGAGGTCCGGCGCGGTCTACGGGTAAGAGTCCAGACTGATCTAGAATGCTTTAATTTAACTTTACATGCTTTTTAGGTAGATTTTAGATGATTTTTGAGCATCGCGGCCATTTTTGGGCCGTCGACGTCGTCGGGATGAAATCGTCCCGATTTCGACGAAATCGTCTCAATTTCGGCAATTTCGCCCGTGGGCGAAATCGTCGAAAAAGGGACGATTTCGTCAAATTAGGGACGATTTCGAACTGCGAAATCGGAGACGATTATGCTCAAATTTGGGACGATATCGTCCAATAGTGGGCGATATCATCAATTGCACAAAATTGAATTTTTAACTTGCATTATTGATTACTTGAATTGTTGATTAATGATTGTTTATTGTTTTGTTGTTTATGTTTGCAGAGAGGATTACTAAAGAGCAGGGAGTGGAAATACGACGGGTTGAGAGATGACTTGGCCGCTCTCACACGGGCGAGAGCGGGATCGGCGGCACGAGCCGAGCTTACTGCATGTGGCAGAGATGCCACAAGTTTCTACAGACATGGGGCTACTGACGGCCCTAGCAGAGAGGTGGTATCCGGGCTCTTCATGTTTTCGGCTACCTACAGGGGAGATGACTCCCACTTTGGAGGATGTATGGAGGATTATGAGAATCCCCATACAAGGACGGCTCATTACACCTATGGCCAATCAGGGCCGCGCTATGGGACGACTGTGCGGTGACCCGAGCTTCGCCCTAGAGAAGGGCGGAGTTAACATCGAGGCACTACGCCAGATGCCTAGGGCATCTACACTCACACGGGTTATGGTTGGAGTAGTTGGTGGACTTCTGTTGTGCCACCAGAGCGGGTGCGGGGTGTCGTGGATGCTCACAGATGTGATCTACGATATGCGGGACCACGGGTACAGGTTCTCATGGGGCAGTTTTGTTCTATGTCGATTGTACAAGATCCTATATGGGGTCGTGTACAAGGGCGATCGATGTCTGGTTATGACATCGCTACTACAGGTTTGGTGCTGGGAGCACATTGCGGTGCGGAGGCCGGTAGGGCTTCCTCTGATAGGGGTTGACGGGGAGAGGCCCCGAGTCTTCTATTGGTGGCTCCGGAGAGGGGCACGGCGACGGATCGACCTGCCGATGTCCCGGAGGCTACTAGATGACTTAGTCCCGGACCAGATCACCTGGAGGCCATGGAGGGAGCATCCAGGGTGGCCGGAGGATGGACGGGGAGTTGGCTCGCGTTAGGCGAGTTTGTTGGCTGAGGATGGAGAGGGGAGAGGTGGAGCTCCATAGGTACGATCGAGTTTTGAGGTAGTTCGGTCTACAGCAGGGGATCCCATCCCTCAGAGATTACGAGTTTTCTCGGACTATCCGGGATAACACTACGGTTAGCGGGGCTCCCGACATGCAGCGGTTCTGGAGCCGGGACACGAGATGATGCCCCCATCTAGCCAGTGGATGGGGACGACGTAGGAGTAGCCGATGGCTACGATGCCTAGTACGTAGGCATCCGCCCTCCTCGGATGACGAGGGCACAGGGTCCGATCCATGCGGTTGTGCGTCGGATAGGGAGGCGGTGCCAGGCGGTGATGGAGGCAGCCCAGGGTCACGGCGGGAGAGAGGCGAGGAGGCCACAGGCACGGGAGCGGCCGCGGTAGAGAGAGAGGGAGAGGAGGGAGGTGAGACCCCCATCTCCATAGAGGCCACCATCGCCCGATAAGGGCAAGGGTGTGGACACAGGAGAGAGTAGCGAGATGGCTACTCTTCGGGCGGAGAGAGATCATCTGTAGGCCTAGGTGCAGACGCTACAGGATGTGGCTGCACAACATCGGGCTGAGGTGTCACAGCTACGGGATGAGATTGCATGCCTCAGGGCATGGGGCGGAGGGGCGAGCTCTAGGGAGTTGACATGGGCTATCGCCCAGCTGACATTCTATCAGACTTTATACTTCTAGCTGGTGCCGGAGGATAGACTACCCATGCCAGCTAACATCGCAGATCCGATCAGGATCGGGTCATCGAGGACCACGTCCCGATCGAGGACGAGGACTACATAGACTACGATGGGGCCACCTCGTCCACCTCAGGGCGGGGGAGGAGATGAGGCAGAGAGCTCGAGGGGCTCTCGAGGCTAGAGGGTGGGATACTGACATTGTATTATATTTGTTTTTGTTGATAGAGGATTGAGTATGCCGAGGTACAGTTGTGGCATACCAATCCAGTTTTGATGATGTACATATATTTGTGATATATATAGATGAGATATTTTTGATCATATGACTTGTGTCTTGTGTATTTTTATGATGCTTTTAATGTTTTGATTGATTGATTTGATAATTGGATGTAATTATGTCATTGGAGATATTATAATTTGAATGTCATGCGGTGATATTTTAAATGAAATAATCTGATGTAACAAATTGATTTGTTGTAATGAAATGTAAAAATAAAAAGAGACTTCTAACAATAATTTCAAAGGACATTGTCGCTATTATAGACCATTTCATGGAGTCGTTGCTCACTCGGTCGTCAAGCTAGTCCCATTTATAGAAATATTGTTAAAAAGTAAAAGAGTGCTTAAGAAACTGTCTTAAGACTTTGGTGCAATAGTGCAAATGATGATGATGATGATGGTTTGTTTTCAGATTTTCATAAAAAATGTTTGTGCATGAAATGATGTTCAAATGATTTTTGCTAGGCATAAATTCCTAAGTGTGATAAAATTTTTGGATAATTCTTTAGGAATTATACCATCATTGCAAAAGGTTGACATAATGACATGAAATAATGAAAATGTGTTTGCTTTTGAAAAGCATAATTTGTGTAAAATAATGATTTAAGTCATATGGTTTTCATGATTTTTAATAAATGGGGAATAAAATTGTTACAATGGTTTGCGCTAGGCATAGAATATGTAGGTATAGACTTATACCATCATCGCGAAAATCCAAAAAAGATAGTTTTATTGCATGATTGATTTTTGATGAACAGAAAATATGAAAATGAGGACTTGCGCTAGGCATAAAATTCCAATTTTGGTTTTGAAACTATACCATCGTCGCGAAAGTCAACCAGATATATATGTTTATGTTTTGTGTAGTTTGAAAGAAATTTTTTTTTTGATTTTTCTATTATATAGTTGTCTTTATAGTAAACAATTGTACTTGATTTATTCCAAACAAGTTGCAAAAATAATATTTCAAATTATTTTGAAGACAAAAGTTAGATTTATAAGGAATCCCATGTGCATATGTGAATTCATTTCCGATCTTGATTTATCATAATGATACACAAAATCTCTCAAATACAAATGTGTGTGCAATTGCATTGTTCATTTACCGAGTTTTGAGCAAGATAATATGATACAAGTGATTTGAAGAAACCAAATAAGTGTTCATTAACCATGATGTAGATGCATATAACCATACTAGGCTACTATGTAGGTCGGATTATCAAGAGCTAGCTAATCCATAAGCGAGACATAGGTCTGTACAAAAGAAGGTCGCTAATGTGACGAGACATATCACCACGCTAGGAGTTACCCAAGGCCAAGCGAGGTTGGGCACAAACCACCTGTTATGGGGCTTACCTCACAGTTTTCGAATAATTGAGAATTCCAGGGATTCAAGCTCATCAACCCTTCTTTTCTTTTCAAAGGGTAGGGAAAGGGATTTTATTGCTTTCTTGCTTTCTTTTGAACTTTGCTTATTTTTTTGTTTGTATTTCTTTTGCTTGATAATGCTTGGAACATTGCTGAAATAACATTTTTCTTTTCTCTTTTTTCTTTTTCTTGAACTTTTCTTTTCTTTTTCTTTGCTAGGGATACTTGCTCAGATTAGCTGTAGAGCAAGGGATTTTTATTACAGGTAGGGGTGAGCTTGTCCTTTTGCCAATTCTCAAAGATTCTAGACCATGTGCATGATAGGATAGCGGGGAAACTTTTCGCTCAAGAAATCAGTTCTACTATGTAGCAAAACATGGAAATTACAAATATAATCATTTTATTGTGAAAAGATGTGCTTGGTTTAAGTAAATAACAAGATCAATTCTCTATGCTCAAACTTTATTTAATTGAATTTTGTGAACTTTGATATAAGAGAGATTAGTAATCATGCCAGATAAAATCAAGATATTTATTTGTTGTGAGTGTGCAAGTGAGGGATTCAAAATAAATGCTAATTTATCCAAAAATAATTTGAAACATATAACTGCAATAATTGTAAGAAAATATAGATGAACACTTTTGAGAAAGTTTTTGAGGATGTTGACTCTCTCTTTCTTCTTTATTTTATTTGGTTTCGAAAGAGTCAAGCATATAGTTGTTATTATATTTTTATCATTATTTTGATTTTTGGTTTTATTTTTGTTTTTGAGCAAAAAATTTAACAAGTGCCTTAAATAAATGCAATAGATAGTTTTGAAGATTTTGGATGATTATGAATATTTTTGATGTTTTTGGATTTTTATAAATTTGAAAGAAATATAAGATAAATTTTTTGAAAACAATTATATACAAGGATGAAAAATGACCAAATTTATGCATAGTAACGTTTAAGATGCAAAATATTCATGGGTTCTTTAAGTTCTTTACCATCTAAGGTAGATAATTTATATGCTCCTGATTCAAATTTAGCAGTAATAATGTATGGTCCAAGCCAGTTGGGCTCAAATTTACCTTTAAGGTCCTTAGTTGCATTAGTATTTTTTTTGAAGATTTTGAGGATTTTGATTTTTTTGTATTTTGATTTTAATTTATGAATTGAAATTGGTGGTATATACAAGATGATCTATATACACTATACAAGGTTATTTGAGTATAGCATGTCTAAGGTTGCTTCAAAATCAAAGGAGGTTTTGAAGGATAATCTGGTTGAGGTGAAGGTAAGAATAGAAGGTGATGAATAAAAGGTAGTGATAACAAAAGCTTTGTTATAATGTAGAATAATGTAGCAAAAGATTTGACTTTTATATGTGTAAAATTGATCATGTTACAAAATAAAATATTAGAAGGATAAGAAAGTTCTTCATTCTTATCACTATATTCCAAGTCTTGATAAGATGGAGAAAGTATATGTGAAAGATATGCATGGGTGTTATTTGGTAAACAAGGATGATCATATATGGATGAAGAAAAGTGATGGATAGAAGATAATTGTGACAATAGAGAATGTATAGAACTTGATGTTTCAACCGTTAAATATTCTTCAAATGGTGTTGGGTCATTATGTATGGTAACAATTTTATTTGCAATTTCAAACTTCAAACATTGGTGAAGAGTGGAAGGGAAAACCCTCATCGTATGAATCCAAGGACTCTGGAGAAGTAGGTTGTAAGGTGAAGGGCAATATGCCACATAAAATAAAGTATCCAGGATCTTGGATCCAATATTAAAGGGAGAAATTATACTACCTTGAGCTTCTTGAATTTCATTGTTAAAAGATTTTATAATAACATTTGATTCATTAAGATCTTCTTCCTTTGATTTGAGTTTTTGGAATAATTGATAAGTGCATAAATTAAGAGAGGAGTCATTATCTAGCATGATAGTTTTAATAGAGGTTTCTTTACTAGATCCGATAATATAAAGATAGGAGTCTTCTTGTGGAGTAGAGGAAGGAATATCCTCATCATAGAATGAAATATGGTTAACCTCAAGAGGGTTTACACCATTAATTATGTTCTTAGAGAAAATATGATGAGGAACAAATTGTTGGCTAGGTATTTTGAACAAAATTTCCTTGTGATAAATTTGTAATACTTCTAAAAGGGATATCTTTGCTTGAGGATTAATCACTTGTTGTTGGCTATCAAAGTGGATTTCAGATTGAGATTTTGATTCTAAAGATGAGCTTTCTATGCTTACATTCCATTTTGGATCATTCTCTAGAGTCAAAGATAGTTTTGAAGGTTGGTCAAATGAGGAATCCATATCTTGAATATCAGATTGAGTTGATTGAACTTGAGGTTGCTCATTTGTAGTTTTTGTTACAATATTAATAATATCATCATGATGGGACACATTAACATGCAATATTTGATTGGTTTCTTGTTGTTGATAATTGAATAGGGGTTCTTGGGAGATCTCCATGTCTTGATTGATTATTGGTATTTGTTGTGTAGGAGTTTGATTGTTTACTGGAGATTTATAATCAGTTGTAGATTGTAATTCCTTTATATTAAAAAGACCCTTATCAATCAAATCTTGAATTGCACATCTTAAATCTTTACAATTTTGTGTCATATGTCCATCTACTCTATGATATTCACAATGTAGCTCAGGTTTAAACCAATCTGTTGTGGTATCAGGTTGTCTTATGGAAGGGAGTTCAATCTTATTTGTGTCAAGTAAATGCTTGAGAATTATATCCATTGGTTGATTGAGCTTAGTAAATTTACGTGATGAAGGTTTTTGAGAGGTTTTTGATAAATGCCTTAGGAATTTTGTCATAAAAGGACCTAATGGTTTCTCACCTCTACTTTCTTTATTATGGGTAGAATGATGACAGGAAGATTGTGAAGTATGATGTGAGTGCATGGTAGGATTGGAAGAATAAGTATTTTCTTGTTGAAATGGATGTGTTGTATTGAAAGAAGAGTATTGAAAAGGTGGTGGAGGATTATATGTGGATTGATAGACATAATATGGATATATGGGAGAATAGATAATATCGTTATGAAGAGGATTGGCAAAGGGATTGTTTTGTTGGGTTATGGATGAAAAATGAGAAAAGTGTGATGGAGGTGGTGTTGAATAGGGATGAGGTTGGTCATAATCAACAAATGTATTTGGCTGAATTCTTCCAACATTACTAATGGGCTCATATTGATTTGAGTAAAAACTCATGGTTTCTTTAGTACTTCTAAAAGTAATATTTAGCATCTACTATTTAGAATTGAATCTAAAACATACAAACTTGAAATGATGATTTTGTTTTTGTTTTTCTTGTATACATATATATATTTTTGTTTTTGTTTTCAAAAGGTTTACAATGCATTCACGTCGGGTTCACCAAAATGTATCGCTCCAAATTTTTCGCATCCCTACCTTCAGGCTATTGGATCCGTGCCCGGAAGGAGGATGGGAAAAGGATGTCGCGGTACCTCGGATTGAGAGGACTTTGCGAAGGTCCCGCCTCTCAAGGGAGGTGTATTTTGATGATTTTTCGATGGATGGTGGGTTCACCAGGAAACATTTAACGGCAGTTTCCATGCCTAGGTTTTGGAATGTGTTTAAATGTGTTCGTTTTTAACCTTAAGCATTCATATCCTAGGTTTGGCCGAATGAATCTAGATTAATCTATATGAAAATGCAAGTTCAATGAATACAGAAAATAGATTTAAAGACAGAAAAATAGAGAGATTACAGAATACAAATGAGGAATACCTGATCCGGATGTCTGAAGAAGATTCTGATGTTGAAGCAGTCTGGATCGTCTGAGATTCGACAGAATCGTACGCAATCGAGACAAGATCGTTCGAGATCGACGAATTCGTCGAGAGACCTGCAAAATCGAAAACAGATGCAAAATACAAAAAGTGCACGGTGCTAAGAGAGGGAAATGATATAAAATGGCAGCAATGTTATCAAACTGGAACTTAAACACAGAGACAGAAATGAATCGTGCTAATTAGATGATAATTAGGATTTAATTATGCACTTAATCTAAATGGGTGAACTCCAAATGCAAAATGACATAAAACACTGAATAGACTATCTAATTTGCAGAATAAAATGACAGAGAAAAGGTTGAGAAATGCAAACTTCAGGCACTGATTGCCTTAATACGGATTGCAGTCGAGATCGTCTCGCATCAGTACGAAATCGCCTCGAATTCGACAGGTTCGCCTCCGATCTGAACAGGTTCGTCGACGACGATAGGTGCTGGCTCCGGCTGAAAAATAGTGATGTACCTACAACAAAATTGGTATGGAACTAGTGCAAATGGAAAATAGGGATGTTTTAACGTGAATGGAGTTAACTTGTAGAGAATTTCGGCCAGGGGTTGGGAAGGGAAAATCCTAGAGACTAAATAGGCTTAGGGGAGTAGTTAGGAGGTTGGAGATCATCCCAATTTGGGAGATCTCCAATGGGGGGAGGGTCCCAACGGCGCAGACACGCTTCTACCCAGATTGGAGACCCGTTGGAACAGATTCCAACTTTGCAAAATCAGTTTTGCGACAAGATCGTCTGGACGTCCTAGTCCAGACGAAATCGTCAAATCCAGGGCGATATCGTATGATCGGCGACGATATCGTCAAACGGTCAAAACAACCTCTAAAAATGGCACGAAAAAGGGGGAAACGGATTTCTCGACGGTTAACGGGCGGTTTGGGAGGTTAAATTTGAATTTTAAATTATTTACTAAGGTGAATGTAATTATTGTAATTTTATTGCGCCAATTTTAGGGTGCTACAGTTTCCTTGGTGTTCCAGTCACATAAGATATAGGAGATGACATGTGTTGAACTAGGGAATTTTGCTTTATGGGACTTAAACAAGGTACTTACAAAAGAAATACTTTAAAGAGATCATGGTGTCCCTTATAAGCAAGAGTGACACCATAACAAAAACCAAAAAAATCACAAACAAATTCCACAACAATAAATGCCACTAAAATCGGATGTAAAATACCAAGCAACGAAGCATCGATACAAAAATAGACCAAAATAAGATAGAAATATAATTGAAGAGGTAAAGCAACTAAGATGGTCACTTTAAGGGTGATCATGGTTAAACAAGGAAACCACTAAAAATAATAGAGCCAAAACTAGCAGAAGGAAATGGAAAATTGGATGATGAAGATCGTCACTTTAAGGGGCAGTCATGATCATAACTAGAAGAGAAAACAAAACACATAGAAATGTGCCAAATTGAATAATGTATAGGACAAATGTTCACAACAAACAATCAAAATAGTTAAAGCATAAAACAAGGCATCCAAGTCAAGAGACAAAACAAGAAAATATGAAGACTATATAGACATACTAGAAAGGACTACGCATAAAAGTGTTTGACATGCATGGAATTGGTGGATTCATCCAACTCAACTCCATCCATTATTTGCAATTTTATTTCCTTAGATTCAAACAACTCTTTGACAATATATGGACCAAACCCTTTTCATACAAACTTGTCCTTGCACTTCGTATGCACATTATCAGGCTTAAGGAAAAGGTCCTTGATTTTAAAATCATGATGACAAAATTTCTTATTATATTATTTGGCAACACAACTATTATAGGCTCTATTATAATCAAGATCACTAGGTGATTCTCATAAAGAGTAGTAAATTCAAAATAATGAGCCTTCCTATACTCCTTATGGCACTTATCATGACAACAATTTTTTCAAAGAAACATGCTAAGGCAATTCAATTTTAAGTCACAAAATGACTTTAGTATCATAGAGCAAAGAAAAGGGGGTCATCCCTATAGATGTCTAAATATTGGTGTGATATTCTCACAATGTGGGATATAAATTTAAGTATCAATATTTATTTTATTTTTAACCAAGTTTTTCAAAATATTGACTAAAAATTTAATACTAGATTCAACTTGATCATTCCCTTGTAGATAGTAAAACATAGAAAAAGATGCTAAATCCCTAATTGAGAAGTCAAATATTGCATTTCTTTGTTTTTGAAAGAGGTAATATTATCTAAAATGAGAGTATATGGGACACCTAAGTGACACACAATTTGATTAAAAATAAACTTAGATACGATGAATGTCATTTGATTTGTCAATGGCATAGCTTTAACCTATTTTGTAAAATATTTTGTGGTTATGGTAATAAATTGTGCCCATCCAAGGACAAGAAAGAAATAGGTCCAACTAGGTCAAGGCCCTAAGTGGATATGCCAAGGAGATTCAATTGGGTGAAGAACCTAGGTAGGGGCATGCATTTTTTCTTTGTGGAGCTAACATTTATCACAACATTTAACATAGTTATTGGAATCAACTTCCATTTTTAGCCAAAAGTAACATATTCTTAGTGATTCATGAGTTGTGGAATGACCACTAAAGTGACCTCCATAGTTACCACTATGAACATCAAAAATAAATTTAGGTATCTCATCTCCAATAAGTCATCACAAGAGAACAAAATTTGGATTACGATAATTTAGGACTCCACCAAGGACAACATATCTAAATGCCCTCGTACGAATGTGAACATATCGCTTAGCATTTATTGTGGGTGGGTAGGATTGATCATCAAGGAAGCATAAATTATTGCTATACCAAGGATCACCAAGAGGTATTTCAAAATCAATAGTATTGGCCTTAATTTTATGCACATATATTGAAACATCAATGATAGAAATTATAGGTTCATTATGAAATTTTACCACAAAATTATTTTTAGAGATATTTTCATATGGTATGAATTTACTAGTCGAGGAGGCCAGTAAATTAGCCTCAACATTTTTCCCCTTAGGAGAATACCTAATGGTAAAGGACTTGGAAACATTGATCAAATTTGTAGTCACTTGGTGGTAAGGGATCAAATGGGGAGATTTTACAACATAATCATTGATAATATCTGAATCATGATGAGAATCATTTAACACTTTGATTTTTTTAAGATTCATATATTGGGTAATTTGTAATCCTAAAATTAGAGCCTCGTATTCTACAACATTATTAGTAATTTTAGAAAAGCTCAAGAAAAAGTCCATAGGAACAATTAGTCCTATTGGAGACTTGAGAAAGATGCCAAATCCTACCCAAAAATCATTCCTTGCTCCATAAAAGTGAAGAATCCAAGTGTAAAACAATTATTGGGAAGAGGAAGGTATGCCAACCTTGGATTTATATTTTTCATGATGCCTCTTAGAAACCTTGCAAGACTCCAATAGGGCCTTTTCTTGCTTAGTAAGTTCATATGAAGCATACTCTTGAATAAGACCATAAATAATGGAGGAAGAAAACATGACAAATTCATGAGGACCATAAGATATTGAAATGATATCCTCATCATGCAATACCTCTTTTAGGGGTTGCTAAATGGGGTTAGAAGCTACAACCAATTGATCAACAATTACTTGGGATTTAACATGTTTCTATGTAACAATACAAAGATCAAATTCTTGCTTCATACTGATCCACTTTTCATATTGGGTATCAATAGGGATGCAAGGCTTTTGTAGTAGGTGTCTCAAGGGATTAGTTTCAATGACCACATAGGTTATCTTATACAACATATAATTGTGTTACTTCTCACATGCAAAATAAATAGCTAGTCAATATTTTTCCATGGGAGTGTACTAAGTTTTTTCACTAATATACTACATAAAAAACTCCTTATTGTTATCATCTTGTTAAGTAAGGACAACTTCAAATGAAACCGAGTAGCTAAAGTATATAGTATGAACGACTTATCCGGGTTGGGTAGGCAAAGAGTCAAGGTCTGTAAAAACAATTATTGAACTCTAGAAAGGCTTGTTACAACGTTCATCCCACTTGAATTTATCCCACTTGACTTCAACATATTTTATAAGAAAATGATTCAATGGATAAGCTTTAAAATCTAACTCATGGATGCATTGACTATTGGCTTCTACCTTACTAAAAAAGGATTTGATATCTTTATTAGTTTTGGGGAAGGCATAGTATCAATGGATTTGATCTTGTCTTGATCGACATCTATACCCCTATGAGACACCATAAATCCTAGGAGCTTACTACGGGTAACACCAAATACACACTTCTTGGGGTTAAGCCTAACATTATAGTGATATAATTACTCAAATATGGTATGAAGGTTAATCAGGTGGTCAACCTCCTCAGACTTATCCAAGAGATCATATACACAAGATTTCATAATATTTCCCATTAAGTCATGAAAAATAATTGTCATAGCCCATTGATAAGTAGCACCATTTTTTTTCAACCCAAAAGGCATGCCAACATAACAAAATTTTCTCCAAGGTGTAGTAAAAGTCATTTTAGTTTTATTCTTAGGTTTAATATAGATTTGGTTATATCCTAACTAGCCATCCATAAAGGGACAATATTTCATATCCTAATGTAGAATCTACAACAATATCAATAGGGGGTAAAGGAAATTTATCCTTAGTACAAGGGAGATTGATGTTTCTAAAATCATAGAAAATTTAAATAATATTATTTTATTTCTTTTTCATAGGCTTAATGCTAGATACCCACCCTTAATAGGCAATATGTTTGATAAAATTGACATCTAAAAAATTTTGATGTTTAATTTTGCATAGGTCTTGTATGAGAGAAGATAATTTCCTTTTGCTTTTGTTGCATAAGAGTGGAATCCTCATAATTAACAATGTTATGGATAACCAAATCCTTATCTATTTTAGGTATGTCAAAATATTCCCAAGCAAAGACATCTTTATACTCCTTAAGTAAAGTAGTAAATATGGCTTGCTCTTCGGTAGATAGACCTGCCTCTAAATTAACTAAGCATGGTTTCTTGGGGGTGCCTATGTTAATATGTATGGTATCCCTAACATTTATTACATTGCCTTCCTAAAAATGGTCTAGAATAGGGGGAATATTATCTAATTCAAAATTAATTTTGACCTAGTAAACATAATTAGACCATTTATGCCTTCATTATTTATGATTAGGCTCTTGAAGGAACCCTCTCTTATGATATTGCTAAGGAAGTATCTCTTCTATAGCATATAGTAAATATAAGATAAATTCATCATTAGGAAATTATAGAAGAAAGAGAACATTATCAGGAATTCATATTATTGGTTCTTCTACATGCCACTTGATCCTAAGCCTAGAGAAGATGTGAGCATGGGATTGAGAATTGAGAAATATAGGGATGTGCTTACTAGGGTATGGTATTATTTGCTTATAAAAATTCATTAAAGCTTTAATGACCATCCTAGTTTTTAATTCAATAGAAATATCAGCTTCATTCAGATGCCTTCTTAGACAAGAGGGTGTAGACTTAATCAAATCAATCCACTTGTCAACAACTTATCTAAACAAGAAAATATGTCTATATTTGAAAGCAGGATTGCAGGGATGGCAGGGAATGCTTGGGAATTCTCTATTTTTCTAAAATATATATGAATTAATATTTTCATATTTTAGTATGGTCATGGTTGCCAAGAAATATCCTAATAAATTTTAAATAGTTTAGGCACAATAAAGTTTCTATAGGTCAAGTAGTCATCAAATATTGAGAAATCAACAAGAACAAGACTAGAAATAATAGGAAAGTCAAAATTTATAAATATCACTACTTTTAAAGGCGTTCTTTGCATTGTTAGAAATTTTTTAATAGAAAATGAGTTGATAGTGGATTCTAGTTCAGGATAGGTTAAAACAATACTAGAATTAATGTTTCTAAAAATAGTGCAGTCAACATGACAATTTATGAAATTGATAGATTAATATTTTGTTAAATGCCTAGGCAAGAGAATAATTCCTATTTAACCTAACCTATGTAAATATTTTGAAGTAGAGATAAAAAAAATATTAGTTTTTCTATGCCTATCTAGCCTAGCTTTGTATAAAAATTCTAAAGTATACAACAGACAAACAAATTACTATTATTTATTGCACAAAAAGTTATATCAAGTTGACCATCACTATCATTTAAAAGAGGAACTTCCACTAAACCTACTTGATAATTCCCCACACCCACCTTATAAAGAGAAGTAGTAGAAGGAAAATTCTTAGTTTTAATGTTAAAGGCTTGATTCAAGTCATTGTATATATCACTTTCAGTTTCCTCCCCCATATTGTCATTATCTACACAAAATGTTACTTGTAGTTTAAAATCATACTCATGGGCTTGATGCAATTTAGAAAACCTTTGGTAAAATAAGATTTTATCTTCTCTTTGGTTGGTGAAAGATGCAAAATGCAACACCCAAACAATGCTTAAACATATGAAATACAAGGAAACACAAGAATACATAATAGAATAATTTTCATTGATAGGGGAAGCCTAGAAAATCCATTGTTTACAACTTGGATCCTTGAATCCTTTTGATACAATATTACAAGGGGTTAGGGTTCTCCAAAACCCTAACAAGCAAAGCTGTGATGTCTTCAAGCACGTATTTATCCCAATAGGGTTGAGTGCAATTTTTGATATCCAAGGCTGGGCCACTCCAAAATCTGATGTAGCACTTCAGATATGCACACAATGACACAACAAAAAAAGTTAGTAATACCTATGAGGGCTTCACAATGTGAGGCCCTCTATTAAAAATAATAAAACTTAACTAAGTGCTACAAATAGAGTGAACAAAAACAAAAGCACATGCATAAAAGTAACAAATAATGGATCTACTTTACTTACTTACTATGTTCTGATGTGAGATGTCTGATGCAAGTGGCTGGTGCGACGATGCCCTAGCATCATTTGAAGGCTAGGGGGATTTAGGAGTAATAACATAAAATGCTCACGAGTACTTGAATGATGTAGGAAATGCTCGTAGGTTCTTGGGGCTGAGGGGAAGGATTCTACATAAGAAGATTTGATGAAGCAAAAATGATGGCAACGATGATGAGGGGTTATGGCGAGTGAGGATGGTGGTAGAAATGATGCGAGGTGACTTAGGGCACTTAAGGATTTTGAGCACTTAAAGAGAGGATTTAAGGAAGTACAGGACTTAGGGAACTCAAAAACCTAGGGGTTGAGCCATTAAAATGGCTCCTATTATAATCCAACCTAGGGCATGCTAGGGTTTCAACTACACTAATCATATGGCTGAGATTAAAGCACATCTAAGGGTGGATATTAAATCAAGGGTGTGGCATTGATTGATGTAAATGGGTGATCGAGATTAAATGGAATTGGATGGCTGGGATTAATTCACTTAAATAAATACATATTTATTAAACATATATTAAAATATAATATAAAATACTATATTTTAAATATATATAAAATAAATATACATAAATAAATGTGAATAAAATGGCGGGAAATAGGGATGGTGGACAAATTGGTTATGTTTTGGTAGTGTAAATGGTGGGAAAGCATGGATGGAGGACAAATGACTAGTTTTGGTGTCTATAGTTGGGTTTCAACAATGGTGGAAATTTATCTACTACCTCTTGAGGAGGGATAGTAACAACATCCATATCAAGTTGATCATCTTCAAATTTATACCTATTTTGAGGGTATTTTAAGCAAAATTTTGGATGCATCTTGTATAAATTCCTTCTAGAAATCCACTAAGGTTCATCCATAAATAAAAAAGTTTTGTGTTTCAACCATAGAAGGAATAAAACAACTACCATGACTTGAAGGAAGAGGCCCTCAAGCATCTAGATATCATTATAAGATAATAAATTTATTATCATAGGTATACTTTACCACTTGACAAGCAAAGGAATCTATGACTCTCATCTTACTAGTTCAAGGTCTATATTATAGCATGTTATAACTGGTCTTAAATTCAAACACCATAAACTTAACTCTTACTTCCTTAGGTCCATCTAAATTTGGTAAAAAAATACAATCCATGGGATATTGAGGTTAACCATTATAAGCATAGCAAAAAATTCTAGTAGAAAGGATATTTTATCTAAGTATTTCAGTTTGTCTATCAAGGACAATGACATGACATAGGTACTGCTTCCTTCATAAAAAAAATCCCTACAATCACTATATTGTTATAAACTACAACTATCATCATGGTGGATCATCAACCCTTACTAAATAATCAGTAGCAATCATGTTTTTCAAAGGAAAATTGATAACCAAATAAAGACTAGTATGTGCATTAATATAAAGGTTTCATCTATAAGATTGAATATATAACACTTCATAAGGTCCTTGAATGGTAGGAATAATATTGATAATCTTTGGTATAGGTATTTCCTTCCCACCTAGTAGATCTCTTAATAATTCTAAGTATGATACCTTACAAGGAGTTGTACATAACTCTTAAACAATATCTCATGCTTTTGTTTTACTCATGATATGGCCATTGGGAAGGCAATTTCAAAGCTCAAGGAACAACGTCAAGCGCTCAACCTTCTATTTTTTTGTGATGCTTTTGAGGATATTCCAACCATTTCTATTATAGAGGTACCTTCTGATGTTAAGGTTGATTCTAAGGATGAGGACGTGGTGGAAATCATGAAGGAAGCCTACATCAAAGCCCAAAGGATGCACTAAAGGACGATGTGAAGGATGCCATGTTGGAGGCTACTGTTGCATCACCAATGCAGACTGACGTGCCCTTTAAGCTCTCTTCTTCATATGTTGTTCCTTCCTCTTGGAGGATTTTATTCTCTCTAAATCTATTGGTGGAATGCTTGTCAATTTTTGTTCCTTCCTGTGCAAGGATTTAGTCCTTTTTGGTTTTGCTGGCTGAATACCTCTTAGTTCTGGTTCCTCCTTTTGTTTCCTCTGAAGGTTTTCCTTTCTGTTTTGTTGTTGTAAAAGGTGTTGGGGCACCTTTCAAATGCCCCCATTTTAATAAAAATATTAAATTACCAAAAAAATTATTGCTCTCAATAGTGATTATTTGGGCTAGGTGATGTTCTATCTCTCAAGAGTTCCAATATTTCCAATTTAAGAAATGGTGATGGTTGTTCATTTAAAAAAAAAATGAAAGGTTCTTTAGATTGGGTTAAGGTATTCTTAGGAACATTTTACATAGTTTTATATGTTTTTGTATTTGTAACCAGATTCCAAATGATCAAGGAAGGGTCTGGAATATTATCAATAATATTTGTATTGAAAATTACTTGAACTAGTTCTTTTCCTTTGTCCTTTTATTTTTCTTCTTTAGAAGGTTGCTTTTTTTTATATTGAGGTGCACTCATAGTAAAAATAACACTCTTTGCACCTCTAAATATTGACATATTGAGACATATTTTTTTTACTACAAATGTATTCTCTATTTGGGCCAAGTTGAAAAAAAACTTGGTTAACTTGAGAGGTATTTTGAGAAGTACTAGATCCAAGATTTTGATTTTGACAAGTTTGACCGCCACCCTAGTTGCCTTGATTAGAATTGTATACCTTATTTTGATAGTTTTGTTGGTCACCTAATTAAATACTTAACCCTACGTTTGTTTTTGATTAGGATATTTTTGATCAAGGTTGGGGAATGGGGTGTTGTAGATACCTAGCATTTTATTGCAAGGATTGTTAAAATTTTTTTGGAGGCTCTTTTTCCTTTCATGAAATAAAGCAATCCTATCATTGTTAATTTTATCAATATTGAAATTAGGACCAAAGGCTTGCCTATGGCAAAAATTTCGTAAATATGTGCAAGTGGAATTATCATGACCATAGGTTCCATGCCAAAAGCAAAACTTGTTAGCAGCATGCCATACAAGAGTTTGAAACCTATCATTAATAATATAGTTTTTCAATTTGGGAGGTGGAAATTTTTTGAGAATATCTTCATGTCCATCGAGGCACATATTCTAGAGTTTTGGACCACCCATAGAGTTAGTTATCATGTGGAATGGAGCTCTATCTAGAGTATATTGGAAAAATACATTGCAAATCCCATCCCCTATAGCATTTTTGTTAGGGTTTTTAGGTTCAATGCTTTTTGGCCATCCTTCTTTTCCTAATGTTCAAGGATTTTAACAAAATGTATACCTTTTTCAAGGGAAGGTAAACCAGAAGGATTATATTCCTAGGTTTTAGCTTGAAAATATGGTTTAAGCTTTTTCACAAACATAATGGTAGCAACCTCTTTAGTTAAAGATATATTCACATGAAATTTGTTCTTTTCCACATTTTGTGGAACTCAATAAAAAACTCTTTAAACATTCATTGCTTCTATAGTAGTCATATCATTATCAAACTCTTATATTAATTTCTTATAAAAATTATCTAGGGAGTCATTGAAAATTTTAGGTAAGGATGCAAACCAATCAAGCATTTCCTACCAAAGCCCTACTAATTAATTTTAGTAAATATTTCTCATTGTGAATCCAATACCTATAATATACCATGATATTGTCTATAAATATTTGGGTTTTATTACTTCCATCATAAAATAACTCAGGCACATGCTCAAATAGGTCAATAGCTTCCATATTAGTGTCTAACAATTGATTTTTATAATTTTATAATGTTGGATCACTTGATGCAGGTAGAGCCTCCATAGGGTTTTCTAGGGGAGGAGGAGCTTTAGGGTTCAATATTGAAGGAGGGATACCAACTTGCACTACAAGGTTTATATTTGCACTAAAAATTTGAGTAAGATTAGTCATCAAGTCTTGCATTTGTTTGGTTGTTTCTCTCCTTGAAGCCTCTATTTACCTTTTACTATCATGCTAATAACTGTATAGTTGGTAAGCCAAATATTCCCTAAGGGTTGTCATGTATAAAACTAGCTTTTCATCATGAGGCTTAGAAATATTATTAGATATTTAGGACTGATGTTTGGCTTGAATTTTTCATGCACACATTTGTCTTGTTGTAATTTTCAATGGTTGGGGTAATCGTGTTCACACGAACATTTATTTTAGGTCAATCATGGTTATTCCATGAACACCTTATTAAGAGATAATTTGGGTTCATCACAACACTCATATTTATTACCTAACATCAAAGTAAATCTAACTCTTTGGGACCCTATGACATATATGTATGGTTCATCAAAGTCAATACTAGGGTCATTTTTTTTTTTTTTGAATCAGAGTCCTTATTAGACCAATAGTTCATCCTAATTTTATCATTACAAGTTACCAAAGGAGGATGGTTAATGTAGTTTTGAAGGTTAATAGAAGGAGGAATACCTCTTCAATTTTGATAGATTTTAGAATATGCTTCTTCTTAGACCTAGTAGTCATTTCAATACTCTTGGAAGAAGCTGGAGGAGCAACATGGGTAAGTAGAAAATCTACTCAAGAGCAACTAGGATTTTATCAAAATGTTCTACCCTCAAGAAAATAAATTACCAAAACTGTTACAGCAAATAAAATTTAAATTTTGGAAAATCCCTAAGAGGAGGTAAACTATGACAATGTTTTATTTAACCCACAACAAAAAGTAATAGCCAACACAAACCCTATGATAACTAACCTGCTAAACCTTAGGGGCTAAAAATGGAAAGAAAATCTCAAAAGGTGTATTTCATATTGAGCTCACCAAAATGTTTATGGGAAAAAGATGATATTTAATATAATTATTCAAGTTAATAGGAGATAAACCAAAATAATAGAACTAAGACAACAAAGGAGGAAAATAACAGTAAATGCCAAAAGCTATCCTAATTCAAGCATAAATAAATTTGAAGCATTCTAGAATAACTGCACTAAAATTATCCATAAAATACCAATAAGCTAGGGCTAATTCCTAATGTAGCAAAAATAATTACTTGATACCTAGGGCATAAAGGACCATACTATTCAGAAAATGAATAAAATAAACAACTTATTCATTCCCTATTTTGCCTACAACATCACCATAGTAAATAGGAGATATCACACTTGGGATTTTTGTAGAGGGTTTGACTTGCCTTGGAAATTGGTCCTAAAACAAAAATAAATGATCTTTAGATGCCAATATTGGTGCAGTGTCTCATCCTCCATGGAAGGGAAAAAAGTAGCAGTTGATGGCTTTGGTTGTAATTGAAAGGACAAGAGAGAGAAAGAAGGTGAAATACGATGCGTGATGTGATAAAAATGGAGGCAAATGACATGTAAGCAATATTATCAAGAAATATATGACTTTGATTTTTGAAAGTATGGTAATATTATGGTGAGAAAATGAGAGGGTAAAAGGGGTATTTATAGTATAAGAAATGAAAATAAACTTTCCTTTGGAGCCGAAAACTGATTTTTATTTTTATTTTTTAGGGTCATAAATCATAACTATTGGTCCAAATGATATGTCATTCGAATCCTAAGTGTAAAACATGCTAGCATCATGACTGTGTATAAAAAATTCTAAAAATAATTAGACAACCACAATAATTACTTAAAGTGATGATCATGACACCTTTTGATTTTATGAAATATGCTTTGGGGGACACATGTCATGACGTCCCTTAATCCTGCCTTTATATTTATTTTTTAATTCTGTGAAAGCTATAAGGTAAAAATGTCATAAAATATGGCAAAAAAAAGAGAAATGGGTGAAGAAAGGAAACCAAAAGTACTAGATAACATGGCTCATTATTGTCTACCCAAGGAATAACAAAGTTAGCCCACCCCTATATTAAGGGTGAGACTCTTCACTACCTACAAAGTCAGTTGTTAGTGCACTTTTTACAAATACAACTTCTTTTCTTTTTTTGTTTGATTTAGGAATTTACTTCACACTAGAAATATTAACAATCAAATCCATTCTAAGTACCTTGAGCTTCAATTGGTAAAAGGATATTATCCAGATTTGGAGTATATTCTAATGTATTTAATTTTCATAAGATCAATGATAATGTCAAATATTGACTTTTTTACATGTTTATACTGCAATAATCCACATAACGGTTGGAAAGGAAATTAAATTTGATATAATATTTCTTGAATTAAAAAATATTTAATTAGTTAGTAGTATTCATTATTCAAACTAAAAAAAGATAAATAATCAATACAAATGTAACAATAAAATGTTAAATTGAAGTTTTCTACCTATAAATAATTTAATCGTAATAGAATGACAAGATAAACTTATTTATTTATTAACAATTCAATATTACCAAATTCTTTGTGCTTGAAAACATACTAGAAAAATAATATTTAAAAATTAGGAATACTACCTTTTGATTTAATTTGGTTTTCATGTCAACCATGCAAGAAATTAAGGCCTTATGCTTTTTTGTTTTTTAATAAATAAATAAAAAATATTCATTCATACATCTATTTTTGGATAAGAAAGATAATTTTATTTGCTATTGGTAAATAATAGGGTTTTGAAAGGGACCCTTCCCTTTTACAAATCTTGGAAACCCAAGAATAACAAATGAATCAATCTAGGCACAAAAAACTTATCTTACAAATTAAATTGTGCATTTTCTAAACAATACAACTTTTTTTTGACCAAACATGCAATGAAAAAATGGTACCAATAATTGAACCTACTACTTTTTCTACATCTATCATCTGAATAGGGTTTTGAAAAGGACCCTTCCCTTTTATAACTCCCTACATTTGCACCTTATGTTTATTTGGGACATTCATACCCCAAATATTCCAATATAGAAAATTCATTTTGTATCAAGTTGAGAAAGTTTTCTTCCTCCTAGCGACAAATTTCTTTGCTTTCCATAAGCTACATACTTAGCAATGGTTCTACTTCTCATTTCTCAAATATTGGACCTTCCTCGAGAAACTAAAATTCGCAAATCAACCTTCTTAGATTTCCTTCTACTTCTAGCAAAAACTTTCTGGATAAACTTTTCCTCCTTTTCCAACTTCAAATCACTAGTAGAAGTCCATTCTCCTCTATATTCTTCACCCTTAGACCCATTCTAAATAATAATATTTTTATTTTTTTCCTCCCATAGCCAATCAATGTAAAATTCTATTGAGGAATGGTTTCTCTCAAAACCCTCATTTTTATGCTCTTTTCCTTTAGCTCTGTTGGAGAGTGTGGCTCTCTCTCAATAATCTCTTCTACATACAAAGAAGATTTTTCTCTTTTTTAATCAAAGCCACAATCACTGGTTCATTAATACCTCTAGGTTGAGTTTTTAAAATAAAATATTTCCCTCCAACAATGCCATCCCCTTCAAGGATAGAAAGAACCTCAAAGTTATTTGGTGATAGACCCTTACTACTTTCACCAATTTCTTTTTGTTCCAAAACTTCTCCTTGCTTAGTTTTATTTTTTCTCCAAATCCTCAAAGGCTATCTAGTTTTATTATTCATAACTTTATCCTTAGGATTTTTTTGGCCATGTTTTCCAAAAATGCCCTACCCTTTTGTAAAGGTTACACAAGGGAATGGGAGTTTTATATTTAATCTCTTATTCAATTCCCTGTAATATGAAACCAACCTAATAGATTTATGTGGTGGTTAAGCCAGATCCACTTGTACAAAAAAATGGGCTGCTATCATTTTGGTCCAACATTTAGTAGCCAAATAAAAAGTAATTATTTTTCCAATTGCTTTAGCTATCCCAAGAATAATACTCTCATCCCAAAATTCCATTGGAATCCTTGGTAGACTCATCCATAAGGGTATTTATTGATGAGTGGTTGTGTTTGCATTAAAGACCTAGCTCCATTTTTGTAAAAATAACTCTCCTCCCCAAAAACCATGGCCCCTCAATAAAAAGTTTACCATATCCTTCAGATTTGTAAAGTTAAACAACACAAAATTATTAAGCAAATACACCACTACTTCTTGCCCTAGAAGTTTTCATTTATCCTGAATCCACTTATTGTATCTAAATCCAGTATATTACCCTGACCATAGAATTTTTCCTTTTTTAATCACTTTGTCAGCCAAAATTATTGGGACCTTACGAGTAAAACCATTTTCATCCTGATTCAGAGACCAAAAAAATCCCTCTTCTTGTGAAGTTTGAACTCTCTTCAAAATTTACACCCAAGAAGCACCTCCCTTTGACTTTTCTACTACTATCAAATTTAGATCTACTACTCCTAAATACAAAGGGTTAGAATATCTCAAGAATAAAATTGGAAAGTGGACCAATAGGTGGATTTCTTCTGGGGGTAGAATTACCTTGGTACAATCAGTCCTTAAAGCTATTCTTATTTATGTTTCTATAGTGTTGAATATCCCAAAGGCTATTCTTTGATAACTGGATCAAATTAGTCATTGGTTCCTTTGGAGTGGTACTAAGGAGAAAAGAAAATGGGCCTTGGTGAAATGAGACACTTTATGTCTTCCTAAGAATGAAGGGGGGTTAGGATTCTAGTATTCTATTAATAACAACAAAGCTTTGGCTGCTAAACTATATTGAAGGATTTTGCATAACCCCAATGCTCTTTGGGCCAAGAATATTTGTGTTAAATATGCTGAGAGCAAAAGTCTTGAAGATCTTGTTTGCTATCAATTGCCTTCCAAAGGTTCTCCCATTTTAGTAGTTCTTAATATTGGTGAGGATTTGATAAAGACAATTATTTTGCATCATTTATAATGGTCAACAGTTAAATTTTTGGACATATTCTTGGGATGGTCACAAGCCTTTGATAACTCAGTTTCTTGATTGGAGGCCTTGGATGGAGGAGCTTCATAGAGCTAACTGGATAAAGGTGGCTAATTATTGTCAGTACCATACTGGATAAAGGAGCTATTGGACCTATTCAACCAAGTTGGCAGTGGCCTTTTATAGATATAGTGAATATCATTCCTTTCCTGATTGAAAATTTGGTTATTCCTTTCTTACTAGATATTCCAAGGTAGAATGGTAGAACTTATCAAAACTAACTACCTAATAAAATGATCATTAGGCCAATCCCTTCAAAGCGGTTCAAAAGTAAAAAAATTGGACCGCTGTAAGCCAAATAAGATGGCCATTCTCCTCCATAGCTTAGAGGTTAATGTACACTCAATAAAAATATGGCTGAGAATTTCCACATTCTCTCCACACATTTCTCATCTAAACGAGCCATGAAACCACATTTTATAAGTTGCTCACCAGTTAGAACCTTGCAATGTAATAAAACGGAAGTAAAGAACCTCACCTTAAGCTAGAGCTTTTGATCCTAGTATTGAGTAAATATATCATATGATTGGTTGGTATTATTATGACATAAGGTCAAATAACCTTGAGCAACTGAATACTCACCTTTAGTAGTGTTGTTCCATCCAAAACAATCTTTATCATGGGACCAAGAGAGAGATCTCATATGAAGGATGATTTGGATGTATTTGTCAAAAATTTGAGTTATTTTTATGTTGTCATTGATGTCACATTGAGTTTTAGTGGCAAAAGCACTTCATAGATAATCATCTATGATATTTTGGAGAGCATGGATATATACAAGGTTTTTATGAAAACCAAGGAAGGCAAAATAAAAGGTTTTATTTAAAACCATGGTGGGCTTATGTGGAAAGGGATTTTCTTAAAAGCCAAGGTGGAATTTTGTTTCATCGAAAAAGGACCTCCGGTGATGAAGATATTAAAGTTTAAAGTTTAAGTTTAAATTAATGGAGGGCCGACCTATGTGCAATTAATGGAGGTTGGCATATATATATATATATGTAAAGGTTTCAATTTATTTTGGAAAGGGGGCATATTATATATCGTCGAAAATCTTATTTTGAGGGCTATTTGACTAACTTATTTAGAAGGAGAAATAAGGTGTGTGTAAAGAGATATTTCTGATTTTGCAAAGGGGTTCCAAAAGTGAAGTTTGCCTTGTTCTTTTTCAAGAGGATTAATTCTTTCATGAGGTGACAAGGTATGCAATATTGTGATTTATTTTATTTTATGGTATAAGTGGTTTTGGGAGTGAAAAGGTTATGCAATGTTTTGATTTATTTTATTTTATGGTACAAGTGGTTTTAGGAGAGATAAGGAAGTTGTGCAATTAAAGGCCTTGGTGATGATTATTGAAAAGTGGAGTAATGTTGATTATTTTGTGATCTACTAACCCTTGTGAAGATTGGCAAAAGAATTTTGTGATTGTGGCAGATTTACAAAGAGGTTTTTTCATCTTCATAAAAGGTATGGGCACATTCTCCTATTGATTGTTTATGGTGGTTGATTTCTGAAATATCATTGGAGGGAAAAGGATTGTTTGTGGTTTCCTTTTCGAAAGTGGTTGGTTGAATGCTTCAAGGTTTTCTGGTTTGAGAGTTGTGTTTAAACCTTGTTTTATAAGCATAGTGGTTGAAGCCCATTGGTTGTGAAAGAACTTGAGTTAGAAAAGAACATGAGTATCATTGTTATGTGAGATTTGTGGTTGAGCATTGTTGGAAACATTTGAGTTGGTTGATACATACTTGGACTAGGGTTGTGTGAGAAAGAGTTGTCCCTTGTGATGATTGGTTGAGTTGAGTTGATTGAGCCTAGTCAAGTGATGTGTGAAGTGATTGTTCAAGTTCTATGAAATAAACTATTCCATAATTCTATGTTGAGTTGAGATTAAGGTTAGAACATATTGAGTCTCTAACAATTCTCTTTATGGTTCTATAAGACTTGAGTTGAGTTGAGGTTGAATTGAATTGAGTTGAGGTTGATTTGAGTTGAGATTGAGATTAGAACATATTGAGTCTCTAACAATTCTCTTTATGCTTCTATGAGTTGATTTGAGTTGAGTTGAGTTGAGATTGATTTGAGTTGAGTTGAGTTGAGATTGAGATTAGAACATATTGAGTCTCTAACAATTCTCTTTATGCTTCTATGAGTTGAGTTGAGTTGAGATTGAGATTAGAACATATTGAGTCTCTAACAATTCTCTTTATGCTTCTATGAGTTGAGTTGAGTTGAGAGCATTGTGGATCATTGTTGTCATTCATTGAAGAGTACATTGCCATTCATTGTTGAGTTCATATTTGAGCTTTGCCTTGATATATTTGTGGATGAGATTTGAGTGCTACTTGAGCATGATTGATTGAGCCTTTGAGAAGGCCTTTGGGACATATTTGAGGACAATGTTGGGACAGATTTGAGGATAGTGTTGGGAAAAATTTGAGGACAGTGTTTGGACAAGTTCTTAGTGAGCTTGTTGGAGCATATTTGGGCAAGTTCTTGGTGAGCTTGCTAGAGCAGATTTGGGCAAGTTCTTGGTGAGCTTGCTAGAGAAGATTTGGGCAAGTTCTTGGTGAGCTTGCTAGAGCATATTTGGGCAAGTTCTTGGTGAGCTTGCTAGAGTAGATTTGGGCAAGTTCTTGGTGAGCTTGCTAGTGCATATTTGACAAGTTTTGTGTGAGCTTGTTAAGCAGGTTCTGTGTGAGCCTATTGAGCAGGTTCTTAGTGAGCCTATTGAAAGAGCTTTGGAGGTGATAGAGTACAGAGGACAGAGTCTCAGTGGATAGAGATCTAGCAGCCAACACAGTTGAAGATAGATCTGAGTGAGGAGTCTTCAAGTGGAGAGAGGTCCACCAGTTAGTGCAGTAGAGACAAAGTCTTCTAGAAGATCACATAGCCAGAGTAGAAGGGGAAAGAGTTCTCCTATGGAAGAGATCCATGAACTTGAGATTAGGGGATCAACATCTCCTTTGGACAGAGATCCATAAACATTGTAATTGGGAGTGATTCCCAAAGATATTGATTGAGAAAGTTTTAGTAAAATATTTTCTCCGTGGAGTAGCCCACATTGGGTGAACCACGTAAATTGTGGTGTCTCTATTGTGTATGGTTTTTGTGCATTGCTTTGATTACTGCTATTGATACTGCTATCTTTACACAACATAATATTGAATTGGAAGAAAAAGTAAAAAGTGGTCTTATACTGTTCACCCCCTCCCTCTCAGTATAAGCTTGTGTTCTTCAATTGGTATCAGAGTGGGTTCCTTCGGAAAGGCTAACAACTTGAGGGAAGATTCTACAAGAACACACATGGCAAAGAAAGATAAAATAAGAACCATGAGATCTAAGAAGAAAAATGAATCCGATCTTGAAGCTCTAAGAAGGGAAGAAGAAAAATCAGTAAGATGTCTTGAGTGTGGTAAGCTTGGTCACATGGCATTTTATTGTCCACAAAATGGGTATAGCAGCAATAGAGAGGAAATGGAACTTGACTAGATTTTCAAAGATATTGTTTCTCAAAAGGCAGCATTCAAGGTTTCAAAAGAAGAATATTCTGCTTGTGGTCAACTCGATCATGTCTCAGGTTACTGCAATGGCTTCAATGATAGTGAAGATGAAATGGAACTCAAGGAAGACAGGCACAATCAAAATAGTGAAGATGAATGCAAGAATAAAAAAGAAAAGGAAAACATGTATGAACAAGGCAGGCATGACAAGAAGAGCTTGTATATGGAAGAAGCAATCAGTGCTTCTAGCAGCAATAATGAAAGTCTCTCAGTCAGTGAAAAAGAAGAAGCTCCTACTGAAGATCAAAAGCAGGAATCTCAAGTAAGAATTTATCATGAAGAGAAAAATAGGCACAATTATGATCATGAAGAAAAGAAAGTGTCAGAACAAGCTTTTGAAGAAATGAAAAGAGAAAACTCAAGACTAAAGGCTCAAGCACAAGAGGATGAGAAGATGAAGGTAAAGCTCCTACAAGATCTCATTGATCTAAAAATCACGATTGAAGAGGCAAAGAAAATTGAAGAAGATATGCTTGAACAATTAAAGGTAAGGAAGCAAGAATGTGAAAGATTAGAACATGAAGTTGTTTCCTTAAGGTTGGAAGTGAAAGACTCCAAGGATAAGTTGCACAAGTTTTGGAAAGGTTTCAAAGCACCAAAGGTCCCATATTTTAGGTTTTGGGGAATCACACTCAAAAGGAAAGGAAGTTCTAAAAGATGAAAGCAAAGAAGCACCTAAGATTTGTGAGGAAAGTTCCAAAGTTCCTATGGCTCCAAATATTTAGTTTGGTTCTTGTTTTGAGATAGGTGAATCAAGATCAAAGGGAAAATAAATTCTTGAAGAAAAAGGCAAGGAAGAAACTAAGGAAGAGGTTTTAGATGCTACAAAGAAGGTTCAAGAATGCAATGCACAAGTTGAAGATGATCATAAGGATAATGGTCAAGAAAGGTATGAGGAACAAGGCATGAACAAAAGGTTTCAAGGATATTGTTTCGAATGGATGACATCTATACATTGCAGGATCCATGGATCAAAGAAGTTTGATTTTGCTAGAAGAAACTTCAAAGGAAGAAGGTATGATTTTCAGGGACATTGCTTCTCATGTAACAGGATTGGTCATAAAGATTTTCAGTGCAAAGGAAATGAGCAACATGGTTTTGGTTTTAGAGCTACACAATTCAGAAGTCATGGTCATAATGGTCATGAAAACAGAGCTTCACAATACAGGGTTCAGGAAAGGAATGGATATGGAAATTATTTCAAGAATAATTTCAGGACATGGGCACCAACCAAAGGCTACAATATCAAGTGTTTTAATTGCAATAAATTTGGGCATATTGCAAGATGGTGTAGGACTCAATTCCAAATAGGTTCAAGGCAAGAAGGTCAAACAGGTTCAAGACAAGAAGATCAAGGAACTCATCGAGAAAAGGATATCAGAAAAATATGGAAGGAAGTTGATAGAGGAAAGAAACAATGTGATATGGGAGTAAAAGTACTCCCACCCCAAAATTAATCACCTCAAAAGAGAAGGGGGTGAGGGGGCTAAGCTTAAGAGTCATATATTTTAGCCCCATAGGTGTCCCTTTTGCCATTGATGTCAAAGGGGGAGAGATTTGAGTAAGGGGGAGAGCATTGAGTTAGGGGGAGCAGCCTCCAAAGAGAGCATTGAGTTAGGGGAAGCAGCCTCCAAAGAGAGTATTGAGTTAGGGGGAGCAACCTCCATAGAGATTATTGAGTCAGGGGGAGCAACTTTGATTCTCAGAGATGGTTTTTGCAGTGATTGTGGTGATTTGCATTAGAGGTGTTGCCATCAATGACAAAGGGGGAGATTGTTGGAAATTTGAGTTATTTTATGTTGTCATTGATGTCACATGGATCATTGATGTCACATTGAGTTTTGGTGGTAAAAGCACTTCATAGATAATCATCTATGATATTTTGGAGAGCATGGATATATACAAGGTTTTTATGAAAACCAAGGCAGGCAAAATAAAAGGTTTTATTTAAAACCATGGTGGGCTTATGTGGAAAGGGCTTTTCTTAAAAGCCAAGGTGGAATTTTGTTTCATCGAAAAAGGACCTCCGGTGATGAAGATATTAAAGTTTAAAGTTTAAGTTTAAATTAATGGAGGGCCGACCTATGTGCAATTAATGGAGGTTGGAAAAAAAAAAAAAAAAATATATATATATATATATATATAAAGGTTTCAATTTATTTTGGAAAGGGGGCATATTATATATCGTCGAAAAGCTTATTTCGAGGGCTATTTGACTAACTTATTTAGAAGGAGAAATAAGGTGTGTGTAAAGAGATATTTTTGATTTTGCAAAGGGGTTCCAAAAGTGAAGTTTGCCTTGTTCTTTTTCAAGAGGATTAATTCTTTCATGAGGTGACAAGGTATGCAATATTGTGATTTATTTTATTTTATGGTATAAGTGGTTTTGGGAGTGAAAAGGTTATGCAATGTTTTGATTTATTTTATTTTATGGTACAAGTGGTTTTAGGAGAGATAAGGAAGTTGTGCAATTAAAGGCCTTGGTGATGATTATTGAAAAGTGGAGTAATGTTGATTATTTTGTGATCTACTAACCCTTGTGAAGATTGGCAAAATAATTTTGTGATTGTGGCAGATTTACAAAGAGGTTTTTTCATCTTCATAAAAGGTATGGGCACATTCTCCTATTGATTGTTTATGGTGGTTGATTTCTGAAATATCATTGGAGGGAAAAGGATTGTTTGTGGTTTCCTTTTCGAAAGTGGTTGGTTGAATGCTTCAAGGTTTTCTAAATTGAGAGTTGTGTTTAAACCTTGTGTTATAAGCATAGTGGTTGAAGCCCATTGGTTGTGAAAGAACTTGAGTTAGAAAAGAACATGAGTATCATTGTTATGTGAGATTTGTGGTTGAGCATTGTTGGAAACATTTGAGTTGGTTGATACATACTTGGACTAGGGTTGTGTGAGAAAGAGTTGTCCCTTGTGATGATTGGTTGAGTTGAGTTGATTGAGCCTAGTCAAGTGATGTGTGAAGTGATTGTTCAAGTTCTATGAAACAAACTATTCCATAATTCTATGTTGAGTTGAGATTAAGGTTAGAACATATTGAGTCTCTAACAATTCTCTTTATGGTTCTATAAGACTTGAGTTGAGTTGAGGTTGACTTGAATTGAGTTGAGGTTGATTTGAGTTGAGAGTGAGATTAGAACATATTGAGTCTCTAACAATTATCTTTATGCTTCTATGAGTTGATTTGAGTTGAGTTGAGTTGAGATTGATTTGAGTTGAGTTGAGATTGAGATTAGAACATATTGAGTCTCTAACAATTCTCTTTATGCTTCTATGAGTTGATTTGATTTGATTTGGGTTGAGAGTGAGATTAGAACATATTGAGTCTCTAACAATTCTCTTTATGCTTCTATGAGTTGAGTTGAGTTGAGATCATTGTGGATCATTGTTGTCATCCATTGAAGAGTACATTGCCATTCATTATTGAGTTCATATTTGAGCTTTGCCTTGATATATTTGTGGATGATATTTGAGTGCTACTTGAGCATGATTGATTGAGCCTTTGAGAAGGCCTTTGGGACAAATTTGAGGACAATGTTGGGAAAGATTTGAGGATAGTGTTGGGATAGATTTGAGGACAGTGTTTGGACAAGTTCTTAGTGAGCTTGTTGGAGCAGATTTGGGCAAGTTCTTGGTGAGATTGCTAGAGCATATTTGGGCAAGTTCTTGGTGAGCTTGCTAGAGCATATTTGGGCAAGTTCTTGGTGAGCTTGCTAGAGTATATTTGGGCAAGTTCTTAGTGAGCTTGATAGTGCAGATTTGAGAAGTTTTGTGTGAGCTTGTTAAGTAGGTTATGTGTGAGCCTATTGAGCAGGTTCTTAGTGAGCCTATTGATAGATCTTTGGAGGTGACAGAGTACAGAGGATAGAGTCTCAGTGGATAGAGATCCAACAGCCAGCATAGTTGAAGATAGATCTGAGTGAGGAGTCTTCAAGTGGAGAGAGGTCCACCAGTTAGTGCAGCAGAGAGACATAGTCTTCTAGAAGATCACATAGCCAGAGCAGAAGGGGAAAGAGTTCTCCTGTGGAAGAGATCCATGAACTTGAGATTAGGGGATCAACATCTCCTTTGGATAGAGATCCATAAACATTGTAATTGGGAGTGATTCCCAAAGAGATTGATTGAGAAAGTTTTAGTAAAATATTTTCTCCATGGAGTAGCCCACATTGGGTGAACCACGTAAATTGTGGTGTCTCTATTGTGTATGGTTTCTGTGCATTGCTTTGATTACTGCTATCTTTACACAACATAATATTGAATTGGAAGAAAAAGTAAAAAGTGGTCTTATACTGTTCACCCCCCCCTCTCAATATAAGCTTGTGTTCTTCAATTGGTATCAGAGTGGGTTCCTTAAAAAAGGCTAACAGCTTGAGGGAAGATTCTACAAGAACACACATGGCAAAGAAAGGCAAAATAAGAACCATGAGATCTAAGAAGAAAAATGAATCTGATCTTGAAGCTCTAAGAAGGGAAGAAGAAAAATCAATAAGATGTCTTGAGTGTGGTAAGCTTGGTCACATGGCATTTTATTGTCCACAAAATGGGTATAGCAGAAATAGAGAGGAAATGGAACTTGACTGGATTTTCAAAGATATTGTTTCTCAAAAGGCAGCATTCAAGGTTTCAAAAGAATAATATTTTGCTTATGGTCAACTCGATCATGTCTAAGGTTACTGCAATGGCTTCAATGATAGTGAAGATGAAATGGAACTCAAGGAAGACAGAAACAATCAAAATAGTGAAGATGAATGCAAGAATAAAAAAGAAAAGGAAAACATGTATGAACAAGGTAGGCATGACAAGAAGAGCTTGTATATGGAAGAAGCAATCAGTGCTTCTAGAAGCAATAATGAAAGTCTCTCAATCAGTGAAAAAGAAGAAGCTCCTACTAAAGATCAAAAGTAGGAATCTCAAGTAAGAATTTATCATGAAGAGAAAAACAGGCACAGTTATGATCATGAAGAAAAGAAAGTGTCAGAACAAGCTTTTGAAGAAATGAAAAGAGAAAACTCAAGACTAAAGGCTCAAGCACAAGAGGATGAGAAGATAAAGGCAAAGCTCCTACAAGATCTCATTGATCTAAAAATCATGGTTGAAGAGGAAAAGAAAATTGAAGAAGATATGCTTGAACAATTAAAGGTAAGGAAGCAAGAATGTGAAATATTAGAACATGAAGTTGTTTCCTTAAGGTTGGAAGTGAAAGACTCCAAGGATAAGTTGCACAAGTTTTGGAAAGGTTTCAAAGCACCAAAGGTCCCATATTTCAGGTTTGGGGAATCACACTCAAAAGGAAAGGAAGTTCTAAAAGATGAAAGCAAAGAAGCACCTAAGATTTGTGAGGAAAGTTCCAAAGTTCCTATGGCTCCAAATATTCAGTTTGGTTCTTGTTTTGAGATAGGTGAATCAAGATCAAAGGGAAAATAAATTCTTGAAGAAAAAGGCAAGGAAGAAACTAAGGAAGAGGTTTTAGATGCTACAAAGAAGGTTCAAGAATGCAATGCACAAGTTGAAGATGATCATAAGGATAATGGTCAAGAAAGGTACGAGGAACCAAGGCATGAAAAAAGGCTTTTCAAGGATATTGTTTTTCTTGTAATGGATTTGGACACATGGATATACATTGCAAGATCCATGGATCAAAGAAGTTTGATTTTGCTGGAAGAAACTTCAAAGGAAGAAGGTATGATTTTTAGGGACATTGCTTCTCATGTAACAAGATTGGTCATAAAGCTTTTCAGTGCAAAGGAAATGAGCAACATGGTTTTTTTTTTTAGAGCTACACAATTCAGAAGTCATGGTCATAATGGTCATGAAAATAGAGCTTCACAATATAGGGTTCAAGAAAGGAATGTGTAGACACCAAAATCCAGCCACTTATACCTTCCTGCCCGACCACGTGTTAGTCATCCATCCTTCCCACCATTATTTGGCCCAAATCCACACTTTCCCACCATTATTTGGCCCAATTTCACTTTTCCCGCCATTTTTCATCCCCAAATTTATTTAAATTAATATTTATATATATATTTTAATATTTTAATATATTTTAATATATATATAAATAAAGTTTAGTGATTTAATCTGAGCCGTCCATCCTTCATTTAATCTCATCCATCCATCCATCTTAATCCGTTTCACAACCTAGATTTATTCTCTACCCTTGGATCCACTTTAATCTTAGCCACACGTTCAAAGTGTCATTAAAACCCTAAAGTGTGCCCTAAGAGTAGATTATAAATTGAGTCACCTTGATGGCTCAAACCCTATCTATCTCTTCGGCTAAACCTACTTATCTTCCCTATCTAAGTCTGGAGTTGGCTATTGCTGTTAATCCTGAGTCTTTTGAGTCTTCTACGACCCTAAGTCTGAACTAAACCCTTTCGTCGCATCCATCGCCGTCGCCTGGTCTCGTCGCATTAACAGGAAAAGGTATAGATTCGTCTAAAGCAAGTAATCTTTCTTTATGTATTAATATGCTATTGAATTCTGCATTCTATTTATTTTTATTTCATAAATCTAGGGTTTTAGACTGTTTCTAAGGGCTCACACAGTGGAGCCCTCTTATTAGTTTCTAACTCTTTGATAATTTTAATGTGTGTAGGATTCTAGTGGTAGATCTGATTTGTTGATAGCAGCTGCTTAAGCTGGAGTGGTCCGAGCCAAAGGATACAACGAAGCCCACTCATTCTGTTGAGGTTAAGGATACATTCTTCGGAGACGCCACCACATTGTGCCGGCTAGGGTTTCGGAGAACCCTAGCACAAATTGTAACTTTGTATCACGAAAAAGGTTACGAGCCCTGTTGTACTTAAAAGGAGTTTCTAAACTCCATTGATTAATAAAAATCATTCATTTTGTACAACTGTTCTGCATTCCTTTATTGTGATTTCTTTATTTCTGTTTGGTGTTGTATCTTTAATCTACAAATGGCGATCACGGTGGGACCCCCTAGGGTTTCGTGTTTTTAATACTTGCTTTACTGATCTATTCTTGTTTTTGTTTTATTTTGTAGGTTTCAGAAATCGTGAAATTTGCTGTTCCAGCGAACTAGGGTTTCTGAGGAGTTTGCAGAAAATGCAACAGACGCAGAGCGGCGTCTGGAAGTCCAATCTGAAACGCAGAGGTGCGTTTCGGCTGCGTAGCACTCCCTTGGGCGTTTGAAGGCAGTTTTACAGAAAAAGCGTAGGCTTCCGAGTAAGTGCATTTTTTTTTTCTTTGTTAAACTGTACTTTTTACGTTTTTGGTTTTTCTGCTGTATTCTGTTTCTTTTTCAGATCATTGCTTTAAAATGGACAAAAACTAAGTAATTTGGAAAATAACAGTTAAGCTGTATATACATTTTTTTTGTTACATTTTTAGTTACATTTTTTTGCATTGCATTATTTGTTGTTGCTTGCATAAAAAAAAAAAATTGCATACCTAGCTGCATATTAGAATAGATATGAATTATCTGTTTTAGTTATCTAAGTAGGACTATTGATTGGATGTCAATAGTACTCCTGCCATTGGGTGATTCCAGGCAGAGAAGTGGACGAACCTTTCGGTTGCTCCTTTGATATCTGATATCATTGGTAGGCAGGGGGTTTTAAATGGTGTACTCCACTTCTTTAGAGGAAATGGCATATTTTCAGTGGCCTCTTGCTTAGATCATTAGAAATTTTGATTTATAGCTTTGTATGTATACATTAGACAACTAAAACACTTAAAATAAAATTCACTGCATTTCATATTGCATTTAAAATAGTAATATTTGGATTTCATCACCAGGTATTGCTTGAAGTTTAGTGACGGTGGAATTCATCTCCATCCATTAAACTTCTGCCTCAGACACCATAGGTCACCCCCGAGCAAACTTGCTGGATTTTATCACCAGTAAGAATCTCGTTGTCCTTTCCTAGCCATAGGTTTTACTTTTTTTTTTTACCTTTTTTTTGTGAATAATTCAAGATTAGATCACATGCAAAACTCATAAACCGGACACTTAAAATTTACTACAGATTAAGATCAGAAAATAAGTAATTAACCGCAGGTAAGACACATTGGTTGAAACCTAGGTTGTGACTATTTTCTGATAATTTCTTTAGTGTAAATTTATCATTCAAGTTTTGCATTCTTATTTTTTGAATTTGTTTAGATTTATTGCGTTATGGTCTTAACAAGGAATCAATCTAAAGTGTTAAATCTAAATAATCAAATGAATAATTCATAGAACATCCCCACCACCAACATGACCACTTATCCTAGTGAATTTCAGGCAGGTTCGCCTACAGGTCTTTCACGTCCTTCTACCGTCTATCGCATGGCCATGCCCATGGAGGAAGATAATTCCTGTCATATTACCCACATTGATATGGCCCAAGTGCAAACTCACTTAAGAGATGACACTGGTTATATCCTTGAGCCAATCGAAGATTCCCCTATGCAAGATTCTATTTTTTAGTAGGATATTGCATCAACCATACCCGCTGGTTTCACTCAGGTCTACACTAACCCTTTTTTTGAGGCTAATGTTGTATCTGCTCAGCCGGCTTCATCTCCAACATCTTCCCAGATGCTCAATTGTCCTCCTTTGGAGACAAATGTAGTGTCTTCCCGACCACTTTCTCCTCCATTTACCCAGGTGTACACCAATTCTCTCTATAATGCTAGTGGAACCTCCTCTAGCCATGACCAATTTCAACCCTCTTCTTCCCAAACCATTTATGGTTTCACCCTACCTGGGGCACAGTCTACTGTTTCTTCCAAGGTACCGCCTACTTCATCCACCTTCATTGCCCCTGCTACGCAGTCTCCTATGACTACCATGGAAGCCTGCCCTCCACCTTCATCCAATCATCCCACATCCCTTGGGTTAGAAATTAATAAGGTTAGGCAGTACCTCGACAAGTTGCTTCAGCAACAACATCAACAAAATGCCCAACCACCTATCGTAGTAAATCCTACACCCCAACCAATTTCTACCCAGCCAGCTTTTCTTAGCTCAGGCCCCACTTGGGTACCCCAATCTTTGGTGGTGTCCATTCCTACCCCACCTTTCTCCCAACCCAGTCCAGTTCATCATTCACCCCAATCACCTTCTTTTCGATATCATCCATACCAACAACCTATCCATTCCACACCGCCTAATCCAGACAATTTCATCCCATCTCATCATTTTTCCACTCCTCCATTGCATCATCATAATCATCAAACGAATCAAAATTTTCATGAAGATTCTCGACTCCATGCTATGCAACAACAGATTGACAACCTTATGCTCAACATGCCTAGCTCATCTAGTTAGAAACCTACGCTAAGGTCGTTGATCAATCAACCAATTCATCCTTTGGTACCTTCATCGCCATATCCGACTGATTTCACATTACCGAAGTTTGACAAATTTTGAGGAACTGAGGATCCTCATGAACATGTGAGCTCATTCATGCATGCCTGCTTTAGAATCCAAAATAATGACGCTCTTATGCTCAAAAATTTTCATCAGACATTAGGAGGAGATGTTGTACAATGGTACAATCATTTACCTCACCATAACATTTATGCTTACGAGCAATTGATTAATCTATTTTTAGAACGATTCTCCCTAAATGTACAAAGGAAAGTCTCATTGTCCGACTTATACAAGCTCAAGCAACATGACGATGAGACTGTTTATGACTTTGGAAACCGTTGGAGGGCTATCATTAATAAATTGCCATTCTCCCTACCAATGGAGGAGTTAACCAAAATGTTCACCCAGAGTTGTCTAAAACCTATCTCTTGGTTACTCCAATTACAACAATACAGGACTTTTGAAAAGGCTTTGGCCCAAGCAAGTATCATAGAAGACATTAAAGTCCAAGAGGGTGTTTTAAAACCCCGTAGAAAAGAATGGCAACAAAAGGGCCAACAACGAAATAATAATTATGGCCAAAACAAACAAGCATAGGCTAGTACAGCCTCAAATGTTAACCAAGTTAATCAAGTGGTGGTGAGCCAGCCCGTAATGGCTCAACAACAAGTAATGCAAAGTCAACCGCAACCAATTGCTTATCATGCGGTACCCGCCCCTCCTCAACCAGCTCACAATACTGGGCCAACCATGGAAACTCGACCTTGGCAAACAAATCGTCCCAAGCGACAGTTCACACCTTTAGATGAACCATATGCGGTCATATTCAACAAGTTATATAGCACAAATCAATTAACTTTACCTGAGTTTAAACCTTTAGAACCATCTAGAAGGGGGAAGTATTACAAGGAGTACCTATTTTGTCCTTATCATAGGCAAAATGGACACGATATCAATAATTGTACAACTTTCAAACATGTGATCCAAGATCTTATTGAGATTGGAGCCATTAAATTGGATAGCCCCTTAGCCCAACAAAATCAAAATCTTGGTGTATTTCAAACACCCCTTCCACATCGGGAGGAAGCTCCAACAACTTTAGGGGGAGTAACTCAGGTAACTCCTCCTAATCAAGTCAACCATGTACAACAATACCAAGGTTTTGTGGGTACTATTAACATAGTAACCCGGGGTCAAAGGGTGAACCAACCAAATTAGGCTGAACCACAGCCACCTGTACAAAATCCCAGTCCACCTCAGGTAACAGTGACCCAACGACGTGCTAGTACTTCTCAACAACCACTAAATCATTCTACTCAATGCCAACGACCCATCATGTCATTGAGTAGCCAATTAACTACTAGTTTAAAAATGATTTCTGCCAAGTTATCGATCTATGACCTCATTCAACAATCTCCCCCACATAGAGAGGCATTAATGGAAATATTAAAGTCAATCGAGCTTCAAACTCAAGATACTAATGCCTTCAACAACTTTGTGGGGAGTATTCAAACATGCATGGAGCCCTCCATCACTTTCTATGATTTTGAAATCAAACCTTTGTCAACAGAAAGTATAGATCCTCCACTGCATATCATGGCCAAGATCGATCACAAGCCATTCAAGAGAGTATTAATTGACACCGGTTCCTCAATCAATATCATTACAACATCGGCGTTGAGTAATCTAGAGCTATCGCCATCCCTTATCACCAAGTCGAATTTTACTCTTAAAGCATTCAATGATGCTTTATATTCCACGGTTGGCACGGTTATCTTGCCCATTGAGGTAGGGGCCCGAAATTTTCATACCTTGTTTCACATCTTGGAAGGGTCCATGGCATACAATGTATTGCTTGGACGGCCTTGGCTTAGGGAGATGAGATGTGTCCCTTCTATCTCGCATCAATGTCTGAAGTATGTATATGAGGGACAGGTTCATTGTGTACCTGCTAACACTGAACCCTTCAAACATTGCAACTATGTCTCAAATCCTTATGAGATTGTGTTGCCATCCACTCATCTTTTCTTGACCCCATCTACTTCTTCTATACCATATTCTTCTAAAGCTCCCATTCCTGAGGAGCTACCCATCATATCGCAACCATCTTCCTCTTCCGCTATTCCATCTCATTCACCACTTTCTTCATCTCCTAATCTTCCTTCTTCTTCATCAGTGACCACATGCACATGTGGCCATGACCAATCATCTATTTCCATGTCATTACCCCCTTCTTCTACACCTTATTCAACATCACCTATTATTCCTCCATCTTCCCAACCATCACTAGCTGATGTTTCACAAGTCAGTGAAGCATCAACCCAACCAAATCCTTCCAATTCTTCTATCCCACATTCTTCTATTCCATCATCTAGTCCATCTCCCTCCCAAGTCAAGGTCCATCTAACTGATGCAGGTATTGGTGAGTATGCCATCCAAGATGTCCACATCACACCATTCAATGTGCAAACAGTTAAAGATTTTGGTCGTCCACATGACCAACATTTATCCATTGGATCGGTTTATAACATGGGTTCTATGCCAAATTCCATTAATTTTGTATATGGGGGAATAGAGTCATCTTCTAGTCCTACCACCATACTAGAACCCAAGCATCCAGTCCTTGCCAATATCGAAAGGATGGAGGGTTTTCCCTCTCGCTATTTCCATAGACATAATTGGCGGTAATTTGGCCTAGGTCGATACGAGCAAGGGGTACCTGAACGCATCGATATGCCATACCAGAGACCCACCGAGCGTTTTGGTCTGGGCTACCAACCACTTCCATCCCTTTCTTCTTTTGAACAAGCTTTTCAAAGCATTAATCTTAATTCAGAAGAAGAAATCCTCCACCCCGACGAATCCGAAGATGAAGCCTATGAAGAATTTGACGTCATGTCAAATGGTGATGAATCCGAAGAAGAGTCGGCGCCCATTGTTCCCCTCCATTGAACAAGACGAGTTTTATCTCCAATTGTTCCCTCTCCAAGAAGCCATCTTTCGCTTGCTTCTTCCACAAGAACGAGGTGAACCACCCCCTCCGCCACATCCATAAACCATAATCCAAACTTGTATTATATGTATATACTAAAATAGTGGTTTTCACCACTACCAAAAAAAAAAAAAAATCAGAAAATTCCCAAAAAAAAAAAAAAAAAAAATCAAAATATATAAAAATACTTTATTGCTTTATGTATGTGTGTAATAGTGGTTTTCACCACTACAAAAAAAAAAAAAAAACCAAACTACAAAAAAAAAAAAAAAAAAACTGAAAAACTATGTTGTTTTGCATTTCAGGTCTTCCGAGGTCTTCACCGGTTTTTCCTTTCCATTCCGCCCATCCTTTCTTCCATAAGTCGAAAATGAATTTTGAAGACTTATTCACCCCGCTCCATAATCCATATGATCCGGATAAGCCAATCCCGATCAACCCAAACCTGATTGACATGGATCGGATTTCATCTCCTCCATCTATTTCAGAGTTCATCCTTTTCGAGGAATTGTTAAGGGCTTCCGCCAACTACATTCCTCCTTCACCTCCACATTCACCTTCATCTTCTAAGCCAGAGGTCTTCCAGGCAAACATAGACGAGAGCAAGGCACAGGAGCTTGATGACATTTTAGATGACATAAATCTGATCCCTACTCCCCATCAGCTTGAGGAAGGTTCCCACATGTCTATTGAAGAAACTATCGATGTAGACCTTAGTCCAGACCAAGATGGCACCCAAATTTTGAAACTAGCTAAAAGTCTATCATCAGAGGAACAAGAGCAAATGATTGCTCTACTCAAGCGGAAGAAGGAGATATTTGCATGGTCTTACAAAGACATGCCAGGCCTAGACCCTAATTTGGTTGTCCATAACCTCACCTTACAAAAAGATGCTAAACCTGTCAAACAGAAACTTAGGAAAATGCATCCTACCGTGGCCCTCATAGTTAAATCGGATATTCAGAAACTTTTGGATGTTAAATTTGTCATCCCGATTGATTATCCTGAGTGGCTTTCTAACATGGTACCCGTTCGCAAGCCTAACGGGGGAATACGTGTTTGCATCGATTTTCGAGATCTAAATAAAGCGTGTCCTAAGGATGACTTTCCTCTTCCAAACATTGATACTCTTGTCGATACCTGCACTGGTCATGAAATGCTTTCATTCATGGATGGATTTTCAGGATACAACCAGATTCGAATAAACCCTGAAGATCAACACAAAATAGCATTTACCACACCTTGGGGAAATTTTTGTTGCAGGGTGATGCCCTTTGGCCTTAAGAACGCAGGTGCAACCTATCAACGAGCCATGACTTATATTTTCCATGATTATATGCATAAGATTATCGAATATTATGTGGATGATTTATTGGCAAAATCTAAAACTCGACAAGAGCATTTTGATGTATTGGAAAAAGTTTTTGATAGACTTCTAGAGCATAAAGTAAGGTTGAACCCTAAGAAATGTGTCTTTGGTGTTACCTCAGGCAAAATCCTAGGTTTTATTATCTCTAAACGAGGTATTGAGGTGGACCCAAACAAGGTCAAAGCCATTATGGAAATGTGTCCCCCAACTAATTTGAAGGAGTTGCGTAGTTTGCAAGGAAATATTAATTCAATCCGTCACTTTATTGCACAACTTTCTGATAAATGTAGGCCATTTTGCCACCTACTACAAAAGGGGGTACAATTTTCATGGACAGATGAGTGTCAGAAAGCCTTTGATGACATCAAGCAGTACTTAGCGTCTCCGCCAGTCTTAGCTCCGCCTCGTCCAGGGGTCCCTTTCAATATTTATATCTCAGCAACGGACTTTGCCTTAGGGACAATGCTTGCACAAAAGAATGAACAAAATCGTGAGCAAGCTATCTATTATATTAGTTGAACATTGGTAAGCTATGAAACCCGATATGATTATGTGGAAAAGTTGTGCTTAGCAGTGGTTTTTGCCACTAAGAAACTTCGTCATTATATGCTTAGCCATACAACATATGTCATAGCTAGAGAAAACCCTTTGCGTTATATGATGTCTCACACTTATAATAACACTCGTACCGCTAAATGGATAATGTTGCTTACCAAATTTGATCTTGAATTCATTAGCCAAAAAATTGTTAAAGGTCAAGTTATAGCCGATCAACTTGCAGAAGCTCCACTACCTAGTGATCATCCTTTGATTATTGAGCTCCTAGATGATTCGGTATTTGCTATCACTGAACAAGAAGAGGACATCATTCCGGAGGAAGATGTTGACATCACGCTATTTTTTGATGGCTCTAAGTGCACGAAAGGTCAAGGCGCTGGAGTTGTGTTTCATACACCTCAAGGGATTCCCATCCCTTTATCATTCAAACTAGACTTCCAATGCACCAATAATACAACAGAGTATGAAGCCTTAATTTTAGGTCTTCAATCAGCCATAGCTATGAGCATTAAGCGTATTCGGATATTTGGGGATTCTCAACTCGTGGTTAAACAAATTACAGGAGAATACCAAGCCAAAGAACCTACCATTAAGCTTTATCATGATGTAGCAATGAAGTTGCTCTCTAAGTTTGATTGGTATGAGATCACTAGTTTGCCTCATTCGACTAATAGATTTGCGGATGCCATGGCCTCTCTTGGATCATTGATTCCAAAGGACTCCCTTGGAGAGGTACAACCCCTAATCATTTCCACAATCTCTAAGTCTGCAATTGTCCGTGCTGAGTCTAAGGATGAAAAGATGTTTGCTTTATCCATTCGGATCCATATGAGCCTTGGTCTAGTGAGATAGTAGCCTTCCTCAAGTTTGGAACACTCCCATATGATTTGTCTCGAACTACCCGTAAATTGTTTTAAGCAAAAGGTAGCTCGTTTTGTTCTTTTGGGGGATGTGTTGTATAAACGTGGATATGATGGAGTACTCCTCTGCTGTCTAGAAGCAGGTGAAACACATAGAGCTATTTTTGAAGCCCATGATGGTACTTGTGGTGGTCATTTTAGTGGAATGGCCATTGCAAAGCGTATTTTACGTATGGGGTATTATTGGCCCACTATGGAACAAGATTGTTGCAAATATGTTAAACAATGTAAAAAGTGTCAAGAACACGCTAATTTAACCCATATACCATCACAAGTTTTATAGCCCATCCAAAGCCTTTGGCCCTTCTCACAATGGGGTCTCGATTTAATTGGCAAGATTTCACCTGCCTCTTCAAGATAGCATACTTTCATCATTACAGCCACTGAATACTTCACAAAGTGGGTTGAAGCTATTCCTCTAACCAGTACGACAGGTCCTAGAATTGTGGAGTTTATACTTCACCATATCATTTGTCGTTTTGGTATTCCCTCTAAAATTATTTTTGATAACGGCAAGTCTTTTAAGAATAAGGATGTTTGAGCTCTTTGCGAAAAGTATAATATCCAACATAGTTTCTCAAATCCTTACTACCCACAAGCCAATGGACAAGCTGAAGCTTCCAATAAGACCATAATTGCTATTCTTAAGAAACTTGTTAAAAAAAATCATAAATATTTGCATACACAAATCCCCTTAGCATTATGGGCTTACAGAACAAGCATCAGAACTCCCATTAGGGCAACGCCATTTTCTTTGGTCTATGGAGCTAAAGCAATCATGCCTCTTGAGCTCGAGATCCCTTCCTTGCGAATTTCTTTGTAGGAATTTATCGATGATGATACTGCTAGACAAGCACGTCTTGATCAACTCACACTCATAGATGAAAAACAAATCAATGCTTTAGAGCATTTGCGAGTTTATCAAGACCGATTGAAACGTGCTTACAATGCCAAAGTTCATCTAAGAGAATTTCAAGTAGGGGATCTTGTCCTTAAAGAGAATCAACAAAACACCAATGCATTGCCGCATCTTCGAGATAAATTCGTGGCTAATTGGTTAGGTCCATATATGGTCACCGAAAGAGTGGGTAATGGAACTTATAGACTTGCCGATTTAGAGGGAGAGGAAGAACCCGAACCACTTAATGTTATACACTTGAGGGCATTCTACGCATAGTTTGAATTTTATATGTACATATATACATGGCTTGTACAACAAAAAAAACAAACAAAAAAAAAAAAAACAAATAAAATAAAAAGAATTTGCATTTCATTGTTAGTTGCATTGCATTTCATGTGCATACATCTCATTGAAAACCATAACATTTCATTTTCAGCCATAGTTGCATATCATGTTAGAGACCATTCTATCTTTTGGATATAAAATTTGGTCAAGCAAAAGTCATGTTGCCTTAATCGGGGGCACCTTCATAAAATCCATCAAACCGAATTGTCATTCGTACACCCATTTTCCATTTGCACATATTTACATTGCCAAAATGTTTTTAGTCACTCAGCCATTCCTAGTGTTTTAAGCAAACTTCGAAATGCATGTCAAAGTTCTCTAGGGCCATATCACAAATTACACTAAATAAAATCTTGAGTATTGGGAAATGATTTCAAAAGCGGTCTTGAACCTATCACATTTTCACATCTTAAAAACATCTTGTGTCAAAGAGAGATAACACCATCCTTGGGTTGTGCCTTGAAGTGAAAAGGGTAATCCTCATTTGTCCTATCATGCAAACATAGTCCATAAAATAGTGGTTCTTACCACTATCACAAGCAATCACAAAATATAAATATAAACAGAGTAGTAAGGATAGGGTAAAATTCTCATCATACTTCGGTTGAGAATCCGATTCCCCAAAGCTCTAAGGAAATGAACATTTTTCACACACCACTGATCCCAAATAAGTTGTAAGGATCATACTACTTGTCCAGTCAGACGGATAGGTAGTCATCCCCAAGGCTTACAAAGGTCTAAAACAACATGGACTATGGAGTTAACCTTCACCGAGGCTATAGACGCTTGAATGGCAGTGGAGTATACTCATTGCGTGGCGACATGTCTCTCCTCAAAAAGAGACCTCTGAATGCTCATACGGAAAAACTAGCTTCGGGGTCTTCTCCATAACAGAGTTACCTAATTTATGCAAGATGAGGTTAATGAACACACTTGCACACACACAGGTTTTTGATTGCCTAGAGTCACTACCATGCTTCGGATTTGGTTAATGAACTCGCATGCACACACATTTGGTCCTAGTTGAATTAGGCGGTGTTAGTAAGTTTGTTTGATACCACTAGCATGTTTGAGTCTTTGTAAAACAGTCTTCCATATCAACCTCCATATCACCCTCCATATCTTCTTCCATATTCATGTCATTCCATACGTCATCCATTCACAAGCCACCAAGTTCGGTGCCCTTGATTAAACAACTATGATAACAGTTCGCTAAATCTAACTATCTAAAAGCATGAGTGCTTCTTAGTGCATATTTCATTTACTTAGTCTTGCATTAATCATCCATAGATTTGTATGTTATATACTTAGTCTTGCATTAATCATCTATAAGTTTGCATTCCATTCCATCACATATGCATCAAAAACATTAAAACATATAAAAACATGCATCACAAAAACATAGGCATTCACACAAAAGAGAGTAAAACACCAAATAAATAAAAGCCATGTATATATATATGTATAAAGGTCAAACTGTACAATGAATGCCAAAAGGCTAAAATATACAATAGAGCACCAAGGCTCCCTATCTCGTCCAACATCCACTCGTGCCCCCTCCATGGGCACCTTGAGGATGCGGTATACATCCTCAAGCGTCACCGTCATATCTCCAGTCGGGAGCTGGAACGTCCCCCGATCTAGATCCCACCTCTCGGCCAAAGCCGAGAGGTACCCCTCATCCGCCCGAACTACCTCCAACCGGGCTGCCTCCACTAGCCCCACTGCATCCAATATCTCCCAGTCTACCTGGGACAACGACCTCCTCATCCCCGAAATGATAGGGGAGAATCGGTGTCGTGCCTCTAACACCCTAAGCTGCAAAACAAAAAAACAAAAATTTGTTACAAATTTTTCCAAAAAAAAAAAAACACATAATAAGTACTTGCTTAAATGAACAAATACCTCAGCTGGCTGCACTGGCGCGTCCGCTCCCATCTCCGCCATAGCTCCCGCGTGCTTCACTCTCCCACACAACCTTTCACTCCACTTCACTCCACTCCCTCAGACGCACTTCTCTTAAGCTCGAACGCACAAATGAGCGAAATTCTCGTTGAAACTGTTTAAATAGCTGATTTTGGCACCCTGAAACGCAGTAGGGCATTTCATGGCGGATTCAGATGTAGTCCTGTGTCTGCAGAGCGCCTAAACACCGACGGGCGTCTCTGCCAACCACAAACGCAGACCGGCGTTTGGTGTCAGTATTGAATAAAGGAACAAAACCTACAAAATTGAAGCTTACCTCCTCCAAATTTCATCAAATTGCATTCATCCATTCTTCTTATCATAATAAAACATTTTGTGAAGGTTACAATAGTTTTGGACACAAATTTTGTCATTTCGCTCAAAAAGCGCATCATTCATCATTGTTTTACAAATTGAGTTAAAAATATTCAAAACCTTCACAAAATTAACCACATTCATCAATTCTTCTGATCTATCATCAATTTCATTCATTCTTCTTTCATCATGCATATTTTTGCCAAATCAAATTAAAGTAAACCTCGTATCTAGTGGTATATTCTATCACCTTGGCGATTGCAGCGATTTGAATCCATGCAATTCGGTAAGAGGATTAAACCACCATAAGGACACTTACCATTTATCATCATCAATTATTTCACTGTTTGAAAATTGGAAATCAATTTTGGGTATTCTACTTTTCAAGTGACCTCATACCAAGATTAATTTGCTCAACAGTTGTCATTGATGGCCTAGTTCATGGGGCCATAAACATGGACAATCTTTCATATCGTCATTATTTTAAGTCTTGCTAGAGATTGTGGCTACCTAGGTTGATTGGTTCTGACCCGAGGAATTATCCATATAGTCACTAGGAGCATCTCTGAGTTCTGGACTCTTTCATGCATCTTTCATCTCTGCATATCAATGGCACCAACAAGGCAATTTCATCAACAGTATGGATTCACACACAGGAGTTGGGGCATCCGTTATCAATTTCTAATTTTCCTATAGTGGAATTCATCTTACATGATCATGGAATTTATAGTTTGGCAAAAATCCCTTTATAACCGTTGGGGCAAAAAACGGTCCATCTTTCACATCACTCATATCGTCTTCAATCATATTCTTTTCTGGTTTGTACACCAACCCCTTTTCTATTGGGACATAAACAGATGGTGCATGCACCAACCCTTTTTTTCACCGTTGGGGCAAAAACGGTTCATTATCTTCCGAATTTCTTCCAATTGGCTTGTGAGAACCATTCTCGCTCGCCAATTGAGGGGGTAAGCTGAAAAATTTTAAATATTCTTTTATTCTTTGGTCTTCAAAGTTGTGCTTTAGTCTTGAGAGAGAGTTGCGTCTGATCCGACTTTTTAGGTGTCTTAAGTTTTTGTGCTACATTGTGTCTTCACACAAAGCAGCTCAAAAAGGGGCATCTGTAGACACCAAAATCCAGCCACTTATACCTTCCTGCCAGCCACGTGTCAGTCATCCATCCTTCCCACCATTATTTGGCCCAAATCCACACTTTCCCACCATTATTTGGCCCAATTTCACTTTTCTCGCCATTTTTCATCCCCAAATTTATTTAAATTAATATTTATATATATATTTTAATATTTTAATATATTTTAATATATATATAAATAAAGTTTAAGTGATTTAATCTGAGCCGTCCATCCTTCATTTAATCTCATCCGTCCATCCATCTTAATCCATTTCACAACCTAGATTTATTCTCTACCCTTGGATCCACTTTAATCTTAGCCACATGTTCAAAGTGTCGTTAAAACCCTAAAGTGTGCCCTAAGAGTAGATTATAAATTGAGTCACCTTGATGGCTCAAACCCTATCTATCTCTTTGGCTAAACCTACTTATCTTCCCTATCTAAGTCTGGAGTTGGCTATTGTTGTTAATCCTGAGTCTTCTGAGTCTTCTACGGCCCTAAGTCTGAACTAAACCCTTTCGCCGCATCCATCACCGCCGCCTGGTCTCGCCGCGTTAACAGGAAAAGGTATAGATTCGTCTAAAGCAAGTAATCTTTCTTTATGTATTAATCTGTTGTTGAATTCTGCATTCCGTTTATTTTTATTTCATAAATCTAGGGTTTTAGACTGTTTCTGAGGGCTCACACAGTGGAGCCCTCTTATTAGTTTCTAACTCTTTGATAATTTTAATGTGTGCAGGATTCTAGTGGTAGATCTAGTGGAGTGGTCCGAGCCAAAGGATACAACGAAGCCCACTCATTCTGTTGAGGTTAAGGATACATTCTTCGGAGATGCCACCACATTGTGCCGCCTAGGGTTTCGGAGAACCCTAGCACAAATTGTAACTTTGTATCACGAAAAGGGTTACAGGCCCTGTTGTACTTAAAAGGAGTTTCTAAACTCCATTGATTAATAAAAATCATTCATTTTGTACAACTGTTCTGCATTACTTTATTGTGATTTCTTTACTTTTGTTTGGCGTTGTATCTTTTATTCTTTGGTCTTCAAAGTTGTGCTTTAGTCTTGAGAGAGAGTTGCGTCTGATCCAGCTTTTCAGGTGTCTTAAGTTTTTGTGCTACATTGTGTCTTCACACAAAGCAGCTCAAAAAGGGGCATCTGTAGACACCAAAATCCAGCCACTTATACCTTCCTGCCAGCCACGTGTCAGTCATCCATCCTTCCCGCCATTATTTGGCCCAAATCCACACTTTCCCACCATTATTTGGCCCAATTTCACTTTTCTCGCCATTTTTCATCCCCAAATTTATTTAAATTAATATTTATATATATATTTTAATATTTTAATATATTTTAATATATATATAAATAAAGTTTAAGTGATTTAATCTGAGCCGTCCATCCTTCATTTAATCTCATCCGTCCATCCATCTTAATCCGTTTCACAACCTAGATTTATTCTCTACCCTTGGATCCACTTTAATCTTAGCCACACGTTCAAAGTGTCGTTAAAACCCTAAAGTGTGCCCTAAGAGTAGATTATAAATTGAGTCACCTTGATGGCTCAAACCCTATCTATCTCTTCGGCTAAACCTACTTATCTTCCCTATCTAAGTCTGGAGTTGGCTATTTTTGTTAATCCTGAGTCTTCTGAGTCTTCTACGGCCCTAAGTCTGAACTAAACCCTTTCGCCGCATCCATCGCCGTCACCTGGTCTCGCCGCGTTAACAGTAAAAGGTATAGATTCGTCTAAAGCAAGTAATCTTTCTTTATGTATTAATCTGTTGTTGAATTCTGCATTCTGTTTATTTTTATTTCATAAATCTAGGGTTTTAGACTGTTTCTGAGGGCTCACATAGTGGAGCCCTCTTATTAGTTTCTAACTCTTTGATAATTTTAATGTGTGCAAGATTCTAGTGGTAGATCTGATTTGTTGATAGCAGCTGCTTAAGCTGGAGTGGTCCGAGCCAAAGGATACAACGAAGCCCACTCATTCTGTTGAGGTTAAGGATACATTCTTCGGAGATGCCACCACATTGTGCCAGCTAGGGTTTCGGAGAACCCTAGCACAAATTGTAACTTTGTATCACGAAAAGGGTTATAGGCCTTGTTGTACTTAAAAGGAGTTTCTAAACTCCATTGATTAATAAAAATCATTCATTTTGTACAACTATTCTGCATTCCTTTATTGTGATTTCTTTATTTTTGTTTGGCGTTGTATCTTTAATCTACAGAATGGATATGGATTTTTTTTTAAGAATAATTTTAGGACATGGGCACCAACCAAAGGCTACAATATCAAGTGTTTTAATTGCAATAACTTCGGGCATATTGCAATATGGTGTAGGACTCAATTCCAAACATGTTCAAGGCAAGAAGGTCAAATAGGTTCTAGACAAGAAGACCAAGTAATTCATCAAGATAAGGATATCAGAAAAACATGGAAGGAAGTTGATAGAGGAAATAAACAAAGTGATATGGGAGTAAAAGTACTCCCACCCAAAAATTAATCACCTCAAAAGAGAAGGGGGTGAGGGGGCTAAGCTTAAGAGTCATATATTTTAGCTCCATAGGTGTCCCTTTTGCCATTGATGTCAAAGGGGGAGAGATTTGAGTAAGGGAGAGAGCATTGAGTTAGGGGGAGCAGCCTCCAAAGAGAGTATTGAGTTAGGGGAAGCAACCTCCAAAGAGAATATTGCATTAAGGGAGCAGCCTCCATAGAGAGTATTGAGTTAGGGGGAGCAACTTTGATTCTCAAAGATGGCTTTTGCAGTGATCGTAGTGATTTGCATTAGAGGTGTTGCCATCAATGACAAAGGGGGAGATTGTTGGAAATTTGAGTTATTTTATGTTGTCATTGATGTCACATGGATCATTGATGTCACATTGAGTTTTGGTGGCAAAAACACTTCATAGATAATAATCTATGATATTTTGGAGAGCATGGATATATACAAGGTTTTTATGAAAACCAAGGTAGGTAAAATAAAAAGGTTTTATTTAAAACCATGGTGGGCTTATGTGGAAAGGGCTTTTCTTAAAAGCCAAGGTGGAATTTTGTTTCATTGAAAAAGGACCTCCAGTGATGAAGATATTAAAGTTTAAAGTTTAATTTTAAATTAATGAAGGGCCGACCTATGTGCAATTAATGGAGGTTGGCATATATATATATATGTAAAGGTTTCAATTTATTTCGGAAATGGGGAATATTATATATCATCGGAAATCTTATTTCGAGGGCTATTTGACTAAATTATTTAGAAGGAGAAATAAGGTGTGTATAAAGATATATTTCTAATTTTGCAAAGGGGTTCCAAAAGTGAAGTTTGCCTTGTTATTTTTCAAGAGGACTAATTCTTTCATGAGGTGACAAGGTGTGCAACATTGTGATTAATTTTATTTTATGGTATAAGTGGTTTTGTGAGTGAAAAGGTTATGCAATGTTTTGATTTATTTTATTTTATGGTACAATTGGTTTTAGGAGAGATAAGGAAGTTGTGCAATTAAAGGCCTTGGTGATGATTATTTAAAAATGGAGTAATGTTGATTATTTTGTGATATAGTAACCCTTGTGAATATTGACAATTTTTTTTTGTGATTGTGGCAGATTTACAAAGATATTTTTTCATATTCATAAAAGGTATGGGCACATTATCCTATTGATTGTTTATGGTGGTTGATTTCTGAAATATAATTGGAGGGAAAAGGATTGTTTGTGGTTTCCTTTTCGAAAGTGGTTGGTTGAATGCTTCAAGGTTTTCTGAATTGAGAGTCGTGTTTAAACCTTGTGTTATAAGCATAGTGGTTGAAGCCCATTGGCTGTGAAGGAACTTGAGTTAGAAAAGAACATGAGTATCATTGCTATGTGAGATTTGTGGTTGAGCATTGTTGGAAACATTTGAGTTGGTTGATACATACTTGGACTAGGGTTGTGTGAGAAAGAGTTGTCCCTTGTGATGATTGGTTGAGTTGAGTTGATTGAGCCTAGTCAAGTGATATGTGAAGTGATTGTTCAAGTTCTATAAAACAAACTATTCCATCATTATATGTTGAGTTGAGATTAAGGTTAGAACATAGTGAGTATATAACAATTCTCTTTATGGTTGTATAAGACTTAAGTTGAGTTGAGGTTGACTTGAATTGAGTTGAGGTTGATTTGATTTGAGATTGATTTGATTTGAGATTGAGATTAGAACATATTGAGTCTCTAACAATTATTTTTATGCTTCTATGAGTTGATTTGATTTGAGTTGAGTTGAGATTGAGATTAGAACATATTGAGTCTCTAACAATTCTCTTTATGCTTCTATGAGTTTATTTGAGTTGAGATTGAGATTAGAACATATTGAGTCTCTAACAATTCTCTTTATGCTTCTATGAGTTGAGTTGAGTTGAGATCATTGTGTATCATTGTTGTCATCCATTGAAGAGTACATTGCCATTCATTGTTGAGTTCATCTTTGAGCTTTACCTTGATAGATTTGTGGATGAGATTTGAGTACTACTTGAGCATGATTTATTGAGCCTTTGAGAAGGCCTTTGGGATATATTTGAGGACAATGTTGGGATAGATTTAAGGATAGTGTTGGGATATATTTGAGGACAGTGTTTGGACAAGTTCTTAGTGAGCTTGTTGGAACAGATTCAGGCAAGTTATTTGTGAGCTTGCTAGAGCAGATTTGGGCAAGTTCTTGGTGAGCTTGCTAGAGCATATTTGGGCAAGTTCTTGGTGAGCTTGCTAGAGCAGATTTGGGCAAGTTCTTGGTGAGATTTCTAGAGAAAATTTGGGCAAGTTCTTGGTGAGCTTGCTAGAGAAAATTTGGGTAAGTTCTTGGTGAGCTTACTAGCACAAATTTGACAAGTTCTACATGAGCTTGTTAAATAGGTTCTTAGTTAGCCTATTTATAGAGCTTTGGAGGTGATAGAGTACAGAGGACAGAGTCTCAGTGGATATAGATCTAGCAACAAACACAATTGAAGAAAAATCTGAATGAGGAGTCTTCAACTAGAGAGAGGTCCACCAGTTAGTGTAGTAGAGATATAAAGTCTTCTAGAATATCACATAGCCATAGTAGAAGGGGAAATAGTTCTCTTATGGAAGAGATCCACGAAATTGGGATTAGGGAATCAACATCTCCTTTGGATAGAGTTCCATAAACATTGTAATTGGGAGTGATTCCCAAAGAGATTGATTGAGAAAGTTTTAGTAAAATATTTTATTTATGGAGTAGCCCACATTGGATGAACCACATAAATTGTGGTGTCTATATTGTGTATGGTTTCTGTGCATTGCTTTGATTACTGCTATTGATACTGCTATCTTTACACAACATAATATTGAATTGAAAGAAAAAGTAAAAATTTGTCTTATACTGTTCACCCCCCCTCTTAGTATAAGCTTGTGTTCTTTAGTATTTTATTTACCTTTATAAAATTTGAATAGGTCATTCCTTAATAGGGATCAATATATATCAACCTATGAATTACCTTTATGTTATTGATAATAATTAGTTACCTTTATCTAGTTAGCTCAATGAAGCTCCTCCATCCAATGTCTCCAATCAAAAAATTGAGTTATCAAATGCTAGTGACCATTTGAATAATATGTCTAAAAGTTTTCCCGTTGACCATTATGAATGATCCAAAATAAATTTTTCTTTATCAAATCCTCACCAGTCTTAAGAATTTCTAAAATGGGAGAACCCTTGATAGGCAATTGATAGCGAACAAGGTCTTTAGGACTTTTGTTCTCAACATGTTTAGCACGAATATTTTTGGTCCAAAGAGCATTAGGGTTATGCAAAATCCTCCAATATAATTTAGAAGCTAAATCCTTATTGTTATTAATAGCAGACCAAAATACTAACCCCCTTAATTCTTGGGAAGGCATAAAGTATCCCATTTCACCAAGGCCCATTTTATTTTGCCCTTAGTACCAGTCCAGAGGAACCGATGATTGATTTGATCCAATTCTCAAAGAAAAACCTTTGGTATATTTAACACAAAAAAAACATAAATAGGTATATCTTGAAGGACTAATTTTACCAAGGTAATTCTACCCCTAAAAGAAAGCCACCTATTGGTCCATTTTTCAATTTTCTTCTTAATTTTGTCTAACAACCAATTTTAATATTTTTGTTTGTCTTTGAATATTGATAGGAATGCATAAATAAGTGATCTATAGGGAGGTATTCTTATATCTTAATTTATCCAAGACCATGGATTCTTGTATGGGAGAGCAATGAAATAAAATGACTTTAGATTTGTCTTCATTGATCAATTTCCTTGTAGCCTTAGAAAAACAACTAATAATTTGCTTAATTTTAGAAGCTTCCTTAACTATAAATTTACCTAATAGAGTAGAGTCATCAATAATTTAAAGATGATATATAGGTCTAGCTCCATGAGCAATGGTAACTCCCTCAAGGGTTGTGTTTTCTCTATTTTTGGTTATAGTCCTACCTAGGAATTTGATAATAATGATGAATAAATAAGGGGAGAGGGGGTCACCTTGCCTAGTATCTTTGGAAGCTGGGAAAAACTATGAAGGCCTACCATTAATAAGAATTCAGTAGGAAACTTAAGAGATACATCTCATAATAAAGTCCATACAATCCTAAAAGAATCCAAATTGCCTCAAAACATTGACAAGGAAGTGCCAATCCACTCTGTTATAATCTTTGGATAACTCTAAATGAATGAACATAGAAGAATATTTTTGTATTTCCATGGAATGGATGACTTCCTAAGAAATAACTATCTTATCCACTATTTGATGCCCTTCCACATTACCCCCTTGTTTAGGGGAAATAATATTATGTAAAAGAGGCTTCAACATTTTTGCCATGATCTTAATAATTATTTTGAGAGAACTTTACATAAAACTATAGGTATAAAAGCTAAGATATGTTATGCCTCTTGAGCATTTGATACTAGAGCTTTATAAGTTTTATTGATAACCTTCAAAATTTCTTTGGCTTTCTTGGCTTCTTCCACCATATCTAATAAATCAGCATGAAGGATATCCCAAAAATATTGGTAGAATTAAATGGGAAAACCTTTAGGACCTAGGGTTTTCCCTTTTTTAAACCACCTACTGAAGTTCATTGATAGTAACTAGAGCAATCAAAACAAAGTTCTCCTAAGAAGCAATAAGAGTAGGGATCACATGGAGAACATTCTATTGAGAAGCTAAGTCAAGAGGAATAGTAGCAAAAATATTGGAAAAGTAACTGACAACAATAGAGTTCATGCCATCCCAAGTGTGGGCAACATATCCATAATATTATTTTAGGGAATAAATAAAGTTGTAATATCTTTGAACTAGAAGATATTTGTGGAAGAAATCTGTGTTTCAATCTCCTTCTTTGAGCCATTGGATCCTAGATTTTTATTTCTATAAGAGTTATTTTTTTTCCATTCCTCTAATTGAGTTGTGAGTCTAATTTCATCTGTACTTCTACTCTTTGTGATGCCATATAAATGAATTTTCTTATTCAAAATTTTAAGCCTAGTAATCACTTCATATTTTTTTGTCAAACATCCCCAAAATCCTTCCAGTTCTGTCACAAACCATTTCCCTTAAACCCTTTCAAAGTATATTAATTGATCAAAGGGATCAATTAATACATATCTAAGGGGTTTTTAACCCTATAGGTTAATACAAAAATCTAATTAAGGGATTTTGTAGGGTTTTGGAAGAAAATAATTGGGTTTGATATTTAAATAATCATGTTGGATTAGATTAATTGCATTTAGTATGAATGCAAATTAAATGTCCAATTCTTATTGGACCAAATTAGGCACTAGCATTATTTAATGTTGGATGATTATTTTAATCATCTCATGGCCTAATATGTTTGGTGGAAATAAATCATTTATTGTTCCCTCTAATTTTAAATATGGTCAAGAATGTAGGATGTTGGCCATAATAGGGACACCAAAACAAGAAGGGGCATGCACCCACCTATATTGAAATTTACCCAAATTAAGAATGAATAACTTGATTCCCAATCACATGGAGGTGGTGGGAATGAATATAATATTTAATTATAACACCTTTCATAATATTTTAAAATAGGCCACTAGTTGGCTCATGAGAGGTGGAGTTCTCCTATAAATAGAGAGCCTCTTGGGAAGAGAGGGGAGCTAGGAAGTCTTAGAAGCCTAGGGAGTATGCTCTCCACCTTGGTGGATTAGAAACTAGAAGGCTTGAGATATTTCCTAGTTGAAGAAGGAGGAATTCTTGGAATAATAAGAGTCAAGCAAGGAGGAATATGAGACAAGCAAGGATGAGAAAATCTTAAGGAGTTCAAGGTTTTATAACTATCGAATTCTTTGTTATGCTCTATTTGAATACCAATGCTAAGTATTATACTAGTTTGGATATTCATAATGCTTGGTTGTATATTATTTAAACTGCACAATAGAAATTGTAAGTTTCTTAATAACTTTGATAATAGCTGCCTAAGTTGGAGAGTAGCTACATTTGGGTTTATATGTGGAACAAGTGGCTTCAATTAAAGTTGAAATTAAACTTGTCATTCTAGATCTGTAGGTGTTATGAACTATTAAATTAAACCCTATTAGAATAGACCTCTATCTCAATAAGATTCATTCATTGTGCTTATTATCAAATTACCCTAAGTGTGGCTATCAATTAATGAAAAATATATTAATTTTGGTAATTACCACAAGTCGAAGGAATCGACTTGACAACTTTCGATGCTCTCGACCAATTCACTTCCACTAATCATAAACACCCTGCCTAGTTAAGATAATCATCATCATTACCATGACTAAGGCAAGGCCAAGTGAACACGATGGTCCAAATGACCACTAGTTGGTGGTTAAGTAGGTAAGGGATCATAACTCCTTATATGGCACTATAGTACCATTCTACATAGTATGTGGGATCATCATCTAGGAGTATAATTCAGTCAGACACCTTGTGCTGCAATGAAACACTCAACTCAGACTCAAAGACAATCAAATAGAATTTAGAAGTTTCTACGTGATTTTCATTGCAAATTTAAAATTGGTAAGCAATATCCCCTATGCATTCAACATGCTTAGTCGACTTATACATATATGAATTTGAAATCAGGTAGTCGACATGCACAGTCATGATAAAAAACAATAACTTAAAACTTTTTGATAATCCACTCGTTTATTTTGGCATGAGATTTCAATTAAACTACATTTTAGCGTTTGGAAATATTAAATCTCATATGCAAGTTTTGACAACATTCTATGTTGTATGTAGCTATCAAATAGATGAAATACCTGAGACAGAGATATTTCGTCTTAATGACAATTAGAAATATGATTATGTACAACATACCTAAAGGTTGGTTAAATTATGATTGACTCTTTTTTGGTTCATAGACGGTTACATTACAATACAAATTTAAATACTCCTTGTTGATGTGAACCTAAGTTGAGACTAGATATTGGTATATTGATGTTGTCAGTAATAAGAAAATGTTACACAAATATGTCCTTGCTCTGCTTTAGATTGTACCCTATGAAAAACAACTGTATATGCCCTTCGAATCAGAACTTCTTCTAACCAAGAGACTCGACATGGAAAATATAATTGGAAGGAAAATATAATGTTTTATTAATGTTTGGGAACCTTCCAAAGAGCAACTTTATTCTATATCAATTTCATGACCGAATAAGCGATGAATTTCCTATGGTTTGCTTCACGTAGTACTAAAATGGTTTAAATTCAACTCAAAGATTTAGTCCCATGTGAGATGTGCTCAAAGTCCAATAGGGTATTTTGGAGTAGGTCTCCTATAGTTAATCATCCATGTAGTGTGGTCAAGAGTTGCTCCAAATTATGGATGATTATTCCAGTTGGCGGAATGCAAGGATAGACTATAGAACCATAATGTTGCCACTTGTTGATCTCTTACCTCAATACTTGCCTCATGTTGTCTCTATTGTACCATACCACGTGTAATCCTATGGTTTTTTTATTCCATGATTGGTAGGTTTCATCAATGAAAACAACATATTTTGGATTTAATTAAGGGTTTGAATGTTCCACATTTTTTGTGTGGGAAAGTGGGAGATATTTTAAGGGAGAAGACTCCCTTAGGTGTTGATCACCAGTCGGTGGTCATAGTGACCACCAAGCGGCAGTCATAGCACCAACTGGTGGTGCTTGGACCACATGAAGGTGGTGAAACTAGCTATTAAGGTAGGGTGCCAGTTGTAGGCATGGAGGTGTCTAAATTTATTTGTTACCCTATTGATGATTAGGCATCTATAGTTTGAATCAACTTTCCATTAAAATAGAATCTAGCCGTTGAGTAAATTTGTAATTTGAACCATTGGTAAATTATGATCCAATTGCCATATGACCATTGGAATTGGTTAAGCTATGACTACCGAGCAGCGATCATAGTAGCAACTGGTGGTGCTTGGACCATGCGAAGGTGTTCAACCTAACTATTAAGATAGGACACTAGTTGTAGGCACAAAGGTGTCTGAATTTGTTTGTTAGCCTATTGATGATTAGGCATATGTATTTTAAATCAACTTTCTATTTAAATGGGATCTAGCTATTGAGTAAATTTATAATTTGAACCATTGGTAAATTGTGATCCAATTGCCATATGACCATTGGAAATGGTTAAGTTATGACTATCGAGTGTTGGTCACAACACCAACTGGTGGTGCTTGGACCATGCGAAGGTGGTCAACCTACCCATTAATATAGGTAACCAATTGTAGGCATGGAGGTGTCTGAATTTGTTTGTTAGCCTATTGAAAATTAAGCATTTGTGGTTTAAATAAACTTTTCATTAAAATGGAATCTAGCCATTGAGTAAATTTGTAATTTAAACCATTGGTAAATTGTGATCCAATTTCCATATGACCATTGGAAATGGTTAAGTTGTTAAACATAAACCCACCTTTTATAAATTAGTTGAATGTCTATATAAATTAATAGGGTTTTAATTTATAAAGACAAGTGAGTTATTAACCATTTGATTATTTGGAAAGTAAAAGGAAGAATATATCTATTGGATGACGTAAAGTTAGAATGAATAAATAAAAACCCTTTTGAGAATTAATTTCTTGAATCAATTTGGTGGAAAATTATTTGAATATAATTAGAAATTATGGATCCAACTTTGGTAAGGAAATTATGTCAAATATTGGACAATTGTAAATCAACTATTGATTAGTCGTGGTGACAATGAATGTTATTTTGGAATAATAATTACCATACAAGATCAACTTGGTGGAAATGACGATTGCTATCAAAGGATCAATTGGACGATAATTAAATTACTGTATGGAGGTAAATTTTGGTAGAAAATTGAAAAAAATTCTAGTCCTAATTTGTAATAAAATTTTATAGACTACTATACAAACCTTTTGTCAATCTTGTGAAAGGATTGAGGAAAAATAGGTTTATATATGATAGAAATCTAGAAACACACTCTTGGTAGAAAGGGATGTAACCAAGGGGAGAATGAATGGGGAATTCATTCTCGAGGTAATTTATGGGGTTCGCTCTGATATTCGATGAGATTTCTCCTTAATATGTGTCCAATGATCATTCATAAACATATATAAGAATTTGTAAGATTCTTAAGTTTTATATTGATGACTTAGAGAAAGGAAATAGGGTTTTCCTTAATTGCATCATGATCTAAAAAGGAACAATGGGTTCCTTAATTGTATTATTGTTTTAGAAAGGATCCGTGGGATGCCTTCTAAATTGTAACTATGATATCTTAGTTTATGAAATGAGAGGAGAAACATATTTTGGAGGTTGGGTTTATTCCCCATGAGGGTTCCCAGGATATATGTTGTGTCTATATTTTGTGGTTTGCAAATGATGTTGACATGAATGTTATAATTTACTTTCAATGCTATGTATGAATGTTGTATTTGGTTTATCATGAGAAGATGTTTAAATGTTAATGATGAAATATTAATGGAATAATTTTACAACAAATGTAATTGTGTTTATTTATCACTTTATGGATAAATTGAGTTATGAATTAAGATTGTTATACTTATTTCATAATATTGTAACTAGATGATGATACTATTACGGATAATGGGTTGATTAAATATGTATGATGATTAACTCTGATTGGTTTATAAGTAAACCTAACTAATGCCTTAATAAATAAATTAAATGGCAAATTGAATATTCAATTAACTAAAGGTATGGGACTTTATTTAATTGATGAAGGAAACTTACTTATCCGTTTGAAATATCTTCGTCTAATATGTCCTTCACTCATGATTGACTAATGAGATATGATTGATAAAAAAAAAATCTGAACGATTGAGTAGTGATAATTGGGGTTGTTACAAGTTCCAAATCTTGATTTTGGATTTAATGTATTGCAACCTTTTGGTAAAACAAAACATCTTAGCATAGTTTGGTTAGGATGTCTACTTTAAATAACTATAGCCAAAAGACCCCAACTGCCAACCATGTGATGAATAACAATCTCTTTTTGGTCCCAAAGATAAGAAATGCCACTAGAAGTCCCTTGGGAACAAAGGGAAGCAAATTTTATAGCTAGCCAGATTTTACTAACAATTGAATCCATTTCCTCTATTGAAATATTTATTTCTTGAAGGAAAACAAGATGTGGATGGTTTGTATGAATCATTCTTCTAATTTCATTTTGTTTTGAAAGACTCCTTTTGAGTCCTCTAATATTCCAAGTGATGAATTCATTAATACCAAGGCTAAAAAATTTAGTAAGGTCATTAATCTTACCTTCCTCTACAATATTTTCACCTTCTTTTACCATATGATATTGATTGGTATTGCGACTTACCTTTTGGTTAGAATCCATATTCAGTTCTTTTTTCCTATTTATTGACTTACCCCAATTGAATCTAGGATGGCTTCTAACCTTGAAGAATGCATGTACAAATCCAAAGTGTTATTGGACGGTTCAACATAGTCTATCTCGGGACTTGTATTATTTGAAGTCTCAACATTCAAAATATTGTTTTTATTGTTTATTTTTCTCTCATTTTTTTGCTGAGAAGCTTTAACTTGTTGGTTTGTCTTTGAGTTTTTCTCTGCATTTTTAAATTACATTTCTAATATTTCCATTTTTATTATTTCCTCTTCCTCAACTAGGATATCATTTGTGGAAATAATTTCAAACATATTAGCTGGCAACTTTGATTGATCCTTCATAACTAGTTTTTTCTTAATATTATTCTTCTTAGGCATTTGGAAACCTACTAAGTTTGTATCCTCTTTATTTTGATCTAGAATTTTATTTGGGTAGGCACTAGCCAAATAAAAATATTCATGAAAAATTCTGTAATGAAAAGGAATTTTCTCATAGTCCACCACTTGCTCCTAAGTGTCCTCCATAAATTGTAATGAGATATTTTTAGGTAGGGGTTTGTCAAAATCCATTAGAACACAAATCTGAACATAAATAATATGTTTAAATTTTTGAGTACAATCAACAATCATCATAAAAATTTCCAAAGAGTTTCCAATTGAATAAAAAATAGTTGAATTCCAAAATTCAATCGAGAGGCCAAAGAGTCTAACCCACACGGGACCTGTAGAAGGCATCTCTTATTTGAATTTAAATTTAATATGCCAAGGCTTCATGAAAAGCCTCATACTCCCAAAGAACCAGGTACCCATTGAAATATTTTCATTCCATGTTCATTATTAGAAAATAAAACAATAAAATAACCATTTGGGTAAACAAATATTTGTAATTAATGTTTTGTTTTCTAGTTTTTTGCAGACCAAAATTTGAAAGTAGATAGGCTTGGAAAAAAACCCAAGAAGTGACAATATAGTCATCTTTTTCTATATCTTCTATGCTAGTCTAAATGTTACCCATATCTAGCTTAACAATTGGAGTTCCATAAGTTGCCCTAAGACATTCTGACTTATTTTTTCTAAGATCAATCTTAGGCATTCTTAGAGGTTTACGAGAAGCCCTAATATTAATATTATTATTAGGCTGAGGCTGTCCACATTGGAGGGCATCTCTAAATTCTTTTTTTGGGATCGACTGTTGGAAATGCTTACCCTTGAAAGGGGTTTCCATAGTGGATTTGTTTTGGGGGTTCTCCTTAGTGTTAGATTCACTTGAGATATAAATCATTTTTTGATCAGTTGCTTGAAACTTGTTTTAATATCTCTTTAATCCATGCCTTGGACATTGAGGAAAGGTATGATTTTCAATTTTATTTTGTGAAGCAAATTGGAAGCCATTTTAAATCAAGTTTGCAACATGAATATATATTAAGAGATAAATTTATAACCCATATTAGGTCCTTTGCAACATATCCCACTAAAATATTGAGTAGAAACCACAAAAATATTGGTCGCTAGGGCCCGAAGGCCTCAAAAAACAACCTCTAGAGCTGCTTGTGCTCAACACTGATGAACCCTCACATAATCACTTGCTTCTTTGAAAATATTTTAGCAAATAAATATTCACTCAGGAAAACATTCAAACATTCAAGCATTCAAGCTCTCAAGCAACAAGTAAGCTTTAATAAATATTGCATAACAAGGAGAAAATTACCTTTGCATCTTGGAGCTACAAGTGTGCTTAGGGTTATGCTATTTCCTATTTCTTGCTCTTGTCATTATATTTATCTTGAAGATTTAATATTTGATTTCATGGCAAACTACTCTAGCTTTGATCATCACACTTGCATCTAGTCATCCTCTTGGAGCATTTAGCTTGCATGTCACATAGACAATATTTTAGCTTTACTATTATAATCAAGTGTCCTACACATCCTGGTCAAGTGCCCTCCTTGCATCATTTATAAAAATCACTATTTTAATTTCATTCTACTACACATTCAAGCAAAAGTGCTACCAAATTATAGGTTCGATAGCACTACCACTCTTTATTTTAGACACAATTACAAAGAGTAAAATCATTGTTAGTTTGCTAACAATGCTATCTCTTACTTATTGGTGCTTTCACCATTGATCACTTAATAATATTTTTATTAGCTTACTACTTTTTAACTCATATATGAATAGGGGTCTAATGTTGGCCAAGAGAGTTAGTTACTCTCCTTCAACTTAGATATTTTTATCATGGATCTACTATTTTTTTTATCTATTTTAAAAATAAAAACAAATTATATTAGGACATAGTAGCATCAAAAATACTTTTTTAGGATCGATAATGCTTTTGCCTTCATGGTAGAACCAAGTTTTCCTAACCCAATCCACTTATGTTTAGTATATAGATATGATGATTGCCTACCATTTGCTAAAAATATATTTCTATTTTTTATATTCCTATTTAATCACTAATAATAAAAAAAAGGGAATGAAAAATAGTTAATATTAATCATTTTGAGGACCATATTCAATCTTGTTGTCATCAAAATCAAACCACATGTAGTTTACATAGTTCTTGTTTGTTGCATCCCTCTTGAACCTTTGATCTTAAAAGGAATATCATTTTTACTTTCATTATTCAAATTAATTTTTACTTATTAGCTCTTATTTGTGTTGGTAATGTTGATCTCTCTAGCTTCCAAATAAATTTTGCTGAATAGGGTTTCTTATTACCAATTCAGCTGCTAGACTGGGGCAAAAACTAAAAGGTTGTTGGAGAACAAGTTGAATAAGAAGGGGCATGAATTTTAGCCTTCGATGTCCCACCTTTATTCTCATTCGTGGAAAAGCATAAATTAGATGTAATTATACAATTATAGACTATTGAGAAGGGGATCATTTATAGATTTTTTGTTGTAATGATAAAAAAAAAGATGTCTTCATATTGGTATATTTTTTCTAGTGATTTTTTTAGTGTTTATTTTTTCTATTGCTCTAGCATTTTAAATAGGGGATTGCAATGTTGTTTTATATTTTTTCACTATAATATCTACAAATCTCACTTAAGAATCTATGAAATATTTTTGTTATATGTATTGTTACACTTTTATATATACTTTAGCTACAATTTTATCAATGCATTAATGCTTAATGAAAGCATTTATAATTATGAATTGTATCGGATGTATTTTACATATTCTCGGTAGGAAATAACAAGGGTGTTATTTTATATTTTTTCATTTGGTATTAGAGTGTAAGGTTGATCAGTATCTAGGTTGAAAGAAATTTTTGTTGCAGATCTAGCTTACAATTGATCATGACCAACACAAATTCACTTCCAATTCTAGAATTCAATGGACAAGAATATGATTACTAGAGTATAAAATGATAACTTTGTTGATAGGAAAGGAATTATGGGAAATAGTTGAAGCTAGTTATAAAGAGCCAAAATATTGGTCCATTATGCCACATAATGGTAGGTAGGCTAAGAAAAATACCAACAAGAACTCATTGGATTTGTACCATACCTAGTATGATCTAGATAAGAGCTTATTACCTAGAATAACATATGTAAAGTCAACAAGATATGCTTGGAAGGCCCTACAAGAGGCTTACCAAGGAAGTGACTAAGTTAAATTTATAAAATTATAGACCCTTAAAAGAGAATTTGAAAATATAAGAATGCATGAATCGAGAGTAAGTGATTATTTTGTCAGAGTGAAATATGTGGTAAGGAAAATGGACACACTTGGTGAAACTAATGAAGAAGATATTGTGGTGAAGAAGGTACTAATAATAGTAACACAAAGGTGGAATCATGTAGCAATTATTTTTGAAGAAAAATTTGGTTACATTTGAATTTAACCATTTGGTTGGATCTATTATGTCTCATAGGGATAGACTAAGAGATACATTTGGAGAGAGTGAAAATAAAGCATTTGCATAAAAGCTAAGAAATTCCAAAAGTGAAGGTGCTAGAACTAGTAGTCAAGGTAATTAGCAGGACCAATAAAGAGGCTAAAGTCAAAATTTTCCAATAGGAAGAGGAGGTAGAAGAGGAGGTTCAACTATATGAGGAATAGGTTTGATAAAAGAAATGTCCAATGTTATCATTGTAAAAGGTATGGGCATTTTGAGAAAGAATATAGAATTAAAGTTGGCAATGAAGGTAGAAGAGCTAATTATGGTAATGATAATGAGGATGCTCCATAAAGCCACTTATTCTTATCATGTGATAAATCTAAAAATAAGCCTCAAGAAGTCTGGTAATTAGATTCTAACTACTCCAACCATATGTCTAGTAAAAATGACTTGTTCTCTATAATAGATGAAATATTCAAGACTAAGATCTTGCTTGATGACAATAAATCTTAGGATGTTACCACAAAATACGTTGTGGAGGTGAACACAAAATAAGATAAGAAAGATATCAATAATATCTAATACACTCCAAACTTAAAACATAATTTGTTGAATGTTGGAAAATTTTGTGAGAAGAATTATAAGGTTGTATTTGATAATAAATAATGCATTATTTATGACAAAGATCTAGGTAGTAAAGCTATTACAATTTTCCCAATGTCAGAATAGGATGTTCTCGGTGATATTTGAAGTTAATAAAAATAGTCTTAAAAATATAACATTTGAAGATGAGCTAGTTGTGGCATCTAAGCTATGGCCACTTGAGTTTCCAAAGCTTGAAGTTATTAACCTCACAAGAATTAGTTTATGGTTTACCAAAAGTTAAAGAGCACAAGGTGGTTTGTGAAGGTTGTACTAAATGCAAATATGTTAGGAGTTATTACATCATAGACCATGTGAGAAGACAAGTGATATATCCACCCCTCACAAGGTACATGCATGCGATATAAGATAAGATAGTTGTAAGGTTGTTTGAGGGTTTGTTATGCCTAAATTAGGTATCCTATGTACTTATTTTATTACCATAATAGAACAATTCAAAGCATTAAGATCTAACATGTGGTATCAAAGTAGGTAGAAGGAATAAATAATTATTTTTCTAATCCTCCTCTCATTTTATCATAAAGATAGCCAAAGAGCACTCTACTAAGGAAATAAAATTTTATAGTTTGAGAAAAGAGGTTTCAAGGGTAAAATTACCTTGTGTTGAATATTCACCATGCATATAAATTCCATGGTAGAATTAAAATATTTCAAGGTGAAAAACCTACCAAAGTAGAAAATATTTCAAGCATCAAAAGGAATTCAAACCCTTATAAGACCAAGAGGTCATAAGCCTGCAACAAGGCCAATTTCAAAAAGGAAGAAAACCATAAGAAGCTCCTAAAAAAAGAAAAAAATAAAAGAAATGGAAAACAAATAAGCCATTGAATCTTCTTGAAGCTTTATAAAAGAATAACTCCTCTTGCAAAGGCATGAAGCACTTTACAAGAAGAATACTACATTCCAAGGGAACATAAGAAATATTTGGTTCATATAAATTTAAAAGAATGATCTAGTTCATATAAGTTTATGTTGGAAATATTGAGTACATTGGTTTTCATTGATGTCAAAGGTGAAATGGTCTTCAATATTGAAATACTAAAGTGCAAGGCAAATATCTTCTATATTTGAGGCAGATATATGTGGATGGTAAAGAGAGCATGATATTCAAGGAATAATATTCTCCATAGGTTTGATAGCAAGTTTCAAGGCAAGTCAAATATGGTTAAGGATTGTAATATTTAATTATTACAAGGAAAATTATAAAGGATTCAAAAGTTAAAAAATGTGAAGGTATGGGCTACAAAGAGTTTAAATATTTTTTTTTTTAAAAAGCACATGGGACAAGAGAAATAATACTATATTTTAATTTGAACATTTGAAAATATGGAGGGATTATAATGTTCAAATTTGCACTGACATAAAAAATAAAAGTTAAGACATTGCACCAATGTTCCAATGTGAGTAGAGCTGACGTTTGGAATATTTCTAAAAGACCACCTATATGAATAGGGGCAAAATAATTTCATTGTGGCTAACATTTTAGAGAGTGTAATTTAGAGTGCATTACAATAGCGAAGGAAAAATAAAAAGTGGTGTAACAAAGGTGGAAGAGGGTGGTAGTGTATTCAAATATAAGAGTGGTTTTGGAGTGCATCAACAAGTGTGTGAAACCCCTGTAGGATACCATTTGTTTCACCTGTTTGGACGATAGACAAAAGTGAAATTTGTGGAAATGACAAATTTAGAAGGAGTTCAAAAATGTGGATTCATCATACATGAATGAACTTCCAAAACATAAACATATAATGTATGCTTGCATAAGAGAGCAAGTAGAGATACATATTAAAAAATTATTGTGATTCGTCTAGCGGAAGTGAGCAAGGGTAGAGCAAAAAACAATCCTGAATTGGTAATGCGGGCATTAAGAAGAGAAGCATTTTCCTTATGATACGTCGATTAAGTGGAGCAATGACATTTAAATTAGATTAAATTTTCCATTGACATCACCTACACAATAGCCCAAAGGATGATTGGACTTGTGTTAAAATATTGCATGGAAGTAGGGTTGTGATCTGACGATGCCAGTTTGACGTGGGTTTTAAAAAGCATAATGAAGTATTTTACAACATTATTGCACACCTTAAGACTCATTCGGTTGGCTCAAGTGGTTGTAGGTAATATTTGAGTATTCGATGATTAACTCCCACTTGCAACGAAATAATTTTATTTAAGGTATGAGAAAAAGTTTTTTTTAACAGCAGCTTTAAAGGTGGATGATGTATAAAGTTTCCTATTTTAATTATCATAAAGTGAGGATATATAAGGGCTTGAAAGTTTTGTTTTGATATTTATATCAAGGTAGTGTTGACATAGGAGTAATAAGGATTTGAAGTTAAAGGTTTTTTTTTAAAGGTTAAATTTTTGTGAGAATTAAAAGGGAGTTATAAGGTATTATATTATTATTGTGAATATTTATTTTTGAAAACTTGCGAGGATAACTTAATATATGTGAGGAAGAAGAAATTACTAACCATATTCTTGAAGAAACAAAAAGGATTTTTTCTTGTCAAAACAGGATATGAGGGCACATATTCATAAAAGCAAGTTAAAAGGTATGGTGACATTATTCCTTCTTTAAGGTGTTTGGTTGAGCAAATATTTTTGAATCATAATATGGAGAAATAAGGATTATATATGTGAATTGTTGGAAATATTTGAGCTAGGGTTTGTAAAACAAATTGTGCATCCTTGTTGAAATAAATTGGAAATATTTGAGTTAGGGTTTGTGAAACAAATTGTGCATCCTTGTTGAAATAAATTAGAAATATTTGAGCTAGGGTTTGTGAAATAAATTGTGCATCCTTGTTGAAAGAAATTGGAAACACTTGTGCTAGAGTTTGTGAACAAATTGTGCTTCATTGTTGAATGATATTGGAAACACATGTGCTAGGGTTTGTGAAAAAATTGTGCTTCATTGTTTGAATGAATTTGTGAAGCTTTTAGGCATTGGTTTGAGTGACATTGAAGTGGATGAGTAAGTTTTAAGAAACCATTTTTGTGAAGCAATTTGTGCATTGGTCTTGAGTGATATTTGAAAAGACATATTGTAAGATTGTATTGCATATCATTTTCTATATGTTCTTGAACAAGAATTCTGGGTAGAATATGTCTAAAGTATTATGATCAAAGCATAGGTTTTGATGAGCATATTTGAGTATGTGTTTTGAGTAGATTTGAGTATGTATTTTGAGCATGTATTGTGAAAAGTTGTGAGATGTTTTGAGCAAGTATTTTGAGAAGGCTTGTAGGAAGATTTGTGCATATAATATGTGCATATTCGAGACAAAGTTGAGACATATTTGTGAATGTAATGTGTGTAGATTTGGGATAGAGTTGAGACATATTTGTGCATGTAATGTGTGCAGATTTAGGACAGAGTTGAGACATAATGCATGTAATATGTGTAGATTTGAGATAGAGTTGAGATAGGTTTGTGCATGTAATATGTGCAAATTTAGGATAGAGTTGAGACAAATTTGTGCATGTAATATGTGCATATTTGGGGCAGAGTTAAGACAAATTTGTGCATGTAATGTGTGCAGATTTGAGGCAGATTTGAGATAGATTTGTGTATGTAATGTGTGCATATTTGGGGTAATGTAATGTGTGTATATTTGTAATAGAGTTGATATGGATTTGTGCATGTAATATGTGTAGATTTAGGACAGAGTTGAGATAAATTTGTGCATGCAGTGTGTGTAGATTTGGGATAGAGTTAAGAGCAAATTTATGAGCAAACCTGAGTAAGCCTTGTGAGTAGGCTTGGAACAAAGTTAAACAGAGGTGTGTACCAAATTTGGAGGTGACCAAAGTAGAGAGGAGAGGTGTCTCTTGTGGATAGAGTTCCACAAACAAAAGAAAAGAGGATAGGTGTCTCCTGTGGATAAAGTTCCACAAACCAAAGCAAAGGAGAGGAGTCTCTTGTGTATAGAGTTCCACGAACCAAACTAGCAAGGGGATATAGTTCTCATATGGATAAATTTCCATAAACCAAATTTAAGGGGATAGATTTATATGGATAGAGATCCATGAACCTGAGCATAGGGGATTGCTATATCCTTTAGATAGAGGTCCATAAACACTATAATAGGGAATTTGTTCCCAAGATATTTTTTGAGAAAATTTAGAAGAAATATTTTCTCCATGGATGCAACCCACATTGGGTGAACCACATTAAATCTATGTCTCTTATGTGTGTGATTATTTGTGCATTATTTAATACCTAGATATTATTGTTGTTATCATTTGGTTTGAAAAGTAAAATTTTTTATCTTATACTGTTCACCCCCATCTGAGTATAATATTGTGTTCTTCAAGTGGTATTAGAGCGGGTTCCTTCGTGAAAGTCTAAACAACTTGAAGAAAGATCTTACAGGAACACACATGGATGAGCTACATATAAATCTCACAACCTATGAGATAAGGACAAAGAAAGATCAAACATCCAAAAGAGAGGCAACATTCAAAGCTTCTAAGAAGGATCTAAGAATACTCAAATGTTTTATTTATGGTAACTTTGGTCACCTTGAATATCAGTGTTCAAAATCTAGGTACTGTAGTAAGAAGAGGTTAACTTTGTGAGATGTGTTGAATGTGGTAATCTTGGTCACATGGCACTTTATTATCCATAAAATGGGTATATTAGTAGTGAAGAGGAAAAGGAATATAAGAAAAATAAAGAAGGAAAATTCTATCATGAAAAGAAAGACATGCACCATCAAAGAAAGCATGAGAAGAAGGTATTTCAAAGACACAAGAAGAGTTTTTATGTTGAAGTAGCAAGCAATGCTTCAAGTGATAGTGATAAAAGTATCTCAGATATTGAAAAAAAGATGATCCTACTATAAAAAATAAGAGTAAAGAAAGAGGAAGTCACACTTGATATAGAAAAGGAACTTGTTAAGCTGAAAAAGGGAGAACTTAAGATTGAAGGCTAAAGCACAAGAGGATGAGAAGACAAATGCAAAACTTCTACAAGATCTCATTGATCTAAAAGTTAAAGTTGAAGAGGCAAAGAAAATTAAAGAAATTATGGTTGAACAGTTAAAGGTAAAAGATCTAGAATGTGAAATATTAGAACATGAAGTAGTTCCTCTAAGGTTGGAAGTGAAATATTCTAAGGATAAGCTGCACAGGTTTGGAAAAAGCTCAAAAACTTTGGATACCATTATCAAAGCACAAATATCTTCATTTATCAAAACATGACTTGGTTTTGAAAAAGGACAAGAGGTACAAAAATAGGAGTCAAGATCAAAAGAAAAGGAAGTTTTAGAGGAAGAGATTGAAGAAGAACCTAAGATCTATGCTGATAAGTTGGAGAGTGGAAGCTTCATTGAGAAAGAAAACAATGCACAAACAAGAAACAAGGATCATCACAAAGAAGGCAAATAAAGGACTAAGAGACCAAATTTTTTTAGACAAGATGAATATTTCTTCCAAGGGTATTGTTTTTCATGTAATTGTTTTAATCACAAAGCTATGCATTGCAGGGTTCATGGAAAGGAGTATGGATTCACTAAAAGGAACTTCAACATATTCAAATATGGATATTTATTTCAAGGTTATTGCTCATCATGTAATCATTTTGGTCATAAATTTATACATTGCAGGGATCATGACATAAATTATTATAGCTTCACCAAGAGGAACTTCAAGTCATTTGCACCTTCTAAGAACCACAACATCAGGTGTTATAATTGCAATAATTTTGGGCATAAGGCTAAGTGGTGTGGAAAAAAGTTTCAAAAATTCTAGAGTCAAGCAAGAAAAGGGACACTCAAAAGGATCAAAAGGGTATGACTACAAAGGTTTTTTAAAAGAAGGTTGAAAAGGAAGAAGAGCATTGTAAGTTGGGAGTAGATTTACTCCTACCCCAAAATTAATCACCTCAATAAGAGGATATTGTGAGGGACCTGAGCTAAGAGTCTTATTTTTAGCCCCAAAGGAGTCTCTTTGCCATTGATGTCAAAGGGGAGAGTTTCATTAAGGGGGAGAGAAATTAGTAAGGGGGAGCAACTTCTCAGGGGGAGCAGATTTGGAATTCAGTGGTTGTAAAAGAAATTTTTAGAAAGGGTTGCCATAAATGACAAAGGGGAAGATTGTTGGAAATAATACATGGACCATAATTAAATACATGGCTATAGGATATTCTCGTACATTCCTATTTTTAGTTCATAATTATAATTGAAACATAAAATGCTCACTTGATACATATAGATCGAGAAAGAAGAGTCCTCACGATTTTCTCAAGAAACAATCTCTAGATATTAACCCATAATATCTCCAAGATTAGATTCCACATCTAATCTTCCTACATTCATTCATTTATCCATAAATTGAATCCTTACATGTATTCATTGTAAAATGAAATAAAGTATCATGTAGTTCTCAATGTAAACTACATGAGTATACTCTACAGAAAACACCATATTTTCCTCAAGAATGGATTCCTCATCCATTCTTCAAAATTAGAAAATTCCCACCATATTGCCATTTGAAACAAATCATACTATAGTTATACTAACATGATCACACTATAGTTCTCATAATTTGATCATCAATTTGCCTCATGATCTATCCATAAGACTATACTAAAATCTCTACACAATTTGCTTCAATAGGCAACACAATATTATAACATGATGAGACTATAGTTTTCACAAATTTAGCCACAATTTTATCTCGAAATTTATCACAATATTATGCTATAGTTTCTAGAAAATTTGTCCCACAAATTTTGTCACAAATATTATCTCGTACTCTATTGAACAAGATTACACTATAGCCCTTTTTCAAAATTGGACACCAAATTGTCTCATACTATAGTTTCATCTACTCATAATATTAAACTAGAGTCCCTACAAATTTGACATAAATTTATATTATAACCTATCACACAAGATTTTACGGTTTTCACCACTAATTTATCTTATAATCTATCAAACAAGATTATACTAATTTGTCTTGTAAGCTATAAAACAAGGTTACACTTATTCATAAATTTGTCTTGTAATCTATCAACCAAGATTACACAATAGTTAATCTCTACTACAAATTAGAAGGTTCAATTTATACAATTGCTCCTAAATTGTTATCAACCTTTGCACCCAAAATTTGGTCCAAAGATACATCAAATTTATTTCCCAAAAATTTGATTTAAGTATAAGTTCATTTTTATCTAATTTTCCTCCCAAAAAAATTAATCTAAAGTTACATCCATTTGTTTATCAAAGTGTCTTCTACTCCTTGAGAATTTATTATTTCACTTTCTTATTTCATGTCTTCTAATTAATCCAACAGATATAATTTATTCCTGTAATTAGGGTCATTCATCTACAAAGGGTACTTTTGAAGGTATTCCAAGGACATATAAGAAGACTAATTTATTAATATCAAAATCCATTTCATCTACACAAAATTCATGAGAACCACTTTGTCTCGTAGTTTATGTTGTGTTGTTTTGCACCCCAAAGTTTTAATGTAATGAAAAATATATTTTTCTCAAGATCTACTCAATGAGTTAAACATCAATTAGTGATGGTCACCACCCACTAGCAACCAATCATAGCCTTTATCCGACAATCAATAAAATATGGTTAGAAGATAACATGGGTTTAAACCACATTAATGGAGCACCTCCCACTAGTGCGTGACCAACTACGATCACCACTTAGTGGTCGATTAAACTCAGAGAGTTGAATTTCTCTTAAAGGTTACCTTTATCCTGATATGTTCCATGTGGGACCATACATAGGGGTCTTTAATAACTCTTTCATCTGAGCGAAGTTGAATGCAATCTCTTGCGCATTGGTCATATAGGAGGAAAAATATCGATGATTCAAAACACTAACCCTTTTTACTATCAACAGAAGCTACCAAATGAACATAAGGTATGAATAGGATTCTACTAGATTTTTCTTGACCGTGTTGCGATGTCCGAGTTGAAAGCCAATGTTTAAGAAGACTATATAAAAGAACTGTTACAAAGTTGTCGACAGAGGAGTTGTTTTCTCTCCCAATAATAGGTACTCATATCTTCATCGTGGATAACAAAACTCTTAGAAAATTCATGCATCAATTGTGATATTATACTCATGATACTTGTAATATTTTAATCTAGAAAATACCCAATTTTCTTCATTGATAAATAAGAAATTTCTAATGTTATTCTTGGGGAAGCAATGACATAAAAAGGGGTTATACAAATACCACCAATGAGCAGCCACCCAAAGCATAAAACTATGACTTTAAGGATACCCTAGTTTTAGTTTGTGTAGGCACTTTTAGGCTAATGTCAAGGAATATGTGTATATGTATCACCCACACAATCTTATAGGATTCAACCCATCAATTGATATTATAGCAAATCAATTCATAAAAGGGTTAAATGTTTTGCAATAACGATTCGACATAAAATTGTGATCTTTCATTCACTACAAAGAAGACAAGAAAATTATTTGCTCTACAAGATACTGAGCTCTTCGTCCTTGATCTCTAAACCATTCTTAAATATCCTATACAGTCTTATTGGTAGAGTCAATTATTTCAATTCAATATTGAAGAGGATTTTTAGACTATCTGTGAGGTTAATATCCCACATGAGCAATGTTGGGGTTGAAAAGTAAAACAAAAATGCACCCACACATACAAAAGGGTAACCACAAAATGGTGGTTGTGTGGACACCATCGATGGTGGTTGAGGTAGCCATAGAATGATGGTTTATTTTAATTAATACTCACCCTATCGACGATCTATAGACTGAATTGTTTTTGATATCAGGATTAAACTAGGATGCCTCCAGCCATATTTAAACCCTAGTAATAAGGTATTATAAATATTGGAATGTAGCTCCTATCCATCTATAAAATGACCTACATAGATTTATTACTTTCTAGGTAGATAAATGGAAACGACGTATAGGGGCAATACCACACCCCTTGTAAATGGTAACCTTTAGCAAAAAGAGTGTAAATCAAATATCTTATACAAATTCTACATGATATTTGATCAAACTTAATACTAGACCCGAAGCCTTTAAATTAAATCATTGCACATCATTAGAATTACAGGAAAATAAAGCCTCCTACTCAAGTATAAACTATTTCCACAATAAAATTAAAGAGAAGGCTAACAAATCTATTTCTTTAGCATAGCTCTTCCTACCATCTTATTTATTCCTCCATTATTGCACTCCAAGGCTGCTTCCAGCCATATTTCCAAGGTTATTTATAATTAAAACTTAGTATTCTCTTAGATATTTTTGGTTTTTGATCTACCAAGTTAGAGAGCATACACTCTACACTCCAATATTTCTTCCCCTTCTCCCAATTACTTGCCTCTCCTTTGATAATTCTTCCCAACATATTTTTCTTCATGGGAAATAAGGTGGTTTATTATTAAATTATTAAGAAGGAACCATTTTGAAGTCAATCCAAAATAGTGAAATCTCTTTTTATTATTTAAAAATTAGAAGAAAGGACAAGAGGAGATAAGGTGGGAGTACCTTTTTCATTTTGGGCCTTCCCTTTTTTCTAGGGCAACTTACAAGGTCAACCTTGGAACTGTTATGAAGGAGTCATGTGGAATGAAGAATAGTTCATCCACTAATAAAATATATACATTTTTATTATTAGATCATGATATTGCTATTTTGGGTCTATTTAAAATTGGATAAATTTTGTGGACACCTTATTGTAATAAATTAGTTTTATTAAACTAAATTAATTTTTGTAAAAGATAGTTCACAAATTAATCTTTTACAAAAGCCTTAATTTCTCCAAAACTTTACAAAATCCCACTTGCATTCCAATATTTTCCAAATTAAATTGGTAGAGTGTAATTGGGTTTAGTTAGGCATTTTATAGGATAATTAGGGTTTACCATCCTCTAGATATTATCAATTAGACCCTCTTATTAATGCTAGGCAACATTAGTAAGGTTAGGTTAATATTAAAATTTGAGTATTAATTGATCCTTTAGATCAATTAATATATTTTTGAAAGTCCTAATGGGTGGGCTATGACATACTCCCCCTAGTATTAAACATAGTCCTCTATGTTTCTCTTTATTTCCTAGCTTAGTTAATGCAGAAAATTAATAAAACTAGTATTAGTTCTTTATAAAATAGTTAGAACCATTATCATTTTCCTTATTTCTAGTGCCTCGTTCTTGATGGTAAGTATCATATTCCATATGTGAGAGTACCTAGACCTACAAGAATACACACTACCAGTAGTAATTGTTGACAATTTTGTCACATTGCACAAGGGGTAGAAAAAAATCAAAAAATTTCTCTTTGTAAAGTTTCTTTTGTTGTTTTCGAAAGTATTTGTAAGTGTTGCAGCAATTTTGGCTTTCAATGCCACCCCCTTGTACATAAAATGAAGAAGAAGAGCTTCACTGCCGAATAGGCCAAAAAATATAGCTCCACCGAAAGAAATAAGAAAAGTGTCGTGATATCGCGACATGTTGCATTTTCGTGACTCAGAGCGACAAGAGGGAGCAAGGACGAAAAGTGTCATGATATTACGACATGTCACATTTTTGTGGTCGAGAGTGACAAGAAGGGGCAAGGAAAAAAAGTGTCACGATATCACATGTTGCATTTTTGCGGCTCAGAGCAAGGAGGCAGAGCAAGCAAGAAAAAGTGTCGCGATATCGTGACATGTATTTTTGCGGCTCAAAGCAAGAAAGAGGAACACGAAAGAAAAAGCGTCGCGATATCGTGACCTGTTGCAGTTTCGTGGCTCAGAGCAAGGAGGCAGAGCAAGCAAGAAAAAGTGTCATGATATCACGACATGTCGTTTTTTCATGGCCGAAAGCAACAAGGGGGAGCAAGGAAGAAAAGTGTCGCGATATCATGACATGTTGCATTTTCATGGCTCAGAGCAAGGAGGCAGAGCAAGCAAGAAAAAGTGTCATGATATCGCGACATGTCGCATTTTTGTGGCCAAAAGAAACAAGACAGGGCAAGAAAGAAGAAGTGTCACGATATCACGACATGTTGCATTTTCGCGACTCAAAGCAAGGAGGAAGCGCAAGAAAGAAAAAGTGTAGTGATATCGCGACATGTTGCATTTTCGTGACCGAGAGCGACAAGAGGAGAAAAAGAAGAAAAGTGTCACGATATTGCGCCATGTTGCGTTTTCGTGGCTCAAAGCAAGGAGGAAGAGCAAGAAGAAAAAAGCTTCGTTATATCGCGACATGTTGCATTTTCACGGTTCAAAGCGAGGAGGAAGCGCAAGAAAGAAAAAGTGTCGCGATATCGCGACACTTTGCATTTTCGCGGCTGAGAGCAACAAGAGGAGCAAAAGAAGAAAAGTGTCACCATATCGCGACATGTCACATTTTTGTGGCCGAAAGCAAGAGGAATGAGCAACAGAAGAAAAGAGTCATGATATCGCGACATGTTGCATTTTCGTGGCTCAAAGCAAGGAGGAAGCGCAAGAAAGAGAAAGTGTCGCGATATCGCGACATGTTGCATTCTCACGACCAAAGGAGGAAAAGTGTCATGATATCGCAACATGTTGCATCCTCATGACCAAAAGAGGAAAAGTGTCACGATATCGTGACATGTTACGTTTTCGTGGCCAAAAGCAACAAAAGAGGGCAAAGACATAGAAATGTCGTGATATCGTGACATGTCGTATTTTCACGATGCAAGAAGAAGAACCAAGCTGAAGACATAGAAATATCATGATATCATGACATGTTGCTTTTTTGCGACTCAGAGGGGACACGTGCTTCAAGTCGAGTATTTTATCGAGATGATCAAGTGCCTCATAAATGCATTCTTACTTGCCCTGCAAGCTCGCTGCTCTTTTTTGGTAATTGAAAGCGAAGCATTAGTCCCTGAAATGAGAGCCTGACAAGCATGGCGGCCAATCGAGCATTGCACCCAGAAACCAAGGACACTTAGATCGCTCATCAATGCATGTTTCCAAGGTTGACTGGGTCACGGTTGCCAGTTCTGGTAATGGATTTGAAAGCTCAGTCACGAGGGCCGCGAGGTGCCGACTTCTCAGATCTCAAGAATATACTTCACCATCCTGTGTAATAATGACTCAAAGGGTCGGGTCCTCTATAAAAACCCAGGCATTATAATGTAGAAAGTGGGGGGGAACTATCTGCTAGAAAGCTGCTATAACTTGATGTCCTGCGATTAATACTAAAGAGCTTTGGGCTCAATTTCTCTCTTTTATGCTGCCTTCTGTGCTTGATTCTTTTGTCTTTATTAATTTGTATACTGAGACTCTGAATCTTGAATCCGGTGTGCGATTGGGGACTGTACCCTGAAACTTGCCTAAAGGATACATAGGAGAGGAAAAATGCTATATTGGTTTTCTTTTATGCTACTTGGTGGGTTGTGGTTTTTGTTACATTCACTTGTCCTAATCATCTTTACTATGAACCCTAAATTTTGACGAAATGGAGAAGGAGAATCCCTGTGAGCTCGCCCAGAGGATACATAGGAAGGTTAATGTGTTAGGATCCTCAATCCTAACATTATTAGTTAGTATTAGTTAGTATTATTAATCATTTAATTATTATATTATTAACTTATAAAGTGAACCATCACAACCCTTCATACGTGAACCATCATGTCTCTTCACCAACGTAGCTTTAGGGTAGATATATATATTAGGTTGGCCATCCATATCAAATCATCCAAGAAGAAGAATAATAAGCATAGATTCTAAGGAGGGAGCCCCCTATAGTGGCAAAGCGATTACAAAGGAGCCCCATTTGAGTGGCCTGCGATTACATTTACATTAATTTGTTAATAATTTTATAGTAAGACCCTATGGTCTTACCATAATATGGTGTTTATTTCATTTATTCTTGGTGTTCCTTGTTGCTATTCAAGTTGTTAGTTAGTGATCGTGCTTCCTATTCTCTCCCACCTTAAATCACCGATCTCTCTTCCCTTACCCCTTTTTATTTCTTTCTCTAACCCTAACTCCTTTATCTCTTTCCTGCATCCCTTATCTCAAAACACCAAAGTAGATTAGCATAGGATCCGACATTTCTCTAGAGATTGGCATGAGGGGCATCTCTTCCCTTCGGCCTTTCAATGTTGGTCTAGGTCTAGGGTGCATACACTTACCCAGATCCTTTCCTAGGCAGATTTGGTGACCAATAGTTTTGGCATGCCCGGTGGGACCAAGGTCCCATATTTTAAGCGCAAATCTCAAACCCATCTACATGTGGGCCAATAGTTCTAACTAGTTCTAGGTGTGACCTGGTCAGTATCACCTTCTGAGTGGTAGTGAAAATCGATGCTCTCATTACCAAAATACTCTTAGCATCTGGCGACTCTGTTCAACCCAAAAATCTCTAAGTCGTAAAGATCGGTACCTAAACCTGTGCCTTCATGACAAAAGTCTCCATGTTTTAAGGAAGCCCGAGTTGGTGAATCTCTGGCTTGCCTTCATCTGGAAAAATCACCTAGCAACTCTGATTGAGCTGAAGATCCAAATTTCTTGATTGTAGGCACCTTTTAAATCTAAAAGAAGACATCCTGAAGGAATCAAGGTTTGGTGAGCAGCCTTGACCTCACAAGTGGAGAAAAGTATGTTCACCTGGCAAATCTGACTTAGTGGTGAGAACCATGATATCTGTAGGCCACTGCTATAATGGAGAGGGTATGCTATCCTAGCTGGGATGATCGTGGCCCTCTAAATCTCCAAAGTTACCATGAAATTCCCGAAGGCACCTTCGAGACATTGACAAAATACAATGGCACTAAGGGAATGGCCCGAGAGCACCTTGAAGATGTTGCTACTCTAGCGCCCCTCTATGACATAATCCATGAAGATGTCATGATCAAACTTCTGGTCCTGTCTCTGGAAGGAAGAGCGCTGCAGTGGTACAGACTGCTCGGATATAAAAGCATCTGCTCATGGGATGACTTAGCAAGAGCACTATTTAGTACATTTGATGGATCTCAAGATCCCTTCCAGCTTTTGATGTACCTCTTCACCATCATGAGAGCACCTCAGGAGAGCATCACGGACTTCAATGTCCGATTTTGTAGAAGTTGGAAGAGAATTCCAGGGGAGATCCAACCGATGCCCACCCAAGCCCACCTCTTCTATGTTTGGGCCTTTCACCTGGACCTAAGCCTCATCTTGCAGTAATAAGATGAACGAAGATTCCCTCAAATATTTGAGGAAGCAATACGAGCATAACAAGTTCTGATCTTATCGAGAAAGTAGCAGTGGAGAGCAGCCCCACCACCCTACCCGATAATTACTACTCCTATTTATCCAATGCAGTATTCATCATGGTAGACTCCTCATACTGAGCAAAGGCCTGAGATGTAGTTGTTTGAAGCTCAAGAGGCAGGTTTCATCCAAGTACGACCATGGGAATATGCAAGCTTTGCTCTGACAATGAACAATATGGTTGCTTGCAGTTCCCATCAGAAGATGGGCCAAGGAGAAGAATAGGCTCAAGTGGTAGAGCCTGAGAACGAAGAGGGCACATTTTTGCACCCTTTTTGTATCCCAAGGGATGGCATGCAAGTACTCAGCCAGGATCCATTAAGAATGTCTCATCAAGATGAACCTAAAGAGATCCTGGAAGATTACTCTTTGCCTGAGGAACCCTGTTACCGCATCAGGAGGATGGAAGAACCTGTACCCAGCCCACAGTTAGTAGATTCTTCAATATTCTGGTATTGGTTCCAGCCATCACCACAACCAGTACCCCAAGAGGCCCCTCATGTGGTGAACTTCTTCGCCACATATTTCATAAACAGTATGGGTACTGGCAGGAGCAACAACTCACTGCATTGCTCCCTATTCGCAACATGGACAACTTTGGGAAGAGGCCAACCAGACTTCAAAGATCAATTGAAGTTCAATCAGATCTGGTCTAGACATTACAAGTTCATCGGATAGGCACCCGAAGCTGGGTTTATGGTAACGGCATGCCAATCATGTCACAAGGTTTTGTGTAAATACTGTAAATAGCTCGGCTAGTAGATAAGTGCCGAAGGCGCTAAGCATTTCTTAGGAGCTTAGGCATAAACAAAAAAAAAAATGTTGTCAGTGGATAGTCAGAGAAGAGGACAATGGAAATGACTCTATTGCCCAATGGATAAAGGCCTAGGATCTCTGCATTCAGATGATATAAATGCCCTGCAAGCTGCCAAGAATGTTGAAATTTTTGTCACATTGCACAAGGGGTAGAAAAAAATAAAAAAAATTGTCTTTGTAAAGTTTCTTTTGTTGTTTTCGAAAGTATTTGTAAGTGTTGCAGAAATTTTGGCTTTCAATGCCACCCCATTGTACATAAAATGAAGAAGAAGATCTTCGCTACCGAATAGGCCAAAAAATATAGCTCTGTCGAAAGAAAGAAGAAAAGTGTCGCGATATCGCGACATGTTACGTTTTCGTAGCTCAGAGTGACAAGAGGGAGCAAGGAAGAAAAGTGTCGTGATATCATGACATGTCGCATTTTTGCGGTCGAGAGCGACAAGGAGGAGCAAGGAAGAAAAGTTTCGCAATATCGCGATATGTTGCATTTTCGCGGCTCAGAGCAAGGAGGTAGAGCAAACAAGAAAAAGTGTCGTGATATCGCGACATGTTGCATTTTTGTGGCTCAAAGCAAGAAAGAGGAACAAGAAAGAAAAAGCGTCGTGATATCGTGAAATGATGCAGTTTCACGGCTTAGAGCAAGGAGGCATAGCAAGCAAGAAAAAGTTTCGCGATATCGCGACATGTCATATTTTCATGATCGAAAGCAACAAGGGGGAGCAAGGAAGAAAAGTGTCGCGATATCGCGACATGTTGCATTTTCGTGGCTAAGAGCGACAAGGATCAAGGAAGAAAAGTGTCACGATATCGTGACATGTTGCATTTTCATGGCTTAGAGCAAGGAGGTAGAGCAAGCAAGAAAAAGTGTTGCGATATCGCGACATGTAGCATTTTCATGATCAAAAGCAACAAGGCAGAGCAAGAAAGAAGAAGTGTTACGATATCGCGACATGTTGCATTTTCGTGGCTCAAAGCGAGGAGGAAGTGCAAGAAAGAAAAAGTGTCACGATATCGCGACATGTTGCATTTTCACGGCCGAGAGCGACAAGAGGAGCAAAAGAAGAAAAGTGTCGTGATATCGCGACATGTTGCGTTTTCGCAGCTCAAAGCAAGGAGGAAGAGCAAGAAGGAAAAAGTGTCGCGATATCGCGACATGTTGCATTTTCGTGGCTCAAAGCAAGGAGGAAGTGCAAGAAATAAAAAGTGTCATGATATCGTGACATGTTGCATTTTTGTGGCCAAGAGCGACAAGAGGAGCAAAAGAAGAAAAGTGTCACGATATCGCGACATGTCACATTTTCGTGATCGAAAGCAAGAAGAAGGAGCAACAGAAGAAAAGTGTCGCGATATCACGACATGTTGCATTTTCATGGCTCAAAGCAAGGAGGAAGCGCAAGAAAGAAAAAGTGTCACGATATCGCGACATGTTGCATTCTCGCGACCAAAGGAGGAAAAGTGTCGTGATATCACGACATGTTGCATCCTCATGACCAAAAGAGGAAAAGTGTCATGATATCGCGACATGTTGCATTTTCATGGCCAAAAGCAACAAAAGAGGGTAAAGACAGAAATTTCGTGATATCGCAACATGTCATATTTTCACGATGCAAGAAGAAGAACCAAGCTGAAGACATAGAAATGTCGTGATATCATGACATGTTGCTTTTTCATGACTTAGAGGGGGCACGTGCTCCAAGACGGGTATTTTCTTGAGATGATCAAGTGCATCATAAATGCATTCTTACTTGCCCTGCAAGCTCATTGCTCTTTTTTGGCAATTGGAAGTGAAGCATCAGTCCCTGAAAGGAGAGCTCGACAAGCATGGCAGCCACTCGAGCATTGCACCCAAAAACCAAGGACACTCAGACCGCTCATCAATGCATGTTTCCAAGGTTGACTGGGTCACAGTTGCTAGTTATGGTAATGGATTTGAAATCTCAGTCACGAGGGCCACGAGGTGTCGACTTCTCAGATCTCAAGAGTATACTTTGCCATCCTGTGTAATAATGACTCAGAGGGTCGGGTCCTCTATAAAAACCCAAGCATTATAATGTAGAAAGTGGGGGGGAACTATCTGCTAGAAAGCTGCTATAACTTGATGTCCTGTGATTAATACTAAAGAGCTTTGGGCTCAATTTATCTCTTTTATGCTGCCTTATGTGCTTGATTATTTTGTCTTTCTTCATTTGTATAATGAGACTCTGAATCTTGAATCCGGTGTGCGATTAGGGACTGTACCCTGAAACTCGCCTAAAGGATACATAGGAGAGGAAAAACGCTATATTGGTTTTCTTTTATGCTGCCTGGTGGGTTGTGGTTTTTGTTACATTCACTTGTCCTAATCATCTTTACTATGAACCCTGAATTTTGATGAAAGGGAGAAGGAAAATCCCTATGAGCTTGCCTAGAGGATACATAGGAATGTTAATGTGTTAGGATCCTCAAAAACTCTCACAAAGGAGTATTACACTATGCCTAGATAGCCCTTTTCATGAGTTATCTTGATATAAATAGGTGTCATCAAAGAAAAAGATATAATTTCATAAATATCACTTCAAGATACCCATATATCTTAAAATAATCTTGGCAAAATCATTTGCCACCACCAGTGCATCATACTTGATGTCCCCGGTGTGCCTCTTTTAATCAGTCTATTAAAATATCCATACCTCAAGAGACACAAATATCAAGTTCAATCCTCAAAAGAGCCTAAGGTACATCGCTTAAGACCTAGAAATTTTGGAGGGTTCACTTAGCTCTTCCACTTTGAATCCCCATTGTATCAATAGTGGGAGAAAAAAAACTTGAACATATGTAGTCTGAGTATCAAAATATATTAGAATTGATCATATTTACTGTGTAAGATGCCATACTGATATCTATGGTCACTCTTACCCCTTGTAAGGTGTCATTCAAATTTTTTTATCCCTCTTTGATTACAATGGTCACACTTACTACCTATAAGGTGCCATTTTATACATATTATCATCCACTGATAATATCTATGACCCCACTTACTCCATGTAAGGTGTCATTCTAATCATACTATCATCCACTGATAGTAACTATGATCACACTTACTCCATGTAAGGTGTCACCATAATAACACTATCATCCCTTGATACTAATTATGATCACACTTACTCCATGTAAGGTGTCATTATAGGCATAATTTATTATATTTTAAGAGAGGATCCCACACTCTTATTTAAGGATAGATTCCTTATCTATACCTCCTAAGAGTGTTCCAATATTAACTATGAATAGAACTCTCATGTCTAATCTTTCTCATTTAGGTTAATTTTAAATCTTAACTAGAACAATATTTTCTTTTATTAAGTTCATTGGGCTCACACATAGATGCATTCTGAAATACCTCCTTCTTACCATCCAAGGTATTCCTCACTAGAGAATTGGTAATTGCAAATGACACTCCAATGGTACACATGCCTTTACAGATAGGATATTTAGTCCAAGATTACCTACTTAGGATATTCCAAAAGCTCCCTGCTATTTGGAACCTTTTGAGTCACCTCTCAGAATAAGAAAAATAAGAAGACTCAAGTATTGGGATCATCCTCTCCAATTCTTAATGAAATACAATCAGAATAAATTTCCATGTTTCCAATAATCTAAATCACTCATTGTATAAACATTTTCAAGGATATATATTTACATAAGAAAAACCCCCTTGGGTTACAATTATTATCCTTATAATATTCAAATGGTGGCTTTTAGCCATTCCTGTATCCTTCAATAATACTACCTCTTGATCCTATCACTATTCTATGCTGGACCTAAGTATTTAGCTGGAGAAGGTGTTGGGGAAAATGCTCTAGAGGTCACCCGACCTCTACCTCGGGTCATTGTTCAAGCTACTCGTGTGGTTCTCCATCACCCATGTTGTGCTCTAGTCATTGGAAAATATGGGACAATAAGTCCATGGCTCACCAGTGCACCAAAATAGGCAGTTAAAAATGCAGTACTATATTCATCCATTGCCTAATGTAGTTGTGGATTTTGTGTATAAAGCTACCATTATTCTGTATTTCCAGTCATTTCTTTGTGCTTCCACTAGTTTGAGCCTATCCCACTCTGCTATGGCTGTATCTCTTTTAGCCTCTAGTCTCATCATTTTTTAGACCCATAAATATTCTTGGGCCTGCTCTCTTTGTACTAGTTATTTAGGAATATCTTCTTTAACAATAGTCTTAGTTGTTCCTTTAGTTTCTCTACTATCTTCTTGTATAACCACACATTTTATTGCAACCACATTGCCTTATTGACTTGCTCTAGCACCACCAAAATCCATTTCCTTTCTTCAAAGAGTATGTACCAACAGATCAGCAAGTAATAGAATTATGATAATAATACTTACTATAGGGCTTGTTCCCATTGTGCTCATAAATAGCAATGCCAACCCCAATATAAGTACTACCATTTTGCACTCCATGGGTAGAACTCTTGCTTTTTGAATGCTTAAAAAATAAAGCATCTTTCGTTCTCCCAAGTGTTCAGCTAGTTGCTAATTTGTGGTACATTGAGTTTGATCAAAAGTACCTTGATTATTCAAATTCTATTCAACATACACCATCGATCATGTCTCAATCAATGCATATGTCCTACATCACTAATTCCGTATTAATTCTCCTTTAGTTTCTAAGGTAATAATTTTTCCTTCCAATACGCTTGTGGTCATATTTATGCTTTACATGTGTCCCATTAATATGGTCTCAATATGTCTTATCCTTACCCTTTCGAAGGCTCCATCAGTCAGGTACATGTTTACCTATGTACCTTACTTTTAGAAGTTGCAACCATTATTATGTCATTGCCAACTATTTAGGTTGTGTTTACACATATGCAGGGTACTATCATAAAACCTCATTCATGGTTGCTTATTTTATAATAATTCAAATTTATGTGAAGTTGAGTTTAGTCATCAACTCATCTCATCACTTGACATGATTTATAGTTATTCCTACTTCTTGTAAGAAACTATATCTAATTACGCTTAATCCATTATCATTTATCAGATAATTTATTTAAGCTAAAGGTATGCTTGCTACATGCAAGATATTTTTAAGAGTTTCTTAAATCCTAGGGTAACTCTTATCTTCCATGGAGTTTTCCTGTGATCTCACAATATTTAAAAACTACACCTCTACTGGTTCTGTAAGTTCTATCCTGACTAGATCCACCATTCCTGTGGCTATTCTTTACAACATATCTACCTCAAATATATAGAAATTTGATCTCCTTTTTTTATATAATAGAGAGGATCTGTGTTCCTAAGCCATTAGTTAAAGGCTTATACCCTAGATTATCCAATGTGGATAATAATACCACATGCATTGTATAGTGGTGTAGTATCTTGTTTAAATAGTGTAGAATACCTTATTAAACTTGAAAACCACTCAGGTGGTTGGGTGGCATACTATTTATATGGAGTCAAGATACTAATTAGTGGATATGCTTCTGGTGAGTTCAAGTATGGAGTTTCCCCATCCTTTCCCTCCTTCACCATATCTGGGATATCATGCTAGAATATGATTATGGTGAGATTTGGATGGTTTCCATGTTTAAATATTTTGATTTTCCAATGGTTCTGCCATTTCCTTCACCATAGCCTCTAGTAAAAAGCCACGAGTGTATAAGAAAATATTCTTTTGTTGATCCCAAGATCTTATCCAGACTCTTGCCTCATCGCAAGTTAGTATTACCATTTACAATTTCGAATGGAATCTTATCTTCCTATTTTCCAAGACTTACCATATGGATTATATTTCTATAGATAACTTCTAATACCAAATATTCTTAGAAAAAATTATAGCTAACATAGTTAACTTTATGATCAAGGGGCTATTGTAAAAAAATATCCATGTGGTTCTCTTAAAGATGAATACCCAAGTAAGTCTAAGGCTGCACTTCATAGGAATCAACGTGGTCAATGTATATCTTGTAGATAGGAGTGGCCAATCCTCCTACTAAGACTAGAGGGTAATAAAAAATACCACACTATTGGGAATTCTTTCATATATTTCAATAGGAACATCTTTTTCCCTTCTAGCTTAAGCTAGTCTCATGTTAGGTCTCTTTCAACCCATACATTAGGTGTATGCCTTGAAGATTAAACATCCTACCATAAATATAGAACATAAATCATTTGCAATGCTTAAATCTCTCCCCATATCACACAATGGGAGTTAAGGGGGTTATCACACAAACCCTCATAGACACTCCAATGTCTACCATTTTACCTTTCTTTCTTTATTCAACTTTAATATTCATGACCAGAGATAAGATCTAAATTTTTCCTCCACTTGAACATTCTTAAATATGTTCAACATACAATACTTTAGTAAGGAATAGGTTTAGCTCAATACTATAGTTTCCAAGTACCATTTCTCAACGATATCTTGGGTACTCCACAAGTTGTGGAAGATTCCCATCACTCTTCCATTCTGATTCACTAGTGAATTTAGGCATGGGAGAAAAGACTTACACATCAATAGCCTCCAAGCACTTATTCTTACCTTACTAAGCATTTATCAGTTTAGAGTTCATCAAGGACAGTTATAGGTTTATAATGGAAGTTTATTCCCAAAGTTTGACAAAGCCCATATCTTTGCTAGCCTAGACCTAGCATTAGAGTCCATTAGCTAGCATAGGCTTTGATACCAATTGTAACAACCCCAAATTACCAACCCAACATGATATATATATCTATATATATATATATATATAATTTTTGAAACATAACATGTCTATTATTAATGTACAGTTCACATTCAAGTATGTTTGAACCAACATCAATCAGGATAGCAAGTAACCGAGAGAATTACGATATGGTCAGTGTCAAATATCGTGATAGGAGTGACAAAATTCTATCCAACCTTACATTCCTTTGTGATATTGATTAATTAATTTATTTAATTCTTTCTATCTCTCCTTTCATTAGGAAGTTTAATTACTTATCTAATTGAATATAATTTCAATATTACTTCCTAATTGATTTAGCATTCTATTCTTTTGCAACGGAATACCATGCATGTATTATTAAAAAATACATAGATTTTCCTTGACTCTTTTCAAGAGCAATATTAGAATCAAAGCATAAACCATTACATCATATTAAAAGAGCCATTTATTAGAAAATGAGTACAACATCCATTATTAAATCTAATAAAATTCAAGTGCAAATTGCTTGTTAACAAAAGCATGCATCATATAACACTTTAGTAATCCTCTTATAAAAATGTAAGTGCATCATCTCATTGGAAGGTAAATGACATTTAAATTCCATCTCTTGCAACATTCACAATCTATCTAATTACCATAATAATCCATATAACATCAATTGCAAACCACAAAATAGAGATACACAACATATATCCTAGGAAAACCCCAATGGGGAAAAACCCAGCCTCAAAATATGCATCCTCATATTTCATTAATATTCTCATCCCAATTTACATGATAAAAGAATCTCAAATATTCTTATGGACCATCATTAAATACATGGCTATAGGATATTTCCATACATTCCTATTTTTAGGTCATCATTACAATTGAAACATATAAATGAAATGCTCACTGGATACATATAAATTGAGAAAGAAGAGTCCTCACAGTTTTGTCAAGAAATAATCTCTAGATATTAATAGTCCATTTAATATAAGTTTCTTACTACAAAGAGAGACCCCATAATCTCTCCAATATTAGATTCCACATCTAATATTCCTACATTCATTCATTTTCCCACAAATTGAATCCTCACATGTATTCATTATCAAATATAATAAAGTATCATGTAGTTCTCAATGTAAACTAAATAAGTATAATCTACAAGAAACACCATATTTTACTTAAGAATGGATTCCTCATCTATTCTTACAAATTATACAATTCCCATCATATTGCCATTTGAAACAAATCATACTATAGTTCTCATAATCTACTAACATGATCACACTATAGTTCTCATAATTTAATCATCAATTTGCCTCATGATCTATCCATAAGATTATACTAAAGTCTACACTCATTTTGCCTCAATAGGAAACATAGTCTTATAACAATATGAGACTATAGTTTTCACAAATTTGGCCACAAATTTATCTCGAAATTTATCACAAGATTATGCTATAGTTTCTACAAAATTTATCCCACAAATTTTGTCACAAATATTATCTCGTAATCTATCAAACTAGATTACACTATAGCCCTTTTTTAAAATTGGACACCAAATTGTCTCATACTATAGTTTTATCTATCCATAATACTATACTAGAGTCCCTACAAATTTGACACAAATTTATATTATAACCTATCATACAAGATTTCACAATTTTTGCCACTAATTTATCTTATAATCTATCAAACAAGATTATACTAATTTATCTTGTAAGTAATAAAACAAGATTACACTTATTCATAAATTTATCTTGTAATCTATCAACCAATATTACACAGTAGTTAATATATACTATAAATTAGAAGGTTCAATTCATATAATTGCTCCTGAATTGTTATCAACCTTTGTACCCAAATTTTGATCCAAAGATACATCAAATTTCTTTCCCAAAAATTTTATCTAAGGATAAGTTTACTGTTATCCAATTTTCCTCCCAAAAATTGATCTAAAGTTATATCCATTTGTTTATCAAAGTGTCTTCTACTCTTTGAGAATTTATTATTTCACTTTCTTATTTTATGTCTTCTAATTAATCCAATGGATATAATTTATTCCTGTAATTAGGGTCATTCATCTATAGAGGGTACTTTTTTTTCTTAATTGAAGATATTCCAAGGACATAGAAGAAGAATCTTTTATTTTTATCAAAATCTATTTCATATACCCAAAGTTCATGAGAACCATTTTGTCTTGTAGTTCATGTTGTGTTGTTTCGTACCCCAAAGTTTTACTTTAATGCAAAATGTATTTTTCTTGAGATCTAATCAATGAGTTATACATCAATCGACGATGGTCACCATCCAATAGAAACCAATCATAGCATTTATCTAATAGTCAATAATAGATGGTTATAATATGACATGGGTTTAAACCACATTAATGGAGCACCTCCCACCTGCTCGTTACCAACTATGGCTACCACTTCATGGTTGATTAAACTCAGAGATTTGAATTTATTTTAAAGGTTACCTTTACCCTTGATATATTCCATGTGTGACCATACATAGGAGTATTTAAAAAATATTTAATTTGAGCGAATTCAAACGCAATCCCTCATGAATTGGTCGCACAGGAGGAAAAAAATTGATGATTCAAAACACTAACCCTTTTTACTACCAATAAAAGATACCAAACAAACATAAGGTATGAATAGGATTCTAAAGGATTTTTCTTGACCATGTTGCGATGTCTAAGTCAAAAGCCAATTTTTAAGGAGACTATATAAAAAACTATTACAGAGTAATCAATAGAGGAGTTGTTTGCTCTCCCAATAACATGTACTCATCTCTTCACTGAGGATAACAAAACTCTTAGTAGAATCATGCATCGATTGTGAGATTATACTCATGATACTTGCAATGGTTTAATATAGAAAATACCCAAATTTCTTCATTGATAAAGATAAAATTTCTAATGTTATTCTTGGGGAAGCAATGGCATCAAAAGATATTATACAAATACCACCAATGAGTAGCCACCCAAAAGCATAAAACCATGACTTTAAGGATGCCCTAGTTTTAGTTTGAGCAGGTGGTTTTAGGCTATTGTCAAGGAATATGTGTAGATGTATCACCCATGCAATCCTATAAGGATTCAACCAATCATACGCAACTGATATTATAGCAAATGAATTCACGAAAGGGTTAAGTATTTTGCAACAATGGTTTGACATAAAATTGTGATATTTCATTCACTACAAAGAAGACAAGGAAATAATTTGCTCTACAAGAGACTGAGCTATTCCTCCTTGATATCTAATCCATTCATAAATCTCCTATATAGTCTTCTTGGTAGATTCAATTATTAGTTTGACATTGGGGAGGATTTATAGACTATCTGTGAGGTTAATATCCCACATGAGCAATGTTGGGGTTGAAAAGCAAAATAAAAATGCATCCACACATACAAAAGTGTAACTACCAAATTATGGTCATGTGGACACCATTAGTGGTGGTTGAGTTAGCCGTAGGATGATGGTTTAGTTTACTTAAGGTTCACCCTATCGATGGTCTCTAGACCAAAATTTTTTTATGCCAAGATTAAACCACGATGCCTTCAACCATATTTAAACCCTAGTAAAAAGGGATTATAAATCCTGTAATGTAGCTCCTATCCATTTGTAAAATTACCTACATAGAGTCATTAATTTCCAGGTAGATAAATGGAAATTATGTGTAGGGGAAATACCACACCCATTGTAAATGGTAACCTTTGGAAAAAAGAGTGTAAATCAAATAACTTAGACAAAAAGCTTACACAAATTCTAAGAGATATTGATCAAAATTAACACTAGACCTGAAGCCTTAAAATTAAATCATTGCACATCATAAGACTCACAAGAAATTAAAGCCTCCTACTCAAGTATAAACCATTTCCACAATAAAAGTAAATAGAATGCTAACCAATCTATTGCTTCAACATATCCCTTCCTGCGATCTTCTTTCTTCCTCCATGCTTGCCCTCCAAGGATGCTTCTAGCCATATAAGGTTATTTATAATTATAACTTAGTATTCTCTTAGAGATTTTTTGTTTATGATCTACCAAGGTAGAGAGTATACTCCTTAAGCTCCAAGATTTCCTTCCCTTCTCCCAATTAATTGCCTCTCCTTTTATAATTTTTTCTAGCTTCTTTTCCTTCATGAGCAAGAAGTTGGTTTATTATTAAATTATTAAAAGGAGCCTTTTTGAAGTCAACCCAAAATAGTGAAATCCCTTTTATTATTTAAAAATTAGGAGAAATGACAAGAGGAGATAAGGTGGGAGTACCTTGTTCATTTTGGGCCTTCCCTTTTTCCTAGGGTAACTTACAAGGTCAACCTTGGAACTGTTATGAAGGAGTCATGTGGAATGAAGAATAGTTCATCCACTAATAAAATATATACATTTTTATTATTAAATCATGATATTGCTCTTTTGGGTCCATTTAAAATTGGATAAATTTTGTGGACACCTTATTGTAATAAATTAGGTTTATTAAACTAAATTATTTTTTGTAAAAGATAAATTCACAAATTAATCTTTCACAAAAGCCTTATTTAATTTCTCCAAAACCTTACAAAATCCCAATTGCATTCCAAAACTCTCCAAATTAACTTGGTAGAGTGTAATTAGTTTTAATTAGGTATTTTATAGGATAATTAGGGTTTACCATCCTCTAGATATTATCAATTAGACCCTATTATTAATGCTAGGCAACATTAGTAAGGTTAGGTTAATATTAAAATTCAAGTATTAATTGATCCTTTGGATCAATTAATATCTTTTTGAAAGTCCTAATGGGCGGGTTGTGACACCATGAGTTGATACATTCAATGGATAAGAGTGGCAAACCTAAGATATTTCTCAAGCTTGAATGAATAAGGCCTAAGACAAAGTTTCATGGGACTTCCTTTTAAAAGTTTTGGATAAATTTAGTTTCAATCATCAATGGCTGAATCTAGTCAAAGCATGTATTTTAATTGCTAAATTATTTGTCATTATAAATGGGTCCCATATAGGTTAGCAGTAGAGGTATCTGATAGGGGGATCCCATTTCCTCGTATATTTTCCTTTTGATGGTAGAGACGTTAGGTGGGTATTTTAAGGAAAACACTGAGGTTGAAGGTATTAGACCTAGATTGTCCTTGGACCCCATCCCTCATAATAATTTTGTTTATGGTACTCTCCTTTCATTTACTACCTCTGTTCCCCAAGCCAAAATGGTAGAAAAAATTATTCTTATTGAAAAGACTATAGGACAGAAGATTAACTTCCTTAAGAGCAAGATTTTTTCCTCAACATCCCTCTCTCTAGACAATGGAAGATTGCATGCATTCTAGGGTGTGATATTGTTGAGTTTCCTTCTATGTATCTTGGGATGCCCCTTTTTAAATGAATAATTGAAGAGAGTTTCTAGGATCTAGTGGTGGAGAGAGTTTAGATGAAGTTAGATGGCTAGAAAGACGCCCTTCTTAGTCAAGCAGGAAAGGCATTATTGGTTAAATCTACTCTTTAGAGCATTCCAATGTATTTCATGTGTCTCTTTAAATTACCTGGTAGAATATTACAATATACTAAACATATTCAAAAATCTTTCTTTGGTTAGGTTTAGAGGAAAGTAAAATACTCCCACTTATTTCTTGAGAGTATGTTTGTAGGAAAAAATAGAATGGGGTATTGGGGCTTAGGAAAATGAATAATATAAATAAATTCCTTATGGCCAAGCAAGGTTGGAGGATGATGAGAAAAAATAGTGTGGGATGGGTGCATATACTATCGGTAAGGTACATGAGCCATAATGAAAATTTTCTAATGGACCTCCTCCCATCCTTAGGGTTTGCTTTCTGGTAGAACATCATCAAATCAAGATCTATAATTTTCAAGGGATGTAGATGGAATGAAGGAGATGGGAAAGTATTAAATTATGGAAGGATGTTTGGTTTTTGATTGTTCCCCTTACTTCTTGCCCAAATCTATCTCTTGTGGAGTTATTAACTAGGCAAGTTTTGGATCAAAGGTGGACGATTTTATTGGAACCATCAATGAAAGGAAGGAGTGGAAGTTGCTTTTAATACTTGGAGTTTCTCATGTTGAGGAGGAGGCTTTGAAAATTATTTTTGATAGATTGAAGATGTAGGTTATCAAGAACAATGATGAAGTGGATGTTATTTTTTGGAAAGAGAAAAAAAATGGTTCATTTTCTATGAGGTTTGCGTACTTCCTATTAGAAGATAACCCCCCATTGGTCCATCCTAAAATTTTGGCTTAGAGGCCTCATTCCAATTTTTTTTTTTTCTCTTGGTTGGATATCTAGAATAAAATCCTTTCTATTGATAATCTCAAAAAAAGAGGTTTATTTATCCCTAAAAGATGTTATCTTTGTGGGGTGGGTGCTGAATCTATTCTTCATATTTTATCTTAGTGCCCCCTTTTTTGAGGAGGTGTTTCTTTATTTTTTGAATTTCTTAGGTATTTGTTGGATATTTTCTTATAAATTTTCTGATTTGTGTGACTAGTGGGATCCCCCCTTCTTTGCCCCTTAGTTGTATGTGTTTTGATATTTTAGCTTGCCTCATATTCTTTGGAGTTTATGGAAGGAAAGAAATAATTGGAATTTTAAGAACTCCAAAAGGGATGTATTCTTCATTTACTTTAGAACAATTTTACCTACAATGGAGAATGTTTCAAACCTATCCTTGGATGCGGTTAGAATTTTTGAGGTGGAGGTATTTTTAGAGTTGAAATTAGGTTTCCTGCCCATCATTGATGGTTTTGAGCAACCAGGACCCAACAACAAAGTGCTAACCATATGGGACCCTCCTTGGATGGATTAAACTTAACTTTGACATGGCCTCAAGAGGTAATATTGGGCATGCTGGAGTGGGGGGCTTAATTAGGGGTGATAAAGGGGAGATTTTGCTAGCCTTATTTGAGAATTTGGGCATTCAAACCAACCATTTTTCTGAAGCTAGAGCCCTTTTCCAAGGAATATTTCAACTGGAATCCTTAGACTACAAGAAAGTGATCATCGAAGGCAATTCCTTAAACTTAGTGAATCTGATGAATGAATCACAAACTCCCAAATGGAGCATTTTAAACATGATTGTAGAATCCAAAAGGCTAATATAGAATATGGAGGAATTTCAATTTACACATATTTTTAGAGAAGGAAACATATTTGTAGACTTTATTTCTAATTTGGGTTTGTAGCAACAAGGCATCTCGATGAAGGAATATTTCCCCCAAAGACTTAGGTGAAAAATGCTATACAATTTTTTTGGGGGTTTCATGTGCATCCATGTTATAGGTTGGCCAATTTATGCCTTAGTAGGGGGAGCTCCTTCATGGCAATATTCAGTTTCAACTAGTATAGTGCTAAGGAAAGTTTACTGGAAAACTCAAAATTTTTAAATTTTGAATCCCCTCTCTGTGGCACCATTTCATTTGATTTATGGGACCCTTTGTAGAGGTGGCAGTGGAGTTAGTTCCAATATGACAAAGGTTATCAACTCCCAAAAGAAATTATCAAACCTTTAGTCAAAAGTACAAGGATCATGTGGATGCTCCTATGTAAGGTTCATAGACTGATCTACACGTGTTATCATTATAAAGAGTGGTGCAAGGTGGGGGTCCCAATTGGAAATTCCCTTTTGACTTTTTTTTGGCATGTCATTATGTTTGAACTTGCATTCATGGAAAAGATGCAAAAAATAGAAAAGGAAAGGTGTTTTTTGGGGTAGACGTGGATCTTTAGAATTGATAGAAACCAATGGTTATTACCCTTAATCAATATACATGGTTCGATGTGGCAAGTCATATTATATGGTGGCAAAGTGTGCATATCGAATCATGTGAATAAGTGTTCGATTATCTTTCACATGTCCTTAAAAATCACCAGTAATTATTATATAATCAGGAGCCAAACAACCATATGATTCAGATCATGTTTTAAGAATACCTATTCAAAGCATAATTCTATGAACCTCCCTATTTTACCTTGGTAAATGTTCCATATTGTGAGGTGCCAAGGTCTTAGTATAGGAGATTCTAGGCTTGGTCATGTTGGATTTAAAATTTTTTCTATTTGGGTGTTTGAAAAGGGAGATTTTTAACATCTGGATTATATTGGCATTCCTTGATTCATCCTGAGGTTTTCTATCAAGGTATTCTCATGGGGCCCATTGATGGATGCAAATACCTAGTACTCTTTTGAAGAAATGGTCTTAGGTATTTGTAAATCTCCATAGGGGAGCATTTGGTTTTTGGAAGTAGTTGGGAATATCTCCATTATGTTGGACTCTAGAGCATACTTTAGAGTATCTTCCCTAAAGTATATAGGTTCTACATATTTAAAATTTATTTAAATATAGTTGCACCAACTTTACTAATTGAGAGGAAATCAGTTTTTTTGTGAAAGCATATAGGGAATTGTTTAGAGTGTTTCTAAACATAGTAGGAGCAAGTAAGATCTCCATAATAGTAGAGATTTCAAATTTATTGGAGTGCTATAAAAGCATTGTAATTTATTATTATTATGAATCTAATGAGCATATTTTCTCATTTTGGTATCAGAGTAGGTTTGCTTAGACAGATCAAAACCTGTGGAGAGTGGCATGAAGAGATCTAAAGCACGCACTTTGTTAGAGAAACTCAAGTGGCCAACAATTAGTAGAGTTGCAAGGAAGAGATCGAATAAATAATTAATATATCATGCATCCTGAGGTATTTTCTTATGAAATTTTTAGGGTTGTTAGTTATTGTATAAAGAAGATTCAGTCAAAATTTCAAGTGATTTGGAGCTAATTTTATGATTTTATTAGCATTTTGATTTTTTTTAAGAAAATGGTTGTATAAGGTGGAAGATAGGGTATTTACTTCTCAAATTTTGGGAGAAATATTATTTATCTAAAGTAATAATTCAAACAAAATTTTAGGTCATTTGGATCTGTATTGATTTATTTATGCGAATATTGATTTTTTCTTCAAAAATCCTAGATCCGAAATTGTGATAAAAAAGAAAAAAGTAAATGATCACATATTTTTCACCTTTGTGAATTTTATTCTAAAATTTAGAGGGTTTTCATATTATTGTCTCAGGAATATAGAGTTTAATTTTAAAATATTTTGGAGCTGTATCTATTGATTTATGTGAAAAACATTGAGGTTGTCTGAAAAACACTCTAAGATCTAGAAAGGGCAAAAGTAATTTGATCACATATTTCTCATTTATGTGAATTTGATTCTGAAATTTAGTGGATTTTCAGATACATATATCAGAATTCTACAGGAAAAATATCAATTTGTTTCAATTAGTATTGGACGATTTATGATAAATTTGGTGCTTGAGACTTTGGTAAATAAAAAGAAGCATGTATTTTTACAATTAGAGGTTAATTATGAGAGATTGACTTAACAGGTTAAGTATATTGAGTAAAATAAAATTTACTGCTATTATTTATTACAATTTTTTTTATTATTAGAAGCTATCTACATTATTCCAAAGTTTTTTTTATTAGCATAAATGGTTGCCAATAACAATCTTCCCATTCCTGAATTTAATGGGTTAGATTATGAGTATTGGTCCATAAAGATGAGGACCTTACTTATTGGAAAAGGGCTATGGGATATAGTTGAAGAAGATTATGCAAAACTTGTAGATTGGACAACCTTGAGTGCAATAGATAAAACCAGCAAAAAGTATGCCCAAAAGAAGAATTCATTTGCCCTCTATCATATTCAAGCTGGCTTTGGAGAAAAGCATCTTTCCAAGGATTGCTTCTTGTTCAACAACCCTAGAAGCATGGACAAACTTGAGAGATAGCTATCAAGGGATAAATCAAGTGAAGCAATTGAGGCTTAAAACCTTGAAGAGAGATTTTGAGAGTCTCAAGATGCAAGATGAGGAAAGAGTGGGAGATTATTGTGTGAGAGTGAAATCCATTGTAAACAAAATGCAAAACGTTGGATAAGACATAAAATCTGAATTAGTGGTGAAGAAAGTGTTGAGAACACTTCTTCATAAATGGAACCATATTGCTATAATTATTGAAGAGTCTAAATATTGTCTACTCTAAATTTTGATGCTCTAATTGGTTCTTTGATGTCTCATGAAGAACGATTACAAGGTGCTACATCTACAAGCTATGGAGGCGATGAGAAAGCATTATCATCCAAAGAAGGTGATAATGCACAAGGAAGAGGATAAGGACAAGGACAAGGAAGAGTCCAAAGGAGAGGCAAAGGAAGAGGAAGAGGTAGATCAAGAGGTGGAAATAAAGGAAGAGGAGGTGATAAATCAAAGAAATCTTGTTACAATTGTGGCAAGGTTGGTCACTTTGCTAGAGATTGTTGGTCCAAGACTTCTCAATATGGGAGAGGTCAATATGAAAACTATGGAGAAGAGGAAGGAGCTTCTTAAAATATGTTCCTCACCTATGGAAAATCAGATAAAAATCTTAATGAAACTTGGATTTTGGATACTGGTTGTTCCAATCACATGAGTGGCAAAGAGGAGCTCTTTTCTACAATGGATTCCTCCTACAAATCAAAGATCAAATAGGGAGATGAAAAGGCACTACAAGTTGAAGGTATTGGATCCATGGAGTTTCCAAAAAAATAATGCACAAAGAAGGTAAATGACATCTATTACACCCCAAAATCCAACATAATTTGCTTAGTGTTGGATAAATTATGGAGAAGAACTATAGGTTTGTTTTTGATGAAGGAAAATTTATCATTTTTGATAAAAAAAAATGTAATAAAGTTATTACACAAGTACCTATGATAAATAATAGGTTGTTTCCTCTTAATTTTGGGGAACAAGGAGGTGCTCAACTTTCTAGTGTAGCTATTGCTAATCCAAGTGTGCTTTGGCACTTGAGATTTGGTCATCTTAATTTTGTAAGCTTGAAGTTGTTGACTTCTCAAGCTATGGTAAGTGGACTTCCAAGAGTTGAAGAACACAAGGAGGTGTGTGAAGGATGTGCTTTGGGAAAGCACTCAAGATCAAAGTTTCCAAAGGGAAAAGCATGGAGAGCAAGCCATCCACTACAATTGGTGCATTCAGAAATTTGTGGTCCAATGCAAACCAAAAGCATTGGTAACAACTCTTACTTTCTAACTTTCATTGATTATTTTTCTAGGATGTGTTGGATTTATTTTTTGAAAACTAAAGATGAAGCTTTTGATTGTTTTATATATTTCAAAAATAATGTAGAGAATCAAAGTGAGTTTGTTGTAAAAAGTATCAGGACTGATAGAGGAGGAGAGTATTCTTCAAATTCATTTCTAAAATATTGTAAATATTGTAGAATAAAAAAGCAATTCACAACTGCCTACACCCCACAAAAAAATGGTGTGGCTGAAAGAAATAACCATACTATAGTAGAAATGGCTAGATCAATGCTGCAAACTAAGCATCTAAGTAACATGTATTGGGTTGATGCTGTTAGAACTGGTATTTACATTTTGAATAGGAGTCCTACTTCTAGTTTAGATGGGATTACTCCTTATGAAGGATGGTATGGTAAAAATCCAAATGTAAAACACTTTAAGGTTTTTGGTTGTCTTGCATATGCCCACATTCTTGATGAGCAAAGAAAGAAACTTGACCCCAAAAGTCAAGCATGTATTTTTGTTGGATATTATGAGTCTTCCAAAGCATATAGGCTCTACAATCCCAAAACACATAAAATTGTACTCTCCAGGGATGTAATTTTTTATGAAGGGGGAGAATGGGGTCATAATTTTTTTTTTTTATGATGGATCTCATGATGCAAGTTCCTCTCAAGTGCAGCAAGTGCAACCCAAAAACAACAAAGGAAGTCCTCCAATCCCAAGTATGAGTACTACTTCAAATACAACAGGTGATTCTACAAGTCCTTATCCACAAATATCAGTAAGTTCTTAACCAATGGATATTGATTCTCCATCAAGAGGTAAAAGAACACTTCAACACCATCCATCTTTTCAAATGTTGGATAAGAATTTCCAAAAAAGATACACTAGAAGTCAAGCTAGTTAAATGAATACAGTTTTGAAAAGACTTATTAAAATATGCATATGTATGGTTATTATGACTCCCAAGAGCCTAAAGGAGATGTTGTAAATTATGCTTTAATGAATAGTGTAGAGCTAGAACCATCTAGTTATGAAAAAACATGCACTCATGATGTATGGCAATAGGAAATGAAAGAGGAAATGACCTCTATAAAAAATAATGATACTTGGGAGCTAGTGGAGCTTCCTAAAGGTAAAAAATGTGTTGGATGTAAATGGGTCTACAAGGCCAAATTCAATATTGATGGAAATATTGAAAGACACAAGGCAAGACTAGTAGCAAAAGGGTTTACTCAGAAGTATGGGATTGACTATGAGGAGACCTTTGCTCCTGTTGCTAGACAGGAGACAATCATATCAGTACTTTCTTTGGCTACCCACAAAGGGTGGAAAATTCAGCACATGGATGTTAAAAGTGCCTTTCTTAATGGGTACTTGAATGAAGAGGTTTTTATGCAACAACCTCAAGGATTTGAAGAACAAGGTAAGGAGAACCTTGTCTACAAACTGAAGAAAGCATTGTATGACCTCAAGCAAGCACCAAGTGCATGGTACTCACACATTGATGGCTACTTTCAGAAGTATGGATTCACTCGGAGCAAAAGTGAACCTACTCTCTACTACATGAAATAAGGTAAAGAAATTTTCATTGTATGTTTATATGTGGATGATCTAATATTCATGGGTAGTAGTTCTAATATGAATAAGGAGTTCAAAAAATTGATGCTGAAAGAATTTGAAAGGAAAGATCTAGGCTTGATGCATTATTTCCCAAGAATGGAAGTACATCAAATAGGTAAAGGGATATTCATATTTCAACACAAATATGCTCAAGATATGATCAAGAAATTTTCTATGGAGCAATGCAAGTTTGTTGCAACTCCAATGGGTCATGGGATCCAATTGAGCAAAGATGATGGAGCACCAAAAGTTGACATGACCACTTACAAGAGCATGGTTGGGAGTCTAATGTTCCTCACCAACACAAGGCCCAATATTCAATATGCTATTTCTCTTGTTTCAAGGTATATGGTTGATCCATCTGAACTTCATCTACAAGAAACTAAAATAATTTTGAGATATGCAAAGGGTACGTTGGATTTTGGGATCCATTACCACAAATGTAATTCTGTAAAATTAGTTGGCTTTAGTGATAGTTATTGGGGTAACAATATAGATGATAGAAAATCTACTTCAAGGAATTGTTTTAGTCTTGGGTCAGGACTAATTACTTGGAGTTTCAAAAAGTAAACTGTTGTAGCATTATCATCTACTGAAGTTGAGTATATAGCCATCACAAATTCTAGTACCCAAGCTTTATGGTTGAGAAAATTTCTTGAAGAAATCAGAGAGAAACAAAGTGGTCCTACGAGATTGTATTGTGAAAATATGAGTGCCATATAATTGGCACATAATACTTTCCACCATAGCAGGTCAAAGCACTTTGATATGAAGTATCACTTCATTCGAGACATGGTGGAGAAATAGGTGATTGAGCCACAAAATTGCAACACTTTGGAAAACATAGTGGACATCTTCACCAAAGAAGTTGCGAAAGCTCAGTATATAAATCTAAGAGACTGTCTAGTCAATCCTCTCAACTTTAAGGGGGAGAATTTTGGACTCTAGAGCATACTTTAGAGTATATTACCTAAAGTATATAGGTTCTAAATATTTAAAATTCATTTAAATATAGTTGCACCAACTTTACTATTTTAGAGGAAATCAATTTTGTTGTGAGAGCACATAGGGAATTGTTTAGAGTGTTTCTAAAAATAGTAGGAGCAAGTAAGATCTCCATAATAGTAGAGATTTCAAACTGATTAGAGTGATATAAAAGCATTGTAATGATTATGAATCGAATGAGCATATTTTATCATGTTAGAAGCTCATTCGTTTTGATGAGTAGCTATAGAATTCTTAGAGAGGATTTTTGGAATGTAACAACCCCATTTGTTACCACAATTTTTTTTAATATATATACATTCATATTTCATGAGGCAAGGGTCATAATCATGGACTAAGATAGAATCATTCCATTTGGATTGTAAGCTATCAAGGCAAATAGCATCAAGAGTTATTAAGACTTGATCAGAGTCACTCTTGAGTAGAAGTGATCAGCTTCTACAAAACCCTCATACCACTCGGATATGGGAACATTGGCCAAGCATTAAACTTCATCCCTCTTAAAATGGAAATCACCCTTAACCATATTGTCTGCTAAGACCAGTATATAGGTGAATGCCTTGAAGATGGAAACCCATCATAATGAAATAACCTCAACAATGGTTATTCATGGATCTTAGATCCTACCCACATCTTCTCGATGGGATAACAAAATCACTACACATGATTAAAATTACATAATCCTTGGAATGCCATGATTATATTACCTTATACTTCTTAAGGCTTATTTGTCCACCCTTTTTATTTAGGCAACCCTTTTGTTATGAATCAATTAAGTTCATTATAAAAGGACATTATTTGTCCATCATGGGAGTGCCCACTCCGAGTTTCCACTCGGATTAATCCATAATTTGTTATCATAATGATTTAGGTTATACCAACCATGAATGTTTATGAGGTGGACATAATTCAATTAATCCTTGAGGGATATAATCCATTACATTATGATTCTTGAGATTGTAGCACACATGAGTTATTCAATTGAGCAAGATTTACATTCCATTACATTCTACTTTTTACATCCATACAACCATTGAATACATCAAGTGCTAGTTGTTGAAAGGTAAAGCTAGCTAACTACATCATTCATAATTACCCAATACATTCCAAAAAATAATTGACATAATCGAATATCATTAAATCATCAACATATTAAAGTTAAGCATACATTCCTTGCATCATAGTACACATTGACATAATCTAAGAATTGCATAATTGTTTCATCAAGCATTTAACCATCTCATCCACTTAAATCATTTTCATTTTGAAGTAAAAGCAACATGCACAAGAATTAACACATCAAACCACAAATAGAGTGACACATTGTTTATCCTGGGAACCCTCATGGGGAATAAAACCAACCTCCAAAATATGTACTTTCCTCATATTCATAAACTCAGGATGTCAAATATTACAAATATAGAAGGGCCACTATGGGTCCCTTTCAATCAATTATACATGTCAAGGAATACAACCGTTCCTTATCAAATTCATGATGCAATTAAGGAATTTTCCTAATTCCTTTCTCTAATTCATAATAATTAGAAAAACAAGGAACAAAACTGATGCAATTAAGGAATTTTCCTAATTCCTTTCTCTAAGTCATCATTATATCATTAAGGTATTTCCCATACCAATAAGGAATTCATCTATCCCTTTAAACTCATGATGCAATTAAGGAATCTATTGATTCTAAGCCATCCTAAGAATTTTCATATGTTTATGATAATCATCGAAATCTTATTTTGGAGAAGTCATATCGATGTTAGAGAGAACCATATAAGTTCCCTCAAGAATGAATTCCAAATTCATTCTACATAATTGACACAAATTCAATCCATGAATTAAAGTCTCATACCTTTAATTCATTAATAAACCATTCTTCCTAAATTAATAATTCAAGTTAATAACTTAAATTATCTATCATTTCATAATTATATCCTGTTGTACCAACCCATGTCAACCATATTTCTCCTTAATATTAGGTTAATAAGAGTAAACCCTTAGAGGTTTAGCATGGATAATATAAATCTCATTATACTAAAGCTATTTCCTTTGATTATATACAAATCAATAGGGGTCTAATTCCCCATTGAATACAACATATTAATCTATTCAATTGATTCTCAATTGCTATCAAATTTGCTTCCTAAATTTGATCCAAGATTCATTTCATTACTTTTCCAAATCCTATCAATTCTTTTTCCAATTGTGAGCTAAAGATGCATCAAATATCCTATACAATTTTTATATTTCAATCCAAGGTTAGCTCTTAAATCAATTCATTTCTGTAACTGGATCCCAATATGCATTCAGTTATTTCATCCTCTATCATAAAGTTTTCAAGAATGCATTTGTAAAATGTTATCAAATTTTTCCCAAATTTTGATCCAATATAATCTCTAATTACCTTGCTAATTTGGTTATCAAAATCCAATCCAAAGAGTATTTCTCTTATCTCCAAATGATACCAAATTTACCTCCAAGATTTTCTTTAATACTATTCAATCAATCTCTCAAAAGAGGAAATCCCCATAAATTCCCATAAATCATCTAGCATCAAGGTCCATCTCTAAATAATTTACTTTTCTAATCCCAATACATAAATGCCATTCCTTTGATTGTTAGGGATATTTGGAAGAGTCCCATACCTCTTCCTGGATGGACACCAAGATCATCCATTCTTCTAATGGATTCCATTCATTAAAAATTTCATAATAAATCATAGTATGTATTTTACATACAAAATCTAAAATTCCACTAAAATCATTACTTCCATTTACTTCTCATATTTAACATAGAAAATCACCAAGCATGAATAAACAATTCATTCATCATAACAAGGATTAATTCTTAATCCCATTCATCATTTATATGCAAACATGCATCACATATTTGTATATCACATACAAAGAAATCACCAATCATGAATAGATGATTCATCCATCTTTAATATTTTTATAAATAAGGATTGATTCATAATTCCAACCATCATTTTTTTGGCTTATCACCAAACATCGGGAAGAGTCCCATACCTCTTCCGAAGGAATGGACACCAATCCATCCTTATCATGACTAGAAGATATTTTTCATACTTCTAGTTAATTAACTTCAATTACAATTCCCATTATAGCATATATAATGAAATACAAATGCAAAATATATATAATTTTACTTTGTTCATTCAATTATTCTCAATTCAAAATCCATATGATTTCCATGTCTTATAGATCATGATAACAAACTAATATTTACAATATTAAAGAAATTAGATCTATAAAACAGATACAACTTATAAGATATAAAAGGAAGTTCTTCAATTAATGAAGACTAATTCCCATAAAATATAAGATATAAAGGAAGAATTAGATGAAGCACTTTATGTCTAAAATTCATCCTTCTAAAATAACTATCCATATGAGTGGACTTTTACATCACATAAAAGAAATAGGTTAAACACCTATTCATTCAAGGCATAAGATGTATTTCTCATTAGATAGACTCATATGGATATTTGTGTATTACCAAACCAAATAATCAATCTATTGGTCTATAAGGGTGTGAAGCAATCCAAAACTTACATGTCATCTATCTTGGACATAAGAGTGGGGTATGAGCTATGATTAACATACTGCATGATGAGACGAGCATCGAACACTCCGCCCTCAACAAATTTTGTTATACCGGTATATCCAAGTTGGAGGTAAGGATCGGTTTTGGCACTTAAAATTTGATGCTTAGATGATTCACTAGAAAAGCAATATATGATATAGATGATTTTTTCCAATGTCAATACCCAACAGGGATCAATAATCATTTTAAGTCACTGTGGGAAACATCCATTGTTTGGAAAAAAATGACTACAATCACAAATAAAATAGATCGAAGCAAATATTTGGTACACATTATGGTCGTCTATCGTTTTTTAAATTGGATCGAGGTTCGGATCAATAATAGATGAAATTATCATATTATGATTGTAAAATTATGCCAAGAGTCACTGAAAAACTCAGGGTGAGTCTAAATTTTTGGAAGATATTTATGACCACTATCATCGATAAAGGACAAATATTTGAATGACGAAGGTTCTATGATGATAGTCAAATATCGGTTCATCTAGAAATATATAGTCAATACAGATGCAAGTGATGCATGTTACGCTTCGTAGTAGGAGAGTATTTCAATTGAAACCCAAATATCACAGGCATCGACACAATTCAACATTGTAAGTTGAAATCTACCAAGGGAATATTGAGTGGTGATATATTTAAAGGATAACAATATCATTGCAATAACAAAAAACTTTCAAAGATATGTTACCATGAATTGCTCGTGATCCGAGGATGATAAAAATATTGCCAAGGTTTTTTTTTATATTATAAGATCTAATTTCTTTTATGAATACAAATCAGGTAATAAAAATACATTTTAGGCAGTACACAAAGACTAACTGAATTAGTTCACCCTTCGTGCTATCTACCATTCCTCGTATACAGCCTACACTAGAATTTTAATGTTATAAAATCAAAGCAATTTCGATGGTCTGGATTACATAGGTTTGTGCATCACAACACTCGTCGGGTATTCATTCAGAATTCAAGCATCACACACAAAGTGGATATGTTGTAAATAGACCAGCAAACGAGGTGGAGCGGTGGTCCAATGACATTAATGAGCAATCTATTACATAAATTTTGTGGCATACAAGATAATTTGGATTGGTCTAGTTTCTCCATTATTTAAGCAATGGATGTAGATGGCATTTCAATAAGTCGATGCACAAATGAAGAGGACATAGACCTTATGAGTTCTCATAGATAGACGAGATTGGGAGTAGTGCCAACACAAAATTTGGCTTGTACGAATCAGACTTGCAGAGTTTAATTTCTTATAAGTCAATTTATCCCAAGAATTTATATAGAGTTTACTTATAAAATAATAACAAAATGTTATATGGCTTACTATTATAAACCGGTTAAGATACTACTACTGCGTCTCATTTTAGAATGGACGGATGGTCACAAAATTTTTTTGATGGATAATATAAATTTGATTCCATTATCAAAATTGTAGTCAATATTCGACTATATCATTGAGAAGAAAAACACAATCTAAACAGACAAAATGGCTTTACTTTCAAAATAAACAAGTATTCAACAAGACATAAGGGAATTATAATGGAAAGTCCCAACCTAGAACTCCAGTAGTTGAATGCTTCCCTAGGGCTTCCTTAAGATCTTCTTCTATTCTAGCCTTCTCCTTCCAACATCCCCCCAAAGACTCCTTTTTTCCCAATCTCAATGATAATTATAGCTCTCTTTCTTCTTAGACAAGAAATATGTTTCTAAATATTTAAATATTTTATTTATTATTATTTTTGCTTTCTTTCTTTCAGAAAAGATGCTTCTAATTTTATTTATTATTATTATTTTTTATCTTATGAGCACACTTCCTTTAATATATATAATAATAATAATAATAATAATGAAAAAGAAATCCATAGAGATAAGTGCAGACTCTTATCCACTATTTTCACCCTTCCCAAAGTAGCCATATGAAGGAAATATTTATTATTTAAATCTACAAGGTAGTTTTTTTTATGTTTTAATCCAATTTAAAATTGAACAAGCTCATAAAAAGAAAACTACCTAATTTCCTTCTAAAATAGGATCAAATAGATCCAATAAGCATACTCAACAAAGCAAATCCTTTACTTTAAAAATTGCTCGAATTAAGATTTCACTAAATCATGATAAATTGCATGATATATATCATTATTATATATATATTTTTAAGGTAATTTGAAAAATGCAAAATATTATTTAATGTGTATTTTCAAGTAAAATTTAATTAAACTAATCTCATGCAAATTAATCATGAAATCAAATATGAATCACACACAATTGACATACAAGCACTCGATGCATGTGCTCAGTATCCCCCATCACCATTTTTCCTTTGATTGGGCGGGACTTTTTAGACTAATACTCAAGTAACTCCGCCATTAGGGAGGTAACTAGTGACAATAGGATTATGAGCTTTACCTGTTGAGTTGTCATAGTCATCATTTCCCTTTGGTGGTCAGTATTCCACCTATGAAAATAAATGTTCATGCAATCAAGCAATGCAACATCATTTTATTTTGACAAATACAATTCAACTATATTAAGCATTGAAACCGACTACCAATACACAAATAGCAACTCAAAAAATAGTCCTCCAAGGTGGGATGTGACATGGAAGATGGAAGGCACTATAATTAAGCCAAGTTCTTTAAGTGTGATTGAGAAGGTTAGAAATATTATGAAAAAGGTGGGTTACTCTATTGTTTATTGAAATTCAATGGGCACAACAAGGTAGTTGTAAAACATATGGTATTATTGGAGGAATATGATGGTACTAATTGGTGAACTAGAATTTGAAATATCTATTTTGCTAATTATCGAGGATATTGGCATTATTGGAGGAATGTGGTGTTATCTTGATATTATTACCCTATTTGGATCTATTTGTATCCACTAAACCCATCCAGGAAAGAAAAATACTTCTTGCCTGCTAAGGTATCAAGGACCTAATCTATAAAGGGTAAGGGGAAGTGGTCTTTCCTAGTTGCTTTATTTAGCAACCTGTAATTCACACAAATTTACCACTTCCCATTCTTCTTGGGCACCACCACCAAAGGTGATACCCATTCACTATCTGAAATAGGGTAAATGAACCCAACTGTGAGGAGTTTCTATAATTCATTTTTGACAATTTCCTTCATTGTCGAATTCATTCTTCTTTGTGGTTGCCTTACTAGTTTAATCTGATCTTCCAGATATATCCTATGAGTGTAGGTTTTAGGAGCTATTCCTATCATTTCTAAATAGTCCCAAGCAAAGGTGTCTTGATGTTTTACCAATGTTTCTTTTAGTTTGATTTATTGTTCAGTTGTCAAGTTGTCATCTATGTTCAACACTCTACCAGGTGCAACCGCTATTTGCTGAATATGGTGGTATTTTCCTCCCAATAATGGTAACTCAAGAGGAGGAGAGGAAGATTTCCATTAGAAAAAAAATTATATTACCCTATCCTCATCACTCTCATCTTCCAATTCATTAAGTTTCATGACAGATTGGATTATTGATAGACCACCAATGTTCTGATTTTCATCTTTAGGTTCTCCCAATACTTTTGCAGATTGTGTAGGTGGATGGATAATCAATTTTTTTATGTTTTATCCATAAAAAATGGTCATTTCGCCATCTCTACAACTTATGTAAGCATTAGATATTGCCAGCCAAGGTCTACCTAAGATTAATGGATATCCACCTAGCCTAAAATTGGATTGTAACACTAAGAAGTATGATGGATACTCCCATGCATCCACTATAACTGTGATATCCTCTAGGGTTCCCTCTAGAAGCACTGTAGACCTATCTACCAACTGCAGAACAATCTTGGTTGGATTTAGGTTTTATAGTTTAAGTTTTTGCATGGTTTCTTTGGGCATGACATTAATAGCAACCTCCAAATCTACTAGTGTCTTGGGTAAAATACAACCCTCTATTTGTACAATTAAGATAGGGCTTCTTGGATCTAAGTACTTTTGGCTGTAGATTTTCCCTAACATGAGATCAGCTAACTGACCCACCAAATTGATTGACTTTGCAAGTTTTCTTCCTAGTTTCTTCAGGCACAAATCTCTTATGGAATTTCCATAAATAGGAATATCTTTGATGGCCTGAAAGAGAGGGATTGCGAGTGTTAGGTTCTTTAGACTAGAGAGAATATAAAATTCTAATTGTATTGGATTTTTAGGTTTCTATAATATTTTTAGAAAAGGTGGAATCTCATATCTATTATTTATAGGTGTTGATTCTTCTACTAATTCTATTATAAGATATGATTCCTCTTTTCCTACTTCTATGTTTTCCTTCTCTTCTACCAGAGGAGTGACTTCTAAACCTACTTGTTTTCCTGACCTTAATTATATTGGACTATAGTCTACTTTAATATTGTACATGGGGTACATCTCATTATCCACTTGATGAGCTAGCTATTATTTTTATTCATATTGGTTGTAGGCTGTGTTGGCAATTAAGTGATGGGGCACCGGGAACCCACCCTTCAACGAACTTGCCTTTTCATTAAAATTTTAAAAAAAATATATTTACAAGCTTGAAAGCAATAGCCCGCAGGCTTACAATGGTCGAGTTCGGCTCTGGTCTATCTCTCTGTTCTACTTCTCTGTTCTCCGATCCGCCCTCCTCACTATTACAAAAATTTGGGTCTTTAACGAGGGCCCGGTCCTTCCGACAATCAATGCTCCCACCAAACAAGATTTTCCCAGTTTGAATTTCCCTCCTTCTCGGGTTTTCAAAATTTTTTCATTAATGACAATATCTGCCCGATCTATCCCTGAGCTTGTATTAATGGACTCCTTGACCTGCATCGCCATCTAAGTCCGGTTGTTCCTCTGCGTTGGTCTCCTTCATAATGGCCATTGCCTGTGTCTGTTTTAATGTTCGTACCTGCTACTTTGCCAACAATACATAAATACATGGCCGTGGCCCTCGTCTCATTTTAACACACGTAGTTGTTTGCATGTAAAACTGGCCATGCCTTCTCTCTGACGTAATAAATTTGGGAACACGTGCCCTGCACAATTGTCAAGTTACTCGTGGCCATCCACATGTCAAACTCGGCCGCTCTCGACCGTCTGTTTGTTCTCTCTTTCGAGCCTTACTTTGCTCTCTAACTTCTTTAACTCCCGCGGCTGACCAAAGTTGCGCCACGTGTCGGCCTTTGGTTGGCCACGATATCGTGACAGGTCACGAAATCGTGACCTGTCGCGATATCATGATCGGAAGCGCCTCCTCTACGTCGAGCCCTTTGGTATGATTCTGGCTTTGTCTTAGCCCTCGGTGCTGCCTTCGAAATAAGCCATGTGGCAGCTTTTGATTTTCCGTGATATCGCGACAGGGCTCTTCTCCTATGTCTTGCTCTGAAGACGGTCGTGATATCGCGACGTCTGAAGCCTCCCAACACTACATTGCAAAAACCGTCGTGATATCGCGACGTCGCGATATCACGACAACTTACACTCCTCTCCGCTGCCTTGCAAAACGGTCGCGATATCACGACGGAACCCGCCAAACAATACACTGCAACTTTTGGGGTCGCGATTTCGCGACATGTCATGAAATCGTGACATGTCGTGATTTCGCGACCCCTCTCCCTTTTGCCTTAAAACTTCCTCCAACCAGGAATTGCCCCACAGAACCTTCCTCAACACTGAAATTAATCGATCAAAATGCAAATAACTTAAAAAAGAAACTTGTAAGATGCAAGGTTGCTTTACTGTCTCCGGATGCTCCTGCATCAGACACCCGGGGTAACAAGAGAAGTGACCTTCACTTCTAAGCTGTTCGGTCTGCTTCCTTTGCAAAATCTCCGAACACTCATCAACCTTTACAACTTGCTCAAATCCTATTTCCTGGCAGAATTTTTTGCCCTCTACCAGACAAATTCTGGCATTACTGCACATTTTCTCATCTTCGGCCTGCAATGGCTTCAACTTGTGCCGCACTCCATCTTTCACCAAGGAGTACATATTTGCACGTCCATCATGCACTGCACTCCGATCAAATTGCCATGGCCTGCCCAATAGCAAATGGCAAGCATCCATGGGGAATACATCACACAGGACTTCATCCTGGTATCTCCCGATCTGGAACGTGACTAAACACTGTTCCCGGACCCAAGCTCGGTGGTCCTTTTGCAACCACGCAATCCGATACGGGTGTGGGTGCCTCCTTCTCTCCAACTGTAACTTAGAAACCATCTCCTCGGAAACCAAGTTATCTGTACTCCCATTGTCAATAATGACATTACAGACTTTGCCCGCACTTTTGCATCGGGTGCGGAACAAACTTCTCCTCTGCTAAGACTGGTCTTCATCCACCAGCATGGTCCTTCTCACAATCATGGCTTCCCCATTTTCAGCTTCTTCAGAATGTTCTGAATCAACATCTTCAACTGCCACAACTGCTCTTGCGGGACCCACCGGTTTCTTGTTCGTCTTTTCCCGATGTTGTGGACATTCGAATGCACGATGCCCTTCTTCACCACAGTGGAAACATGTTCCACGGAATACTCCCCTTCCATACCCGCGTCCAGATCTACCTCTTCCTCTAGGGTAGTTATCATTCTGAACTTACAGTTTTGGGTCTTCCTCTTCCCTCTGATCTTGGATGCTGCTCTCTTCTTCCTTCTCTTCCTTTCCTTCTTTCTTTCCACCGTTCTTTCCTCCTGGTTCTTTCACTTTTGGCTTGCTTTCAAACCTTCGGTTCAATTTTCCTTCAACCTTTAAAGCAAACTGGTAAGCGTCTTCGATGGTGCTTACCCGAACCAAGCTCAACTCCTCCTGCACACTCGGTCTCAACCCATTGATGTAACGGGCCACTTTTTCCTTGCTAGCTTCCAAATGCCCGGTTCTGATGGAGATTTTATAGAATTCCTCCTTGTATTCTTGAACCGTCCTGTTCATCTGCCTCAAGCTTTGCATTTTTTGTAGTATATCCAGTTCATAGTCAACGGGAATAAACTGTCTTTTTAATTTCTCCACCATTCTGTCCCACCTGGTAATCCGTTCTTTTCCTCTTCGGTTTCTCTCCAGTTGTACCCCCTTCCACCAAATGCTAGCATGACCCTTCAGTCGGGTCTTAGCAAATCTGACCCGGTTAGGGTCTTCAACTTCTTCGTATTCGAAGTATTCTTCTAATTCATTCACCCAGTCTATCAATTCCTCTGGGTTCAAGTTCTTGGAATACGTGGGAACCTCTAACTTTGACCTCTTCTCGATCTGGGATATGGCCTTGTATAGCCGGGCCTATGCCGGGTCTACATCTTCCTCCTCTTCTTCAAACTCATTCTCCTCTTCCACTTCATCCTCACTGTCTGCATCCCTTCTCGGCTCACGTCCTCTGCATAGCTCTTCTTGTAGGGCCTGGACTTGCCGCTGCAATGCCCAAAAATCTTCCGTTGCCATGCCTCTGCCACCCATCGGGTTTCTTCTTGGAGGCATCTTCTCTGAACTCAAGCCCTCCCACACGTCCTGGTACAACTGCCTCTCTCTTTCGACGGTCTGTTGTACGCTCAGGAGCTACGGGCTCTGATACCACTGACGGGGCACCGGGAACCCACACTTCAACGAACTTGCCTTTTCATTAAAATTAAAAAAAAAATAATTACAAGCTTGAAAGCAACAGCCCGCAGGCTTACAATGGCCGAGTTCGGCTCTGGTCTATCTCTCTGTTCTACTTCTCTGTTCTCCGGTCCGCCCTCCTCACTAATACAAAAATTTGGGTCTTTAACGAGGTCCCGGTCCTCCCGGAAATCAATGCTCCCACCAAACAAGATTTCCAGTTTGAATTTCCCTCCTTCCCGGGTTTTCAAAATTTTGTCATTAATGACAATCTCTGCCCGATCTATCCCTGAGCTTGTATTAATGGCCTCCTTGACCTGCACCGCCGTCTAAGTCCGGTTGTTCCTCTGCGTTGGTCTCCTTCATAATGGCCATTGCCTGTGTCTGTTTTAATGTCCGTACCTGTTACTTTGCCAACAATACATAAATACGTGGCCGTGGCCCTCATCTCATTTTAACACACGTAGCTGTCCGCATGTAAAACTGGCCATGCCTTCTCTCCGATGTAATAAATTTGGGAACACGCGCCCTACACAATTGTCAAGTTACTCGTGGCCGTCCACGTGTCAAACTCGACCGCTCTCGGTCGTCTGTTTGTTCTCTCTTTCGAGCCTTACTTTGCTCTCTAACTTCTTTGACTCCAACTTCTTTGACTCCCGCGGCTGACCAAAGTTGCACCACGTGTCGGCCTTTGGTTGGCCGCGATATCGTGATAGGTCACGAAATCGTGACCTGTCGCGATATCGCGACCGAAAGTGCCTCCTCTACGTCGAGCCCTTTGGTATGATTCTGGCTTTGTCTTAGCCCTCGGTGCTGCCTTCGAAATAAGCCATGTGGTAGCTTCTGATTTGCCATGATATCGCGACTGTCGCGATATCGTGACAGGGCTCTTCTCCTCTGTCTTGCTCTGAAGACGGTCGTGATATCGCGACGTCGTGATATCACGACGTCGCGACGTCTGAAGCCTCCCCACACTACATTGCAAAACCGTCGCGATATCGCGACGTCGTGATATCACGACAACTTACACTCCTCTCCGCTGCCTTGCAAAACGGTCGTGATATCGCGACGTCGCGATATCGCGACGGAACCCGCCAAACAATACACTGCAACTTTTGGGGTCGCAATTCACGATTTCGCGACCCCTCTCCCTTTTGCCTTAAAACTTCCTCCAACCAGGAATTGCCCCACAGAACCTTCCTCAACACTGAAATTAATCGATCAAAATGCAAATAACTTAAAAAAAAACTTTGTAAGATGCAAGGTTGTTTTACTGTCTTCGGATGCTCCTACATCATTAAGAAGGCCTGAAAGCAGGAGTAGGTAAGATTGACTGTAGTGGAACTAGAGCAACCTACTATGGGTTTTGATTCCAAGCATTATGGTTCCTCCAATACTGCCCAGGCTGCTAGTATTGCATCCATGGATAGGGATTATAAGGATTTTCTCCTTGGGAATACTTATTCCAAGGATGTTGCCCCCGCCATCCCATGTTGGGTGGCTAAGATTGACCTTGATTCTAAAAATTGCTGCCTCCATAATATGACATTACTACTGGCATGTTGTTTCCCGTAGAATACTATTGCAAGTCTCTCCTATTACCCATGAATTATACTTTCGCTACTTCAGGTTTCTCTCTAGGTTTTGATAACTATGGACACAACTTTATTTTGTGATCCTTTGAACATACAACACACACTCAAACTTTGTTTTCTGGACATTCATTTCTAGGGTGTTTTCCCTTGCATTTGGGACAAAAGTAGGCCAATGATACCTCATTATTCTGTTTCATAAAGAATAAGGGTGTCCATTTGAAGAGCCAAAGATGATAACATCTTTCTCTTGAGGTCTTCCAACATGTTGCCTATTTCTATTGCTTTATGTAATGTTCTTCTCAAAATCATTACTAAAATCATGGTAGAAATGTTGAAGCCTATTTTGCATAATATTATTTTCCCAGAGCAAGGGGGTTATGTGGAAGGATGTCAAATAGTATATGAGATAGTTCTTTCTCAGGAAGCCATCCATTCCATGAATATGCAAAATTCTCCTTCCATGTTCATTCGATTAGACTTATCCAAAGCTTATGACAGAGTGGATTGGCACTTCCTTATCAAAGTTTTGAGGCAATTTGGTTTCTCTAAGGATTGGATGGATTGGATTATGGGATGTATCTCTTTAGTTTCCTACTTAGTTCTTATCAATGGCAGGCCTTCTCAGTCTTTCCCAACTTCTAGAGGTATTAGGCAAGGTGATCCGCTATCCCCTTATTTATTCATCATTCTTTTTGAATGCTTGGGTAGGACTATAAACAAAAAGAGGGAAAAAAACCATTGAGAGAGTTACCATTGCTCATGGAGCTAGAACTATCTCTCATCTTCAATTTGTGGATGACTCTACTCTTTTAGGTAAAGCTAAAGTTAAGGAAGCTTCTAATATTAAGCAATTCATTAGCTATTTTTCTAAGGCTACTGGGCAGTTGATCAATGAAGACAAATCTAAAGTTATTTTCTTTCACTGCTCGCTAGACGAGGGAATCCATGGTCTTGGATAAGCTAAGATATAAGAAGACCTCTCTTCCAATCACTTATTTAGGTATTCCCATAAATATTCAAAGGCAGAAAAATAAATATTGGAATTGGTTGTTGGACAAAGTCAAGAAGAAAATTGGAAAGTGGACCAACAAGTGGCTTTCTTCTTGGGGTAGAATCACCTTGGTAAAATCAGTCCTTCAATCTATTCCTATTTATGTTTCTTCCATTTTGAATATCCCAAAGGTTGTTCTTCAATAATTGGATCAAATCAGTCATCGTTTCCTTTGGAGTGGTACTAAGGAGAAAAGAAAATGGGCCTTGGTGAAATGGGATACTTTATGTCTTCCTAAGAGTGAAGGGGGGTTAGGATTATGGTCTTCAATTAATAACAACAAATATTTAGTTGCTAAATTATATTGGAGGATGTTGCATAACCCCAATGCTCTTTGGGCCAATAATTTCCATGCTAAATATGCTGAGAACAAAAGTCCTGAAGACCTTGTTTGCTATGAAATTCCTACCAAAGGTTCTCTCATTTTAGTAGTTCTTAAGAATGGTGAGGATTTGATAAAGAAAAATTATTTTGGATCATTCATAATGGTCAACATGCAAATTTTTGGACAAATTCTTGGATGGTCACAAGCATTTGATAACTCAGTTTCTCGATTGGAGGCCTTGGATGGAGGAGCTTCACCGAGCTAATTGGATAAAGGTGGCTAATTACTGTCGGTACCATACTGGTAATTCAAAGGTTGGTAGATATTGGATACCTATTGAGGACTGGCCTATTCAAATCCTAGAAAGGCAAAGACAAGATATCCAAGGCATCCTTCATATGAGATCCCTCTCTTGGTCCCATGAAAAATATTGTTTTGGATGGAACAACACTACTAAGGGTGAGTATTCAGTTGCTCAAGGTTATTTGACCTTATGACATAATAATCCCAACCATTATTCTAACATATTTTCTCAATTGCGGGCTTAAAAGCTCTGGCCTAAGGTAAGGTTCTTTAATTGGATTTTATTGCATCGTAGGGTACTTACTGGTGAGAAACTTATGAAGTGTGGTTTTCATGGCCCTTTTAGATGTGAAATGTGTGAAGAGAATGTAGAAAATATCAACCATATTTTTATTGAGTGTACTTTAGCCTCTAAGCTATGGAGGAGAATGGCCACTTTACTTGGCTTACAGTGGTCGAATTTTTTTACTTTTGAACAACTTTGGAGGGATTGGCCTAATCAAGAGGGTGTTCATCATTTTATTAGGCAGTTAGTTTGGATGGGTTCTACCATTATTCTTTAGAATATTTGGAATGAAAGGAACAACCAAATTTTTAATCAATATAGGAAGGATATTCACTATATTTGGCAAAAGACCATAGCCAACTTAGTTGAATTAGTCCATCATCTCCTTAATCACCCCCAAAACTCCCACCAAAGATGGGATCAAGTGATGCAAATATTGAAGATTAAACCTTCTAAGGGAAACCAACTTAAATGGAATGTGAGTATTAGTAAGATGGATAAGAATAGAAATTGGCAACCTCCTCCTAAGGATTTTGGAAAAGTCAATACTGATTGAGCCTCTAGAGGGAACCCTGGAAAAGCCAGTGTGGGAGGAATTGGTAGACTTTCAGATGGCTCCCTGGTTTTTAATTTTGTTGAGAATTTGGGTATTCTTTCCAATAACCTTGTTGAGGGGTATGGTATCCTTAGAGGTCTTCAGGAGGCTACTAAGGTTGGATGGGAAAAGGTGTTAGTTGAGTCTGACTCTCAACTTATGATTAATCTCTTGAAGAATCCTTCTAAGAATCATAAGGTGGATTGGAGAATAAAAATAATTATTGAGAAGATTCAGTTAATCCAGATGGGATTTTTGAAAGTTGATTACAATCATGTGGTCAGAGATAAAAAAAAGAGTGTTGATGCTTTAGCTAATTGGGCTTTGGACAAAGGTGATCTCACTTGTTATGGCCACCCTCCTATATGGTGGGCTTCTCAAATTAGGGAAGCTCTTCTTTCTATCATTTCTTTGGATGGCTCCAGTTTTGAAGGTACCTAGGTTCTTCTTGATTTTTTTTTTTTTTGCTTCTCTTTGGTTCATTCAGTTTTTTTTAGTTCCCTAGCTCATTCTATTCTTTATTTTGTTTCCTCTGTTGATTCTTGCCTTAATAGTCTTCTAGTCTAGATAGGTCTTTGTTTTGTTCATTTTTTATTTTTTATTTATTTTTTGTTTTTTTTTGTTTAGTTTTTTAAGGTGGGTGGGTTTTTTTTTTTGTTTTTTTTTTGTGTTCTTTGTGTTGTTTTTTGTTGTTCTTGTGTTTTTGTTGTTTTGTTTTTTTTTATATGTTTTTTGTTATTGTTCTTGTGTTTTTTTCGTTCTTGTTCTTGGGTTTCTTTTTGTTTGTGTTATTTCGTGTTTTTATGGGTGAGTGTTTTCTATGTTTTTTGTTTTTGTTTATTTTTTGTTGTTGGTTGTTTTTTATTTTTATTTTTATCTTATTTTTTAATTTTTTAGGTTTTGGTTGTGTTTATTTTTCTTGTTTTTTTTGGGTTATGTCTTTGTAGTGTTATGTTGTTTTTGTCTTGTTTGTGTTTTGTTATGTGGTTCTTGTGTTTTTCTATGTGGTTTGTGTTGTGGTTTATTTTATCTTATTATGCGTTTTTGGTTGTGCTTTTGTTTTTGACACACTCAAGGAGCATGTTTTTTATTTTATTTTATTATTTTTGTTGTTATTTACTTATTTTTAAATTGGTTTTGTGTGTTTGTTTGCTCCTTGAGTATGTCAAAGGTGGTAGGCCAGGTTCGAGTCCTGGGAATTTTTTGTGGAATGGATACCCCTACCTCCTTGGGTCTTACCCGAAAGTGGCATCCCTTTTGGGATGTTTTCCACAAATAAAAATAAATAAATAAATTTAGATGATGCACAAAAAGAATAAATTCTTGTAGTAGAGTTGAATATAAATTTAGATGATGCATAGAAAGAATGAATTCAATAGATTAATCAGCTAGATGAATATTGCCTTGAAGCTCTACAAAAAATATAGATCGTTCAAAAACAAAGGGTCAAGTGGCATGATCACCACACCAGGCCAAAGTAGCTCAAAGTGGGAGAATGGGAATTACTATATGATTCCTGATTCTAATAAAGGAAAGGCAAGCTCATGAAATGTTGGATGGGACCATATGAAGTGATTGAAGTCATCAACATTGGATCTATGAGGATCAGAACAATTTATGGTAGCAACATTACATTGATAGTCAATGGTCACCGCCTGTGTCCATACCATGTGTCTGAAGCATACATGATTGAGTCCAAATTAGGCATGGGGGAGACCCCAATTGATTCTAATTTTAGATTGAGTTAGTAATATGTGGACCTAGTCCACATAGTCCCAAAGATAATTATTCTTTCAAAGTTTTTTTAGTTGTATTTTTGTTTTACAGGAACGATGCCCTATGTGCAGCTATTAGGAAGCCTAGGAAAACTAGGCCTAATAAGCACAAGATCCATGAACCTACACCTTTATATCTTTCTAGAAGAATTATTTGCAGTAGGAGTAGCTTATCTCCATTTAGAAATGGGAATACTATACATGAATCTGCACAAGAGTGTTTGGATTGGTCTTTATGGACAATAAAACACTCAATTGCTGGTTCAGTGGTGGATGCTTATTTTGTCCCTGTTCTTCAACCAGAGTGTTGAAAGGCCTAATAAACCTTGAGTGTATATAAGTGGGCATGTTAAGAAGACTTTACAATAAAGGAAAAATGTTTTTTGTTAACTGATGAAAAGGTGCTTGATTCCTGTTTTATGGTAGAAGGCATCTGATTTCCATATTTTGGAAAGGCGGTACCTAATTCCTGTTTATATGGTAAAAGGTATCTAATTCCTATTTTACGAAAGAAGGTACCTAATTACCAGTATGTTAAGAATATGGCGCCTGCATTATGTTTTTTTGTAGACCAACACCTCATTCCTGGATTTTCCAAGAAAAAGGATGTCCGACTTCCATTTTTCAGGAAAGCGATACCAAATCTTCTAACAATTTAAAAAAAAGAGTTTGTATAAAGTTTTATTTAAAAGTACGACACCCAACAATTAGAAAAAATGTGTCTGCTTTATATTTTTGAGGCACCTGTGTGCCACAATTCAAAAAGAAGGTGACTGATTCCCACAAAAAAGGTTCTTGCTTTCCATTATCACGATTATTTATGTCTTGGAATATTTAAACTTTAGCATTGGGAATGTGGCTCGAGCCTCGTCATCACCCCACACATGTGCAAAGTCAAATCTATTACAAATGAAATTAAAAGTTGATATCAACCAACTTTCGAGGAGGGGATTTTTGTCATCCCATGAAGATATATTTTTTCTAACCTTTGCTTTGAAATTTTGTAGGATGTCTTGAACATATCATGTTGCAGCTACCAAGAACCAGTCACATGGAGAGAAATTTGTCGTATGGGAAATATGGACATCATTATCCATTGAGGCTTACCTAGTCATAATACACTAGCTAATAATGATGCACCATGGATATCCACACATGATGCACCCACATAATGAATTTAAGTACATGATTAAATTTTTATTTTATGTCTATATTATTTTCATATGCATGTGTGTCTATGGAAAAGTGTCGGTGCAACCCCCATTGTAGTCCTAGCCATCCAAATAATTCCATTTTTCACTTGGCTATGTATCATGGCTCTGATTGGTAAAATCATTATGGTTATTGCCTCTGCATAATAGGGCACATGCTCTAAGGAAATTTTTGCATGGATAACCATAATCACTTCTGATTACAGTCATTTAACTGCTTGCATCCAAGGAAGCAACCAGTTTTAAAAACTACTTACTAAAAGCACTACTATACAAGGAGGAAAACTATAGAGTGTGGCAATTCAAAAAAAATTGAGTGAGAAGCAGCTATCGAGTGAATAGTAAACTAAAGAGAATTTGCATTCTAAGCATGGGAGGAAAATCTAAGAACCATGATTTGAAGAAAAGTGAACTGATTAACTTCTCAAGGATTTTTGCAAACGTCGAAACCTAATTTGATGCTGCAGGATGGATGGAGTACTATTAGCTAGTCAGCCAAAAGCCAGGATGCAGTGATAGCTAGTGAGTTTGTAGCATCCATGAGGGATGGGATCATGTGTATGCAAGGACTAGAAATTCCAATCATCAAAGAATATATTACCATGGTGACATGTCTTCCTATAATAGGGGAGTGCATGTACAAGGAGGACAACCCAACTCTCTATGCATAGATATTATTTGGTAGATTGATAGAGCACCTGACACATGCTGGTTTACCCAAGTAGCACATTCCTAAGCTCTAGAGGGGGGTTTTCAAATAAATCACATGATATTTCACTTGTTTCAGTAGGTACTTGAAACTAAATAAAAAATTACTTTCAATTTCTAAACCACATATTTCATGGGGATAAGATAAACATATCGTATTACCTTACATGCACCCTCAAAGATGAGGTCAAATAGTACCAGGTAGGCACAACATCTACTTTGGCTCACCATGGCCTAATTTTGGCCTTGGTACGACATGTAGAGTCACACAAAAATGTGATGGTTGAGAATACCAAGGGTACTAATGCAGTTCCAAGGGCACAAGGAGTAGAGGTGCCATTATAGAATGAGCAGTTGGTTGAGAGGGCAGCAGAACAAGAAGAGATGGTGTTTGCATCCTAGATTGAGGAAAATACATGGGACACAAAATAAGCCTCGTCCCTTATTTTTATCCAATTTGATAAGGAAGTAGGATAGGATTTGTCCCCCATGGACCCTCAATTTGATGATGAGGTAATGCAAGATCCACTAAGCCCTCCTTTCATGCCAATTTCCACTAGGAATCAAAGCAAAAGGATGAAGGAATCTAGGGTGGTTTCAAGCTCATTAGATGATGAAGTAGTGATCAATGAGCTTAACAAGGAAGAGTACCTGGTCTAGATTTTACAAGATATTTCCAAGAGGTAAACTCCTCAACAAGAGGTTTCAATAGCATATTTATCACAGGAGGACCAGGAGGAGGATTTACAACAACTACAATTATTGATAGAGCAGGCTTCCACTTGGGAAGCCAAATACAAAGAAGAATGACATCTATTTCAAGAGTCCAGGAAATAAGTTGCATTGAAGATGCATGAATTGTATTAGATAATTCGATAATTGTAGGGGCAAATAAGATGATTGTAACTGTAGGGTAGAGTAGTGGGAGTTGAGCAACCGACCAAAGTAGATACAACCGTGTAGAATTACGGGGCAATAAAGGTGCTCATTATCAACATAGAAGATGAGAAAGGAGAGGATGCCAAAATGGACGTAGAGCAACCCTGTTCAAAATTGCATTCTACAGAATAGGTAATTCAAGAAGATGAGGTTGAGGTTGAGGAACCACAGACCTTAAAACAATCTGCAAAAAAAGTATATGAAGAGGAGAATGAGGTGGAGGCTGAAGAGCCTCAAGTTTTAGGAAAGGAGGAAGAGCCAAAATATTTTCTAGCTGAGGTAGGGGCCAAAAAACCTTAGGAGGAAAAAGTGGCTCCAGCCGAGCAGTAATTCCCTACACAAGAAGAAGAGGCTCAGTAGCTTGCATCCACTAGAAACTAGGAAGTAGCAGCAGCATTAGCATACCCTGAGATGCAGCCCAAAAAGTTGATATCAAAGCAAAAAGTTATGAGGGCATATCAGTGAAGGCCTAAATCTAGAGCATGAGTTGCAGAATTGAAGGAATTAGGCATCAAATCTAATGAGGAATCAGAACTGGATTCTGATGAGGAATGGAAGGCAACAAAGAAATAATTTACTGGTCAAAAAGAAAATTTTGAAAAAATTAAGGAAGATATAGTAGCAGACAAGAAAAATTGGAAGAAGGCTTATAATAGGGCATGCAAGGAATCAAAAAAAGAAGCCAAAAAGGAGGCCAAGAAGCCTCCCAAGAAAATTCTAGTTACCTAAACTCATCATTTATGGGGTATATATGGGTCGATAGGTGATCAACCTTCAAGGATGAAGGCATATTTCATGAGGATGGGATTTATAGATCCTATGCCACCTATAGATCAAGCATCAAGCAATATAACCCCTCTTATGGCAAAAATAAAGGTTAAATCTGAACCTGAATTTGATCCAATAGGGGCCGATTTGCCTACAACCAAGGTTGCTAAAAAGTATAGCATCCTATTTGGCAATGAATATGCAATACATGTAGGTGAAGAGTTACCTCTTCACCATAAATATTGGAAAATGGTTGAGCCTAAATTCCAGAAGGATGCCACCAATTTCTCTGGATATTATTTAAATATTGGAAAAGACAAGGTGGTCTAGACAAGGGAACCACCAAGAAAAATAGTAGGGCTAAGTCAGCCAATTCAATGCAACAAGCACTAGAAAAAATAGGGACAAGAGGTAGCCACTCCAAAAGAACCAAAGGGGTGAAAGACCTGAGATAAGGAAAAATCAAAGGCCACTGAAAAGAAAAGGAATAGATAGTCAGGGCCTATTGGAAAGTTGTAAACAAAAATAGTATTTACCAGTATGAAGTGGCAGAGGGATGTGCCGCCCCTTAATCATGGGGGGATGATGAGCGCTAATAATGATCATTTTTTGTACCATTTTCCTTATAAAACAATGACACTTATTTCTATATATGTATATATTTATGAGAATTATATACATGTTTAACAGTTTATTTTACATGTTATTTAATATTTTTTCTAAGTGTAATTTGTGTATATTTTGTAGAAATTGTTGTATTTAGCATTTTTCACCAAGGTCCCACTCGAACCTAGAACATTCGATTTCATGAAGGCAAAACATTCGCAGTACATCGATGTAAAGTGCTAAGTCAGGAACCTAATTCCCTTTGAAGCGCCTGACTTTCATTCGATGCTTAACTAATAGGCGCCTGCTTCCCATTAGGTGCCTGCTTCTTGTTAGGTGCCTGCATACCAAATTCTACAAACAAGGTACCTGTATCCCAACTTCTACAAACAAGGCACCTGTATCTTAACTTCTACAAATAATGTGCCTGCGTCCCAAATTCTACCAACAAGGTGTCTGATTTCCATTGAAGCCAAATTCTAGCATGGCTCTATGGTCAACAAAATAGAACATGATTTTAGAGATAAGCGCAGATGGAATTTTGGTGTTGAAACCAGAAAAGAGATAATTTTAAATATGACTAACCATCTATTTTTTATCTACTACATAAATATCTATGTAAATCAAGCAAAACCAATATCAGACGTATTCTGATAAAACAAAATATGCCTTGATATTTTGCTCGATCCCCTGTATTCATGCATGCGGTTGTAAAGTAAAATAATTTTTTTGATTTATTTCTATTTTGTAATAGGGTGTGGCTACATACATTATAAATATGTAGTACACCCTTGAAAACGTGATCTCGTATTTCCTTGTATATTTTTCTGCTACAAGTTTCAATAAACATTTTCTGAGTAATTTTTGGTTAAATCGACTAAGTGTTCGATGAATTATTTAACGTGGGCAAAACCTATTGGAAGCATGGGCCTACTCTCAATAGCATTATTCCCTTTCCTTTCCCCTATTTTCTATTTTCTTTAGTTTTATTTCATTTATATAGATTAATTTAAATTCCTGCATTTCCTCTATTTTTTGTAAATTCTAGCAATGTGTAGTTTTAATTTCTAAACACAATTTAGGCATGTTTTCATAAACGTAGGATAAATTAGTGTTTTGGAAAGCAAAACCAGAACTTAAATGAACAAAAACACCCCCCAAACCATAAATATGAGGGACTCATATCTGTGGAGGAAATTATAGGCATATATTGTGCAAGGCTGCTCACAAGTCTACGAGCTACGTCGGGTTGAAAAATTAAATGAGGCAGTGAACTTAAACGTATAAAACTAACCAATATTTTTTCCCAACACCCATATAGGTTGAAGTAGCAAGTCCACAAGAGCTTGCATATTATTTTGATTCTAAAAATTTTAATAGCATGACAACCATATTTTAAGGATATCAAAATTTTCCACAACAAATCCAAAAAGAGGAGAAGAAAACTAGAAGTTGAAGATTTTCCAATATTAGTAGGGTAGGCACCATACTCAATTATGGAGGATTTGTTGAAACGATTCACCAACATCACATATAGGTAGATACTAGCATTATCATAAAAAATTAAAGGGATTTGTTTAGTAGACTTTATTCTAAAAAAAGAAGGAATTTAAAAATCATTGTGTTTGATATAGAGACTGACCCATATGCTCCACAAGTTGAAGTCTTATAAAAATGTATCTATATTCCTATTGTTATGGTAGATGGTGGAGCTATTATTAATATAATGACAAAATCTATTTTGAAGACATTAAGACAATAAATAGATCATCAATCTAATTTTGAGATCCTTGAATAAAATTAAAACAAATCCAATAGTAGTAGTCTCTGATGTAGCAATATAAATCATGGGAGTCACCTATATGGTAGATTTTCAAGTCATGAAATATGATTCAGTAGCCTATCCAATGTTGTGAGGAAGGCCATTGTTAATAAATTACCATGCTCAAAATTACTGACATGAAGAGTACATGACCATTGGGTAAGGTCCCAAGTGAGTGAAAATAAATTTTATATCTCAACCTCATACATTAAGGACAACAAAAGTAGAGGAAGAAAACAAGTGGGCAATCTCAAATTATACCAATGTGAGAGAGGTAGATACTAAATATGAAGAAGAAAGCAAGGTAGACATATTAGTGGCTAACATCCTTCTTGATGCTCTAATAGATCAATCCACATTAATTTTTTGAGGAAGAGATGAAAGAATGGTTATAAAAGTTACACTTCAAGGATGAAATAGAAGAGCTTAAAAAAGAGGATTACTTTTTGTTCTTCTGTATGTATATTCATTTGTTCACTTTTGGTCCTAAAGAGTTATGACAAGTAGATTTAATGAGGCACTAGATAGAGTTGATTAATAATTCTAAAACTATGAAGCAAATACCATATTATATAAATCCAAATTTTGCCAAGTCTATCAAGGAAGAGATAGACAAGTTGTTCAATGCCAGTTTCACTTTTTTGGTAGACAACTCAGAATGGGTGCCTCTAATTTTTGTTATAAGGAAGAAGAATGGGAAGTTGAGGCTCTATGTTGATTATTGAAAGCTAAATAAAGATACAAATATATATCACTATTTTCTCCCCTTCTCAAATCATATTTTGTATGAAGTTGTAAGATAAGAGTGCTATAGTTTTGTAGATGGCTATAATGGCTACAATCAGGTTTACATTGCAAAAAAAGACCAGTTGAAGATAACCTTCACCACATAATGGGGAATATTCTCCTATCAAGTGATGTTAACTGAGTTTTACAATGCATCTACAACTTTCTAGTGGTTGATAAATAAGGTATTTGAACCTTATATTGGAACTTTGATCAAAGTTGTTTCTAGATGATTTTTGTATTTTTAAAAGGTAGATCATCTAGCTTATCTTGATAAGGGATTTTAGTGGTTGGAAGAGGTTAAGGACTCATTTAATCCTAAAATTTGCATGGTTGGATGCACCAAAGGTGTCATTTTGGGTTATATGGTCTCCCAAAAAAGGATTGCAACCAATATTGCAAAGGTTGCCAAGATTAAAGAGCTACAATTTCTTAGTAACAAGAGTAAGCTGCAATAATTTTTGGGCCATGTCGGATATTATAATATTTTCATAAAGAATTTCTCAAGGATTGCACAACCATTAAATATTGAAGAAGAAAATGCCCTATGAACTAGGGTGTCATGACCCTATCTTGGCAGACCCTTTTTTTGGTTGGATTTATGCTAGGTTATGCATGATGGATATTTTATTGCAGTTGGATGCTTTTCTAACCAAAGGAATGACTGATAAATTATGTTTGATTTCTACAACATAGGTTTTATGGATAAAATATGATGTTGCTAACATATTTTCATTGATGTAGGATCAATATGTCCTAAATATGGGCATATTATTTGAAAAATAAGCAACCTAATAGATGCTCTCTTTTATTATTTAGTGACTTGGCATAATTTGTATATAAGAGATAGATCAAATGTTGCTTGCTTGGTTACTAACTACAAAAATTTAGTGAAGATGATTTGAGTTATATTGTGTCTTAAAAATATGATCTCTTTCAAAAAAAGAATGAAGGAAATTTTTTGGTAAGCATAATTAGTATGGTGGACTTCTTATTATTGATTTTAATATGATCTCTTATGATCGTAATATTCTTTTTATATACTTGTGCAAATTCGTAGAGAAGAGAAAAGACAAGAGTCTTGGATTTTCTTTTATTATATTATTGCTATTTAAAAAAAAAGGTTAGGTTTGCTAAGTGTTTGGTAAGGCACCGAATCCTTGGTAGACATGGGGAGAAAGGGAGTAAACTTCATGGTTTGTTCAATTGAGAACCCACGTTGAGAGTCTCCAAATAAAAAGGTGATGGAGTAGTGGGGAAGTTGAGGTGGGATGGTTTTGTTTGGGATGCCCAAGAAAACTAAAAAGAGAGGAGGCATTTTTTGGTGAAGGAGGTGGTGGAAAATCACTTTGCGAAAGGAAGTCTGGAGTGGCGACACTGAGGAAAAAGATCCAGTTCACTGCAACAATCTTGGATCACAGGTAGGCATGCTTATTAAAACTCATGTCTTATCACTATGTTATTGGTAGTAAAAGAGTTTCAATGCTTTGATGGAGGTGCTATTATTTCACAACTAGTGGTGAGAGATGTTTCATTGCACTCATTGTCCGGCACTTGTTGTGTGTTGGACCTATGAGGTAGATTAGAAAATAAGACCCTAGAGTTGGATTGGTTGAGTGAGTTATTAAATGGTTTTACTCTTCTTCTTAAAACCTCTCTTTTGGTTTAGTATACCATCAGGATGGTAGATTTGGGATGATATATTTGAGTGTCATGTAAACTGCCCAACCTAGTACCCTTGCTTATTACTCGTTGTGTATTTTTTTGGTGTGTGATAGAATGAGAAGTCTAAAGACCTTATCTACCTAACCAAAGGTTTAAGGACTATGCTTGGTTATAGTGTTGCATGTGGGTTGATGTTCTTGTAGTTGTAGAGATAGTGGATTCGTCTTGAATAGTTATGGAGCTCACCATTACTTAGAGGTAAGTCCATGAGGAGAAGCCTTCTTGGAATAACTATTTGCATGCATCTTGTGTTGTTCTTTATAGAAGAGGGAGTAGGTTATCTTCTTGAGCCAAAACAACTATGGTTGTTGTGAAAATATTTGGATGCCAAAATGATTCACTTGAAACAACCTGGAAGTCAAGTTGAGTGTTCTTGTGTACATCTAAGAATTTTGGTAGTAGGAGGTGGAGTCCTCTGCATGTTATGTTATTCCATATTTTATAATGTATTTGATAACATTAGATAATGTATTGAATAGGAAAACATTATTTCAGATTTTATAATATATTTGATAGCATTAGAGAATGGATTAAATAGGAATGTTATTCCAGATTTTATAATGCATTTGATAGCATTAGAGAATGGATTAAGTAGGAATGTTATTCCAGATTTTATAATGCATTTGATAGCATTAGAGAATGGATTAAATAGAAATGTTATTCCAGATTTTATAATGCATTTGATAGCATTAGAGAATTGATTAAATAGGAATGTTATTCCAGATTTTATAATGCATTTGATAGCATTAGAGAATGGATTAAATAGGAATGTTATTCCAGATTTTATAATACATTTGATAGCATTAGAGAATTGATTAAATATGAATGTTATTCCAAATTTTATAATGCATTTGATAGCATTAGAGAATGGATTAAATAGGAATGTTATTCTAGATTTTATAATGCATTTGATAGAATTAGAGAATGGATTAAATAGGAATGTTATTCTAGATTTTATAATGCATTTGATAGCATTAGAGAATGGATTAAATAGGAATGTTATTCCAGATTTTATAATGCATTAGATAGCATTAGAGAATGGATTAAGTAGGAATGTTATTCTAGATTTTATAACGCAATCGATGGTATTAGTGAATGGATAAAATGGATATGTTATCCCCAAAATTGTGATGTATTAGGTAGCAATGAAGGAATGATAAAACATATTATTATTTTAGCTCTTTCATACATTAAAAAACATTGATAATTTGATAGAAGATTATGTAGTTTCGAAATTTGTTATGCTATGGATAGCTCTGGAAAATTGATAAGTTGATTATGTGATTCCATGTTATATATGCATTATATAGCTTTAGTAGATACCAATTTTTTTTATGTAATCCTGAATCTATTATGCTTAGTTGGCATTGGTAATAAAAGTGGTGTGTGCTTCAGTTTTGAATTTTGATTGTTTTAGTATTAGTATAATGCTCCAAGAAAGACAATGCCAACTATGTGCATTCTTGAATGATAGGTTTCACTCTAGGTACTGTAGTTGAATACTCTTAAAATGATGAAGAGTTGGGGGTCGAGTGTTAGTGCTTGGATGATATGCTAGAATTGAACCAGACTACCCATGGGGTGTTTACCAATTGTTTTCTATGTTTTCCAACCATTGTTATGACAACATATTGGAGGTTTTGGGAATAGATTTCCAAGATGTAGTCACAATGATATCTATGAGTAATGAAGGACCACCTCTTATGAGTAATTTGATAGACGTGATAGATTCCTTACTAAGTTCTAGAACAATATGGGTTATCCACATCTTATGTAAAGGTTTAGATTGATTAATGAAATAATGATGGTTTTATTTGAGGTTGGGTTTCCCCATGGGGTTTCTCTTAGGATAAATTTATGTGTTGATGTGGTTTTTGTGTGGCTTATAGTTATTTCAATGTTAATTTTCTATTCTTATAGATATGGTTCCATGCATTTGGTTAAGATTTTGGTTAAAAATGTTTAAAATATAGAAAATATTAGAATTAGATTTATTCTTGGAAAGTTCTTAAGGATTATTCACCTTAGGTGTAGATGTTAAATTAATGTAATGGCTTTTGGAAAACTATGATATCATTAATATTATGTGGTGGATAGTTTAGTTGGGATTCTCAAAATATTGTGAGTGATTAAGCTAATACTCATCTAAGAGGTATATTAATAGATGATGTTAATTAAAATATTGGAATTGTATCTAATCTTATATTTGGTAGATGTTAATGGGTAAAAACCTAAGAAATATTCTTATGCATCATAAAGGAATTTGATGGGTGAATATTAGGATGAAGTTAGTATCTTCGTTGGAAAAACTATAAGAGTACAAACACACATCATAAGGGAATTTTATCGGGTGTTTTGAAGGAAATTTGAATGCCTCATTGACTTCAATGGGTGATATTTTATCTAAATTAATCTAAGGTATTCCTATGGATAGGTTTTTAATGAGGCAAGTGAGGAACTTATTAGCTCATCTTTATATGAGAGGGATAGTCAAGTTCTATACGCTCTAACCCACTCAGATGGACATGAGTAAGGGATAGCTAGAAGTGTACCCCTTCGATAGAATGAAAGGGAAGGAAAGTTAGCTTGTGGGACCAACAAGAGGGATAACTTATAAATATTAGCCTTGCACCTAGTACACTTGTGTAGCTAGACTTACGCAAGATGTAGTGATGGGTGCTCCTCGGGTAAGACTAGATAGGTTTTTAAGCAGGTTACAATGCATCTAAGTCTCCCTTAAAAAAATATAGGATAGAAATTTGGGTTGTGATATTTGGTATCAGAGCATATTTCGTAGTGGAATAGGCTTACTACACAACAACTAGAATGTTTGTGAAAGAAAAACCTACCTAGGTACAAGGATGAATCTGTTTGCTTAAAGACTAGCATAACTAGGATTGCAATAGCTTTAGTAAATTGATTCTCATTGAATCTCCTATGTGTGGTAAAAATAATACCATCAAAGAGAAGGAGAGGTGTCACCCCAATGATGAGGCAGATATGATAGACCAATGTAGAAGATAGAAATCTAGTTGTAGGTTTAGATAACCCTAGTGAGGAAAGAGAGGATGTCATAGTGATAGTGGCCCAACTTCATAATCAGGTAGAAACACAGAGACAGATGTTGGATATCGTGTTGAACCAAGAAATATCAACTAGAAACTCTAGGATAGAATAGGAAAATTAACCCCTTAAAGAAGCACAACGGTCTAGGATTCATTTGGAGGCTGATGAAGTGTCTAAGATATTCCAAGTTTAATGGAGAAAAGGATGGTGACAAAGCCAAGTCTTGGCTAAAGAAAATAGAAACCCATTGTATTTTGAAGAATTACTCCTCTAGCACCCAAATGTCCTATGCCACTATGCACCTTCAAGGTGATGGTGCAAGTTGGTGAGAAACATATAGTAATGGAATAGGACTTGCGACTATAGTTTATTTGAGTTAGAAATAATTTGTGAAGGCCTTTAAATATATATTCCTCATGGAGCACTTTTATTCCGAAAAAATAGAGGAATTCACTAGATTTCGATAGGGAGTTAGGTTGGTGGAGGCGTACCATCAAATATGTGTCAACCTCCTTAAGTATGTTATTGCTTATAATGAGAAAATGAAGATCCACAAGTTTATATTAGGATCAGACCCTAGAATAGGGTGAGAGGTAGACATGCGAGAACTTGCTACCTTGTAGAAGGGTTATGATTTGGCCAAGAAGGCTGAAACCTATCTCAAACCCTATTTTGACTATGAAGGGTTGGACGAGCAGGATTGAACTATAAAGAAAAGGAAGCTATGTACAAAGAACCTGCACATAAAGAATTGAATCACAATATTTATGCTATAATAGGGAAATAGGAACTTGATGGACAAGCCACTCCATTACTGATAAAGGGTAATATTTTTAATAAATATGTTAAAATTTTTATTGATAGCAATGCTACAAATAGTTTTGTCTCAACTAGCTTAACAAAAGAGATACTAGTAAGACCAAAAATATTGGCTCATGGGTGGAAGGTGGAGTATAGCTCAAGGAAAACCTTTTTTTTTTAAGTAATACTTCTTATACAAATACACCATGGGGTTTGAATTCAGGTCACATCATCGATAATGCAAGTGGTGTCCTTATCAGTAGATCACATGTAAATCAGTGTTATCCTATGGTAGAGATCATCTTACCTAATAACTTGACCACAAGTTACCTTTATGTCACTCCCTTGCATGCTTTTGATTTTATCCTATGAATGGACTAGTTGCAAGTGCATAGGGTTGTAATTAACTTTAAAGATCGATGGATTGAGTTCTTGAAGTATGATGGGAAAGTGTAGAGAGAGTACATTTGACAAGGAGCTTTTCAACCCCAAATTATTTTGATAATGCAACTCAAGAAAGCCATTAAGAAAGGAGGAATGGTCTCTATTGTGAAGCTAAATGAGATAGATAGGGAAAAGAAGGGTGAGGTTCTCAAGAAACATCCACTACTGCTAGAATATAGGGATGTGTTTCCAGGGGACTTACCAAGGTTACCGCCTTAATGTGAATTTGAATTCATAATCGATCTCCAACCTGACACAAAGATTATTCATAGAACCCCTATAGGATGAATTCCATAGAGATGTAGAAATTGAAGGTGCAACTACAAGGATTGTTGGAGAAAGGATTAATAAGACCTAGTGTGTCACCGTGGGGAGCACCGGTCTTGTTTTTCAAGAAGAAGGATGGCTTCCTATGGCTGTGTATTGATTACAAAATGTTTAACAAGACCACCACCAAGAATAGGTATCCTCTACCTAGAATCAAAGACCTCTTTGATTAAATTAGGGATGCCATAATCTTTTCAAATATTGATTTAAATTCAAGATACCATCAACCAAGGATTCATGAGGAAGATACTCACAATATAGCCTTTAAAAGTTGTTATAAAAACTATGAGTTTACTGTCTTGCCTTTTGGCTTAATGAATACCCCAACCACATTTATGAACTTAATGAAGAGTATCTATAGAAAGCAACTAGATAAATTTGTGCTGGTATTTTTGGATGATATTTTGATATATTATAGAAATAAGGTAGATCACAACAAGCACCTCAATATTGTGTTAGAGTTGCTAAGGGAAAACTAGCTATACAAAAATTTGACCAAATGTGATGGAAGTTCAAAGTTTCTTGGGTTTGATCGGCTACTATAGGTGCTATGTGAAATATTATGCCAATATTACCTCACCAATGACTAAAATTTAGAGGAAAGAAAAAGAATTCAAGTGGATGGATAGATGTGAAGAAGCTTTTGAGCTACTTAAAAAAAATCTTACTGTGAAGACAAAAATGAAACACCAAATATAGATAACAAAAAATGAAAAAATAGTGAGATTGCACAATAAAATAGATCTTATATTATTAATGCCAATGGATCTCAATACAATCAAATGTGCCTCAAATAGGATTTTACACAGTTTATTTTGATACAATTAATACAATATACTAGGGTTCTATGAAACCCTAGTCAACAATACTTGTGGTGTCTTCAAATATTGTATTTGCTCCCAACAGAGATGAGTGGGCTTTAGCTATCCATTGATCAGACCACTCCCACTTAAGCACCTCCTAAATTCCTATGTATCTCCATATCTATGTATAAAAAATGATAAAAGAGGGTTAATAGCAACTGTGAGGGCTGCGCTATGTGAGACCCTAAAAAATTAATAAAACCCCTAGCTATAAAATAACAATTCTACGAGAAAATATAGAAATAATGAAATTAATATTAAATAAAAGTGATTTATCTTGTGAACTCATTGTCTTCTAATTTTTCGTTGTCATTATTATAGGAAAACTGGTATGTAGATTCCCTAGTAACACCCAAGGGTTTATTGGTGTAGATTAGGGTTTGAGACACCCATGGATGCTCAAGAATGGTGGAAAATACCTAGTGTTGCTTAAGAATAGTAGGTGGGCATTTAGGAGTAGCAGAGGGGCACTCAAGAATAGCAAGGAGGCACTTGGAGGCTGAAGTAGGTTTTGTTGCTTTACGCAAAGGATGTAGCAATGGATGCGGTGGTGGATACAAGGGCGAGAGTGATGATGGATGAAATGGATGGTAATGGGAACTTGAAGACTTAGGGAATAACAAATAAAGGAAATCAAAGGATTCAGGTACTCAAGAAAACTTCATATTTTGAGGTTGAGACATAAAAATAACTCCTATTTATAATATTCCCTAGGGCACATTAGGGTTTGAACAACACAATTTGTGCGGCCAAGATTAAAACATGATGAAGGGTGGATATTAAACCTCGGGAGGTGGCATGGATTAAGGTGGATGAATGGATAGGATTAGACCAAGATGGATGGATGAGATTAATTTACACACACACATATACATTTATTAAATATATAAAATATGATATAAAATATTAATATTTAAATATATATTAAACAAATATACACAAATATATGTAAATAATGGGTGAAAATGGCAGGAAGATATGGATGGATGACAAGTGGCTCTATTTTGGTATCTACACTTACTACACCTATACTCAGGATACCCAATCCCCAGGGAAGTTTTTCTATTTGTACGAATGCATCATTGGAAGGTTTGGGAGGAGTGCTCTCTCAAGAAGAGACCATGATAGCCTATGGGTCAAGAAAACTGAAATAACATGAGGTCAATTATGCAACCCATGATCTTGAGCTAGCAACGATGGTGTTCACTCTCAAGATTTGGTGACACTATTTGGTTGGGAGACCCTTTGAGCTAAGGATAGACCATCAGAGTATGTAGTATATATTTACTCAACATTTACTCAATGCTAGGCAAAGGAGATGGATGGAATTTATATAAGAATACAATTTTGATATCAATTATATAAAAGGAAAGGAGAACAAAGTCATTGATGCACTAAGTAGAAGAAGGCACATTGCCGCATTATATCATACCCATATGGATTTTATGGAACAATTCAAAGAGATGCAAAAGTAAGATTCTTATTGCAATCAAGTTCATGAAAATATGGAAAGAAACCTAAGAGAAAACAAGGATTTTAGCTTCAAAGATAGTTTCTTGTGCTTCAAGGATAGAGTAGTTATTTCAAAAATTGACAACTTGAGAAAAATGATCATGAGTGAAGCGCATAGATCACCATATTCTGCTCACTTGGGAGGAGAAAAAATGAGGGAGAATATGAAGAAAACCTTCTATTGGCCTGGGATGAAAAGGGACATAAAAAAATTTATCGTCTAATATATCGAATGCCAGAATGTGACTGTATAACACAAGCATCCTGTGGGACTGATACAAATATGGCAAGTAATTGATGAATTTTACCGTAGTGTTGCCTAAAAATCTGTTCCAACATGATGTGATATTAGTGGTGGTCGATAGATTGACCAAGGTTGTACATTTTATACTTGAAATTACTAAGGATGATGTCATAGTTGTGGCTAACAAATTTTCCAAAGAGATATTTTGGCTTCATGGTTTTCTAGAGGTAATAATCTTAGATAGAGACTCGAGATTCACATCTAAGTTTTGGCAAGCCTTGCATTACGCCATTGGTACTAGATTGAACATAAGTTCTACTTATCATCCTGAAACTAATGGTCGAACTAAAAGGGTGAACCAAGTGCTAGAGGACATGATTCACATGTATTGTATGGATAAAAAACCTCGATGGGAAGATTACTTGCATCTAGTAGAGTTTACCTACAATAATGGTCACCACTCAACTTTAGGCATGGCTCCTTTGGAAGCAATTTATGGCAATAAATATAGGATGCCCTTATCTTGGGATGACCTAGAATATTAGGTTGTGCTTGGTATAGACATGGTTAAGGAGATGGAGTAGTAGTTGAAGATAATAAAGGAATGATTGAAAGAAGTCGTAGATCGATAGAAGAGCTACACCGATCTTAAGAGGTACCCATGAGATTTTTCAATGGTAGATAAGGTATTTTTAAGGGTGAGACCAATGAAAAGTGCTATTAATTATAATAATCTAGTTCCATGCTTTGTGGGACCCTTTGAGGTTACAAAAATATCATCCCTATGGCATATCGACTTGCCTTACCACCTAACTTGTTCAATATTCATTGTCACCTTTCACATATCTTTACTTAGAAAGTATGTCACCAATCCTAAGCATGCGTGGGAATTTTCTAATTTGTAGATGGTGAACCTAGAATCTATCGAGGCTTGACCAGTAACAATCCTTGAGTTTCGATCCAAATCTATGTGGAAAGGGACTTTGGAGCAATGCAAGGTCTAGTGGGATTACTTTTTTGAGAGAAACACTACTTGGAAAAAAGTAGCAGAGATGCAGAAACACTTTTCATTTCTATTTGAAAAAGCAAATTGAATATTGTTTATTGTTTAAGAACTTAGATGTAAACACAGAGGACTATGTTAAGCCTATGGGGGGGAGTATGTCATGACCCTCTCTTGGAAGACCCTTTGTTTTGGTTGGATTTATGCTAGGTTATGCATGATGGATATGTTATTGTAGTTGGATGCTTTTCTAACCAAAGGAATGACTGACAAATTATGTTTAATTTCTACAACATAGGTTTTATGGATAAAATATGATGTTGCTAACAAATTTTCATTGATGCAAGATCAAGATGTCCTAAATATGGGCATATTATTTGACAAAGAAGCAACCTAATAGATGCTCTCTTTTCTTATTTAGTGACTTGGCATAATTTGTATATAAGAGATAGATCAAATGTTGCTTGCTTGGTTACTAACTACAAAAATTTAGTGAAGATGATTTGAGTTATATTGTGTCTTAAAAATATGATCTCTTTCAAAAAAAGAATGAAGGAAAAGTTTTGGTAAGCATAATTAGTAAGGTGGACTTCTTATTATCGATTTTAATATGATCTCTTATGATCGTAAGATTCTTTTTATATACTTGTGGAAATTCATAGAGAAGAGAAAATAAAAGAGTCTTGGATTTCCTTTTATTATATTATTGCTTTAAAAAAAAAATACGTGTTCTAAGTGTTTGGTAAGGCACCAAATCCTTGGTAGACATAAAATTCATGGTTTTTTAAGCTAAGAACCCATGTTGAGAGTATCCAAATAAAAAGGTGATGGAGTAGTGGGGAAGTTGAGGTGGGGCAGTTCCATTTGGGATACCCAAGAAAACTAGGAAGAGAGGAGGAATTTTTTGGTGAAGGGGGTGGTAGAAAATTGCTCCACAAAAGGAATTTTGGAGTGGTAACATTGAGGACAAAGACCCGGTTCACTGTAACAATATTGTATCGCAAGTAGGTATGCTTCTTAAAATTGATGTCTTCTCACTGTGTTATTGGTAGTAAAAGAGTTTTCAATGCTTTGGTGGGGGTGCTATTATTTCACAACCAGTGGTGAGAGATGTTTCATTGCACTCACTATTTGATACTTGTTGTGCATTGGACCTATGAGATAGATTAGAAAAGAAGATCCTGGAGTTGGCTTGGTTGAGTGAGCTATTAAATGGTTTTACTCTTCTTGTTAAAACTTCTCTTTTGGTGTAGTAAACCATCAAGATGGCAGAGTTGGGATGATAGGTTTGAGTGTCATGTAAACTACCCAACCTGGTACCCTTGCTTGTTACTTGCTATGTATTTTTTGGTGTATGACATATTGAGAAGTCTAAAGACCTTCTCTAGCTAAATAGAGGTTTAACGACTGCACTTGATTATAACATTGTACATGGATTTATGTTCTTGTTGTTGTAGAGACCATGGATTCAACTTGAATAACTCTGGAGCTCACCATTACTTAGAGGTGAGTCCGTGAGGAGAAGCCTTCCTAGGATAATTGTTTGCATGTGTCTTGTGTTGTTCTCTGTAGAATAGGGAGTAGGTTATCTTGTTGAGCCAAAATAACTATGGCTGTGAAAAAATTTGGATGCTAGAACGATTCGCTTGAAACAACCTAGAAGCTAAGTTGAGTGTTCTTGTGTACATATAAGAATTTTAGTAGTATGAGGTGGAATCCTTTGCATGTTATGTTATTTCATATTTTATAATACATTTGATAATATTAGAGAATAGATTAAATAGGAATGTTACTTCAAAATTTATAATGCATTTGATAACATTAGAGGATTGATTAAATATGAATGTTATTCCAAATTTTATAATGCATTGATAGCATTAGAGAATGGATTAAGTAGGAATGTTATTCTAGATTTTATAATGCATTTGATAGCATTAGAGAATGGATTAAATAGGAATGTTATTCTAGATTTTATAATGCATTTTTTAGCATTAGAGAATGGATTAAATAGGAATGTTATTCCATATTTTATAATGCATTGATAACATTAGAGAATGGATTAAGTAGGAATGTTATTCTAGATTTTATAATCCATTTTATAGAATTAGAGAATGGATTAAATAGAAATGTTATTCTAGATTTTATAATGCATTTGATAGAAAAAGGATTAAATAAGAATGTTATTCTAGATTTTATAATGCATTGATAACATTAGATAATGGATTAAGAAGGAATATCATTCTATATTTTATAATGCATTTGATAGCATTTGAGAATGGATTAAAAGGAATGGTATTCCATATTTTACAATGCATTAGAGAATGGATTAAGTAGGAATTTTATTCCAATTTTTATAATGCAATCGATGGTACTAGTGAATGGATATAATGGATATTTTGTCCCCGAAATTGTGATGTATTAGGTAGAAATGAAGGAATGATAAAACAGATTTTTGTTCCAGCTCTTTTGTACATTAAAAAGCATTGATATTTTGATAGAAGAATATGTAGTTTCAGAATTTGTTATGCTATGGATAGCTCTAGAAAATTGATAAGTTGAGTATGTGATTCCAAGTTTTGTATGCATTATATAGCTTCAGTAGATACCATAAAATGGTTATGTAATCCTGAATCTACTATGTTTAGTTGGCATTGGTAAATCAGAGTGGTGGGTGCTTCAGTTTTGAATTTTGGTTGTTTTAGTATTAGTGTAAGGCTCCAAGAATGGTAGCACCGGATTTGTGCATTCTCGATGGACAAGTTCCACTCTAGGCACTACAATTGAATACTATTAAAATGATGAAGAGTTGGGGGCCGAGTGTTAGTGCTTGGATGATATGCTAGAATTGAACCAGACTTCCCATGGGGTGTTTACCAATTTTTTCTATGTTTTCCAACCACTATTATGATAATATATTGGAGGTTTTGGGAATAAAGTTCCAAGACATAGTCACAATGACATCTGTGAGTAATGAAGGACCACCTCTTATGAGGAATTTGATAGACGTGATAGGTTCCTTAGTAAGTTTCAAATAATATGGGTTGTCCACATCTTATGTAAAGGTTTAGATTGATTAATGAAATAATGATGGTTTTATTTGAGGTTGGGTTTCCCCATGGGGTTTCTCCTAGGATAAATTTATGCATTGATGTGGTTGTTGTGTGGCTTATAGCTATTTCAATGTTAATTGTCTATTCTTATAGATGTGGTTCCATGCATTTTGGTTAAGATATTGGTTAAAAATATTTAAAATATATAAAGGATTAGAATTAGATTTATTCTTGGAAATTTCTTAAGGATTCTTCACCTTAGGTGTAGATGTTAAATTAATATAATGGCTTTTGGAAAACTGTGATATCATTAATATTATGTGGTGGATATTTTAGTTGGGATTCTTGAAATATTGTGAGAAATTAAGCTACTACTCATCTAAGAGGTATATTAATAGATGATGTTAATTAAAATATTGGAATTCGTATCTAATCTCGTATTTGGTAGATGTTAAGGGGTAAAAACCTATGAAATATTCTTATGCATCATAAAGGAATTTTATGGGCGAATATTAGGATGAAGTTAGTATCTTTATTGGAAAAACTATAAGAGTATAAACACACATCATAAGGGAATTTTATGGGGTGTTTTGAAGGGAAGTTGAATACCTTGTTGACTTCGATGGGTAACATTTTTGTCTAAATTAATCTAAGGTATTCCTATGGATAGGGTTTTAATGAGGCAAGTGAGGAACTGATTAGCTCATATTTAGATGAGAGGGATAGTCAAGTTCTATATGCTCTAACCCACTTAGATGGACATGAGTAAGGGATATTTGGAAGCATACCCCTTCGATAGAATGAAAGAGAAGGCAAGTTAGCTCATGGGGCCAGTGAGAGGGATAACTTGTAAATACTAACCTTGCACCTAATACACTTGTGTAGCTAGACTTATGCAATATGTAGTGATGGGTGTACCTTGGGTAAGACTAGATAGGTTGTTAAGCAGGTTACAGTGCACCTAAATTTCCCTAAAAAATATAAGATAGACATTTGGGTTGTGACATAGGGAAATAAGCTAAGGTTGAATTTAAGGAACTGAAGAAGGCCCTAATTATTGCTCATGTGTTGAAGAACCTAGCCTAGAGTAGGCCATTTATTATCTACATAGATGCAAATGACATAGGACTTAGGAGCATATTGAATTAGAAATATGATAATGGGTATGATTGTCCTATCTACTTTAGAAGTAGGAAAATTTTAAGTGCAAAGGTAAATTATATAATTATAGAGAAGGAAGTAATAAGCCACCATATTTGCTCTTAAGAAGTTTAGGAACTATCTTCTACGGTAAAAGTCAATTGTTCTTATAGACCATGCTATTCTTAAGTATATTATCAATAATACCAATCCATTAGGAAGGATAGCTAGATGGATTCTCCTTTTATAGGAATTTAATTTTGACATTATTGGCTGACTAGATAAGATGCATATCAATGTAGATGCTCTTGAGGAAGTTGGCTATGAATGTGAATACGATGAGTTTCCTGATGCAATGTTGCTGGTAGTATAATATGTTCTAGAGGAATATGTATACATATAGTGATACTTAATTGAAAATAGGTTTCAAGATGGTGCAACACCAAGAATGAAGAGGAGGATTGCTCAGGGTATTTGACCCTATTCAATATTATAGGAATTTTTGTAACAAGAAGGGCTAGATGGGAAGTATCAATGAGTAGTTGGATGAAAGAAAGGAAATTAGTTGATTGTAGAGTTCCATGATGGTGTGTATGAAGGATAATTCTCTAGAAATATTATAGAAAGAAGAATATTAGATGTAGGATATCATTGGAAAAGTCCTTTAGAAATCATAGGACAATGGTCGTCTTATTTAAGAAGTGAGGGAGTTAATATTGTTGTACCCCATTCTAGAAAAATACAAAGGAATAGATACATAATTATTGCAATAAATTATGTAAGTGGTATGAAGCTTAGTTTATTAAGTGCAAGATAGAGGAAATTGCACAATTCATCTATGAACAAATTTTTAGTAGGTTTGGATGTCCAATGGATATTGTCTCTAATCAAGGTACCTATGTCTTGAAAAAAAGGGTGGAAGACCTGATGACTTGGTTTGAAATAAAGCATAAGAAGGTAACTACTGATAAATTGAGTACAAATAGGTAGGTGGAATGAACTAATCACGTGCTACATCAAATCCTTGCAAAGGATGCAACTTTTCAAGTTAACACATGGGACAAAAGAACCCATGCAACATTGTGGTATTATGGGACCATAATAAAGTCACTCACAAGGTATTCATTATTATAGTTTATGTATGGGCTTATGGTATACTCAGTGGGACAAATATAATTTGATTCACCCCACAATTTTGATTGATATTGATTTCCAAAATAATACAAAGAGCTAGAGATCAAGAGTAACACCCATTGTGCATGACAATAATTTCATTGGAATGTCTGATGGAACCCCATAATACTAACTAAGATCTTGGTAGAGACCCCAATATTTAGAGTGATTCTAAGTAGACATTCATATGGTGAATTCATTTATACTAATGGACCCAATATATTTATGAACCCTAGACCTATAACAAAAGCAAGAGAAGATTTACAGGCTTTATTGCTTCCCCTTAATCATGGTTATAGGAGACAACAACATGATAGTATGGTAATGCACCAAAATCAACTATTTAGAAGGTTTTCTTCCTAGAATGACAAAGGCCCATTGCAACCACCTATTCCACCCATGACATGGGACGAGATCCTAGCCTCTACATTGAATTCATTGCCCTATTTCATAGGGGAATATTTCACCACTCCTAAAGAACATCTCCATAATATGGCCAACTTATGTGTTGTGCACAATATCGAATCACAAAGTGTTTCCCTAAGGCTACTAGTTGTTTCCTTCAAAGGAAAGGCCTATATGTGGTACATCAGTCTCCAACCACATTTTATCGAGATGTGAAACCAAATTACAAACCTATTGATTTCTAGAAAGAGAAAATAGTGTGCCTCTTCTAGAGCAATTAACCACCATAAAAAGAGCTACTATAGATATGGTGGACAACATAAATACCAAATTTGATAAGACTTGGCAAATAATACCCAATGATGTCCATCCACTACCAGGTCTAGATTTTATTTACTTCTTAAAGACTTTCAATTATGAGATTGCTATGATGATAAAATCTAATGGAGGAAACTCTTTATTCCAAGCATATAATCTTGCCATTTAGGCCAAAAATAACTTGATTTAGATAGGGAGTCTTGCTCCTAGGCCTTCAATGTTATTATTCCCAAATGTTAAACCTCCTTATCTGCCACCTCCCATTATTTAGTCTATTGCTTTCCCCTACTTTAATCCTAATCCTAGTATAGGTGCCCCCTTCTACTCCAAAATAAACTTACACCAACCCATACTATTCTTACTTGGATGTGATGAGTAACTTGTTAAGGATGGTATCTAATAAACTCTTAGTCCTTAAGAGGTAACAAAATACCCAAATATTCTATTATCAAAACTGTTTGAAATCTCCTTTCTAATAAGACCATCAAGGTTACCAACGTCTCCCTAATGGTTATTAAAGACATCCATCCCAACTCGACAAAGAGCCTGACCAACCCAAATTATTGGATTAGTAGATAGTACTTGTGCATACTCCCTTACAATAATTTCCTCCCAACTTGATAAAGGATATTACTCCCAATTAGAACAATTATGTGGGAGACTCATATACCTTGAAATATTTATACTCAACATGTACCCTCCTAATCTTGGATATCCTCAATAGGCCACATATATCCCACTGCATACTACATTCTCAATACCAAGCACACTAATGCAAGTCTAGGCCACTAGTGCTATGCCCAACAAAAATATTAATATGGTAGAGTAAACCTTTATGACATGGAATGAGGAAGAAGTTTACATGAAAAAACATCTAACAACCAACCAATTGAAAGTTTAGTATGATATTGTCACAAAAAGTAAAATGAGGGCTATAGAAGAGCAACAAGTAGTAGAACATGTGAACTTGGGTGCCTTATCAAAAATGGTCAATCAAGAACCAAGTTGATCCAGGTGAGAAAATTAGGTAGAGAAGAAAGAGCTCATATTAGAACCATCTAGAGCTCCCAAACCCATGGATGAAATACCAAGGCCTTAGTGGATAAAAAGTGTGCATCTAAAGCCCAACCTCTCAAGTATTTTAATGTGGTAGAGCACTTGAAAAGGTCCACTATTCTCATACCACTTTGAAATATGTTCACCATTCCAAAATAGATAAAAAAATTAGAGGAAGCCTTGGAGAAGCAAAAAATTATCATTAAATAAAATATGCAAATGGTCCTATAGGTATTGATCCCCAGGCCAAGTAGATACAAGCCCCTACCATTTTACTTGACACATATGAAGAGATAAGCTAATCTATAATTACCTAGTTGACTTGATGTCAACCAATTCTATCATGCCTAGGCGGGTGGTAGATGATCTAGGACTAGCTTATGAGCCAATAAATCAAGGGGTGGCCCAACTTGATAGAAAAATAATTAAAATATTTTTCCTTGTAAGATATCTCTCACTCATGCTACATGCTTTCCCCAATGTAATTGTCTCTCAAGATATAACAATAATCGAATTATCAACTTTCCTCAACTTTTGCCTATCTACAGACTTCATCATCAAAATTTAGGGCTACTTATTATTGGATTGGATACACAAGTTACTAAAGACCCATTATGGTACTATGTAAAATATTCCATCTAAACCATTACACATCCATCATGTGGAACATGTAATCATGCTTAAATTTAAAGCAGATCAAGCATTCATAGTAGAAGAAAGTTGGTTTGAGTTCGAGTTGCTAATGGATGAGGTCCATGCTTTGGTTCTTGATGATAAAATGGATGAATGGTATTTAGAAATATGGGACTCAAACCTATATTATATCCTTGAATCAACTAGATTAGGTAACTACCTAATCTAGGACAAGACTCCATTCCTGCCCAAGGTCACTAAGACTTTAGAAGATTTGACTAGGATTTGGAAGCTTTACTTTTATGGGAAAAAATATAGGATGAAAGTAGGAGATAGTATCTATTTAATATCATATATAGGAGATAATACCTTGTAGTAATATAGGATGTAGTTAAATTTATCTAATAATATAATTGAATATGAGGCACTAGTGCATGGTCTCCAACTTGTAGAAAAAAAGGGGACTAAACTTTCGTAGATATATGGTGATATTGATCTAGTTGTTAGGCAAGTAATATTCCAATGCCTACTTAAGAATATATTAATTAAATAATATAGGCATAGGGTATGGTACCTACTAGAAGTGATCAAAGCAATCAACTTGCAGACTCTTTCCCATAATCAAAATATTAACGTCGATTGCATGGAAGTCATTGATGCACAATTCAACCTAGTAAAAGACCTATTGCATAATAATCAATATGTCAAGGTTATAATAAAACAAATAATCCTAGACAACAAAGCATACTGGAAAGTCTTTGATAATGATAATCATATCTATTTCATCCAATAGACAGTTGTGTTTATAGATGAATTAGCATCGACGATACAAGAAGCTTATGGAGATTAGACTATTCAACTTAGGACCAACAAGCTTCCCAAAGGATCAATCATGTTGGAGTCTTTTTTCAATTTGGATAATTTATTCAAAGGCCAAATGGACATTAAGATGATTACCAAAAAGTGGAGATAGCAACCGATCAAACATTGTGTATAGGTAAGGTAACACCCTAGAGGAAAGTGAAGCCCTTGGTAGCCTATGTCAAAAGCATGATTGAGTTATAGCTTGGAGCTATGAAGATCTAAAGGTATATGACAAGAACATCATTCAACATACAATAGAACTTAAACCAAATGCAAAGCCCACAAGGCAAAGACAAAGGTTTGTTAACCCAAAAATTGAGCCACTTATGAGGAATGAGTTGATCAAGATAATAGAGGTAAGGGTCATATACCCACTTAAACACACTATATGAGTGTATAATATAGTTCCCCTGAGAAATAACAAAAGATAAATTTGATTGTGAATTGATATTAGAGACTTCAACTAGGCATCACTAAAAGACCACTATCCCTTTCCTTCCATGAATTATATTTTTTAGATAGTGGTTGGGTCTAAAAGGTTCTTCTTACTAGATGGATTCTCCAGATACAACCAAGTGTGGGTGAAAGATGAAAATCAACACAAGATGACACTCACCACTAAATGGAGCACCCTTGCTTACCATAATATGTCTTTCAACCTATCCAATGTTAAATAAAACTTCCTACAAGTTATGGATATTGTATTCAATGACATTTTCAAAAAAATAATCCTAGTCTTCCTAGAAACCTTGTAGTCTTCTCAAAGAAAAATAGGACCATCTAGCACACTTGGAAAAGGTGTTCAAACATTTTCAAGAGTTCAAGGTATGTTTGAACCTAAAGAAATGTGTTTTTTGTGTTCCATAAGGTAAGCTACTGGGGCACATCATGTCAAAAGAGGGAATAGCCATAGAATTAGATAAATTTAATTCCAATCACTATGCCACATGAAAAATCCCTCCAATCCTTTCTAGGTCAAATAAATTTTGTCTATAGATTCATACCAAATTTCACCACCATTTTTTGATGATAACCCACATGTTAAAGAAAGGCTAGGAGGTCAAGTGGACTGAGGAGGGTAAGGAAGCTTTCAAGGAGATCAAGCAACTTTAATAAATTTTTCATTATTTATAGCTACAGGGGTGAACTCTGCATAGTTGTCATGCTTACTCAAAAGTATGATGAAAATAATGAACAACCCATAGCCTTGTTCAATCAAAATTTAAAGGGCTATAATAACCACTAAAAATTTGTGGAGAAATATGTCTATGCTCTGGTCCAAATTTTAAAGAATTTTAAATACTTGATTTTAAATAACAAAATTATCACTAATATTATTCATTCAAGTATAAAAAACTACATTATGAATGGAGAAATAAGTGAGAAAAGAGTAGAATGGATCACCTAGGAACATTGTATATGATATTGAAATCAAAACAACCAAGTTTATTAGGGGTAGAGCACCATGCTAGAAGCTCACCCAAGATGTTGTTGACACTGTAGAAAAGGAAAAAATGCTTCTTCACCATGACCAAAGAAACCAAAGACTTGATGCAAGAATGAATTGGTTTCATGTAAAGAGTTCAATACTTGCCAAACTTAAGTAGAACACAAAGGAGGGTTTATAGACTATAGAACACTCATTTTACCCTCATTAAATGGGTCTTGTTTAGGAGAAACTTTTATGGCCTTCTCTTGAGGTGTGTCAGGATTAACCAAGTTGCCTCATTGCTCTAGGAATTCCATCAAGGATTATTCAATGACCACTATTTGGCTCACACCACTATAGTAAAAATCATGTAGGCTAGATACTATTGGCCAACCATGTTCAACAATGCACACCAATGTATGAAGGGATGCAAAAATTGCAAATTCTTAACTAGGAGAAAGCAAAATACCCCTAAAACCCATCACTATTTGTTAAACTTACAACGGCACTGAGAGGGGGGGTGAATCAGTGTAGCTTATTAAAATCTTAAATCTGTAATTCTTAATGCTGAAGTAATGCAAACTTAAAAATAGATACAACAATTATAACAAGAGAGCATCACACAACACAAGATTTTAACGAGGTTCACCAATGTGGCTACTCCTCAAAAATTGACTGCTTGGACTCCCATCCAAATCCAGCCTTAGCAAAGCAATCAATTTTACAATAAATTTACCAGCACCTACTGGAAGGAGCACCAACCCCTGATTTATCTGCACCAATAGAAAGGAGCACCAACCCCTGATTTACCAGCACCAACTGGAAGGAGCACCAACCCCTGATTTATCTGCACCAACAGAAAGGAGCACCAACTCCAGATGCCAAGCAGCAACTTGGACTGCAATTCTGAATCTATAAATGTTACAAAAAAATACCTTTGCTTTCACAAGACCCTGACTGGTCTAGAGCTTACAGTTCGCAAGACACTCGCATCTGTTGTACTGCTATAGCCGAGCTCTATGATCGACTTTGCCTTTTGTGCACTCTACACACTCTACTTTCTCTATACACACACTTCGCACAGTCTACACCATTATAGCCGAACGATCATCTCTGCCCTTTGCGCTCTCTGCTCTCTATGCGCTCTTACTTCGCACTTAGCTCGATTCGACATGACTCGCTCACTCTACGCACTACGGACAGATATCACACACATAATCGATACATCAAATCTCCAAACAACCCTCCTTTTATAGTAGAAATATCATGATGAAAAATCAATCTTAGTCGGCTATGTAAACCCTAATCTTAGTCGATTAAACCCTAGCTTTCGTTGGTTGTAAACCCTAATTTTAGTCGACTATCATCGGTCTTCGTCGGCTTCAACTTATCTAACTCTGTAGCTTCTTTTTGTTCCTATTTTCGTGAAACCACAACATGTCATGATATCATGACACTTTTTCTTCGTACACTTCCTTTTGGCTTTTATCATGATATCGCGACACTTCTGCCTTTGTCGACTTCAACTTTGCTTTTGTCACGATATCGTGACACTTCTCTTCTCAACATCAATTTTGCTTTTGTCACGATATCATGACACTTCTCCTTTTACTTTAAATGATTTTTACTTTTGTCATGAAATCGTGACACTTCTTCTATTGAAGTCTTGCTTTCTATTTCTGTCATGAAATCGTGACACTTTCTACATCGTACACTGCTATTTCAATTTGTCATGAAATCATGACACTTTCTACATCCGCATGCTTTCTTTTCTATCATGAAATCGTGACACTTTCTATATCCGTACTTTCTCTTCAATTTGTCACAAAATCATGACACTTTTTGCATTCGTACGCTTTCTCTTCAACCTATCATGAAATCGTGACACTTTCTCTTCGTACGCTTTCTCTTACAACCTGTCACGAAATCGTGACACTTTCTGCATCCGTACGCTTTCTCTTCACATGTCATGAAATCGTGACACTTTTCTACTTCACTTTTCCTTCACAAATCATGACTCACTTTCTCATGTCATGAAATCTGACATTCTCACTTATCTTTCTCATGTCACAAAATCGTGACACTTTTCAACTTTACTTTCTCTCTCCTCGAACTTGTCATGAAATCGTGACACTTCTCCTTAACTCTCTCTCTAACATGTCATGAAATCGTGACACTTTTACTTACTTTCTTTCTCTTCAACATGTCAAAATCGACATCTCTCTTAACATGTCATCGAAATCGTGACACTTTTCCTTCTGCTTTCTTTAACATGTCACGAAATCGTGACAGTTTTCCCACCTTCGAACATGTCAAAATCATTTTCCTCCTCATTTTCTTTCAACATGTCATGAAATCATGACATTTTCCCTCCTCTCTTCGAACATGTCGTGAAATCGTGATAGTTTTTCAACTTGCCTTCTTCTTCCAACATGTCGCGAAATCGTGATAGTTTTCCCTACTGTTTCTCTCTCCTCCAATATGTCATGATATCGTGACATTTTCCTTGCTTTCTCTCTCCTCCAATATTTCCGAAATCGATGAATTTTCTTTTTTTGAATATGTCGCGATATCGCGACACTTTTCTTACTTGTCTTTTTCTTTGATTTTTTGCATATGGGCCACTTAGGTCTTTTTGGAAAAACACTGTACATATTTTGAGAGATCTCTGAACTTCCTGTTTACTGAATCTGAAAAGCTTCTGAGCATCTGAACTTCCTGTCCCTTGAATCAAATGATCTAACTGATTGTGTTGACAACAATGACAATCCTGTTGCTGCACCTTGCTCAACAATCTCCCCCTTTGGAATTGTTGGCAACACATGTGCATCTTCCTGTAGCTCTTCTCCCCCTTTGACAATAATACCAAAGGGCTATTGCAGACTCCCCCTGAGTCCATGCACAACATTCTCAGGCAAATTTTATTACACTTAGTAATAAATAAGAACATGAGCAAGAAGATAAACAAATACTTCAATGCTCCCCCTGAGAATGTGATCCCTGTATCTAGTCACTTCTTGGGAAGAGTCACCACTCCCAATTTATTGCGAAGGTATTCAAAAACTTCCTTGGGCAATGGTTTTGTGAAGATATCTGCTACTTGCTCTATGGTTGGAACAAAATCCAGCTTAACCTCACCTTCCGCAACTTTCTCTTTCAAAAAGTGATATCTGATAGCAATGTGTTTTGTCCATGAATGCATTACTGGATTCTTAGAGATGTTAATTGCACTGGTGTTGTCACACTTAACTGATATTGGCTCACTGAAGTTAATACCAAGATCTTTCAGAGTTTGTTTCATCCACAAAACCTGTGTACAACATGTTGTTGCTGCAATATATTCTGCCTCAGTTGTTGATAAAGAAACTGACTCTTGTTTCTTATTGTGCCAAGCAACCAACCTGTCTCCAAGATAGAATGCACCTCCACTGGTACTCTTCCTATCATCAACACATCCTGCCCAATCTGCATCTGAATATGAAATGAGGGTGAAGTCTTTACCTTTCGGATACCATAACCCATACTCCATAGTACCCTTGAGGTACCGAAAAATCCTCTTTACCGCTGTCACGTGAGTCTCCTTGGGATTAGCCTGAAATCGAGCGACCATGCAAACTACCTGCAAAATATCTGGTCTGGTAGCTGTCAGGTATAGTAAGCTCCCAATCATAGATCTGTATGTGGTTTGATCAACAAGTGGAGATTTGTCATCCTTGCTCAACTTGCAGCCTGTCGTCATGGGAGTGCTAACTGGCTTACAATCCTCCATTGTGAACCTTTTTAACATCTCTTTCACATATTTGATTTGAGAAATAAATATGCCTTTCTCATTCTGATTAACTTGTAACCCAAGAAAGTAAGACAGTTCACCAATCATAGACATTTCAAATTCTTTCTGCATCTTATCTGCTAAGTCTCTACATGACTCATCTTTGCTGCTGCCAAATATGATATCATCTACATATACAACAAGAACAATAAGATGTCCATTTTCTGTTTTGACATACAAATTGTTGTCCACCATACCTTTCTTAAACCCTTGATGAGTGAGATAGTTGTCTAGCCTTGCATACCATGCTCGGGGTGCCTGTTTTAATCCATATAAAGCTTTCTTCAACTTGCAAACCAAGTTGGGATCATCACCAAGTTGAAAACCATCTGGCTGCTCAATATAAACCTCTTCTTCAAGTTTCCCATTTAAAAAAGCTGATTTTACATCCATCTGATAAACTTTGAAATTCTTGTAAACTGCTAAGGCCAAAAACATTCTAATTGCCTCAAGTCTTGCTACAGGTGCAAAAGTTTCCTCAAAATCAATACCTTCTACTTGAGCATAACCTTTACATACCAATCTTGCTTTATTTCTGATTACCTGTCCGTCTTCATTCAGTTTGTTTCGAAAAATCCATTTAGTACCGATTACATTCTTGTTTGCAGGTCTAGGTACCAACTCCCAAGTTTTATTTTTCTCAATCTGATCTAATTCTTCATCTATTGCCTTCATCCAACTTTCATATTTGCTTGCTTCATCAATATTTTTGGGCTCAATGCTGGATAAAAGAGAGTAATTACTTACTACTTTTCTTCTTGTTTGAACACCAGCTGTGGGGTCTCCAATTATTTGCTCTCTAGGATGGTTTTTCTGCCAGCTGCCTGTTTTGAATTTCTTATTTTCTTCCTCTTCTGAATCATAACTTAAATCATCTGAGACAATCTTTTGATTCTGTTCAGTTTTGTCTTCCTCATCTCCTTCAATAACTTCTTCATAAATTGGGTAGTTTTCTTCATTGCTAACTACTCGTTCCCTACCTTCATCAAATGTAACACTGGCACTGTCCACAATTTTCTTTAGCCTTTTGTTGTAGCATTTGTAGGCTTTGCTTGATGGTGAATAGCCAACAAAAATACCTTCATCCGCTCTATCTTCAAATTTACCAAGATTATCTTCAGTTCTTTTGATGTAACACTTACAGCCAAAAACTCTGAGATGTTTTGTTGTTGCCTTTCTGTAGAACCACAACTCATAAGGAGTTTTGTTTTCATGTGTTCTCAGCATGTACCTATTTTGAATGTACACAGTAGTATAGATTGCTTCTTTCCAAAATCTATCTACTACTCTGCTCTCAGTCAACATAGTCCGGGCCATTTCCTATACTGTCCTGTTCTTTCTTTCTACCACACCATTTTGCTGAGGTGTCCTGGCTGCTAAAAACTGTCTCCTAATGCCATATTTATCACAGTACTCTATAAACTCATCTGAAATGAATTCTCCTCCTCTATCTGATCTTAAGTTTTTGATCCTCTTTCCAGTTTCATTCTCAACATGGTGTTTGAAAGACTTGAACATTTCAAAGGCTTCTATTTTCTGCTTCAAGAAGTATACCCATGTCATTCTGGAATAGTCATCAATACACAACATAAAGTATTTGTCACCATTTATGCTTTGCGTTCTCATGGGTCCACATAAATCAGTATGTATTAGTTCCAATGGTTTGCTTGTATTGTACTCTTTTGTTTTGAATGTGACTCTAGTTTGCTTCCCCTTCTGACATGAAGCACAAATGCTATTTGAAGGTTTGTTGATGGTGGGAATATCTCTCACTGCCCCTTTTGAGCTGATTTTCACCAGATTATCAAAACTGATATGACCGAGCCTCTTGTGCCACAACCAATTTTGTTCTTCCTGACCAATGAAACAGGCTCCCTCTGAATTCTCTGAAAGTGTGTACAGGTTGCCAGCAGTCCTTGACCCAGTTGCTATCAATTTTCCACTGTTTGTTTTTCTAACTTCACAGCCCTGCTTCTTAAAAACTACTTCATGTCCTTTGTCACAGATCTGACTGACACTCAACAAGTTATGTTTCAGACCATCCACGAACAATACTTCTTCAGACTTGATTTTTTCGTTAATAATCTTAACTGAACCTTTCCCTACTATCTGAGCTCCATCATTATTCCCAAACTTTACAGAACCACCTTCATATTTCTGAAACTTTTCAAATTTTTGTTTATCACCTGTCATATGACTTGAGCATCCACTGTCAAGTATCCATGGTACATATTTATTCTGTGCTTTGAAAGTTGTTTGTACTATCAGGGATTCCTTAAGTTGCTCTTTCTGTTTCCATTCTGTTTTGACTACCGTATTGGGCTCTAGTTTTGATTTTCCTTTTTCAGTATCTCGTGCATGTTTTTCAGGAAGTTTTCTATTTTGTTTCATCCTATTTGGTTGGAATTTTCTTTCCTGAAAATGATTTGAAGTAAATGCACTTCGACAATTTCTTGCAATGTGTCCAAAATTATGACAGTTAAAGCATTCTACTGTATAATTCATCAGAGGTGAAAAAGCATTTCTACTTGTGAATTTTCTTGGTCCTACATTATATTTGTAGTCTGCAATCTTATGACCATAACCATTGCATTTAAAATAGAAACCAGAAAAGGGATAATTGAACCTGGGTGATGGTCTTTGCCATGCTGTCATAGGGGCCATGAATCTTCTCTTTCTTTGATGCGTGACCTTGGTGAATCCATCATTATCAATATTCTTTTTGTGCATGGCATTATCGTCTTCTTCTGCATGAGTCGTTTTACCTTTATCAACCTGTTTCTTATCTTCAATTTTTATAGGTTCTACATTTCTGGCCTTAGAACCATTTGAAGATTCTCCTTCGATGAAGCCCAGACCAAATTTGGTGCCTGCAGGTCTTTGGTCATTTAAAATCTTATCCAATTTCATAGAGCTTTCTTCGCGTTTGTGATAACAGCTAATTTTATGCTCCAACTCTGCTATCTGCATCCGTAAACTAACATTCTCTTCTTCTAGTTTGCAGCAGACATCTATTTTCATGGTAATCTAAATTTTGAGCTCTTCGGTTATCTTCTTGTATTCTTTTGTCTGTATTTTCAAACTAGTTATGATGTCGTTTGCATCCTCAAGCCTCTTTGAAAGTTTCTTATTCTTTTTCTTCTCTATTTTCCATTCTTCAAGTGCAGAGGTCAACTCACCTTCTAGATCAACTTCAGCCTCAGATTTTTTACCACAAACCTCACAGTTTACTCCTGCTTTTTTTATTCTTCTTCTTCAAAAGCCATGAAAAGAGCTTCACCTGTTTCTTCTTCAGAATCCTCACTAGAGCTGTCTTCAGATGAACTGGCATTCCTTGAGATGAAACTTTTCTTTTTGAAGTTGCCTTTTCTGAAGTTTGTTTTCTTCTTCCAATCACTTCTTTCTTGGTGTGATCCTTCATCATTTTTGTTCTTTTCATTCAGAGGACATTTAGTCGCAAAATGCCCGACACCTCCATAGTTGAAACATTTAAAAGGTAGCTTTCCTCTGTATTTTCCTTTTCCCTTTTTTAGTTTTCTAACGAAGTTTGCTTCTTCTTCATCTGATGTCTCTTCTTCCTCAGGCTCTTGTTTTGCATTTTTATTTTTAATGGCTTTGAAGGCCGCTTCTCGGTCTGTGGGTTTAGCTCTTCCTATTCTCATCTCATAAGCAGTCAAAGAACCATGCAACTCATCCATACTAAAGAAATTTAGATTTTTTGCTTCTTCTATCGCTGAGACTTTAGAATCAAATCTGTGAGGAAGAGATCTTAATACCTTTTTCATGATAGCAGAGTCACTTACGTCATCGTCGAGTCCTCTCATCGCATTTGTGACTTCATTAACTCTCAGCATGTATCCCTCTACGTTCTCATTGTCATTCATCCTTAATGCTTCGAACTGAGCTCGATGTATTTGTAACTTGGCTTCCTTGATCTTATGGTCTCCTTCATGAATGCTCTTTAGTTTGTCCCAGATTTCTTTTGCCGTTTTACAGTTTATGATTTTTGCCAGTTCACTGTCTACTAATCCACTCATGATAGCATTCTTTGCTTTTGAGTTATTCTCATATAGTTTCTTTTCTTCAGCCTCTTTTGGAGCAGTGATGGGATCTATGTATCCACTACGTACTGAATCCCAGATGTCGTATCCCAAAGCACAGAGATATACCTGCATCCTGACTTTCCAGTATGCGTAATTAGATCCATCAAACACTGGTGCTCTGTTTGATGAGAAGCCTTCACCGCCTGCCATTGTGTTAAATCCAAGATCACCCTAGCCGATTAAGCTTGAACAGGTACTCGACTCTGATACCAATTGTTAAACTTACAATGGCACTGAGAGGGGGGGTGAATCAGTGTAGCTTATTAAAATCTTAAATCTATAATTCTTAATGCTGAAGTAATGCAAACTTAAAAATAGATACAACAATTATAACAAGAGAGCATCACACAACACAAGATTTTAACGAGGTTCACCAATGTGGCTACTCCTCAAAAATTGACTGCTTGGACTCCCATCCAAATCCAGCCTTAGCAAAGCAATCAATTTTACAATAAATTTACCAGCACCTACTGGAAGGAGCACCAACCCCTGATTTATCTGCACCAACAGAAAGGAGCACCAACCCCTGATTTACCAGCACCAACTAGAAGGAGCACCAACCCCTGATTTATCTGCACCAACAGAAAGGAGCACCAACTCCAGATGCCAAGCAGCAACTTGGACTACAATTCTGAATCTATAAATGTTACAAAAAAATACCTTTGCTTTCACAAGACCCTGACTGGTCTAGAGCTTACAGTTCGCAAGACACTCGCATCTGTTGTACTACTACAACCGAGCTCTGTGATCGACTTCACCTTTTGCACACTCTGCACACTCTACTTTCTCTATACACACACTTCGCACACTCTACACCATTACAACCGAACGATCATCTCTACCCTTTATGCTCTCTGCTCTCTATGCGCTCTTACTTCGCACTTAGCTCGATTCGACATGACTCGCTCACTCTATGCACTATAGACAGATATCACACACTTCATCGATTCTTCAAATCTCCAAACAACCCTCCTTTTATAATAGAAATCTCATGATGAAAAATCAATCTTAGTCGGCTGTGTAAACCCTAATCTTAGTCGATTGTAAACCCTAGCTTTGTCGATTGTAAACCCTAATTTTAGTCGGTTGTCATCGGTCTTCATCGGCTTCAACTTATCTGACTCTATAGCTTCTTTTTGTTCCTGTTGCCATGAAACCACAACATGTCATGATATCGTGACACTTTTTGTCTTCGTACACTTCCTTTTGGCTTTTGTCGTGATATCGCGACACTTCTGCCTTTGTCGACTTCAACTTTGCTTTTGTCATGATATCGCGACACTTCTGCCTTCATCAACATCAATTTTGCTTTTGTCATGATATCGTGACACTTCTCCCTTCATCACTTCTTTGCTTTTGTCATGAAATCATGACACTTCTCCTATTGAAGTCTTGCTTTCTATTTCTATCATGAAATCGTGACACTTTCTACAACCGTTCGTTGCTATTTCAATTTTTCATGAAATCGTGACACTGTCTACATCCGCATGCTTTCTTTTTTGCCTGTCATGAAATCATGACACTTTCTATATCCATACGCTTTCTCTTCAATCTATCACAAAATCATGACACTTTCTACATCCGTACGCTTTCTCTTCAACCTATCACAAAATCATGACACTTTCTTCATTCGTATGCTTTCTCTTCAACCTGTCATGAAATCGTGACACTTTCTTTATCCGTACGCTTTCTCTTCATCCTGTCACGAAATCGTGACACTTTCTTACTTCGAACACTTTCGTTATTCTCACTTTCTTTCCTCATGTCTGAAATCACGTTCTCACTTTAATTCTTTCTTCTGCAATATGTCACGAAATCATGACACTTTTCACTTTACTTTCTCTCTCCTCGAACTTGTCATGAAATCATGACAGTTCTCACTTCGAACTCTTTCTCTACAACATGTCGCGAAATCGTGACACTTTTCAAACTTACTTTCTCTCTTCAACTGTCACGAAATCATGACACTTTTCCTTGTCTTCCTCTTCAACATGTCATGAAATCGTGACAATTTTCCTTCCTTGCTCTTTCTCTTTGAACATGTCATGAAATCGTGACAGTTTTCCCTGAATGAACTTTCTCTTCGAACATGTCGTGAAATCATGACTGTTTTCCTTCCTTGCATTTTTTCTTTCAACATGTCACAAAATCATGATAGTTTTCCCTGCTTGCGCCTCTGCTTCGAACATGTCACGAAATCATGACAGTTTTTCAACTTGCCTTCTTCTCTTTCAACATGTCATGAAATCGTGACACTTTTACTTTTTCTCTTCCAATATGTCACGAAATCATGACATTTTTCTTTGCACTTTCTCTCTCCTCCAATATGTCGTGAAATCGTGACATTTTCCTTTGCACTTTCTCTCTCCTCCAATATGTCGCGAAATCGTGACAGTTTTCTTGTTTTCTGAGTATGTCGCGATATCGCGACACTTTTCTTACTTGTCTTTTTCTTTGATTTTTTGCATAAGGACCACTTAGGTCTTTTTGGAAAAACACTGTACATATTCTGAGAGATCTCTGAACTTCCTGTTTACTGAATCTGAATAGCTTCTGAGCATCTGAACTTCCTGTCCCCTGAATCAAATGATCTAACTGATTGTGTTGACAACAATGACAATCCTGTTGCTGCACCTTGCTCAACACTATTAATGAATATTTCTCCTAGTGGGGACTTGATTTCATTGGCATGATCCATCCACTTACCCTCTAGTGAAAGCCACCACTAGATCATGATATCTATAGACTACTTCACAAGGTGGATAAATGTGGTCCTACTTAAAGAGGCCATGGGGAGGATCATCATTTATTTCTTAGAGGAAATTCACCCTGTTTAGATTACCTAATACAATCATCATGAATAATGGAAAGGTCTTAATTAGGACCAAATTAACCTATTTTGCACTCCAACATGATATCTAATTAAAAACCTATAACTACATCCTTAGGGTTTTGGCTTGGAAGAATCATCAAACATGAATTTGGTTTACATATTGAAAAAATTGGCTCTTATAACCTATGATAATGGCACTTGCACATAAAAATATCCTTATGGGTAGACATGATTACTATAAATAAATTCTTATGTTTCTCCTTGTACTCTTTGATCTATGCATAGAAAGCCAAACTACCCATTTCCATAGATCTACCTGCACTTTAATTACTACATCATCTGGAACTCCAAGAAAATAATGCCATGTAACTAAGAATACGAGAGTTGTTAAGGTTTGAAGAGCAAAGATAAAATATAAGAGACCACATGTTAAAGAATCATAGGATCATCAAGAGGAGATTTTACTAAAAGGCTATAACACAAGAGTTTTGAATAGGTGACCATGTGCTCAAATGGAACAAAGATCATGGCAAACCATATTGAAACACAAAATTTGGATCCATATGAAGTGGACTCTACATTGTCATTTATAAAAAGGTAGAAAACACATTCAAACTATCCATTATAAAGGGGTAATACATTCTAATATGAATTAATGGAATTTACCTAAAAATATATCCATGAAAAAAGAGAAAAAGAAAGAGATGATGCAAAAGAGAAGAGTTTTGGATATCATGCCTTAATTTAGTTTTCCTTAATTACACCAAATTTCACCTCACTTACGTATAATTGAATGAGGTATGAAGATGATGCAATCAAGGAAATATTTAGTTAAGGTTCAACCAAATCAACTCATGCCCTATTACCATGAATGAAGATCATTGCTAAAAAATAAATCTTGAAACTAGGTTCTCTAGGAAACAACTAAGTGTAACCCTCTCCACTTGCTCAAGTATGCTTGACAACTAAATAGGTGGTGAGGTTGTCATGTGTAGTTTATGTTACCTCAAGAGATTGAATGTGAATATTACACCACCAAAATCCTCCAAAAGTTCATTTGCACCAATCCTATGAGGAAAGCTTGGTGCTAAAATATCTCAAGAAATGGAAGAGCCTAATGATAGTTCTTGAAATAGGCTACCTTTCTTATAGAAATTTTGAGAGAACCCCACATGCTACAAGGAGGTTACAAGGTGGCACCATCACAAGTATCTCTAGTGGCACATGTGCGATAGGAGGTCAACATGTAACATAAATCTACCATAATGATCAAAAATTGTAAGCAAATTTGAAGGTCCATAAATCTAGCCTTACAATGCAAGTCCCATTGGCTAAATTCATGCGACCAATACATCATCAAGTAATGTGAGGTTGAATTACCATCCCAACCCCTTTGTAGTGGGCATGCACCTAGTACAAAATTTGAAAAATTCTCCCAATGGAGAAAAATCAAGAAAAAGAGGCTCATGTAGGCCATCAAACGCTTCAATCCATTTGGGACGAGAAGTGACACTTAGAAAATTTTCAAAATATTACAAGATTCCCCAAAGTCAACATCTCAAGAATTATTACATGTGTATGAATTCATAATGGTCAGGAGAAATCTAGAGCCTATTAATACCCTCATCCTTCCAATCTTTTACATTATGCTAAAGGTAAGCAAAATCACCAAGAGCTTTGAAGAAAAAATTAGTGTGAAAGGAAGTCAAAGTTGCAGATATCTCACAACCATGGAGTCCAAAAGGAAAATATCAATAATAATTTCAACCTCCAAAGCAATGTGCTCCACTTCAAGAAGTACCCATGCTAATATTGAGTAGTAAAAACCTCATCACTTTATTGCTAACACAACAAAAAAGATAGTAGACCCCAAGCTATTAAATAGTACCAAGAGTTTAACGTAAGACACCTATTAGAAGAGAATTGATAAATAAGTCAAGTCCTTTCTTGCAAGAATATGGATAGGTTATCTAACTTGGTACAAGGTGATTCAAGTGCATAATTTCTACAAGCTGCTGGTGGTGTGCACCTCTCGTTATAACCCATAGCACATGACAATTAGAGGTTGTGATAGTTGCTTCAAGATAATCATCTCATACAAATCCATACAGAAGATGATGATTCCCATAGATCTTAAAGTGTATACAAAGACTACTAACATATACTATTTCTATATCTAAGACAAATTAGGTTGTTTAAACCTTGAGCTTTAGAAATTGGAGTCCTCTATGCTAGATTTCCCTTATGATACAAAACCTTCAAGAATGATGCCTATGATGTTTTAAGCATGGTGGTTTTTATTTTTTATGTGGATGATAACAAGAAGATATTTCAAGAAGATTCAGGTATCCTATATATGTTAATATGTGTCCCTAAAGATAGGACATTGACCTTCAATTTTAGTAGCTTCACAGCCCACTAGATCCATGAGGGACTGCAAATTTTCAAGGATGCTCTTGCATTCAAGTATTGGTTATTTTTAATGCACTTGTAATTATTCCAAAATCCTTGGTTGTACAAGATATTAGGCTTGAATATGAGAGGTGAATATGGTCGAAGAAATATCATCTCCTCCTATTATTACACCTTCATAGATGAATTCTTGATGTCAATCCTGAATGTGATCAAAGGAGGTATACCCTAATACATGTTGAAGTCAGTCACCAAAGATCTATAGTTTTAATTTAAAGGGGACTAGTTCTTCCTCAAATATTCCACTATTATCTATCTACACGTATTCACAAAGTTGGTCTACTTGTTACCAAAGTACGCGATTGAGAAGATAGTATTTCTAACAATGCTAAGGCAATTGGATATGATCGACATTACCTATAAAGTAGGAAAAGAAAAGCAAGATACTATATGCCTTCAACAAACTTAGATGAAGTACCTCTACAAAAAAGGAAGGTAGCCCCCATCCCAAAGAATAAGCAACATGAACTAGGTCTTGATAAATTAGATGAATCCTAGCACTATGACTCCAAAGGAAAACTTACAAAATGGTTGTCAGGTATGAAATATGCCAAGAAGTTTAGGAATAAGCCCAAACCACAAATAGAAGCATGTTAAAGTGTAAATAAGGGAACCTACCCACTACTACAAAGGGTATATTTCTAACCATTCAAGTCGTAACCAACGTTGTATTTTCTTACTATCAGGTAGTTGGTAAGGTGAACCCCAAATCCTAGATTTTTTCCAATGAAAAGGATATTTTGGAGGGTTGGTATTGTAAGGATGACAAAATAAATGATTGGTGGAAATTCCACTAAGAACTTGGGTATATAATAGCAATGTACAAGGACAAAGAGGAAGATGAGAATACAATTATTGGCATGAGGAAGAAGATGATTTTTTAGAGGGAAGTGAGGGAGAGGCTTTGAGTGCAATTGTGTTTATTGGTAAGAACAAAATAGTCCAAACAAGTTGGTATCCACACCTTCTAGACACACCACCAAAAATAAAAATATTCCTTATCTCAACCTCCATTGTGAAGCCTCATATCAACCATACTAACCAAATTTGCTCCATCATGGGGAAGGTATATGTAAGAAGAATTAATTCAGGATGAAGTTTCTCAAGGAAAGCAAAATTTATTCTCCAACGTTGAACCACTTGCAGTGAAAAGAAAAAAGTCTCTATCCTAGGGTGCCCCTCTATTTTCTTTGGGGATAACTCCCAAAATTACTGCCCCAACAGAAGAAGAGGTACCCCCATTGGTCGAAGCCATAACCTTCACATTCCTACTACTTGTACTTTGATAGAATCCTCCCCAAGTGCCCCTTATATCATTCCTCCCATATCTATCACCTTGGCCACCCTTCCACCACTTGTTACCTACCAAACAATTCAACCTATGACACTCTCTACCCTGCTTGTCCTAGTTAAGTCTGCTTCCACAACCCTATCTTTCATAGGACAACTAACCATTTAATCCTTCTTAAGACCTTTGGATTTACTTTTTAATATCCAACAACAACTTATTGGCCTCCAAGCCATCACCTCCATATTTGACCTACTACCCTAGTTCTAGCAAGTCCAAGAGCAAACATAGTAGTGTGCACAATAGGAAGTGATCAAATGAGTAAAGTTACTTGCAATAATACATGTAAGGACCATATATGATCCTTGTAATATTGCACTATACTTGGCCTATCTTATGCCCACCATATCTAAGGTGGAAGAGGAGATGCAAGTTCAATATTATCGAGTGGTTGTCATGGAAATCAGCCTTAAGGATGCCAACTAGAATATAAGGTTGAATTCATCGAGCATACACATAAGTTAGTGAACCATGAATATTTTACTCACACAATGAGGCTAGCAAATAAGTAAAATAAGCTAGAAAATATTAAGTGCTCAAAGCTTTTGAAGTTAAAGTTAAGGTAGTGAAGCCTTAAATGGCTTGTATCATGGCATAATTAGAAGAGATGGTAGCAAAAAAAGATAATAAGAAGATCAAAATAGAAAACTATCCAAGCTAGAGTAGAAGGCAAGTTACATAGAGAAAATGTCCAAAATAAACCAAGTGCTCTAGAATGGGGTTGCTGAAGTAGTTGAAGTTCTGGTCCCAATACTCAATTTTATTTGGATAGTCACATTACATGTAATAACCCAAATTTAGCTATAAGAAAACACACAGAAAAGAATAATTTTTTTTTACTAAGGATAGGGATTCATAAACCCCTAACCAATCTAAGATTAACCTATTGTTTAAATCCCCTAAGTTTTCCCAAAAAACTACATCTCACAAAATACCCTCACACAAATCCATCTGTGTATGTGTTATTACAAATAAGTGTATCCATATCATCATTATTTATGAGCTAAACTTATCATATTTAATCAATCGAAGGTATACATGCATCACCATACCATACACAAGCCAAAATGTGCAGGTATGCTACGAGTATTGTGAGTGAAGCTATCCATATCATATTCACAACAAGCTATCTTAACTCAGATGTAGAATTTCCACCAAATTAGTTACCATTCTCCCTAAGGGGTATTAATCCATTAGGTCTTCCTATGTTCACCCTAAGGGGCCTCAATCCCTTGGGTCACCTCTATGTTCATCCTAGAAATTATTTCTTAGGTTTTATTAATTAACATGAAAACCAAAACAATTCTAGATTATAAATCTAACAAAAAGCAATTGGAATAAAAAAAAATGGAATATGGAAGAATTAGCGAATGAAGACAAAGCAGCAACAATAGCGAATGGGGATAGCAACCCTAACACCAACGGATCCGGAGGAAGCGACAGAGTCAACACCGATCAAGATAGCAAAGATGGAGACACTCCTAATCGAAGACGACGGTGGAGCCAGTATCGCCATCCTAGGCATTTCAAAAAAGGGTGATCCGAGTCGCGGCACAGAGGAAGGACCTTGTCCCACTCGGACCAAATGGGAGGAGATCTGTGTGGCACAAGAGGAAGACTATGGACCAACCACTCTGACGACCACTGGATCCCGCTACCATGGATCGAAATCTAGCCCAAAGGCATGGGTCAATGGAACACCTGGTCTAGAAGACGCTCGAGCTTCTATGGATCAAAAAATAGCATCAAGAATGATAGGCGGATCAACGGACCCTATTCGGTCCTATGCAGACATGGTCAATCAAAACCCACATCCGAACACAGAGACTAGGATCGAACTGCTTCCTTCCAACGGTAGCCTTGAGATCCCCTATGAAATCATGTCCAGTGTGATTGATCGCAACTCTAACTCGTTGATTGGTAAATTCCTTGGATCGCGGCCAGACATGGAGTCTATCCGCAGATGGGCCAATACCTCTTGGCGTCCTGTAGGATCCATGGAACTAGTAGCGCTCCCTAGAGGATTCTTCTTGATCTACTTAAACAACCCTGGAGACTCCCGATGGATTCTCACAGGTGGGCCCTGGTTCTTCGGACGAAGAGGTCTTTTCCTCCAAAAATGGGGTGTGGATTTTGACCCATCAACCTAGAATATCAATGTTGCTCCAATTTGGATCCATCTCCCTAGCCTTCCAATCTAGTTCTGGCATGAAGATATCCTCTGTGACATCACGAGAAGCATTGGGGAGCTGATTTCTTTTGATCCGCCAACCAGATCCGGGACCCGCATGACCCAGGCTCGCATGTGCGTAAATGCTAATCTGGATGCAATCCTCCCAACTTCTATCAACCTCATATCCAAGGTTTGTTCCTTTTCTCAATCTATTGAATACGAAAACAAACCTACATTTTGCAGCCTCTGTTCCAAGCAAGGTCACTTAACCTCTCAGTGCCCTTCCAAACCTTCTATTGTTGCTCCTCGCAAGAGCCATCATCCCCCAAATCTGGTCGCCCTTCCCTCTCTGAATCAAACCCCACCTTCACTACTAATACCCCTTCCTCCTATTTTATAGACCTTCACCAGGATAGGGAACCCTATAGACCTCCTCATATGGGTGCCCAACCCAGCCGTGACCTCTCCCCAACCCGTAGTCCATCGATCCTAGTTTCCAACCACTTCTCCCCTCTCTCCTCCATCGACCCTTCCTCCGATCCAACTAAACCTATCTTCAATCACCCTTTGCACCCTCCACCTTCTCCACCCTCCCCATTGAGCCCCCTACCTCTCCCAATAGTCCTTCCCCATCCCCTAGCCCCCCCCACCCATTCCCAAAAGAAATCAGCTACTGATGTGGGCTCTAAGAAAAAGCGAGGTCGCCCTTCAACTCAAGATATTAGGAACAAGGAAGCTTCAAAAATATTGCGAATGGCACTCAGCTCACCCTCAGAGGGTCATCCAGGCTCCTAGAGTCTCAAGATCAAAATAGAACCAAACTTCCCCTCCCACTCGGAAGAGGGAAGCGAACATCTTCAAGAATTTCCAAATGAAGGTCCTCTCATGGAATGTGAGAGGCCTCAATGGATGAAACAAGCAATGCCTAGTTAAGTCCATGAGGAGAGAACATAGACCCACCATTATTTTATTGCAGGAAACCAAGCTTGATCCTCAGAGTGTTTCTTGCATTTCTAAATATATTTGGAAGGACTCTGGTTTCTCTTTCAGTCTAGCCAATGGAGCTTCAAGGGGATTGTTGTGCCTATGGGACCCATCCAAAGTCGATGGAAGAGTGCTATCAATAGTTGAGAGCTATATAAATATCTTGTTTTTCAACAAAGAGGATGGGTTCCATTGGGTCCTATCCAACATTTATGCTCCTAACTCTCCCTCTAGAAGGATTCTATTATGGAACTCCCTCAACCAACTAAGGGAAGTCTTCTCCTCAAAATCTTGGATGTTGGCTGGAGATTTCAACTCTCCTCTCTTCCCCACAGACAAGAAAGGAGGGTCCCAAATCACTAAGGGTTCCTACGAGCACTTTGCAAACTTTGTTGATAATAATGAACTGATGGATATCAAACTTAGAGGACCAAAATACACTTGGAGCAATCATAGGAAAGGAGATCAATTGATTCAGATTCACCTCGATCGTGTCCTCATTTCTACCAATGCCATCCCCAAATTTGGTGATGCCATCATGCACTCTTTGCCCAGGATTGGCTTCGACCACAATCCCCTATTGTTGGATAGTTCTCCCCAAGCTTCTACTTTCAAATATCCCTTCAGATTTGAATCCATGTGGCTCCAAGATCCAAACCTTGAGTCTCTGATTTCCCAATGGTGGACTTGACCCTTTCATGGCTCCATAGTCTCCCAAGTGAGCAACAAATTGAGACATGTGAAATACAAACTAAAATAGTGGAACAAGGAGGTCTTCGAAAACATCTTCTACAAAAAATAGCAAATCTAGTCCTAGCTCCAAAACATTGAACTCTCAATGCAGCATGGAGAACCTGATCCCACTCTCTAGGACTCAGAAAGGATCCTCCTCTCAGATTTCCACAATATCCTCAAAAGCGAAGAAGTCTTTTGGAAATAAAAGTCTAGGGTCACTTGGCTGAAAGAAGGTGATTCAAACACAAATTTCTTCCATGCCACAACTATGAGACATAGAGGCAACAACAGAATCAAGGAGTTAGTCCAATAGGATGGCAAGGTAATCACAGACATCTCAGAAATCAGAACCAAGGTAGTCAATTTCTTTGAGGAACTGCTTGGCCCCACTCTAGGATGCGACCACCGAACCTCTGAGGACCTCCTTCGGAACATCCCCAGGTTAGTAACTACTGATCAGAACATATGCTTAATCAAAACCCTCTCCACTAAAGAAATCTAGACCACTATTTTCTCCATGCAAGGGGGAAAGGCTCCTAGCCCGGATGGTTTCCCCCCATATTTTTCCAATATTTTTGGGACATAGTGGGTCCTAGATGTGGTCTCTACTATCCAATAGATGCAAAGAGATAAGGAGATCCCAAGGGACATCAATTCCACATTTTTAGCTCTCATCCCCAAAGTAAACCAAGCTCATACCCTTTTTGACTTTCGCCCCATAAGCCTTTGCAATGTCCTCTACAAAATCCTCACCAAAGCCTTGGCAACCAGACTCAAACCCATCCTTCCCTGCATCATAGCTCCAAACCAAGGAAGCTCCATCCAAGGGAGATAGATCATTGATAGCATTATCACCATCCATGAACTCATCCATTCCATTTCCTCAAGTGGTAAGGTTGGCCTTCTTCTAAAACTTGACATGAATAAAGCCTTTGATAGAGTCTCCTAGGATTTCCTATTCTTGGTTCTCCATAGATTTGGTTTCCACCCTGACTGGATTGCTCTTGTTAAGGAATGCATCACTTCTGCAAATTTTTCTATCCTGGTGAACGGCTCCCTAGTAGGCTATTTCAAAAATTTCAAAGGTCTTAGACAAGGAGACCCCCTCTCTCCCTTTTTATTCATCATTGTTGTTGAAGCTCTAGGGAGAGCTCTCAACCATGCCTGCTTCGAGGGGACAATTTCTGGCATCAAACCTGCTTCTTCTCTCCAGGCCATCTCTCACCAATAGTTTGTTGATGACACCATTTTAGCCACCTCTGCTTCGGTTCCCCAAGCCCAACACATCAAATCCATCCTGCTTTCCTTTGAGGTTATTGTTGGTCAAAAGGTGAATTTCAACAAAAGCAAAATCTACTTTATCAATACTCCTACGAGACGTCAAGCCCGCATTGCTGCCATCCTAGATTGTTCCATTGCTTCTTTCCCTGCCACCTATTTAGGGTTCCCCCTCTTTGAAGGCCATTCCAAAAAATCTTTATGGAACCCTATCATTGAGCGTATCCAAAAAAATTGGCCAATTGGAAAGGGAGCCTCCTCAGTCAAGCAGGCAAAGCCACCTTAGTCAAGGCCACTCTGCAAAGCATCCCTATCTTCTTCCTTTCTATCTTCCAGATCCCTATTGAAATGTGCAATCACATTGAGCAACTCCAAAGGAATTTCTTATGGTCAGGATCGGAGACCAAGCAGCGGATTCACCTAGTAGCATGGAATCAGGTTTGTTCCAGGAAAGAGCATGGTGGCATTGGACTCAAGAAGGTTCGTAACATGAATCTTGCACTCATAGCCAAGCAAGGTTGGTGCATTCTCACCAATGAAGACTCTCTTTGGGTCTCCATCATCAAAGCTAAATACCTATGGCACAATCAAAACTTTTTGGATGACCCCACTCCCATCCGAGGATCTACTGTCTGGAACTCCATCCTCAAAATGAAGCAAATCCTTTAGAAGGGTATCCAGTGGAAGTTGGGTAATGGTAACAGGATCAGATTCTGGGAAGACCTCTGGCTAGGCAATAGTCCACTCCTTAAGTGTGAGAATCTCTTGTGCCTCAAACCGGTGATTGATGCCCTGTTTGGATCTAAGGTATGTAATTTTTTCCTTCCCAATAGTCGCTCTTGGAAATCTTTACCTGTTGACATCCTCAATGATGAGTAGAAGCAAGCCTTTGTTGACCTCTCAAACTTACTACACCTTTGTGTCATTCCTTCCTCTCCTGTGGAAGACTCCATCCTCTAGGCTCCCACCTCCAATGGTCTCTTCTCCATCAAGTCAGCCTATGCCCTCTCTGAGAACCCTGGCCCTCCCTGGTTCCCTTCCAAGCTCATCTGGAAACCCCATCTTAACCCTAAGGTAAATTTTTTCCTCTGGCTTGTCGTCCAAGATAGGATCCTCACCATCCCGAACCTCCATCGCCGTGGCTTTTCTCTTCCCAACCGTTGTTATCTCTGCCACATGGACTGCAATTCTACCCAGCACATCTTTTTATCTTGCCCTTTCTCCCAATCCATTCGCTCATCCCTGTTCTCCTCTATTGGCATCTCCTGGGTCCCGCCTACCCTATTGAGTGATCTTTGTGTCCAGTGGCCTAACCCTTTCAGAGGCCATCGCCTGAAGACTTTTTGGTCTTTCTACCTTCCCCACTTCCTATGGGAGATCTGGTGGGAACGTAATGCTCATGCTTTCAAGGACTCCATTCATAATGAGAAGTATGTTCTATCCAGAATCATTGTTGTAACTGCTGAGAATGTGTCCATCACTCATGATGATGATGATCCTGAGCCGAGATCTGAAGCTCTTCTAGCCTCTTCCCTCAGGATCCCCAAGGGCATTCACATTCATGTCTCTCCCAAGGTAGACCGCTCCCTTGTCAAATGGACCCCTCCCCCTTCAGGGTTCCTCAAGCTGAACTTTGATGGAGTGGCCAAAGGTAATCCTAGGGCAGTGAGGGTGGGTGGCATCATCAGGGACCATTCAGGAAGCATCATCTTGGCCTATGCTGAGAACTTGGGCCACAATTCTAGCCACTTCATCGAGGCTAGAGCTCTCTATCAGGGTGTTGTTCTCCTCCATAGTTTGTAGGCCCCCAATGTCATAGTGGAAGGGGACTCAAAGAACATCATCAACTGCCTAACAATGGGAACTCTTCCAGCTTCATGGAACATCTCCAACATGATCACTGAAATCAAACATCTAATGCTTTCTTTCTCGAACATAAGGATGAACCACATTTACAGGGAAGGAAATCGAGTCGTTGACCACTTAGAAAATATGGGCATCTCTGAACATAGTCTCACTGTGTGGAGAGAATCCTTCCCCCAATCCCTTATTGATATCAATATCGTTGAAATCAACAAGCAGTGAATCTTGGGGTGTCGGGATCAAAAACCAGCTTTTACCTCATTGGTTCCAAGCTCATTCTCATCTCAACTTTCTCATTGGTCAATTTTTGCATAGCATGGTAGGTTTGTCCTATTACCTTCGATTGGGTATGTTCTTGAGTGGTCAACCCTCGCTCAACAAGGCATCTCATATGCACTACATCCAACTGGACCCTCTCCCTCATCGACAAGTCAAAGGGGCTCCCAAATTTAGATAGTTATCTACCCGCACCACCAAAAAAATCTCTAACGGGCTTATTCATCACATGTTCAATAAGTGGATTCTCACGTATAGCAACTTCTATGAGAATGACATCACAACTTTTTCCAAGACATGGCCAAATCCAATTCTCAACAAAGCGAGCCCTTGGAATTACACCATGCCAATTTTTTCTCCATCTATGTTCGAAATGTGTGCCCAAACTCTTGACATTAACGACAAGTTCTCCACCCTCATCATTGGGACTCTAAGCCAGATTTTGAGTAATCATTTTTTAGCCATGTCATCTGATTCCCACTCCTCTAGCTTCAATTTGGTCACCACTCTAGTTTCGAGGATCTCTGGGTTTCCTATTTTGTTTCTTGTCTTTGACCAAAGCACGCTGACTTATCACCGCTCAAATTTAAACTTGGTGAGTTGGTTCATGTGCATTTCCAGTCTAGTGCTCCTATCGAGTATCCTTTGTTAGAAGGATTTCCTTGATTCTAGCAATCCCTTGGCCCTCATTATCATTAACCATTCTAAGCACCTTTGCCACATGCCCCTATCCAACAAGGATGGTTATCTCCATCACCAAAATCTGACCTAGAACACCCCATTCATCGACCTCGATGTCATCCACGCCCATCTCCATCTATTCCACACCCTTGTTTGGCATGCCTTTTCACCCGTGCCTATGGTTCTTCGTTTGATTTGGATGACGTGGGCCACGAGTCACCCCATGTTTCGATGCCTTCTAGGTCCTTCCACTAGCCTCATTACCACCCTCACCTTTCTATTAGCTTTTCATCTTCACCACCTTTCCTTCCCTGAGCCTCATTCATCTACTCTACGTAAGTCTCCCACCATGGCCAAAATCGAACCATCCTCCCTTCAACTCACCCCTTTGGTCGAAGATATTTTTAGAGACCATGGCCTCCTCAATTTTTTATAGTTATTTAATGGAAATGAACCGGATCTATCATTGGACTTCGTTCACACGTGGAATGGAGGACATGTTGTCCTCAGAGGCTTGGGATTCACTATCATGGTGGATTTGCTGGCTGAAATCATTGGCCTTCCCAATGATGGAGAAATTATCAACCATGAGAAGCATTCTCTCCAAGGGGAATTGGCCCTCTTCAGGGACAGAGGAGAGTCCTTGGGCAAGGAGAAAGGTGGCATTGTGAGAGAGATGTTGTTGAAGCCATGGGACACTATCATGGTCACTATTCTTCAGTACTTCACCCTTGACAGCCTTGGTGCAATTCTGAGAAGCTTTCATCTAGATTTTTTGAACCACCTCCAAGGGAAAAAATGATCAATATTCCTGAGTACATGTTCAGGTCAGTGGAAAGGTCAGTCCTGAACGTCAAAAGGGGAATTTCTTCATCTCCCCTTCATCAGGGCCTCCACCTTGTCCTCTTCAACCACGTTGTCACTGAGCAAAATCGGAGAGCTGTTGGTCCTGTCGGCCCTGCTCTCATAGTCGGTGGTCCTACTAACATTGGTGGGGAAGTTGGGGGAGACGTTCCAGTGTCTCCTCCTCCCAACTGTACTCTAGGACCCTATGACCAGAGTGGAGGATACCCTCGGTTCCTAGAAGTTTGAGCCCCGGTGCTACCCCCTTCGTGCCAAGGTGGGTTGCAGCAAATGTAAAGCTCCCCTGATCATCGATGAAGTCTCGGATGATTCTTTATCATTCCAAGCCAAGAAGGATAATCCGACCAAGATATCTATCCCCATCGAGGGTACTTTTGCTCAAGCACCAATGTTGTTCTCATGGGTAACCAATTATCCCAATCTCTCGGATCGTGGGCATCTCCAAGAAATTCAGGATCTCCTCAAGGCTCTCGAGCGGGTGGCTAAGACAATTTCTTCTCTCTTGGCCCAGGTGGATGCCCTCCTAGAAGAATATAAGGACCAATACGAAATCCTCGAGGAGTTCAAAAACTTGGTGGGAGCAGGCACCATAGATAATGACCAAGGGCCAAACAATGCAAATGCCTAATCGGGCATCCTGGGTTGGGTTTGCTTTGGGAAGGTCTAGAGTTTGTTGTTTTTGCCCATGCGTGGGTATTTCTTCTAGTTTTTCTGTTTCTACCTCTATGTGGGCTTGTTTCATGGTTTTGTGTTTGTCTTGTTATGGTTCTCCTAAGGTGTGTTAGGCTTCTCCTAGGCTCTCAGCCAGGGTTGGTGCTCCTATTCCTTTTTGCCTCTATGGAGCTTTTTGTAATGTTTCTCTCTTGTAAAAGGTTACGGGACCCTTTCAAAACCCCTTTTACCAATAAAAAAATCTAAAAAAAAGCAATAAAATATACTAGGAAAGAAGCAAAATTTTAAATAAGGTAAACATTGATTAAAAGAACATATAATACAAAATATAAATAACTCAAACAATAAATTGAAAGTGAAATGTACAAAAGAATGCATTTGATATAATAATTTTCTAAAACATAGATTATTCAGAAATTTTGATTTTATTCATGATAGAAGTGTTTTTGTGTTAAAAATAGAGGAATTCCCCTTTTTTGCTTCCATAAATTTACAATAAATTTGATGCTTTCTCTTGGGCTCCTCAATGTAGGTGGGCTTCATGCATAACGTGTGCCACCACTGGTTGTATTTTTTGTTTTTTTCCTCTTTGCATTTGTGCTAGACCTGCAAAATAGAGTTATTATGTTTGGGGGCTTGCCTTAGTCAGGCTCCATGGTAAAAAGGATAAATTGACTCAAAATTTGTAATGAAAACTAAAATAATTTGCATAGAAAACAATAAAAACACAAAATGGAGCTTGCCTAACATATTTGGAGTGAAAATACTTCTCTAGGACAAATTCATAGGTTGGGGGGTGAATTGGATGTTAGATTCATAGGCTAGGGGGTGAATTATGAGTACTTTCTACTGGATATCCCTATCCGGATGGGCTCCTCAGGTACTGTAATATTGTTGGTATAGATCAGATGCCCTTGCTTGTATTTTTTGTCACATTTTGATAGAGTTTATATAGGCTAATTAAAATGGGAGATAGAGGTAGAATGAGGGATTAGGTCCACTATTTATAGATAAACCTAAGGTGTAGAGGGTGTGGTTATGGGAACTAAACCCTAAGGTAAAGTCCTAAAGTAGTTAGGTTAGGGTTTGTGAGGTGTCATTCCTACATTCCATAAAGAAATATCTCATCCTCACACATGTGTGAGGAGATATTAGGGTTAACTAGGTGTTGGAACTAATTATTGCATCCATAGGATTTGATTTTCATGCTGTAAAAATCCATTTGAAACCAACGAGCTATTGCAGGCTCTGGCCAGCCTGCCTCTTTGTTCAGGTAAACACAAATATTGCTAAGAGAAAACTACATAATTGGTAAGGAAACCCCAACGGTAATTATGTGATAAATCGTTGATTACATGCTCGAGATTAATATAACACTATATGTATTAAAATGACCAAGCAATAAAATAATCAATTTTTATGCCTTATGTAGACCGTTTCCTAGATTCATTGGGCTGTTATAGCAAATTAACAATAATTTTGACATGAACGGAGAGAATGGGGAAAATAAAATTGGCGTTCTTATATTTATTTGAATATCATAATAAAACTAAAAGTTAACCAACAAGAGAAACGTATATAATGCATTCAAATAATGTAATCCATTACATAGTGACACACAGTATCGAGACAAAGACATAACAGGAATGAAACTCAGAATTGTATTGATTTCATAAAATATTACATTCAGAGTGGGAAGGATGCCTTTTAACTTTATTTTTCTTAAATAAATACATCAATACAATGAAGAAGACTTTGTTCAAATAATGTAACAGGTCTCTCCTACTATTATTGTTTCAATATGGTAATAATAGAGTCTTTGAATCTTAGGCTCAATAGGACAAGAAATAATCTTAGCTTCTTGAGCACTTTCCTATCAAAATCCTGCATAGTAAAGGGAATAAAGAAGAATGAATGAGATAAATAAACACAAAAGGGAGATACAACAACACAACTCTAAAGGTAACTCAAGTATACCTCTTAGGAAAAATGTTATTCTCTAATTGCTTGATGTTGAATTTGAACCTATCTGCTTCCTTTTATAGTTGTTGGTTCTTGATTATGTTATTTTTTGGTTTATTTTTGGCCTTACACTTGTCATCATCTGAGTTGATCTTCAAAACTAGCATAGCTGGCTTTCACCATTTCCCCTTGTTTATGTTGTACATTTTTCTTTGACATTTTTAAATAGTAGCTTATTTTAACCAGTGATGGTGGTATTGGGAGAGTCTATTATTTATTCTACTACTTCCTTTTCAGATGTTCTTTCTTGAATTATATCTATTTGAGCACTTGACTCTTTTTCTACTTTAGATATTTTTTTTGCTGGCACAGGTCTTTGTTTAGTTGGAAGAGTTGAGCTCATTCCTGGTTGTTGACTATATGTTTCAATATTTTTCTCCTTTTGGCCTTGTTGCAGCCACTTTATTCATTCGTTGATCAGTCTCCAAACTTCTGTATCAAAGGCTGCAACAAACCTTAGCATATTCATTTCCTACAAGATTCTATTTTTTTGTGTGGCAAGAATGGGCCTGTTTCTTTCATATTGGAAGAGTAACATCTCCATAGTATTTACTAGGAAGGTAGATTGTCTAGTCATTTATGACTCATCATATGACTCACAATAAAAATTTTCTATTGTATGCCTAAGTAGTTCTTCTACACTGGGGGCTTCTAAGCATTGGTCTAAGGATAGACCAATGTCTGCCATTTTACCTGTTGCATCTTCTATCAAATTATCCATTGTATTTACAACATTGATCCACCTTTCCTGGTTTACCCCAAATATGGTTGCTTTCAAGAACTCAAAATTGAACTGGATTTTACTGCCATCATTTGTTATTATCTCTTGACCCTGCAACTCTTCAAAATTGTCTCCTATTAAATCGAGGGTAGGATGAATGACTTTGAAGTCCTCTTCTTTCTCTTGCATTAATGTTTGTATTTCTCGGGCAGTTATTTGAATCACCCTAATATGCCTAAACATCTATGTGGGACCTCTAGCATGAGCTTTTCTCATTAACATTGAAGACAAGTGGGTTTTGTAGGGCAAGAAATTTTACCTCTGCTATATCTGACACAGATGCTTCTAGTTGTGGTTCATATACAAGTTGTTCTCCTATATTTCCTATCCCTATCACTATCTTTATTTCTTGTTCATATGTAGCAGTAAAGGTATTTTGTTCATCTAACCTATCTAACAAAACCTTTGTAGAAGGTAAATCCAATTTAGGCTTCTTCTTTTTGGCAGTGGTTATCTCTATTTGATTCTTCACTTGGTGACTTCGGAACAGTCCCCAAATCCACTAGTTCTTCTCATATTCATCCTTACCACTAGTGTAACTTTAATCTTCTGTCCTTTTATTTTTAAATAAGCAGGGATGACCATGGGTTCCAATTTATTCACACTTGTTACAGCTAATACTTTGTCAAAAATGGGAACTATAGCCTATTATGGGAGAGAATATTTTTGAACTGATGCTATCACAATTTCTTTCCCTTTAGCTATACTTGGGTTTCTAGAAATCTCTTGGGAAGTGCTTGGTGTTGCCTCAATTCTGAGATGATCATCTACGGGAAGCCTGACCTATTGTTCTATTATATATGTAGTATTACAGTGGCCTCCATTTGATCAATACCCTGTTCTTATATTAACTCCAATAAGGGGTCTTCCTTGATTCTACTGAAATTTCTTATAGCCTTCTCAATTCCGTAGAGTAATCATAGGCTTCATGAATCTGTGTGTTGACACTATATTTAGGAGGAAAATCATCCCATACAACCTATAAATATGTCCATTTTTTCATAGCTTCTAATAATACTTCTTCATAAGATTCCTTTTGATGTTGTTCTTCTATTAACTCCAATAAGGGGTCTTGCTACAGATTCTACTAAAATTTCTTGTAGCCTTATCAATTCTATAGAGTAATCATAGGCTTCATGAATATGTGTGATGACACTATATTTAGGAGGGAAATTATCCCATACAACCTATAAAGCTGTCTATTTTTTCATAGCTTCCAATAATACTTCTTCATAAGATTCTTTTTGATGCTGTATTCGAGCATACTTTTGTTTTTCCATCATTTTAATGTATATCCCTTTAGGGTCATAAAAACTCTAAGTTATCTCATTGAAGTACATGGTATATAGATCAAACATTCCCTTGAGAAGTTCAGGGTAGCCAACAAATATATAGTCTCCAAAAAGATAGGGAACATTGAGCCAGGGGATCTTTCCATATTTCTTTACTAATCTCATTTTAGCTTCTTTGACCACCTGCCTACATAACTCCAGAGCTTCTAGGGATAATGGACAATACTTTGGTAACAATTTAGGGGAAATTTTGGCCCCATATAGCTTGATATAGGTGAATCCTTCTAAGAAAAATAAATCCCCAATATCTTTTTCTTTAATAAAAGCCCTTACTCCTAGCCCTAGTATTTCAGGGATCAAGTCAGTTAAAGTCCAATGGATTTCTACCATGAAATGGTCAAAGAACCAGCCCATGTGAGTCCACCCTTCATGTATCCTCCAAAAAATGCTCTAGGCATAGGGGCTATTAATGGCTTCTACTCTTTTTCGGGATTCTTCTCCTAATTACCCTGCTATTAAGTGGATAAATATTGAGTATTGTGAAAAACAGGGCATCTCTTGTCTTTGTTCAAAAATAGCCTTTTTTAACTCTACCATTTGCTCATGTAATTGGGTACTCAATTCTAGTTCCCATGCATAAATTAGGGTGTTATACACCCAATTGCAATGTGCTGCTAAATATAAAACTATTTTACTTACTACACTGAGATCCTGTACCCCTAGGACTATGTTTATCATATCACAAAAATCTTGGACCCATGGCCTAAAAATAGTCTTCCTAATTGGAAATTTATCAACTATTTTCTCATGAGTATCAAACAAAGATTTAAAAACTTCTAATTTTGTGAACATTCAATATTGGTGTTCAATTACCCGAGAAAGGTGGTAGACTCTATCAAATTGAAGACCTTCTTGATGTGTTCTACTTTGATGTTGAATACTGGTCGGTTCCTATTATCTCAAAATGTTCTAGTCATTTCATAATATACCGCTGCTAATCACGCCATTAAATCCAAGGAGAAGTCAACCTTCAGACATATCAACCTTCCAATATTATTGTTCCATATGTTACTCCTAGGGAAACCCTTGTATTATAACCTTCGAGATTTATGAAATAGGTCAGCCATTATCCATGGAAACCTGCTATCATTCTCGATTACATGAGCGAATATTTTGATACATGCATTTTTGATCTTGTACTGTTGTGCTGGTGTAGGTTTCTTGTCCACCCCACACTTCTGAGAAAATTCATACGTCGTGCTATCGGGTACAGGCGGTCCAAAAATCTTCAAGTATGGTGATCGGCTTGTAATGAATTTTACCTGATTCTCTGGTGTCTTCAGACACAAAATCTTCTCCCCATGATGCAATTGTGCTCACGGTAGCGAGTCTAGTTCTTATGAAATGGGGAAGCTCAAAACTCTTCTTCTCTCTGTACTTTTGGTGTACCAGTTTCTACTCTTATATTGCCAAGGTGGTAACTTAATTAATTTTGTGAACTCAAATACTGGGTGGTGAGATGAGTTTGATAAATTCGCACATTTGTCATTAATATTGTATTACCAACTACCTTTTTAAAATGGGCCAATGTAAATTTTCCAACACATTTCTTTCAAGGTTGAGCTTTGATGGTGGGTAAAACTTGTTATCCTATGTGAATCTGGCTTCTTTGGTTTGTGTACCTTCAATCATTTAAAACTTCATTATTTGTCCCTAAATCTTCTTATTCTTTGACATGGAGTTGTGATGTGTAATAAGGGTGGCCTCCATTTTGAACCTCGTGCCACCTTGGCCCTGAATAATAATTAAATTTTAAGGATCGATTATATTTTATTTGGGTAGCAATCATCCTAGGGATCCCAATAATATTTGGTTCTTCATATGAGTTCCTGTTGTTATCTCGGGTATCCTTAAGTTTCCCTGAATAACTATGATCGAGCGCAGCCGTCAGATCAACCTTTGTTCCATCTCTTCCTTGGATATTTTATAACCTATAGGTTAGATAGCTGAAAGAAACATGCTTCGAACCTTCTTTGTTTAATATTGACTAATTAAAATAAAGGGGGTGATTAATAATGTGTTATGGCCCTTGTTAAATGTGATTTAAAATTTAATTAATCAAATGCCGATTTAGGCTTACCCTTTGATTTACCTTTGAAGCGTGCACCGTCGTTGGATCATACAATGATGGGGGTGCGACCGTTGGATTTCCCGTACATGCATGAGGTTTAGCCAAAATGGAAGGGGGAAGATTATCCATGTATCAAACCTTTGATCAAATTGATTAAGTGCTTTCTTTTAGCCTTGATTAACCTTCGATCACTTTTAACAATGCGCTACCATTGGATCTGGGTGGAGATGGGCGTTGTCGTTAGATCTTTGTGTTGTTTCATCCCTTTGTTTGACTTTGACTAATTCACTGTCGTCATATCTTGATAAGGGCCTTTGCATCCATTGATTCCTTTTTAATTTAAATATTTGTATGATAAAAGAGAATCATGGAATGGATTTTGTTCGTTGATCTTTGAGCTTGTTCTAGCACTACCGTTAGATCTCCTGCAAGTTGCATACTCGATAGCCGAAAGGGGCACATTATTATATTTGATTAATCTCAATTTAAGCCAAAAGGGGGTAATTAGAAATGTATTATACCCTCACTAATGTATGATTAATCTTAGATTTACCTTTGTGTTTCCCGATACATTTACCGTTTTGTCATTTAGGTTTTGATTTTGACGCGACCGTTGGATTTCGATCAATGTTGGTGCGACCGTTGATTTTTTCAACCTACGGGGTTAGTTACCAAGGGGCATATGATTTTAAGCTTTTATTAATCCAAAATGGGGATAATTAGTCCATGCATTATACCCTCACTAATATCATTTAATAATTTTAATTAATCATTTTACCTTTTTTACGCGCTTTATGATATCGCCATTGTCCGATCAGATCTTGATCGAGCGCTGTCATCGAATTTGTCCAATTAGCTCGATGTTTAATTTGAGGGGGCATGTATCCTTAATTATTTTAACCACAATATTTTAAAAAGTGGTTTAATTAAATTAAGCACATCCATTGGATTTATATCTCACTTAAGCACTACCGTCAGATCTGTCAGATTTGTATGATAATAAGGGGCCAGACTTTAGGCTTTAATTTATAATTTTGACCCTTTTTGACTCCTTAAATATTTGAATTTTTGGAGAGCATGCATCCATTGGATTGGGCTTAGCTCAAGCGCATCCGTCCAGATTAGCAAAGTTGCACAGATTTAATTCAATGACTTTGATCTTAGGTTAAAATCTTCTTAGATCTTTTGACTTTTGTCTTAACCTTTGGGTTTCCTATGAAAAGCGTGTCTATTGGATTCTTTTTTGATGAAGCACTATCGTTAGATTTATATGAGGTGCTCGATTTTTAACGCAATGGGGTGCATACCCTCGAGGCTTTTAATGAAGACCTTAATGCAAACTTTATTTTTTCAAACTTTAATATTGTGCTTGGATTTTCGGGTTTTTAGACCATGGCCCTTGATTAGATCTTTTAATACCTTAGGACTCTAATGATTTAAAAATTGACTTAGGTCCAATTATGATTATTGATCTGGAAGACTAAACCTTGTATTTTCAATGGTCGGGTTTTATTAAAAGGGACTGACTTTGGCAACCTTTTTAAGATATAACAATTTTTCAAAGGTGCACATAATAGCAATGTTCAAGGTTAAATTTATGGAAAGCCAAAATCTCTAATAAGATGCAAAGAGACTAGGAATGCTTGTTTATTTTGATGAAACAAAAAATTTAAATTTGGGTGTTTCAAAGTTTGAGTCAAATTTGGCTCCAACACTAGGATTAGTCAACTCTAAGGTTAGATTGGGGTTAGGTTAGGGTTTCCTAGGAAATATCCCAACTAACTTGGTGCACACACATGTGGGAGGGAATAATTAGGACTAATTAGGGTTTAGGAACCTAATTAACCTTTTTAATCCAAAAAGTGCACTTAAGTGAAGTCACTTTAAAATTAGAATTTGAATTAACTTTAATTAAGACTTTTTGGGAACTAATAGTCCCGTGGGGTCCTAATTAGGTCTAGGAAGGGCTTAAGTTGCCTTAGGTGATTGATAAGTGGTCTTTTGATGGATGAAATGTGGTTATGACATGGATTGAGTAGTTTAATAGGGTTTTGTACCTATAAACCAGTGGGATGGTCTATGTAAGTCTACGATATGCTACGCTAATCTAGAGTGATCTACGCTAGTCTACGCATGTCTACAGTAGTCTACGCATGTCTACGATAGTCTACATAGGTCTAGAGGGATCTACAATAGTCTACACCAATCTAAAATAGCCTAGAGGTGTCTAGGATGGCCTATGTAAACCTACAAGTGTCCAAAAGGATCTACAAGTATGTAGAGGTAGCTATGTGCAACTTTTGGGTGTCTACATTTTGCCTCTTTTGTACTATACTGTGTGGAACATAGTTTAATACAAAAATGTGATAGGAGAAAGTAGAAGATGAAGAAGCGAAGATAATGGGATCTAATCAAAGGATATGTAGCCGCTCGAAGCATGACCATACAACATTGATTGGGAATCCAAGGGAGAAGAGAAAATAATGGAATCTAATCAAAGGTATGTAGCCGCTCGAAGCGTGACCATACAACATTGATTGGGAATCCAGGGAGATAAGAGAAGAAAATGGAATCTAATAAAAGGTATGTAGCCACTCAAAGCATGACCATACAACATTGACAAGGAATTCAGGAGAGAAGAGAAGAAGAGAAGAATAAGAGGGGAAAGAAGAGAAAGAAAGAAAATAAAATGAAAAACAATGCCGATGAATGGAAATGGATGATTGCGGATGCAACGCGATGATTTTGTTGAGTCTGTATGACATTTCTCGATGTCATACTGGTTGCTTGTGGGGGAAACTTTTGACTGCTTTGCTTTTGCGACCAATGCAAGATGGTCCAAAGTACGAATAGAAAAAATGCCTATTCAAATTTTTGTTGTTGATTGATTGATGAGTGCATGGTGACAAGTGTCAAACCATTTGAGCTAGTTAACATATGGATTATTCAAACGTGTCATTCATTATGTATCATGAATGCCAGAGTGACATCTCCAATGTTGCGCATGGGTTATTCAAATGTGTCATTCATTATGTATCATGAATGCCAGAGTGACATCTCCATTGTTGTGCACAACTCTCGTGATCTAACAAATATCTGGTTGGGATTTGAGATTATTATCATAAGATAATCTTTAGCAAAAATTTTTGTAGACAGATGCGATATTCATGATTTGGATGTTTGGTTGTTTGGTTGCATGCAAAGCTGAATTTTGGATATGAATACCCCCTCAAACGAGGAATCAACAATGAGGTGAATGAAATGTGGTGATGTGATGATGGATCGGTTGATAGAAGAAAAATGCATGATGATATTGATGAAAAATCATATGGATAGGAAGAGGGGCAAGTTTCCTAGGGTTTGGGATGAAATTTGGGTGATTTTGGGGCTTCTAGGCTCAATTCACAGGGCGAGGGGTGAATTGGATCTGGATTCGTAGGTCGAGGGGTGAATTGGTCTAATTCATAGGTCGAGGGGTGAATTGGGTCTAATTCATAGGCCAAGGGGTGAATTGGACCTAATTAGGGTTTTTAGGTATATTTAAACCTTTTTGGAAGCATGGGGGGTCATTTTGATGGTGACAAACTTGGAGAGTGAGGAGTGAGCGATGGTTGGCAATGCGAAGCACTTGTGGTTGACCAGTTTGAGCAGCAGGATGGCGAGAGGGCATACTAGTGATGTCGCCCGACGTGGAGACCCACCGGTAAGTGCTCTTTATTTTATTTGTTTTCCAATTTTATTTCTAGAAAAGCGTGAAATAAGGGGGGAGGTTTTCATGTCATTTTTTAAAATTTAGGTAAATTTTAATTGAAATTGGAACACAAAGTGTTAAACAGGCTAAATGGGTACCCAAAAGTGTGATCACTTTTTAGGTTTGACCAGTTTTTGTTGTAGTTTGACTGGGTGATGGGTAGGATAGTCTTATAGTTTGACTTTACTTTTTGGAGCGATGGTATACTATTTTTGAAATGTGGTTGAATTTCATCCATAAAAGTAGGAAATGGGTATCCGATTGTGTGACTGTGTTTTTGATGTGGTGTGATTTGGCATGTGCACTATTTTGATGAGGTTGTGTTGACTTTAACCTCAAAATTTGTGCATATTTGAAATTTGTCAACACTTTTACCATAAAAGGTCAAAATGGGTGTTCAAAAATATATTTTTTTTTGTATGTCTGGTGGATTGATGTGGTTTTGAATTTTGTGCCATAGTGAGTATGTGGATAATTTTAAATTTGACTGTTGGAAGCCAAATATATACTATTTTTCACATCTATTTGGACTTTTACCATGAAATGGCAAAATGGGTATCCAAATATGCGATTGTATTTTTTATTTGTTGTGATATGTGGATTGTGCATGTTTTATGTCTCGAAGTGCGTGACAAATTAAATAAATTAATTTGTGTGTGAAATGTGTTTAAGAAAATTGAATTTTGTTTAATTGGAGGATTGTGTATTGAACTAATGTGAATTTTATTGTTGTTGTTTGTGTATGAATAGGTGAAGAAGATCGAGCCACGACATCGGGTTCATACTATGAAGAGTGAGTTGGATAAGCTCATGAAGAATAAGGATGATGAGGTATGGTTGGATGCAGTGTGGTTTAGAGGGATGTGGGAGTGCAAGAGCATTCATGCCAATAGGGCATATATATCTACTTTGTGTGAGCGGTGGGATGCAGATCGAAACACTTTTCATTTTTTGATGGGTGAGATGACTATCACCCTGGAAGATGTTTATAGGATATATAAGTTGCCTATCGAGGGTGTGCCAGTGAGGGCAACACCAGATGATAGTAAGGAAGTTGTGATGGAGCGGTTATTTGGAGATAAGTGGGAAGAGGTGGATACCAAGAAGATGGATTATGAGCTTCTGTGGAACAATAAGATGTTATCTAAGCGCCAGTGTGTAGCGATGATGATGATCTCTACTTATGCTTTGCCTGACACTTCCGGGGTATTGTTTACCTGGAATATGTTGGACGTGGTGAGTGACATGGTGGAGCGCAATGTTGTGTTTGCATGGGCACCTACGTTTTTGGCCCAGGTATATAGGGAGTTGCACGATGTGGTGCATGCTGGGTGAAAGGGGTTGAGTTGGACTCCTTTGTTATAGGTATGGGCATGGGAGCACATAGCCATTGAGAGGCCATCATTGTTGCCCTATAATGCTCATGTTGAGGGATAGACACATTTTCCCTATGCTCTGAGATGGAGGATCGATGAGGAGAAGGGCATTAAGAGGCCACATGAGGGTGATCCTCTATTTTGGAGGGTGGAGTTTGGGAAGTTGGTACCAGATGTGATTATGTGGAGGTCTTGGAGGGGTGGGGTGGTATGGGAGCATGATGATGAGCAGTTGGGTGCTATTCATCATGGGAGGTGGTTGGTGGGTTGGTACACTCGGTAGGCTAAGTTATTTTAGTTCAGTCGAGTTATGCGATAGTTTGGGTTACGACAGGATATTCTAGAGGTGCCTGTTGTGTACTATAGGCGATGGGGTGATAGGGGAGAGTAGCCTATGGTCCTACCATGGATTGGTGAGAGGGACCCACCTATGGTGATCCTAGATGTGGATAATGCAGGGATGACACCAGAGTTTGATGCCTGGTGGGCGATGTAGAGTTGGGAGCTAGGTGTGGGAGTAGTTGATCGATGGGTACCACCTGGTGGTGGGGTACCTATGATAGAGGGGAGGGTAGTGAGAGGTACTCGAGCCAGGTCATAGGATAGATCTGGGAGTGAGATAGAGGTACCTCTTTAATGGTCCAGGTGATGATTGGGTGGTGCCTCGAGTTCCTTTGTAGAGAGAGTGGAGGAGGTTCCTACGAGTAGTGAGGCACAACCTGTGGAGGAGGGAGCGACCATGGAGGAGACAGGTGGGGCTATTGCTATGGGTGGTTTTGATGACACCATGGATGTGGGATTTTTTGGTGATATGGAGGAGATTCCCATTGAGTAGTAGGAGATATAGGATGTAGAGGAGGAGGTGCTATTATTATGGGATCGAGTACGATAGTTGGAGGGGGAGCTCCACGAGAGTGAGAGAGGTCGAGTGGTAGATGTAACCAATTTGGAGGAGAGGATAATAGCTTTGGAGACTACTGGTGATACTGATCAGAAGGCCTTCGAGGCTAGATATGCTAAGATGGCTGAGGAGATAGAGCAGTTGAGGGTAGAGGTGCAGAGGGAGAGATCTACAGTGGAGGCCCATGATGTAGAGATTACAAAGCTACATACAGAGATGACGAGGCAACAACAAACTCGAGAGGAGGCTAAGAGAGCCTAAGTAGTAGAGGATATGCTAGTTGATGTGGCTACTCTAAGAGTGGAGTTAGAAAAACTATGGAGGGGTAGTGAGAGTGCAAAAGGGTTGATGCCTACAAAGGCAACAAAGTGGGCAACTTGTTAGTTTGATTTGGTGATAAATGAGATCCTTCTTCCCAATTATGATCAGGTGGTATCACAGTGTAGGACATAGTAACACATACAGACATAGTCTTAGTTGAGTCATCAAAGTGCAACTTAAATGGATCGAAGAGGCATGACGGCTGAGGTACGAGATGTGGCATAGGGTGGAGATGTGGCTACTAGTTCGGGATGGTGTTGTCTTATATAGGGACTCAAGGATCATGAGAGAGGGTAGAGTACAATAGCGCTATAGCAACATGTGGGATAGCACAGGGGAGGGCTAGCCATGAGGGGAGTGGAGAGGCCCCCTAGTGGTAGTTATGGTTGGTTGTCATTGTAGCCTATGGGCAATTTTGGATGATGTATTGTGGATATGGTCCCAGGTTGTAGCCTACGGGTATTTTTTATGGACTACATATATATACCTTTTGGTTTTGGCTATTATATATACATGTGTTATGATGTTGATTTGCATGTGTTTGAATTGTGTTTGCGTAGATAGCATAGTATAATTTGTGAGTATGTACAATGAATGAATATACATATGTGGTAGGGTGTAGATATATGATCATACTGTAGTATAGATATACTATAGAATGATATGAAGGATTGTATGTTGAATGCAATGCTATGTGATGTGATTGTGAATGAAATTTGTAGTAGATGCATGTAACATAGATGTGATGATGCAATGTGAGAGAATGCATGTAAGATAAATGTATTGATGTAATGTTTGATGACTCTATGTAACATAGATGCAGAGATGCATGTATGAGGGGACTAAAATGCGCAAAGGAAGCACTTGTATCATTGCATGTACCTATGTGAATGTGATCCATTCCATAATCTCAGGGATGTAGGATGGTATAAGGTATATGTAATGGCTTTGACCAACATAGTTGTGGTAATCAAATCTTAGACCAAAAACTATGCAAGTGTTGGCAACAACTCATAACTAATCTGACTGGTTCAAATTCTATCATGGACTTGTGTGTGTAAATGAGTGAGGTTCATTTATCCATTTTGAGGGAGGTAGGATTAACCCATTGTAGACATGGCCGAACTAGCTAGCTCATCCATAAGTGAATAGTGATTCAATACAAAATAAGGTCGCTAATGTGATAGATATATCGCCACTTGTAAGACTATCCCACTGGTAGGTAGGCTCTTAGAGCCTATTGCTAGTGATGGAAATCATCCCATGGTGTTATGTTAAACCTAAGGACCAAAGGTGATGAAGCATAACAATGGTGATATCTGGAGGCTTTTCCTTTTGTTTTCTACCCCTCGTTTATTTCTTGTATTTATTTTGTGGTGCTCTTTTTCTTTCTTTTCTTTTTTTTTTGTATGGGCGTTGGCTTTTGTTTTCTGCCTATTTGTCTTATTTTTGCTTATGCTTATCCCTTTGTTTATCCCTAGGTCATATGTTGACCATGCAAGTGATAGGGTGAGCAGGGGAAACCATTCGCTAGATGGTGATATCTACGCAAGGTGTTATCTTCCCTAGACTCAAAACTTGTTTAATGTGTAACCTGTGTGAATGGTCCATGAGAGAAGTTGAACCAGCCTAAAAGAACTATAAGAAGTGTAGAAAACCTATCAGCTAGAGGTGACATTTGATTGACTGAACTAGTAGGTGGTCAAAGCTTAACAAGACACCTATGTATACCCTAATCCTGAAAAGGGGGAATGGACATCCAGGTGGTGATGCTAACAAGTGCATATGTTACTCCTGTTGAAGGTGCATTTTTGGGGGAAGAATATACAAACTTGAAATGAAATTATAATGAAAAATATATGGATATATGCAATGGGTGTAATGTAAATGATGCAAGTGGGGAATGCAATATCTACAAGAGGAAGCTCATGAAGTGTAGAGGGAGAAGTTTGAAAAACTTATCTATAGATGAGTATGGTGTATCGTAATGACAAAAGTGAGATGATGTGATAATGGTTGCCCTAGCATGTGGGGTGTGTGTGTAATAGGTGAATAAACTATGACCTATGGGAATGCATGTGGTAATGACAAAAAGAGGAAGGATGTGAAGGTGGGATTTATATATGGAAGAAATGAGAAGAAATAAGCATTGGTAACCAACAAGATGAGGGGATTACCAAAGACAAAGGAAGATAGAAGAAAGAAAGTAGATCAATGTAGGTATGTAGCCGCTCGAAGCATGACCATACAACTACGCGAGGAAGTAAGAAGAAGTAGAGGAAGAGGTAAGAAGGAAGATGAAGAGAAACTACTGATGGGTAAAGTGACATGGGTCAGGGCGTGAGTGGGGAGGCGAAGCAAGGATGTTGCTTGGGCTTTGATGGTTTGTGTAGTTGGACATATGGTGAATGTAGCAGGATGGCATTATCAAAGATTCACGTGATGGCAAAGTTTGAGGGACAATGCGGTGTGGGGGACTTTGGAGTCGGTTGGATGGGAAGGAACATTCTAGTGAGGGAGTGTGGTCATCATGCAACATGTTGTGCACCAGGTTTTCAAATGTTTGGTATGTTTCAATGTCATGTCCTGGTTGGCGATGATATATGCAAAACTGGTTCTCATGGTAGTTTCATGGTTTGGGATGCGATGGATCAATAGGCTAGATTTTAGGTAGTGCAAGGAGGCCTTGGTGCGTGAGGTGATAAAATATTTTAGATAGAGGGGTAGATGGAAGTGGCATAGGGTAAATGTAGGGCTCCACTAGAGGTGAGTGGGTAGTGGATGGAGTGAGGTCAAATGGTGGAGGTGTGGGTCAAGAATCCGATGTGGATCAGATCCGAGGATGAGGAATGGACCTATGGGGAGGTGGAGATGTATGGGTCATTATGGATTGGTGAGTGGAAGTATGGCAATGACAATGGCTCAGATGTAGCTCGAGAGCCTCGAGGTGGGAAAGGATGTGTTGGATGTCATAGTGGGGAGGTGATGGGATTGGTGAAGGTGGGGAGTGGGACTCCAATGTATAGGGAGTAGTGTGGTATGCATGGGAAGAGGGATGTGGTTGCGATGATGAAGAGGATGAGTTGAATGACCTTGGTGACTATGGGGCTTGCTAAAAGGGTAAGCCTCAAAGTGGTGAGGGTGGCATCTGAAGTATGGGTGGTGTAGGAGATGGTTATGGATAATGATGTGTGCAGGATGGAGGTATGTGCATAGAAGTAACTTGGGAAGCATGTGACTGAAGGGCTTGGGTGTAAGAAGACATCCCACTCAGGAGTGGGGGAGGTAAACATGAAGGATGGGCAATATGAGGAGTGTATCCTCTATTAGAAGGGTGGTAGGTTCCTGAGGGATGGTGTGGGGAAGTGGATGGTGAATAAGGGTTCCTTGTATCCCCAGATAGATGGGAAGGAGACCCTTGTGTTCGAGCATGAGAGGTTTCCTCCTTGTCATAAAAGGAGGATAGGGAGACCTGACTATCTTCAAAATGAGGTGAATAAGATGAACCTCTAAGGTGAGGTGAAGGGCATCGAGGTGGAGTGTGATGGTCTAAATGGGAGGAAGGTGAGGATTATCTAGTATGGAGAGTAATGGGTGGCCTAGCTAGGTCAGTCGATGTAATCGGTACTGGGGGTGGTGCTGGATGGTCCTGCATGGTGGGATGTTGGGATGTTGGTAGCAAGTGTGTATGGTCATGTATCTCTACTGATGGTGTAGCGGTAGATGATGTGAATCTTACAAAAATAAATAGATACCAACAGCATATAAATGACATAAAAAGCAAAAGTACATGTATAATGCAACTATAAAATAAAAGGTATGCATGTATCATGATGTGCATAGTGGGTGATGTGTTTGTGAATAGCAATGTGTACTATTTGTGATAGTGAATGCCTATGTGGGCTAGGCATTGAATGCACGTAGGTGAAGGATATTAATAGGTTTAGGTTTAGTGAGACCTTCGATATTAGCCAAGTGGTAGGCACCTAAACCAAATTTGTGTGTGATTATGAAGGGGCCCAACCAGTTTGAGGTAAACTTGTCTCATTGTTGGTGAGGTTGACTTGTGATTTGTTGGTTCTCTTTGAGAACTAGATCACCAATTTGGAATTCGCATTGATGTACCTTACTATTGTAGGCATGATGAAGGTGATCTTGGTAGACACGTGTGTGCTCGATGGCATGAATACGATGCTCATCGAGGAGTGTTAGTTGATCGAGGTGGGCTTGATGGGCGATGTCATCATCAATGAATTCTTTCATAGACACCCGTAAGGAAGGTATCTCGAGTTCAAGGGGCATGATGGCTTCAACACCATAAACCAGTGAGAAAGGGGTTGCCCTAGTGGGAGTACGTATGCTCGTACGGTAAGCCCACAAAGCTAAGGGTATTTGATTATGCCAGTCATGATGAGATTCTACTACTATTTTGTGAAGTATGGAACAGATTGTCTTGTTTGTAGCTTCTGCCTAGCCATTACCCTATGGGTAGTATGGGGTAGAGAAACTATGATGAATGTTGAATTTGGCACAAAGGGCATGAATAATTTTGTTCTTGAAGGATTTCCCATTATCAGAGATGATTTGGGAAGGGATTCTAAAGTGACATATGATATGGTCTATGATGAATACCGTAATCTTAGCTCATGTGGTTTGGACAAGTGGGATGGCTTTGACCCACTTTGTAAAGTATTATATGGCTATAATGATGAATTTGTGATTTCTTGATGAAGTAGGTGTGATTTTTCCAATAAGGTCGAGGTCCCATTGAGAAAAAGGCCACATGGACTGGATCGGTTGGAGCACTTGAGATGGAAGGTGTGTGAGGTTTGCATGTTGTTGGCACTTGACACAATACCTCACATATTCACAACAATCATGTTCCATATTTGGCCAGTAATATCCCATGCGAAGGATGCGTTTTGTGATTGCCATGCCACTAAAGTGGCCATCGCAAGTGCCATCATGGGTTTCTTGTACAACCCACTAAGATTCATGGGGTTCTAGGCAATGCAAGAGGATGCCATCATAGTTGCGATGATAGAGGATGTCCCCCAACAATGTATAGTGAATCGCTCTTTGTTTGAATGCTCGATGATGAGCATGTGGTAGGTCACATGGTAGGAATCCTAACTTGATGTAATCTTTAATCTAGGCAAACCAAGGGTCATGTGGTTCAGTATCGACCACATGAATACCACCATCATCTATAGGAGATGTAGGTGATATGGCAGATTGGGTGAGTGTGTGAATAGATATAGATGTGGTGTCTGATGATGGGTTTTATGGTATTAATGATCCTAAGGAGACCATTGTATCAGAAAAATGGTTTGATGATCATGGAGCGACTTCGATATCATACCACTCAAATCGAGAAAGGAGTTATTATGCAATCTATTTGTATTGTTGGAGAACTGGACAATGACATTGCCAGATCTCTTGCACTTGGTTCACTATCAAGAGGGAATCACCTATGATGTGGAGGCATTTGATATGCATGGCATGGGCCTATTTTAATCCGAGGATTAAGGCTTCATATTTTGCATTGTTGTTTGTACAAGGGAAGTCCAATTTAAATGAGAAGGGGAGTGGTTCCCCTTTAGGTGTGAAGAAAATAATGCCTACACCCCCAGTGTGAGTGCATCAAGAGCCATCAAAGAATAGGGTTAGGTCAGCTGGTGTCTCTGGCTTGACATACTCTTCAAATTCTATTATGTGGAAGATGGAATCATCAAGAAGCTGAATGAGGAGAGGTTGGTCATCAAGCAAGGGAGCTTCTGCAAGTTGGTCTGTGATGACCTATCCTTTAATGGATTTTTGTGAAATGAATTCTAGGTCAAATTCAGTTAGAAGCATGATCCATTTTGTTGTGCAGGAGTTGTGATAACTTTTGTTCATCATGTACCAAAGGGGATTATCTTGGGTGATGACAAAGGTTGTGTGATTTAACATATAATGGCAAAGTTTTTGGGTGGTGAAGACTACAACTAGGCATAGCTTTTCCATGTACCCGTATCTAACTTCGTAGCTAACTAGCGTATGACTTATGTAATATATGGCTTGCTCTTTGTCGAGCATATTATTTTGAGCTAGCAATGTACCTAGCACAAAATATGTGGCTAAGATGTACAAAATTAGCGGTAGTTATGGGTGTGGGGGAGACATAACTGGTGGGGAAGTGAGGTAAGTTTTGATAGCATCGAAGGCTTGTTGGTAGTTATCATCCCATTTAAAATTGACTCCCTTTTGCAAAATATGATTGAAGGGTTTGCACTTGTTTGATAGTTGTGCTATGAATCAACGGATGGAGGTTATCTTGCCTTGGAGGCTACGTAGTTGTTTTAAGGTGGTAGGTGGGGGCATCTCGATGATGGATTTTACCTTGCTAGGGTCTACTTTGATGCCTCATTGTGAGATAATGAACCCTAGGATATTTCCTGAAGTAACACCAAAGACACACTTATTTGGGTTAAGGCAGACATTATGCTCTAATAAATGGTCAAAGATCTGGTGAAGATCATCTAGGTGCTATGAGCATTTCTTGGACTTCATGATGAGGTCATCTACATAATATTCCATGCTTTTGTGCATGTAATCATGGAATATATAAGTCATTGCACATTGGTAGGTTGCCCCAACATTTTTAAGGCCAAAAGGCATGACCTTGTAGAAAAAGGTCCCCCAGGGGGTTGTGAATGAGGTCTTATGTTGATCAATGGGGTTGATCTTGATTTGGTTGTAACTAGAGAATCCATCCATAAGGGAGATCATCTCATGGCCTATGATAGAATCAATGAGTGAGTCAATGTTAGGTAATGGGAAGTTGTCTTTGGGACAAGATTTGTTTAAATCATGAAAGTCAGTGTAGACACGAACTTTGCCAGATGGTTTTGGTACTAGGACCATGTTGGAGACCCATTCAGGATAATCTATGGGTACTATAAAATCTATGTCTAAGAGATTTTGTAGCTCATATTTGACTAGTAACACAACTTTTGGGTGCATGCATCATAGTTTTTGTCTTACAAGTTTGGCATATTTGTCTAGCATGAGGTTGTGGACTACAAGGGCAAGATCAAGGCCTAGCATATCCTTGTAGGACCACGTGAAGACTCTGATATACTTTCGAAGGAAAGTAGTGAAAAAAATACACTCTTTGGGTGAAAGGCTTGTGGCTAGTTTAACGATGTGGGGATTTTTGGGGTCATCACCAATATCTACATCGATGGTTTCTTCTATGAGCATGTGGGAACCATCACACAATTGTTCTAGAATGGGAATTGTTGGGCATTAAATTGCACCAAGCTTTCACTCGGTACTATGGCTGTCTATCTTAATATTTTCTATCCAAGCTTGCACTCGATACCTACAGCTCAACACTCAACATTGGATGGACCAAAACAAATTTTTCAATCCAACCTCTAGAGTAGGCTGGTTTCTTGTCAATTTTAACATGATATTGACACAATTATGCTCACTTAGGGTTTAAATGTTAGGGTAAGAAAAGGTTAGGGTTAGATAAATATGAACAATAGTGGATGGATAGGCTAACAACATTACACCGCAATAGAAAGCTCCAAAAAACCAACCCAAATATACATTACTCAGATCAACATTATCTCAAATCGCATAATTCTTCATTCATTAAAGCATAGTAGAGAAATATTGCAGAGAGAGATTTCAATATCTAGACAATGATAATCCAAATAATAGAATTCACCAGTACCTATATTTTACATAAATACACTCCCTAACAATATAGAACAATCTCAAAAGTAGATTTCACTTACTTTAACAGCTAGTAATCCATTAACTAGGCACAAACTAACCATCCAAGAATTTATAGAAATACAACTAAAGAATTCGAACCTCTTATATCAAGTATGAGAACACAAATTTGAGGCGAAGATCAATGTAATGCTCCTTCCATTAGCTTTTGGGAATATTTACAGTAGCACAGGCAAACACACTAGAGACGATCCTTTAAAATTGAGGGTTCGACCTCTATTTATAGTTTTTCAAAAATTAAAATTACAAGGACCATTACATTGATTTCATTTTGATAGTACAATGGAGAGATCTAGCTGGCATTTTATTACTGGTTCATCCTCTGGGAAATCTGTTGAAACTAGTCTGCCATGGTAGCTCGGGGCCTTTGCAAATTGTTGATAACTCAACAAAACTAAAGTTTAGGCCATTAGAAATCATGCTTTACCATTGATTTTTATTAGAAGCTATCTACCATTGTAGATATGCAACCATCTCTAGTTATGTTTTCTTGATACCCTCAACACTTTGACTTCCTCTTACTGGCTATCTCAAACCCAGTGAAGAAACATTCTTTAAATACCTCAGATTCCTTGATGCCTTATCCATAGTTGATCTCCCTCATTATACGGTTATGATTAAATCTGATGAAATCTTATTATAATGGTGGGAGAAAAAGTGCCATTCTGCTTCAAAACATTGATGATGTCATCCTTCTATCTTTAGAAATAGTAGAGTGCCAATCCAGCTTCCAAATGACTCTTCCTTGAAACCTTTTGCAGATTCCATTCTGGTCTGAGCAAGTATATTGATGTATGATCTTCAATTCGGACCCATCATGATGCAAAGTGACCCTTTATCCATTCCGCTTGTTTTATTATTAAAAATATTCCTTGTTGCTAATATAGAAATAAGTTGGTATAAATTAACTTTAGTCATAAATCTACACCTACTTCATTAAAAAAAATATGCCTCATCACCAATCTGCACTTCTTTACCACTGACATCATCATTTATTGAATATTTTTATGGATTCCTAGGCAGTCACTAATCTGAAGCTGAAATCAAAAGAAGACTCCCAGAATCGCTCATCCCAACACTTAGCCATTTGCAAAAATGTCAATCTGCAGTTTCTAATCACTAACATCACCACTTTCTTAAAAATTTTGCGTCACCAATACAAAACTGGAAACAAGTCTCCCGAAATCACTTAAAGCATAAAAAATTACTAAGTGTTGAGCGGTCTCATACCTTCTGTTGTGGATCCTCTTCAAATTGCAATGCAAGGTGTGCAAAATGAAGACCTTATCCCTTAGGGAAAATTTTGTAAAATTTCACTAAGTATGTGGCCATTTTGGGCCTACATTCTGGTGCCTCCTAGGTAGATTTTCTCACAAAGCCAATCGAACTCAGAGTCTTATACATTGGGATTTAGGATTCAAATATACTCCTCTTCAAAAAATATACTTTACATAATAACTTCCATACAAACACTACTCTATGAAAGTTTCAACAATCTGCTGAGAGAGTAGGGGTTCATATCAAAGTGATGCCAAAAATACATAAAACTTATCTTCTCATACAGATACTATGTATAAAATACAAGTATTGCTATTGTATTAAAAAAACTATACACAACTCTACTCATTTTATAAGGCCTCATTTCAAAAAATACCTTCACACAAAATATGTTGCTCTGTAGGCTTCATGCCTTTATTGCTTATTTCTAACAAATTGTCAGAGTAAAAAAAATAAATACAAAACTTGTGTATATAAAATAAAAACAAACTAAGCTTGAGCCCCTTCCAGGCCTGTGATAGCTCCATCTTGCTCTCCTTATTCTACAACCTCTTCTTCTGGAATAGGTGTTCTCTGACCTCCCTCACCAGGAGTATCTCCAAACAATTGAATCATCAATTCTAAATATTGTAGAGCCTATTTCCAGGATTCTTTAGAGGTATTTGATGTTTCTTTAAGTTGCTTGTAAATATATTGCAACTCTCCAACATATTCATAATTAGCAGCATTCCCTCTATTCACTGGATATTCCATGAGGTCTCTCAACCGAGTACCATATATGATCATTTTTGCAGCTTGTTCTTGGGGCAGTGGCTCTTCTAAAGAATAAATTCCATCCTACAAACTCTCATTTATAATCTCTTCCATAGATAACAAGTTGTGATCTTCCTTCCAAAGTCCTTTAAAACCAACCTGAATCATTTCTTTTTTTATCTCAACAACATCTTTAATCACTCTCTCCATCCTGTCAAACAATAGCCAGACTCTTTGAATTACCCTATGCTTTTTAACCACTATTTTAGTAGCAAATCTGGTGAGATTCCATTCTTTATTAGCAATAGGTTTAGTAGAATCACCGAGTCTACTATCAACCAACCTATACATCTATTCGGTCTAAATCACCATAGGCTGCAACTCTCCAGTGATTTGATCTAACTCTTTATGAATGGTGGAGATTAAGTGACTGGCATCTTCAAGATAATCAATCATAAGTTGAAGTCTTGAACATTTTTATTGAACCTCAGAGAGCAACTCCTTAATATTTTTCAATTCATATTTAGAAAAGCCTGAGGACTTAGCTTTCTCAATCTGAAGCTGATGCTTTAAGTTCTAAATTTATTTTTCCTGATCTTCATTCAACTTCTTTTTCTCTTCTAATTGGCCCTTCAACTCATTGGCCTTTTGAAATTTTTCTTGCAAACCCTTGGCCTCTTTCCTCAGAGATTTTTATATCTTCTTTTGATCATTGAGACTCTTCTTAAGCTTTTCAACTTATTTTTCTAGCTTATCCACCTTCTCTCTAACCATATCATTTTTCACATAGAGGGTATCTAAGTGGGCCTTGGCTATAACTAGATTATATTCAATAGGGAGCTTATCAATATCTTCTATGAATTCCTCCACTCGGTAATCTTGAACAATCATTTCATTCTCAAGTTTTCTTACCAATGGAGTCATGGATCTTAATATTCTTTTTCTAGAAACAGGATCAACATACATATTCTTCTTATAGCCATCATGTTGGAAGGCTTAGAAAGCTTTTCTACCCAACAATCATTTATGCTCTAAGTGGCTGCTTGCTCCTTTGGTAAAGTAATAGGTGCCAAAAGACCAATATCCAAGGGATATGATGACACTAGGAATGAAAGGGTGGACTAAACTATAACTGATGGAGGTGAAGATATAGTTACAGTAGCCTCTATGACAACAGTTGACTCTATAACTACTACTGTTGTTGTTACTGGTAGACTCATAGAAATTGATGTAAGACTAACAATTAGATGGGTGGATATACTTAATTGATGTAAGACTAACAATTAGATGGGTGGATATACTTGGAACGCAGTGTCCCATTGATGGTGGTGATGAAAAATATGAAAGTGAAGTGATGGTGTATGGGGTGAGAACTCCTAAAACTAGTAGTGAAACTTGGGGTGATTGTGATGAAATAGAATTGACCTGTACCTCCATAGCTATTGATGAGATATATGGTGACTATGAGAGGGAGGAGGTACATTTGCCACATATTCTTTATTAGAAAGGTAGGGATATTCCTTTGGGGATTCATGGAGATGAATAGGAGAAGAAGGATTAGAAACCATACCTCTACCTATAGATATAGGGTGCTCTTGTTCTTCCTCATTTTCTTGCTGCTACTCCTGATTAATGAAATCTTCTATAGCAGAATTAGCTACCTCTTTAGCAATCTCCTCCATATCCATTTTTTGTTTCTTTGAAATTTATTTCTCCTCTCTTTCCTAAACTCTGTTAGTCCTTATATGAACCAATTGGAAATCAACTGTCTCATCTTCAAAATCTTCTTCTAACACATCTTCTTGCACTGCTCCAGAAAGTAATGATTGCTCAGTGATGGGAAATATTTCAATAGATACTACAGGGGTAAAATAAAGTGATCTGAACCTAAAAATTTCATCCTTTTTCTTCCAATCAATATCTATGTCTAGAGGCTATTCTCATAGAGCTAAATATTTAGGACTGTATATTGTTTCAATGACTAGGGTACTGATAGCTTTTTCCTTAGAATATTGCATTTTGCTCACCAACTTGTCCCCCTTGGGAAACTTCTCCACCTGCTTAGTGGTAGGATTGAAATTCTTCATTACTTCAGCCATTGTCAAAGGAGTTCCTAGCTCTTCCAATTGAGCCTCTTGATCGGTAGGTGGAGGGAGGGATTCAAAGAAATTTTGTGGTTTTTCAACTGTTAATACAATGTTCTTGACATCCTTTTGTCTCCAAGTCGTAATGTTTTTGTAGACACCCAAAAGTCACACATTGCTATTTTTGCATATCTATAGGTGATTCCAGACATCCCTAGGATATTGTAGACTATTGTAGTCATGCGTAGACATGCGTAGACTTCCATAAGTTCACCATAGTAACGTGTAGACTTCCACAAATGGATTTCAGGTCCAAAACCCTAATAAGCCCTCAAAACTACATTTTATGCATCGAGATACCTTCAGACGACAACCCAAGGTGATGCATAGCCCATTTACACTCAATTGACACCCCCATGGGGTATTAATTGGCAAAATCAATTAAAAGTCAATTATCAAATTCTAATTTAATGTTGACTTCACTTAAGCCCCTTTTTAGGGCAAAATTGGATTAATTAACTCTTAATTCATAATTAGTGTTAATCAAATCCTCCCACATGTGCCAATTTAGGGTTTCCTAGGGTTTTCTTTTAATCCTCCCCTAAACATGCTTAAGGCCTAATTAGGATTAGCACTAATCCTTCCTCACACATGTGTGAGGATAGGATATTTCCTACTTAGAATGAGATGTTGCCACATAGCATCTATTAACCTAACCCTAGTCAGAATCAAACCTAGGTTTAGTCTATCTAACCCCCCTGCACCTTGCATTTGCCTATAAATAATGGGTCCTAAACCCCTAATTAAGTCTGATTCCCATATTCAACAAAGTACTATTACTCTACAGAAATGGAAAGCCAATAGCACACAGTCCATTCCCGAAGCATACAGATAGATTCTGATAGCATACAGAGGCACCCTAGCTGCCTTAGGATCGATCCACCGAAGAGATTTCACCAGAAGAGCATCACAACTCAATTCATAGCCTGCCCTATGAATCCGGCCCCAATTAGCGACCCGGGTCATGAATTGCATCTGCAGGCCCCAAATCACTCCAGATTTGGGAGGTAAGCTCTATTTTAGTATGTTATTATCTTCTGCATATTTCATTTTAGTTTTTGTTACAATTTTATAGTCATTTTTGTCTTCCTAAATATGGGGCCTGACTAAGGCAAGCCCCCCATCGTATTGACCCTTTCTTGCAAGTTCTTTCAGGTTATCCGATAGATTTGAAGGAAGAGGAACACCATACAAACAACAACCCTAGTGGTGGCCTGCATACATCGAAGCCCACCTACACTGAGGGACACTAGAAGAAAGCATCATATTTATTGTAACCTTATTAGGAATAGAGATGGATAAAGGGCATCAAGACCCTCTTGTAACACATGCTAATTAATATCAATGGAATACAATTTCTCTATTTAATGCATCATTTATGTATTACTTGTTGTTAAATTATCAAATGTCATTTTCTACCCATTTCATTCTAGCACGCCCGGTGGGACCCCCACAACGGATAGTGCTAGATTCACTTTTCTTGTAAATATGACATTATCTTCTATTTCTATGTTTTGTAGGTACCAAAAATATGTTTCACTAAAACCTCCAAAGCCCTAGGAATCGTCCTAGGCCATAAGATCTCTGATTTGAAGCCTCTGCACCTGATTCATGACCCACCCTACGATTTAGGTCAAATTCATGACCCGGGTCATGATTTGAGCACAGACACCTCAAAAACCCCCAAATCAGCTAGGGTGATCTTTTCAGGGGCCAAGAAAACCCCCCTTAGCATCATAATGTAGGTATTTTCACTTTTTCTACCTCTATTGCAAATTTTTGGAAGTATAAATGCATTAATTAGTTGAATGACCATTACTAGGCCTAGTTTTGGGTTCATTGCAAAGTAGTTAAAGCATTAGGGTTTCTAAAATTTTTAGGACCTGCAACTTTCCAGCAAGTGTATAAAATTTATTTCTCAAATAAATTTGCATTTGTCTTTTGTTTTTACATATAGCATAAGCCTAAGTTGTTCTTCCTTCATTCATAGCTTACATTGCTAAAAGGAATTTTACATTCCAAAGTGAAATCAGGGTTTCTAATCCCCTCTTATATTTTTGAAAGTATTTTTACATTCTGAAAGTGCAAGTTAAGGTTTCATAATCCCTTTTACTCCATACACATTTGGATTGCATGTTTCTATGTTTTGCAAAGTAGATTAGTTTGCTTCACAAAGGCATTTAGGCTAGCTCATTTCTTTACAAATATTGTAATCTATCTAATCATTTGCTTTTGAAAAGGCATTAGGATTAGTTTTCTTTTGAAAAGGCAAGTAGTTAGTTTCTTATCTTGTAAACATCATTAGAAAAACACAAACCCACACACACTCACGTGGTACCTTAAACAAGTGGTGAGATTGGACTTCATCCCCAATCCATCACTCGAGATTGGTGTGGATCGAGTTTCACTCTCCATCAGCTCACCCCCCTAGACACCTAGTAGCCCCATAGGAGTGGTTTTCTAGATTTCATCATCGAAAAATCCCCCACTTTTGTGATTGGGCCCTGGATTTCATCACCAGTGGTTACCTACGGAGTGGGATAGGATTAGCACCTTCATCCACAAGGCTTGTATAATTTGTGGAATTGGTAACTATCATTCTTGACTAAGCCCACCCGAGGGTGAAGCGAAAGCATGGGTATGTCGGTAGCAGGTCTCAGATAGTGCCACCTCTTCTCATGAGAGGATATTAGTGAACTCGCTTCAGCATAGTGAGTTCCACCCCTTTAGGATACCATTTTACTGCACCTTCCATACAGGTCACCATTCGCACGTTGCGGTACCATTCTATCCTGTGCATATTTGGGTGTTGTAGGAGGTTTGTTATTGATGACATTCTTAATTTTCTAGAGTATTCACTCCATTACCCATGATTCTACATAGGGAGTATCAACATTATAACACACAAAATGAACATAACACTTTTATTTTCTCAACATTTAGAATTGATTTCGGTCTACCATTGTTTGCATGATCATAGACCGATCTCAACACACCACACTATATATTATTTTGCTACACACAACATGTCACTTATTTTACACTCATAGTAGACACACTTGAGTCTACATCACACAGGGTTTATTCTTAAAAACCCCCTTTGACACATGCCACTATGCCTGTGGTCACCCATAGTAGAGCGCATGAGAAATCATGCTCTATGGAGGAATGGCCTCCCCCTTCCTCTAGTCAGTCTACTCTTACTCCTTCGATCATGAAGGAGAGGATTATAGATACATCTGATTCATGCATAGAATCTGATGCACAATTCACACACATGATGCCTCATGCCGAGATGTCAACTTTGAGTGAAATTCTTGCTACTTCACTCATAGAGGATTACCCGCTCTTTGCAGCCCCATCCTCACCTAATCCCTCGACCACATTCTATGACCATGTAATCTACACTACACCAAGATAGTCTCCTCCAGCCTTCATCATAGATGAGGAGGTCATGCCTACGTCACCCACCTTTGCACACCCCTTTTTCTAGAATCTATCTCAATCCCTATTTGAGAATGATTCCTCCCTTCTAAACCGTACCCATCCTGAGGTCGCATCATTCACCCCTACCATAGGAATGGTGTCGGACCCATCCTCATCCATTATAGGAAGCCAGAATCCATCCTTCCAAACTGCACAATAGATCCCTACCCAGTAGGAACCACAAGCATTCCCTCAAACCTCACGCCCGTACTCCTCACAAGAGTACCAACCATCCTCTTCTCAAGAGCCATTCTTCACCATATCTGAGGGTACCTCCCAATAGCCTCTTCAGGAGCAAGAGATGCAAACCCAAGTGGGAGTATACACTTACACTTTCCCCTCAACCCAAGCTCCTACCTCGATAGCTTATCCCACCTTTTCAGCAGCATTCCCACCTATCTCATAGGTATCCGGAGTGCATGATGCCCAACCCTTGGAGCCACCTTTGCCTACGATGACCTTTAGGATACCACCACCTATGCCTTTTTAGGCTCCCACTACCCATATCCATCCTACCTATGGACCGACACCAGCAACTTATGTACCTACTCAACCAAATTATTCCACATAGTTTAGCTTTCCTACTTCCTACCCTCCAAGGCAGAGATAGATCCCATATTTTGATACCTCATCTCGACCACCCCTAGCACCAGTAGCATCGACACCTACACCACCACTAGCTACACCTAGCTTCTTTACGCCTCCTCTAGTTTGGTCATCACCACCCATGGTCCAACCAGTACAATAGGCTCCAAACCAACAAGTACCCATGCCACAACCGCATGTTGCTCAGTCACAGTATTATTATCCTCAATAGATGCCTACCCCACAACCTAGTGTGCCTGTAGACATGACAACACATGTCGCCCAATACCCACCTTATCATGATCAGGCACAATAGTATTCCCCATAGTATTATGAAGAACAACAATACCAATACCCACCACATCCACAAGGTCAGCCTATCATAGCCCAACCTTCAACTCCTATGACACCCAAACTTCAACTCTTGCGAGATGAAGTCAAAATGTTGAACCTATGCACCTCTAGCTATGGGCCACAAAAGCCTTGCTATGATGAACTATGCAATGAGCCAGTACATCCATCAGTCCCTATCCCTCCTTATCCCTATCACTTCGAAATACCAAAATTCGACAAGTATAGAGGTAAGGAAGATCCCAGAGAACATGTGAGCAACTACCGCTCATCCTATTACCAACTGCATAGTAGTAACCCTCTTATGTTGCATACCTTCTCCCTATCCCTCGTTAGGCCAACATTGGATTGGTACAACATGTTACCATGCCATAGCCTATACACCTTTGAACAACTGGCCAATTCCTTCTTAGAGCACTTTTCCATCAACATCAAGAAAAAGACCACATTTTTTGATGTCTACACCTTACGACAGGTGGACGATGAACCCATCACTAAGTTTGTTTCCAGATGGAGAGTGATTATTCATGATCTCACCCATAGCCTCCCCACCTCGGAGCTTGTGACACTCTTTTCCAAGAGTTGCCACAAACACATTTCCACATCCCTCCAACTTCATCAAAGTCATACTTTTGAAGATGCTATATCACAAGCAAAAGTGATCAAAGATATCAAGGTGCAATCTAGAAATATTAAGTTGAGAGCTAAAACCAACTATAACTCCAACTTTCACTTCAATAGACCCACACCGAATCAACCTTACCCATGACCACAACAAACCAATCAAGTCGCAACTGCTACCCTAGCATTAGTACCGACTCCTCCACCCTATACACCACAACCGCAAGTGCTCCAAGCTAATGCACCTACCCCACCTCGACCACAACAATACCATGGAATGCACCCATAGGGTCCACCATGCAACTTTACACCCTTATCTGAACCATTACCAGCCCTATTCCATAGATTGTATGAGGGTAACCATCTTGTTCTACCCGAAATCCACCCATTGGATCCAAATGCACCTAAATATCATGACTACAATGAGCAGTTATTTTATCCCTTTCATAGGCAATGTGGCCATAATATCGATTCGTGTCACTCCTTTCGGGGGCAAGTTCAAGACCTAATCGATAGGGGCATTATTCAGGTAGCAAACCCTTTAGCCCCGTAAAACCAAAACCTAGGGATTTTCCAAAACCCTCTACCAGATCATAGAGGACCCAATCCCCCTAGACCTCCAAACAATCCTCCAGTGCCCCCTCACCAAGTCAACAATGTCCAGCATGATCCTCCATCATGTGGAGTAGTAGGCATGATCAACCTTACTACGAGAAACCAATGGTACCCATCACCCTAGACAACACCTATTATTTCTCCCCCTATCTAGTTTACATCCCCACAAGCATCCCAAAGGCCTAACATCGTACCACCACCACCTCAAAATGTGATTACCATCCATGGTAGTCTAACCCATCAGCTACGCAATGCCCCCATACGGCTATCCATATTCGACCTCCTACAATAATCTCAACCCCATCGTGAGGCATTGAATGACATCCTACATTCCATTGACTTAGAGACACATGACACAAATGCTTTTGTCAATTTTATAGGGAACATCCCATGATGCCTTCAACCATCAATTAGCTTTCATGACCATGAGATAACAGAACTCGTTGGTGAAGGAGCCGATCCTCCCCTCCATATACAAGCTAATATCAATGATATTACCTACAAGTGGGTACTCATTGACATGGGCTCATCCATCAGTATCATATCCATAGTAGCCTTACATCACCTACACCTCCCTCCAACGCATTTCACCACACCTTCCCTAGACCTACGTGCTTTTGATGGTTCCATGAGACCTACCATAGGATCCATAGTTCTGCCCATTCGCATAGGCATCCATACGATTCCCATCCTCTTCCACATCATTCAAGGAGAAATGCAATACAATATTCTCCTTGGTCACCCTTGGATCAGAGACATGTAGTGTGTCCCATCCACATTGCATCATTGCCTCAAGTATGTCCACAATGGACTTGTTCATTGTGTCCCAACCGATGGAGACCCCTTTAAGTTTTGTAATATCGTAGACCTTCCCCCTGCACCTTCATTCTCATCTTCCCAACTATTCCCTGTATCTTCTCACCAATCAGTAGGAGCATCGATATCCTCTCCAATTTCCACCCCAACACCCCAATGTTCATCAACAACACAAGCCTCGATATCTGCACCATTAGCATCACATACTAGGGGACCTAAAACTGATACTATGCCTTCCCCACCACCATTCTCATGGCCTCCACAACCCTCTCAACCTCTACCATTCTAGTTTCCACCCACGGTGTCACAACCACCATTGCCACCCATCACACAACCGACTACATTACCTCCTTCACCCTCGCATATGGAAGCCCCTATCCTTCCTACACCATAGACACCACCTCTTCCCTTCTAACCAAAACCTAAGACATTCACATCTCCATGCATCCCTGCACCTGCATCGATGCCATCCCCTACATAGAACAAATAACCTATTCAACCCACAACAACCAAACATCATGAACCTAAACAACCAACACCCAGCTCGGATGAACCTTCACACCCTTCAGCTACCACCATCAGGGAATCCCAACTTTCTCCTTCCTCATCTGACTCGGATATGCCACCCCAATCGCTAGAGCATGCCACACCATGCATATCCATATTCATGACAAACAATGGCCTAGGAGACTATAACGTACATGATGCCCATGTATGTGACACCCCTATCCAATCTACCCAAGATTTTGGTCATCCCTCAGCCTCGATATTGACTATTGGAACTATCATACAGTTAGGAAGTCCCAAAAACCATACCAACTTTGTGTATGCAGGAGTAGACTCTTCAATCCCCTCACCAACTTCTTCACCACCACAATCTAGCTCTGGTGATGCAATTACACACCTAGCCAACCCTCAATTTGCCTTGCGCTACCTACAATGCTTTCATTGGCATGGGTTTGGGTTAGGTCATTATGAGCAAGGGTTACGTACACCCATTAACCCTCGTGTCCACTCACCTACCGAAAAAACTGGTCTAGGTTATCACCCAACCACCACCTATACATTAGAATATGAGATACAAGATCTATCCTTACATCCTCCTCCATGCCCAACACACACCTTGGAAGAGTACATTGACATGGACATGCTAGAAGACACGCCTTCACCCACATCAACCATCACCATCCCCTATGATTTCTTCCAAGAATCTTCTACGCTCGATACCTCCTTGTTCTATGATGTTCAGATATTGGTAGAACACTTTGCTACCTTATCTCTGGCTACACCACCAATAGAGTCAGATGCACTCCCGCATGATCCACCACCTATAGAGCTAGACCCGATGCCGCCTGACCCACCATCGATACGCCTACCAGTATTCTTGCCTATACATAGATAGTTATAGAGAGTAGCCTCTCATCCTCATTCACCACCAGTCATCCTATGGCCTCCCTTGAGCCTTTTAGGATGCGCACAACCTATCCAAATTCCATCACCAGATTCTACCCCACCTACTTCACCTACAACATCGATTAACATGGTTGAGGTAGATTTACATTCTCCCCTCTATTACAACCACCAACGAATTTGAGATGATACCCCAAACCCAAACTTTATCGATCTCACACACATCTCACACATACCAACACCTGGAGACTTTCTTCTCTCTCCTCACATCTTACGAATAGCAAATACCCCTTCCTCATCCACATCACACCAAATCCCTCAAGTCCATCACATGGGCATTTACATAGATGATGAATTCGAGTTTAGTGAGGCCATCGATGACTTCAATCTCATCCCTATCCCTGAATAGTTGCATGATGGATCTCGCATGCTCATCGAAGACACGATCGATGTAGACATCGATGATGATCCAAAAAATCCACACATCCTCAAATTAGTCACTAGCCTCTCACCCGAGGAGCGCATCGCCTTCACGAACTTCCTACGCAAGTATATAAAAGTGTTTGCATGGTCTTACAAAGACATGTCGGGACTTGACCCTACCGTGGTAGTGCATAATCTTATACTAGATCCCAATGCCAAACCAGTAAGACAAAAGCTATGATGCATGCATCCAACTATCGCATTGATAGTAAAATCTAAGCTTCAAAAGCTCCTAGACATTGATTTCATAATACCCATCGACTATCCCGAGTGGGTATCCAGCATGGTCCCTATCCCCAAACCATCTGGTGATGTTCGCATGTGCACAGACTTTCATGACCTAAACAAAGCTTGTCCCAAAGACAACTTCCCTCTACCCAACATTGACTCCCTTGTTGACTCCATCGTAGGTCACGAGATGATTTCCCTCATGGATGGATTTTTTGGATACAATCAAATTCAGATCAACCCAGCTGATCAACACAAAACTTCCTTCACAACACCCTGGGGGACTTTTTGCTACAAGGTCATGCCCTTTGGCCTTAAAAATGTTGGGGCAACCTATCAACGAGCCATGACCTACATCTTTCATGACCTAATGCACAAAAATGTGGAAGACTATGTAGATGACCTCATAGCCAAATCAAAGAAATATGTTGATCATCTCGAAGATCTCCGCCAGATTTTTGATCGACTACTAGAACACAACGTGTGCCTCAATCCAAAAAAGTGTGTGTTCGGTGTTACATCTGGAAAGATACTAGGATTCATTGTCTCCCAATGAGGCATTGAAGTAGATCCTAGTAAGGTGAAAGCCATCATCGAGATGCCTCCTCCTACCACCTTAAAGCAATTACGTAGCCTACAGGGCAAGATTACCTCTATTCATAGATTTATAGCACAATTATCAGACAAATGCCAACCATTCAATCATCTCCTACAAAAAGGAGTACACTTTAAATGGGATGAAAACTATCAAGCCACATTCGATGCCATCAAAACCTACCTCACATCACCACCGGTTATGTCACCACCACATCCACAATTACCACTGACTCTATACATCTCAGCCATAGAGCTTGTGCTAGGTACACTCCTAGCTCAAAAGAATGCTCTCGACAAAGAGCAGGCTATCTACTACATCAGTCGCACACTAGTTAGTTACAAAATGAGATACGGGTACATGGAGAAGCTATGCCTAGCAGTAGTATTCACCACCCAGAAGCTAAGACATTACATGTTAAACCACACAACTTTTGTCATAGCCCGAGACAATCCCCTACGGTATATGATGAACAAAAGTTATCACAACTCCCACACAACTAAATGGATTATGCTCCTAACCGAGTTTGACCTAGAATTTATATCTCAAAAGTCCATCAAAGGGCAAGTCATTGTTGACCAACTGGCTGAAGCCCCTATAACTGACAACCAACCCCTACTCATCCAACTCCTCGATGACTCTATCTTTCACATAACCGAAGATGAGGAGTACGTCAAACCAAAATTCATGGCTGACCTCACCATGTTCTTTGATGGGTCTAGGTGTCTCCACGCTGGGGGTGCAGGCATTGTTTTCTTTACACCAGAAGGAGAACCACTCCCATTTTCATTCAAACTTGATTTTCCTTGTACCAATAACAATGCAGAGTACGAAGCCCTAATCCTAGGACTGAAACAAGCACACGCTATGCACATCAAATGCCTCCACATCATAGGTGATTCACTTTTGATTGTCAATCAAGTGTAGGAACTTTGGCTATGCAATTGCCCAGTTCTCCAACAATACAAGAAGATCACCCAACAACTCCTATCCCAATTTGAATGGTATTACCTCGAAGCCACATCGCGCTCATCTAACCATTTTGTAGACACCATGGCCTCCTTAGGGTCCCTTATCCCACAAAATCCAATGTCTAGCACAACATCTATATCCATTCATACACTTACACAATCTGCTATATCACCCACACCTCCCATAGACGATGGTGGTGTATATGTGGTAAACACTGAACCTCATGACCCATGGTTCTCATAGATCAAGGAATACATCAAACTAGGCTTCCTACCATGTGATTTACCCCATGCTCAATGCCGAACCTTTAAACAAAGAGTGATCCACTACACCTTGTTGGGGGACATCCTTTACCACCGTAGCTATGATGGTATACTCTTGCATTGCCTAGAACCGCAAGAATCATAATGGGTTGTACAAGAAACCCATGATGGCACTTGTGGTGGCCATTTTAGTGGCATGGTGATTACCAAACACATTCTCCGTATGGGCTACTACTGGCCTAAAATGGAGCAATACTATTGTGAGTATGTCAAACATTGCATCAAATGCCAACAACATGCCAACTTAACACATTTACCATCCCAAGCACTTCAACCAATCCAGTCCATGTGGCCCTTCTCCCAATGGGGCCTGGATCTAATTGGACAAATTACACCTGCATCCTCTAGCAATCATAAATTTATCATTACAACAACAGAATATTTTACAAAGTGGGTCGAAGCCATCCCACTGGTCCAAACTACAGGAGCCAAAATTACAACATTCATCATGGAGCATATCATATGCCGCTTTGGAATTCCCTCCCAAATTATTTTAGATAATGGGAAATATTTCAAAAACAAAACTGTCCGAGCCCTGTGCAACAGATTTCACATACATCATAGCTTTTCAACCCCATATTACCCTCAAGGAAATGGCCAGGCAGAAGCCACTAACAAAACCATCTATTCTATTCTCCATAAAACTGTAGCAGAATCTCATCGGGACTGGCATAATCAAATGCCCCTAGCCTTGTGGGCCTATCATACGAGCATTCGTACTCCCACTGGGGCAACACCTTTTTCACTTGTCTACGGGGTAGAAGCTATCATGCCCCTTGAGCTGGAGATACCCTCTTTACGGATATCCATGAAATATTTCATTGATGATGACACTGCTCGCCAAGCTCATCTAGATCAACTAACACTCCTCGATGAACGTCGCATCCATGCCATCGAGCACACATGAGTATATCAAGATCACCTTCATCATGCCTACAATAGTAAGGTACATCAGTATGAATATCATATTGGTGACTTGGTTCTCAAAGAGAACCAACAAATCACAAGTCAACCTCACCAACAACGTGATAAATTCACCCCAAACTGGTTGGGTCCATTTATTATCACACACAAATATGGTTTAGGAGCATATCATTTGGCAAATCTTGAAGGCCTTAATGATCCTGAACCCATCAACATCCTGCATCTTCATGCTTTCAATGCATGATTCATAAACACAATCACCATCACAAGTGTCACATAGTATTAGAAATAAATCATTAAGCACATCACTGAGTGAATCTATTATTTCTACTTTATTATTTCTCTATACATGTACATTTCACCTTTCTACCATTTTTATGCTCGGGGTATTTATTTTTCCTTTTGTAGGACTCACGCCATCAGTAGGAGAGCTCTACAGTGGCCTCACCTACCACCATGCAGGACCATCTATAGTCGCAACAAAAACCCATTACACCGGTCGATCTCACTCGACCACCAACCACCCTTCATACCAGGCGCTCCTCACACTCATCCCATTTAGGTCACCACACTTCACCTCGACACCATTCCCCTCACCAGTGAGGTTCATCCTATTCACCACACTCTGGTGACAGCCAGATCACCATGTCCTCTTTTGATGATAAAGAGGAATCCACCCAACCGCAAGCACAAGGATCATCCTCCCATCCATCTGATGATCTCAGACATCACTATTCACCTCCAAGTCATCCACAACATCCCATAGGATCTTACCACCCACCTAATAGGGAATACATACCTCATCAACCTCACCCTACATTTCTACCTGCTCCCCTTCCCAATGGTGAGTCTACCTATGCCCAGGCTCTGCAAGCCCGTGCGGCCCAAGCTACTCAAGCTGGTCATACAAACATCCCTCTTTCTCATTCACGTTGCTACCCAAGGCCATCGCCTATGCCACCGGTCCTCAAGACACCACCTTCACCACTATGAGGCTTACCACCCCAACAAATCTTACAATCACCATAGTCATTCCATGTCATTGCTTCCTCATCATAGCCCTATCCTTTTTCTACCACACATCGAGCCATTCCATTCACCTTGGAATCTCGATCGCCCCCTTCCCCAATACCATCACCACCACACCATGAGATACAACATCTCATCTCCCGTATCAAAGCTCTAGAGTTGCAGATGAGCCACTATCATTGCCACGTTCACCCATGATAGTCTTCCATGACCCATCCATCCTCACCACCATGTAGATCCCTTCCCTGACCCCGGACTCGACCCATGCTAGAACCCAGACCCATGCCTCCATTACCAGATCATCTTTCACCTAGACCTCGCTCACCTCCAATAGAGCCATACGTCTATCCTATGCCTATTCCACATACACCACTTTCCAAAATGTTCCATCATCTCATGCACCAGGGTCTTATTGACCTACCTGAGATTCGACCTACTAACCCCTCACATCCTAAACCATACAATTACAATGAGAATCAATTTTACATCTACCATCACCAGCCAGGTCATGATATCGAAGAGTGTAGATCATTCAAAACCCTAGTGCACAACATGTTGCATGATGAGCGTACCCCATCACCAGAGCATTCTTTTCCATTTAGCCGACTTGTCAGTCCTCCATACCGCATCACTCCCAGGACTTTACCACCCTGTAGTACCCTAACAGTGCCCACTCACTATATTCATAATATTTCCAACTATGGCTCTAGCCGCAACTCTAGCCATGTCATCACTTCACCATCCCACTCCCACCTAGATCTACACCATTTTTCTCGATAGTAGTGTTAGTTACTCATCTTCTTCTATCTCATTCTTCTACTTCTTACATACATTGATTCATTTCTTCTCTTCTATCATTACCAGCTGTTGGTGATCCCCTTACCTTGATTGGTCACCAAAGCCTATTTCTTCTCACTTCTTCCACTTGTACATTCTACTCTCACATCTTCCTTCTTCTTGGAGACTATTACATACACTTATACAGCTCACAACTTATACATCTACTACACACACACACCCCACACATTGGGGCAACCATGATCATAGCATCACACTTTTTGTCATCATTACACACTTCACTCATATGTAAATAGGTTCTTCTAAAATTCTCTTTCTAAACAACATAACTTTCTTCTTGTAAATATCACATTCCTCCACTTGCATCACTTACAATTACATTCATTGCACATATCCATATGCTTTATAGTTAAAATTTTAATTCATGTTTGTACATTCTCTCCCAAAATGTGCCTCAGTAGGAATAATACATGCACTTGTTAGCATCACCACCTGGATGTCCATTCCCCCTTTTTAGGATCAAGGTATACATAGGTGTCGTGTTTAATTTTGACTACTCTATAGTTTAGGCAATCAAGTGTCACCCATAGCTACTGAGTCTTGTACATTCTTCTTATGGTCTTTTAGGCTGGTTCAACTTCTCTCATGAATCACTCACAATAGGTTACACATTAACAATTTTGAGCCTAGGAAAGAGGACATCTTGAGTAGATATCACCATCTAGCGAATGGTATCCCTTGCTCATCCTATCACTTGCATGGTCAACATATGACCTAGGGATAAACAAAGGGATCAAGCATAAGAAAAAGGCAATAACAGAGCATAAAACAAATGCCAATGCTCTTAGAATAGACAAAAAAAAATCATAGAATAGCAAAAGAAAAAAGAAAAGAAATGAAAAGAGCACTACCACAATCAGATAGGTCAACACTAGAACAGGGGCAGAAAACAAAAGGAAACACCTCTTGATATCACACATGTTATGCTTATCGCCTTTGGTCCTTAGGTTCAACATAACACTATGGGATAATTCCAAAAACCTACCTACCAGTGGAATAATCTTACAGGTGACAACACATCTCTTACATTAGCATCTCGCTTTTGTAGAAATCACTATTGTGGATGGATGAGCTAGCTAGTATGGTAGCATCTACAATGGGTTAATCCTACCTCCCTCAAAATGGATAAATGAACATTACACATTCACACACATAGGTCCAAGATAGACTTTGAACCAGCCCGATCATGTTATAAGTTGCCACAAAACTTGTATAGCTAAGGGTTTGAGATTTGATTGTCATAACTATGTTAGTCAAAACCATTACACATGCCTTACATTATCCATCGACCCTGAAATCATGGAATGGATAGCATCCATACAGGTAAATGCAATGATACAAGTGCTTCCTTGGCGCATTTCAGTAAGTCCATACATGCATACATGCATCTATGTCAGATACATTTGATACACATTATAGTATTGCATTCATCCTACATGCATTTCATATCAAATTACATTTATTGCATTCATCCCATATGCATTTCAAAATTGCATCATAGTATCGCAATTACTATACATACATTCATTACAAAATCATATTTGATATCACATCATATCACATTGGAAATACAATCATAACACTACTCTACAATCCATTTATACCACAACACGATAATAGATCTAAACCATGTCATACATGTATATCTATTCATCAGACATATCTACAAATTATGTTACGCTAATCCATGCAAACATAAACAAGAACACATTTCAAACCATCAAAATAACACATGTATATATAATAGCCAAAATCAACAAGGTATATATATCATCCATACAAAATGCCCAAAGGCTACAACCTGGGATCATGCCCATCATCATATATCATCAATACAAAATGCCCATAGGCTACAATCAGTAACAACTATCCTAGCTCCCACTAGGAGTCTCCCCATGGCCCTCATGGCTCACTCGCATCCCTACAGCCCAGCTCGACTCTGCCCTAAACTCCAGAACTAGATCCATAGTAGGCTGATCCTGAACCTCAGCCCTAGCACCTCTCTATCCCATAGTAGCCGCACTACGCTGACTCTGATGTGATGGCGCCCACACCTGTGACTGTGATCCAGACTGCACCACAATCTTACCATAATCGGGTAGAGGGATCCCATGCACCAACAAGGTAGTCTCGCACATCATCTTCTTAGTGGCCTCGACCACCAACTGACCAGTCAGAGTATCGATCACCTGATCCTACCTAGACATAGCAGCCCTCATCTCCACCATGTCTACCTCCAACTATTGAATCTGATCATGCAACCCCTGTACATCCTCTACAGCTAGCCTCTCCAAAATATCATTGGGAATTTGCTATGCTATATCAACAAATACCCCAATATCAATGGTATCATCGATACCACCCATACCGACCACCCCACCTCCCTCAGCCTGAGCTCCAATAGGCTGCTCCATCCCAACCTCTACACCCACATCCACCTCCTCTACCCTCACACCTTGGGTGCTCATCGAGGCACCTACATGACATCATGACCATCATAGAGGAACATCCTCCTCAATAATAGCCATACTCGCTCCCCTAGCCCGAGTCCTCCTGCTCATCCTCCTCTCTAGAAGAGATGCCCCAGTAGCATGTGCCACCCACCCATCCACCACACCTCTCCTAGGCTCCCAAGACTATAGCACCCACCAAGCATCAAACTATGGTGTCATCCCTGCATCCCCTACATCTAGGATATCCATAGGAGGGTCTCTCTCCCCAACCCAAGGTGGTACAATAGGGTGCTCTCCCCTATCTCCCTATCACCTGAAATAGATAATAGGAGTCCCTGGAACATCCTATCATAATCCAAACTGGTGTTGTACTCGATCAAACTAAAAATACTCAGTCTATCGAGTATATCTCCCAACCAACCATCTACCCCATCGTATAGCCTACAACTGCTCATCATCCTCTCTCCAACTCACTCCACCCATCCATGGTCTCCATATAATATCATCTACCATCAACTCGCTAAACTTAATCCTCCACAAAATTGGATCACCCTCATGAGGCCTCTTCATACCCTGCTCTACCTCTGTACTCCACCTCAAGGTATAAGGAAGCTCCTTATCCTCCACGTGTATAGGCTGAGGTAACAAAGAGGGCCTCTCAATGGCTATGTGTTCCCATGCCCATACCTATAGTAAGGGAATCACACTCAATCCCGTCCATCTACCCTGAACCACCTCATATAACTCATGATACACTTGGGCCAGAAGTGTAGGCACCCAAGCAAACACAACCTTGTGCTCCACCAGGTCACTAACTATGTCCAACATGTTCCAGGTAAACAGAAACCCAGAACTATCAAGCAGGGCATAGGTAGATATCATCATCATAGCCACACACTACCTATCGGATATCTTCTTCTAACACCATAACCACTCATAGTCCATCTTGGCAGCATCAATCTCTCTCCACCCAACCCCAAAGAATCTCTCCAACACCTCATCCTTCCTCCCATATTCAATTGCCCTCATAGGAACACCCTCAATCGGCAACCGATAGATGTGATACACATCCTCCAATGTCATGGTCATTTCCCTCATAGGAAAATGAAAAGTGTTCTGGTCTGCATCCCACCGCTCACATAAGGTAGACACAAATGCCCTATTAGTGAAGATGCTCTTACACTCCCACACACCGCGGAAGTGTATGTCATCTAACCACTACAATTCCTCCTCAGTCTTCATCAACTTTTCAAAACCTTGCTTAAACTTTCTCACCCGATGATGGGGTTCAAGCGACTTCACCTGTTCAACACACAACACAACACACATCAGTAACCCACATAACAAATCAATCACATATAACATCATCACTCAGAATTTACAAATTAAAAACATTTAATTTGACATGCATCTCGAGACAAAATAACATACAAATAAAATGACAAAACACATCAACAACACAATCACATATTTGGATACCCATTTTGTCATTTTATGGCAATAATCCAAACACATACGACATACAGTACACATTGGTCACCCAAACAACCAATAACAAACTCAATTGTACAACTAATATGGCACGCAATCCAAAACATGATCAATTAATACGACATACAAAAAACAAATCACATTTATGGATACCCATTTGCCCACTTAATGGTAAATGTGTCGACAAAATTCAGAAACAAAGCACCAATCAACACAGATCTAACAATCAAATTTATCCTAAAAACACCAAAATCGAACACATATCCAGGCACGCAATCTAAAAATAACAGTCACATTTTTAGATACCCATTTTCCCATTTAGTGGTGGAAATTCAAACTGACATCAAGTACAGTCTACATCGGGCTCCCTATAGCTCATTTTTAGTTTACTACTATCTACACCATGGCACGTAAATCAAAGGCATGTCAAATGAAGTCAACTACCAAAACAACTAACATTTTTGGACACCCATTTTGCCCTTCTACGGTGAAAGTGTCATTAGTTTTTAAAGATTCTACCTCTAACATGGCAGATCTAATGCCCTAGAGTTCACACATTACACCTCAAACCATCGAATACCGAAATCACATCAAACGAAGTCATAAAAATAAAATAATCACATAACGGAATACCCATTTCCTACTTTAGTGGACAAAGTGCAAAAATATATCGATGTCAGTACACCGTTACCTCACAAACTGACAGTCAAACTCTACACCTACTCTACCCATTACCCGGTCAAATTGGTGATAAAACAAATCCAATTGAAAAACCGACCGCACTTTTGGGTACCCATTTGGCCCGTTTATCACTACGTATTCAAATTTTACTTAAAAGTTACAAATTTTTTTAAATCGGGATGAAAACCTCTCCACCCCTCATTCATATTTTCCCAAAAAATAAAATACAAACAAAATAAAGTCAAAGATCACTTATCGGTGGATCCCCGCACCTGATGCCAGCTGGTCTGCATCCCTTCATCATCTTGGCTCTCACAATCACTAATCGTGCTCCTTGCATGCCATCAAATGCTCTCCCAAGTTGCTTTCCACACACGTGCATCATCCAAATGAGCCCCCACCATGCATATTTGGGCTTAAATACTACTTAGCTGTCATTTCGTGACCCAGGTCACGAGTTAGGTCAAAATCATGACCCAGGTCATGAATGAGGTCAAAATCATGACCCGGGTAGCGAATTCAATCAGAACACACCAGAACATCCCCAAAACCCTAGGAAAGTAGGGAAATGCCCTCTAAAACCCTAGGAGCCTCAAAAACTTACCTTTTAACACCACTTGCAAACACACGTTGCATTTTATCGATAAACTTGTCACATTCATACTTTTGGACCACGTTGATCTGGTCACAAAAGCACAACATAAAATCGTTGTCATTCTCAAGCAACTAGTATGGCATCGTAAATGTCATACAGACGTAGCAAAAACACAACATTGCATTCACAATCATCCATTTCATTTTACCAGCATTGCTTTTTATTTCTTTCCTCTTCTTCTCCTTTCCTTCTTCTTTTTCCCCTTGGCTATCTAGTCAATGTTGTATGGTCACGCTTCGAGCAACTACATACCTTTGATTAGATCCCATTATTTTCTCTTCTCCTTCTTGGCTATCCAGTCAATGTTGTATGGTCATGCTTTGAGTGGCTACATACCTTTGATTAGATCCCATTATTTTCCCTTCTTCTCCTTGGCTATCCAATCAATGTTGTATGGTCACGCTTCGAGCGGCTACATACCTTTGATTAGATCCCATTATTTTCTCTTCTCCTTCTTGGCTATCCAGTCAATGTTGTATGGTCACGCTTCGAGCGGCTACATACCTTTGATTAGATCCCATTCTTTTTCCTTCTCCTTCTTGGCTATCTAGTCAATGTTGTATGGTCATGCTTCGAGCGGCTACATACCTTTGATTAGATCCCATTCTTTTCTCTTCTCCTTCTTGGCTATCTAGTCAATGTTGTATGGTCATGCTTCGAGTGGCTACATACCTTTGATTAGATCCCATTATTTTCCCTTCTCCTCCTAGCTATCCAGTCAATGTTGTATGGTCATGCTTTGAGCGGCTACATACCTTTGATTAGATCCCATTCTTTTCTTTTTGTACTAAGAAATCATATTCATCGTGCATTGGTATCTTTATCAATCGTTGCATCATCAAATCACCACATTCCATTCGCCTCATTGCTGATTCCTCATTTGAGGGGGTATTCATATCCAAAGTCAGCTTTGCATGCAACCACAACATCAAAAATCCAAAAGCGCGGTTAGCGCATTTGTCTACAAATTTTTTTGCTGAATATTATCATACGATTATAATCTCAATCCCAAATAGACATGGGTTACATCAGGAGAGTTACGCGTTACCATGGAGAAGTCAATCTAGCATTCATGTACATCGAGTACACAATGGATGATACGTTTGATCAATCCTAGCACAACATTTGGAAATGGACTTCGCGACCATGCTGATATGGTCACGAGTTGATGATCCAAATGTTAAACTAGCTCAAATGGTTTGACACTTGTCGCCATGTTCTCATCAATCAATCAACAACAAAGATTTAGTTAGGCTTTTATCCTAATCATACTTTTGGACCACGTTGATCTAGTCGTAAAAGCAAAGCAATCAAAAGTTGCCATTCTCAAGAAACTAGTATGGCATCGTAAATGTCATACGGACTCAACAAAATCACATCATTGCATTCATAATCATTCATTTTCCCTTACTAGCATTGTTTTTATCTCTTTCCTCTTTTCCTTCTTTCCTTCCTCTCTTCTTCCCCTGTGGACATCCAATTGATGTTGTATGGTCACGCTTCGAGTGGCTACATACCTTCGATTAGATTCCATTATTTCTCTTATTTTCCCTGGATACCCGATTGATTTGTATGGTCACGCTTCGAGCGGCTACATACCCTTTTATTGGATTTCATTCCCCTTCTATCCCTTTTCCTTCTGCACAAACCCTTCATATTTTTGTATTAAATTGTGTTCTACATAGTATAGTACAAAAAGGGGTAAAATATAGACACCCAAAAGTCACACATTGCTATTTTTGCATATCTATAGGTGATTCCAAACATCCCTAGGATATTGTAGACTATTGTAGTCATGTGTAGACATGCGTAGACATGCGTAGACACACATAGACATGCGTAGACTTCCATAAGTTCACCATAGTAACGTGTAGACTTCCACAAATGGCTTTCAGGTCCAAAACCCTAATAAGCCCTCAAAACTACACTTTATGCATCGAGATACCTTCATATGGCAACCCGAGGTGATGCATAGCCCATTTACACTCAATTGATGATGAGTGTCGTTTAATTCATCATTTGATCATTATTTATCAATCCGGGCAGGTGTCCTAAGGCTGTTTACGATAGTCAATTCAGGCAGGTGTAAGACACTCCATTCGAGAAAATGGCTTTATTGGTAGAACAGTTAGTGTTTCTTGGGGGTTCTTCTGTCACTCTAAACCCTATAACTTGAAAGGAAACTAAATTATGCTTGCTGAAATAAAAGCTACGAGAAATGAAATGACGAGGTGAAAGAAACCTATTTACTCTTCTTTGAATACGAAAATGCACTCAAAAAGCTGAAGTAAAATTGCTTGAAATGAAAGTTGCTTGAAATTAGAATTGCGAGAAAATAAACTTAACTATCTTGCAAAATAAAAGAACGGATCTAGAAATAAACTCAGAAATGAAAATGTAACTACAAATTCTGAAACTGGAAATAAATTCAGCAAAATAAGAAAATGCAGAAAAAATGACAGGTTTCCTGCTATTCTGCTGCAGACAGAATTAAACAAGAAAACCTGATATGAACCTTCTTCTGCTCCTGGGAGTGGCCCTTGCTCCCTGGTTCAGAAGAAGGTGAAGAAGTAGCTCTGGTGTTCTACCTAATCACTCCTTCAATCATAAAATAAAATTGATAAAAACTGCACTTTTTATTGATTTAAAAACATGCAGAAAAATTCTGCATATTATTGCTACAGAAATCTGATTTCACAATATTCAGAATTACACTAATTGCAATCCTAATTCTTCCTACATAGCTCAACCCAGATGGGAGCCGAGTTATTTATATTAAAAATAGCTAAATCAGATGTGGAATGATTCAAATTCGGGCATTTTAGGAATGCTGTTAAAACTGCATTCCTAAAATGCAGAATATGGTTACATATGAAATCTATTCATTGCACACTTGCTAGAGGTCTTCTGCGTTGAAAAAGATGCATAACAGATTTACATAGCTATCCCTATCATTCGCCTGCAATTTGTTGTCTTTCCTGAGCTGTTTTGGTCAAAACTGTGCATTTCCTGTTATTCGGAGCGATCCTGTTATTCGGAGCAGAATCCCTATTTTTTCTCAGAGCGGCGCGGAATGACTATTTTCAACAACTGTTTGCGGTTCTTTGGCCGAGCATTGGGTGGACCAGACTTATAAGTCTTTCAATAACCTGGTCACACGCTTTCCTAAGTTGAATTTGACCAAATCCCAAGCCTTGCAAATCTGGCTGGAATTTGTCCAAGTCAAAAGCAAGTCAAAAACAGTTTTGCACAGCTTGCGGTTTTGACCTATTTTTAGTGCTATTTTCTGCATTTGACAACTTCAGAGTGCATGATATGAATGATATATATTCCACACGTGATTGCACTTAACACATTTCACAATAAATCATTATTTATCAACAAAACTTATGCGAGAAAATACGAGAAAATTAGTAAAAACGAGAATATTATGCTTCTAAGCCAGTCAAATATGTAAATAGTAGTAAATATTGCATTTCATCAGCAAAATTAACATTAAAACATATCAAAAAGGTCTACTAAGGATGTCCAAAATAATAAAAAATGAGGCAATATTTGGCCTCATCATCCCCCCAACTTATTACGATGCATGTCCTCATGCATTACGTGAGGCTACAATAGAATAGAGATCCTTGTCCATAACTCTTTCTTGGTAGCTGAACTTTGGACCAGGAATCTTGTAAAACCCTATGATTTCTTTTATATGCTTGAGCCATGCCTGAAACTGATCATTTGGCTGGGGGTCTTCATCAAAAAACCATGGAACAGGGGTGATTACAATAGGCAATCTGTATCTTAATCCTATCCACTGATGTTGCAGTTGTTGAATAACTTGCATGATACCTTCGGCTCTTCTTCTTGACCACTACAAGTTATTGGGGAGATAGGTTCTTTCTTACGCAAGGAAAGAGGTAACTCACCCCAACGATTTCTACAGGCTGCTAAGGCACTATTAAAATGTTGGTGAATAAAATTTTGAACATCAACTAAACATCTCTGAAGATTTGTTTCATAAAGTTTTCTCACCTTTTCTTCTCTCATCATAGTGAAATGTTGATTGGCTGCACCCCTGTAATCACCATGCATTGGCCTCAGATACAATGTTGCATTTGCCTCATTATCCTTAATCATACGCCTGCATTGTTCCCAATATTCCTGATTTTGCAAAGTGGACAGGAAAGCTCTTAACTGAATATCCCCTGTAAAAATGTGAGGTAGGAATGTGTCATCCTCAGGCATAAAGAAATTATGTAGGAATAACTCACACAGCAGATTTTTTTGTTCTGTTGGGCTGTGCAGGTAGGTATCCACAAATTCTTCAGGATTTTCCATTTTGTATGGCAAATTAGAGTGGATTCTCATAATTTGCCAATGGATAAATCTTTCCCTAAGGATTAAGGTGTAAAACCTTGCAGGTCTTACTGGACTAAACACTCTGCATTCTGACAGAGATCCTGCACTTGGTTTTTCAATTTGGTTATTTCTGCCTCTTTAGCCTCACATTTTTCCTCCAAAGGTTTCAAAGCTAAAACCTTTTCTTCCAACCTTTGGCATTTCATCATCCACTTTGATAAATCTGCATTATATTCCTCAAGTGGAACCATAAGGGGATTGCGAACAGGCTGCTGCATTTGAGGAACAATATGAACCTGTACTTCTTTATCAGTCATGTCAATCCTGACAGAATCTGTTTGTGTTTCCTTTTCTTCTATTTCTGCCATAGGTAATTCAGTTTGAATTCCCATGTCCTGTGTGACTATGAGAGGTTCATATAGTTCTATATCTGCAGCAGGAATTGAGGAGATCAGAAGTTGTTCCTGTCCCTGTTCTCCTTCAATATCCATTATAAGTTCTTCCCTGATTGGTGATTCTACTGCCTGTGCAGCTGTTGCTAATTCCAACAAGATGTCAGCCATTTGAGTGTCATGTATACTTTCATCAGGTTGTGGCTCTAAAGATGCAATTTTTGCTTTTAAACCTGCCACTTCCTTTTGCAACATTGCAATCATTTGATCTTTTTCTGAAATAGAAGCTTCACACTTCTCTATCCATCCTGTTTGTGTTTTTACCACACTTCTTGTTGTCAATAGCTGCAGTTGGATATCTTCTTCTTCCTCTGCTTCTTCTTCTGTTTCTGATTTTTCTCCTGTCTCTGACTCTTCTTCTGCCTCTTCCTGAGAATCGGAATCTGAATAATCCACCAAGATCACTGCAGGGCTGGATTTAGGTTCTGTTGATTCTACAGGTTCTGGTGATTCTGCAGGTTCTGGCTCTGCTGCTACTGCCTCTTGACCTCCTTGGTCAAATGATGTTGTATCCTTTTGAAGTCTTGCAGACCTTCGTAAGGTTTGAACAGGAGATTTTATTTTTCTTGTTTTGGGCATTTTCTGAACAGCTTCTTCTGGTTCTGCATCATCAGAGCTATTGGACTGCAACACAGTTACGTCTGCTGAAAATGACACTTTTCTGCGTTTTTTAGCAGAGTCTATTTTAGCATGCTTTTCTCTTTGCCTTCTAGTTCTAGAAGAGGGAGGTCCCTGTGGAGAGGATGAACCTGCTTCTTGGACAGACTCTGTTTCAACCACTGGCTCAGACCTAGGGCTTTCAACTTGTTCTGCAGACTTAGGGCTTTCAACTTCTTCTGCTTCATCTGCAAATGCAGGGCTTCTAGTTTCGTCCCATGGAGCAAAGAATCTGTCAAAGCTCTGTAAATTACCCCTAAAGTGATGTTTACAAATTATTTTGATCAAACCATGATGCCTAGGGGTTCCTTTTCCTTCCTGATATTTCTTGGCCATAGTTTTTAAATCTTCATAAAAATACAGGGGAAAATTAACTTGGAATTCAGGGTTTGTGTGGCCATATCTCAAATAAATTAAAATCTTCATATGATGCCCTGATAAAACAGCGTACTGACCTTCACAAGTGATAAATCTAATCATCCATTCAGCTACTTCATCCCAAGGAGATTCCAGACTTTCCCTTTTAACTCCTTTACAAACATTTTTGCTCATGACATATTCAATCGGTTTATCGTTTTCTGCCCTAAACTGGTTGGCCAATTCACTTAAGGTATTTCTAGCTATTTTCCCAAGATTAATTCCTTGCAAAGGAAATTCAGTAATTTGGCTCAAAATATACGGAGTTACCTGGATTGTCATGCCATTGATGTTGATTCTGTTGTTTCTGAAGGTTCGTGCAAATTCTGCAGCCAACCCTTCGGAGTTCCCATCAAATTTCTGCAGAAACGGCATTAAACCAGCATCGGTGAAAATTTGCAGCAGCGTAGGATTTTCCAGTATGAAGGTGGCATTTTCTGGTTCACTCCTGTTCTTCCTGCCGCCCATTTTTCCTTGTTCTATTCGCAACTATGTTTCGAAAGCGCTGGAATGACAGTCTTAGCATGCATGCATTGGAATGACAGTTCTATCGTACATGCATTGGAATAATAGTTTGTGCGCCGGAACAGAGCATGTAAAACCGACTTGTTAATTCATTATTTTAAAAACCGGTGGAATATGCTGACAACGCGAAAAAAAATTAATGCCAATGCAGATTTCACGATTACGGTTTTCTGAGTTGGCATTCATGCATTTGATGTGAATTTTTCAAGGCAAACAAAATCTGTTTTCGGTGTGCTTTGAGGCGTGTGCCATGATTACGCGTATCGCGAAATTATGATATCTAAATATCATAAATTTCGAAAATCACGTGTTCCACAATCGTTTGCCACGTGTCCCTGCATGAATTTTTTAAGAAACGTCAACTTATTCCGATGCACTGCGCACATGTCGTTATTTTGTCGTTCCGGAGCATATCTGTCAATTCTCATTCCGGAGCACAACTTGTCATTACCCATTCCAGAGCACAACTATTACGGAGCTTTTGCTATTTCGAAGCAGTGGTTATTCGGAAGCAAACTTCATTATGAAGCATATGTCATTCCGGAGCATATGTCATTCCCCCCTTTTCATTGACTAATTTAGACATCCCCAATTTAAACCTTATGAATGCTTTAAATGCTAATCAAGTGAATCTATACATTATGTACTTTAACTATTTACAATATTTAAAATGTAAAGAAACACATACTTGTCTTGACTACCTTTCTACATTTCATACAATTGATTAGCTTTGCTGTTTGTCTGCTGACAAGTGCAGTAATGTAATCCTGAAAAACACAAACAAAATGGGTGATGGCAATGACAACAGTGGTGAATGACAATGGCGGAAAATGTATGGTGATGGAATGAATGGCGATGGAATGGATAGTGATGAAATGGATGGTGATGGAATGGGACTTAGTAAACATGCCAGATAACTGGTTTTCATGTAAACTAAATGTTTTTTTTTTTTTTTGACAAAAACTATACTACTGCTGCTTTAGTGGAAGAAGGGAATTCTTCCATTAAATGCACATCCAAGTGCTCTATTTGTTTTAAAAATTCATTTTTAGTTAGTGGCTTATGGTAAATCCGGAGACGATGTCCATTAACCACTAACTTCCTTCGTGAATCATCAATTGGTGAGAGACGAACTGCTCCATTCGAGAAAACCTCTTCAATCTGGTATGGTCCAAGCCACCTTGTTTGCAACTTCCCGGGAAAATCTTCATAACGGGAGTCAAACAGTAATGCCCAATCCCCTTGCTTGGAATTTTCGTTCTTGGATATGCTTATCATGCCAGATTTTACGTTGTGCTTGAATCATCTCGTTATGATGCAAAGCGTCTCTTCGTATTTCATCCAATGCATTGAGTTGCAGGATCCGGTCCTTTTGTGCATGTGACAAATCAATACCAACTTCCAAAGCGATTCGAAGAGTTAGTAATTCAAATTCAATGGGCAAAAGGGGTTTTTACCATAAACCAATTCAAAAGGGGTAAATCCCATAGTGGATTTCCAAGTAGTGTTATAAGCCCAAATTGCTTCAGGTAACCTTTCTACCCAATTCCTTCTATGAACTACTACATTTTTGGTCAATATTTTCTCTAATTCCCTATTTGTCACTTCAACTTGACCATTGGCATGTGGATGATAAGGAGAGGACTTCCTGTGCTTGATTTCATATAATTTTACAAAGGCTTCAACAACCTTTGAAATAAAGCGAGGTCCTTGATCGAAGTAATAGGCTGTGGGGCTCCAAATCGCAGAAAAATCCGTGAATACGAGAAAATCAGCTACTTTGTCTTCTCGGGCATGCTTAAAGGCACGGGCTTACGCCCATTTGGTTACATAATCAACACATACTAGGATGTGCACCTTCCCTTGGGAGGGTGGATCAATAGGTCCTACAAAATCTAACCCCCACCTCTCAAACGGTTCTACACCTAATTGAGGTTGTAAAGGCATTTCATTTTTGAAAGTAGGCTTACCCATTCTTTGACATGCATCACAATTTCTAATATACCTTTTTACATCTTTATGCAATGATGGCCAGTAGTAACCAGTACCCAAAATCTTTCGAATGGTATGTTTTATTGAATAATGCCCTCTCGAAGGTTCATCATGACGAGGCTCTCAAAATGTCATATATCTCATCCTTACGAACACACTGCGTAAAACATGATCAGGACTGCATTTAAACAATATTCCTTTTATCCATTCAAAAGAAGAGCTTTGCTTGATTAACTATTTTTTTGTTTTGAGGTAAAATGAAGTGGAATCTTCCATGTAGCTAAATAATTAGCTATATCCGCAAACCATGGAGTTTGAGCGAGAGACGACAAACAATTTTTCATCGGGGAATGCGTCTTCAACTAGTTCTTCGGTTTACGCATTTGGCAATCTTGACAAGAAATCTGCCACTACATTAGCCTTTCCTGGTCTATTTACTATAGTAATATCAAATTCCTGCAGTAAAATCAACCAGCGAATAATTCGTGCACTAACCAAAGGCTTATTCATCAAATATTTGATAGCAGCATGATCTGTATGGATGAATACAGGGTATCCTGTGATATAGTGTCGAAACTTGTTAATGGCATATACTATAGCTAAGAATTCCTTTTCAGTTGTAGTGTAATTCTTTTCAGCTCTTGTCAAGTTTTTGCTAATATAATAAATGGCATAGTGTTGTCCATTTTCAATCTACCCTAGTGCGGCTCCAATAGCAGTATTGGAGGCATCAGCCTGAATATGAAAGGGCAGCCCCCAGTTAGGTCCTCTTAGTCTTGGCGGATTGGTTAGCTTTTCTTTCAAAGCTTCAAAGGACTTGTGGCAATCATCAGACCATACAAATTCAGAATCTTTCATTAATAATGCAAACATTGGATTAGCAATGGTACTGAAATCGATAATGAATCTGCGATAAAAGCCAATATGTCCTAAGAAACTACGGACATCAGTTTGAGATTTCGGAGGAGGAAGACTCTTGATGACCTCTACTTTCTTAGGATCAACCTTAATACCGTGAGCGAGAGATATGATGTCCTAAAAAAATTCCTTCCTCCATCATCAAGAAACATTTTTCAGGATTAAGAGATAAATGATATGCTTCACAGCGTATTAGAACCTTTTCAAGTTGCTTTAATGTATACTCAAATGTGTCACCAAACACTGTGAAATCATCCATGTAAATCTCTACACTCTCATTGGTTAAATCAGAAAAGATGGCCAAGACAGCTCGTTGAAATGTTGTTGGTGCATTACATAATCCAAAGGGTAATACTCTATAAGCAAATGTCCCCCAAGGACATGTGAAAGTTGTTTTTTCCTGGTCTTATGGTGCCACTTGGATCTGGTTATACCCACTAAAACCATCCAGAAAACAGAAATATTTCTTACCAGCAAGAGTGTCCAGCACTTGGTCTATAAAGGGTAATGGAAAGTGGTCCTTGTGTGTGACTTTGTTTAATTCCCTGTAATCCACACACACTCGCATCTTTCCATTCTTCTTAGGCACAATAACTAATGGAGAAACCCATTGGTATACGAAATTGGATAAATGAATCCTACTTCCAACAATTTTTCAATTTCTTCTTTAACAATGTCTTTTAAAGCGGGATTCGGACGTCTCTGCGGTTGTCTAAGCTGGTTTGACATCCTCAGTGTATATCCTATGTGTGCATACATCAGGGTGGATTCCAACCATATCCGTATAATTCCAAGCAAAAGCTTGAACATGTTTACGCAAAACGGCAAATAGTTTGGCTTCTTGATCGTCGAGTCAACCAGCTGTTAACATTTACAAGTTTTCCTGGTTGAATTTCAATTTGCTTGACTCCGGGATAAACAGAGTTAACATGTTCATATTTGCTGATCAAAGCATTTAAAGGACAATGATGTGGTTGGAGATCATGAAATACTCTTGATTACGAGTTAAATGCAATACACGATGGAAGCATTGGCATAGGACAGGTGAAAGAAGTCAAAAGATGATGATGCCACCCATGTGGCAATGTAAAGGAACTTTCATGAAGTGGAATAGATGGTAAATGTTCAGCAACTTGTTCATCATCTTTCCATAATAGGCGATTGACCAGAACTTGATCATCCACGAGGCCTTCTTCATGCAATGTATTCACCAAAACTGTTTCATGTTCAAAAATTTCTCTCTCTGGTGAATTCAATTCTTCAATGTGTTCTTGTACTACAATGGTGGCAAGGGTAACAAGAGGCTCCTGTTCTTCATCGGACTCGGGATACCATAAGCTGTCCAGAAAATTTAGATGATGGTTTAGCGAGGTGGATACAAAGAAATTTTCTTAAGATCTACTCCATTTGAAATAGTCATTTCTCCTGATCTACAGTCTATGAAAGCGGCTGCAGTAGCAAGCCAGGGTCGTCCCAGGATGATAGGATAGCCATTAGTTGTACTCCTAGGTTGTAATACTAGGAAATCTACAGGGTATTCCCAAGAAGATACTTCAATGGGAACATCCTCCAAAAGTCCTTACGGTTTGGCAAGCTGACCTATCTGCCATTTCCAAAGCGTAGGTTGTAGGACTCAAATCGGTGAGCTGCAATTTCTGCATAATATCTTTGGTCATGACATTAATTGCGGCTCCTAAATCAATAAGTACATTGGGAATTTGAACCAATCCTACGGTAATGGTGATTCTTGGACTTCTGGATCACCATATTTGGGAGGTACTAATTTCCCGAGAGAGAAGATCGGCCAACTTTCCATCCACTTGTACGGTTTGTGGAAAGGCTTTCTTCTTCTTGCCGGGTTTCCTTATGCATAAATCCTGAATGGTTTTCTTAATCAATGGTACATCCTTGATTGCACATACGAGAGGAAGTGAGATTGACATTTTCTTTAATTACTGTGATTAACTACGATTCGGGGGTAGTGATGGGATGATCAAACCTTTCGGGAAATGGTAAATACGATGTGACACGTTCGGATTTTCTTTGTAAGTTTTCTGCATTCCTTTGCTACGATTGTATTTTTCTGGACTTGAAATTTCTGGAATTTCTTCAAGCGTAGGTGGAGCGAGGGTCGGGTAAGACCTTCCACTGAGCGTAATTGGATGTTACCACGAGTCAAGTACATGAGCTGCAGCGGTATCTTCGGACTCGGCCTCATAAACAGGGGCTGCTTGTCGACATTATTGGGGTTAGTCACGAGTTGAAATTTGGGAGTGGAGGTTGTCTTCTTGGTTGTGCTTGTTGATGTTGTGTTCTTCCCTAAAAATTTGGATTAGGAGGTGGCAGCAAATTTTGAGTTTGGCCTTGATACCTTTGCTTGTCCTTGATGGGACTGATATTCTTGGCTTTGATAAGGGTGATATTGTTGTGGTGGAAATGGTTGTCCTTGATATTGCTGTCCCCATCTTTGTCCTTGTTGTGTCCATTGTGGAGGCATGGTATGCCAAGGTGGGTTCATCCATCCAGATTGTGACCAATCTGAAGGAGCTGTCCAAGGTTGGTTCCAAGGTTGTGCGAGAAGCTTACGCTGTCCCCATGGCATATTCATATTCCAAGGAGATTGTCCCCAGTTTGGAAATCTAGGAGCATTGGGATATTGTGCATAACCACCACCAGGTCTTTGCCCAATAGCATTGAGTTCTTATGCTTGGGTGCCCAAAACAGATTTTAGATGAGGCAACAAAGGGCATTTATCTGTTGAATGTTCCTTGGAACAAATTCCACAAATAGAAGTTTTGTTTAGGGGGCAATCCTGCAAGGCATGCTTACTCCTACACCTTGGGCAATAAATTGCTAAAGGTGGTGTAGAATTATTTCTTGTGTTTTTCTCACCTAATGCAGTATTAAGTTGAACAAGGATATCGGTTTTTAAATTGGCCATTTCCTCCATCAACTCTTTCATACCATTATTGCCAAGATTCTTTTTCTTTCTTCGGTGATGTGTACGGGAATAATTTTTGCATAACTCCACAATCTCATCAAGGTCAAGTTGATCTATGTCTCCTTTTCCCATTAAATCTAACACTTCCCTAGATTCATCCTGTAATCCTCTTAAGAGAATAGGCTTTAAGAAATCAGGCTCTACAACACCACACCTCTTTTGGACAAAGGCAAAGCGATCAAGATAATCTTCTAAACTCTCATCCTCTTCTTGCTTGATCCTAAACAACTCATCTTTCCTGTTTCTTACTCTACAATAATCCTGATATTTATTTAAGAATGCAGTCTCCATCTCATCCCAGGTAGTAATTGAGTTAGGTTCAAGATTGCTCATGAACCATCGGAGAGCAGCGTCCTTAAGTGTAGAAGGAAACAACTTCAATTTCTGATTATCATTTATGTAGTCATAAGTCTGACATAACACTTTGAATTCAAACAGAAATTGATCAGGATCTTCTGCAACAGTTCCCCTAAAGATTGGCAATATAGATGGGGAGATTGTTTTCATGGGGGCATCTAGAAGTGGATCCAACCGAATAGGATATTCAAAAGTTTTAGGAGCATCATCAGGATCAACATATCCTCCTACTGCTGCTGCTGCAGCCATAGTTGTCTTCTTTCTAAAGGATGTTGGAAATAGTTTAGTCAGGAGGGAGTGTTTAGCAGCTAGTGCTTCAAAAAGCTCCTTTTCTAATTTTGCCAACAATTCTTCTGATGAAGAAGGTATGTATGGCTTTTCCTCAGTGATGTCAAATGAAGGCAATTCTTCATCAGACCGAGTAGGTCTCTTTGGTGGCTCAGAGCCACTCCGGATAAACCTCCCTCTGTCGTCTCTCAGCCTATGCATTCATGCACATTTACTAAACAGACTGTAGAATTTGCAAGAACTATTTTATGTATCCAGCCTACAGTTCTTGACCTACTTAGATTTGACTAACAACACCATGATCCCCGACAACGGTGCCAAAAATGATGAGTGTCGTTTAATTCATCATTTGATCATTATTTATCAATCCGGGCAGGTGTCCTAAGAGTGCATTTACGATAGTCAATTCGAGCAGGTGTAAGACACTCCATTCAGAAAATGGCTTTATTGGTAGAACAGTTAGTGTTTCTTGGGGGTTCTTCTGTCACTCTAAACCCTATAACTTGAAAGGAAACTAAATTATGCTTGCTGAAATAAAACTGCAGAAATGAAATGACAGTGAAAGAAACCTATTTACTCTTGTTTGAATACGAAAATGCACTCAAAAGCTGAAGTAAAATTGCTGAAATGAAAGTTGCTGAAATTAGAATTGCGAGAAAATAAACTTAACTATCTTGCAAAATAAAAGAACGGATCTAGAAATAAACTCAGAAATGAAAATGTAACTACAAATTCTAAAGCTGGAAATAAGTTCAGCAAAATAAGAAAATGCAGAAAAAATGACAGGTTTCCTGCTATTCTGCTGCAGACAGAATTAAACAAGAAAACCTGATATGAACCTTCTTATGCTCCTGGGAGTGGCCCTTGCTCCCTGGTTCAGAAGAAGGTGAAGAAGTAACTCTGGTGTTCTACCTAATAACTCCTTCAATCATAAAATAAAATTGATAAAAACTGCACTTTTTATTGATTTAAAAACATGCAGAAAAATTCTGCATATTATTGCTACAGAAATCTGATTTCACAATATTCAGAATTACACTAATTGCAATCCTAATTCTTCCTACATAGCTCAACCCAGATGGGAGCCAGTTATTTATATTAAAAATAGCTAAATCAGATGTGGAATGATTCAAATTCAGGCATTTTAGGAATCCTGTTAAAACTGCATTCCTAAAATGCAGAATATGGTTACATATGAAATCTATTCATTGCACACTTGCTAGAGGTCTTCTGCGTTGAAAAAGATGCATAACAGATTTACATAGCTATCCCTATCATTCGCCTGCAATTTGCTGTCTTTCCTGAGCTGTTTTGGTCAAAACTGTGCATTTCTGTTATTCGGAGCGATCCTGTTATTCGGAGCGAGAATCCTGTTTTTTCAGAGCAGCGCCGGAATGACTGTTTTCAACATTGTTTGCGGTTCTTTGGCCGAGCATTGGGTGGACCAGACTTATAAGTCTTTCAATAACCTGGTCACACGCTTTCCTAAGTTGAATTTGACCAAATCCCAAGCCTTGCAAATCTGGCTGGAATTTGTCCAAGTCAAAACAGTCAAAAACAGTTTTGCACAGCTTGCAGTTTTGACCTATTTTTAGTGCTATTTTCTGCATTTGACAACTTTAGAGTGCATGATATGAATGATATATATTCCACACGTGATTGCACTTAAAACATTTCACAATAAATCATTATTTATCAACAAAACTTATGCAGAAAATACAGAAAATTAGTAAAAACAGAATATTATGCTTCTAAACAGTCAAATATGTAAATAGTAGTAAATATTGCATTTCATCAGCAAAATTAACATTAAAACATATCAAAAAGGTCTACTAAGGATGTCCAAAATAATAAAAAATGAGGCAATATTTGGCCTCATCAATTGACACCCCCACGGGGTATTAATTGGCAAAATCAATTAAAAGTCAATTATCAAATTTTAATTTAATGTTGACTTCACTTAAGCCCCTTTTTAGGGAAAAATTGGATTAATTAACTCTTAATTCATAATTAGTGTTAATCAAATCCTCCCACATGTGCCAATTTAGGATTTCCTAGGGTTTTCTTTTAATCTTCCCCTAAATATGCTTAAGGCCTAACTAGGATTAGCACTAATCCTTCCTCACACATGTGTGAGGATAGGATATTTCCTACTTAGAATGAGATGTTGCAACATAGCATCTATTAACCTAACCCTAGTCAGAATCAAACCTAGGTTTAGTCTATCTAACCCCCCTTGCACCTTGCATTTGCCTATAAATAATGGGTCCTAAACCGCTAATTAGCTCTAATTCCCAAATTCAACAAAGTACTATTACTCTGCATAAATGGAAAGCCAATAGGACACAGTCCATTTTCGAAGCACACAGGTGGATTCTGATAGCACACAAATGCACCCTAGCTGCCTTAGGATCGACCCATTGGAGAGATTTCACCAGAAGAGCATCACAGCTCAATTCGCAGCCTGCCCTGCGAATCCAGTCCCAATTAGTGACCTGGGTCATGAATTGCATTTGCAGACCCCAAATCACTCCAAATTTGGGAGGTAAGCTCTATTTCAGTATGTTATTATATTATGTATATTTCCTTTTTGTTTTTGTTATAGTTTTTGATATGAAACTAAATGGTGCGAGAAGCAGGATCGTTTTTATATTGAATCGCTTTTTGATTGTAAGGTAGAAAACCCACAATAGACTTAATTTATATATTTGTTCGATGATGCCTTATTATCATATTTGGATTGCATTTAAATACCTAGTCTAATAGTTTTCAGAGTGAAGGGTTGTGACCCTAGAATATAATTAATAAATAATATAAGGATTAGGACATGTTAGGAGGGTCCTAACATGCCACCCTCCTTAAAGGAGCTTTGTCCTCAAAGCTGGAAATTTGGAAATTGTTACTGGATATCTTGAAAATTTTCCCACGTTGCGTCTTCTAAAGGTAGACCTTTCCAATGGATTAAAACTTCTGTGATATCGCGAGTATGAAGGTGACACGAGCGGCAATCCAAGATAGCTTCTGGATCAAGTAGAAGTACTCCATTATCGAAGAATTCAGGGAGAGTGGTTTGTGTCGTGATATGGGCTCCAACTGCGAGATTAAGGCAAGATACATGAAATACGGGGTGAAGTTTGGAAGAGGGAGGAAGCTCTAGTTTGTAAGAAATAGTCCCAATACATTGGAGAACTTTATACAGCCCATAAAATTTGGGTGCTAACTTTTGAGAACCTTTTTGTTTAAGAGAGGACTGACGGTAAGGTTGGAGACATAAGAAAACCATATCACCCTTGTGGAAACTATGTTCGATTCTATGTTGATCGACCTGCTACTTCATGCGATGCTAGGTGGTGTGTAGGTTCTCTTTTAGGATCCATAGTATGTCATCTCTATTAGCAAGTTTCATTTCCACCGCATGGACTTTTGTAGTCCCTGGAATATAGGAAGTGAGGGATGGTGGTTTTTGACCATATAGTGCTTCATAAGGAGTCATTTTGATGGACGTATGGTATGAAGTGTTATACCACCATTCCACTAGTGAAATCCACTTTACCCAATGGAGTGGTTGAGTAGAAACAAAACATAGAAGGTATGTTTCCAAGCATTTATTTACAACTTCTGTTTGGCCATCGGTTTGAGGATGGTAAGCGGAGCTCATACGAAGTTGAGTACCTTGTAATTTGAATAATTCCTTCCAAAAGGTGCTAGTGAAAATTGGGTCACGGTCACTAACAATTATGAAGGGCATACCATGTAATTTAAAGATGTTATCTAGGAAGTGGTGGGCTATAGTGCTAGCGGTATAAGGATGAGCCACGAAACAAAAATGGGCATATTTAGATAAACGATCAACGACTACGAAAATGGTTGTTTTTCCTCCTTATTTTGGTAATCCTTCAATAAAGTCCATAGAAATATCTGCCCATGTTTTGGTGGGTATAGGAAGAGGTTGAAGTAATCCTGGAATAGCGAGGGTCTCCCCCTTTTGTCTTTGGCAAACTTCACATTCTTTTACAAAGTTTTTGATGTAATTTTTCATTCCTACCCAATAGGAGGTAGTGGATATTTTATAGGTTTTTAAGAACCCTGAGTGGCCTACAGTGGGTGAGGTATGTAACTCATGAAGAATTTTTTCATGATAAGTTGAATTGGGGGTGAGGACCATCCTCCCTTTGTATCTTAATATATTTTCCTTCCAAGTGTATGGAGTTTTGCTACTAGGATTATGTTGAAGTTGTTGAATTAAGGCGTGGATAGTAGGATCATTTATCCATTCTTCATGCACCTCATCTACCCATTTAGGAATAAGGGAGGAAAGAGCATGGACTTGAGGCATATCTTCAAATTTTCTAGAAAGTGCATCGGCTGCCATGTTGTCCTTTCCCTTTTTATATGTAATTTCATAATCATAGCCAAGAAGTTTAGTAACCCATTTTTGTTGTTCGGGGTATTAGTCCTTTGTTCCAAAAAATACTTCAAGCTATGATGGTCAGTGCGTATAATGAAATGTTGGCCAATAAGGTAAGGTCTCCAATGTTGAATAGCATGGAAAATCACCAACAACTCTTTTTCATACGTAGAGTGAGCTAAATTCTTAGGAGAAAATGCTTTGCTTATAAAAGCTAGATGCCTTTCATCTTGCACGAGTACAGCTCCCATTCCTATTCCTGAAGCGTCACTTTCAATGATGAACGGTTTAGAAAATTTGGGCATGGCTAGAACAGGGGTGCTACACATTGCAGTTTTCAAGGTGATAAAGGCCTCATCCACTTTAGACGACCATTTGAAAGCATTTTTCTTAAGTAATGTTGTTAGAGAAGCAGCGATTTTACCATAATTTTGGACAAATTTTCTATAATATCTCGTTAGTCCAAGAAACCCACGTAGAGCTTTTAAGGTTTTTGGAATAGGCCAATTTTTCACCTCCTCGATTTTGGAAGGATCTACCATAACTCTTTCCTTTGAGACAATATGCCCTAAGTATTCAATTTCTTGTTTTCCAAAGGAACACTTTGATATTTTTGCATAAAGTTGATTTTCCTCCAATATTTGGAACGCTTGTCTAACATGGTCCAAATGTTCTTCCCATGTTTTGCTATAAATCAAAATGTCATCAAAGAAAACTAATATAAATTTACGAAGAAAAGGGTGAAATACTTTATTCATTAGACTTTGAAAGGTAGAAGGAGCATTGGTCAGGCCAAATGGAATCACCAAGAATTTGTAGTGCCCTTCGTGAGTGCGAAAGTCCATCTTAGGAATATCCTTTTCATTGACTCGTATTTAGTGGTAGCCTGACCGTAAGTCTAACTTGGAAAAATAAGCTACCCTGTGGAGTTCATCTAATAGCTTGTCTATGACCGGAATAGGAAATTTATCTTTGATGGTCATTTTATCAAGCGCTCGAAAATCGACACATAAACGCCACGAGCCATCCTTTTTTCTAACTAAAATAATTGGAGAGGAGTAAGGGCTTTTGCTAGGTCTAATGACTCCCGCCTTAAGAAGCTCTTGTACTAATTTCTCTATTTCGGTCTTTTGGAGGTATGGATAACGATAAGGTCTAATATTAGGAGGGTGATGCCTTGGAAATAGTGGAATAGTGTGATCGTGACTTTGTTGTGGAGGTAGTCCTTTTGGTTCATTGAATACCGCCTTATGGTGGTCTAAAATATTTTGTAACTCTGGTGTCTCATCTTCTTTGTGACTAGGTTGAATTGAAAATAATTGGGCAACCATTCCTTTGTTTCCTCTTCGGATAATTTTCTCCATTCTATGCGAGTCGACGATTTGGGAAGGTCCTGATTTCGAGCTTTGGATAATATAGGTTTGGTTCTTTGTTGTGAATTTCATCCATAGTTCATCAAATTCCCATTGGACTACGCCCAAGGTTCATAACCATTGTACGCCTAGTACAATGTCGCACCCACCTAGGGGTAGGACGTACATGTCGCCTTTCATGTTATAAACCCCCATAGTTAGTTTTATATTTCTGCATTTTCCTTTGCATGCAATTTTTCTGTCATTTCCAATCATCACTTCGAAGTTATTTTAAGGGTATATAAAACAATTTGCTTGTTTAGCCACCTTTGGATCGATAAAATTGTGTGTGCTACCAGAATCTAGGAGCACGGTAAGGTTTTATTTCTTAAAATACCCTTTAACTCGCATTGTTTGAGGGGCAGAAAATTCGGCAAGGGCGTTGAAGGAAACCTTTGGTGCATTTTCTTCGTCACTTTCAAGTGTGTTGGATAATACCTCTACTTCGAGTTCAGGTTCCTCTTCAGTAGAATTCCCTTCCTCTGTGGCATCTAGAATATATAATTTCTGTGAGGCACATTTATGATTTCTATCAAATTTCTCATCGTAATGGTAGCAAAGACCCTTAGCTTGTATTTCCTTCATTTCCTCAAAACTCAGATGCTTAATTGGTAGAGCGGGGTTAATTTTGGGGGATGTGTAGGAGTTTTGGGTTTGTCCATTTTGCATTGGTTTGGGGTTGGTATAAGTGTTTGATGGTTTCCCCCAAGTTGGTTTTATGAACCGATTTCGTGCCTTGATTTTATCCTCCGCTAATTTCGCCAAGCCAATGGTCTCTAACATGTTTGTAGGGTTATACATTTGCACCTCTATTCGAATTTCTTCTTTTAATCCACTGACAAAACATTCTTGAAAGAAGGCAGCGTCTAATCCGGATGTTCGATTAGCTAGCCTTTCAAATTTTGCTTGGTATTCGCTTATCGAAGTGGTTTGGCATAATTTAGTGAGGGCCCCTGTAAAGCTTTGAAACTTGCTAGGGCCAAATCGCACTAATAGATTTTGTGTAAATTTTGACCACATCGGAGTGCCGTTAGTTTTCTCAAACCATTGGTACCATTGGTACCAAGTGGAAGGAGGCGATATGCACTTTTTGCATTTTTGAAATTTGATTTAGTGAGAAATATTGCTCTTCTCGGTAGATCCAGTTTGTAGGGTCTCCTCCTTCAAATTTTGGGAAGTCTAATTTGGTCGTTCGTGGTAGAATGGAATTTTGTAGACCTCCTAACATTGCTCGGTTTGATGACCTGTGGTTGGGTGAATTTGCATGTGTTGTCGCTTGATTTTGACTGATGGCATCAAGTTTAACATCCATTGCAAATATTTTCTCGAAGAGTTCTCTTGTGGTATGGGTATTCTCCTCTCTTTCCTGTTGAACTTCTTCAGCGAGCCTTTCGTGTTTCTCATGAATGGAATCTAGTGATCGTCATCCTTCAGCCATTGCGGCTGGTGTAGGTAACGATCAATATGACTTGGTATAGGTGAGCAAAAAAAATAAAAAATAAAAAAATAAAAAAATAATTTTAATTTTTTTCCTTTGTGTTTCAGACGTCGAAAACCTTGATGTTGCGTTGAAGATTTTAGCTTTTTCAAAATAGCCACTGGTCACCACGCGAAGGTCGAGCAATTTGGGTGTAATATAACTTAATTCGTACCTTAGGAGAAGGTTTAATTTTCTATGAGGATTTTGACACGGATCCGTGAAGCGTGAATGTTGTTTGCGTCCTCACGAATGTGGACTAGCTGAAATGTGCAGTGGGAAAAAAATTTTAATGGTGAATTTGCTCCTTGATCTAGCTCTGATACAGATGGTATGAAACTAAATGGTGCGGGAAGCAAGATCATTTTTATATTGAATCGCTTTTTGATTGTAAGGTAGAAAACCCACAATAGACTTAATTTATATATTTGTTCGATGATGCCTTATTATCATATTTGGATTGCATTTAAATACCTAGTATAATAGTTGTAAGAGTGAAGGGTTGTGACCCTAGAATATAATTAATAAATAATATAAGGATTAGGACATTTTAGGAGGGTCCTAACAGTTTTACAGTCATTTTTGTCTTTCTAAACATGGGGTGTGACTAAGGCAAGCCCACCATCACACTAACACCCTTTGGCAGGTCTTTCATAGGTTATTTGACAGATCCAAGGAAGAGGAACATCATACAAACAACCCTATGGTGGCCTGCATACATCAAAGCCCACCTACACTAAGGGATGCTAGAAGAAAGCATCATATTTATTGTAACCTTGTTAGGAATAGAGATGGATAAATGGCATCAAGACCCTCTTGTAACACATGCTCATTAATATCAATGGAATACAATTTCTCTGTTTAATGCATTATTTATGTTTATGTATTAAATTATCAAATGTCGTTTTCTACCCATTTTAGTTTTTATTGTATCTCCTTGAAAATTATTTATCAACTTTCATTCCAAACTTAGACTTGGGCTTTTTGATTTCAATCCTCATTCTCCACCAATATTATTTTTTCTACATTCCATGGTCCTTTTTCCCGCTCTTCTTCTTCTTCTGTAATTTCTTCCTCAGGCTGAGGATCCTTTTTCTTTACAGAATTAGCCTTAGGTGGAGGACCTTTTTTCTTTGTAGACTTAGCCTTAGGTAGAGGCTCCTTATTTTTTGTAGATTCAAATTCAATATTTTCAATTGTAGCTTCTGTAATCTGATGACTTGACTTATGGTCAGGGTCGAAATCAATAATCTCCTCATAAAAATCCAAACAGAGGGGTAACTAAGCCATATTTGAGACATTCCACTCTAAAAGAGTAGTCTCCTCATTTTTTTTGCCCTGTTCAAAGTGATCCCTAGACCTATTTTCAAACTTATAGACCTTATCTCCATTTAGAGTTTTATTTCTTGCAGTGAAAATGTCATCAGGGTCATAAATCCATATTTTGGGGATATAAAATAGACCTAACCTATCAAGGTATTGGCCTATTTGCTAGCTATATCTCTTCTTGGTGATGGTGATGTCATATAAAGTGTGGTGGGTAAGTAAATACTTCCTCTTCCTTCCAGAGCCATAGTTCACATCAATGTATTCTACTTGCCTCAGATATTCTAGGGCAAAAAGCCTCTCTATGACGAAATGGGGCAGGAGGAAGAGTTTACCCATAAAACCATACAATCTTATCATAGTGCCCTCGGTCAACAAATACCAGTCTCCTTCTTCTACATCCTTAGTCCTTAGATTCTCCTTGGCCAAGGGTGGAAATCTAGGGCATTTACCATACATTATTTTGAGAACAGATTCAAGAAATTCCAAATTGAATCTAAAGGAAGATTCACTGCTCCTTAAGTGACTTATCCAATAATACACCGACAAGGGTTTCCCATCATTGGTGTTATCCTTTACTGGAATCCACTGCATTCTATCTCTAACAGTAGCATAGAACATCTATACCAGGCTTAAGCAATGCCTAAAACTAGGAGCATCAATACCCCTTTTCATGCTTACCAACTGCTCATGTATCCTTTGAGCGAGAAAATCTGGCCAGTAAAAATAAATCACTCTTGTCCCTTTCTTTCCCACATATTTTTCATACATTCTCTCATTAGAAATACAGTATGTGGCAACAATTTTCTAGCCATGGACCATAATTTTAGAGTCTAAACCCTCCATGCAAGCTAATATAGAAAATAATTTGGGATTTACAAACTCATCTATGTGAATAGGGACTTCGGGTATTTCGTCTTCATTCCTAATCCTTCTGAAATTAAGATGCAACCACTTTTCTAAAGCCTCCCTCTTTTCTTTTGAAGCTACCATTGCGGTATAAGCCCTATCTAGCTCTATTATGTTAAAAGGTCTGGGCTTTGAGGGTGGTCCTACTCCTAAATAATTCATAACAAAGCTCTTTTGTAATGGAGAATAGGGGGGCACCCTTAGGGTTCCTAATTATCCTATTTTTAGAATCATAGAATTGAATCATAGCAAATACTAGTTCGGGGTAATGATGTATAGAATCACAGATATAGGTGAACAAGAAATATTTTATAGCTATAGTACCTTGTCGATGTATTGGCTTTCCTTTGAAGTACAGAAATTCAAAACCTATCCTCAAACGGGTTCTCCTTACTCTTGTCATAATTGTATCTATGACTCATCTGGTCTGAAGCACATGGTTCTGCAACTTTACTCCTTTATTTTGTGCCTCTATGAGTATCCTTTTAGGCACCATTAGACAGTAGTACTACTTTGTTCACTGTAACTAGCAGTAAAATTTTCAAAATATTGCTTCACCTTCTAACTGCTTCGTGGTCACGAATAGTTGCCAAATGAGGCTTATGTAAATTTTCCTTGCTTTTATCTTCTAGAACATGCATATATTCTACCATTAATGCAACTAGTGCGTGACCTCTCCATTGGCATACTTTTCAATTTCTAATATTTTCTTCGATGGCTCAATGGTGTCATCCTCTCTTTTCATTGGTTGAAATTTCAAATTGTGCTGCTAGCTCATTGCACCCCTTTAGCTACTCTTTGATTATGGCATGAGTTCATTAGAATTGAATGCAAGAGCATTCTCTAGCCTCCATGTGTCGCGGTCGAAGTTGCTTCTTGGTTTTGCTTTGATTTTGAAACTTGTGGGCTAAGAGCTTTTTTGAATCTTCTGACACTTAGAAATTCCATGCATGAAATTTTGTCTTGATTCCGCTCCGGCTATCTTAGCTTTGGAAGGTTCTCAGATTGAGAATGTATTTGTTCTTATTTCATGTGGGATAGAAACCTGTGCACTATTCTATAGAAATACAATGCATTTTGATACGAATTTGAGAGCGGAACACCATTTCAAAAAATTTTACATAGCACTTGGTGTGGAATGGAACATTACTGTGCACTTGGCCCATACTTAGTCATTTTGCATTTTTTTCTTTATTCAAAATTTTTTCAAAGAAAACCAATTACAAAGTGCATAAAGGAGGGAAAATAGTTATACAATTTATATACATATGTTACAGTGAGCTTGTTCCTTACACATAGTAGAGCTTGAGATGAAAACCATTCACCGAAATGTGTTGTATGTTTCCCTCCGGGTCTTCCAGATGAAAAACATTGGATTTTTTAGCTTCCATGATTTTGAAAGGACCATCCCAAAAAGAATCAAACTTTTTATGCTTACCTTGCTTTGATTTATCAACATTCCATCTGAGAACTAAGTCTCCAAATTGGAATTTTTTGAATCTAGTTTTCTTATCAAACCATGCTTTAATTTCTGATGAATGCTTTTGAAAACTGTCATAGGCCTAAACTTTGCTTTCCTCCCGTTGCAGCAAGTGAGTCAACCTGGTCTTTATCGGATTTTCTTCTAGATATTCTTCTATACTGATAATTTTAAGTGTTGGGATTTCCAAATGGATTGGTAACACTACCTATTTTCCATACACAAGTTCATAAGGAGAAGTCTTAATGGACTTTTTAATAGTAATCCTATCTGCCCATAGAGCTTGGTCTAGTAATAGATGCCAACTTGTGTTTCATTCAAGTGATTTTCTCAAAATCCTTAACAGGTTCTTATTGGTAGATTATTCAAGTCCATTACCCTGTGGATAATAATTGGAAGTATTTTTAAGAGTAATGACATACTTACTGGAAAAATCAATATACTTGGCTCCTATGAAATTTGGGCCATTGTCACTCACCAAAGCTTTCGGAACTCCAAACCTCGAAATCAAAATTTCCAAAAAATTGATCACAACATTCTTGATCTGAATTCTTAGTAGGAATAGCTTCTACCCATATGTTAAGGTAATATGCGATAGTTAAGATAAACTTATGCTCTGCTAAAGAATTAGGGTTGATAACCCCTATGAAATCTAGTCCCCATTTTTGAAAAGGCTCTTCAACTTGAATGGTCTTGAGGGGGATGAAGCATTCCTTGTTCTTCCTACATATCTCTGATATTTGTCACGTGCTCGGGTGATTTTAAAAGCATCACTGAATACAGTGGGCCAATAATAGCCTACTCTTATAATTTTTAAAGTTGTAACCCTACCTGAACTATGTCCACCAGTTGGTCCTCCATGGAATTCTTCCATGACTCTTTTTTGCTAACCATCCTTTAAAAATTTTAGAAGAACTCCATCCAATTTACTTTTGTATAAGCCCTCTGGTAGTAATACATTCAATTTGGGAGTGCATACTCAATTTTGGAAATACTTGATCATCTAGTTGATCAAATCAGAGTCTACAAGTTTGTACTATTTCCACCTAGTTTTCTTCTATTGCCTGACAAGCTGTTACGTCCGCCAATGCTGCAGCTTCTGTTAACCCTTGGCACAAGGATCTACCTCTTACCAGCTTGGTGGGATGTATTTCCATATCATATTCTTATATTTTGGTAATCCAACCAGCTCTTTTGTCTCCTAGATCACCCTGAAGGATAAAACTTATTACATCCGGGTGGACTACATATACCAGGGTCTTGCTTTGTACTAAATAATATCTAAATTTTTTTAGTGACTTCATCACATCAAATACTTTCCTTTCAATAAAGTTGTATTTGACCTGATAATCATCGAGTGTTTGGCTCCAAAATAACATAGTATGTTCCTCCCCTTGATCATATTTCTGAGTAAGTACTGAGGCATATCTTTGCTCAGATCCATATGCATAAAGAATAAAATCTTGACTTAAATCTAGATTTACTAGAACTGGGGATGCTAAAATGGATTGCTTGATAACCTCAAAAGCTTGTTTCCTAATTTTAGTCCACTTGAATTTAGCCTTTTTCTTGTGCAAAATTAGAGATTTCCTGGAAAAATTGATTTGGCGTAGGAAATACTGCAAGGTCTTCTGATTAGTGGGCAAAGGAAGAGCTAGAATTGACCTGATTATTTCTAGATCTATAACCATACCTTCTTTTGAGACCACATGACCTAGCAGTTTTTCCTCATGGACCAAAAATAATGACTTCTTAGGATTGAGTGAAATACCAAACTCTGCACTTTTGAAAAACTTGTTCTAAATGAAATAGATGATCCTTTTTATCATGGGAAAACATAGTCATGTCATCTAGGTAGAATATAATAACTTTTTTTATCAGTGTCCCAAAAGCATAATCCATGGCTCTCTGAAATGTAGCTCCTGCATTGGATATTCCAAAAGGTATTCTCTGGTAGGTAAATGTACCCCATTTTATGGTGAATGTTGTTTTGTACTGGTCTTCATCTTTCACCAAATTTGGTTGTCTCCATAGTAACCATACAAAAGTGATAACCTATCTAATTTTGCTACTACTTGTAAGATCTGATCAATCTGAGGGAGGGGGTAGTGATCTTTAAGTGATGCTTGGTTCATATTTCTAAAGTCTACACATAAGCGTATATCCCCATTCTTATTTCTAATGGGTACCAAATTGGCTACCCAAGTGGAATGTTTTATTGGGTATATTATCTTAGCCTTCAACAAATTTAAGAGCTCTTATCTCATAATGGACTCTATCCTTGGATTGACAAGCCTCTACTTCTACCGAAATGGTTTTACATCAGGCTCTAATTCAATAGTATGTTGGATAACCTTTTTTTCATACACCTTGAGGTCCTCATATGACCAAGCCACAATATTAGGGTACCTTAAGCATAGAGCTTTAATATATTTTGCTTCCTTAGGTGAACATTGGACCTCAAAATTGAGCTTCTTTTCCATTCCAACCTCAACTTATTTATAAATATTTTCACTGACCTTCATGGCTCTAACCTTCTTTCTATCCTCATTATCAAACAAAATTTCAAGGGTGACCAACCCTCTTGGAATATGATTGTTCCTTAGTTGGATAATGTCTTGTTGATTAGTTTCCTCTAAATTTTCCTCTTGGATAGTAGACGGACGTGCCTCTCTCACCAGAAAATCAACTATTTGTTCGTCACTTTCAAAAACCTTCCAAACAATTTGCTTGTCTGGTACTGTAGGTCTAAAAATCATTTTAATTCCATTGGCATTATTGATTCCAAAGTCAACATAAGGGTTGAATTTAGCTCCCTTTGTTGCTAATACATCATCCAAAGTATTATTTTCTTTGGAAATAAAATTTAAGTTCAGGGTATCAAAAGATTCCATTAAATCCCATACCCTGTTTTTATAATATTTTACGTAATGGTGCTTACTGTTGCACCTATTTCTTACTTGATGGACTATCAGCTCAGAATAACCATATATATTCAAAATATTAATGCCTATACTTTTTTCTTATATCAATCCTAGACATAAGGCTTCATATTTTGTTGCATTGTTAGTACATGACCATGTCAGTCTGTAAGCAAAATTTTGTGTTCCTTCTGACTGTGATTGTAGGACCACACCAGCTCCTGCACCATTTTTGCTTTTAGCACCATCAAAGTGCATGATCCAAATTTTTTTCTCTCTTAGATACTGGTTGGATATAGCAGGGATTTTAATTTCTAATTCTGTTGAGATGTTGTATGTTCCCATATCAATTCCAAACTGACTGTAATATTCTTTGAAAGGCAACTCATCTTCTATTTCCAACTCTTTAATATTTTCCACCAACTCAAATTCTTCCACAGGATTAAGATTACACATATCCTCTTCAATATTTTCAATGTGATAGGCTACTAGTTTTTCAGGTGTTATTCTTATCCTTTTTCCTTTGAAAGGGATCACCATGCTAGAATAATCCATATACATACATTCCCTAGCTTTGCAGTAAACTCTCTTCAAAGACACAATCCAAAATAGGGTTCTAAGTCAACCACAACTATTTCTTGCACTATTGTTACCTCAGGGGCTCTATGCAACCTCATCAATACATATTTGATTACCCCAACTATCTTGACAGGTGTTCCATCTAGTTGTAGCACTCCAGGACAAGACCGAGTATACTCCATTCCCATATCTTCACAGATTGCTTTAGGCATTACTGTAGTCGATGCTCCTGAGTCAATCATACAATTTTGGACTACCCAACCTTCCATTATTAGGGATATATATAAAGGGGAGGCTTATTCTTTAGCACGACAAGTGTCATTTCTTTATTTTTTGATGGCATACTAAGGATTGTAGTGGCTAAAATATTCTATGGATTCTTACTGAGGGAAGCTATTTCTGACTTAGTCAAAGAGAGTTTTTCCAAACCTATTTATAGCTCACCATATCTTATTTTATATTTTTGTGTGGCCTCTAATATTTGTCTTTTAGTAATATAGGGGAACCTAAGCCTTTCTTGATCTTCACCTTTAGATATTATTCGGTATCCCTCTATTTCCTTTTCTGGTCTCTTGGGAAAACTACCTATCTTATCTTTCCCCTTAGCTTGAGGGATAGGGAAGGTGTCATTGTTTTGAGGAAGGGAGTCTATTTTCTTCCAATAAGGGACTTGGAAATACCCCATTTTTTGTGGATCTACTTGCAAATATTTCTTCCTAGACCTTGTCATAACATCAATGGGGCTTTCCTCAACTAACTCTTTTCCAACCATGATTTGATCAGAGTGCCATAACATATTGAATCTCCCATTTTGGTTCCTTTCATCTTGATTCATGGATTTTTGAACATGGCATTGATACATTACACAAGACTATGAGTCATGGGGGTCATTGCATACTAGGCACCAAAAATTTGCAAGAGTAGTATCAAAAGAACCTTCTGGCTCCTCATATGTTGCATTCAACCTAACCCCATACTATTAGCAGGACCAGGTCTCTGATCTTTATTTACATATGGTAATATCCTCTATTATGACCTTTCTTGGTCTCTCTTTTCCATTGAATTCATTCTGTTACTCAGAGTTTTTAGAGTATTTTGTATATCCAGGATAGCAGAAAACTCCTAAGATGGTTGAGAAGGAAGGGGAGGAAAAGGAGTTGTAGAGGTCATAGGCTTGGGTTGAGGGATTGCATTCATCTATGGATATGGGGATGATAAAGATAGAGGGTCCATGTAAGTGGGGTTTGTATATTGAACTTGTCTACTAGTGGTTTCTGTGTTATAAGGTAACACGATTTTGGGAGGAAGTCTTTCGACATTAATTAGGGTGTTTTCAACATGAAATGCTACATTATAAACTTGAGGGAAGGTTTCTACTCTTGATTGCTATATCTACAAACCAATTTCTGATCCAAGGGCTTGAATATAATACATATAAGCTAAACATGTATTTGGTCTAGCAATGGGGGAAATTCTTTTCCATGTTCTGATAAATCTTAAATTGAAATCTGAGACAATTTCTTGCTAAGTCTTCTACATAGATGTAAATTAATTGAGCTTAGAAAAGGGATCAATAGATTTGTTGAATTCTTCCACAAAAGGCTCTGCTAAAGCTTACCAAGAAGTGATGGTATTATCCTCCAGAGTTCTAAACCAATGTAATATCTTTCCTCTGAAGGACATGGCTAGAATTATGACAATAATATTTTCTTCCTTTATGTTGTGGATTGTTGCCAGATTCAAGATATCCTGATAGTGCTCATAAGATATTTTCCTAGATCCATCATAAGTTGGGATAATCTTAGATATATCCTGGGGAATGACATCCATTTGGGCTAATCTAAGGGGACCGGTAGTGTTCCAGCTAGGGTACTTCTGTAATGGTTGATTGGGAGCCACATTTTGTGCCATATTTGTTGCTGCAGGTCTTATTGGGAGGGACTATTAGATTTTCTTCTAGAATCTCTTCCTCCTCAAGGAAATATTGATCTAAACTTCTAGAAACAGCAACCCCTCTATAAGGTAACTCACAATAAAAGTAGGAATTAGGGTTATTCCTTTTGAAATACCTGGTATACATGAAAGAATACTGGTCTACAGGGATAATCCTTTTTCTAGATATAATGACTAGGGAGTTGCCAGGTGAACTTTCTTTTCTCTACTTATAAGGTCAAGATAATTCACCAAATCTTGATTCATTCGGGTTGAGACAACAATACTCATTTGATGGGTTTCATGTTCCTTATGAACTGGTCCCACCAGGCGTGCAAAAAACTATTGGGCATTGAATTACACCAAGATTCCACTTGATACTGTGGTTGTCTATATTCTTATTTTTTATCCAAGCTTGCACCCGATAGCTACAACTCAACACTCAATATTGGATGTACCAAAATAGATTTTTTGATCTAACCTCTAGAGTAGGTTGGTTCCTTATCAATTTTAATAGGATATTGACACAATTATGCTCACTTAGGGTTTAAAGGTTAGGGTAAGAAAATTTTAGGGTTAGATAAATGTGAAAAATAGTGGACAGATAGGCTAACAACATTTCACCACAATAGAAAGCTCCAAAAAACCAACCCAAAGATACAATACTCAAATCAAAATTATCTCAAATCGCATAATTATTCATTCATTAAAGCACAACAGAGAAATATTGTAGAGATATATTTCAATATCTAGACAATGATAATCCAAATAACAGAATTCACCAATACATAGATTTTATAGAAATACACTCCCTAACAATATAGAACAATCTTAGAAGTAGATTTCAATTACTTTAATAGCTAGTAATCCATTAACTAGGCACAAACTAACCATCCAAGCATTTATAGAAATACAGCTAAAGAATTCAAACCTATGATATCAATTATGAGAACATGAATTTGAGGTGAAGATCAATGTAATGCTCCTTCTATTAGCTTTTGAGAATATTTACAGTAGCACAGGCAAACACACTAGAGCCAACCCTTTAAAATAGAGGGTTTGACCTCTATTTATAGTTTTGCAAAAAATAAAATTACAAGGAACATTACATTGATTTAATTTTGATAGTACAACTAAGGGATCTAGCTGGCATTTGTCTACTGGTTCATCCTCCAAGAAATTTTCTAAAAGTGGTCTTCCATGGCAGCTCAAGGCCTCTGCAACTTGCTGATCACTCGACAAAACTAGAGTTCAGGCCTTTAGAAATCATGCTCTACCATCAATTTTTCTTGGAATGTATCTGCCATCGTAGATTTGCAACCTTCTCTGGTTCTATTTTCTTGAGACCCTCGATGCTTTGGCTTCCTCTTACTAGCTATCTCAAACCCAGTAAAAAAACATTCTTTAAATACCTCATATTGCTCAATGCCTTCTCCACAATTGATCTCCCTCATTATACGGTTATGATTAAATTTGATGAAAGCTTATTATAATGGCAGGAGAAAAAGTGCCATTCCACTTCAAAATAATGATGACATCATCCTTATATCTTCAAAAATAGCAAAGTGCCAATCCGGCTTCAAAATGACTCTTAAAACCTTTTACAGATTCCATTCTGGGCTGAGCAAGTATATTGGTGTATGATCTTCAATCCAGACCCATCATGATGCAATGCGACCCTTTCTCCATTCTACTTGTTTTATTATTAAAAACATTCCTTGTCACTAATCCAAAAATAAGTTGGTAGAAATTACCTTTAGTCATGAATCCACACATACTTAATTAAAAAAATCCTCCTCATCACCAATCTACACTTCTTTACCGTTGACATCATCATTTATTGAATATTTTTGCATATTCCAGGGCGGTCACTAATTGGAGCCAGAATCAAAAGAAGACTACTGGAATCGTTCATCCCAAAACTTACCCATTTTCAAATATGTCAATCCACACTTTCTAATCACTGATGTCACTACTTTCTTAAAAATTTTGTGTCACCAATCCGAAACTAGAAAAAAGTCTTCCGAAATCACTTCAAGCATGAAAAATTACTGTGTTGAGTGGGCTCATACCTTATATTGTGGATCTGATCCAAAGTGCAATGAAAGGTGTGTGGAATGAAGACCTTATCCCTTAGGCAAAATTTTGTAAAATTTCACTAAGTATGTGGCCATTTTGGTCCTATAAGAATGAGGTGGAGATCATCGATGGCCTCGGGAATGTCATACTCATCAACTAGATAGATGTCTGTGTGGTGCACCTACGAGATGTGAGTTGGTGTGGAGGGTGAAGGAGTGTTAGTAGTACACAAGACATGAGGTGAAAGTAAAAAATCTTTGGGTATCAGTATGGGTGATATGTGCATGAGATCAATGAAATTGGGATTTGATGTGTCATCGCAGGTTGGTTGGTGTGAGTATCGAAGTGGGGAGAAAATATCCACCTCAAACATGTTAACCAATGCCATGAGAGATGTGGGTGGTAAAGATTCTAATTATGATGACTCAATAATTTGTGAGCATCCTAAGAGGCTCAATGGAGGGTGCAAGATAACCGAGGGAGAATGCGATCAGGTAAACGATTGATGAAGTTGTCAGTGGATAGGTAGAAACATGGCTAAATATATTGGTGATAGCGATGGAGATGTCATTTCATGCTCTGGGTAATGAGCATTTAAATACAGAGTGGAAAATTTGGCTTATCAATTCATCAACACAACATGATGATGTGGTGTCAGAACAAAGGGTTTCTTGGAAGAAATCACATGGAACTGTGATGGTAGAGTGGGGTGATGGGTTGTCCTATAGGATGTCCATGTCGATGTATTTTCCAAGGTGTGTATTGAAAATGGGAAAGGACGTAGGAAGAGATTTTGTAGCTCATCCTTAAGTGTGTGGACGATAGTGGGGTGGTAAGCTAATCCATATTTATCTGTAGGTAATTGTACATGTGGATTAATGGGTGTACATAACCCTTGTTCATAGTGATCTAATCCAAATATGCACCAATGGAAATATTAAAGATAGCATATGGTGAAGTGAGGGTTGGCCATATGGTCCAAGAACCACAAAATCTATATTGTGGTAGTGGAGGGACTACAAGTGGGAGTGAAGAATTGACTCCTGCATAGAAAAATTTGGTGTACTTTTTTGAGGAGCCTAATTGTATAATTGTTCCAGTGGTCAAAACTTATGCTAAGGGAAGACTGAATTCATGTGTGTATTGAACAATAGGTGTACGTGCATGGGCATCATGCACATTATAATCCCCTGGGCCTGAATTAACATGAATATGGAAATATGTGGTGATGTATGCAATGGTGAATGAGGTGGTGAATCTAAATCAGAAGATGATGGTGCAATATGAGATTCTATTATAGTGGCAGTGAAAGGGTGTAATAGCTAGTCATCAAGGCAAGAATCTCGCTGATTCCACTCATGGAATTCAACTGTGGTAGCTGGGATAGGATGGTTTACCTATGGGAATTATGAAGGAAGAGGCGAGGGTACCAATGCTAGAATTTTAAAGGAGGTGAATGATCTATTTCATGGAAAAAGGAAAGAGGAGGTGTTTTTAGTGTAAGGATAATAGGCGCTCTCGTAGGGTAGTATGATTGAGGTTGAGTGGTAGGGCATGAGGTAGGTAGCAATGGTGGTTGCAACATCACGGGTGGAGTTGTGGAAGATGATGGCTGATATGTTTGTGGTGGCCATGAAGAGGGTAGTGAGAAAAGGTATGATAGTAGGTTTAGGTACTATAGAAGGTGGCACTAATGGGGCTAACATCGAGTTGTGTGTCCTTGATGAGGATTGTGGTAATGAAGTAAATATTGGATAAGATATCGATGCTCTGAAATATTGATGGAAATATATGTGAAAGAGTTGTATGGAAGAAGAGGAAGGTGTAGTTGGGAGGTCTATGATGTTGCAAAATTTGAAAGGATCCCCATCGGTAGGAACACAATGGATAAGTCTATTTTGGACATATTTAAGGAAATGATGTAGCATGGAAGGAATGCATTGCATGTCTCTAATCCATGGGTGACCAAGGAGGATATTATATTGCATCTCACCTTGGATGATGTGGAAAATTATGGAGATGGTACAAATACCTACTCGAATGGGTAAGACAATGGATCCTACTATAGGTCTCATGGAACCATCAAATGCATGAAGGTTGAGCAAGGGAGTGGTAAAATGAGCTATCCAAATATGTAAGTAATGTAATACCGCTATGGAGATAATAATAATGGAAGAACCAATTTCAACAAGGACATGCTTGTAGGTGATGTCATTGATGGTTGCTTGGATATGGAGGGGAGGATCTGCCTCTTCTCCTACTAATTCTGTAATCTCGTGATCATGGAAACTAATGGAGGGTTGAAGGCATCGTGGGATGTTCCCTACAAATTTTACAAAGGTATTCATGTCATGTGTCTCCAAATCAATGGAATGTAGGATGTCATTCAATGCCTTATGATGGGGTTGATATTGTTGTAAGAGGTCAAAAATGGATAATCAAGTAGGGGCATTACGTAATTGGTTGGTAAGGCTACCACGGATTGTAATGACATTTTGTGGTGGAGGTGGTATAGTGCTAAGAGTCATGAAAGACTATGACAATGTGAATTGGACTGGTGGGGAAACAATAGGTGTTGTTTTATGCAATGGGTATCGTTGGTTTCAAGTGGTAAGGTTGATCATGCCCACTACACCGTGTGATGGGGGATCATGTTGGACATTATTTACCTATCTAGCTGACCTTAGAGGGTTGAATGGTGGTCTTTGGGGGTTAGTCCCCATGTGTTTAGGTAAAGGGTTCTAGAATATCCCTAGGTTTTGGTTTTGTGGGGCAAGGGGGTTTGAAACCTGAATGGTATCCCTATCAATGAGGTCTTAGAGTTGACCACAGAAAGAGTGACACACATCGATATCATGGTCACATTATTAGTGGTATTGGTAGAAGGCTTGATATTTATATCCATAAGGCTTAGGTAGGTTTGGATCCAATGGTTAGATCTTGAGTAAGATGATGTGACAACCCTCATATAATCTTTGGAAGAGGACTGGTAATGGTTTAGAAAGTGGTGTAAGGTTGCATTGTGGGGCTTGTGGATGCATGTTACAAGACTGTTGAGACCTAGGAGGGGGAGGCACATTGGTTTGAAAGACTTGTTGTTGTGGAATATGGGGTTGTGGAACCAATGTGTGTGCTAAGGTAGCAGATGCCACATAATTAGCTTGTGGCGGTTGAGGAAAGGGTTTGTGGGGAGTATTTCTATTAAAATAGAAGTTTGAGCTATAGCTTCACTTTTGTATTAACTTGATTTTTCTAGATTGGACCTTGACCTCCTTAATTACTTTGGATTGGGTAATGTCTTCTCCAAAGGTATAAGTTTGATGAAGTTGTAGGGAGGTGTAAATGTGCTTGTGGCAACTCTTGGAAAAGAGTGTCACTAGATCAGTGGTAGGGAGGCTATGGGTGAGGTCATGGATGATTGATATCCATCTCAATATAAATTTAGTAATGGGTTCATCATCAACCTATCATAAGGTGTAGATGTCTGAGAAGTTAGTATTCTTTTTAATATTTATGGAGAAGTGTTCTAAAAAGGAGTTGGCCAACTATTCGAAGGTATATAGTCTATGGCGTAGGAGCATATTGTACCATTCTAGGGCTTGTCCCACAAGTGACAAGGATAAGGTACGTAACATAAGGGGGTTGCTACTATGAAGCTGGTAGCAAGCTGAGCGATAGTTACTAACGTGTTCTCTAGGTTCTTCCTTACCTTTGTACTTATCAAATTTTGGGATATCAAAGTGATAGGGGTAAGGTGGGATAGAAACTGATGGATGAATTGGTTCACTACAGAGTTCATCATACATTGGTTTTTGTGGTCCATAACTAGCCATGCGCAGGTTTAACATCTTAAATTCATCTAGTAGGAGCTGAAGCTCAGGTGTTAAGGGTGTGGAGGACTGTGCTAATGTGGATTGAGCCTAGGAATGTAGTGGATATTGGAGTTGCTATTATTACCATTAATGAGGGGGGAAGTGTGGAAACTGGTCTTGGTAAGGTGGCTAGTGGGTGAAGTATGATGTCATGGATAGTGGGACACAAGGCTATGGTACAAATTTTTTTTAGGGATAGTATTATTGTAATTGTGGGATGTGTTGTTATAGCATGGGTACTTTTTGGGTAGGAGCTTACTGTAATGGTTGGGTTGTAGGCGATGATGACCATAAAGGGGAGGTGTAAATAATATAGATCCAATAGGTAATAGTAGATATGTCGAGGATACTGATGCTAGGGGTGGTCAAGATAAGGTTTCAAAATACGGGACCTATCTCTATCCTAAAGGATGGAAGGTGGAAAAACTAAACTATGTAGAGTATCCTGGAGAGGTAGGAGTGTAGGCTACGGGTCTTGATCCGTAGGTGGGAAGAAGACTAGTAGTTGGGGCCTAAAAAGGAGGAGGAGGAGGTAACCTAAATATCAATGTAGATGAAGGTTGAGAAAAGGATTGGGTAGGATACATTCCAAACACCTAATATGGAGGTGTAAATAATGATGAGGAAGGAGGGTAAGCTTCTAGGGTAGGAGCTTGGGAAGCTGGAGTGAGGAATGCATCCACTCTAGATTGGGTGTGAGTTTCTAGTTGTTGTTGTTGATATTGTATGGTTTGGGTTTGAATATGTGGTTGTGATAGGTCCTCAAATATTGGGAAGAAATGTGATTGGGATGATGATGGTTGAGACTCTTGAGAAGAGTATGGGTGTGATGTTTGAAGGGGTGCTTGTTGCTCCTGTAAGGAGGGTTGTTGTTGTGTGGTTTGGAATGATGGCATATGGGTACCTATGGTAGAGGAGGAAGGGTCTAATATCATTCCTATAGTAGGGGTAAATTATACAACCTCAAGGTGAGTGTGATTCAATATGGAGGAGTCATTATCAAAGAGGGATTGAGATAAACTTTGGAAGAAATGATGTGCAAAGTTGGGGGATGTAGGTGGAGTCTTCTAATCTATGATGAAGAACGAGTTAGGTTGTCTTGGAGCAGTGTAGATCACATGATCGTAGAATATGGTAGGTGTATTATGTGAAGATATAGGCAAAAATAGTGGATAATATTCTATGAGTAAAGTTGCAAGGGCTTCACTCGAAGTGGACATCTCACCCTGATCCATCGTGTGTGTAAATCATGGATCAAACTCTATGAGTGGATCGGGTGTGTACATGGACTTCCCCTTTGTGATCGAAGGAAGAGGGGTGGAATGAATAGAAGGGGTTCTAAGAGCCTCCTCTATAGGTCACACTTGCTCGCACACAGAGCTATGGGTAACAATAGGCATGATGTTGTGTGTCATATCGTGAAATTTTAGAACTATGAAAAAACTGGAATCTGTGGTTCTAGATACGATGTGTAAAGGGGGTTGGGAGCAACCTTGTGAAGTGTGGACTCAAACTAAAGTGAAAAGTTATGTGGAATTGACAAAAAAAGTGTTTTGGTGGTGTGATGTGCTGAAACCAGTTTGTGATCATGCAAACAACATGAAACTAGAGTCAATTCTAAATGCAGAAAGTAAAGTGTTTTGTTCGTTTCACAGTATTTTGATGTTGATACTTCCTAGATAAAATCATGGTTAATGGAGTGTATACTCTAGAGAATCATGAGTTTCATCGGTATCGAACCTCCTATAACACCCAAATATGTGGTACTATCTGAGACCTACTACAGGCATACCCATGATTTTGCTTCACCCTTAGGTAGGCTTAGTCAATAACGATAGTTATCGTGTCCACAAATTATGTGAGCCTTGTGGATAAAGGCATCTAATACTATCCCAATCCGAAGGTAACTTTTGGTGATAAAATCTAGAAGCCCAGTCTCAAAAGTGAGGGGTTTTTTGATGATGAAATCTAGAAAACCACTATTGTGGGGCTACTAGGTGTCTAAGGAGGTTATATGGTGGAGGGTAAAACTCCTGCCACACCAGTATCGAGTGATGGATTGGGTATGAATTCCAATATCACCACTTATTTTGAACCATATATGTGTGTGAGTTTGAGTTTTCTAACGATAATGTATAAAGAAAGAAATCTAACTAAATTCCCTTTTGAAATGAAATCCAATCCTAGATGCATTTTTTGAAAGCAAAATGCTAAATTGAGAAGCATTTTGTAAAATAAATCTAGTCCTATGTGCCTTTTTGGAAAGTCTATAAAGCATGTAAACAAGCAATGTGTGATATGTGAGAAGAGGGATTTATGAAACCCTAACTTTAAAACATGAAAAGCAATGTAAGAAAGATCTATGTGAAAATAAACTGGTAATATTAAATTACAGATGTAGAAAGAAATATGACAATTGCATTTTTACCCGAGGGATTTGTGAAAGAAATGGGAAATCCTAATCTAATAACAAGAAAGATATCTGGAAATTGTAATTACAAAAAGGAATTTGAAATTTAGCTTAATGGAGTATGTAAAAGGAATGTGAGAAACCCTAATTCTTAAGTGCATGAAAGAAGTTTGAAATTGCTCTTTATACAACAAAGGGATTCGAGATTGCTTTTAGAGAAATGTGCAAAGGAGATTTGAAAAACCCTAATTCTAAACCTGAATTTTAGAATTAAAATCTGAAATACTTTTGAAGGGAAATTGATAAGAAATAAATGCAATATCTATGCAACATGTGATTTGCAAAAATAAAGTAAAAAATTTCTTGAAAAATAACTAAATCAAACTTTTTGGTTTTGCGCAGGTTTCTGTGACTAAACTAAACATTTCTAGCATGATGGATGCATAAGAAAAAGGAAATTTACCAAGTGTCTTGATGCATATACTAGTAAATTTATCTTTGCATTCAAATGAAAAAGCAAAGAATTTTGGGAGGAATACCTAGTTTCTTATGCTACAGGTCGTCTACTTTGCTTCTTTGCTACTAACCCCTACAAGTTTGAGGATTTTTGAGGCTTGTAGGACCAATTTGAATGTTGGGGGGTGAATCAGATCTAAGGGCCTGAAATCCATATTCTGAGGGGCTAAAAGGGTTTTCAAGGCTTCAAGGATCTTTGTAATGCCTATATATTGTACCCACAATAGAACAGAAACAATAAATTATGTTATATTCGTGATAAAACTAGTCTAGCACAATTATTTGTGGGGGTCCCACTGGGTGTGCTAGAATGAAACATACAAAAGAATGCATTTGATCTAATAATTTTCTAAAACACAGATTATTCAGAAATTTTAATTTTATTCATGATAGAAGTGTTTTTGTGTTATAAATGGGGAAATTCCCCTTTCTTTCTTTCACAAATTTACAATAAATTTGATGCTTTCTCTTGGGCTCCTCAATGTAGGTGGGCTTCATGCATAACATGTGCCACCACTGGTTGTATTTGCTATTGTTTTCCTCTTTGCATCTGTGCTAGACCTACAAAATAGAGTTAGTATATTTGGGGGCTTGCCTCAGTTAGGCACCATGGTAAAACAGATAAATTGACTCAAATTATGTAATGAAAACTAAAATAAATTGCATAGAACATCATAAAAACACAAAATGGAGCTTACCTGATAGATTTGGAGTGAAAATCCATCTCTAGGACCAATTCACAGGTTGGGGGGTGAATTGGATGTCAGATTTACATGCTGGGGGGTGAATTGAACTATGAGTACTTTCTACTAGAGATCCCTATTTAGATGAACTCCTCAGGTACTGTAATGTTTTTGGTATGAAACAAATATCCTTGCTTGCATTTCAGGTCGCATTTTGATAGAGTTTCTATAGGCTAATTAAAATGGAGATAGAGGTAGAATGAGGGATTAGGTCCATTATTTATAGATAAACCTAAGGTGTAGAGGGTGTGTTTAGGGGAACTAAATCCTAAGGTAAAATCCTAAAGTAGTTAAGTTAGGGTTTGTGAGGTGTCTTTCCTACATTCCCTAAAGAAATATCTCATCCTCACACATTTGTGAAGAGAGATTAGGGTTAACTAGGATTAGTCAACTCCAAGGTTAGATTGGGGTTAGGTTAGGGTTTCCAAGGAAATATCCTAACTAACTTGGTGCACACATATGTGGGAGGGAATAATTAGGACTAATTAGGGTTTAGGAACCTAATTAACCTTTTTAATCCAAAAAGTGCACTTAAGTGAAGTCACTTTAAAATTAGAATTAGAATTTAACTTTAATTAAGACTTTTTGGGAACTAATAGTCTCATGGGGTCCTAATTAGGTCTAAGAAGGGCTTAAGTTGCCTTAGGTGATTGATAAGTGGTATTTTGATGAACGAAGGGTGGTTATTATGTGGATTGATTAGTTTAGTAGGATTTTGTACCTATAAACCAGTGGGATGGTCTATGTAAGTCTATAATATGCTACGCCAATCTAGAGTGATCTATGCTAGTCTACGCATGTCTACAAGAGTATACATAGGTATAGATAGATCTACAATAGTCTACGCTGGTCTACAATATCCTAGAGGTGTCTAGGATGGCCTATGTAAACCTACAAGTGTCCAAAAGGATCTACAAGTGCGTAGAGGTAGCTATGTGCAACTTTTAGGTGTCTACAGAAAGATATAGTCCTCATCATTCCATAATTATTACATACATCATAGTATGGTAAAACCTCCATACTTTTAAATAATACATCATGATAAATTAGGGATATCTCCCTACAAATCTAGTCTATTTGAGCATAAGTAAATAATTATAAGTAGAATCAAACCAATGCATTGGTTCCAACTGCCTCCTTGGTCCTTATCATATTCCATCGATCATTTGAGGATAGTAGGGGATCAGGGCACTTGTGGTTCCATGATAGACATGCTTCTAAATGTATTTACTTATTTCATTGCCAAATTGAAAAGTTTTTTTTTGAATTTACATGGTGGAATTGATAGTCACCACGAATCTGGGTAGGTTTTTTGACTTTAATGGCCACCATAGTATTTTATGTTGTCCATATAAAATGCTACCACATAGTTCTTCATGTAGTCTGCCCCTATAACCACCATGCCAAAATAATTTTAAACCTTTTATGCCATTGAAAGCACCAAGAAAGGGACAAGCGTTCAGTCTAGCGAGGCTTGATATTTGAACCTTGGACCTCTGCTCCCCTTATGAGATTTGGCTAAACCAATTGGTCTACACCTCAAAACTCCATTTACTGCATAGTTGATATCGTAAAAATCACCATTTTTATTTCCACATCTCATTAACCATAGAGAGTATTCAACACATGCAACTAGACCATAGGTTTTAATTTAATCAAATCAAGCAATCCTTATTTGATATTAAAGTCACATACCCTTGATCATCAAAAACTTAGGTTCATCTACTTCCATAAATTAAGCCTCACTACTTAATTCATGAAATAGACCCTCTTCTATTACTTCATAAATTAAAGTCCCATACCTTTAATCTACGAAATAACCATTTTTCTTTATTTTATAAATTAAAGTCCCATACCCTTAATTTACAAAACAAACTATTACCATTTATTTAATAAATCAAAGACACTTGCTTTAATCCATAAATACCATTTCTTTCTTATTAACTAAAGCTCACAACTTTAATCAATAAAAAACTATAATTTTTTCTTTTCATTAATCTAAAGATCACAACTTTAATTAATATAACAACTATAGTCTTTCTTTTCATTAATATAAAGATCACACCTTTAATTAATATAACTATATTCTTTCTTTTCATTAATCTAAAGCTCACAACTTTAATTAATAAAACAACTATAGTCTTTCTTTTCATTAATCTAAAGTTCACAACTTTAATTAATAAACAACTATAGTATTTATTTTCATTAATCTAAAGTTCACAAATTTAATTAATATAACAACTATAGTCTTTATTTTCATTAATCTAAAGTTCACAACTTCAATTAATGAACAACTATAGTTTTTTTTATTTCCCTAAATTAAATCCCATACTTTAATTTATGAAATAGCCATTTTCTATTTAAATAAACATAGAGCATAAGCTACAACAAAATCTCAATGAACTAGTGGCTTCCCAAGCCATGGCATAGCACTCTAAACAACTTGTAATCACCCAAAAATTTCTGAGTTTCCATCCTATTGACAAGGATGACATCACAACATAGTAAACCAAGCTAAAATGATTCAACGAGGGACAATTGAGTGACAGTCAACCACAATGGGAAATTCATAGATCCTTTGAATTGCAAGGTACACAATGGATACCGAAGGTGACATAGTCTTTATCAATATCCAGCAAGGAGAACAATTACATACTGTTCCCCATAGATAATTCCACTTAATAAGGTTATGGTTAGCTCTAGGCCATTCTGGGATGTGTTCTCCTCACCCGATGTCTCCTAAGCAAGGGATTGAATATCCCCATGAGGATAGGAAGTACATATCACCTAATATTAAGCATTTATTAGCTAGTAGAGAAACACAAGTGGGTAGTAAAACAACCACAATTCTAACAACGAAGAGAATTTCCACTCAAACTAACTAGCAATAGTCTAGGATATAGGTAAACTACTATCAACAAGATAGACTATCATAACAAGAAGATACAATTGGTAGTAATAGTTTTTAGAGGAATTATAGAGCACAACCACTCTTACTTGGAAATTTAATTAAAAATTAATGTGATAGAACAAACACCAACCTCAAATCCTATTGGCACAACCATTATGAGCATAGAGCATACTAGATTTGTACTCTGTAAGCTCTAGATTTCTCCAAGTGTTTGTAGCCTTCTTTCTTTCTCGTTGAGAGTGATTAACCCTTCTTTATTTGACCTCTCTTCTTATTATTATCTCCCAATATTACCTACCACCATCAATACCTTATCCTTCTCCATGTATCTTCCCATTTCCCAATGCTCCATCACCCTCCATGCTTCTTCCTAGCTACTCAATGTGGCGACCAATATTGGATCTCATACCATATCAAATATTTTTTAATAGAATTTATCATAAATGGAGCTCTCCCTTTCAACAATGGTAGACATCATCATCAATCGAGTATGCTACTTGTTGTGCTCTCACATTGATGGTGGAACTATTGAGTTCCCAAGGAGTTTGATCAATACTCACAATAGTCATCCACCATTCAAAGAATGAAAGACCTTTTATTATTACTTTGTTTTAAATTAAAACAACCATTGGTTACAATGAAATTCTTTCATTGTTTAAAATAATTTAATATATCATTTATGAATGAAGCTCTATTGAGAATAATATTAATATATCATTTATAAAAGAGGTTCAATTATCAATTTAAAATAAAATTTCTTTTACTTATAAAATGAAACTCTTTATTTATAAAGTGAAACTCTATTATCACTTTTAAAATAAAACTTCTCTATTTATAAAATGAAACTCTTTTATCATTTTAAAATAAAACTTCTCTATTTATAAAATGAAACTCTTTTATCATTTTAAAATAAAACTTCTCTATTTATAAAAGTAGAGAGTAAGAGATTTTTAAACAAAATAAGGAAATTTCAAAGACAACCTACTCATGCATGCTTTTATTCCTTAAAATACCAATGAAAATAGTAATGAAGTAAAAGACAATCAAACATATGAAACAGACAAATATAGAGTCTTTTCATCAACCTAGTCACTTGTCTCAGCCTGAGAGTTTACGATGACTACTAGGCCATCAACTGAGGCTCAATGTGGCTAGCTATTGATGATTATCCCTAACCGAATGCATGCCTATATGAAGGTATCCATCAATGTTACCCCCAAGTTGCCTTAATCATAATTTCCCCAACCTTAAGTACCCTCGCTTCTAGTGGATTATTTTGCTTCTTTCACCTAGGAGTGTACCTGATCCTACACATCTTGGCAATATGTCAGTAGTACCATGCTTTTTCAAATCAACTAAAAATCACATAGTTGGTTTAATTTCTCAATTTAGGTATTAAAGTATCATATATTAATACATTATTTCTTTGTGCCAAAAAATTTTCCAAGGAGGGTCATGAAATTCTAACCTCCTTGGAATAAATGTCGTCTTAGGTGTTTCCAGTTTTACACAATAAAATTATTATATTATGTATTTTCAAACAAAAAGGAAAAATGGTTTTTCATATCATCCACTTTTTTCCAAGTGGCATTTCTTTCAGATAATCGGTCCCACTAGACCTTATATTGCTCAAGAGTCTAATTTTGCATAAAATCAGAATGGAACTCAAGGATATTTATCGACATCACTTCAATAGCCTCTGAATTTGTCATCTGTAATTTAGAAAAATTACACATATGTTCGGGATCAACAACATATTTTTTAAGGAAGGATATGTGGAAGGTGTCATGGATATCTAATAGTTTAGGTAGTAAGGTAAGTCGGTATGCAACTAAATTGATATTTTCAGTGATCTCAAAGGGTCCTACAAATCAAGGATTCAACTTCATGGATTTGATAACACTCTTCATTGTTTTTACCCTTAAAAAAATTTGGCTCCAACTAAGTACTCTCTTGGAGTCCTCTTTATATCAATTTAACGTTTCTACCTATCAGTAACTTCTTTCAATATTTGCATGATTAACTTTAACTGATATTCCATTTCCCTGATCATATCTAGCCCAATCACAACTCGATCCTCTAGGTTGTACCAAGACAATAGAACATATCCTCTAGTACTTGGTTTATCCGTTCCATTTGACCATCTATTTTAGAGTGGTATACCGATCTCATGTTTGGTTTTGTGCCTACTGCACGATGTAGGGACTTCCAAAATTTAGAAGTGAACTTGGAATTCCTATCTGAAATGAACACCTTAGGAAATCCAAAATAGAACACCTATTTTGAAAATTTATTAGCCACTACTTGAGAATCATCCTTGATGTTTTTGGGTATAAAATGTGCTACCTTAGTCAATCAATTGACTATCAAAAGGATTGCATCATGTTGATACCTGGTCTTGGATAATACTACTATAAAATACATAGATGTAACCTACCACTTCTGCATGGGAACATCATGTGGATACAATTGTCCTACAAGATGCTTGTGTTCTACCTTAACTGTATGAAATTCAAGGCATCGAGTGATAAAATCAATGATAGCTTTCTTCATTCCTACACAAAATAAGGTTGTCTTCATGTTTTCCTGCATTTTGGCTCCTCTAGGATGAGAAAAATAAGGAAATATATGGACCTCTTGCATTATCAGTTTTCTTAAATTATCCATTTTTGGTATGATGAATATACCTTTGTAACACAAAAGGTCATACTTTATGCCTAATTCCTTATTACTCTTAAGGTCTCTATTCATCTTAACTTGAATCTCCTAGCAATACTTGTCCTGAGATTGCTCCTGCTTCACTTGATCCATTAGATCCATGTGACTTCTAGTTATGGATGCTATGTGCTTCCTTCTACTTAATGCATCACTAACCTTATTCTCTTTCTCTTTTATGTACTCAATTTCAAAGTCATACTTAGCAAGAAACTTGACCCATCTTCTCTATATCACATTGAGTATAGGTTGGGTAAATTTGTACCTCATACTTTGATGGTCAATATTTTATTCAAAGGGCCTTCCCACCAAGTAGTGACACTAGGCCTTTAGTGCACACACCATTACAACTAGCTCTAAATAATTTTAGCATAATTAACTTCATGCTTCTTAAGCTTCCTTAAATTATATGCCACTATTGACTCTTCTTGAGAGAGTACTCCTCCTAACCCTTCCAATGATGAATCAGTGTATACTGAAAAGTCCCATTGAGGATTAGGAATCTTTAGTATCGGTGCGGTAGTGGTTTTTATTTTATAATGCAAAGGTAGCTTCACACTTTTTTGACCACTTGAATTCCTTTTCCTTCTTCTAAAGGTTAGTTATGGCTACAACAATCTTAGAGTAATCCTTTATGTAATGTATATAGTAGCCCGTTAACCCCATGAAGCTTTGCACTTAAGTCACATTAGTAGGGGGTGGCCAATTCAAGATGACCTCAATCGTTTTTGGATCCACAATAATTTTTTTTGCTTATATAATGCATCCAAGATATCGTACCTCTAAAACATAAAAATCACTCTTGGCTAGATTTCTATAGAGTTGATTTTCCCTTAGCAACTCTAACATGATCTTGAGATATTTATCATGCTCTTATTTGAGAGTATATTAAGATATCATCTAGGTATACAAGGATGAATTGGTCCATCTAAACACACTATTCATTAGATTCATGAATGCAACCAGGGCATTATTCAGTCCAAAGGGTAGAACTATAAACTCATGATTCCCGTACCTAGTCTTAAATGCCATTTTGTGAGTATCCTCCTCATGTATTCTTAATTGGTGATACCATGATCTTGGGTTGATCTTAGTGAATATTATGGCATCTCTTAGTTTATTGAAAAAATCTTTAATCCTAGGTAGGGAATATCAATTCTTGATTATAGCCTTATTTATCATCCTATAATAAATACACAATCTTAGTGAACCATATTTATTTTTCATAAATAAAATCAGTGCATCCCAAGGTGACACACTTGGTTTTATCAAAACCTTTTCTAATAGCCCTTGAGTTATTGCATCTCAATAGGATTCATCCTATATAGATATCTATGAATAGGTTTTTCTCCTGGCATAAGATCAATTGTGAAATAAAATTCTCGTACAAGAGGAAGTCCAAGTAAGTCCTCTAGGAACACATCCTTAAAATCCTATAAAATTGGGTGCTTCCCTAGCACCTCTCTCTTTTTATCATCTCCTACTTCATTAAATTTTACAACATACACTATTCCTCCTTTATTGAGGGATTTTTCAATTACATAGCTGACAACATATGGGATTTTAATGCCCCTTGCTCGCTATGAATTCTTAATATTCCCTTGTATTTATTTTAATACTCGATCCATTGATCTTGGAAGTTGATCAAGGCCTTATGATCTTGTAACCAATCCATCCCTAGGATCACATCAAAGGCATGAAGTGGAGCTACATATAAACAACATTTCATGGTTCCACTAGTTAAAGCAATTTTTGCCATTGGGTAACACTGGTTTACCAAGTAGGTTTACCCAGAACCATACTCAACCTTCCATCCATGGGCTAAATATCCTAGCCTTTCTGACATAGTCCTTGATAGACTAGAAGAAATAAAACTATCAATGGCCCAACTCTCTATCAAAATATCTACTTGCTTATTAAAAATATTACCTTTCATAAGTAATGGGGTGGATTGCCCCTCTAATTTCCATTTCTTGGTTGTGGCATAGATGTGATGCTCAGGTTCCTTTCTCTTTGTGTTGGATGAACTCAACCCTGGTTGACACAGAAATTGCTTAGCATAGTGAGGCCCCTTGTAATGGTAACACCCATTCTTGGGTCCTTGCTTCTTTTTTTATTTTTGCTCCTCTACTTTAATTGATGGAGCTAAATTTTGCAGTTTTTGAGGTTGAGGTTTTGCATTGTTGGGATTATTGTTGGTTTTATTTTAGAATTTTTTCTTGCACTTCCCCTTTTTCCTACCATTTCTCTTCTCAAAATTTTAGGGGTTCTTGGTCTTTCGATCCTCGTTTTCTTCCCATTTCAAGAATCCTTCATTATTCCTCTTCCTTAGTGCTTGCTGATCTTTCTTGGATAGGGTGGAATAGTTAAATTGAAAGTACAACTCTACTTTCTTTGCCAATTAATATACCTTTTGCAATGATTTAGGCTCATGCATATTTACATTATGCTTTACTCTAGATTTGAACCCATGGATAAACTTGTGAACCCTCATTTTCTCATCATAGGCAGACACATACTTAAGTAACCGTACCAACTTCTTATAGTATATCTCCATCATTTTAGTTCCTTGTGTAACACCCATAAAACCCAACTAGTTTAAAGGATGTCACTATTTACTAGTATATTTTTTTAACAACATCAAACTCTATGACATATTAACAACCACAAAGTTTCTCTCATTTAGAAAAAACAAAGAAAAATATAAACCAAGCATTAAATCAAATCAAAACATGAGAATTAACTAGCAAGAGATATATTAAAAGCAACTATGGAAAACCACAATAAAAAGATACATTAAATCAAGATAAAAGAGATTCAATACCCATAACACAATATATATCCTAGGGAAAACCCAACCTTAAATGATTCATTTATTGCATAAGTTTGGTCTTTACAAACACAAGGATCTCATAATCCCTTTCTTCCAAACATACGCAATACACTACGTAGAGACTCATAGTTCCCACGAATTTATCATGAATTGCTCCTCTAATCCACATCATTCAATTCCATTGATCAAACTAACTAAAATCCCATACCTTAGTTAATATAATAATACAATTGCCACTTATCAAACTAACTAATGTCTCATACCTTTAGTCAATCTAATATTCCAATTGCCACTTATCAAACTAACTAAATTCCCATACCTTTAGTCAATCTAATATTGCAATTGTCACTTATCAAACTAACTAAATTCCCATACCTTTAGTTAATCTAATAATCCAACTACCCCTTATCAAACTAACTAAATTTCCATACCTTTAGTTAATATAATAATTCAATTTCCACTTATCAAAATAACTAAAGTCTCATACCTTTAGTTAATCTAATAATCCAATTTCTACTTATCAAACTAACTAAAGTCCCATACCTTTATTTAATCTAATAATCCAATTTCTACTTATCAAACTAACTAAAGTCCCATACCTTTAATTAATATAATAATCCAATTTCCACATATCAAACTAACTAAAGTCCTATACCTTTAGTTAATTTAATAATCCACATTTCATTTACCAAACTAACTAAAGTCCCATACCTTTAGCTAATTCGATAATCCACCTTTGCAATAATAGCTATGTTATACCATATTATAACCTAATTCACTCTTTCATATGCAAACCACTATGTTATCCATTCTGTAACATAACTCATTCTTTCATATTCAAACTATGTTAAACTTCCTTTATAACATAATAAATGAATTCCCAATACAACTATGTTAAACAACTATAACATAATCATAATTTCCTTTTAAATACAATCTATGTTAAACAACTATAACATAATCATATTTTCCTTTTAAATACAATCTATGTTAAACAACTATAACATAATCATATTTCCTTATGTTAAACAACTATAACATAATAATATTTCCTTTTAAATATAATCTATGTTAAACTCTATTACATAACCATATTATTTCTCTATCTTTAACACTAATATAAACTCCATATTATTTTCTCTATGTTAAACATTATAATATAAACTATATTATTTCTCTATGTTAAACATTATAATATAAACCATATTATTTCTCTATGTTTAACATTAATATAAACTTTATATTAATTTCTCTTTTATGTAACTCCTTTAACATAAATCATAGCCAATATGTTGTTATGTAATTATTTTAACATAAATCATAGCCAATATGCCATTATGTAATTATTTTAACATAAATCACAGCCAATATGCAATTATGTAATTCTTTTAACATAAAACATAGCCAATATGCAATTATGTAATTATTTTAAAATAAATCATACATATCTAATTAACATATTTAATATTCTTCCCTCATTCCAGAGTACTTATATAATACTCTTAAAAAGGGTTTTGTACTATGAACCATGAAATTCCATGGTAGGGCAAGTGATTCAACTTATTTGACATAGCCAAGGCAAGCCAAAGGAGTTCTTGAGAATGACAAGTATCCACTCTAGAATATTTAAAAAGTCTACGAGAGCCAAATAACCCAAGAATTTAGCAATGGATGCCAAATGATCATGATGCAGTGGTCACTTACCTTAGGGGAGCTTCCTCCCTTACAGATCTCTAATCTATTCTTCACTTGGAGAATGTGGGATAGATCATCCTCAACCTAATGAAGAACACATGCTTATACTAATATGGGGGGTGAACAATATAATATCAACTTTTACTTTTCTTTCCCAAATAATATTATCCAATATTATCAATGGTAATATCAATAGCAGTAATCAAAGTAATGCACAAATAATCACAAATAAGAGACACCAATTTAACGTGGTTCACCCAATGTGGGCTACTCCACGGAGAAAATATTTATACTAAATTTTCTCAACAAATATCTTGGGAATCAATTCCTTATTACAATTTTTATGGACCTCTATCCAAAGGAGACACCAATCCCCTATGCTCTGATTTGTGGATCTCTCTCCACAGGAGAGATATTTCCCCTTTCTCTGGTTTGTTGAACTTGATCTAGGAGAACTCTATCTCCTCAACTGGTATATGGATATCTCTCCATAGAAAAAATCTATCTCCCTAGTTGTTTCATGGATCACACTCCATAGGAGAAATATTTCCCCTTGCTCTGGTTTATGGATCTCTCTCCATAAGAGAACTCCTTCCCCTTACTCTGGTTCGTGGATCTCTATACATAGGAGAACTCTTTCCCCTTGCTCTGATTCATGGATCTCTCTCCACAATAGAACTCCTTCCCCTTGCTCTGGTTCATGGATCTCTATCCATAGGAGAACTCTTTCCCCTATACTCTGGATGGTGATATTCTAGAAGACTTTTTCCCCCACTACTATGGCTTGTGGATCTCTCTCCACAAGAGACCTCTATCCCCACTACTCTAGCTTGTGGATATCTCTCCACAGGAGACCTCTATCCCTATTGCACTAGTTTATGGATCTCTATACACTGGAGACTACTATCCTCTTTGCTCTATCACCTCCAAAGCTTGCTCTCAATATTATCTCAAATATACACCAAACTTTTTCCCAAATATGCACCAAAATCTATCTTAAATATGTGCCAAACTTTGTTTCAAGTCTAGCATAAATCTTCTATAACTTTGCTCATAAATCTGCATCAAAATCTATCCCAAATCTACACCAAGCCTTAACACAAATCTTAAACAGGTCATAAATCAAACTTGCTCTCAATGTTGTTTCAAGTCTTCACAAGACTTGCTCAAATATTCCTTCAAGCCTTCACAAACACTTGCTCAAATCTGTCCTCAAGCCTTCTCAAAGACTTACTCAAATCTATCCTCAAGCCTTCTCAAAGACTTACTCAAATTTGTCCTCAAGCCTTCTCAAAGACTTTCTCAAATATGTCCTCAAGCCTTCTCAAATACTTGCTCAAATAACTCCAAAACTTGCATATAAAACATAACTTAAAACTCTTTTAGAAAACTCTTTTCACACAAAAAAAATCTACTTAGAATTTGTTTAACCTCTGGAACATATAGATAATGATATTCTTTATCAAAACCTAAATATGTTTCACACTCATAAATTATGTACTCAACCAATCAATCTCTATCACTTGCAAAACCAATGTATAAGTTATTTCACAAAATTGATCTATCCTTCTTGCAAATTTTCTCTCACACATCAATCACACTAATGCATAATTTCCCTTCACAAATTGATCTCAATCACTTCCACAATTTCAATCAATATCTCAAAACCTATGTTCAAAAGGTTTCACAAAGATGCACTAACTTGTCTTCAGTATTAGCACAAGTAGTTCACAATATCTATCTCAAATGACTCCAAAACATTCAATCATGAATCACACAATATCACTCAAATATTTCCAACAATGCTTATCAAACAATCCTTTTCACTCCACCTTATGTTTCAAAACATTCACTTCAATCAACACTTTAAAATAAATAATGATATGCCCATACCTCTTTGCTTTCTCTTATGGATATATCTCTTCAAAACTTGTCCCACAACCAACCACCTTTCTATGTGCCACTTCAAATGTTAAATAGCAAGATTCTATTTCAAAATATCCACATGAATTTTCCTTTTATAAGGTGCTCAATGAATTCTAAAAATAATGTTCTAGGACTCTTCTTTAGTTCTCAAGGACAATGCATTAAAGCTCACAAAACTCTCTCAAAAATTTCCTTTTCATGAAACAAGAATTACAAACAATAACATCACCTTTTACACCTTTTATCTCCCTCTATCATAAAATAATTTCCAATCTACCTTAATGTCCAAGAACCAAGAATTACAATTCTAAATAAACCTTTTACAAACTTATCACTCCAACCTTTGCATAAAAAATAAATATCATCAATACCCCTTAAATACTATGCAAAAATTTATTTCTCCTTATACCTCCTATATTTCAAACTATATACAAAATCACATCCACTAAATATCAATTATAATCAACATTAAACAACATGAAGCATACCTTATAACCAAAAAACAAATTAATCCTTACTTTTCACAAACGAGAATCGACCCTCTGACCTCTAGATTCCAACCGCAGTGCTCGAATACTTATGCTAGCCAAGCAGTTGAGACCTAACCCTTGGCCTCCACCTTTTCTTTCTACTGCCTTCGTTGAAAATGAAGCAAAATACTCAAACCAGTGCTAGGAGGAATTAAGCCGTAGACCTTTCCTCTGCTCGTACTTTACATAGGACTCGCCTGCCACTTAAGCTACCAACCCTTAGTGAATCTCAACGTTCATCTCCTTGTCTTTACTTGCTTCCACTTGTTCGACGAATGATATTTCAAACACTTTGCTCTGCTCCTTCGATCGATTAATTCATGTGCATATTACATTGGTACCTTGGAAAATAATTTGGCTCCCCCTTTTTATATGCATTCGAAACCTTGTCATGACGTCGACGAAGAACTTTTGTTGGCCTCCATTTTAAATTTGAAGTTTAGTGCCCTTTGTCAATTTTAATTTAATTTTATATTTAATATAATATTTAACTTTGGGTTAAATATTATCTAACTTTAATATTAAATAATACTTGTGCATGGGATCCTTTGTCAATTTTTTATTTCCCTTTTAATAATCCCTTTTGGCTAATTATTATAATATTAAAAATTATAATATCTTCTCTTTTCTCTTTAAAACCATGGGCGTAAACGTTTGCCTTAAAAAATTTAACCAACCTTTTTGACTTATAATATAAAATATTATAACCAATTCTTTTACCAATTTGCTTATACCAAAGTGAACTTTTCCTTGCACCAAACACTTGACATCAATGACAACATAATTACTCAAAATTTCCAACACCTAAAAGTGGTTTTAAACATTCACAATGATAACCAAACAAAAGCAATATGTGGATGAATATTACCCAAGGTCAGTAGGTCAACCAGGGTATCCTCATGCCATGCATCTATCAGTTGGTTCCAAAGGATTTCCTTGCCAAACGCACCACTAAGGGTAATGTAACCACTGATGTTTTTGAAACTTGTTGAAGCCACAACATGTCCTATGTGGGACATAAACCATACCAAAGAATATTGAAACCTTCGCACATGCCCACTATAGAATAGCCATCACCATGCATTCCAAACTACTATTCCAATAAAGCTTAAGATTTTTTTGACTAATTTACTTAATCGAACCTCAACCTCAAGCTCTCATGGCAAATCCTAGTCCAGATGGGGTCCTAGCTAACATGTCCAACACAAGGAGGGAACACTTGCTCATATGCAACAACAAGGTGAGAATTAGACATCGGGTACCATCAAACACAAGATGATATCAACAAATTAGCACCTCAAATTGTTTTTAACCCTAGCTAACCATGGCTACAGACCTTGTGCATGGGAGAACAGACACACACATCAGGGTTTCAAAGACATTGTATTGCATCTACTCACCCATAGCTACAAGGAACCATAAAAATGTTGACCCAAACTAAGGGCAACAAAATAAATTTGAGCCTAAAATGGATATCATGCATTGTTGTTTAAACTAGCAACTACGAGCCACAGGGGTGGTGCTTAGTCTGCACCAAGGGTTCAAGCTTAACCAAGGTACCTACAATGCTACAAAACCAGTAGCAATGATTACCGAGGTTGGATTTTATTAATTAAATCAAGCATAACAACATATACATGCAAAATAGACAATACAAATCTTAGATCCAAGCTCTTCCTTTGATTAGGTTTGGATTCCTCGAGTGTCATTGCTTCCAAAAAAAAATTGCCATCCTTTTTTTGTAGAGCCTCTCTTGTCTTCTCCTTACATTCATCCACCCCTGCTCATCGGTGAAGGCCCCTCCTTTTCTTCTAACAGATATCCCTATCCCTTATCCCCATTCAAATAAAACTTGTTCGGCCTCTTTTCCATCTATCGAGGCCCAACCACTCATGCCTCGAAGTCCTCCTCTCCATAAAAGGTTGCCTACCATCCTTGAAGGCCACCTACCCTTGATGTTAGAAGCCCATTGCTTCTTTAATGCAAAATATACCATCACTTATCCAAGGCAAAGATATTTCTAAATATCATATTTTAATTTCAATTCTGAAACAAATATCCTATTTTAAAGAATATCGATTCTTTTGAACATATGAACCTTATTTTATAATAACTTATTACTATAAAATATCCTTTATAATAACACTTTTTTGATAGTATCATCTTACTCCTGTTATGATTATAAAAATCCTTTTATAATTTAACTCTCTTATTATAATTATATAGAATAGTCCTTATTATAAATAAATCCTTTTATTTATAGTTTAATTCCCTTATTGTAATTATATATAATAGTCCATATTATAAATAAATTATTTTATTTATAATTTAATTCCCCTATTATAATTATATATAATAGTTTTAATTATAAATAAACCTTTTATTTATAATCTTCAATTCTCCTATTATAATTATATATATTATAAATAAATCATTTTATTTATAATTTAACTCTCCTATTATAATTATATATAATAGTCCATATTATAAATAAATCCTTTTATTTATAATTTAATTTCCCTATTTTAAATTATATAATAGTCCATATTATAAATAAATCCTTTTATTTATAATTTAACTCTCCTATTATAATTATATAATAGTCTTTAGGGTTGATTCTATATATTGCATAGTTGTTTACCTACAACAAAACCATGAACAAGTTATCACTCTATTTCTATGCTCTAAGGCCCACCAGGGAGGGTCATGACACCTTGTTGTAGGCTAGAAAATTATTCAAATTTCAGTGCATAGAAATGCTCTATTAGGAACCTTTTCTTAAAGATAACTATGAATTATTTCCATGGAATGTCAATAGGTTCAATCTTAGTCTTCTCATAGTGGGTTTCCCATCAATCTAGAGCATTTCCTTCTAGGTTGATTATGGCCCACACCGTTCGGGTTCCTGGGTAATAACCTTTTACCATGAAGTAAACCTCTAATTCTCTTAGCCATGCTTCAACTACATTCTCTTCACCTTCTCCACCAAACTTGGAGATACAATTGTTTTTCAGATCCCTAATCGTTTCCTTTTCTAGAAGGGTTCTAGCTTGCAACTACTCTATAGCTAGCCCATCAGCTTTGCCAACCTTTGAGCCTCTAGCTTGCAAGTTCTAATTTGCAACTATTTCCAATACTTGCCTCATATGATCTTGCATAGCAACAACCGTAGCAGTGAGGTCTTCTACCTCTCTATTGGGGTTTACTGGATCCTCATTTTGGATCTCTTCTTCGATATTATTTTTTCAAGTTTGTCTAGGTGTAGGCCTCTCTTTTCTAGCCTTAGGTGGCATTTTTAACCTAGTTACAACCAAGAAAAATATTAGGTTACAACTTCACCTTAAACTATATCACTAATTCAAGCCACAATATAGAGTTATCTTGCTAAAAGCATCAATAATCTAACTAGGGTAGTATTCCAAGTTTATGATGTATCATTAATATTAAATCCCATACTAAGCTATCATAGCATTCATTCAACCTTAGTATTAGATCCCATTATATTCTAGCAAATAGGGCATTCTAGATCATACCAACCTTAGCTTATACTTTAAGCAAGCATTCATTGGAGACATCCAAATTCCTTTAGCACATAAGAAGTTTTATACCCTCGCACCTGGAGCTCTGATACTAAATGTAATGAACCAAATTTAGCTATAAGAAAACACACAGAAAATAAAATATTTTTTTTACTAAGGAGAGGGATTCATAAACCCCTAACCAATCTAAGATTAACCTATTGTTTAAATCCCCTAAGTTTTCCCAAAAATCTACATCTCACGAAATACCCTCACACAAGTCCATTTGTGTAGGCATATTATGTGTTACTGCAAATAAGTCTATCCATCTCATCATTCTTTATGAGCTAAAATTATCACCTTCAATCAATTGAAGGTATACATGCATCACCATACCATACACAAGCAAGTATTTGTAAGTATGCTATGAGTATTGCAAGTTAAGCTATCTGTATCGTATTCACAACGAGCTATCTCAACTCAGATGTAGAATTTCCACCAACTTAGTTACCATTCTCCCTAAGGGGTCTTAATCCCTTAGGTCTTCCTATGTTCACCCTAAGGGGTCTCAATCCCTTAGGTCACCCTCTAAGTTCACCCTAGAACTTATTTCTTAGGTTTTATTAATTAACAGGAAAACCATAATAATTCTAGATACTAAATCTAACAAAAAACAATCAAAGATACTAGGAAAGAAGTAACATTTTAAAGAAGTTAAACATTAATTGAAAGATAATATAATACAAAATATAAATAACTCAAATAGTAAATTGAAATATATAATCCTCATCATTCCACAATTATTACATACATCATAGTATGGTAAAACCTCCATACTTTTAAATAATACATCATGATAAATTAGGGATATCTCCCTACAAATCTAGTCTATTTGAGCATAAGTAAATAATTATAAGTAGAATCAAACTGATGCATTGGTTCCAACTACCTCCTTGGTCCTTCTTAGCTTCCCTTGATCATTTGAGTATAGTATGGTATCAGGGTACTCATGGTTCCATGGTAGACATACTTATAAATGCATTTACTTATTTTATTGTCAAATTACAGTTATACAAATTAAATCAAAGTATCTATCCATCTACTGCATAGTTGATATCATAAAAATCACCATTTTTATTTCCACCTCTCATTAACCATAGAGAGTCTTCAACACATGCAACTAGACCATAGGTTTTACTTTAATCAAATCAAGCAACCCTTATTTGACAATTAAAGTCCCATACCCTTAATCATCAAATAACTAGGTTCATCTACTTCCATAAATTAAGCCTCACTACTTAATTCATGAAATAGACCCTCTTCTATTACTTCATAAATTAAAGTCCCATACCTTTAATCTACGAAATAACCATTTTTCTTTATTTTATACATTAAAGTCCCATACCCTTAATTTACAAAACAAACGATTACCATTTATTTAATAAATCAAAGACACTTGATTTAATCCATAAATACCATTTCTTTCTTATTAACTAAAGCTCACAACTTTAATCAATAAACAACTATAATTTTTTATTTTCATTAATCTAAAGTTCACAACTTTAATTAATATAACAACTATAGTATTTCTTTTCATTAATCTAAAGTTCACAACTTTAATTAATATAACAACTATATTCTTTATTTTCATTAATCTAAAGTTCACAAATTTAATTAATATAACAACTATAGTCTTTCTTTTCATTAATATAAAGTTCACAACTTTAATTAATAAACAACTATAGTCTTTCTTTTCATTAATCTAAAGTTCACAACTTTAATTAATAAACAACTATAATTTCTTTTCATTAATCTAAAGTTCACAACTTTAATTAATATAACAACTATAGTCTTTCTTTTCATTAATCTAAAGTTCACAACTTTAATTAATAAATAACTATAGTTTTTTTTTTCCTAAATTAAATCCCATACTTTAATTTATGAAATAACCATTTTATATTTAAATAAACATAGAGCATAAGCTATGACAAGGCCTCGATGAACCAACGGCTTCCCAAGCCATGGCACAACACTCTAAACAACTCGTAATTGCTCAATGATTGTCGAGTTTCCATCCTATTGACAAGGACAACAACACAACATAGTGAACCAAGCTAAAATGATTCAATGAGGGATAACCAGATGACGGTCAACCATAGTGGAAAATTTATAGACCCTTCCTTCATATTGTAGGGTACACAACATATATCGAAGGCAACACAGTATTCACCAATACCTAGAAAGAAGAACAATTACATGATGTTCCCTATGAACAACACCACTCAACAAGGTGTTGGTTAGCTCTAGGTCATTATGGCCAACATACACTACATCACAATGGAAGACCCATCCATTACCTAGTGCACAAGTGGTGAGGGTTAAGCAATATTTGAGGAGGTATTCTCCTCATCTGACATCTCCTAAGAAAGGTATCAAATATCCCCATGAGGATAGGAAGTACGTCTCATATACTCTTAAGCATTTCTAAGCTAGTAGGAAAAAAGGAGCAGGTAGTAGCAATAGTCACAATTTAAAAAATGAAGAGAACTCCCACTCAAACTAACTAGCAATAGTCTAGGATATAGGTAAACTACTATCAACAAGACATACTATCATAACAAGGAGATACAACCGATAGTAACAATTTTTAGAGGAATTATAGAGCACAGCCGCTCTTACTTGGAAATTTAATCTAATAATTAACGTGATAGAATAAAAACCGACCTCAAATCCTATTGGCACAACCGTTCTAAGCATAGAGTATGCTAGCTTTATCCTTTACAATCTCTGGCCTTCTTCTCCAAGTGTTTGCAACCTTCTTTCTTCCTTGTTGAGAGTTATTAACCCTTCTTCTTTGTTTGACCTCTCTTCTTATTCCTCTCTCCCAATATTACCTACCGCCATAAATACCTTATCCTTCTCCACGTATCTCCCCATTCCCCAATGCTCCACTGCCCTCCATGCTTCTTCCCAACTACTCAATGCGACGATCGATATTGGATCTCATACCATATCAAATATTTTTTTGATAGGCTATAAAAAATGGAGCTCTCTCTTTCAACGATGGTAGATGTCCTCATAAATCGAGTATGCTACTTGTTGTGATCTTGCATTGATGGTGGAACTATTGAGTTTCCAAGGATTTTGATCAATACTCACAATAGCCATCCACCATTCAAAGAATGAAAGACCTTTTATTATTACTTTGTTTTAAATTAAAGCAACCATTGCTTATAATGAAATTCTTTCATTGTTTAAAACAATTTAATATATCATTTATGAATGAAGCTCTATTGAGAATAATCTTAACATATCATTTATAAAAGAGGTTCAATTATCAATTTAAAATAAAACTTCTTTTACTTATAAAATGAAACTCTTTATTTATAAAGTGAAACTCTATTATCACTTTTAAAATAAAACTTCTCTATTTATAAAATGAAACTCTTTTATCATTTTAAAATAAAACTTCTCTATTTATAAAATGAAACTCTTTTTTATTTTTAAAATAAAACTTCTCTATTTATAAAATTAGAGAGTAAGATATTTTTAAACAAAACAAGGAGCTTTCAAAGACAACCTACTCATGCATACTTTTATTCCTCAAACCACCAATGCAGATAGTGATGAAGTAAAATATAATCAAACATATGCAATAGACAAAGAGGGAGTCTTTCCATCAACCTAGTCACCTATCTCAGTCTGAGAGTTTATAATGACTACTAGGTCATCAACTAAGGCTCAAGGTGGCTAGCTATTGATGATTATCCCTAACCGAATGCATACCTATATGAAGGTATCCATCAATGTTACCCTCAAGTTGCCTTAATCATCATTTTCCCAACCTCAAGTACCCTTGCTTCTAGTGGATGATTTTACTTCTTCCACCTATGAGTGTACGTAATCCTACATATCTTAGCAATATTTCAGTAGTACCATGCTCTTTCAAATAAAATAAACATCACATAGTTGGTTTTTATACTCAAGTTAGGTATTAAAGTATCATAGATTATTACATTGTTTCTTTGTGCCAAAAAATTCTATCAGGGAGGGTCATAACATTATAGAGTAAGTCAACAAGGTGATCAAGAATATTTTGGCAACTATCAACTTCTTTATTATTGAGATACAAGTGTTCAAGGCCTAGGTAGCTCTGATGAACGATCAACAATGGGAAGCCATAGGAATCACTAACTACAACTTAGTGACCCTCAAAATTATGGAGGTATTGATGGTAGAGTGGGCCACACATCAATGCAAATATCAAATTGATGATCTAGCTTGGATAATTAAGGAATGGAGAGGGTGTATTGACTATTTGGTTCAAATATATATCCCTTATCATTGGACTCCAAATGAAAAAATCCTCCTAGAGCAAGAGTTTTGATAAATATTAAAGCAACAAAAAACCTTGAGATACCACCAGACTCACCCATTTCCAAAAATGTCAATCAATTCATGGAACTAATGGTTAAGTTGAAAGTGCACCTTCAAGAAGTCATAGGAAAGTTCACCCACATCTCTCTGGATGACTAGTGTAAGCTCAAAAAGATCTACCTTTAACTCATGCAATCAAGGATACCATCAAAATATGAATGGGGATTAGTTATAGCATTGATGAATAAAATTTAATAACCTACTCCACTATTATTAGGCCCTCCATTATGACCTTGTACCCAAGGTGATAAGGCTATTGTGTTTTGGGTTCCTCATCACTAGCAATATGGAGACCGCAAGTGATCACCATAACTATAGTGAAGTTTTTCTACGTACAAGACTTGACAAGGAATTAGTGAAGAGGAAGAAAACTTCTAAGTCCACCCATGAACCACAAGACCAAAAAGCTTGACATACACAATAGGAAAACATAAATTGAAGCTCTTAGGAAGGGCCCATGTAATAAAGAGCACAAAGGAATAAAATTTAGACTTTCAAAAGAAAGTTCAAGTAAAATGTGAAAACTAGAGCCTCGAAGTCAAAACTATCTACAAAGGGATTAAAATTATAGTTCTAATAAAATTATGGGAAGACACTACACGTAAAAGGATTATCACCAAAATTATGAACAAAGGGTCAACAAAAATGAATGATAATTGGATCCAATAGAATATTAGAGAGAGATTGCATCCTAGGAAGCATAAAAAAATAAAAGTGGGCCCCATTCGATCAACGTGAGCCTCGGGATGGGAAATTTTTTTTGTGACAAGTATTATCATGAAAACCATTATTGGAGGTTAAGTTTTTAAAAGTAGAAAGACCCATAAATGCAACATTTAAAATGAAACTACTAGTTTATTGAGCACTCAATGAGAAAGGACTTCCAACTAGCCTTAAGCCTACCATACATAAATGTAGAATAGTGCCTTGAGTAGGGGAGCAATGGAGGTTGTTTATTTCTTGTCAATGTCAGAGTGAGAGAAAATTTTGAATTTTAAATTTTGTAATGAATCTACAAATGCTTATCTTACAGCCTTGGGGAAAGGAGGGATATTTGTATATCCATGCATAATAGTTGGCCTTATGTATAATTTTCTCTCGATTTTCTTCTGTGTATTAGTCTGGACTCAAAGCTTGAGTCATATTATTACAACCTTTGAGCCTCTTTCATTCTAACGTGTATGTATTAAAATATTATATATAATAAGTAGTGACTAGTCTCTTTCTATCTTGGTTCTTATGTATTTATTGATTTTTATGAGAAATGGCTAGTATTGTTTTGCCTTGGTTCTCATACACATGTCTTGTGGATTAATGATTATGTTGGATTTAGACCATTTTTATTTTTTACTATTGGTGAATTATGCATGTGTTTTTTTCATCCCACTAATATACAAAAGGTTTCATGATCTTCATGTGTCACCACCCATAGATTATGATTTCATTTTTCTAATTTCTTCCTTTTCCTTTTCCTTGGAAAAATTTGATAGATTAGGAGTAGCATAGAAGAGTGAGCATCAAAAATAATATCCAATAAGGATCCATCCTTAGAAATAATCTCAAAGGTTGTCTTGTAAGTCGTAGTCTCATGCTCTCAGGAATTTTAGACTATTACACTTTACATGCATCACGATTACCAAGTGCATCTAGATATTGCAATGGATTGCCATGATACTATGAGTGTCCCAATATAATTTATCTTGTCCTTCTCATTGAATATGATTTTATAACCATACAAATGATGATATGGGATAGGAATAATGAAAAGGAATCCTTGAAATATTGGGTGGTACAACTACACCAAATGGATGAAATGTAAAAAATAACAAAGGACCATAATTTCAAAGAAGAAGAAATAAAAATTATTGCGAAAAAAATATCAAGTGGTCCCACTTCAAAATCAATAACTTGGTGATGGTGTATGATACCTGACACAAAAAGAGGAAGCAAAGAAAGTTTATACCAACATATATGGGCCCTTATGAGATAATAGTCGCACATGATAATTAGACTAACAACCTTGAGAAGTTTGATGAAAAGCCTATCAAGAAATGGGTGAACCTTGATAAACTCAATATATTTCATCCTCTAGAATAGATAAGGTCTAATCTAAGGAATAATTAGAAATTTGGAGGGGTAGGGATATTGATATTAATTTTTTCATATTATTTGCATTTATAATAGTATAAGGAGCACACATAATATATAGTGGGATGGCTTGTTAGAGAATATTATGACTTGGTAGATTGCAATATAGTAGGTTCATCAAGAAGGTTACAATGATCATTAAATAATGAATTGTGTGTATGAAAGAAGTATACAAAAATATTGTGAGGGACAAGTCATGATAAAAAGCAACAGTAGATAGTTAAAGTGGTATTAATAGTTAAAATCTAACATCATCTTTAAGTAAACAATCTAAAACATCAATCATCTTGCATCACTAATCTTAAGCAACAACAAATATTCCTTTCTTAAAATTGAGGTATTAATATCAGTTTTTGATGTATTCATTATGCAATAAATGCATCAAAAAGGGGTAAATGTAGACACCTAATTTTGAGTGCAATATCAATGTCAAAGCTTACCAACATCTTCATCAATAAGCCAATCAAGTAGACAAATTAAAACAATCATCTTTAAGACCAAATTGGGATTATTTATTGCTTAATAAGCAAAATTTTTGGGGCATGAGCAAATTTTTGGCAACACTTTTGTCTCCGTAGTAGCGCTTTTATGAAATTAAAAATTTTGACCATTTTCCATGCAATTTGACTAGCAATAGTCATCTTAGCAAAGGATCTAGAGCATTAGTGTTGCTAGCATTGTTGCCATCTAGAGCTACTAACTATCAAAGTCTAAAAATTCAAAGTTTGACAATTAGTACCTTCCAAGATGCCCTCAAAAAATGGACTTGGTCACATTAGTCTGATCCACAACCCCAACAAAAATCCAAAGCCCAAATTTACCATTTCCAATCTTCATTAATTGCATATTTTTCCAAAATTAAATTCTTTCCTTTGCCAATCCTATCATCTTCAAATCCATCCTTTCCCCAAGGAGCCATGGTTTCCTATAAAGCTATCACTTGGGGAAGCCCAATCTATGATCTTTTAATGATAGCAAAGCTCTACCAAATTTTTATATCTTTTTGTAATGCAATAAAATTATACCAAATTTCATATGGATTCATAGAAATTCATCTCCAATAATGACAATATTATGCAAAAATCTTGTCATAACCTTATGAAAGCATCCAAGCTCTCAATCCTCTAAGTAGTCAAGCATCCAAGCACTCAATCATTCAAGCATTCAAAAATACAAGCACTCAAGCATTCAAGAATCCAAGCACTCAATATCTACTCTCATTTCTTCAAGCACTCAAGTTCTCTAGCAATCAATCTCTCAATAATTCAAGATTTCAAACATTTAAGCTTTCAAGCATATTCAAGCAACACACAAGCTTTAATCAAGCTTTCTCAACAAGAGGAAACTAACCTTGAAATCTTGGAGCTACAAGTGTGCTTAGGGTTGTGCCATTTCCCCTTTGTTGATCTTGTCATTATCTTTATCTTACAACTCTAATATTTAATTTTATGGTATAATAACTTGGATTTGATCATTGCACTTGCACACAATCATCATCTTGGAGCACTTAGCTTACATCTCACATAGGCAATATTTTTATTTAATTGTTATACCCTGCACCTCCTAGTTAAGATCCCTCATTGTATCATTTATAAAGATCATTAATTTTTCATATTAAATTCATTTTGTTGCACATTCAAGAGAAAGCACTGCCAAATTACAAGTTCAGTAGCGCTATCACTATCTATTTTAAACATAATCATAGAGAGCAAAAGCATTGGTAGTCATGAAAAGCATTGACAATACTTTTGCTTACCCTATGGAGCTTTCACCATTGATCACTTAGTCCATGTTATTATTAGATTATTAATTTTTAGCTCATATCTAAAAAGGGGCTTGATGTTAGCCAAGGGAGCTACATACTCTCTTCTAGGTGAGGCATACCTCTTAACCACTAATCTATTTTTGTTTTTGTCTATTTTACAGGTAAAAAAAAGTACCATTAGGACATAGAAGCACCAATGGTAATTTTGTAGTATCGATAATGCTTCTACTTTTTTGGAAGAACAAGTTTTTTTCTAACAATATCTTTATGTTTTTAGCATTTATATCTTAATATTGCTAAAATTTATCTCTATTTTCTACATTCTTGTTTACTCACTAAGGATAAAGGAATGAGAAAGGAAACCAATTAATCTTAATCATTCAGGGGACTGCCTTTAATATTGTCATCATAAAAATAAAACTGTGTATTTTGTATTAGGTTTGCTTGTTGCAACCCTCTTGAACCTTTTCTCTTGCAAGAAAATTTATTTTTAATTTCATCATTCAAATTAGTAATCATTCTAATTATTAGGTCTTGTTTATTGCATTTATATGATACAACGTAGCTAATTAGGGCTAGATTAAGGTTAAACTTTGTCAAGTAAATATTAATAGAAACATAGGTGTTCTCTAACTAATCCATTAATCCCTAAAATTTAATATCACAAATTTCCCTTATCCTTGAGGTGATGAAGGAGAGGGAAGCATAACAAATATGCTCTTGACGATCTCCTTATAATCCCCTTTGCCTCCACATACAAGCAAGAATAAGTCATAACTATTTTGTGTTGGAATTTAAAATATATTTAAGAATAAATGGAATCAACACATTATCCAAATCTTAGCATAAAAATAAGATCAAGAGTGAATGATATTACATGAATATAAAAATATGGGTGGATGCCCTTGGGCACCCATCAATTTGATAAAATTTTATTATACACTAATACAATGGATTGGTTTAGGAGGTGTATAATATCTCAATAAATTACATTTAATTATATAACTCTTTAATAACATAACATTAATGGTTAAGGTATGAGGTTAACTTTACAAAGTTAACAATATGGGTCCATAGTATGAACTAGGAGATAGAAGATCCCACATACAAGACTTGTGACCTATTTTGATCTAATTAGAGGTATGGTCATCAATTAGCAAGGATCCCAAAAAAATTATTATCAATTAGAGAAAATTTAGAACCCTTATTCATTTATAGACAATACATCATAGGTTGGTCTAGAAAAATGAGGATCAACATAAAATATTTTGACAAGACCCACTTTAGAATAAAAAAAGGTTGTTTGTAAAGCCTTATGTTGGAAATTAAATTAAGAAATACAATAAACCCTTCATAATCTAAATTGAGGGGCTAAAGAGAGAAGACGTTAATAATAATATCCTCCTCTTAATGTAATTTCTACTACACCAATATGATTTCAAATAGAAAAGGAACCATAAGAATATTATTTCTATAAAATATCTTTAATCATTTGCACTTATTGGTAGAATAACCTTCCCTTCATAGTATCCACAAGTGGGATCCTTCATTGGAGACTTCAACTTATTAGAGTATATTATATTATTTGATATATATGTGTCCTAAGTGAATTTCAAAATCAATATGATTTCAAATAGAAAATGAACCATAAGAAGATTCTTTTTAAAAAATATCTTCAATTATTTACACTATTGGTAGAATAACCTTACCTTCATAGTATCCACAAGTGGGGTCCTTCATTGGGGAGTTCAACTTATTAGAGTATATTACATAATTTGATATATATGTGTCCTAAGTGAAGATAAAAAATTTCTTAGACAAGTGGAAAGATAAGAATTCAAAGGTCACTTCGTAAAACTATATTATGGAGATAAAGCTCCATAATATCATGTATATTTTTTATATAATGAGATTATCTAAATTAAATTATTTCAAATTGTTACTGTAAGTTTATTTTTATATTGTAAGTTAATTTTTTTGTTGATTGGTAAAAAAATTCATTAAAAGTGGGTTTTGAAAGGGACCCCAAAACCTTTTTACATTAGGTCAACAGACCACACATAAGGCCAAAGGATAGGCCAATTGAAAAACACATAAAAAATCCTATGCAAAGCAGGAAATTTAAAAATACCGTCCAAGCAAGAAATTAAACTAGGAAATTTAAAAAATCCCACCCAAAGAAGGAAATTAAAAAAACCCGCCCAAAGCAGGAAATTTGAAAAGTCTCACCCAAGCAGGAAAAATACAAGTTGAAAATCCCACCCAAGGGGAAAACCAAAAATCAGAATCCCATGAAGGAGAAACCGGAAAACAAATCCACTTGGAAGGAAAATCCACCCTAAGAAGGCAGATGGACCAGAGAAACATGCCAGTCAAACTAGGATGGGCCATCCCACCCAAGCTGGGCTAGGACTAACACGAGCAGACAAGAAAATAGGAATCCCACCTAGGAAAACCAAGAACTACTACAGGAGAGTGGGAATAGATGAAAGCTGAAGAACGAAGCTAGGATCCCACCTAAGGACAGCCCAAGAAGGTATTCCAGGAAGTAGCATCCTACACAAAGCCTAGAAAATGGATCAATAAATCTAAGGATCTCCAAATGCCACGAGATCCTCTTACGTGTGAGGTTGAACTACAAGGAAGCTAGAAGAAACCAAAGGATGCGATGGAAATAGACCCAAAAACTATGGGAAAGGGATGGGAAGGTCCCAAGGAACCTAATATGAAGGAATCACTTGGTGATCAACATTATAGATAGAAAACACAGGTCCTCCTCCAAGACCAAAATATGTAGCAGATGATCCCAAGTACCAAACAAATAAGTACCATGAAAATCCTCCAACCCCGTAAATGAATGACTTTAGGGAACTATATTAGGACAACCAACGAGATCATCTCAATAGCAAGCAAAAAGCACAAGGTCCTCCACCAAGGTTGAGAAAGATGCATTAAGGCTCCACCAAGTAGAACTTATCCAAGAAACCAAGGAGAAATTTCACTGGAGATGAAGCACATGGTCCCCCCAAACTAGAAGGATGCAAATAAACCTCTCAAAAAATACAAGAGTGAATTTGAACCCCCAACCTGAAGGCAAAACACTCCACAACTAAGGAAAATAGTAACTCGATACCAAGTAGAGAACCTACAAAAAACCTGGAAAAAACTTGAGAGCAACAAGGAAATGATCCTGAAATCTTAGCAGGAAATCCAAGGGAAAACCCATGGATGCACCAGATCAAAGGTATAAGTAGGAAACCCTCAAATAGGTAGAGACAGGAGCATACAAATGGATAAAGGACCTCCCACCCCAAGAAGATCATTTCCATCAACAACAAGCCTAGAGATAAGGGCCTGAGAAGTGCCATGAAACTAGGGCAAGGCCAGGGGAGGGGAAGCAAGAAAGTATAATAGGACATCCTACCCAGAGCAGGAAGTCACTTATTGTAAGTTCATTTTGACCTTATTATATTGTGGTTATATTATATTCTATCATGTGATATTTAACTTGTGATATTTGTGGTAGTATTAAGGCTTAAAAAGTCATCGGTGATATCAAAGCTACCACCTAAATTTATCTAGATTGATAGATATGATTAACCACCATTATTAAAATTTATTTTATCTAGTTTGATAATATTAATCAAGAATGTATCCACTTTGAAGGCAGTGAGACATATTGTACTTGAAGATCATATTGAGTAGAAGGTTGGGGTCATTCCACTAGGTTGAAGTACACCCAGTGAACAATAGAGACTCAACTATATTGAAATGTGGATTAACTTTAATATAGTTGATCATTCAGTATCATTGCCAGCCCTTGACCTTTATAGGGATTCAGGGACATTCAGAGTCACCTAGACATAATAGTGAAATCTCTAGTAAGGAGGATAATCATATTAAGTTCTTAGGTGTGACCTAGGATATTATTGATTTCAAAAAAATGTAGAAGAGTTTCAACTTCTAAGTGTAAAAATAAGAGATTTCTAGTGGATTGAGAAGCATTTCAAAGCTTCCTAAGGATAGATAATAACAACAAAGAAAAATAGAAATAAGATATATCAAGTCTTGAGAGACACATTAATCTTGAGATAGGTATATCATTCTTGAAGCATTAGAGGATTTAGATATAGAATCAAATTGGTTCAAGAAACCAATATTGATGAATCGAGATTCTTTTTGAATATAAGCTCTTCAAGAAATAATATTAGAGGATCTTGTAGAGGAAATTTGCCATTGTTAAGGAGTTATGTATAGATGAATAAAACGGTCCATATAGAAAGATATTGAAGAAAGTTCCTTGAAAAGAGTTATAAAGAAAATAGAAATTGGTTATAGAGAAAAAGTAAGAAGTTTAAATATTTAGAGGTCTGAGTTCTATTTATAGGAATGCAAGTGGTCATTAGAAGAAATTTTGAAGCCTAGAGAAGAAATACTGAGAAGAGGTGCATGGTTCAAACTTAAAGGAGACACCCAACATTTGATAAAGAAGTGAGATCTATATGAGTAATAAATATAGAGGTAAAGAAAATAAATAGAGCAAGAAGTTGTTGAGACACATTTTATGACATTGATACAACATAAGGTGTACTGTGTATTTCGGCTCACAATAGAAAAATTATTACATTGGAAAAAGTATATAGCTAAATGCAGAAGACTTTACATTAAATATGCAGTGAACAAGGAACCTGTACGCATAAAGAATATGTTAGCACAACAATTAGAAATAATGCAGTAAGGAGAACATAGTGTTCTCATACTATAGAGTAGGAAAAGTCAAAGCAACTTGATAGACACAACAACATAAGGTGAAGTGATCAAGGATACACACCATTGGAAGGAACTACCAAAAGGCAAAATGTTGGAGGCTACGCAACACTAGAAGGAATGATGATAAGGTGAAATGATCAGTACAACATAGCAAATGAGGAGAAGGTGTAGCAAAAAATGATAAGGTGAAACGTATGGATTAATGACTAAGTTAATGATTATGATAGTGGTAAATAGGAAGGAGTTACATCATAGGAGAATGTGTCAAGTGCAAATCAGAAGGAGGTCAAGTAAGTGCAACCAAGAAAGTGATAAGGTGAAACATCTTTGGAGATGCAGTAGAGGTAACATTTACCATGCAAATGGCCACGTTATGAGCAACCAATGTCTATTTATCAAACCAACACGAGGGACGTGAGAGCAGAGTAGTTAAGAATAACAAAATCATTAGATTAGTCATTGAAGCACAAGATAAGGTTAGAGTTGTTAAATTTTTCAATTCATTTGAGTGAGCCAACATTGGAGTCATAAGATTTAAAGAAGTATTTAATTAAATTAAAGGTTATTTATGGAGTAAAAGTTATTGGAGTTACAAGTATTTTATTTTTTAAGTAATAAGTTATCTTAAAGCATCTTATTTTTTTTAGCGATTAAATAGAAAAGTGTTCAAGGTTATTTTCAGAGAGACAAGATAAATACAAGTTTTTTAATTTCTTTCAATTTTGGAGTAAAAATGTTTTCAACATCAAATTTAGAAAAACAAAAATTTGTAAAATTCATTCTAAAATTAATTTTTTAATTCATTTGAATAAGGCAACATTTGAGTCATAAGGTTTAGAGAAGCATTTAATTTAGGTAAAGGTTATTTATGGAATAAAGGTTATTGGAGTTACAAGTATTTTATTTTTGGAGTAAAATAAGTTATCTTAAAGAATCTTATTTTTTTGAGTGATTAAATAGCAAAGTGTTCAAGGTTATTTTTGGAGAGATAAGATAAACGTTTTACTTATCTATTTCTTTCAAGTTTTGAGTAAAAAGGTTTTCAACAACAAATTTAGAAAAAATAAAAATTTGTAAAATTTTATTCTAAAACTGGGGAGACAAGGTTTTCTACTCCATATGAACTTTGAATTATCAAAAGTAATTATGGACTATTGGTATATTGATTCTAGAGCAAGTAGACATATGACTCTAAACAAACAATGGTTTAATAACTTTTATGAAAAATATGAGAAACAAGTTGTCATAGTAGATAGTATGACTTATGAAGTCAAAGGAGTAGGAGATGTACTAGTTAATTTAACAAATGGAAAAGGTATAATTAATAATGTGTTATATGTCCCAATATTAACTACTAATCTCCTTTTAGTATCTCAGCTTATGGATCAAATGTTAGAAGTTGAGTTTAAAGTTATAAAAGGAAGAAAACCAGGGTTATGCACAGGGGCGAATTTCATAATTTAGTGCATATATTCATATTTTATCAATTTTAATTTTATGATTTTTGGGACCATAGAGGTCAGTCTGTTCACCCAAAAATTTTAGGATCAATTTTTTTTAGGGTCAATTCACCTCGTTATCATAAGGTTTCCCGCATAATTTTTGCCTTAAATTTATTAAAAAATATATCCCACTGAAATTGCCCCTTGTACTCCATTATATATAGCTAACCCTGACAACTACTATCATACAATTACAACATTAATTTTTTTGGATAGCGAGTGATACAAAGCAGACAACAAACACAACACGACTGATAAAATATGACTGACAAAAGGTGACTGGTAGAAGGTGACTAGCAAAAGGCAACTAATGGAAGGAAACTAGTATAAGGCGATTGGTAGAAGATGAATGGCAAAAGGCGTCTGATGGAAGGTGACTGACGAAAGGCGACTAGTAGAAGGTGACTGGAAGAAGGCAATTGGAAGAATGTGACTGATAGAATACAACTAGCATAATATGACTGGCATAAGGTGACTGGTAGAAGGCGACTAGCAGAAGGCGACTGACGAAATATGACTAGCATAAGGCGACTGGTAGAAGGTGACTGGCATAAGGTGACTGGAAAAAGGTGACTAGCGAAAGGTGAATAGCATAAGGCGACTAGCAAAAGGTGACTGGCAGAAGGTGATTGGCTTAAGGTGATTAATAGTAGCTAACTGAAATACAACGATCACCATTTATCAGTAAGTTTCTTTTACCATTAATTTTTATTTTTTAATATTTTATTCATGGACACTCAATAAGGAATTTTTCCTATTATTTGGGCACCAATCTCAAGATTGCTTGGGATAGATATTTTGTTGTCTCTAGTAGTAGTTCTCTTTTTTACTAGTTATTTTCATTTTTAAAAATGATGTTCATTGTTCATGTTACTCTTCTGTTCATATAGGTAAAATGTCACTTACTAGTAGTGGAAAGAAGGGAGGCCAATATTTTGATAAAAGGAGTATCCTCAAATAATTTTATAATATTTTGAAATCCAGTCAGCCATCAACATCTACACAAAATAAAGATATGAACAACTTTACTTACCAATTAATTTTTGTACATTGTTAATTTTATATATAATGTCTTCATTCATAAAGAAGTGTGATTTTTGGTTGATGGCTTTATCCATGGTTTATCTATATTTTTTAATAGAAGGTATGCTTTTAAATGCCATAATGATAATGACCCTACTATTGACACTAGTATTATCTCTATAGAAAACATTATTGACCCTGATATGCCTCCACTTCCACATATCCACGTTAATGAAAATTCCACAGATAAAAATATTCTTAATCAAATGGAACAACATGAAGAGATTCTTAAATCTAACGCGCCAAGTAGAAAATAAAATAATAGTTCTTGTGTAGTCCCTACTTCCAGATAATCTTCTTCTAAAAAACATAAATGTGTAAGGTTATCTAGGTGGATAATTAACAAATCATTTCAGCCTGATTGGATAACAAAATTTTCATTTATTGAGCCAATGCTACCAGAGAATAGTAGTGAGGAAATAACAGAATTGAGATATGTAATTTGTAGTTGGAAACACGAAAAGTATTATAGATTGCAAGTTAAGAAAGATACAATAGAAAAACATTGTGGAAAGGTTTATATCAAAACAAAAGAAGGTGATCGATCAATACCAAAAAATTATAGGTGGAAGGATGCATCAGAGTGCGCACATATAAGATATGTGCAAGAATATGATAAAGAAATGAAACAAAAGCAAACTTTGGTTGAGAAATGTGCAACGATTCAAGCCCAATTTTGAAAAATGAATAAGTTAACTTTAGCTTCAAAAAAATTGCAGTTTGTTGTTGTATTCACTATTCTTAAAAATGGTAGACCTATATTTGATTTCATTGATTATAAATCTCTATTTTGACTAGTTGATGTGTAGAACTTACCTAGCACCCATTGGTCAGATCGAAGTGGTTGGAAAATGACAAAATATCTCACATTGGTTGAGCAGGATGACCTCAAAGAGAAAGTAAAAATGTCAAATTCATTTCACTTTCAATTCATGAGGTGATTGTTGTTGACAACACATCTTGGATTTTCATGCATGTTTACACATTGGAAAATCATTTAAGGCAACCTTGTTTACTTGGAGTATGCAAGATGAAGGAAAATTGCAATGCATAAAACATTTACAATGTTGTTGTAACTAGTTTAAAGGAAGTAGCAGGAATGGATGAAATGGAAATATCCACTAAGTTAATATGTGTCAGAGTTGATGGTGCTGCTACAATGCAAGGATACAAGAATGGTATTTGTGTTAGACTACAAACATATGTTGCCCCATTTTTTATCCCCATTTTTTAGACTACAAACATATAAAATTATGGATACATTTACTAATGTTGCGAGAGTGGAAGAGCTTGTCCGTGAAATTCATGATTATTTTTCGTGTAGTCCAAAAATAATTTTAGAGTTTCAACAGTTTGTACTAGGAGTTACTGAAGGTAAAAAACTATTAAAATATGTAGATACTAGGTGGATTTCGATGTATCAACCGACATTTAGAGTTTTCAAAGAATATCAATCCTTGATAGGGTTTATGTATGTAAATCGTAGGGTAGTTGATAAGGCTAAAGATTTACTATTTTAAACGAGTGACTTTTAAATACTTCTCACATTGTGTGGTATTCTTCCAATGTTGGAAGAAATGAATACTTTGATCAAAATTGCACAAGAAAGATCGATTTATATTGTAGATTTCATCAGGGTGAGAGAACAAATTTGCATGCATATTGATTTGATGTATACATTTGGTCAAAATTTTATGGATCCCATGTTTGAGAGTTGGAGAGCATTAACAAACATGAATGATCCTCATAACTTTCTAAAGTTAAATATAAGCGATCATCTATGTATTAATTTCCATAGAAAGGAAATACCTTTATATTGTTTTGTTCAACGAATGGATATAGCTATAAATGAAGTTGAGAAAATTCCCATAACCTACAACAAATTTCATGTAGTTGTAGATGATACAAAAATTAAACTGAAAAAAATAGCAGAATCGTTGACAAAAGAAATAAGAGACCATTTTCAAAGAGATGAATTGCTTGAGGCTATGGGTGTGGTTAATCTAATGTTTTGGGATCCTTGTAATTAATACCAGATTATAAATGATTTATTTCTCAAATACATGAGCATTCTTGCTAACCATTTCAGTAAACGTGTGGTAGTCAATGGTATTGAAATCAATGGCATTCTCAATAGAGATATTTTGACAAAACAATCAAACTATTTTGGAACAACAATGTCTGCTCAAGTTTCACAACTCTCTAACCATCATGAAATAGGTTCTATTTCACATTTTTGGAGAAGATTACATCCCAGTAGTATCTTACAACATACTATGAGTGAATATTTTTATTTATATGAATTATGTCAAATGATGATTTTAGGATCTGTGGAAGATGAAAGGGTATTTTGTGCATTATTATATGTTAAATCTAAAGTTTGAAATAGGTTGGACAACAATTTGGAAAATTATTTGAGAGTATATGTGTCGACCTATAAGGTGGAGAAGTTTCCTTATGAAAGAGATTTGTCATACTAGAAATTTATGGCAGAGAGAAGAGGTGTAACTACTGAGGATGACAAGGATGATGGTAACACAGATTGTATTGTGATGAAAAAAATTTGGGTATGAGTACAGATGATTTTATACAATCTAAAAAGAGTTTGTTCCAACTTCCAGCATTATTGCAAGGATGCTTTCATTTGATTTAATTTTATATATTAGAATAAAATGATTCTTTCATTTGTTTTGAATTAATTTCAGCATTATAATGGAAGGAATATTGAGATAAATTGTAATTTGATACATGTAATTTTGATGTCATTAATCATATAATATGATATTAGAAATGCCATTGGATACTCTGTATAATTTTGATGTCATTAATCATATAATATGATATTATAAATACCATTGGATACTCTGTATAATTTTGATGTCATTAATCATATAATATGATATTAGAAATGCCATTGGATACACTATATAATTTTGATGTCATTAATCATATAATATGATATTATAAATGCCATTGGATACTCTGTATAATTTTGATGTCATTAATCATATAATATGATATTAGAAATGCCATTGGATACTTTGTATAATTTTGATGTCATTAATCATATAATATGATATTAGAAATGCCATTGGATACTCTGTATATCATAGCCCTCTAATTTGATTATGTATATTTGAATGAAATTGGATTATTTGATTATACATATGTTGATTAGAACACTGCATTATCTTTTATATCATAAATGTGTTATTGATTATTTTGTATATGATTTGACATAAGCCTTGTTATTGAATTATTAGTCTAAAGTTTCAATTTTTTTAGTAGATTTGTATTGTATAAACCATTTATGGAAAAGTAAATATTTGTGCTGCATTTCCAGTCATTTTAAATTATTTCATAAAATATAAAAGAACATTTTATTGCATCCACATAATTCAAAATTACTTAATGCATAAACACAAATAATCAAAACATAACAATATTTAAAACAAAATTTCAAAAAGATAATACAAATATTTTGAAAATTGTCTATTTCATTGATTTCAAAAATATACCATTTTTTTACAATTAACAAAAAAGATATGCAATATTTTTTATTTTCCTCAAATAAAAAGCAACAAACTTCTATTCTTTCTGCATGGTGGTTGAAGTTCCAACCGCATCTATCTCAATATCCTTGGCTTCCAATGCACTTGTTGGTCACAAATCTGCCTAAGTACAATATATGATCACTTGTGCGCCCTAGAATCGGCCAACATTGAAAGGTCAAAGGAAAGAGATATCCTCCAGACCAATATCCAAAGAGGGCTAGTTCCCTTACTAAATCCTACATTGTTGAAGACTAAAGTTGCGGGAAAGAAATTGGAAATAACTGAAAGAGATGAGAAATATGGCCACAGGCCGAAAATGTAAGATTAAGGAAATATTAACAGCAAAAAATTCATTCAAGCACATGAATAGCATATAATAAAAGAGAGCAACATAATTTACTTAGAACATTGCACAGATAACCTCCAGGATTGCATTCCAAAGCTCACTTCCTCACTAACAATATTTAAACTCAAATGCAAAATTTAAATTTAACTAGCAGATAAGAAATACGAGCATGAAAGAGAAATGCATAAAATAGAAGGAAATCACACATAAAGTCACTCACAAAATCAGAAGCCAAATATCTCTTATTTACGCAGAGAACTTGATAATTTTTCTTGCAAAATGTCTCTCCTCCTTTTACAATGGAAATTTGATTAGTATTTATAGAGGTTTTCGCCTCTTTCATTTAATACATGTGGAGGCAAGGTGCCCATTGATGAGGGTCATGATGAATTAATTACTCCTTGGAAATATTTCTTTGGCAACTATGATCCGGTACAAATGCATTGAATTCTAACCACTATCGCGCTTTGAAAATTGACCGTTACTCCAACAATTCACTCCACATTAAATTTATCTTGGAGAGGGAGCGAAACTGTTAGGATAACGCCTTGGAAATGACGAAAATCAAAGGAAATATCTTCTGGTTTGCCACAGCCATTAAATTTCGTCATTAAATTTTTCCATTTCGGACAACTTTCCATTTTCGAAATTTTTCTTTTTTTAGAAACTTTCTATTTTTGGAAAAAATTCAATTTTCGGAAATTTTCTATTTTTGGAAAATTTCAATTTTTGGAAATTTTCTATTTCGGGTAAGTTTCCATTTCGGGTTCCGAAATGCCCTTTTCGGAAACTTTCAATTTTTGGAAACTTTCTATTTTTAGAAACTTTCCATTTTTGGAAATTTTTCCTTTTCGGGGGCGAAATGGCATTTTCGGGGGCCGAAATGGCATTTTCGGAAATTTTCTCTATTTCGCCCGAAATGAATTTTGACTTTGAAATTGCATCTGCTTTCCCGAAATTGATTTTCTGCCCCGAAATTGATTTTTTTGTGGTAAAACTTCCCGGAGCCATAACTTTTGATCCATTCACCCGATTGTCTATTGTAATATATCATTGGAAAGCTTGTGAAAAGATATGTGGTGATGAAATACCCAAAGCTCATTTCATCCACTGTATCATCTCCGTTTAGGGCCTACAAAAATACCAACACCTCTTTATGTTTTTTACCGCTTTAAAGCTCCATACTTTGGCAAAATTTGATGGCAAGCCGAGATTCAAACAACAAAACTTCAGATTAATTTTCTGTAAATTGCTTAACACAGTCTTACAATACCAATTCCAGGCATAGTTCTTTCCCCACTCGATCTCAAACTCGCCATCCTTTCCCTTACAATTTTTCGAGTTTTTATCGAGGTCTCGGCCCTTTAGGCAATTAATGCCCCACCTGAGAGAATTCCCGAAACAATAAAAAAAATTTGCTTCCTCTGCCAAGTTTTCAAAATTTCTTCCATTAATGGGCCACCGCCCCGATCTGCTATGAAGCTCGCATTAAAGACCCCCTTGACCTGCAACCGCCGCTTTGGTCAGACCGTTCTTTTGAACCGCCGTCTCACCCATATTATCCATGGCCTGCAACTGTCGCCTTGTCAGAATCTTTCCTTGTGATGGTTATCCCTATTTTAATACACGTGGCCATCATCTCTATTTTGATATACGTGGCCTTCATCTTTGTTTTAATACACGTGGCTTTCCGCGTGTCTATTTTGGCCTCTGTCTGCAATAGGTCGCATCGCTTTAACACACATGGCAGTCCCGTGTCTATTTTGGCCTATCTTCTTCTTGGCCGCGATATCTTAATCCACGTGGCAGCCTTCAACTGGTCGTGATATCGCGACCTCCGCGCCCTTATGCCTTAGCTTTTCATTTTACGTCGTGATATCGCGACATGTCGCGGTATCGCGACCTCCACGCCCTTGTGCCTTAGCTTTCATTTTGCGTCGCGATATCGCGACACATCGTGATATCGCGACATGTCGCGGTATCGCGACCTCTGCGCCCTTGTGCCTTAGCTTTTCATTTTATGTCACGATATCGCAACATGTTGCGATATCGTGACATGTCGCGGTATCACGACCTCCGCGCCCTTGTGCCTTAGCTTTTCATTTTTCGTCGTGATATCGTGACGTCGCGATATCGTGACCATTTCTGCCTTTGCCTTCTGCCTTGCCTTTGGAGTCGCGATTTCGTGACTCCCCAACTTGCTTTACAAAACTTCAGCCTTGGGAAAAAAACTGAAATAAATCAAAATACAAAGTACTTAGAAAAATTTGGAGGATGCAAGATTGCTCTACTGTCGTCGAATGCTCCTGCATCAGACACCCGGGGTAAATTAAAAAGTGATCCTCATTTCTGTTTTGTTAGGGGAAGACCCAGGCGGTCAACCTTCGTCTTCGACAACCAAGTTGCATCTTCAACAGGTCTGCCCTTCCACTTTATCAAATATTCAGAATACTGTTTGTTTCTGGTGCTTCTGCCTTCACGAGCGTCTAATATTTCCTCGACCTCGTCTATGGTTGGAGTAGATGCTAGAATTTTCCATAACTCTGTACTTGGTGCCTCTATACTATCTTCTTCATGGTATTCCACTAAATCTAAAATATTAAAAATATGTGAAATGTCAAGCCAACTTGGCAATTCCACTTTATATGCATTGCTCGACTCCTGTTTTTCTAGTATTCTGCATGGCCCAAACTTCTTCATCTTTAATTTGTTGTAAGTCTTGGCTGGAAATCTTTCCTTCCTAAGATGGACCATGACTTCATCTCCTACTTTGAACTCTTTGAACCGCCGCTTCTGGTCCGCTCTTGTATTATATTGAGTATTCATTTTTATAATTTGTTTCCTTACTTCTTCATGCAAACTTTTCATATGTTTCGCAAATTCTTCTGCCTCAGCACTGCACTTTTCTTTCTTATCCAACTTTCTCAGTTCAGACACATTTCTCGGGCTATTTCCATATATTATCTGGAATGGAGATTTATTTGTGCTCTTATTGACTGAATTGTTATATGCAAATTCCGCCTGTGGTAAAACTAAATCCCATCTCTTGGGTTGATATGTTATCAAGCATCTCAGTAAATTACCCAAGCTTCTATTTACCACCTCTGTCTGTCCATCAGTCTGTGGGTGGTATGCAGAACTGAATTTCAGATCTGTCTTCAACTTCTTCCACAAAGTTCTCCATAAATACCCAACAAATTTTGTATCTCTGTCAGAAACAATGCTCTTCAATAGACCATGAAGTCGTACCACTTCCTTGAAAAATAACCCTGCAATGTGAATTGCATCACTTATTTTCTGGCATGGAATAAAGTGTGCCATCTTTGAAAATCTATCAACTACTACAAATACAGAGTCATTTCCCCTTTGTGTTCTTGGCAATCCGAGGACGAAGTCCATGCTGACGTCCTCCCATGGTCGCTCAGGTAATGGTAACAGCTGATACAACCCCATGTTCTGTCTTCTGCCCTTTGCCATCTGGCATATTCTACAATTCTGTACAAACTTTTTCACATCTTGTTGTAGTTGCGACCAATAGTAATTTTCACTCACCAAGGAAATTGTCTTATCCCGGCCAAAATTTTTGGCTAGTCCTCCGTTGTGTTTCTCCTTGACTAAGTTTTCCCGCATGGAACTCCTTGGAATGCATAATTTACTTCCTCTAAAAAACATTTCGTCTTGGATTAGAAAATCCAACCATTTTGTCCTGTCCACAGTAACAAGTGTCAAGCAAGTTGTCCAGGCTTCTGCAAAATCCAGATCTTCAGGGTACAAACCCTTCAGTTCTTCAAATCCCACTACTTCCACTGTCATTTTAATCAGTAAATTCTACCTTCTACTTAAGGCATCTACAACTCTATTTGATTTCCTGCTTCTGTGTTTCAGCACAAAGGTATAGCTTTGGAGGAACTCAACCCACTTCAAGCGCCTTTGATTCAGTTTTGTTTGGCTGTTAATGTACTGTAATGCCTGATGATCAGTGAATAGAACAAACTCTTTTGGCAACAAATAATGCCTCCACTTCTTTAGAGCTTGAACTATAGCATAAAATTCTTGGTCATAAACTGAATACTTTTTCCAAGCATCATTTAGCTTCTCACTAAAATAGGCAACAGGCCTGCCTTCCTGACTTAGTACAGCCCCTATTGCACTGCCACTGGCATCACAGTCTACCTGAAATACTTTGTTAAAGTCTGGAAGTGCCAAAATAGGCTGTTCTATGACCTTTTTCTTTAATGCATCAAAGCTCCTTTCAGCCCCTAAGGTCCACTTGAATTCTTTCTTATCCCCTCTCATTGTTTATGTGAGGGGTGCACAAATGCTGCTGAAATTTTTAATGAATTTCCTGTAAAAGCTGGCTAGACCATGAAATGATCTTACCTCTATTGTGCTTCTTAGAGTAGGCCATTCCATGATGGCTCTCACCTTCTTTGGGTCTATTTTCAGACCTTCTGCTGAGATTACAAATCCCAGGTACACTAACTCCTTCTTTACAAAATTACACTTTTTCAGATTTATTAATAACTTCTCCTCCCGCAGCTTCTCAAAGACCCTTCTGATATGCATCAGGTGTTCCTCCAAGGTTCTCGCTAAATATTAATATGTCATCTAAATAGACTATGACAAATTTTCCTAAAAACTCTTTCAGTACCTCATTCATCAGCCGCATGAAGGTACTCGATGCATTGGATAGCCCAAAGGCCATGACCAACCACTCATACAAGCCCTCTCTGGTCTTGAATGCTATCTTCCACTCATCTCCCTCTCTGATACGGATCTGATGGTAACCACTTTTGAGATCAACCTTGGTGAAGTACTTGGCTACACTTAAACAATCCATTATGTCATCCATTCTTGGCAATGGAAATCTGTATTTTATTGTGATCTTGTTGATGGCCCATGAATCTGTACACATTCTCCATTCTCCATCCTTCTTTAGTGCCAGCATTGCAGGTACTACGCATGGGCTCAAAATTTCTCGAATTAATCCCTTCTCCAGCAACTCCTGGACCTACCTGTTTAACTCTTCAGTCTCTACAGGCGTCATTCTGTGTGCAGATTTATTTGGCAAGCTCGATCCTGGCACCAAATCTATATGGTGGTTGATTTTCCTTACTGGGGGTAAACCCTCAGGCACATTATCAAACACAATATCTGGAAATTCCTCCAACAGATTTAGGACTTCTACTGGGGTATCTTGGCATTCTTTCTCCCTAACTCTAGGAATTATTGCATAACATAAATGTTCATGCTTCAAACCATCCAAGAATTTTCTCCCTTCAACTAAACATATTCTAGAGCTGTTACACACCTTTTCATCAGCCTCCTTCATGGGCTTCAGCTTATGGCGCACGCCATTCTTCATCAATGAGTAGGTTTTGGCATGGTCGTCATGCACTGCACTCCAATCGAACTACCAGGGCCTTCCCAGCAACATATTACAAGCATCCATAGGCAGGATGTCGCACAGGACCTCATAACAATAATTCCCAATATTAAATTTAATGGAGCACTGCTCACTGACTAAAGCCCTATGGTCCTTCTATAACCATGCGACCCGATATGGGTGCAGGTGCTTCTTCCTCTCTAACTGTAACTTGGTAACCATTTCTTCTGAAACCAGGTTATCCGTGCTACCATTATCAATAATAATATTGCAAATATTGCCCACACATTTACACCTTGTGCGGAATAAACTTCTTATTTGATCTGTGTCCTCCTCATTCAACAGGACTCTCCTTACGATAATTGCTTCCCCTCTCTTCGCTTCTTTAGAATGTTCAGATCCAACATCTTCCTCTGCCATGGCAACTCTGGCTGGACCCTCAGGCCTCTTGTTCGTTCTTTCTTGGTGTTGTGGACACTCGAATGCTCGATGTCCTTCTTCACCACAGTGGAAACATGTCCCACGAAATACTCCTCTTCCAAACCCTCGTCCAGATCCACCTCGTCCTCTTGGGTAGCTGTTTTGATCACGGGGCTGATAAACATCCTCTTCCCTTTGATCCTGGTTACTACTGGCTTCACCAGTCTTCTTCAGATCTTTATATTTTTCTCCACTGGTTCTCCCACCAATTCTTCCACCACGACCCCTTCCTCTTTGCTTGCCTTCAAACTGCCTATTCAGTTTTTCTTCCACATTTAAGGCAAACTGGTAAGTACCCTCAATGGTGCTTACCCGAACTAGGCTCAGCTCTTCCTGGATACTGAGTCTCAACCCATTGATATAACAGACTACCTTCTCTTTATTTGCCTCTAAATGTCCATTTCTAATTGAGATCTTGTAAAACTCCTCGGTGTATTCTTGGATAGTTTTTTTTGTCTGTCTCAAACTCTGCATTTTCTTTAGCAGATCCAACTCGTAATCTGTCGAAATAAACTATCTTTTCAACTTTTCCACCATTCTATCCCATCTTGTTATTCTCTCCTTCTCTCTTATGTTCCTTTCCAGCTGTATTCCCCTCCACCAAATGCTGGCATTACCCTTCAACTTGGTCTTAGCAAATCTGACCCGATTCGGGTCTTCAACCTCCTCATATTCGAAATATTCTTCTAAGTCATTTATCTAGTCAATCACCTCTTCTGTATTTAGGTTTCTTGAATATGTAAAAACCTCCATTTTTGGTTGCTTTCCAATCTGAGAGATGGCTTTGTACAACCTGGCTTGTGTAGGATCCACAGCCTCTTCTTCTTCCTCATACTAGTCTTCTTCTTCATCAACTTTGTCTTCACTTCCCTCATCCTTTCCGGGCTCGTGCCTTCTATGTAGCTCTTCTTGCAGGGCTTGAACTTACCTATGCAAGGCTCGAAAGTCTTCGTCCGACACCACATTTCTTACTCCACCACGGTTTCTTCATGGAGGCATTTTTCCTTTTTTTTTTCTTACAAATCCTTCCACAGATCCTGGTGTAACTGCCTCTCTTTCGGCAATCTGTTACATGCTTAGGAGCTCTCGCTCTGATACCACTTGATGGCAAGCCGAGATTCAAACAACAAAACTTTAGATTAATTTTTTGTAAATTGCTTAACACAGTCTTACAATACCAATTCCAGGCATAGTTCTTTCCCCACTCGATCTCAAACTCGCCATCCTTTCCCTTACAATTTTCTAAGTTTTTATCGAGGTCTCGGACCTCTAGGCAATTAATGCCCCACCTGAAAGAATTCGTGAAACAATAAAAAAAAATTTCTTCCTCTGCCAAGTTTTCAAATTTTCTTCCATTAATGGGCCATCGCCCCAATCCGCTATGAAGCTCGCATTAAAGACCCCCTTGACTTGCAACCGTCGCTTTGGTCAAACCATTCTTTTGACACCCATACTGTCCATGGCCTGCAATTGTCGCCTTGTCAGAATATTTTGTTGTGATGGTTATCCCTGTTTTAATACACGCAGCCATCATCTCTATTTTGATATACATGGCCTTCATCTTTGTTTTAATACACGTGGCTACCCGCATGTCTATTTTAGCCTTTGTCTGCAACAGGTTGCGTTGCTTTAACACACGTGGCAGTCCCGTTTCTATTTTGGCCTATCTTCTTCTTGGCCGCGATATCTTAATCCACGTGGCAGCCTTCAACTGGTCGCGATATCGCGACATGTCCCGATATCACGACATGTCACGATATCGCAACCTCCGCGCCCTTGTGCCTTAGCTTTTCATTTTACCTCGCGATATCGCGACCTCCGCACCCTTGTGCCTTAGCTTTCATTTTACGTCGCGATATCGCAACATGTCACGGTATCGCGACCTCCATGCCCTTGTGCCTTAGCTTTTCATTTTTCGTCGCGATATCGTGACTTCCGCGCCCTTGTGCCTTAGCTTTTCATTTTTCGTCATGATATCGCGACGTCGTGATATCGTGACCATTTTTGCCTTTGCCTTCTGCCTTGCCTTTGGAGTCACGATTTTGCGACTCCCCAACTTGCTTTACAAAACTTCAGCCTTGGGAAAGAACTAAAATAAATCAAAATACAAAGTACTTAGAAAACTTAGAAAAATTTGGAGGATGCAAGATTGCTCTATTGTCGTCGGATGCTCCTGCATCAAAATTTTATAAAAAATTCAATGTGGCAAAAATGCCAACAACACCATCCCTAACCAAAATTTCATCTGTAGTGTTGATCTCCGATAATAATAAAATTTTTTCCTTTGTTGGATCTTCTTTAAAAGGTGCATTTAGCTCTTTCTCATTTTCTTTCAATACAACCTCCACATCCAGGATCTTGTCTTTGATAAACTTCTTCAACCAATTATTTTCTCTAACAGTGTATTGTAACATTTTTTTCACTTCAATAGCATTATTGATACTATTTTCTGCAATATTGATCAACATTTTCATGGCATTGACTTGTTGCTTTAAGTGCTAAAAATTAGACTGCAAAATACAAGTGAAAAAGGTTAATATTTATAAACAAAACATATTTAAGAAAAAAATGATTTTTTAGTTAGATGTAAAAATTACATCAGTTGTAAGTCTGGTATTTTTTACAACAGCTACTTTCTTCTGATCTAGTGCCCATTCATTGAAATATGTCTGGGCCTTTGCATTGAGATTTTCCAAATGATTAAGAACAATGGCCAAAACTTCATCAGTGTATGTAGAATCGGCCTCTCAAATTCTAGATTCAACTTTATGTAGCAAAGCATCGAGTTTTTGAGGCTCATTCTCAACCTTTGAAAACAACTCCTTTCTCTTTAAAAAATTCTTATATCGGTCATTTATTACTTTTATCAAAACCTTGGCTCAATATTCTCATTCTTTCAATTTATCAATATCAACAAGAAGACTATTATGAACTGTAGCTTTACATCTATTAGCTAATAAAATATTTTTTGAAAAATTTACTTTATCATCATCTGTCAGATGATAAGCGATGACTTACTGGGGGGAAGAGGAAACTTTGACGACATCTACTTCAACATTATCTTCTTCATAATTACCCTTATCCTGAAGCATATCACTTGCTTTTAATGGGAAATTTTTATGATTCATATCCTAATAAAGAAAATCATCATCTCGATTTATTGAGGGTATTTGAGATGCACTCTCAATATTTGAGAGATTCTATAGGGTTAAAATTGAAAAAATAGAAACATTAGAATGAGACACAGTATGTGTCTGGGAAACACTTCTTGTATCATGAGGTGGCAGTGTGAGGAATATTTTTCCACGCATGCGGGATTGGAGCCTCACCAGTGGTACCTACAGTGGACGAACAGGAACTTGTTGTGTTGATGGATGTTGCTATGTTTGCGATTGGGCTAACGGTGGAGGCATTCTTTTTTTAATATTTTGAATCCTAGGGGTGCATTTGTAAAATTTTACATGAAAATATAAATTAAATCTTGTGTAAATAACAATATCATAAAAAAAATTAATTTTAACCAAACATACCAGACTCAAACTCTGCAGTCGCTGATTATGCAACCATTACCCTTTCTCCAAAAAATATTTAAAATACATCAAACTAAACATTATTTTAAATCATTAAAATACATCATTTAAAATAGTACTTTTGAATAATAAGGTTACCTTGTGGGATGGAGGTAACTTCTTTGACGCCGACTGCAAAACTTTTAGAAGTAACAAGAGTCGTAGGAAAATGTTGAATCTGATCACCATGAGACCTCGCACGTTTGGAGGGAGTTACTGGTGATGACTATGACAGTGTGTTAGAATAATTAGATGCTTCTTGAATTCTAAATACGACATCCCTTTTACTAGAATACTAAGATGCTCTTCTCTATTTAAAAAAAAAAATAGAAAATAACAAGATTGATTGAAAAAAAGAAAACAAAGATATTCCAAAAAATAATTTTACCTGTATTTCATTCTTAGTCATGCCAATAGCCAATAAAATTGGGTGCAATGCAATAGGAGGATTGCTTTGTTGAAGATTGAACTAAGTTTCATGAAAAGGATAGAATAAAGTTGTTGGTTGTCACTGTATATGAAGATTGAATTTTCTAAGCACTTAGTAGGTCCTGTTTTAGGCAGTTCGAAATGTAGGTGGACCAGTCAAATATTCCACCATAAACATATCAAATCAATAAATATAATGCCCAAAAGGGCATTTCTATAGGTCGCCCCTGCAAAATAAGCCTTGACTAGAAAAATTCAATGCAAGCATAAAGAAATTTGTCTCCAGTGTTGGAAATTTTTAAGCCCCTTTTGGACTTAGAAGAATTAGCTAAAAAAAAGAGAACATTATTAGAAAATAAAAAGTACAACAGGGAGAACAATATTAGAGAATGGAAACTACAATATATCAAAATTTAAGATAAATAAAAACTAAATTTTAAAAATATACCTTTCAAATTGTCTGAATGAACAACATATTTTGATGCTAGCATTGATTTGTCATCTTCGATAAAGGCATACTGGTTGTTCACCAATACACCATCTAAAAATGGTAGCCCTGTTAGTCACTGCACATCCAAGGGTTTAACAAAAAACATAATATCCTTGTTATCCACTTTGATAATAACAATGGACGCATCATGGTTGTAACAACTAACGACCCATTGCATCAGCAGAACATTAATGTTCAACTGTGGCATCTTCATTACACTAGCAAGTTTAGAGGTGTAAATCCATTCCGAACCTCTTCCAGGAGTGCTAAAAATATTCTTGATGTTGGGGCAGTAGAAGCTCTTGAAATTCACTTTGGAAGGCAGAGGAGAGGAAGAGCTAGCCATTTTTAAAAACACGTAGGAAAATGCTTTGAAACACCTAGGAAAATGCTTTGAAATGCCCTAGAAAACACTCTAAAAACTATCTAAAAATACTATGAAAACACTCTAAAAATGCTACTAAAACCCTATGAAAACACTGCCAAAACCCTCTGAAAATGCTCTAAAAAGCGTTTGAAAAGGCTCTGAAACCGTTGTGGAAAATGCTCTAAAAATGCTGGAAAAAGCTCTAAAATTGCTCTGGAAAATACTATGGGAAAGGTGAAAAATGACCCTGCATATCTATTTATAGAATTTTGCATGGCAGATTTTAATAGATGCACGACACATGGTAGAGGATATGACACATGGCAGCTTCTTATTGACCATCTTTGGTGGTCGTCGTTTGCCAGTTGCCATTTGTTAGTTGCCATCTACCACTCACCATCTACTAGTTGCCATATACTAGTCACCATATTCTAGTTGCCTTATGTTAGTCACCATTTTATAATCATCTTCTGCAAGTTTCCATCTACCACTCGCCTTCTACTAGTCATCATCTACCACTTACCATTTTCCAATCGCAATATTCTAGTCACCATATGTCATTCGCCATCTGCCACTCACCTTATACCAATTGACATATGCCACTCACCTTATGCCAATCGCCATTTGCTAGTCGCATTATGCCAGTCACCATCTACTACTCACCTTTTTCCAATCGCCATTTGCTAGTTGTCATATTCCACTTGCCTTCTACCACTTGTCATCTGTCACTAACCTTATGCCAATCGCTATCTACTACTCACCTTCTGCCACTCGCCATATGCCATTCGCCATCTACCACTAACCTTCTGTCACTCGCTATCTACTACTCACCTTCTGCCACTCACCATTAATTTTTTTTTATAATTCTTTTGCAAAAAAATCAAAATATCACCATATTTTGATAAGTTTTCTACAAAATTTATAAAAACTCATCCCAAATTTTATACACCATTCACCTAGATTCGCCCTAATTTTATAATTACTTTTTCGGTACTACCCCTTATGCATAACCCTAAAGCAAACAATGTCTTATTACCAAGAAGGGACAATCTTATTACCAAATAGGGACAAGTGATAGCTTCAGGATCTTATAGAGATAGTTTGTTCACTCTAAATATAGTATCAAATATGGATTTATCAGTAAGAACTTAAATAAAAGAAATTTGGCATAAAAGGCTAGGACATATAAGTGCATCATCATTGAACGATATGACTAAATATCAAACGGTTAAAGATTTACCTAAAATCTACAATATGTCCAGAATGTCTAGTAAGAAAACAACATAGAATACCTTTTGAACTTCGTCAACATAGAGCTCAAAAACCATTGGAGTTAGTATATACAAATTTATGTGGACCAATGAATATCACTAGCATTAGAGAACAAATATTTTCAATTATTTTTTGATGACTATTCTAGAAAAATGTGGATATACTTCATAAAATTCAAATCTAAAGCATTAGTTGTTTCAAACAATTCAAACTTCAAGTTGAAAAAGAATCAAGAAAAACTATCAAGAATATTCATTTAGACATAGGAGGTAAATTTCTATCAGAATAATTCAATTTATTTTTATATAAAAACAAAATAAAAGGATAACTCAATACAACTTATTGACCATAACAAAATGGTATTTTAAAAAGAAAATATAGATCTATCATATAAATGGTTAGGTGTATGTTAAAAGAAGCTTATATTGATCATCAGTACTGGGAAAAAGTAGTTAAAATAATTGTATATTTACATAATAGATTGTCTACAAGAATACTTAAGAATGTTACACTTGAAGAAGTATGGTCGGGACAAAAACCAACTGTAGAGCAATTAATTTTTTTTGAATGTAAGGCTTATATGTATATTACAAAACAAAAAAGGAAACAATTAGATGAAAAGACTATGTGTGGTATATTTCTTAGTTATGATGATGAATTTGCAAGATACAAAATAATTGATCCAACAACAAAGAAAAACAAAGATGTCTTATTTGATGAAAAAATAAAAAAATGGTATTAAAGAACAAAAAGTTGATTCAAAAGTTTTTCTAAAGTTTTTAGAAGAAAACTCATCAAATGAAGATACAAAATCATAATTTCAAGATGAATAAAATGAAAATATAGAAACTTCTACAAACATATAAATAAAAGTACCTATTTGGCTTAGAAATACACTTAGAGATTCAAATCTATAGAAAATTCCATATCTTACTACTAAAGACCTCAAACTCGCAGTCTAACTTGAATAAAAAAGATATTGTTAAGCTCTATGGCAGAACCTATAACAACACTTCAAGCTTTAAATCATCCAAAATGGAAGGTACCTATGGAATCAAAATATACATCATTATTGAAAAATAAAACATGGAATCTAGTGGAGATACCTCCAAGAAAAAAAATAGTTGGTTGTAAATGGGTCTATAAGGTAAAATTTAAATTAGATGGTTCTCTTGACAAGTACAAGGCTTGACTAGTTGTAAAAGGATACACTCAAACATAAGGAATTGATTATGAAGAAAATTTTACACCAACAACAATAATGACTACTATTAGAACAATTTGTGCTTTGGCAACATGTCATGGATGAAAACTTCATCAAATGGATGTAAAAACTACATTTCTTAATGGTGATATTGAAGAAGAAGTTTATATGTCACAACCAGAAGGATTTATAATTAAGGGACAAGAAAATAAAGTTTGTAGTTAAACAAATCCTTGTATGGTCTAAAGCAAGCCCCAAGAGCATGGTATATAAAAATCAATAATCATTTATTATATCATAGCTTTAAGAGAAGCTTATCAAATCCAAATATCTATACAAAAATGGTTTGAAATAATTTAATAATACTTGTGGTATATGTTAATGATATAATAATTATAGGAAGTTCAAAGGGTTTAATAAATGAAGTTAAAAGGGATCTCGAAAAGGATTTTGAGATGATTGATTTGGGACATGCATTATTACCTTGGTTTAGAAATTCATCAAAATGAAGACAATATTACAATAATACAGACAAAGAATGCAAAATCCTTATTTGAGAAATACAAAATGAATAAGGATACACTTATGGAACAAGGACTACGATTATCTAGATATGATGAAACATATTTCATTTTAGCTACAACCTATTGTCAATTAATTGGAAATCTCCTATATTTAACAAATACATGACCATATATAGTTTTTGCTTTAAATTATCTCTCAAGATTTATGCAAGAACCCAGAGAAATTTATTGGAAAAATATAAAAAAAAATATTACAATATATCAACAAGACTACAAACTATGGACTTACATATAAAAAGGAAGATAAGAACTTTTGTCTACAAGGATATTTAGATTCTGATTATGTTGGATCTATAGATGATAGAAAATCAACATCAGGTTACATTTTTTATCTAGGTTCAAGACCAATTTCATGTTGTAGTAAGAAACAATATGCAGTAGCACTTTCATCCACAAAAGCAGAGTATCATGCAACAAATTATGCAATCTGTGCAACATTATGGTTATAGTACACATTGTTAGATATGGAAATCAAAAGAACTCCAACAATAATAAATTATGATAATCAAGGCGTATTAAATTTTATCAAAAATCCAATCATTCATGAATGAACCAAACATATTGAAGCTCAATGTCATTTTATCAGAAATCATTTTTAGAGTCATCATATTCAGTTGAAACATATATCTATAGAAGATTAGATTGTAGATATTTTTACAAAGGTACTGGGTTGAAGCAATTTTTAGACATTTAGCAAATCATCTATGCAAATCAAGAGAATCACACATCAAATAATGTAATACAAGGGGTGTTAGAGTATATTACATTATTTGATATATATGTGTCCTAAGTGAAGATCAAGAGTTTCTTAGGTAAGTAGCAAGATAAAAATTCAAAGGTCATTTTGTAAGACTATATTATGGAGATAAAGCTCCATAATATCATGTACATTTTTCATATAATAAAATTCTTTGAATTACATTCTTTCATATTATTTTTTTGAAAAAATTGAAAAATTTATATTAAAACATTGATCAGTTACAATTGGGATAAGATACATCCCAGCCGAAAACAATGAAAGCACATGATTACAAGAGAAGAGGAAGATTTTCAATGGATCCAAATCTCTTGAACCAATACCAAGCTAGCTGAGAGAGCTGATAGGTCAGATACAACAACTTATCGCAAAAACACGCAACAAACACCAACTGCACCTCTGTCCGCAAAAAAGCTACAAGTCGCGAAATCGCGACACAAGACACCTCTGACCGCAAAAAAGTCAACCTAGCACGAAATCGTGACATGTCACGAAATCGTGACAAAAATCCAACAGCAGCCACAGTGATGCAACACGTCACAAAATCACGACAACTTTCCTCTAGCGGTCGCGATGGCATAACATGTCGTGAAATCGTGACAACATTCCTCCCTTGGCCGTGACGGCGCAACATGTCATGAAATTGCGACAATTTTCCTCCTTTGGCTGTGCCAGTGCAACATGTCACGAAATCGTGACAACTTTCCTCCAGCGGTCGCGACGGCGCAACATGTCACGAAATCGCGACAACTTTCCATCCTTGGCCGCGACGGCGCAAAATTTCACAAAATCGTGACAACTTCTCCTCGACGGCAGCGACGGAGCAACATGTCACGATATCGCAACAGTTTTCCTCCAATGGTCGCGATGGCGCAACAGGTCACGAAATCGTGACAAAAATTATACTTAGCTTTTTCAATGATCATTTGTCTTAAGGATCTTTCAACGACAACTTCCCCTCGACGGCAGCGACGGCGCAACATGTCGCGATATCGCGACAACTTTCCCACATCGGCCGCAATAGTGCAACATGTCGCGATATCGTGACAAATTTCCCTCGACGACAGCGACGGTGCAACATGTCACGATATCGTGACCACTTTCCTCCCTTGGTAGCGACGGCGCAACATGTTGCGATATCGCGACAGTTTTTCTCCAATGGCCGCGATGGCACAACAGGTCGCAAAATCGCGACAAAAATTATACTTAGCTTTTTCATTGATCATTTGTCTTAAGGATATTTCAACGACAACTTCCCCTCGGCGGCAGCAACGATGCAACATGTCACAATATCACGACAACTTTCCCACATCGGCCGCAACAGCGCAACATGTCGCGATATCGCGACAACTTTCCCTCGACGGCAGCGATGGTGCAACATGTCACGATATCATGACCACTTTCCTCCCTTGGCAGCGACGGCGCAACATGTCGCGATATCGTGATAGTTTTCCTCCAATGGCCGCGATGGCGCAACAGGTCGCTATATCACGACAAAAATCATACTTAGCTGTTTCTTTGATCATTTGTCTTAAGGATATTTCAATGACAACTTCCCCTCGGTGGCAGCGACGATGCAACATGTCGCGATATTACGACAACTTTCTCACATCGACCGCAACAGCGCAACATGTTGCGATATCGCGACAACTTTCCCTTGGCGTCAACGACGGTGCAACATGTTGCGATATTGTGACAACATTTCTCCAACAGTCACGACGACACAACATGTCGCGATATCGTGACAGCTTTTCGCCAATGGCTGCGATGGCACAACAGGTCGTAAAATCGTGAAAAAATCCATACTTAGCTTTTTCATTGATCATTGTCTCAAGGATCTTTCAAGGCCCTGCCTAATCATATCATCTGCAATAGGCATCTCACTATGCAGCTGCACCCCTACCTCTTTCGCAGCACCCATCTTAGCCAGGAAATCGGTCGCTTTGTTGAAATCTTTGCTCACATATACAAGAATCACATCATCTAATTCCCTCCATAATTTCTTGATTTGAGAGACTAGAATCCTCAACCTCCAAGCGTTCAATGAAAAGTTCCTCATGTAGTCTAGAGCTCCAATCAGAATTTGAGAATCAGATTCAAGAATTATCCTCTTGTGACCCTGAGTAACTGCCCAAATAGAGGCAAATTTGATATCAATGGCTTCTGCTTCATTATTTGTGGCTCTACCCAAACCCTGCAATTCCCAATAAAGCATTGATCCCTCATGATTCCGACAGACCATGCCAATACCGGCTCTACCCGGATTGCCCTTTGTAGCTCCATCAGTATTGATTTTAATCCAGCCTTCTGGGGGTGATTTCCAACTGGTTCTGTTCTATCCCTCTCTGGTCAACTCCCTATGCCATTGGCCCAAGAACAACCCGAGTTTCCTCTTTAGCGTAGACGACAACAGTTTCGGTGACTTTGCTCCAGATGACCTACCAAACTCCATCTAGCGAGGAAAAGGTTTCTCGAAAAATTCTAGCGTTTCTCTCCAACCACACTTGCCACCAAATGAAGTTTAAACCAAGCTCCCACCTAATTTGAAGAGCTTTGGATGTAAATCTACCACGCTTCCATCTTTCCCAAATATTATTCCGATTCATGTCACCATGAACCTGGATTTTATAATGAGAGAACCAATGCTTCCAAATTTGATGCGTGAAAGGGCAATCAAACATTAGGTGATCAGCTGTTTCTTCGTTCTTATGGCATAAAACACATTGAGAAGGACCGATGATTCCTCTACATCTGAGATTTTCAAAAGTGAGAATACCATTGTGCATAAACTGCCAAGCAAAAAAGTTTACTTTCAGCCAGCCCTTAGAATGCCAAATATTTCACCAATCCTCAACCAAAAAAAAATGGGGGGAGGGTCGGGGAGGATCTCGTCATACCCGTCCTTAACTGTATAAACACCAAGGCTCCCATAGCCCCAAGATAATTCATCCTTCTCGTCTCTCCCTATGAGAAACCTTTCTGTCAAGATTTTGGATAATATGGGTGCCAAATCCGGGGGGATAGGAATTGGCCACTCCTCCAACCTCTTAAACTTCTTAAACCTATACTCCCCCAAATGAGAAGTGTTGAAATAACTTTCAATTTGGACCCAACCCATGATTTCTATGGCAGATTTTATTGGAAGTAACTCGGGGAACTCAACAATGATGGGTGGATACTGATCCCAAGAATCAGTCCAGAAACGGGCCTTCTCCCCTCTCCCCACTTTCCAAAATAGTTGATCTTTAATAACCTGAGATCCTAGATTAAGAGCCTACCACACTAAGGATCCAGTACCACCCAGAGGGAAACGGCCCACCTCATTGGGATTAACTTGACCCAAATATTTACTCGTGAGAATTCTACTGAATAAGGAAGTTGGTTGGGAAATCCACCTCCAAGTACAACTTTCCGACCAAGGCTTGATTATTTAACTTGGATCCTCTCAGTCCCAGTCCACCTTTTACCTTAGGCTGAGTGACTTTATCCCAACCCACTAAGGCCCACTTTCTTTTTCCGTTAGCTCCTTCCCACAAAAACTTCCTAGCCATCCTATCCAACTCCTTCCATATTGTAAGCGGGGCAGCCAGGATAGAAAATTTGTAGATTGGCATGGCTTGAATGACAGACTGTAAGAACGTTAATCTGCCACCATAACTTAACCACTTGTGAGACCAGTGATTAATTATGTCCTTGATACACTCCAGCATATTCCTCTTAGTGTCTAATTTTAGCCTCTTGAAGTGCGAGGGGATACCCAAGTAAACCACAGGGAGAGAAGTCCTAGTGAATCCCAGGATTTCTAAAATTCTATTCTGAAGCCTGTGCTCCAGATTAAAAAAGACCACTTTGGATTTCTTGTTGTTAATGACCTATTGAGTAGCCCTGAGATAGACATTAAGAGTATCTCTAATCGTTCTAGCTTCCCTGATGCTGGCTACTCCCATCAAACCAGTATCATCCACAAACTGTAGGTGCGATACAACTTCATCCCCCACCCTAATACCCATTAATCTGCCTTGCTGTCTTATCCTCGTTAAAATTCTACCAAGACCTTCAGCTAGAATGAGAAAAAGATAAGGGGAACAGGGATCCCCCTGGCGCAGACCCGAGAAGCTCCAAAAGGTTGCGAAGGAAGGCCCTTGATAAGCACAGAGTAAGTCGGAGAAGAGACACAACTCATAATCCACTCAATCCAGCCCTGAGAGAAGCCGAAGACTGCCATAATTTTAGCCAGGAGGCTCCATTCAACCCTATCATAAGCCTTTGACATATCCAATTTAATGAACATCCCTTTATTACCAGAAGTATGCATTGAGTGGATTGCTTCCTGGGCCACAACCACCCCATCTAGAATTTGTCGTCCCTCAACAAAGCCTCCTTGCTCAGAGGAGATAATGTTGTGAAGAAGAGGTTTTAGGCGCTCAACCATTACCTTTGTGAGTATTTTGTATACCACATTACATAAGGCAATAGGCCTATAATCTGAAATATGAACCCCCTCCTCCCCTTTTGGAATCAAGGTAATGAACGTGTCGTTGATAGCTTTAAGCATTCTCTTATTTTCTTTGGATTCTTCAACAACAACCCTTACATCTTCCCCTAAGCAGTCCCAGAAAGCCTAAAAGAACTCAATTGGGAAGCCATCTAGACCAGGATTTTTACCAGTGCTCATTCCAAAGACCATGGTTTTCAATTCATCCCTATTAATGGGTTTAAGGAGGGCCTAATTTTCATCCTCCGAAATAATAGCAGATATGACAAAAATAACTTCATTTTGGGCCTCTACATCTTGAACCACACTTTCCTTAAAAAGCTTTGAAAAATAATCCATAGCATGGGAGTGAATACCTGGAAGAGTATCAAAGGAATTACCGTTCTCATCTTGAAGGGCCTCCATCTTATTCAGCTGTCTTCGAGCACAAGCAGTCCTATGAAAGAATTTTGTATTTCTATCCCCTTCTAATAACCAGGAAGTTCTTGCTCTCTGTTTCTAATAGATATCCTCCTGGTTGTCAATGTCCTCAATCGCAGAACGCAAGGCATCATCCTCAACTTTGAGCTGATAAGTTATTACTCCTTCTCTAAACTATTTTTGGACCTCATCCCAGTGGGCCACCAACGGAGCTCTTTGGGTCTGGAAGTCAGATTTATTAGAACGCCTCCAATACTTCAACTGAGATTTGACATATTGAAGTTGCTTGTGGATTCTAAACATAGCCCTCCCATAAGCTGGGCGACCCTCTTCCCACCATTATGGAATTTTCTCCCGAAGTTCTTCTTTCTGAAGCCAAAAATTCTCAAATCTGAACGGTTTGTGATGGATCCCCATCCTAGTCTCACTTTCCAACAGAATAGGATAGTGATCAGAAACAGGGCCTGCCAAAATCTAAAAATTGATATTCCATTTTGCAAACACCTCCTCTGAAAGCAAAAAGCGATCAAGCTTCACCTTCCTACTATGGGGCTCCCTCCTTTTATCAGTCCAAGTGAAGTTATTTCCAGGACATTTAATGTCCACTAAGTTCAAATCCTGGACTTGAGCAATCATGAACCGGTCCCCTGGATCCAAAAGAGGTGATCCCCCTTCTTGGTCTCTAGAAGATAATTTAGCATTAAAGTCCCCCGCTATAATCCAGTCTATATCTTCCCTTGATGCTCGCATGTCATGCACAGCCTTCCACTTCCACCGCTGACCCTCTAGAGTTTGAGAACCATAAAAGTTAGTGACAAGAATGAATTCTACAAAGACATTATTCCTAAACAGGGAAGTGAGAACACCCCTCCAGGCAAGGTGTTCTATTGCAGACCATTCCAGAGATTTCCACGGAGTAACAATCCCCCTGAGGCACCTTGAGCAGCCACATCCATATGACCAGCACCCCTCCAAATTCTGTTGACTGTTTTAGACATAAGATCCAAAGACATCTTAGTCTCTTGTAAAAGCAAAAAATCAGTATTGCTATGCTCTAATAATATTTGAATAGCAGATTGATGGGTTCTGCTGTTTAAACCCCTCACATTCCAAGATTGTATAATCATGGGTTACCCTGGGAGCAGTAAGAGTCAATTGTCCTCACCAATCCTCCCATGATCAATTTGTATCCCTGGGCTGCTAGCAGCTCCTAATTGGATCTTCTACCAACCCCCTAAGAATTACTATTTTTGGATATTTTTTCTATCTAGGTTATCCCCAAAGATGGCCTTTCCCTATTTTTCTCTGCCATCCCCATGCGAACATCCTGAGAAACTGTCTGCTCCTGGTTATGGACTACTAAGGCACCAGAACACACTGGTTGTGATACCTCAGAGGGATCAACTATCTGCTGAATGACAGGAGAAGATGAGAGTGGGATTTGCCCAGGAACAACAGAGGATTCTATGAAACCCTCCAAGCCCTCCATAGAGTGATCCTCATCATCAACCAATGACTTAAAAATATCATACCTATTAGCAGTCCTGGGATGAGATTACTCCTTTCCCTTCTCTTTCTTTGTCCGTATTTTTCTTTTGGGCTGTTCAAAACCCTCTCTCTGAACTTCTTGGCCCTGACTAGTGCTAATAGGATCTTTATTGGGTGCAGCCTTATCCTCTTTATGCAAGTTTGGCACTCCTAAGGAGGCCTCCATATTGGCATTCATATTAAGAGGACAGAAACGGGCCAAATGTCCATGCTTTTGGCAAACCCGACATCTAAAGGGTAGGGCCTCATAGTCCAACTGTTGAATCCAGGAAAGACCTGCCAGTTCAATTTCCAACTCTTCCAGCAAAGGCTGGCTTAGATTCATCTCCACACATATGCGAGCATACACCACCATGCTCCCTTCAATAGTGTCTCTGGCAACACCCAGATGTCTACCAATCAAATTGCCAATCATTGCCAAAACCTGCTCACCCCATAATTCCATTGGAAGAGCATATAATCGAATCCACACTGGGACAGCAGTAGGTTCAACACAAGGATCGAAACCTACCCTCCAGGGTTGAACAAAAATCCCTGTCGGGCCATGGTTTTTCCTCTTTGATTCAAAAGCATTATTTCTATCAGCCAGAGCCGAGAAGATAACAATAAAATAACCATTACTAATAAACCACAATGAAAAATCACTGTGGGGTTCCCAGTTCTGGCGAATCCAAGAATACAGAAAGCTCAGGGAAGGGCAAATACCCATTAACTTGCAGATTAAATCATGTCTTGCTCTATAGAGGACAGACTCCTCCACCATGCTGGGATCAATGATGATTTTTGGCCTGGAATCGACCTGCGGTAAACAACCATTCACACGTCGTGCTGAAGACCTATATTATATTATAAGTTCATTTTGACCTTATTATATTATGGTTATATTATATTCAATTATGTGATATTTAACCTATAATATTTTTGGTAGTATTAAGGATTAAAAAGCCATCACAACTTCTTCTTGGGTCATTCAATCTTGTTCTCCATGGATTCAAAAATTTTAGAAGACACCTACAATAAAAGTCACTAGAAATCCTTAGAGCTACCTAAAAATGAACCAAAAGAGAGAAAATTATTACAGATGGCTAGATATTTTTTGTTATTATATTAGCAATATTCTCCATACCTTGCAATTCCATATTAGTAAATAAATTGTATAAGTCCTAAAGACCATCACATGATGGTGTGTCCCTCCACCTATAACAAGTCATTGAACAAATATGGCCAACGCAAAGAGATTAAAAATTTATGCTATTTGAAAAGAAAATAGACTCAAAATGCTTGTGTGCATTAGTTATGGCCTTAGGATTTTTTCCCTAAAAAAAAACCCTAGAGTGATATTTTTGAAAAAACACCAAAACAAAGGAATCACAAAATATGTTAAACTAGGGATCTTATATTTTTCTATGAAGAATAAAAAATTTTAACGTATCATCCAAATTATTTTATGGTTTTTCTTGTACAATCATTTGAAAAATGAGACACATCAATTGATCATACTTTGTCAAAGTATCATGAAAGTCAATGCAATCAAATATTGACCTTTCTTTGGTCTTTGTAATTGGAGGTATTTGCAGTACTTTAAATATACCTAAGAATCCTTTAGCAACTAGGGATGATCACAAAGTGATCAACATCTTCTTCAATCCAGTGAGTGTTAAATACTTTTCCCTCTCATTTGTAGTATTTCAATGACAAAATCCAAAAGGATGAAGGATATGGATATTCTAGAAAAACCCTAGAAGTCCAATCCATACCCTTGCTCCCTAGCCACTCCTCAAGAAAATATTACTTTCTTAAAGCATGTCATTGAAATAAAAACACTATGAACTAAATGTCCAATGATGAGAGAGCAATATGGAATCTGTTGGTGAATATTTCCTTTGTACCAACCTCCTTGATTATAGAAGTTAACTTAAGTGGCATACTAAACTTATCATGTCCAAATCTTAGAAAACCCTAAGATAATATCAATTCAAAACCTCACTCCATAGCTTTTCCTTTGAAAGACACCATTCCTCTAGAATTAGCATTGTAAAATATAAGAATCGAGCTTGATTGAGTAATGGTCACACCTGCTCTAATGTTGTAATACCATGTTGGAATTCACAATATATAGGAACAAATGGAATAAACACTTTACTTAGATCTTAATATAAAAGGAATAAAAACAGCAAAAAAAATTGAAAGAATGCAAAAATATGGAGTGGGTGCCCTTGGGCACCCGTGACCAATGATAAACAAATGATCATACACTAATAAATTGGATTGGTTTGGGAGGTATATAAATACCTCAGTGAATTATATTTAGTTACAAAATCCCTAGCTAACATAACAATAATGGTTAGGGTACAAAATTATCTTTTCAAAATTAATGATATGGGCCCATATGTTATATGTAACATCCCCCTCCATTTTATTATCAATCTACTTGCTTTCATTTTTAAAATGAGATATTGCTCATAGAATTTGTGAGCATAGGAATAGGTTGATGGCTTTAGGCGAACAGATCGGATGCATTTGCTTCTCCATTTTTTGATGGAAAGGTTTTGGTTGTTTACATGAGGTCAAGTTGATCAGTAGTAGTTAGTACGCACCTACATGTGGAGAGATAGAGGTTTCTGCAAGAGGTAAGGTGGGATATGATGCGTACAACGGTCTGTGGGTACATGGAAGCCCACTAAATTTTTTTTATATATGGACATTGCATTGAATTTATTTAATGCATTCGTTTATCTTATGCATTTGGCATGCCTGTTATCAGCATTGAATTTGTTTAATACATATGTTGATCGTATGCATTTGTTAAGATTTGATTTCAACGAGTGAATATTTAATATAATAAATAATATAAATAAAATTAATAATAATAATTAAAATCAATATATAAAAATAAATATAAAATATAATAATAATTATTATTATATTCTAAAAAAATTAAATTTAAAACTTAGAATTAAAATTGAAAATAATTTTGTAACATTCTTATTGGCTTTCTAGAGGATAAGGCCACTCGACAGCCTCTTCCAATAATAGAATGTTTAGGGGGGAATTGGCTAAAGAAACTTTGTTTGTGTCTCGTATTATTGAGAAATCTTTGGGTCCTGATTGAGTAAAGAAGGGAATTTTCACTATCTGTTGTCACAGCGAAAAACCAGGTTGGAGAATTACTAGTCTCTTCTGTCTGAAGCCAAACTATGTTGTTGAAGTTTATTGTATATCTATTTAATATTTATTGTATATCTGTTTAATATTTATTGTGCTTGTTTTGTGTCATGTTTTTCTTTAGTGAATATAAGAAATGAAAACCTTAATAACAAACATATTATAAACAAAAGCATCTGGGAAGAAATAGACTCCCTTGTTCGAATTGAGTCCAACCGCTACCTAGTAAAAATTGTTATACCACTATAGATGTCTAAAGTTTAAATGAACGAAAGAAGGGTATTCTACTAACCGAAATGAGAAAATAAGTTCTCTGTAATAGAATTAAACTTCACCGCATATCTAAAAAAAATGTGAATAACTGTAATTGCAATGCATGTTAAGTTTGGCTTGAGTATTGTATTCATTTAGTTGCATTTTCATAAAGGTCGTGGTGACCCATTACTGCAATATCCTCTATCTTTCCGTCTCCATTGATGAATATGTGGCCTAGAGGAAAATGTTGTAGCGGTTGGAAATAATTCTCTTGCCAAAGCTTCTAGAGAGTAGTATGGATTGATGTTAGACGCGGTCATGGATGTACGATGAATCTGTGATTCGCTATCATATATTACTTGGCTATGGAAGTAGAGCTATGTACTAATACTAACAATTCAATTAACTATGGTATTGCTATATTAAAGTTGCTTACGTACAGTTGTTTTTGAACTGAATCAAACAATTTTCACATTCTTTAAATGTTTATAAATTAAATTTGTACTTAGTATTTTCAAAAGGTTTTAGGTTCGAATCTCCATCCTACCAAAAAAAAAAATTAAATTGGTACCTGATTGATAATGTTGATGCCCGGTAGGAACAAACACTTCCCCAATAAATTTGACGATGTAGAACCTCTCTTGTTGATTGCTAACCTTATAGATTAATTTATTTTATCCCGGTAGTTTTAGCAAAACGAGGATATTTGTTCACTGCATCATTGATTAAGATTTAGACTTGCATCTGAAAAAGGTATTTTTCTGCATCTAGCATCGTGTCCAGCAGATGTTTAGTCAGATTTCGAAGTGCCATATGATTGTGTATATAATTGATTTTTGACTTTGTTTTCATATTCAATTCTATAGTGAATGTTTATGTGGTAATAAAAACCTAGAGGAGCAACTGTAAGTATAGAGTTTATTTATTGTGTCTCTATCCGGCATAGAAGCCGAACCCATCTGCAATACCTTTGGTAAACTAAGCCTAGAGAGCATATCTTCTTGTCATAGATTAGCAATCAAATATGTTTTAAAATAGATATAAACGTTTAGTCCTTCCATGTGATTGGGTATAAGAGTAATAAATGATGCTTTGATTTTCACTTGTAAGGCAATTAGTTAGGGTTGATTTTTTTGCTTTCTAACCGGTTAATGTGATGATGTAAGTTTAGTGGTATATTTTATAAGTGGAATTCCGTTCACTTTAATATCTATGTTTACTTTCAGCTGAGAGACCAACTGGGGGTTTTACATGATCAAAGTCAACTGAGAGTTGCATCCTACGCTGCCCGTACCAACATTATCAATTGGATTTTCGTTACCAATTCAATGTTTTTTTTTGGTAGGGTGGAGATTCAAACCTAGACTTCCTTTGAAAGATTGTCTTCTTCTCCAACCCACTAAAATACCTGAGTTATTAGTTGATTCAACCTTTAATAAACTAATATGATTAGAAACTAATATGATTAGAATAAACTTAATACCATAGAGGTTAAACCTATATTTACACTTTTGGACTTGCGTTTATTAGATATTAAATAATAATCTGAAATGTCTTTGTAAATATTCTGAAGGGTTTACATTTAGTAGAAGTTTCAAATTGTGTTTCTATTTTAGTACTCCTTTCAAGGAGATCTTCTAATGGTGCGCTGCACTCTTTGGGACTGCATTTTCAATTAGTGTCATACCAGAATCTCTGTTAGCCGCAAAACTAATGAATGCATATATTAATCAAATGATTAGGATTTTTTACAGGGGTCCAAAAATTTAGAAGACTGTCATGTTTGTAAAAATAAAATAAATAATAAAATAAATAAATAAAAATAAAAAATAAAATAAAATAAGTTAGATAGTTTAATAGCTTTATGTTTTGGGACACGAGAACATAACCAAGTTACAAATTAGAATAAAACAAATGAATGTTTTGTCTTGTGCAAATTTCATCCTTATAATTAAAAGGAAAACCTATTTCATACTAAACTTTAGGTATTCAAGTTAAAATTAAGTCTTAAAAATTATGTATGATCACCTTTTGTTGGACAATGTTAAGAATGGTTGAGATAAAGAATATTACACATTTATAAGGAAGTAGATAGCTAGAATTGAAAAGTGAATTTCGAATTTTATGTTCATTGTTAGAATAAGTTGAGAGTATTAGGGTTTATTTTGAGTTGAGAGTATTAGGGTTTAAGATAAAATAATTTTTCCTTATAAAGTCAAATATTGATTTTGGTATAGGAACCCGTATAAATGATTTAAAATTAAAGTCAAATATTGATTTTGGTATAGGAACCCGTATAAATGATTTAAAATTAAAGTCAAATATTGATTTTGGTATAGGAACCCGTATAAATGATTTAAAATTATATAGAATGTTTTCTTGTAAAGTCAAATGAAGTTTGATTGAAGTGTCTTATAGAAGTTTAAAACCACCTCCACAGCTTAATCTCACAAGGTAGCTGAATTTAGAACACATTTTTATGCTACCAAATCATAGCAATAAAGATTACGAAAGGAATGGTTAAAATTTTGTATGCTTCGATTGCCTGATTTTATTAAAGCTAAAGATACACCATCGAGTTGGTAGCAAGACTATTGACACTCATATTAAGAACACAATTGATTTTCTATTTCTGTTTTAGATACTTTAGAAACTCGAAAGTAGTCTAAAGAAATTTAGATTATTCTGAAAAGGTTCTGGAAAAGTTTTGTGCTATCATATGAAAATTTTAATAAATTATGTGATTTGCTATTATATGATCTCGATATTCTATTAATAGAATAGTTTTATAATTATTTTTTAATTAGATATTTAAAAGAATTTATTTGGAAAATCATTTTAATCAAAAATATTTATATACCATTTTGTTTTGTTATTCAAAAACTTAAAATTACCACCTTATCTATAATGGAGTCTTACTATCAAAGAAGTTGATTTTATAGTAAGTTGATTTTATAGTGATGTAACATTAAATTGGATGAACATCTTTGATGTATCATCAAGACGGATGAACATCCACCCAACACCGATAGGTTGCAAGTGGCAGCTATCGTGATTCGGTGATAGTTATTTTCTAGCAGACTTGCACATGACAAGTGGTCCTTCTATTATGAATAAGTAACGAAATGCAGAATGGGATGTCATTTCTAGGTTATCATACAAGTAGTACCGTGAGGGATCTCACATTCATCGTTCAACTAGGGAATTGCTAGCAGCATACCGTCTCTAGAAGATGCTAGATTCTGAAGCTATAAGGTTCAACGGTGAGATGGTATGGGATGTCTCATAATCAGTTGTAACATGACCTGAGATACCTGGTCCCGAACTAGAGTAATGATGGGCCCTGATTGACTCCAATAGTATGTTGGACTCTCAATTAGGCACTAGGTATACTAACACTATACCTTAACATGCCTTATAAAATGATTATACCTAGTAGTGATGGAAAACAAATGATATATTAAAGGTCACATAAACCTATGCCTTCCATGCTATGGGGTGGGGAACTATGCATACAGCCTTCTAGGTGATATAGGTCCTAGAAGGACAACCCCATACCATGAACATAGACCTCTAGTAAAGGAGAAGAATGTGTTCACAAGATGACACCTTTTATGAGATCTAGCCAATCTCGATCACTCGAGAGACCATTTTTAGCGGTCAAAAATCTTAAAGCAAGTAAATTATGCCTACGTACGAATTAAATGTTGGGTGAATAACATTTTATTTGTGATAAAATCCTCATGTTGAATCGAAATTTTTCGCTTAGTGATTCTATGGAGTAAAACTGGGATGGACAACTAGGTGAGATATACTTGGGTTATTACATTATACAGTAAACCCATCTCACAATATACAATGTTAGGTCCATATGCTTGTAAAAGATATTAAATTATATAATGTCATCCTTGACCAATGAGAATAGATTACAAACTACAACATGTATGCCATCAATCAAAGTTATAGATCAAAAGTCCACATTTACCATTCAACCATATGAATTTTCTAATTAACATAAGAAATGGATCTTGATAATATTTTTTTGAAATTAGAAAACAAACCCATAAGGATATTTTTTAATCAAAGAAACATCCCCAGAGGTCCTCAAGTATATTAAACTTATACTTTTTTCTAGTGATTAAGCTAATTTTATTTTTAGTTACTTAACATAGAAGTTTGAGTGGGCGCATTCATCATGGAAAATACAATGTTTTTAAGAGGAAATCCATGGTTATGTCTTACAAGTTAAAAATAGGTTAAATTTCAATTCACATGAAATTGTTCAAATTATTATTCACCATGTCAAGAAGACATTGGAAATAATTTTTATATGCTTAAGGAATGCAAAGAGCTTGTATCATCAATGAAATTGTTCAAATTATTATTGACCATATCAAGAAGACATTGGAAATAATTTTTATATTCTTAAGGAATGCAAAGAGGTTGTATCATCAATGTTCACATTGAATTCAAGGCAATGATCACATTGAATTCAATAGAAGTTATTGTATCCTCAATGGTTGCTTTGAATCTAAGAGTTGTTCTACATAATAGGGACAATAATAATATTGATAGAAAATAAAAGATAACACAATTTAATATTTTTCATCCAATTGATATATTTATGGGTTATATTAACATGTAGAATTTTAGTTTAATGTTTACCTCTAGGTATTTAAGGGTTATATTAACATGTAGAATTTTAGTTTAATGTTTACCTTTACGTATTGAAGGAAGACTTGTTGTAGGAAAGTATATTGCCCTTCTAAAGGCATACATTTTAAAATTAGCTCACAAAACATCCAAACACCCAAAAAAAAAAAATGGGTATAAAATTGAATTACTTTTTATTTATTTATCAATTCTCATAATTTTTTTATTTATTTTAATCTACATGGTGGAATCAGTAGCTGCCACGAATTCTGGTAGGTTGTTTAGATTTTTAGGGCCACTACAGTATTTTGTTTTGTCCACCCTAGAAGTCGTCACACAGATATTTGCGTAATTCGCCCCTATAACCACCATGCCACGATCATTTTAAACGTTTTACGCACCTGAAAGTACTAGGAAAGGGAATCAGTTCTCATAATTATAAGTTTTTTTTTTTTTTTTTTTTTTTTTTTTTTTAATAATAAATTCTCAACGTATTTCAGCGACGTAAAAGGTTTAAAATGATTGTGGGGGCAGATTGCGTGAAGAACTGTGTGGTGGCTTCTAGGACAGACAGTGCAAAATACTGTGGTGGCCATAAAAGTCGAATAGCCTACCCAGATTCATGGCGACTACCGATTCCACCATGTAAATTCAAATAAATAAATCCTCAATGTTGTTCAATAGAAAAGTGTATAATGTAATTCAATGAGAGTTTGTCAAGAATTGAAGATTAAAAATTAAACTTGAACTAGAGTTACAACCAATCTACTTGAATTGTGTGACTTGAATTCTTATATTATATTCATGTGAAAATCAAAATTATACTATGAAATTATAAATCTATGATTCTTATACATAATTAATCAATAATTGATTAAATAACTTGGAGAGGAAGGAAGGAGTTATAAGTGTTTCCCTCTTAATGGCTATTTCCTGCACTACTAGTGACTTCAAATGCTAGACTTACCCTTTGTTAAGAAATTAGTAAAGATGATTGTAAAAAGTTAAATTGTAAGAAAAATGTTAACGTTGATATGATGTAACAAAAATAAATAATTATAAGATTGTTGAAGATCAGCTAAACCAATCTAAGCATTAAGTATTGGTCACTTACAGAATACCACTAATTGAAGTAAACATCAAAGAAGCTTATAGAAATTGTTAAAAATTTATAGAGATCCTCAATTCTAGGTTCATTCTCTTAAAGATGTTACTTATTAAATACACATTGATTGTAATATAAAATATGGAAAACATGCATCAAATGATTTTACATAATGATTTTTATTATTCAAAGTAGCTCTTATGGTGAGGAAACATATTTAATGCAGATTTTGATCAAGTATAAGATGCATATATTGTAAGTTGTAGATGACACCATATTTTTTCAATCCATCTACAAGGGATTTTTAGAAGTTCAAATTCAATTTTGTTATTGTTCACGAAGAAAGGTCACATTATGAATATTTTAAATTAATGTAAATGCCCATAACATGAAATTTCTTTGTTTATAAAGTTATAAATGACAATGGTAGAAGTTTATAGACTTGCTGGTTTTTCAAAAATCAAACCTAAAGCATAGCTACCATCATTCAATAGGATAATATGATCCCTAAGCTTAAAAATGGCCAAAGATGAGATTAATTGGCATAACAATTTTTTGATGATGTTTGTTAAGATCCTATCTTGTGTATAGCTCATTTGATTAAGCAGTTGAGATCTAATGTCATTGTGTAATTCTCAAATAATCAATCTTATTATTAGGTTATGAAGTAATAAGAGCTTGAGATATAAAGTATTATAAACAATGACTTTGATTTAATTATCTCCTTTGAATATAAGTTGAAAACTTCTTTGGATTATGGGTGAACTCCAAGAGGTTCATATCCTCAAAAGGACCCATGTGAAATTTATAAGAGCCTTCTAAATTTGTTATTCATTTATATTTTGAGCCAAACGATACATGAAAGAACAAAATACATGTCCTTTATCTTGGGAAGAAGAAATGGGAGGGTCTAACTTGATATTGTGTTTTTTCATAATTTCTTATTGCTTGCATATTTCTAGCAATGTGTCCAAATAACTAATTTACATAATCACAAGCAATATTGTTTTGTGTTTTTGTCTTGTTTGGAATTTTTCTTGGATCCTTTGTTTTTATCTAGCAAATAATTATTCTTAGAAACTAAAGTATTAAGTGCATCCATATGCAAATTCTTACCCTACTCATGAGTTAGTAACTTATAAGATGAATCAAAATTAGGTGTGTTATGAGCAATTCCTAAAGCATCAAGAGTGGTATATATGGTAGAACCAAGTAAATTATGCATAACATGGTCCTCTTAATTTGGATACCATGACATGGATCCATTCATCTCACATCTTGTTTCCACGATGATTGAGTTGGAGTCAGTTTCTTGACTTTGAAACTATAATTCTCAATGCAAGGATAATCACCAAGATCATGTGCAGTAATATGAAGGTCTAATTTGTATGTATGTACAATATTTTCTTCTCAAAGAGTTCATAATTTTATTTCTATACAACCTAGGGAATATGCATTTAAGATTAACTTTGAGTTCTTTTCTAATTGATATATTATTGAGACCTTAAGCTTCATTTTCTCAATTAAAATATTTTAGCTTCTTTTTTATTTTTGGTTTTATTTCTATGTTATGGTTATTTGATAAAATCCTCTACTCCAAAATATAATTCCTTAAAATAGGTTTTTTATTGAAATATATTTGATCTTACCAACCAAATTTCAAATAAAATTATGATAATTTAGGATATCTCAAAATATTATAATATAACAAAATGAAACAACATTATGTATAATAAAAATGAGAAAAAAAAGACATAGTTTCAATAAATGGTGCCTCAAAATGCTTTTATATATTTAGAATATCACAATTTCTAGATCCAATTTGTAGATCATCTAAGTTTGAAAGAAAAGCAAAATTAGCAATATCCAATGGGAAAATTGATCTCACAAATTCATGGGAAAAGGAAAATATGTACCATAATTAGAGTTTTTATGAGTAATATATTGTGTTTGAAGTCAAAGAGCTAGAAAAAATGCTTTATTAGAGAGTTCTAAATGAAAATTTTTAATGATGACCCACAAGTATGCACACAAATCCAATATATTTAGTGCATTTGATATCAACCTCACAAATACATAGAAAAAGGAAATAGGCACCATAGTTGGCATGTGTTTGAGCAAGATACAATGCTTGAAAGTTGAAGGTCTAGAAAAATGCTTCTTCAAGCATAGTTATAAATGAAAATGTGCAATGACAAAAGTGCTAATTTGAAACCAAATGATTTAGAGTGTTTAAGCTACAAAAATCCTCCTCACCATAGGGTCTTTGTAAAAATACAACTTCAAATGTGATTGTGTATGATTAAGACTAGATCACTAGTGCTTTTATGATATGAAATGGTTCTTCCCAATTCTAAAAGGCCCAAGTTCTAAATCAACCTAGGAAAATAGATTATAAATTTCTTTCAAATAGTCAAATTTCAAGTAGAAAATTAAACTATTGTTTATTCTTGCTATGATGGAATGTGTAATATTTTGCTCATCATACAAGATTGGAATTGTACGATTTATTGTGTAAACCTAAGGGATAACTTTATACAATGTTACATGATGTTTATTGTATAAGCCTATAGGTCCATAGCTCACCATGTAAAGTAAACCTTGTAATTTAACCAAAATACGTCAATTTGACATTTATTGGGATATATGTAATTATTGAAGTATTTATACTCCGCTTCCATTAATCCATCATTACAAATGTGTGACTATTTGTCAATCATTATTGATGGGTACCTAAGGGAACCTTATACATCTTTCATATTTTTATTTTTTTTTGCTCTCTATTCCTTTTTTATCATGATTTGAGTAATGTGATGATTTTGTTCATTTCTACAATACATTGTAAATTTCAATATAATACCATAGAAAATGTAAAGCACTATAATTTGGTCATGCAAAGGTTTATAGATTTTCCTTTTCAATAGTAGAGCTAATTATTTCATCCAAGGGCTCATAAGTTGCTCAAGAATAAAGTGGAAAAAGAGCAAAGGGTGAATTTTTACTTTTAGGGTACCCATATGCATTGAAAATTTATGGGTAAAATTTTAAAGCATCATAGATGATGATCTTCTTCTTTTGTGCAATAAAAGTGTAAGATGGTATGCATACTTATTATTCTATAACTATTTGAATATGATGTATACAAGGATTTTGATAACGAAATATTGTCTGATAAACATTTCTTAAATTTGCACATTTTGGGGGGGCTAGTCCAATTTTGTAAATTTTATCTTTCACTTTGGGTGCCAAGTGATGATTTTTTTTATAAATTTTAATTCAATTTTTTGCATTTATTGGAGGTTTTTTTTTTTTTGCCTTGGAACCATACAACCCCCCTCCATCACCCTCTATGTTTTTCAGTCAAACATTCATCATTTATACATTTAAAATTGTTCAAGGATTTGAAAGATATATATCTTTTTTTAATTGGTTATATGGGATTGAAACGGGTCCCACCTGTATCACATCGTGACCATAGTGATATTACAACAATTTGGCAATTATACATGTATCACTTGACAATATTCGAACCTAGGTCTCCTCACAAGTTGAGGAATGTAATTGGTTGAGCTAATTCCATTTAAATGAAATATATGTATCTTATTTTTAAGTGTGTAAAATATTTTCATTAAGAAAAACTATTTTTTTTTTATTTCTTTTGTAGTAGATGACAAAACATAGTGCAATGTGGTCAAATGATTAATACTTTTGTGTGTAGGGCATTAATAGAAGAATTAATTATTGTTACAACTTAGAGATTCCATTGAACAAGCTAGTAGATCAAGTGTAGATGACAAAAATAATATTCAAGAAAAACTATATTAGGTTGGAAAGATCAAAAATATAATAAAAAAATTATAGAAGTTTGGAAATTGTGATTTTTAGAAATGTCAAAAAAATATAGATAATTGTTTATCCTTAATTTATTTTTTTATTAGTTGAAGGAAGGGGTTTTTAAAGGATTCCCAAACCTTATTACAAAAGGAATAACTAACACCCTATTAGGGAGAAGGATGTTAGCAAGCTAAATAGAGACCAACAACCATAATCCATGCAGGGGAAACCAACACAACCACCACTAGGATAGACAAAACATAAACAAACAAGCAAAAGGAAGATCGGATGGTCTACAACTAGCTCCCATAACCTATATAAATCAACCCACGTAGGGATACCCAAGCACATATAACAACAAAAAAAAAAACAAAAAAAACTAAGACCCATCAAAAAATAAGCCCTCAACCATTATTGTTCGTTGATGTTTGGGTTGTCCTTGCTAGGGCCCTCCAAATGATGACCTACCTATCCCTAGATCAACATAGTAGTCAGGAGAAGAGTCTTCTCACTACAACTATGATAAAACCTAGTGAATATCACTAGCACCCAAAACAACTTATCACTCATGACATAGGGACCCCGCCAAAATGATAATGATACAAGTGAAGAATTCCAAAAGATTTGAAAGATTGAACTTGGGGGAAATGGGTAGGCTATCAATAGCATCCCTAGCATCAGCATAGGAACATGTCAATAAAAACCTCCCTAGCCTGAGGTAATAACAAAGGGGTCTAAATAAACAAACCTCTAGTCTCTAAATCATTGATACCCAATGAAAATCCTCTTTTCAAATAGTTAGTCCATCCTGGATCAACCCCAAATTTACTAGGAAATAAATCAATTTATTACCTTCCCTATACACATGCTTAACAACCACATTCCCAAATATCTGAAGGATTCTTTTGCCTCAAAAATCATATTAGCAATAGAAGGACTAGGACTTTGAGATCCTTTCACTAGATTGATGATATTAAGGGAATCACCCTCAATGATGACCTTACTCTAATCGAAGCCACTCAACAAAGAAATAATTTGGAAGAGAGTATGAGCTTTAGCAAAATGTCTCAATTGAGGTCTCAGATTCTCAACAAATGTGATAAGTTCATCATTGTTATTCCAAATTAAACCATCCACACCTGCCTCTCGTAGGATACCCTTGGAAGCCCCATCAAAATTGAGTTTAATCCAGCTTACAGAGGGTGGTTACCAAGAAATTTTTCTTCTCCCACCTAAATCTAAATGGGTAGTAGACCTCAAAAAAATTTTAAACCCCAAAGTATGCTCCAAAGCTAATTCCCCAGTAGAGTAACCTGAGTCCAAAGAGATGGTAGAGACGTTCTCCACTATTGCCACAATGCTCTTGGCATAGATAGATAAGGTTGAATTGGATTTAATTTTTTAATCCCTCAAATTCCTTTCCTTCTAGATACACCACATGATGTGAGCTAAGCTAAAACTCTAGAATAGATAAAGTTAATGAGAGAAGAAGGCAGTGTCCCATTGCCTAAAAAAATTAGACATTTGAAAGGGACATACACAATAGACATCAACCGAATTGAAAAAGTAGGAGAAAAAATCCTTAGATAATGGGCATAAAATAAAGACATGTACCAACTCAACATCCAAGCCACAAAGGTAACACTGGTTCAAAATAATCATACCTAGGGATTATAGATTGTTTATGGTTTTTATATTGTATAGCAAACCAAAGAAATATATTAACCTTAGGGTTTAATCCATTCCACCAAACCATTCTACTCAAAAAATAAGGGGGCCATCCTCTAGAAGGAAATATATCGATTTCACAAAAAAATCTCCTAAACTTTTTGCCTTACAAAAAAATTATTAGCTTCATCAATAGATTTGATGACTTGGAACTTCAATAGGTCCAAGATCTTCTTAAGGGTCATTTCCTTCACTAGATATAAGTAAGGAATGAATAAAACTCTCCATATCTTCCTATGATTTATAGTTTCAATATAATTTTCAACCTTAGAATCAAAGGTAAATATTTGAAAGTCTTCAACCGATTCCAATTCTAGGAGCAAAGCCAATAGTTGGTTCATCAACCAAGGATCTAACCAAAAATCAATTAGATGGCCATTACCCATATTCAATATTAATCCCTTTCTAATACTACTCTTGGAATTATGTAGACTAAGCCAAAAGGTTGACCTAGAGTTTGGGATGGAATTCGACATGAAGTCCCCCCCATTATTTAGATATTTTGCTTTTATAATATTAACCCAATCAAATTGTTCATTACGGATCAGAATCCAACCTTGTTTAGCAACTAGAGCCTTATTCATTTGGTCCATCCTTCTTAGGCCTAGGACTCCAAACTTCCTTCTGTTGCAAATTTGATCCCATGCTACTAAGTGGAATCTCTTATTCTCCTTCGACCCAGAACATAGGAAGGACTTTTGAGCTTGCTAGATCTTTTACACTATTTTACCTAGCATCTTGAACACGGACATAAAGTAAACCGATATACTTTGAAGTGTATATTTCAAATAGCCTTACCTACCTAGCTTAACATAGATCCTTTCTAGATGGTAAGTTTGCATTGCACCCTTTCCACCATTGGATCCCATAAATATTCTATGCAATTAAAAGGACATTGGCAATAACATTAACTTTCCACCTTGAATTTGTTTTGTGTTTGAATGATAATTGCCTTAAATGTTACAAGTTGCATAGACTAGTATTTATGTAGGATTGCAAGTGAGGATGAGTTATGATTGTAGTTCACATGAAGATGTTGTTCGAGTAGGAACTACCCTCCAACTCAGTATTAGTTGTTCGATTCAGTTGTCTTATTAGCAACTGACCATACAAGTGAAAGTTGCACCATGTTGTACAAGCAAAATTTGCACCGTGCCATACAATTAGAAGTGTCATTTAAGTGGAATTGCCCTTGCCATATTAGGGTAATTTCATCTTGCCAATTTCCATGTTACCATCTTGGTAATTGTTACCTTACCAATTGCCATCTAGCCATCTGGTGCGTACAAATCAAAATAAATTTAGATCTCACATTGTGGGTCTTAGTGAACCATGAATCCTTTGTTTCTAGGGGAGGTTATTGTTCATTTGAACCCCTTTGTCTAGATTTCATCATTTGGTATCAGAGTAAAAGTTAATTTTCAAATAAATGACACAACAAGGAAGAGAAAGACTGTGTGGTCTGCGACCTCACCAATAGATATAGCTAAAATGCTTAGAGGAATCACTACCAGGTTAGATGCAATTGAGACTGTCTAAAGAAGAGGTGTTCATATTGTAGATATTAGTGATAGTGAAGAGGAGATTGGTCACCTAGAAGCTCAATACAAGGAGAAAAGAGAAGAACCAGAGCAATGATTGATTTGGGCGATCTCAAGCATGGGAAGTAAACCAAATATGGATATTCCCAATTTTAATGGAAGTTTAAATTCGAAAGAGGTGATTGATTAGATAATGAACATGGAAATATTCTTTGATTATGAATCTATGGAGGATTTGAAGTAGGTCAAATTTACATATGCTCAATTGAAGGGACATGCTTCGATTTGGTGGGATCATGTCCAAACAGAGAGAACAAAAAGGTAAGGATAAAATATGAACTTAGTATAATTTTATATCCAAACTTAAATTTATATTTTTACCTACTGATTATCATATTGGGTTGTTTAGAAGATTCCAAAACCTTAAGCAAAAGGAGTTGGAAGTAAAAGAGCATATTGAAGAATTCTATAAATTGATCATAAGAGCTTATCATATTGCATATGATAAGGAGAAAGTTGTGAGATACATAAATGGGATAAGGTTGTCCATACAAGATAAAATTGGTTTGCCTCAAATTAGAACAATCAAAAAGACATCAATCTTCACTCAAGCCAAAATAAAAGTTGAATTGCAAGCAACAAAATAATTCCAAAGGAAGACGACAATTCTCTAGAGGAAGAGAACATTCAAATAATGGTAGAGGGTACCATATGTGAGAAGGAGAAGCTAATACTTCTCTAAGTAATTTTAACCAAAATACTAGAGAAAGAAAATATTTCTCAAGAGGAAGAGGTGGTTATGGTAGAGGATTCCATGGAAATTTCTTTAGATGTAGAGAAGCTAGTCATGAAGCATTTGGATGTCCAATAGTAAAACAAAACAGTGGTAAAGAAAAAGAAATCAAGAACCAAATTATACAAGTAGATGAAGGTGTTGTCTCACCCAAGCACATGGAGGAAGTAGAATAAGGAGAATATCTTATGATGAAAATGGTATTGTTAAAACCAACCAAAGAGAACCATAAACTGATACAAATAAGTCTTTTTAGAACCATATGTAAATTGAGAGGCAAGTGTTGTAAGGTCATTCTGGACAATAGGAGTACATATAATTTATTTTCTACAAATATGGTATAAAATCTTGGTATGAAGAGAATTAAACACCCAAATATGTATAAGGTGTCATGATTGCAAAAGGGACATCAAATTTTGATGAGTATTCAATGTATAGTAGACTTCAAATTGATTTTTATAAATATGAGATACTATGTGATGTTATGTCTATGGATGTTTGTCATGTCTTATTGGGAAGTCTATGGAAGTTTGATAGAAATACAATGCATGATGGTAGGGTGAACACCTACACTATTGAGAAATATGGCGAGTGGTACATATTAAGTCCATTAAATGACAAGGGAGAAAAAATGGACGATAGTCCTACAATATGCTTGAATACAAATAAAATATTCTTGAAAGGTTATGAGAGAAAAATTAAGGGAGAAAGGGCAGTGTTGAGTGATGTAAAACAAGTGGAGGTGAAGGAAAAAACAAGAGAATAAGCATGGAAAGAGGCAGTTGGCCCAAGTAACTAGTAGTGACAATGAAGATGAAAATGCAATGATTTCCACTTTTATAGAGAAAGAGAAAGAGAGAAGAAATTATAAAGAGTTAGCAGAGGAATATGAATCTCATAAAGTCATTAGTGGTTGCAATGAAAGTCATATTGTTGAACATAGTGGGTATGAATAGTTTGGGTGCTTTTAAAGGTACTCCAATGGTATTGGTTCCAAGTTAATGAGAAGAATGAGATATGATGACAAAGGATTGAGAATATATGGGAAAAGTGTGAAAATGACCATAGTTCCATAAATAAGGCCAAAGAATGAAGGCTTTGGATATATAAATAAGAAGAGAAATCAGTACAAGGGATGAAGATCCTAGGATGGGTTGTTGCAGTCAGTGTGGAATATTTGGATGTGTAGCAACTAGGTGTTGGAACATACATCCTTCTAAGATTTGTGGAGGATATAATCACTCCAATAGAAGGTGTTGATGTGAACAAATTGGATAAAGTACAAAAAATATTGAGTGCATTCTATAAGAGGAGGTTTAGTTCTCAAAGGAAAGGAAGGGTAAGATAAAAAAGGTGGAATTGTGAAGAAAGCCAAGCTAAAATAGCAATAGTTTGTAAGAACAATTCATGTTCATGAGCTAGAGCTCATTAAACATTTGCTCTTACCCAGTGAGTATGATGTAGGAGCATTCAAACAGTTATAGGTAAGGTAACTACCAATCACAATTATTAAATTTTACATATAAAAGAGGGAGAGGAATTGGTTTTAAAGAGGGGAGGAGTGACATGCATGAAGAGAAAATAAAAAAGTATGTGCAAATTAAGTTAATAAGGGAAGAGGAAGAGAGAAAGGTAATGTAGAGGTTACAATTACGTATTTATGCATGGGAGCCGAGGAAAAGATGTAATATACATCCAATTGGAACATTGACAATAACATTAAATTTCCACCTCAAATTTGTTGTAGTTTAATGGTAATTACATTAAATATTGCACGTTGCATAGACTATTATTTGTGTAGGATTTCAGGTGAGGACGAGGTATGATTGTAGTTCCTGTGAAGGCATCGTTTGAGTAGGAATTACCCTCCAAGTTAGGATTGGTTGTTTGAGTCAGTTATCTGATTATCAACTAATAATTCAAGTGGAAGTTACATCATGCCATACAAGTGGAAGTTTTGTTCAAGTGGAATTGAATTGCTCTTGTTATCTTGGGGTTTTGTTGTCTTGCCAATTGTTGTGTTACCATCTTGGCAATTTTTGTCTAGCTATCTACTGCATGCAAATTAGAAAGAAACTAACTCTTACATTGTGGGTGTTAATGAACTATGAATCCTTTGTTTCTAGGGGAAGTTTTTCATTTGATCCCCTCCATCTAGACTATATTAGAGAAAGTGGATTCAAATTTGCATAAATAAAAAATAATTTAATGTCCATTGTAACTTACAAATGTAGAATATATCAAATAACATAATAACCAATAGAGAGGAAAACTATTGCTTATGCCATTATAACCATTAAATAGGAAATCTATTGTCTATACCATCACAAGTGAGACTTAATGCTAGTTATACAAAACATGTAGATCTTTTTTAATGTTTTTCTTCTTCTTTTCAATTGGATATGTGGGATTGAAATAAGCCTCACCCATATTACATCACAACCACATAGTGGTATTACAACAATTTGATACTTATGCATTTATTGTTTGGCAAGATTCAAACTCGGGTCTTCTCCTTGAAAGCTGGGAATATAATTGGTTGAGCTAATACCATTTGATTTTTTGTCATGTTGTTTACATACAAGAATTAACAAAATTTTAAAATTTTATTTTAAAATTTAAAATATATAAAATATTAAATATAAAACAACTTTACTCTTGGCAGCATATGAACTTCAATCGAGTCGAGCTCATCTAAAAAAGGAAGAAACCAATTTTCCATATCAATAAAAAACATATAAGAAAAATTATTATGGTGTTTAACAGTACCTCTAGTCCCCCACCCTTGTCAAATTACAACTCTCTCCTTTAGATATTGAGAGTTTATAAACATATTCAATTCTCATCTCAATTGAGTTGATATAGCTAGATACATCATTTTTCATAATATTTTTGAATTCTTGATATTCATTTTTAAGATCTTCTGCAATTTTCTTTGTAAATACAAATAATCCAAAATTCAACATCCTTCTTTTTAATATTTTCCTACAACAACCTTCACAATACCAAAACTCCAACTCTATTGTCTATGCACTACATCTAAGTAGAGTAATATTTCCAAAACTTTGCACTATCATAGTCCACTTTGCCATATTTGTACTAGTTTCATTCCTAAAGCATAAGTGCAACCACATAAATTTTAAGAAATAGTTTATATGAAAATACATTAATGTTATAAAAACAACAAATATTATCAATGGAAAAAATTAAAGCAAATCTTAATCAATAATTGATTCAAGCAGTCAATATTTTCTTGTTAGCTTCAACCAAACTTACTACTTCCAACCATGGAAAGGAGAATTTACCTTCATGATCCTCTACTAAAACCCCTCTATTGGCTACCCTATTTGCACATTTTTTACCTTCCTTTAATGTATGTGTAAACCTGATTCTTCAAACTCTATAGCAAGGTCTTGTATTTCCACAATGATCTCTTGTATGTTCCATCGAGCCTTTGCTTTCCTCAAAATTGCATTTATTACTATTAGTGAATTGCCTTCCATCCATACTTTTTTGCCTTTCATTTATATTTTTAACCCTTACAAATTCAGCCAAGCTTCAACTTCATAATTTATCTTAAATCCACTTTTGACAACATTATATGACAAAATCTCAGTCTTATTATTTCTAATTATTCCTCCTACTAGTCCTGGATTTCTTTTAGATGCTCCATCAAGATTCAATTTAACCAATTCTACTTCTGATGGTTTCCACTTTATATTCTTTGTTTTCCTTTTTTCTCTCTTGTACCTAACATCATAATTCCATTTGATGACACTAGACTCCATCTATCAAGTCTCTATGCTTCAATATTAGGGTTTGAGTGAGTTGATAGGGTTGGTTTAGACTCTATGGATAAATAAATCTTCCTTTTCATTACCTCTAAATTGCTTTCATTTTCTTTAAATATTCTTCTATTTCTTTCTAGCCATATAGTCCAAATTATTGTATCTTTAGATATATCCTTAATTGTTTGTAACATTTTATTTTTAAAAGTTTTATACCATTTCTTTAACCATTATTCAATTCTACCATTAATCACCGTGCATTTACAAAATATACTAAGAATCCATTGCCATAGTTCCTAGACTATTGAATAGTGTCCCAAGATATGGTGTGTACTCTTATCCTTTTTACATAGAACACATTGTGAGGGACCATTAAAACCCATTTTTAGTAGGATATCTTAGGATAAAATTTTCCTTTGACCTACTAGTCATACAAACATTTTGACTTATAGAATACTTGGGCTATCCCAAACATCTCTCCATATTCTTGTAGTATTCCTATTTTGTTGGTGATTTACAATATTTCTACTTCTTACTATGTATTCTTTTGAGCCATTCAACTTCCAAATTAGCTTATCCTTGACTCCCCTAAAAATAAGTATTTATTATCTTTTTACCTAATTGCCTCCTAGCAACAATGTCTAGTATACTTGTAAAAAAATCTTCTTTTCATTGTATCTTTCTTCCTAATAATTACACATAATGTTTGAAACCTTATCACCATATTTATCTTGAATTAATATCATCCATGTTTTCAAAATTGAATCTAGATTGAGTGGTTTTTTATCACACCAAGTGTCCATCCAAATAGAATTTTTGTCTCCAGTTTCCACCACGCATATTAGATCTTGAAACACTAGATCAATTGATTTTTTTAAATCATTCCATAGTGTAGAACCATTTGGTAGTGAGAATGGAGTAAATATTAAGCTTGGGTCATTGGGTTTAGAAGAATTCTTGCCCATTGTATTGGACTCCTTTTGTACAATCTCTAAATTAATTTTCCCCTTAGAGATAAGTTTGCATCTGTAAGAACTCTTAAACTGAGACCTACCTTGGATTTATCATCACACACCTTGCTCCATTTCACCAAAGAAATTCTCCTTTTATCATGTAATCCTAATAACAAAAATGATCGCATAATATATATTAAACTTTTTTCTACCAATTTTGGTATAATATACAAGGGCATAATAAGTTGGAATGACCTGATTGGATGACAATAATATAGGGGATAGGGATAGTTTTAGACCACTAAGAGACTTCATGTGAGGAGGGATGTTTTTCGTAGGACTGCCCAAACTATCAAACTTGTTTTGGCCATATATCACTCATTAGGACTCGAATTAAGCTAAAAGTTTGAGGGTAGATGCCTAAAAAAACCTAGAATGTATCCACCAATTTTTAGATAATTTGAAGAAACATAAATCCTATCGCATTCCTATGTGTGAACGATATTTTTGGTAAGTGGCTATGCGAGGGTTTCATCTGGGTTGAGTGCAAGCAGCTCTAGATGTTGGTTTTTAGGGCCTTCGGGACGTAGCGGCTAATATTTTTGTGGTTTATGCTCAATATTTTAGCAAGATATGTTGCATGGGATCCAATATGGGTTAGAAATTTATATTTCAATAGATCATGCTATGAACTTGAGTGACAACGGCTTCCAATTTGTTGCATAAAAGAAAAGTGAAAACCATACCTTTCCACTATGTCTAGGGCAAGGATTAAAGAGATCACAAAATAAGTTTCAAGTAGTTGATCAAAAAATGGCTCAGATCTCAAGTGAATCTGGTGCTAAGATGCACCCACAAAATAATTCTACTATGAAAACCCTTGTCAAGGGTAAGAATTTCAAAGACTCGGACCCAAAAATAAATTTTAGGTATGCCCTCCGTGGTGGACAGCCTCATCCCAATGCTAATATTAATCTTAGGGATTCCCATAAACCTCTAAGAATGCCTAAGATTGATCCTAGGAAAATGGAATCAGGATGTCTTAAAGTAACTGATGGAACTCCTATTGTTAAGCTTGATATGGGTAACATTTAGACTGGCATTAAATATTTGGAAAAAATAGGACTAATTTATCGATTCTTGGGTTTTCGTCCAAGCCTATCTGCTTTCAAAGTATGGGCTACAAAAATATAGAAAACCAAGGGTGAGTTACAAATCTCTATTTATCCAAATGGTTATTTTCTTGTTTTATTTGCTAATAATGAAGATAGAGAGAAAACTTTTCAAGGGGGTCCCTAGTTTTTTGGAATGGCAGGGCTTTTCATGAATCCCTGGCATACTAAATTTAAATCCAAATAAGAGATGCCTTCTATAGCTCCCATGTGGGTTAGACTCTTTGACCTCCCTATTGAATTTTGGAATCCTATTATTTTTTCTTCAATTGGAAACTCTTTAGGAACTTTTATGATGACTACTGATTGTACTCAAAATTTTAAACATATTATTTATGCTCGGATTTGTGTTTTAATGGATTTTGACAAACCCCTACCTAAAAATATCACTTTACAATTTGGGAAAGACACCTGGGAGCAAGTAGTAGACTATGAGAACATTCCTTTTCATTGTAGAATTTGCCATGAATATGGTCATTTGGCTAGTGCTTGCCCAAATAAAATTCCTGATCAAAAGAAAGAAGATATAAACTCAGCAGGTTTCCAAATGCCTAATAAGAACACTCAGAAAAAAACCAATTATGAAGAATCAATCAAAGTCATCTGTTAATATGTTTGAAATCCTTTCCACAAATAATGTCCCAAGTGAGGAAGATGAAATAATGGAAACAAAAATATTAGAAACACAATTTAAATATGAAGGGAATAACTCAGAGATAAACCAACAAATCAAAGGTTTTCAATAGAAAAAAAAAGGAGAAAATTTACACAAGAAAAATAATCTTTTAAATTTCAAAACTTCAAATAATACAGGTTCCAATATAGACTCTGTTGAACCCTCTAGTAAAATTTTGGCTTTGTACGAGTATTATTCAAGGTTAGAAGCCATCTCAGATTCAATTGGAGTAAGTCAAGAAACAAGGAAAAAACCTGAAGATGGATTCTAATCAAAAAGTAGGTCGCAAGATCAATAAATATCATATGGTTAAAAAAGGTGAAAAGCTTATAGAGGAAGGTAATATTAATGCTCTTCCCAAATTTTTTAGCCCTGGTGTTAATGAAGATCATCACTCGGAATATTAGAGGACTCAAAGGGAGTCTTTCAAAACAAAATGAAATTAAAATAATGATTCAAATAAATCATCCACATCTTTTTTTCCTTCAAGAAATTAAGATTTCAATGGAGGATATGGACTCAATTGCCAGTAAAATTTGGCCAGTTGTAAAAGTGGTTTCCCTCAGTTCCCAGGGGATTGTTGGTGGCATTGCTTGTCTTTGGGACCCAAAATAGGTAGATATTCACCATATGGTTGGCATTTGGGGTCAGTTGGCTATAGCTATTCAAAGTAGATATTTCAACCAAAATATGCTCTACATTACTGTTTATGCTTCGATTGCTTTGGAAGAAAAAAGAAGATAGTGGAAGGATATAACTCATATTATATCTCATTTTCCTGAAGCTTGGATATTGATTGGAGGATATTTCAATACCATCCTCTCTCTAGATGAGAAAATAGGGGGAAATAGAAATTTGTATAAAATCATTGACCTCATGAGTGAATATATTTTAAACCTCCATCTTGTGGACATCCAACAAGATAATGGCCTTATGACTTGGTCTAATAGAAGGTAAGGCTTATCTTGTATAATGGAGATATTGGATAGGTTTTTGCTCTCTGAAAATTTCTTAATCCATGTTCACATTCCTAAAGTGAAGAATCTTAACAATGCTAGTTCTATTCACTGGCCAGTCATGGTGGAAATGTGGAAAACCAATGTGAGTTTCTCTCCTTTTCATTTTCACTTAATGTGGCTCAGAGACAGTTCCTTTAGACCTCGTGTGCAACAATGGTGGAAGTAAGGTAATCCTAGGCATGGGACTAAGATGTTCTGTTTTGCCAAAATACTACAATACATTAAATCTAAAATCAAGACTTGGAACTAGAAGGATTTTGGGTATGTTCATAAAAAACATGAAGTTATTGCTCAACTTGAAAATTTGAATAAGAAAACTCGTTTAGATGGCATCACAGAGAATAGAAGTGCAGATGAAATTAAACTCACAACTCAGTTAGAGGAATGGGAAAAAAGAGAAGAACTCTTATGGAAGAAAAAATTTAGAATTCAATGGCTCAAAGAAGGAGATCGAAACATAAATTTCTTCCACAAATCTATTCTAGCTTGAAGATCTCACAACTTTATTTCTTTCCTGAAATCAAATTCTGGAGATGTTGTCTATACTTGGGATGGCATGAACTCTATTGTTGATTACTTTTCCAATTTTTTTGTTGCTACTCCTCTTGACTCAACTTCTCAAAAAAATATTCTTCAAGCAACTCTTCTCTTATCACTTCTGAGGAGAACTCTATTTTGATTGCTCCTGTTACTATCAATGAGCTTCAACATGTATTTTTTAAAATACAAAAAGGGAAAACCCCAGGTCCTGATGGTTTTCCCATTGAGTTCTACCAAGAGTCCTGGAATATCCTTCATGCTGATTTATTAGAGGTGGTGGAAGAAGCCAGGAAAGCCAAAGAAATTTTCAAGGTTATCAATAAAACTTATATTACTGTTATTCCTAAATATCAATAGGTTGATCATATCTCAGCTTTTAGACCTATTATTTTATGTAATGTTCTTCTCAAAATCATTACTAAAATTATGGTTGAAAGGTTGAAGACTCTTTTACATAATATTATTTTCCCTAAGCAAGGGGGTTATGTGAAAGGGCATAAAATAGTAGATGAGATAGGTCTTTCTCAGAAATCCATTCATTCCATGGATATACAAAAATATCCTTTCATGTTCATTCGGTTAGACTTATCCAAAGCTTATGATAGAGTGGATTGGCACTTCCTTATTAAAGTTTTGAGGCAATTTGGTTTCTCTAAGGATTAGATGGAATAGATTATGGGATGTATATCTTTAGTTTCCTACTTAGTTCTTATCAATGGTAGGCCTTCTCAGTCGTTCCCTACTTCCAGAGGTATTATGCAAGGTGACCCGCTTTCCCCTTATTTATTCATCATTATTTTTGAATGCTTGGGTAGGACTATAACCAAAAATAGGGAAAACAAAATCCTTGAGGGAGTTACCATTGCTCATGAGGCTAGACCTATCTCTCATCTTCAGTTTGTGGATGACTCTACTCTTTTAGGTAAAGCTATAGTTCACGAAGCTTCTAATATTAAGCAAATTATTAGTTATTTTTTCTAAGGCTACTAGGCAGTTGATCAATGAAGATAAATCTAAAGTTATTTTCTTTCACTGCTCTGCTAGATAGGAATCCATGGTCTTGGATAAATTAATATATAATAAGACCTCCCTTCCGATCACTTCTTTAGGTATTCCCATCAATATTCAAAGGCAGAAAAATAAATATTAGAATTGGTTGTTGGACAAAGTCAAGAAGAAAATTGGAAAGTGCACCAACATGTGGCTTTCTTCTAGTGGTAGATTTACCTTGGTAAAATCAGTCCTTCAAGCTATTCCTATTTATGTATCTTTCATTTTGAATATCCCAAAGGATATTCTTCTAGAACTAGATCAAATCAGTGATCGATTCCTTTGAAGTGGTACTAAGGATAAAATAAAATGGGCCTTGGTGAAATGGGACACTTTATGTCTTCCTAATAATGACGGGGGGTTAGGTTTTTGATCTTCTATTAATAACAACAAAGCTTTAGCTGCTAAATTATATTGGAGAATGTTGCATAACCCCAATGCTCTTTGGGAAAATAATATCTATGCTAAATATGCTGAGAATAAAAGTCTTGAAGACCTTGTCCGCTATCAACTTCCCACCAAAGGTTCTCCCATTTTAGTAGTTCTTAAGACTGGTGAGGATTTGATAAAGAAAATTTTATTTTGGATCATTCATAATGGTCAATAGGAAAAAAATTGGATATATTCTTGGGATGGTCACAAGCCTTTGATAACTCAGTTTCCCTATTGGAGGCCTTGGATGGAGGAGCTTCACCAAGCTAACTGGATAAAGATGGCTAATTATTGTTGGTACCATACTGGTAATTCAAATATTGGTAGATATTGGATCCCTATTGAGGACTAGCCTATTCAAATCCCAGAAAGGCAAAGACAAGATATCCAAGCTTCATATGAGATCTCTCTCTTGGTCCCATAAAAAATATTGTTTTGGATGGAACAACACTACTAAGGGTGAGTATTCAGTTGCTCAAGGTTATTTGACCTTATGCCATAATAATCCCAACCAATATTTTGACATATTTTCTTAGTTGTGGGCTCAAAAACTTTGACCTAAGGTGAGGTTCTTTACTTGGCTTTTATTGCATCGTAGGGTGCTTACTGGTGAGCAACTTATGAAGTATGGTTTTCATGGCCCTTTTAGATGTGAAATGTATGAAGAGAATGTAGAAACTCTCAACCATATTTTTATTGAGTGTACTTTAGCCTCTAATCTATGGAGGAGAATGGCCACTTTACTTGGCTTACAGTGGTCCAATTTTTTTACTTTTGAACAACTTTGGAGGGATTGGCCTAAACAAGAGGGTGTTGATAATTTTGTTAGGTAGTTATTTTGGATGGGTTCTACCATTCTTCTTTGGAAGATCTGGAATGAAAGGAACAACCATATTTTTAATCAATATAGGAAGGACATTCACTATATTTGGCAAAATACCATAGCCAACTTAGTTGAATCAGTCCATCAACTCCTTAATCACCCCCAAAACTCCCACCAAAGATGGGATCAAGTGATGTAAATATTGAAGATTAAATCTTCTAAGGGCAACCAACTTAAAGGGAATGTGAGTATTTGTAAGATGGATAGGACAAGAAATTGGCAACCTCCTCCTAAGGATTTTGGAAAATTCAATACTTATGGAGCCTCTAGAGGGAACCCTGGAAAAGCAAGTGCGGGAGGAATTGGTAGACTTTCATATGGCTCCCTGGTTTTTACTTTTGCTGATAATTTGGGTATTATTTCCAATAACCTTGCTAAGGGGTATGGTATCCTTAGAGTCCTTCAAGAGGCTACTAAGGTTGGATGGGAAAAGGTGTTAGTTGAGTTAACTCTCAACTCATGATTAATATTTTGAAGAGTCCTTCTAAGAATCATAACGTTGATTGGAGAATAAAAAGAATTATTGAGAAGATTCAATTAATCCATATGGGATTTTTGAAATTTGATTACAATCTTGTGGTCAGAGATCAAAACAAGAGTGTTGATGCTTTAGCTAATTGGGCTTTGGACAAAGGTGATATTACTTGTTATGGCCACCCTCCTAGATGGTGGGCTTCACAAATTATGGAAGCTCTTCTTTCTATCATTTCTTTGGATGGCTCCAGTTTTGAAGGTACCTAGTTTCTTCTTGTTTTTTTTTGCTTCTCTTTGGTTCGTTCAGGTTATTTTAGTTCCCTAGCTCAAACTATTCTTTCTTTTGTTTCTTCTATTGATTATTTCCTTAAAATTCTTCTCATCTAGAAAGGTCATTGTTATATTCAATTTTTTTCTTTTTGGTTTAGTTTTTTAAAGTGTGTATGTTCTTTTGTTTTGTTTTGTTTGTGTGTTCTTTGTGTTGTTTTTTGTTGTTCTTGTGATTTTGTTGTGTTGTATTTTTTTTATATTTTTTGTAATTGTTCTTTTGTTTTTGTCGTTCTTGTTCTTGTGTTTCTATTTGTTTGAGTTAATTCGTGTTTTTATATGTAAGTGTTTTCTATGTTTTTTGTTTTTTTTTATTGTCTATTTTTTGTTGTTTTTTATTTTTATTTTTATTTTTTTTTTAGGTTTTGGTTGTGTTTATTTTTCATGTTCTTTTTTTATGTCTTTGTAGTGTTCTGTTGGTTTTGTCTTGTTTGTGTTTTGTTATGTTGTTCTTGTGTTTTTTCTATGTGGTTCATGTTGTGGTTTTTTATCTTATTGTGTGTGTGTTTGGTTGTGCTTTTCTTTTTGACACACTCAAGGAGCATGTTTTTTATTTTATTTTATTATTTTTATTGTTATTTATTTATTTTATTTTTTTAATTATTTTTGTGTGTTTGTTTGCTCCTTGAGTATGTCAAAGGTGGTAGGCCAGTTCCAAGTCCTGGGCATTTTTGGTGGAATGGATACCCCTGCCTACTTGGGTCTTACTCGAAAGTGGCATCCCTTCTGGGATATTTTCCACAAATAAAAAAAATAAGTTGGAATGGCCTGTAAGACCGATTTTATTAGTTGCACTCTTTCTACTAATGATAACCATCTACCTTTCCATGTTGGTAACTTATTCTAAACTTTACTTATAGTTGGATTCCATAATTTTACCCTCATTCTCCCCCTCAAATAAGGGTATCCCTAGATATGTTACTAGAAAATTTGCCTCCGCCATTTGAAGTAACATGCATATCCTTGCTTTGATTCTAGTTGGAGTGTTTAGAAAGTAAATTTTAGAATTTGTCCTATTAGATTTCTGCCTTGATGCTCTTTCATATTCTTTTAATAAGTTATTCAAAGCTCTAGCCTCATTTTCTCTATCCTTCCAAAAATGTTTGTATCATGTACAATTTTTTTATGGATGATGTTGTCGATGTTATTACTAGCCTTAAGTTCGCTTATTAACCCATATTTTTATGCATTCTTCAAGTTCCTTCCCAATACATTTGCCATAATGATTAATAGATATGCTCATAGAAGATCTCCCTATCTAATACCCCTCTTTAATTTAAATGATTCTATTAATAGTCCATTGACTGAAACTGTATAGGATACTATAGAAACACAAGTTTTAATCCATCTAACTCATTCCTTCCCAAATTCAATTTTTTCTAATACTGCAAAAATAAAATTCCATTTAAACCTATCATAGGCTTTATTCACATCAAGTTTTAAGATCATTACTCTCTTTTTTAGAAGCTTTTGAATGCATTACTTCATGAGATACTATGATCTTGTCTAAAATCTCTCCCTTTCACAAATCCTCCTTGCTCTTTTAAAATAATTTTGTCTAATGGTTGTCTTAACTAATTTTCCATCACTTTGGAGATTATATTCTATGCCATAGTACATAGGCTTATCGGCCTAAATGAATCAAACACTTCTACGTCCTTATTTTTTGGAATTAGGGTAAGATATGTTGCATTTATTTTATAAGGTATGTATTATTTTATCCTAGACCATTCTGCTACACCAATAAAGAATCCTTTATTATTTCACAATTATGTTGATAGAATGTTGTAGAGTCCATCTAGATCCAAGGATTTATCCTTATCAAAAAATAATAGAGTTGAATGAACTTATTTCGGAGTGATAGGCTCCATGTGTTTGCTATTATTTTAATTTGTTATAATTGAAGGTACTTCTTGTAGCAGTTTATAATTAAGAACTTCAATCTCCTCTGATCCTAAAATATTCTAGTAAAAAAGCCTTATCTTATTTTTGTTTTATCTTGTCTTTAATCCAAACCCCTTCTACTAATTTAGTTCTATTAATTTTAGATGTTGATCTATATACTATTGTCATCCTATGAAATAACTTTGTGTTTTTATTTCCTTTTAACCAAGTCTGTGTTGATTTTAATCTCCAAAATTTCTCTTACTCAAAATATTATGATATTCACTACATAACTCCCTTTCCTCTGCACTTGGATTATTGTGCTCACCTTTTTAGAATTTTGAAAGTTTCTTTCTAGTTCTTTCTTCTCAAAAATATTTTCAAAAATGTTCTTGTTTCGTTCTTTTAATCTAGATATCATTGATTTAATTTGTTTTGGAAGTGTATATAGCCCATTATTTCTTGAAGAATTTCACATCTATGCTATCATATCAACAAATTGAGGATGGTCTTCCCACATCTCCCATTTTTAAAGTATGATATTTTTTTGGAATTAAATTACCATCATTTTAACTCTTATTGGGTAGTTATATAAACCTAACCTTGTTAAGGTATTAATTTTAGCACAAGTACCTTCATCTAGCAAATGTTCTAAGAGTATGCATCTATCTATTTTTTTTATTGTTAGGTTCTGGTCTGTCCTATTGTTGGTCTCCATTATAGTTGTCCTCTTCAAACTCAACCTCTCCAAGATTATTGTTTTGAATAAAACTTGAGAAATATCCCATACTTTGGGTTGTTTTTCTAATTCCCCCAAATTTTTCATCTAGATTGGTTATGGCATTAAAATATCCTATGATTATAAATTGAGTTTCTTGGTCTATAATTCTCATAGGCTTAAATCCCACTCCATACTTCTAGTCTTCTTGGTTGATTTGTAGGTCTATAAACATTTATAAGAATGAAATGAATATCTACAAAGAAACATGTGACTAATGAGGCTATCTAATACCTAGTTTTATGATTAGTTTCACTAGAAGTTCTATAAATATTCTAACATGTTAGAATTCCCCCTACCACTCACAAATCCACAACATCCCATTCACATCTTGCCCATACTACTTTCATAGTTTTGGAAACTTCTTCCTTTGTCATTTTAGTTTCTTGGATACAAATAATATCATTCTTATTACTTAAACAAAGGTCCCTTATACACTTTTGCTTTGAGGAGGTATTAGCACCCCTTATATTCCATGAGATGGTAATAATATCTCATTAGGGATTGCTAGCATTTCTTTAAAATTACCAATATCATTTTTTTGTTTGGTAAAGAGATGTTCAAACAACATAGATTGTGTTCCTTTCTCTATGTTTTCTCTTGCTTCCCTAGTTCTCGCTTGATAATTTGAAGGTTTTCATATTTTTACCTTACCTATATTGGGAGTAGGTGTTATTATTCTATTCCTCACTATTCTTTCACTACATTCTTTTTCTTTAGATTTATCCTCTCCTGGCTCTATTAAGGAAGCTTTTGACTTATCCTACTCATATTTTGATATTTTCTTGTTAATGGTAGAGGTATTAATATCTAACATTGCATTTTCTATACCACTTTCCTTCTCTTGAATGGTGCATGATACTTCAAGAGAATCTTTAAATTCTAATGAGGTACATTCCTTAGGTTCAACAAGAATGTTCATCCCTAAATCAGGATGATATTGAGTAGATGATTCCTTGTTAATATTTTGATCTTGTTGTACCATGTCCTCTAATATCTAATATGCTTTTTATTCATAGTCTAAAGCCTCAAAGGAGTTGGTATTTCTTCCAATATCCTTACTTGTTTCCACTATTTATATACTTTTATTTGTGTAGACTTTTTTTTGAAGTTGAAAACCATACTCATCTGTATCCATTTGTAAGTTTCTCTTGTGGTTTTCTACATATATTTCTATTGGACTTTGTAGACACCAAATCTAGCAACTTATCCTCAATCCATGCTTTCCTACCATCTCCACCACCAAAACATAGCCAATTGCCCTCCATCCTAGCCTTCCCACCATTTTTGCCCAATATATATATATATATATAATATATATATATATATATATATATATATATATATATATATATATGTTTATTATATATATTTAAATAATAATATTTTATATATATGTAATAAATATAATTTATATAAATTAATTAATCCTAGCCATTCGATTTCATTTAATCTTAGTCATCCATCCACATCAATCCATGCCACACCCTAAATTTAATATCCACCCTTAGATATGATTTAATCTTAGTCACATGATTAGAGTTGTTGAAACCCTAAGTATGCCCTAAATTGGATTATAAATAGAGGTCATTTTGATGGCTCAACCCCTAAGTCTTTGGTTGATTTTCTTGATATTCTGAGTTCCCTAAGGTTCCCCGAGATTTTGAAGTGCCTTAGAGTTCCAATCTAGCATTTGTACCTTATCCCCACTCAATCCATCATATTCCTCATCCACTCGCTCATCGCCGCCATCGTCGCATCCTTCACCATTATCATATTTGCTTCTATAGATCTGATATGACCTCTCGATTTCCCTACCACTCTGTGAGCACTCTAACACTCTTCGCCATAGCCTTGAGTACCCTGCTACTCTCCACGAGTGCCCTGCTGCTCTTCCTAGGAGCCATACCACATTTTACAGCCCTATTATCAACATAAATGAGATCTTCGAGTGTTGTTATGGTACACCTTCACTATCGACCTGAAATATATCCAGTTATCAAAAGACAACCAACAAGAAGCAAGGTAAATCATTATTTTTTTGTTTATTTTAATATTTATTTATTTTCTTGCAGTAGTGTTACATGATAGTTAGGTTTTTATTAATGTCTTAGGGTCTCATGTAGTGGAGCCCTCTTAGTTATTATTAACTCTCTTATTTCATCTTCTTTATGCAGATTTGGAGATTCATCAGTATTGGATAACCATTTAAGCTGGAGTGTCCCGACATCGGATACACAAAAGCCCACTCACACCTGTTGGAAGTAGAACGCAACTGAAGATACCACCATTTTTTGTGGCTAGGGTTTTGAATAACCCTAGCAATATTTGTAAAAATTGTATCAAAGAGGATTCTTAAATCCACTATTGTAACAACAAAGTTTTTAGGCTCCCCTCGTTTAATATAAATCTTATTTATTGTGCAACATCTGGTTATTTGAATTTTATTTTATTTAGCATTGTTTGGTTTCGTGTTTTTGTCTCTACAAATGGTGATCATGGTGGGATCCCCAAAGGGTTTCATTTTTTAATTTATCTTAAATTCTAACTTGTTGTTTGTTGTCTTCTTTTGCAAATTTTTAGGAGCAAAAATTAGGTATTTTTTTTACTTGTTAGGGTTCCTGAGGAGTTGTGGAAGATTGTAGGAAGTGTGTGAACGCTCTGCAGCACTTTGGGGTCATCCAAAAACACCTAGAGGTATTCCAAAAGTGCCTTGGGGCATTCCAAAAGTTCCCAGCTATGTTTTACAATTATTTGGAGCAAATACATAGGTTATTCAGTAAGTCTTTTGTCTAAAATCCAAGTTTCCATTTTTATGTATTTTGGGTTCTTTACTATATTTTTTAGATTCTAATAATAAAATTAACAATCATTAAGTAATTTAGAAAATAACTCATACTAGTTTGAATTTTAGGTTTGCATCCTTTCACACATTCTAATTAGGGTTTCTATTTCTAATGTAGTCACAAATACGAAATGTTGCATTTTGTTTGCATCTAAATTGAGAAATTGCATAACATAGTATTGCATTTTAGGGTTAGAAACACCTTCTTTTATTTATCTAATTAGGAACATCATTAGGGTGCCAAAATTATTCTTATCATTGGGTGATTCTAGGCAGAGGGGTGGACGAACCTTTCGCTTGTCTTTGATAGGGGGTCTTAAGCTGAGTACTTCATGCCCTTTGGAGAAATTGGCATTCTCATGTTGGCTTTTGATTTAGATCTATGAAATTAGTTGTTTCTAAAATTGTTTGTACACATGAATAAAAAAAACATTAAAAGGAATTCACACACAACACATTTTACTCAAAATAGTAGTGGCTGGATTTCATCACCAAACGTTACTTGAGATTTGGTGATGGTGGCATTCATCTTCATCCACCAATCTCTGCCCATAGAAACCATAGGATACCCCCTAGAAAACTTGTTGGATTTCATCACCAGCAAGAATCCCGTTGCCCTATCTTCGCCATAGTTTTTACCTTTGTTTTATTAAGTAAGATTAGAACATTAAAATACACAAGACTAAAACCTAAAATGAATACACATTAAAAAGGAGATAATCAATGAACAAGGTAAGCCACACTGGTTGAAACTTAGCATTGGTTGTTTGTTTCCTTTTTTATCTTTAAAAATTTTAGTTTTGTGTCATATTTAATATTTTAATATGTATCTTGATTTATTTGCTTATGGTATTAACTAGAAACCAAAATAAATCTATAACTCAATATAACTTAATGGAACCTTCATCCACCTTCCCCACAAATTTTGTGGTAGATTCCTTGAATGTGACACAGGAAGATCTATCTGCAGGTCTCTCACATTCCCTATCATCCACAATATTCCATATGGCCATGCCCCAAGAGGATTCAACTTCCCCTACCATAGATAATCACATTACCCATATAGACATGGCAAGAGTAGAATATTTCATGAAGTCTTCTAGTTATGTCTTAGAGTCCATTCCCAATTCACCTAGACAAGATTCTACTTTATAGCAAGAGCCTATTTATTCCCATCCTCCATCCCCCTTTACCCAAGTGTATACTAACCCTATTTTTTAGGTATTAGTTGCACCTTTATCCCATGTGTCCATTCCCCAACCTTCATGTGCTCCTAGCACCTCATATACCTCCACTTATACCAACCCCTTGTATGAAGCATAAGTCAGTGCTACTTCACAAGTTTCAACCCCACAAGTTGCCATACCTAGTGTAACTTGTCCCCCAGCCACATATTCCATACCATCTACCTCCATACCCTTAGCCTATTGTAGAGAGATTAGTGAGGCATGGGAAAACCTAAAAAAATTTCTTAGAAAACATTAAAATGCTCACCAACAAGTACATATGAACCCTAAGCCTTTACATAACTCTACTCAAACTGTCCTTGTCAACCAAGGTCCATCATGGGCACCACAGTCTTCTATGGTTTATATCCCTATTCCCCCACCAAGTCACACCATCACCCATCCTATTCCCATTGGCCAACCTAGCCATAACACCCATACATCAACCTCATTCCATAATTTCCCATGTTTTCATCAATAATATCGCATTCATCATATTCCATCCAATTCTCCTAGCCATCAGTACCAATCCCCTCATCACTTAGTCACTCCACAACATTTCTTCACTCTACCATAAAATCATTAGGTAATTTAGGGCTTCCAAATTCCTGAGGAAGACCCTTGAATTAAGGCCATGCAAAAATAGATAGATCAATTAATGCAATTTACTCCTAGTTTTTCAAACCAGAAACCAACCTTACACCAGTTGATCAATCAACTAATTCATCATTTGATACCATCATCACCATATCTGGAAGAATTTACAGTACCCAAGTTTGACAAATTTAAGGGAACTAATGATCCCAAAGAACATGTGAGCACCTTTATTCATGCATGCTTTAGAATTCAATACGATGATGCTTTCATGCTTTAAAATTTTCCTCAAATATGAGGAGGGGATGCCATAGAATGGTACAATCAATTACCAAGCCATATTATATATACTTTTGAGCAATTGATTGATAAATTCTTTGGTCATTTTATCCTAAATGTTAAAAATAAGATCTCATTATTTGATTTCTATGCTTTAAGACATCATGATGATGAATCTATCTATGATTTTGAAAACCATTGAAGGGTCATCATTACTAAATTACCATTCACCCTACCAATGGATGAGCTAATTAAGCTATTCACCAAGATTTGCTTAAAATCTATCTCTTGGATGCTCCAACTACGAACTTATCAATAATTTGAAGAATATTTAGCTCAGGCTAGTGTCATTGAGGATATCAAAATCCAAGAAGGCATATTATAGCCTAAAAATAAAGAATGGCAAAATAAGGGCCAATATAAAAGTAACTATTTTGGCCAATAAAAATCAATACAGGCTACCCCAGCCACCCAATCCAATCAATTCAATCAAGTGGTCATGATCCAATCGATAATGGCTCAACAACAAAAACTTGTGCAACAAACATCGCAAAAAATTTCATATCATGTGGTCCCCTCAACAATAAAAGCTCCAATAGTGCAGAACACAGTGCTAGCTATGGAAAACCATCCCCGAAGATAGTTTTTTCGACAAACTCGCCAATATACCCCTTTAGCTGAGTCATATGGTTACCTTTTTATAAGGTTGTATGAGACAAATAAACTTGCTTTGCCTGATATTAGACCGGACGATCCCACCAAATGTGGGAAACATTATCGGGAAGATCTATTTCATCCTTATCATAGGCAAAACGAGTATGACATTAACAATTGCCATGTATTAAAAGACATAGTCCAAGATCTCATTGACTTGGGTGTGATCAAGCTTGATAATCCTCTCACTCAACAAAACCAAAACCTTGGTATATTTCAAAAACCACTTCCTCATCACGAGGAGGTGCAACCAAATGTAGGAGGAGCTAACACAAAAACTCTTCCTAACCAAGTTAATCACATTCAACAATACCAAGGGCTTGTAGGAGCCATTCATATGGTCACTAGAGGTCAAAGGAATAACCAACAAAGGTAATTACCTCAAACAAGTGTGTCACAACCTTCTACATCACCACCAATTCAAGTTTTCCCCAATCCTTTATCACCCATTCATATCCTTAGTCAATCGAATCCCCCGAATCCACCCATCAATCGTCCACCTCGACCTATCATATCATTGAGTAGTCGGCTAACTACAAGTCTGAAAATGGCTTCTACCAAATTATCTATCGATGAGCTAATACAAAAATCTCCTCCACATCGTGATGCATTAATGGATAATTTAAAATCCATCGAATTGCAAACACAAGTTCCTAATGCTTTTAGCAACTTTTTGGGGAGCATCCAAACATGCATGGAGCCTTCTATAATATTTTATGACTTTGATATTAATCCAATATCATTAGAATCCATAGACCCTCCATTGCATATCATGGCTCTAATTGACAAGAAGCCTTTTAAAATAGTCTTAATTGATATTGGTTCCTTTATAAACATCACCACCGCATCCTCTCTCCATCATTTGAACCTTACTCCATCACATATCACCAAGTCATACTTCACCCTCAAAGAATTCAACAATGCTTTATGTTCCATAGTTAGAACTGTTGTTTTACCCATCAAGTAGGGGTTAAAATTTTACACATAATGTTTCACATCTTGGAAAGATCCATGGTATAAAATGTACTCCTTGGAAGACCTTGTATGAAGGAAATGAGATGCATCCCTTCAATACTACATCAATGTTTGAAATACGTTCATGAGGGACAAGTACATTTCATACCAAGGAACGTCAAGTTGTTTAAGTATTGTAATTTTTATCTTAAATCCTTATGATTCCATGCCTTCTTCCACATTTCTTTTTCTTTCACCTTCATTCAATCCATCCACCACTTCACTGATCTCTTCATCAAAGGATATCATTCCTGAAGAGCTTTCTATCACCAATCTTCATCAAACCTCCATGCCCACATCATCATCATCATAATTGACTACATGCACATGTGGTCATAGTTAGTCCATATCATAAAAATTATCATCATCCACTCAACAACATTCCCAAGCCAATCCATCACCTAATTTTTCACAAGTCGAATTGACATATTGTGATATATCTTCATTTCCACAATTTTTTGATCCCTCACCTAACCATGATCCTACCATGTCATCCCAATTCAAGGTCCACCTCACTAATCTTGGTATTTGTGAATATGTGGTTGACGATATCATCATTACACCCCTCACCATCCCTAGTTCAAAGGATTTTGGTTGCCCATGTTACCAACCTTTAGAAATAGGAGCAATATATAACATGGGTTCAGCTCCAAATAGTATAAATTTTGTCTATGGGGTGAGTCTTCATCAGGTCCAGCTCCCATAGAGGAACCCAAATAACCAAACCTTGCCAACATTCCTAACATGACGGGATTCCCATCTCGATATTTCCACATTGTCAATTGGTAAGTCCATGGCCTTGGATTGCATGAACAGGAAGTGCATCAACCTATCGATATTCCATATCAAAAGGTGCATGACCATTCAGGTCTAGGTTACCACCCACTTTCCACCACCTCTTCTCTTTAACAAGCCTTTAAAAGAATTAATCTCAATTAAAGAGAAGAAGCCCTCCATCTTGATAATTCTGACAATGATATCTATGAAGAATTTGAACTTATGTCAATAATTTTGGATGAGTTTGAAGAAGAATGGAAGCCCATTATTTCGCATACTCAACAAGATGAGTTTTATCTCAACATGTTCCCCATTCATGAGCCCATACTTCACTTGCTTCTTCCACAAGAGCGACCCGCCCCCACCGGTGAACCACCACCTCCATTTCATTAAGCCATTCCATAAGCCAATTTTGTAACATATGTACATAACACAAAAACAGTGGTTATCACCATTACAAAAAAAAATCAAAAAATTAATTAAAAATAAATAAAATCATGTTTTCTTTCTTTGCATTACGTATGTAAATATATCATTTTGACAAATGCATTTATTTGTGTTGCTTGTTGTTGTTCAATTTAACCAAGTCCCTAGCATCGATTTATAAGTTCCATCAATTTCGTTCAACTTTATCCACCTTTGCCCATAAGTCAACATGAATCCTACTAATTTATTCACCCCACTCTATATCCGACTAAGGTAATTCTAATTGACATAAGCCTCATTGATATGGATCGGATTTCCTTGCCCCAACCTTCACCAAATTTGTCTTATCCAAGGAATTTTTAAGGGCTTCTACCAACTACATTCCTCCATCCCCTCCATCTTTGCCTTCACCCTCACCTTTGGATCTTGAGGTTTTCCAGGAATAAATGGATGAGTATAAGCCAAAATAGTTTGATGACATCTTTAAATAGTGAGAAAAATGGCTCACCTAGAATATTGAATTGAAATGCATCTAATGTAATTATTGAATTAAAGCATGCAAAAGAAATATAATAAAGTAAGTGACTGAAATGACAAATGTGTTAAGTAAAAAGGGGGGGGTTCTCCTTGTATTTATTAATTCATCAAATCAACGGTTACAATACATCCCCTTGAGGGATTTTCAATGTGATACATTTCAATTTACAAAAATTGAGGGATCAAATCCCTCCATGAGCTTAATGGCGCGCTTCCAATGTTCTTCTCATACCCACAATATAGAGCTATCTTTGGGCTACATTTATTCAGCTCCTTAGCTCCTCCCTCATGCATGGAATACCTGTACCTACACACAAGATATTGAAATATGTTAATAGCATATGTGTTTTGTAATGAAAACCATGAAAAGTATGCATCTATGAATATAAAAATTATTTGCGACTAATCTAAACTACTCAAAATGACTTGAAAACTTAATATGATGTTCATTATGTGATTTTGTAAATATCTAAGCAGAAATCAAAGTGATATTATTAGCAAAACATGTGGCCGTTCCTGGGAGGGACAACTAGGACTGCAATCATAAAAACATTAATTGACCTATCAAAACTACTCAAAACTTCACCAAATTTGGATATGATGTTAATATAATGCTATAGAATTGAACTACATAGAAATAAAATCAAAATTGTGGGCCAATTCATGGTCATCCCTAGGAGTTCCAACTAGACCTGCTAACCGTACCAAGGGGGACGACCACAAAACAGGGTGGTTTTTACCACCAATTCCACTTGGATATGGTCAATAATCCTCCTAGGGGTATTTTCATCGAATTTGGTAAAATAACTCTCTAAATTTATGGGTTTTGGAACAAATGAATGTGTCCTAGAACACCCTAAAAGCGCCTTCTATTGAAGAGGTTTCCAAGGCAAATAGGTGGGCAAAGGTTGAGGGCAAATATTGGCAGCACTTTATGGTCAATAATTGCAAAATCTCCTCTTTTTTGAATTGGGTGAAAACATCTCAATTTATAGCCCAAGGGGGCATAGGGAGCAAAGGGGTAAGCATGGGCATGCAATGCAAGTGCCGCCACTTGGCAATGCCTTTGCCATGCATAGGGTGGAAGAGGCTTCCCATTTGGACCTCCAATTTATAGACCCTAATGGCCATGACATCCTCCCAATCTTTCATGACTGATTGGGAGGGATAAATGGCAGAAATTGGTTGTCATTTATCCCACACTTTGACTTTTTATGGGTCTATGTCATGACCATCCCACCCAGGGATGGTTGCATGTGGTCGTCCCTGGGTGGGACAATCATGAATTATGGTCATCTTGGGGTGGGATGGTCATGGCTACATGCCCCAAAACCTTCCAAAAGTGGGGTAAACCTTCCCAAAAGTGGTTGGGAGCCCTAATTAACCCCTGAGGGTTTCCCAATGGGGTCATATGATGTTGATAAGAGTGGCGCATTAGCAATATTATCCGATTTACACGATTTTAGTGTCTATAAATTCCCCTTTTTGAGATGTGCTATGTGCAACAGAGCACTGAGCAAAAATAGATGACTAAATCATTAAATGATTGAGTTTGTTCAATAACCTAACCAAATTTAGATTCCTCCATTGTGGAAAGGGCATATATTCTTGGAATCCTTACTTTTGACATAATTGAAGGATTGCTTTTGGTATACCTTTCAGCCACATTGTAATGATAGTTGTATGGGCTTAGGGTATACTTGGTCTTGGTTCCTTGTTTCCTTGTAAGCCTTTGTCTTGGGTGAATTCCCGAGGCTTAAAGGAGGCCAAGACTTTTTTTTTTGCATTTGTTGATTGTTTTCCCCAATGTAGGCTTGAAAATTTATCTTTGGCAATGATTCTTTTGAATGTATGAAAATTGCACTTTTGAGTGTTTAAGTGTTGATTTTGATTGTGAATTTATTATTATGACTACCCCCTCAAGTGATGATTCGATGAGGGTATGAAAAATGATAAAGCAATGAGTCACTTGACCCATATGACTTAATTGGGATAACCATCAGTTTTTCCCATTATAAGATGTACCAATTTTTCTATGATTTTGATCGTTTTGATGATATTTCATGGAAGCAAAAGACTAAATACCTCATTTATGTGGAGTAGTCTAGCCATAATTGCCTTCTTAGGGGTTGAATTAGATACTTTTTAGAGCATCCATTAACCCTTTGAGTTCAATCTTGATCCTTTGTTAATTTTGTCAAATTTGACTTGTTTTTGGTGGGTTTTAGGCCCTTTTTGTGAACTTTTTAGTTGTTTTTGTAAGATTTTTTGGTGGACATCCCTAGGTGGGATGGTTGCATATTTTATGGTTGTTCCATGGTGGGACATTCAGCCAATTTTCTGATCATCCCACCTAGGGACGAACATGCTTATTGTAGTGCTATATAAGCCCAAAATTGGGCAAATGGCCTCATTTTTGCATTCCTAACTTGGAAAACTTGAGAGGTGAAGAGGAGGAGGCTTCTTTTCTGAAGTGGAGTGTTGCTAAAAATATCCCTCAATCACCATGATCCATCCATAGGACTCGACAAGTGGCGGAGCCGATGCAAGATGGGTAAGGGTTGCATTTTCTCTTATTCTTTATTAAATGTGAAATTGCAATTAGTTGCGCATTTTCCCATAACATACACTAAATATTGGTTAAATAACCTTAGTAGTGGTTATATGTAGGAATGTTAGCTTTATTTGTGCTTTAGATGCATTATTTTTCTATTTTTTTGTTGTTTTCTTACTTTTTTAGAGCTATTTTAGGGGTCAAAATGACCCATTTTTAATCAATTTTTGGGGCCATCCCTGGGTAGGATGACCACTGGTGTCCCTGGGTGGTATGGCTGCCAAATTGGGGCCATCCCTAGGTGGGATGGTCACAAAAATAGGGAAAAATGGTCCATTTTTTAGTCATTTTTTGGTATTTTTAGATATTTTTTATGCATTTTCAGTGCATTTTTAGTGTATTTTGGTTAATTTGCTTAACTCTGTCAGGTGGTTAAGAGTCAATTATATGTCTAACTCTCTTTTATACCACTAGGGATCTAATGACGGAGGAGGATTGGCAATGGCTTGATGCCATTGATATTAAGCATGTGACACGGTTGGAGCCCGTGGTGAGCGATCGAGCTTATTTGACCGCCTTGATAGACTTATGGGATCCTCGCACCAACACTTTCCACCTACCTACAGTAGAGATGATGGTGACTCTAGAGGATGTCTATCAGATATTATACATTCTAATATATGGGTGACCTATTGTATCCACTAACTGATATCGAAGAGATATGGATATGCAGAGATACTTTGATCGGGACTAGGGGGAGGCAGTGCATGGCCTACTCAATGGAGATATACTAGTGGAGTTATGGTATGAGGTCGATGTACTAACTGCTAGATATACCTTACTGATGACATTAATCTGCAACATGCTTCTACCAGAATCGTCAGGTTCCAAGTTCCCCTAGAACCTTTTGGAGTTGGTTTTCACACTCGTGGAGTGCACCGTAGAGCATTCGTTAGTGATGGCTTAGGATCCTACATTACTAGCATATTCATACAATGAGATATATGATATTCACTTCGGTGGGTGGAAGGGATCAGGGTGTAGTTTTCTACTAAAGGTTTTGGGATGGTAGCATATTGTTTTGGATCGACCATGGGGACTACCTTGGATGACACAAGTGTAGCTTGCAAATAGGGAGATATGCTACAGGATTCTATGGTAGCGAGCCTAGGAGGTAGGTTAAATCCATAACTTTGCAAGTGAGGTTGAGAACTACGTAGAGTCCTTTGCATGACTCAAGGAAGAGGATGTGACTTGGATACCCTATAGGTATTGTCTAGTGTGTCCTGATGCTGAGGCACAACTTTGTCGAGTGAGGCAAGGAAGATGGTTAGTTGGGTGACATGGGACTGAGCAGGAGTACTTTACTTATGCTCAATTCTTATAGTAGTTTAGGCTATGCCAGGGGTTGCCTAGTGAGCCAGTGGTCTACCAACACCACAAGGATGAGAGGGAACTAGATTGGCCTACTATTGAGGTATTGGGAGAGGAGTCAGATACTGTAGTGGATATTTTTGATCTAGATGACACTGGTACTATAGCATAGTATGACTCTTAGTGGGTGATGTGCCAATGGCAATGAGAGGTACCACTAGGGGGTGATGTAGATGTGGTGATAGGGGAGACTGAAAGGAATGTTGCATATGAGGAGGGTCATGACAAGGCTCTATATGATGAGGATCCAGACACAGGTGAGCAACATGTGCATCACTGAGTAGCATATGAGCGGGTAGACCTCCTTGACTTAGGGTATCTACGAGATGACTTTGGTGAGGATGACCTTGATTATTAGGGAGTGCAAGCACAATTGCCAGTATGATATGCTACTATTAATGATTTGCAAGGTGATCTTATCAGGGGTATATAGGAGCAAGAAGATGAGATAACTCTCCTACAAGCATAGGTGTAGAGTGCATAGGCTAATATTGATAGGCATATAGAAGAGATAGCTATTCTTTAGGTACATGTTGGAGTATAGAGCCCTAGCCATGGGGGATCTAGTAGTGGTGAGACGACCAGACTACGAGAGGAGATGATACATCTCCAGGATTTAGTAGGGGACCTCCAAGATCATTGTTGCAAGTAGTGATCATTCACCTAGGTTTTGAAGGATGAGATATTACACCTTAGAGAGTGCATACCATCACGTCCTTATGCTAGTAGGTCACATCAGAGTTATAGGAGTGGTACATGATAGTCTTCTATGAGTATGGGGGCTCCCAACACTGTACGAAGGTTAGACAGGTCAAGGAGTATCAGATATGTGAGTTCTCATCGGATACTGACTAAGGGTGGAGGTGAGAGTCGTAGTGTCGATCCTGTGTGACCATGGCTTTTGAGACTCTATGGCTCTTTTTGATATTTTGGGATTATGAGGTTTGAGGACCCACTTTATTGTAGCCTACGAGTAGTTTATGGATGATGATGTAGCTTTGGATTTCATACATATATATATATATATATGAGTTTTCTATTATCATCATGTGTTTTCTTACTACTTTATGAGATGTATGCAATGCTTATATTTGCTTTATGATGTTGTGATGAATGCTTAACATGTATGCATGTATTGTAATATGATGTGATTTGATGATATGTATATATGTATATGCATAATGAAATAGTTTATTAATTTTATATGATGGATTATGATTACTAGTTGACACATTAAATGCTAGCACCATAAATCGTACAAAATTTATCTTATCATTTTAACGTTAGCATGACACTATGTTATGGCTTGTTTCATGTAATATAACAAAACATGTGATATCATGATATGAAATAAAATAAATAATATAATGTTATGTGGTGTGTTTGGATTTTGACCAAACACTCAATTACCAACCAAAATTTAAAAACAAAGCTTTGGCAAATTATAAATCTACTAAGATGGCCAATATATTCAATATCCCTGTGTGTGCATGTGATTTCATTACTATGATAATGCATAAAGTTACCCTAGTACCAAACAGGATTTATGCAGCCCATTTGTACTAGAGATCACCCTGCGAGTATCATTATCCTGAGTTTTGTACATAGTTGGATTAGACCACTAGGCAATACAGGCTACCAAAAGCTAGCTCATCTGCATGTAAACATTATTTGTACAAAAGAAAGTTGCTTATGTGATAGACATATCATTATGCGTAAGGATACCACCATTTCCAGGCGGGCTTGATGCCACCCAACCTATAATGAGGATCACCTTATGGTTCTCTAATGCTGAGAATTCCAAGGATTCAAGTTCAATACTCCCTTATTTTTTTTGTCTTTGAATTGTGTTAGGGATTTGCTCATTTTTATTATGGTGAGCAATGGTTTTTGGTAGTGTTGAGAACCACTATTTATTTTACTTTTGCTTAATGGTGAAAACTACTTTTTATTTTTTCTTTTTTTTGGCATATTGTGAAGTGGTAACAACCATTGTTTATTTCTCTTTTGGATACTTACCCCAATTTGGTGTGAAGCAAGGGATTTTTATTGCTTTGGGTAAGGAGGAACTTGTCTTTTGTCAATTCTCAATATTTTTGAACCATTCGCATAGGGGGATGAGCGAGATAGACTTTTTACTTAGGGTATCCTAGACCACTTTGTAGGTTTCATCTTTCCTTGTGCAAGACTTAGATTTATTAATGTGAAAATATGTTGGGATTTTGACATATACAAGGTATAATCTAAGTAGGATTCTACCTTCTAAAAATCATGATAGATTTCTACAAAATCTGAAAAGAAAACTAGAGATGGCTAAGTGATCGAAAACCCTAAATATGCCTTATGAACAATGGCTAAGTGAAGGGAAATAGACACACAATATGGAATGTGGATGGAAATGATAAATATAATGTAAATAGGTGGTAATACTGACCTTTGACAATATTAATTTTGATAGATACCTAGTGTACAGACTTGGTGCTAGACATGTATGATCAACTTCTAATAATGCACAATGCAATGATGATGATATCTAATGCAACTGATATTATAATGCAATGATATGAAATATAATGCAATGCAATATTTTTGTGTTTTTTATGTTTTAATGATGTTTTTGAATTTTTTATATATATATGTATATACAATTTGACCAATGGGCTTAGTGAATTCCATTGGGGCTTTTGGGGTGACCAAAGGGCTTATAGATGCCTTTGGGGATTTTTAGGGTGACCTAGACGGTCATAGACCACCTAGGAGAATTTTAGGGTGACCTAGATGGTCATAGATTTCCTAGGAGTATTTTAGGGTGACCTAGATGGTCGTAGACCACCTAGGAGCATTTTAGGGTGACCTAGATGGTCGTAGATCACCTAGGAGTGTTTTAGGGTGACCTAGACGTTCATAGATTTCCTAGGAGCATTTTAGGGTGACCTAGATGGTCGTAGATTTCCTAGGATAATTTTAGGGTTACCTAGATGGTTGTAGACCACCTAGGAGTGTTTTAGGTAGGGCATGGACCCCCTATCTATAGGTTATCACTAGACTCGCTAGGGTGGTTGAGGTGGTAGACAATGAGCTTGCTTCTCGAGTGGTAAAAGCTATCGCCAGATGGGATGCTATAATGAGAACATGCACAAATAGAAATCCTCTTCATTATACAATGGGATGACTTGCTCATATTCCTCATCTAAACTAGGGTAATTTATGGGAGCTATGCCATAGTCTGATTCATCATTTATTGTCCATTCATGAGGAGGATCTTGATCCTCTTCCTCACTATCAGATTGAAGGGTGTGCGAACTCTCTTCCACTTCATGAGATTGAGTGACATCGTTGGATAACCCTTGATATATAATATTTATGGGAAAGAAATCTCCCAATGAGTGGATATGATTTGGATTGGCATAGGGATCACGTGTAAGCTCATCCCTGTAATTCAGACCTAGGTGTTCCAAACTCTCTGTGAGTACATCTAAAGGTACTGGCTTGTTGTGTCCCAACCCGGATTTATCATATGGTAACTGATATTATGGCTAGAAAGGAACACGAGTACCCTATTCATATAACCCTAGACCAAAACCATGCCAATTGTAGTGATGTAGATATTGCATGGCGTAGTTAGGATTTGACATGTAATTTATATCCTTAGAGAAATTTTCATCATCTTCTTCTTGTTGAGGAACTAGCAACGTTCCATACTCGATACCCCCATATATAATTTTTTTTTGATTGGGCGGTATACCTAGATGCACAATGCTACCTATGGGGAGATGAGGTTGTCCCATATTTTACACTATCTCGATGGATGGAACTTTTGTGATGTTCTTGACTAAGTACTCTCCTAACCCTGTACTAGCCATCTGTATTGTAACCTGAGATGATGAAAGTGGAGGATATGGAAGCAAGTTTTGATATGACTCCATATGTATCTCATGAGATGGTTCCTCATCTTCTAGACTAGGAATATCTTCTATAGATATGGTGGAAATGATGGGATATATCTCATCGATTAGTCTCTTTGACATGTTCCTTTGTGGAGGATCTGACGATTATGAAGGTTTTTTTGAAGTTGCCAATAATGATGATGGCATGGATGAATATGGTAATGGTGTAATGGAAGGTGATAGTGAATAAAGTGGACTCTGAATGGATGTGTTTAGTTGGAAGTCCACATGATTTGATGGTAAGATTGACTCGGGGATTTGCTGCACCAGGTTGTAGTACTTAAATATCTCAAGGTCTGCAGGTACTACATGTACCTACCCTTCATAAGTATACTTTAAGAATTGGTGAGCAATGGAAGGGACACACTTCATATCCTAGATCCAAGGTCTGCCCAACAATATGTTGTAGGCCCTCTAAAATATGACACAAGGTCGGTATAGTTTTGTGTCCCACTTGAATGGATAGGACTATAGTATCAACTGTGGAGCATATTGTATCATTGAATGCTAGGAGGATGTATATGGATTCCACCACATGAGATGCTGGAAGTCCTAGGTATTTAAGAGCACTAGTGGTTATTATGTTTCTTGATGAACTAGTGTCTATTAAAACTCTCTTATACGATATTTCATTCACACATGCAATGATGTACAAATGAGGGTCAACCACATCACTTGCTATGGGTTTGAGTTCATGCTCATGGAACGTGATCACTATTTTATTACATTTTTACACATGCCCCACAAAATCAATGAAGGAGTTAGACTCTTGGGGCTACAATACTATCAACTTAAGAATATCCATTACAGCTTCTCTATGAGGTGTAGATTTTTGAATGATATTGTATATGGACAATCTAGCTGATGTTGTTCTTAAGATTTGTGCAAGCTTACTTTTTATTGTCACTACTAGCCTAGGTGGAAGGCTTTGTACTAGAGGTGGTGGAGGTTGTGATGTTGATGGAACATCTCTTGAAGTTGCAAGTGGTGCAACATGACTTGGGTAGCATCTATTCCTAGTCATAATACTAACCATTTCAACGTACCCTTGTAGAGGGGGTGTCATCTTGACCTCATTCATTTTTTTGGTAGGAGATTTTTGTACCTCATGAGTAGGTAATGGATATTTGAAAATACCCATCTATTGATTGTTTTGGGCGAGAGGATTATCCACTTGGAGTTCATTCCTATCTATCATATCTTACACTAATTTTTTGAAACCATAGAACATTGGCAAGTCATGGCCATTCTACCTATGATATCTACAAAATAGCTCTTCTCGATGTCCCATAGGCTTTTGTTTACCTGTATTCAGGTTTATAAGCTTGATTTCTGGTAAATTAATCATTTTTGTAGCCCATAAATTATTGAATAGGGAGTCCATTGACTCAGTGAAGGGTGTATACTATCACCTAGGGCGACACAATTGATTATGGCCTTGATTCACTTAAGTATTATTATTATAACTCACAAGAGGAGGTTGGGCATGATAATTTGCCTTTTTAGGTGTCATTTGTGTAGGCCCTGGGAAATTAATGGCCACTTGATTGACTACTTTTGACTTTGATGGCATTGTATTGCTCTTTAGATTTTTAGTCCACTCCTTCTTACGAGGTTTTGATATCTCACCCTCTTGGATTTTGATCTCTTCTATGGTTCTGGCATGTGCTAGAGCATCTTCAAGAGTATGATATTTCTGGAGTTATAACAATAAATATATTGGTTTTAGACAACTCTTTGAAAACATCTGATTCAACTTGGACACTAGCAATAGATAAGGTAGCTTAGCTAGAAGCATTCTCCACCTATTTCCATAGTTAGTGATAGACTCATCGTCATATTGTTTTAACCCCGTAAGGTCGGTTAGGGTCACCTTTCTCTTAGTATTGAAGGTGAAACATTCCAAGAACGTGTCTACAAACTGTTCAAAGGTATAGACACTATGCCTTGGAAGTTGATTAAACCACTCAATGAATGTTCTAGAGAGGGTAATTAAAAATATTCTCAGGAGTAATGTATCATTCTACTATATGCTGAAGCACTGGTTCATGAACCTGGTGACGTGCTCTTGAGCATCTTCTTCCCCTTTAAATTTATCTAATTTGGGTATTTTAAAATTCTCAAGGTATGTAGGGGAAGGTATATATGGATGAAGTGGTTGATTGCACAACTAGTGCAAGGTGGGCTTTTGAATCCCAATCCCAAGTGTTGAGCAAGGTGCAGCAAAAGTATTGTCATTGTTGTCAACACAGTTAGATAGATCGGTTGATGCAGTGGACAAGATTTTAGAGGTTATTCAGAGTATGTACAGTGATTTTCCAAGAAGACCGAAGTGGCCCATATGCAAAAGATCAAAGAAAAAGACAAGTAAGAAAAGTGTCACGATATCGCGACATGTAGAGCAAGAAAGAAAAATTGTCGTGATTTCATGACATGCAGAGCAAGGAAGAAAAACTATCACGATTTCACGACATGCAAAGCAAAGAAGAAAAACTGTCACGATTTCGTGACATGTTGGAAGAAAAAGGGCAAGGAAGAAAAACTGTCGCGATTTCACGACATGCAGAGTAAGGAAGAAAAATTGTTGTGATTTCACGACATGTTGGAAGAAAAAGGACAAGGAAGTAAAACTGTTGCGATTTTGTGACATGCAGAGCAAGGAAGAAAAATTGTCGTGATTTCGTGACATGCTGGAAGAAAAAGAGCAAGGAAGAAAAAGTGTCACGATTTCGCGACATGTTGGAAGAGAAAGGGCAAGCAGGAAAAAGTGTCACGATTTCGCGACATGTTCAAAGAGAAAATGCAAGGAGGAAAAAGTGTCGCGATATCGCGACATGTTGCATTTTCGCGGCCAAAGCAAAGAGAAAATGCAAGGAGGAAAAAGTGTCGCGATATCGCGACATGTTGCATTTTCATGGCCAACAGAGAAGAGAAAATGCAAGGAGAAAAAGTGTCGCGATATCGCAACATGTTGCATTTTCACGGTCCAAAGCAAAGAGAAAATGCAAGGAGAAAAAGTGTCGCGATATCACGACATGTATTTTCGTAGGCCAAAGCAAAGAGAAAGAGCAAGGAGAAAAAGTGTCACGATATCACGACATGTATTTTCATGGGCCGAAGCAAAGAGAAAAAGCAAGGAGAAAAAGTGTCGCGATATCACGACATGTATTTTCGCAGGTCGAAGCAAAGAGAAAAAGCAAGGACAAAAAGTGTCATGATATCGCGACATGTTGTATTTTCGAGGCCAAAGCAAAGAGAAAGAGAGAGAAAGAAAAAGTGTCGCGATATCGCGACATGTCGCATTATCATGACTTAAAAAGGGCAACTAGGCAGAGGAAGAAAAAGTGTCACGATATCATGACATGTCGCATTATCGCGACTCAAAAAGGGCAGCCAGGTAGAGAAAGAAAAAGTGTCGCGATATCGCAACATGTCGCATTTTTGCGACTCGAAAAGGCCAGGCAGGCAGAGAAAGAAAAAGTGTCACGATATCGCGACATGTCGCATTTTCATGACTCAAAAAGGCTAGGCAGGAAGAGAAACAAAAGTGTCACGATATCGTGACATGTCACATTTTTGCGACTCAAAAATGCTAGGCAAGAAGAGAAACAAAAGTGTCACGATATCGCGACATGTCACATTTTCACGACTCAAGAAGGGCAGGCAGGCAGAGTAACAAAAGTGTCACGATATCGTGACATGTCACATTTTTGCGACTCAAGAAAGACAGGGCATATGTGCACAAGACAAGAAGAAGAACCCAACTAAAATGAGAAGTATGACAGTGGACCGACATCTCTATAGCATTTACAAGGGTAGCTATAGAGTGAATTCATGCAGCTAAAATATGAAGAGTGAACAAAAGTCAGTGCGACGACTATAGGGACTGTTATCGAATGAAATCTTTGAGCGATGGAATTACCGAATATCTTCATGAGTTGAAGCCGACTAAGATCGATGACAACCGACTAAGATTAGGGTTTATAGTTGTTATGAAAGCTGACTAAGATTAGGGTTTACATTTGTTATGCAAGCTAACTAAGATTAGGGTTTTCATCATGAAAATATTGTTATAAAATGAGGGTTGTTTGGAGAATTGTAGTGTTGTTGCATATATCGTCGAATGCGTGTTGAAGTGTGAAATGCGGCCGTAAGAGCGTAGAAAGCGTAGAAGCGGCGAGATGATGGCGAAGTGCGCAAAGTGAGCGAAGAGTCATGTCGAATTGTCCTAAGTGCATTTGTGAGTGCATAGAGAATGCAAAAGGCACAGAGAGTGCAAAGGGTGAAGACGAACGCAAAGTGCAGCTGTAAGGGCGCAGAGTGTACGAAGACAGTGCATAGAGGGTGCATAGAGAAGCAACTCAAATAAGGTGAAGTGCGGCTATAGATCGTAGAAGATGTGTCTATTTCATAAACAGTGAGAGATATTGGGTAAGCAATAGACCAGTCAGGGTCTTGTAAAAGTGAAGGTATTTTTCTGTTAAACTTCTAGATTCAAAATTGAAGTCCAGGTTGTAGCTTGGCATCGGGGGTTGGTGCTCCTTCTAGTAGGTGCTGGTAAATCAGGGGTTGGTGCTCCTTTCTGTTGGTGCAGATAAATAAGGGGTTGGTGCTCCTTCTAGTGGGTGCTGGTAAATTGATTGTAAAGTTGGTGCTTTGCAAATGTTGGATTTGGATGGTAGTCCAAGCAGTCATTCTTGAGGAGTAGCCAAATTGGTGAACCTCATTAAATCTTGTGTTGTGTGATGTTCTCTTGTGATACTTGCTTTATCTGTTTTTAAGGTTTCATTATTTTATTTTTAAGAGCTATGAATTTAAGTTTAAAGAATTACACTGATTCACCCCCCTCTCTTAGTGCCATTGTAAGACTAACACCAAGTATCTTACTCTCTATGGTTTCCAAGCGCTCAAGCAATGCTTGATATGCATCAAAGGATTTAATATGCTCTTCTTTATTTTAGCCCCACGGAGGGGGTGAGGAATGTTAAGCATATGTTGAGGTGGTTGATTTTCATCAACCATACCTCCAAAAGGTACTTCTATGTATTCCTCATTTTGTTACAAATCATCATAATCCCCATAAGGTGTTTCTGGAATGGGCCTACAAGAAAGGTGATATATATCAGACCTAGCAGGTAAGTTTTGATCAGGCCTAAGAGGCCTAGGTGGTAACATTTGATTAGGTCTAAGAGACCTATTTTGATGGAAAGTTGGTTTTCTTTGACGATCCTCCTATCTATGTGTGCTTGGGGTAGGAATCCCATTGTGCAAAGTCACTTGAATCTACTATTCAAGTCTTTGTCTTTCTAACTATTGTTGATGCTCTAAGAGATCCAAGCATTTTTTATCTAACTGAAGTTGATTAAACTTAGCTTGATGATCATCATACCTTTTGACTAGTTGATTTATTTTCTCAGTTGTGTTAGGCCTATGTGCCTTAACATTATTGACGTGATACCTATCCTATTCAAGAGGACTTCTAAATCTACTACGTGCTTCCCTCGATTTAGAGAAGTTACATTTACTTGAGGCTCACTCCTAAACATATATTCTTGGTATTATGTTGGCGTAGAGGTACATCGTGCTTGCATGGAATGATGCGATCGAGGATAATCAATATATTCCTCAAGTATTTCCTCATAAATGAGGATGGGTAGGGCAAAATTAGCTCACCCACTATAATGAGTATCATACTCATTGGGATTTTGGTACCTTGGGGAAGGGTTATTTGAAAGCATAAGATGATCATTTAGCCCCACCCTAGGTGAATATTCTTGCTCATGCACACAAGTTTGTGGAGTAGACCGAGCAAGCATGTGAATGCATGGTATTTCTCTATGTGTAGGTACGTCATTACATGATTGCCTTTCTTGAAAGAAGGCATTGGAAGTATCCATACTTGAAAAATAATTTTCCAAATTGGGACTGTGACCTATAGGGGTATCCCATGTAGGAGTCCCTTGTAGGCTAGGTCCCTTATCTAGCCTTCTAGGACTTGGGAGATTAGGTTGTCGCCAAGGAGGTATAACCATATCCTTGGGGTTAAATGAAAGATGTTCAATGTCTTCTTTCTTACTCCCTGTAGCATCCACCCTTAAGTGGACTTGGCTACGGATATATACCATGACTACTTTTTATAAATCTCTATGTGATTATCTCCTTTAAAAATTTTATGGTTTCAAACACACAAAAATAAAAACACACAATAATACATATGATTATCTCTTTTAAATATTATGTGTTCCTAAACTGTTTAGTGTATTTTTTATTTGTTGCTTTTGTAAAGAATATCTTTCACATGTTTTGAATATTTGTTGATGTAACTCTCAATTGTTTAAATGGATTTCACCTATACACTCATATCTCTACAACCAACAATAAAATTCTGATTACATGAATCAACCAAATTATGGAGATGAAGACAATACCTGATCAGGGAGCATAGGTCCTACCAATCCTCACCCATATTGACCATAGGCAGTGATACACCCTCCAAAGAGGAGTGTATGCAATTTTATAAGGCTAATACAGTTCTTGGATCTGACCTTGGCCAAAAATAGGGTATGTAGGATTTGAGCCAATTAATGGAGATGAAACCCACCATCATTGAACTCTATTAGTGGTTGGAGATGAATGCCAACTCACTAACATTTAAAAGAGACGTCGTGTGTGTGGTTCCTTTTATGATTAAGTGAAAGTAAACAAAATAGCACTCAATGACTTTTTACTAAATGCATAAAAAGTGTTTTACTTTCATATTTTGATGCATAAATAAGTAAGGAACCAAGAAATTTTTAACCTATATGAAAACCTAACCCTTAGGTAGGTCACACACATGAAAATCACTCAGTTTGCATGTCTAAAATTATTCATTTTTCCTATTTTCCTTCAGTTTATAATTTAGGAATTTAGAAAGGGGAAATTTAGCTTTCAATCAACTACAAAAGACATCAAAAACTTCAAAATACCATTTTATAAACAACCTAACTATAAATTGAGGGTTTAGGAACTTACCTTGCCTATTCTAGAAACTGTTATTTCTAGAAAGTTTTGTAGAAAATCCTTGGTTTTGAGGCCATCCTTGGGTGGGATGGCTGCAAATTTGGGGGCCATCCCTGGGTGGGATGGTTGTTGTGGCCATCCATTGCAATTCCAATTAGGAATTTAGGGGTCATTTCAGCCCAAAACGGTTAGAACCTACAACATCCAAAGTGTAAAAACAAGGCAAAAATTAGAAAAATTCAAAAAGGACTAGGGGCAAGGGTCTCACCATGATCACCACTGAAGTAGTGAGAAAATTAGCTCGCCTAACAAATTGAATTGAAATGCATCTAAGGTAATTATTGAATTAAAGCATGTAAAAGAAAGACAATAAAGTAAGTGATTGAAATGACAAATGTGTTAAGTAAAAGGAGGGGTTCTCCTTGTATTTATTTATTCATCAAATCAATGGTTACAATACATCCCCTTGAGTTCTTTTTCAATGTGATACATTTCAATTTATAAAAACTTGAGGGATCAAATTCCTTCATGAGCTTAATGGCACACTTCCAGTGTTCTTCTCGTACCCACAATATAGAGATATATTTAGGCTATATTTATTTAAATCCTTAGCTCCTCCATCATGCGTGGAATACCTATACCTACATATAAGAGGTTGAAATATGTTAAAATATTATACGTTTTGTAGTGAAAACCATGAAAAGTATGCATCTATGAATATAAAAATTATTTACATAGAAAAATTAATATGACTTGAAAACTTAATATGATGTTCATTATATGATTTTGTAAAGATCTGAGTAGAAATCAAATTGATATTATTAACAGAATTTGTGGCCATTCCTAGGAGGGACAACTAGGACTGCATAATAAAAACATTAATTGACCTATCAATACTACTCAAAACTTCACCAATTTTTGATATGATGTTAATATAATGTTATAGAATTAAACCACATAGAAATTAGATCAAAATTGTGGGCCAATTCATGCCCATCCCTGGGAGTTCCAACTAGACTTTCTAACTGTCCCACGAATATGACCACAAAATAGGGTGGTTTTTTCCACCAATTCCACTTGGATCTGGTCAATAATCCTCCTAGGGTTATTGTCATCGAATTTGGTAAAATAACTCTCTAAATTGATGGGTTTTTGAACAAATTAACGTGTCCTATAACACCCTGAAAGTGCCTTTAATTGAAGAGTTTTTCAAGGAAAATAGGTGGGCAACGGTTGAGGGTAAATATTGGTAGCACTTTATGGTCAATAATTGCAAAATCTCCTCTTTTTTGAATTGGGTGAAAACATCTCAATTTATAGCCCAATGGGGGTATAGGGAGCAAAGGGGCAAGCATGGGCATGCAAGGCAAGTTCCACCACTTGGCAATGCCTTTGCCATGCATAGGGTGGAAGAGGCTTCCCATTTGGACCTCCAATTTATAGACCCTAATGGCCATGACATCCTCCCAATCTGTCATTGAATGATTGGAAGGGATAAATGGCAAAAATCGATTGCCATTTGTCCTGTCCTTTGACTTTTGATGGATCTGGGTCATGACTTTCCCACCCAGGGATGGTTGCATGTGGTCATCCCTGGGTGGGATGGTCATGAACTGTGGTCATCCTGGGGTGGTATGATCATGGCTACATGCCCCAAAATCTACTAAAAGTGGGATAAATCTTCCCAAAAGTGGTTGGGAGCCCTAATTAACCCCTAAGGGTTACCCAATGGGGTCATATGATATCGATAAGAATGGTGCATTAGTAGTCTTATCTAATTTACATGATTTTAGTGTCTACACATCTTAGACAATATTCATCTGATCCCTATGCCACATCATCTTGAGGAAGGTTCCCACATGTCTATTGAAGATACCATCGATGTGGACCTTAGTTCAGACAAAGATAATCCCCAAATTGTCAAGCTTGGAAAAATTTTATCACCTAATGAACAAGAGCAATTTATTGCTCTCCTCAAGAGAAAAAGGGTATATTTGCATGGTCCTATAAGGACATGCCCGGTCTTGACCCTAGTTTGGTTGTCCATAATCTCACCTTACAGCCTGATGCTAAGTCGATCAAACAAAAACTTAGGAGAATGCATCCTATCGTGGCCCTCTTGGTAAAAATAGAGCTTCAAAAAATCTTAGACATGAACTTCATAGTTCCTATCGATTATCTTGAGTGGCTCTCAAACATGGTACCCTTTTGCAAGCCTAACGAGGCGATACATGTTTGCACTGACTTTCGAGATCTTAAAAAAGCATATCCTAAGTATGACTTCCCTCTACCAAACATCGATACTCTTATCAATACCTACACTGGCTATGAAATGCTTTCACTCATGGATGGTTTTTCAAGATACAACCAAATTCAAATAAATCCTTATGACCAACACAAAACAACATTCACTACACCTTGGGGAACTTTTTGTTACAAGGTGATGCCCTTTGGCCTCAAAAATGTAGGTGCCACTTATCAACGTGCCATGACATACATTTTCCATGATTACATGCATAAGATTATCGAAGACTATGTGGATGATCTCTTGGCTAAATCTAAAACTCGACAAGAACATATTGGTGTATTGGAGAAAGTTTTTGACTGACTCCTAGAACATAATGTAAGGTTGAATCCCAAGAAATGTGTCTTTGGTGTTACCTCGAGCAAACTACTAGGATTCATTGTCTCCAAAAGAGGCATTGAAGTGGACCCTAATAAGGTCAAGGATATCTTGGAGATGCCTCCCCCAACTAACTTAAAGTAATTGCATAGTTTACAAGGAAATATCCAATCAATCCATCATTTTATTGCATAACTTTCTAAAAAATGTAGGTCATTCAATCACCTACTATAAAAGGGGGTGCCATTCTCTTAGACAAATGAATGTCAAAAAGTCTTTGATGACATTAAGAAATACCTAGCTTCTTCACCAGTCTTAGCTCCTCCTCATCCAGGGGTCCCATTTTATCTTTATATCTCAACAAAGGACTTTGCATTAGGGACAATGCTTGCACAAAATAATGAACAAAATCAAGAGCAAGCTATCTACTACATTAGTCAAACATTGGTAAGCTATGAAACTAAATACTCTTATGTAGAAAAACTATGCTTAGTAGTGGTTTTTACCACTAAGAAACTTCGACATTACATGCTTAGCCACATAACTTATGTCATAGCTAGAGAAAATCCTTTGCGTTACATGATGTCCCACACTTACAATAATACTCACACCGCTAAATGGATAATGCTCCTCACTGAATTTGACTTGGAATTCATAAGCCAAAAATCCATTAAATATCAGGTAATAGTTGATCAACTTGTGAAAGCTCCACTACCTAGTGATCATCCTTTGATTATTGAGCTCCTAGATGATTCAGTATTTGTTGTCACTGAGCAAGAAGAAGATGTCATTCTGGAGGAAGATGTCGATATCACATTATTCTTTGATGGCTCTAAGTGCATGAAAGGTCAAGGTGCTGGAGTCATATTTCATACACCATAGGGGGTACCTATCCCCTTGTCATTCAAACTAGACTTCCAATGCACAAACAACACTATAGAGTATGAAGCCTTAATCCTAGGTCTTCAATCAGCTATAGCTATGAGCATTAAGTGTATTAGGATATTTGGTGATTCTCAACTTGTCGTAAATCAAATCAATGGAGAATACCAATGCAAAGAACCTACCATTAAGCTTTATCATGAAGTAGCAATGAAATTGCTCTCTAAGTTTGATTGGTATGAAATCAATAGCTTACCACGTTTGACTAATAGATTTGCAGATGTGATGGCCTCCCTTGGATCATTGATTCCAAAATATTCCTTTGGAGAGGTACAACCCCTCATAATTTCAATAGTCTCTAAATTTGCCATTACCCATGCTGAGTCTAAAGATGAAAAGGATGTTTGCTTTATCCAATCAAATTCATATGAGCCTTGGTCGAGCCAAATAGTAGCCTTTCTCAAGTTTGGAACACTCCCATCTGATATGTCTCGAACTGCCAAATGCACTTTCAAGCAAAAGGTAGCCCATTTCATTCTCTTGGGGGACGTGTTGTATAAACATGGTTATGATGGAGTCCTCCTTCATTGTCTTGAGGCTAGTGAGGCTCAAAGAGCCATAGTTGAAGCCCATGATGGTACTTGTGGTGGTCATTTTAGTGGAATGGCCATTGCAAAGCGTATTTTATGCATGGGTTATTATTGGCCCACAATGGAATGTGATTGTTGCACCTATGTTAAGCATTGCAAAAAGTGCCAAGAACATGCTAATTTAACTCATGTACCATCACAAGCCTTGCAGCCTATTCAAAGCCTTTGGCCCTTTTCACAATGGGGCCTAGATCTAATTGGTAAAATTTCACCTCCTTCCTTGAGACAACATACATTCATTATCACAACCACTGAATACTTCACAAAGTGGGTTGAGGCAATTCCTCTAACCAGCATGACAGGACCTAGAATTATGGAGTTTATACTTCATCATATCATTTGTCATTTTGGTATCCCCTCGAAAATCATTTCAGACAATGGCAAGTCTTTCAAGAACAAGGATGTTCGAGCACTTTGCGAGAAATACAACATTCAACATAGTTTCTTGACTCCTTATTACCCACAAGCAAATGGACAAGCTGAAGCTTCCAACAAGACCTTAGTTGCTATTCTCAAGAAACTTGTCAAAGAAAATCATAGAGATTGGCATACACAAATTCCCTTGGCATTATGGGCTTATCAAACAAGCATCCGCATGCCTACAGGGGCAACACCATTTTCATTGGTCTATGGAGCCGAAGCAATCATACCTCTTGAGCTCGAGATCCCTTCCTTGCGAATTTCTTTGTAGGAATTCATAGATGATGACACTGCTAGACAAGCACATCTTGACCAACTCACACTTCTTTATGAGAGGTGAGTCAATGCTTTAGAGCATTTACGAGTTTATCAAGACCGCCTCAAACATGCTTACAACACCAAAGTCCATCTACGTGAATTCCAAGTAGGAGATCTTGTCCTTAAAGAGAACCAACAAAATACCAATGCATTGTCGCATCTTCATGATAAATTCATGGCTAATTGGTTAGGTCCATACATTGTTACACAAAGAGTGGGTAATGGTACTTACAGACTTGTCAGTCTAGAGGGAGAGGAAGAATTCGAACCACTTAATGTTATACACTTGAAAGCATTCTATGCATGATTTGATTACTATATATGTATATATACATGGCTAATACACAAAAACATTTGCATACACTTCATTCATAACATTGCATTTCACTTGCATTTAACACTCCAAAAACAATGCATTCACCCATATTTCATATTGCATTTCATATTTCATAAAATTGCATGTCATACATTGCATTCACATTCACATTCCACATTCCACATTTCATATAGGGATCATTTATTAAGTTCAAGGTCTTAATTGGTCCAACAAAATTCATGTTGCCTTAATCAGGGGCACCTTCACAATGTCATCCACACAATTCCACAAAGTCAAATTGCCATTAGCACAAGCCACATTCACAACTCCTAGGTGTTTTCGGTCACTCAGCCACTCCTAGTGTTTTAAGCAACCTCCAAAATACATGTCGAGTTCTTTTAGGACCATTGCACATATACACTAAGAAAATCTTGAGTTTTGGGAATTGACTCCAAAACATTCTTGAACCAAACACAATTTCACATCTTAAAAACATCTTGTGTCAAAGAGGGATAACACCATACTTGGTATGAACCTTGAAGTAAAAAGGGTCATCCTTGCTAGTCCCATCATGCAACATAGTCCATAAAAATAGTGGTTCTCACCACTATCACAATTCCAAAAATAAAATAAAGAGTAGGGAAAAATCCCTAACAAAAACTCTAAATATTTTACATCACACACCACTGATCAATTGGGTTGTAAGGATCATACTACATTTCCAGTCAGATGGTTAGGTAGTCATCCCCAAAACTTAAGAGATCAACAAAAAAATTTATGGACTATGGAGTTAGCCTCCATCGAAGCTATAGATGCTTGATTGGTAGTGGAGTACGCTCATGCGTGGTGACATGTCTCTTTTAAAAGAGACCTCTGACCGCTCATACGGACAAGCTAGCCTCTTGGTTTCAACCATAACAGGTTTACCCAATTTACTCAAGATGAGTTAATGAACTCACTTGCACACACACTGGTTCTTGATTACCTCGAGTCATTACCATGCTCTTGATTAGGTAAATGAATTCACTGCACACACATTTGGTCCTAGAGGGATTAGATAGTTTTAGTGAGTTTGTTTGATGCCACTAGGATGTTTGAGTCTCTATAAAATAGGTAGTCTTCCATATCAACATCCATATCTTCTTCCATATCAACATCCATATCTTCTTCCATGTCACCATCCATGTCATGTAAAAATCCATTCATCCCATATGCCACCAAGTCTAGTACCCCTAATTAAACAACAATGCTAGAAAAGGGTCAAGCAAAGATCTAAACTATAAATGATCATTAGCACATCCATCTTGCATTAATCATCCATATATGCCATATTACATTAATCATCCATACATGCCATCTTGCATTAATCATCCATATATTCCATCTTGCATTAATCATCCATAACATAGCATATACATTCATCATAAATAAAAAATATGCATAACACAAAAGCATTCACAAACACATAAAACACAAAAGGTAAAAGCCATGTATATATATGTATAAATATCGCATGTACAATGAGTGCCCAAAGGCTACATACAATAGAGCACCAAGGCTCATATACAAAAAGTGCATCTAAGCACTAGCTAATGCCCATGAGTGGACCCTTGGGACCTACTAGGAGCCCTAGACCTAGAACTCTACCTAGACTTAGCTGGCCTAGTTGACTACATCATCGAGAAATATGGAGGATCTAGAAACATGATATGATTAGCCATACATAAATCCTCCAAGGAGTGCACATATGCCTCACTCGCCCAAAGTCATCGTAAGTCCAACCCATGTCGATGTTCCTTGCCTAGAAGCTCTACCTGGAGCCTCATGATCATCTCCCGATCATCCCCACCAGCTCCTCCAACTGCTCTCTCTACCTACATCTAAGCTATAGTCGCATCCCATGCACTAAGCTCTACCCATAGCTATGCTACAGTCTCATCATGAGACTACACCAAATCCTCCTACTCTACTCATAGCTACTCCATCTCAGCCCGTAACCTCACCACCTCGGATATCTCCCGCATATCATCCTCCTCATCCTCCCCCACCAACCACAAGAGTCTATTGCCTCACACCTCTCAACTTCTTCCTCTGACTTCTAGCTCGGAGGGGTCTCGATCACTTCAAAGTCCCATAAGACTCCTCAACATCATCCTCACCATCAATCCACCACCTTAGGTACCCATACTAGTTGGGCACCAAACCATACCACATACTTGGGGGTCATCCCTGCATCATCCACATTAGGGACCTCTAACTCCTCATCATCCTTGACCACCACCCTCCATGGCTCCACACATGGAAGCCCTACCTCCTCTTGATACCTCCTATAAAGCACTAGCTCCTTCGATACTCCCTATGGTAAGCCAAACTACTGCAACACCCATGAGAACTAGAAGTACTCCACCTCACCCTACCACCTCCCAACTATCCACCTCAGCTTCTTGACCCACCACAACTTCTCCCTATCTCCAGTCCACCTAGTCCCTCACCAAGGCCTCCACATCACTTGGGTGGATGTTAGTCCAACCCACATATCCTAGTACCACTGGCTCAAGTGCATCGAATGACTTGGTTGTACCTCCTCTACTACCACCCATCTCCTAGAAAAGGGTTGCACACCATCCCACTCATAATAGGGTAGACCCTTCGATCATGCCACACTAAAGTGCTCCCATCCCCAACATTGAAGAAGAAAGTTGCACCCCAAGCCCTTCCTCTTCCACTATATCACCTCATACAACTCCCGATACACCTGCACCAACAAAGTAGGCACCCATGCATATGGCTATGGTATGGTGAGAAAATCACTCACCAATCCCAATAGGTTCCATGGGAACCTACAACCAGTACTATTGGGAACCACTATGTTCACCAACATGAACATCACCAAGGTCGAGAGGGGATCCAACTCCTTGTCCACATACATGGTCAAGTAGGGAATCCCTCCACTCTCCACCTTCACCTCCTCCCATCTATCCCCAAACATCCTGCTCATCTGGGCCTTCTTATCATAGCCCGCCTCCACCTTCACCCCCTCCACTAGCACCTTGAGAATGTGATACACATCCTCAAGGGTAATGGTCACCTCCTCGATCGGCAGTTGGAAGGTCCCCCTATTCGCATCCCATATTTCAGCCAAAGCTGAAAGATACCCCTCATCCACCCTCACCACATCAAGTCGATGCACCCTCTATCCCCACTACCTTCAGTACACCCTAGTCTACCTTTGAAAACAATTTCCTCATCCCAAGAACAAGGGGATAAAATCGATGTTGGGGCTCCAAAATCTGCAACTACAGCAATCAACACATTTCATTAGTTAAAAAAAAAAACAACAAAATTTTGCACAACACAAAAAATCTTCAAAAGCATTACCTTGGCAAACCTTACCTCTGCTCCAACCGCAACACTCGTTCCCTCCACCACCATAGCTTCTACACCAAATTTCAACTACCTCACTTCACTCCTCACTCCACTTCACTCCTTAGAACGTAGCTTCTCAAACTTGCAAACGCACAAATGAGTTACATTTTCCAACCTGTAGGCTATTTATAGCAAATGCAAGTGCATTGAAGCACCTTGGGGCATTTTAGATAAGCCTAAGCATGCATGGGTGCTTGCTAGAATGTTGAAGCATGCAAGGGCATTTCTAGGTGCCATGAAGTGCAATCGAGCATTTTCGACATCTCAAAAATGCACGCGAGTGTTTGATGCATAAATCCACAAAAGGTAAAATCGACCAAATCGGTAGCTTACCTCCTCCAAATTTCACCCACACATCAATTCCATCATAACATCAGGTTTTGTGAAAACAAAAATCAGTTTGGATGCATAATTTTTGTTTATGACCAACAGTCATAAAAAGCACAATTCCAATTACAAAATATATCAAACTGGTCCAAATTTTCATAAAATGACCATCTTCATCATCTACATCATAATCCTCATCATCCCACCAATTTCTATGAAAATCTGAGTTGATTTGGCTCAATAAATCAAATTTTGTGTCCAAAGACGTAAAATTAACCAACATGCTATCCAATGTTCACCAATCAGTTCTATTTTTCACAAATCATCACATTTCTTCCTCAAAATTTCAAATTTCACTAACATCATACTCCATCATCCATTTCTTTCCACATGTGCCACATTTTAAGTGAATCTTGTATATAGTGGTTTGTTCTATATACTTGGCGATTGCAATGATTTGCATCCATGCAATTCGGTAAGATGAATGAATCACCATAAGAACACTTGGTCATCATCATCATTCTATATCTCCTAGTTCGAAAGCACAATCAAATTTGCTTCCTCACATTTCAAGTGAACCTTTGACAAGATTAATCTTGCTAAAAATCTATCATTGATGGCCTAGTTCATGGGGCTTAAAACATGAACAACATCAAATCACATCATTCCCAATTTCCTTGACAGTCATCATAGCGACTGGCTCTAGCTAGGGTGATTGGTTCCATTGAGAGGAATTATTCTACAGTCACTAGCAGGCCCTCCAAAGTTGACTTCTTTATTTTCTTTTTGCATCTTCATATTGCATATCAATGAGGCCATACGACAAAATTTATTCAACATCATGGAATCACCCCAAATTTGGGGCAACTAAATTTGATTATGATTTTCCCACAATGGGATACATATTACATGATCATGACATCTACATCTGGCACAAAACCCTTCATATTTTGGGGCAAAAATAGACACATCATTTTTCACAAAACCCTTCATCTATTGGGACAAAAATAGACGCAATCATCATCATCATTTCTCCCAAAACCCTTCATATGTTGGGGAAAAAATAGATGCATTCATATTTCCCATTCCATAAATTATCCTTCAACCATTGGGGCCAAAAATGGTCGCACATTCCATCATTCCCATTTCCTTATTTGCACAACATTTCATTCTTTTTCAATTGGCTCATGAGATTCATCCGCAACTCATTCACCAATTGAGGGGGTAAGCTACGCAATAACTCCAAAATTATTTATTCTTTTACCTTCAATTTCGTTCCACATTCCAACAAGAGAGAGAAGTTGCTTCTGTGCCTAGCCCGATCAGGTGTCTCGTATTTTTGCACCATATTGTGTTTCACGCAACATGGTACAAAAAGGGGCATCTATAGACACCAAAATCTAGCCACTTGTCCTCCATCCATGCTTTCCCACCATCTCCACCACCAAAACATAGCCACTTGTCCTCCATCCTAGCCTTCCCGCCATTTTTGCCCAATATTTATATATGTTTATTATATATATATTTAAATAATAATATATATTTATTATATATATTTAATAAATATATATTTATATAAATAAATTAATCCTAGCCATCCGATTTCATTTAATCTCATCCATCCATCCACATCAATCCATGCCACACCCTAAATTTAATATCCACCCTTAGATATGCTTTAATCTTAGCCACACGATTAGTGTCGTTGAAACCCTAAGTATGCCCTAAGTTGGATTATAAATAGAGGCCATTTTGATGGCTCAACCTCTAAGTCTTTTGCTGATTTTCCTGAATACCCTGAGTTCCCTAAGGTTCCCTAAGCTTTCAAAGTGCCTTAGAGTTCCAATCTAGCATTTGTACCTTAGCCCCACTCCATCCATCATATTCCCCATCCACTCGCTCACCGCCACCATTATCGCATCCTTCACCATCATCAGATCTGCTTTTGCAGATCTGATATGACCTCTCGAGTGCCCTACCACTCTTCGCCACAGCCCTGAGCACCCTATCACTCTCCACGAGTGCCCTACTGCTCTTCCTGAGAGCCCTACTACATTTTAGAGCCCTATTCTGATGACAAGCGAGATCTTCAGGTGTCGCTAGGGCACACCTTCGCCATCGACCTACAACAGATCCAGTTATCAAAAGACAACCAGCAAGGAGCAAGGTAAATCATTCTTTGTTTTATTAATTTTAATATTTCTTTATTTTCTTGTAGTAGTGTTACATGATAGTTAGGGTTTTATTAATTTTTGAGGGTCTCACATAGTGGAGCCCTCTCAGTTATTACTAACTCTCTTCTTTCATATTTTGTGTGCAAATTTGGAGATTCATCAGCATTGGACAGTTGTTTAAGCTGGAGTGGCCCGACATCGGATACGTAGAAGCCCACTCACACCTATTGGGAGCAAAACACAACTAAAGACACCACCATTTGTTGTAGCTAGGATTTTGGAGAACCCTAGCAATATTTGTAAAAATTGTATCAAAGAGGATTCTTAAATCCACTATTGTAACAATGGAGTTTTTAGGCTCCCTCCCATTTAATATAAATCTTATTTGTTGTGCAATATATGGTTATTTGAATTCATTTTTATTTAGCATTTCTTGGTGTCATGTTTTTGTCTCTACAGACTCTTCTTAGGGCATTATCTCTCAATATGCTCCACCTCATTATATATTGTACATATGAAATATATGTTTTCATAATCCATGGTTTGGATCCACAACTTACCCCTATACTTAAGAATGATTGATTCAGGTAAAGGTTTACTGATATCAATCATAACCAATATCTGGCCTTAAATAGCCAAGACTCCATCTTTTGTAGTTTTTTAAATCTCAAGGAATTCTCCTAGAGTGTTTCATATTGCCTTAAAGGTGTCTATTTTCCATAATTCAACGATCAACCCATACATCTTGATCCAAACTGGTACGTGGGATAGATTTACATTTTAAGGTGCAAAGCCTTAATATCAATAGGTAAGGAAGATTCATACTCTTCCCATAAACCAAGGACCCCCTTTCAAGATTCTGTCTCTTTCGTCCCTACAACAAAAACTGGCTAGAAATAAACCTTTAGGAAGAAAGGATAAACTTACTTGTAGAGACTTCCAACTCCTATGAATCCATTTTCTTAAAGCCAAAGCCCCTGGCCAAGACCCATTAAATTTACCAATGATTGCCTTAACTTTGAGCAACAATGCTCAAATATTATTGCTTTGTGAGGTCCTCCCTAACCTCTACTACTAGGGAAGACTCTAAGTATTTAGTTGTAAATAGGTCCATAAGAAGGAAACTATAACTCGATATCTATTAAAATTTACCAATATATGTTATGGCAAATATGCAATTTGAAAATAATTCTATAATAATTTGGATGTAAAACTTCTAATATAATGAAGGGATACATAAAACTTAACTGGAAAGTTCTATTCCTAGATATAATGTACTCCATCATTGATGCTCTAGCCCTCCATTACTCCCATCATTCGAACCTTGTTGATAGATAACTATAATTTTATTTCCTACGAATTGAAAAATTGTCACTACTCTTGTTTAGGATGGTTGACTTCACATGGATGTATCTTTGTCAATACTGTTCAGATTCCTTTATATGACCACTCCATTAAGGGTTCTTCAAATTCTATGTAAATTTTCCAAGAATAATTTGAATTGGACAACTCTTCACAAAGTTATGGCTCCTCAAATATGAGATGCTTTTATGGAAAAATTTACCCTAACGTTGTCCTTGTTCTGTATGACTATATTCACATGGTCATATCTTCCTCAACATTGTTTGGATTCTTTCATATGACCACTCATTTCAAAGATCTTCAATTTTTAAACTAAATATTCCAAAAATCATCTGAATTAAACAACTCTATTCAAAGATATGGCTCTTGAAAGGTGAACCATTTTTTAAGAAAAATTGCCCTAGATTTATCGATTCATAATTGGTTTACCATACTTCTCTAGTGTGTTGATTGTTGTATACCTTTATTTGGAGAGATGATTTATTTTAATTAGCTATATGGAACTGAGAAGGTCCCAACTCCCAACTCCTATTACATCATGAGAGAATTTAGTAATTATACATATATCACAAACTTGGGTCTTAGCTTTAAAAGTTTATGTTTTTAACCACTTGAGTTGATGTCATTTGTTATAAGAAGAAATATGATTGACTAATGGTATGTTAAAAATAAATTTTAAATTTCTTTTTTATTTTTTCCTTTATGTACCATCACCTAAGTTGAGGGAAAAAAACTTTGGTCTTTGCTTTAAAAATCTATGTTTCTAACCATTTGAACTCATGTCATTTGTTATAGGAAGAAATATGATTAACTAATTGTTTGTTAAAAAAAAATCAAATTGCTTTTTTATTTTTTCTTCTTTACCATCACCTAAATTGAGGGGGAAAATCTTGGGTCTCCACTTAAAAAGTCTATATTTTTAACCATTTGAGATGATGTCATATTTCTAAAAATAAGCTATGTGTGGCTTCTATTGGGGTTACTCCCATTAAAATAACAAAACATTACATTGCTATCAATTTAATCAAACCATATCCAACTAGCCTTTTTATCAAATATTTTCTTCATTTGTGTTTCTACCAAAGATACTCATCATCTTCCTTATACTACTAAGTTTATGCAATAAACTCCTTAATATCATTTGTATTAAGAGATAAAATCTCACTCGTATAGTTACCTTCTAACATTTAACTTTTTCTAAGATAAAGATCAACACCGTGAATGGCGAAAATATTTGCTACCCAATTCTCATATCTATAAACATATTGTCTATAACAACCTAACAATCTCTTAATACCTTTTTTGAGGGATCTTATTCATTCCCCTAATATTCCCAGCTATCATTTTCATCATCACTTTTTATTTTTATTTGTGATTTTAGCCCCACTTCTTGATAACACTTGTAATATTTGCTTTGTTTTACCATATCACTATCCAAGTTTTTTTCTCTCTTTATTTTTTCTTTTTGGGTCTTCCTCTCTTTTTTTTCATTCTCACTAACACTTTCATCTTCATAAATCTCTTCAAATTTTCACATTTCTCAGTAATACTTATCATCTATAGGTTTGTCTTTCTCTAAAGGATCCCAAGTGCAAGGAATAACCTCAAAAGCACATTCTTCTTTATGTTGCCCTGGAAACCATAAAGTGCAAGGATTTTACCTTCTTATACTTCCCTAAAAATCCTAAATTGCTATGGATTTCCTCCACCCTCATTTCTTTATTGTGTTTCTCTTGAAACTCTAAAGTGCAAGGGATAACCTCTACACCACTTTCATTTTCATTACTAGGAGAAGATTTTATACAAGAGGAAAATGAAGATGATTTATTTGAAAAACTTAACCTCTTTTGTCACCTTTGTTTCAGAATTTTTCTCCACATCTTCCTTTGCACCTTTAATTCCTTTTGAACTTGAACTTACACATTGTGCTTTCTCATTCCTCAGATCCTTCTTTGTTTATTCTAACGGTTGATCTAAGTGAGCAATGTGGACTTTTCTATTGTATGTTCTCAATAGGCTTTCATTATTTTGCATGTGGAAACCAAAACAATAATAACTATATTTACAAATTTCATAAACTAAGGGATTTATTTGCTCAAGTAGAGACATGATCAAACTATAAAATGAAAAATATGATCAAGCTACAGCAAAAAAAAGAAAAGAAAATAAAATAAAAGTAGTTTTTAGTGGCCACGGGGTTGTAGAATCTTACCTCCCAGAATCGAACCTTAAACCTAATACTTAAAATGCCAAGGCACTTAATTCTTAAGATACTTACATTATATAATTGGATGAGAGAGGAAAATGTAGTAAGTATTCTCATAATTTTAGACTTGGGATTCAATTTTTAAGAGAATATAAGAAGGTTCCATAGCATAATAAATTATTACTCACAAAAATGAAAGATTGATTTTTCATTGAAGAAAGCATATATAAAAAAGAGTTTTTATAAAAATTTCAAAATTCTTTATTAGTGTTAAAAGCATAAGCTTGCAAATAGATTGCATACATTTTGATAAGACTTTACTTACCCTACTTTGGGAGACCCATATTTTGTATAACTTCAAGAGGTTAAACATTTATAGTTGCCACACGCTGCACAAAATCAAAACTTGGCAGTGACCATATTTTGTATCTTATCCACTTACTACCAATTATGTTTATCTCCTCATAAGCTAAGACCAATAAAGTCTACAATTTGCATCTAGATTCCTTGTTTGTCTTTACTTTCTCTTGAAATTTTGTTGCCAATGCATTGACCTATATAACAAGTTTTCAAAGTCATAGACTTCCCACAGAGAGAGAAAGAGATAGAGATTATCATCATTGAAGCAATTGTAACATTTAAAAAACAACACATGTCCTAAGATAAGTTGGTAAAAGGACTCAACAATTTTATTAAAATTAGTAAAACAACCCAATAAAGCTTCATTCCAACTAAACTCATGCCCAAAGTTGGTAAGGTATTCCCTTTGAATCATCCCCCAAACCTACTTTGGTACTCTACAAGACTATAAAATGTGCTTGATTATTTTTTGCCTACCATAAACCATGCACCCAAAGTGAAAAACCCCAAATTTTATTGAATACATAATGGATTGAATCCTTATATGCAAGGTCCTCCATGCCAAAATTTTATTGGACATTGTAGGTCTTGATATCTAGAGTGTATTGCACTAAGCCAACAAGAGGAATCTTTAGAAAATTAGACCTTCCACTTATTTTTAACCTATTAAATACAAGCATAGGGTAATTAAATGCCTATAAAATGTTCTTATTATTGGGGCACAAATTTTTCTTCCATCTGGTAAATGCCAATTTTTAAGTATATTGGAAACCAAGGTAGTTGAAGGTTTAGCCTATACTTGACCCAAACCTTGAATTGCTAGGACTACATCTTTAAAATAAGATGGAAGTGAGAAATATTGTTTAATTTCTTGTAACAATTTCCATCTATGAGGAAAAATATCCCAAAAATCAATGAAATGACGCACTATTTGAAAAGCAACTTATCTTTTAAGTCATGATGGAAGGTCAAAGGAAAATTATTGCTCGAGTGATTGCTTCCATTACATCTAGGAGGTGGTAAAATTCAAACTCGTTTTAAGAGTGGATAAATATGAAATTAGTAGCCCAACAATAAGTTGTTAGGCCTGCCATAGACTTATAAGTGGTGGGTAACCCTTGATTGAAAAGTACTCAACATTAAAATTTTGTGAAAGAAACCAACTCCTTCCCAATCATCATTAGTATAGGTAAACTAAATTTTTAATTGGACCAGTCATTTCCAAGTCTCATTGTTGTTTAAATTTTTTGCAACCCACTTAGCCATCAAGTTGATCCCCTAATGCGAGGGGTCAATGAGACCTAAACCTTATTCTTCTTAGGTTATGTGCATTATATACATGATATGGTAGCTTTCATTTGGGTGTCATCCCATATTTTTCATATAAATAATGTATAATTCTATTAACTTGTTCATAGTGCATTCTACTTGGCAACCAACATGATAAGGAGAAGACTTGTGAGTCTTTGAACACTTTTTTCACAACCTAAAACACACCAATAAGAGAAATATACCTTGTAACCCAACAATCAAGCGTCTTCTAAAATCTAATCATAAAAAACCTCCACAAATTGGTTAGAGAAACTTTATAACCACAGGTGATGCCTAAATATTAGATCATTTTTACATGTATAGTTTGTTTCCATTCCTTAGAAAGCTAGAGAGGTCTAGTATTATCTTGCATAATGATAAACTTAGTCTTAGTTAGAGATAATAATCTAGGTATTATCCAATTCCTCTTTCTTATTTTAAAAATTTAACAACCCAAGTCAACCCACTTGGTTTCATAATACCAAAAATGAAAATTTTTAAAAATTCCAAACCATTTTTGTCTAGTATATGCATGAAAAATCTTCACAGATGTCATTTTGCTACAGATAAAATATCCGTGAGATCGAGATTGGCCATTTCTCTGAAGGTTTGTCTTTCTTTATACTTCCTCTCCTACCCAAGATCCCAAGTATTGGCAGGGGATTTCACTTCCATGGGCCATATCACCTGGAGTTTAATCACTTACTTCCCCATATCTTTTCTTTAAGATATTAGCAATTGCATGTTAGGATTTATGTAAATCCACTTCCTTGAATTACATCAAGAGTTTACCACTACCCTGGTAATACTCCAGAAGTCTTATCTTGCATAAAACCCATATTAGTATACAAGTATCCATAAGATTTTATGCCCTTGTACTAGTGGAGTTTGCCTAGGAATTATGCCCATATCATAATTCCTACACCCTCTAATTTATTTTATTCCTCGATGTTTGGCAAAACATGACAAGATGTGAGCCTTTATCCTTCAGCAACCTGATGGTTGGAATATTGAATGTTTTCCACATTCTTTCTTTCTTAGGTTTTCTACCCACAACCAAAAGGAGTTAGGTTTATTAGGTTGTCTGCCCACAACCATAGCTTTACTTAGTAGTCAAATGATTTTAGTTTGGGATATTATGGTTCTAAAGCTAAATTATTTAAAGAAATAATTTAACATAATCAATAATGATTCTTAATGGAAATCTCTACAAGGTTAAAAATATACTTATTAATTTTAAAGAAACACTTTCATAAGATATTCTATAAGGGAAATTTAAAGAGAAGAACATTACGTATAATTATAAATTAAAAATAATATTCTACTGGCTAAAATAAATATAACATAAAAATAGGCAATGCTTTAATTATCCCAAATAGTATATCATATTATTATTTCTCTATTAGCTTATAGATTTGAAACTCATCTCTATCTAGGGAATTTTGTTACCATGATGGGTTTAATTTTTCCAAAACTACACACGATTCGAATCATTAAACTTTCCTACTTAAATCTAAAGACCTAAAATATTTTCTTACTTTTCCAAGGCCATGTTCTTGTTGACGTCAATAATCGTTAATTCCTTGTAGCTGCCAAAATATATGTTTTCCAAAGTCTATAAGTAATATGGTGGACGACACACGATTTGTTGGTAAAAGGAGATTCAAAAAGAGACGTTTCATCTGAGTAGCATTACCAAAACTTATCTTTCCTAAGCATATCATGATCTATGAGCTTAAACCAAAGTATTTTTCCTTAACTAGTTTATTTAGAAGTTGTTGATGTTCTTTAAAAATATGCCTATAAAATTAGTTTCAAAACCTAAGGCGCAATCCAAATACTATTCCACTTTCAAATTCGTCTATTATAAAGTCAATACATATGATATCATATTTAGGGTTTCTTTCCCCACCAACAATGACTTACCATTTTGAATGCCATACTACGACTTTATTATTATTTTTCTTTATGAACTCAATCACATAATAATGGAAGACAAGAATTATGTCTTATTTACCAAAATGACTTCCTCAGAAAATTAAATGTATACCTCTATACCTGACAGACTTTTAGCTATTGAAACATTAATAAAATATAAATGTTATATTGCAATTCTAATTCACCTATCCACATGTGGAAGCTTTAACGCAATCAAATATTGTTCTATTTGTTCTAAGATGACATATTGGACATGTTTTACAAATTACATGATAGCAAATACTAAATTGTTGGTATCACATACATAGACGCTTTCTCCAAAGCAAAATAAAATTATTTAAAATCCTTTTTTAATTTAACTTCACATTCAGGTTAATATTGGGATATATTTGGAAAATCCAAAAAGAGCACCTGTGTGAAATTTAAATGTGTTCCTTAATAATAAACTTGACTCCTTAAACTCATATTAATCTCAACTACCATTAATTATTTAATATAAATGAGTACACACTGCACAGAACTCCATAAATATATAGAAAATACTATAGAGGTATCTTAGTTTGTATTTAATAGGAGAAATATACATTTAACATAGTATTTTTATCCAATAAAAGTTGTTTACGGCTTTAAACTCCACATTTATTTTATATTTTCTCATATCAAAACAAACTACAGTCATATCCATAATACAGAGATTTTATACAATCACGCCAAACGCGTCCTCAAAAGGTAATGACTCTGGAGCTGGTCTTAGCAATAAATTCATTCTCTTACCGCTTGATAAAAGCAATTATTTCATTTATGTAGATGTATTTTTCAACCAATGGAATTCAATGGTTTACAAGGGTCAGAATGATCTCTATATAATGCAAATGCAGCTAACCCTAATTGCAAACAAAATCCTCATACAAAATTCAATGCAGAATCAATGGCCATTCCATCTATCATAAGAAAAATCTCTAAATAATGCAACTACATGAAATGCAACTAAATGTATTGTTGGCGGATGCATTAATAGTAGGAACTCCATGATTCCTTTTTATAATCAAATACCCCACCACTCATCATTTTTCTTGACTTACCTATCACCGGCTTTCAACTATCAAGTTGTTTATTGATGCAGGAGCATCCAACGAAAAGCAAAATACCGCAAAGAAGAAAAAGTGTCACGATATCGCGACATGTTGGAAAAGAAGAAAAAGTGTCATGATATCGCGACATGTCAGCAAAGAAGAAAAAGTGTCGCAATATCACATGTTGGCAAGAGAGAAAAAGTGTCGCGATATCGCGACATGTCGCATTATCATGACCAAAAGACAAGAGAAGGCGTAAGAGAGAAAAAGTGTCGCGATATCGTGACATGTCGCATTTTTGCGACCAAAAGACAAGAGAAGGCGCAAGAGAGAAAAAGTGTCGTGATATCATGACATGTCGCATTATCGCGACCAAAATACAAGAGAAGGCACAGAGAGAAAAAGTATCACGATATCGCGACATGTCGCATTATCGCGACCAAAAGATGAGAGAAGGTGCAAGAGAGAAAAAGTGTCACGATATCGCGACATGTCACATTATCGCGACCAAAAGACAAGAGAAGGCGCAAGAGAGAAAAAGTGTCACGATATCGCGACATGTCGCATTATCGCGACCAAAAGATAAGAGAAGGCGCAGAGAGAAAAAGTGTCGCAATATCACGACATGTCGCATTATCGTGACCAAAAGACAAGAGAAGGCATAGAGAGAAAAAGTGTCATGATATCGTGACATGTCACATTATCATGACCAAAATACAAGAGAAGGCGCAGAGAGAAAAGTGTCACGATATCGCGACATGTCGTATTTTTGTGACCAAAATAGAAGAGAAGAGCAGGCGATTACAGCGGCCGTTATAGAAGAAATTATCAAGTGGTGGGTATACCGAACGTCATCATTGGTTGACAGGCGGATAAAGTCTATAGTGGCAGCACTGAACAACACATGGCACCAAGGTGCAATGAAAGCAGACAAAGACCAAGAGTCGAAAAGAAAAATGTTTCGAAAGCCAAAACAATGAAGAGGCATGGGAAATGAAATGAAGGGCCATAAAAGGGAAACGGAGAGTCACACCAAAAATTTTAAAAGGGGAAGCAATGGCATGCACAAGGGGTTGGAAACTGTGGAGACAGAGTTGTAGATTTGAAGGCAAGAGGGCCATTCTGGACCTGTTTGGGCTATTTTTCTTCCAGGGCGAAAAATGCTATAAGAAAAAAAAATAAACTATATTTCGAAATAAAGGAGTTTTTTGGCAGATTACTGCCATTTTTGTAAATCTTTCCAAGTTTTTGAATGAGAATTGGTTTGAGCATTTTGGCTCTCCATCAAGTGGTATCAGAGCTTAGGGTTCCTGAGTGTGTGAGCAGATCACCGAAATTGAGGCAGTTTGCACCAGGATCTATGGAAGGGTTGTGAGAAGAGAGCGAGGAATAATGCCTCCATGAAGAAACCATGGTGGTGGGAGAAATGTGGTACCGAAAGGAGATTTTAGAGCTTTACAGAGGCAAGTGCAAGCCCTACAAGAGGATTTGTGAAGAGGGGTTGAGCCAAGGAGAGAATACCGTAGTGAAGATGAAGCTTGGGAGGTTGATGATCCATCAAATGAAGAAGAAGCAATGGATCCTATAGAAGCTAGATTATTTAGGGCCATATCTCGGATCGGGAAGAAGCCAAAGTTTGATGTCTCCATGTATTCTAGGAATATCAATCCAGAGGAGTTGATTGATTGGATCAATGATATGGAGGAATATTTTGAGTATGAGGAGGTTGTAGATCCATATCGGATCAAGTTTGCAAAAATGAAGTTGAAAGGCCATGCTAGCATATGGTGGAAAGAAGTGTAGCTAGAAATAAATAGAAGTAGAAATAAAAATATAACCAAATGGGATCGAATGGTAGAGAAGTTGAAGAGACTGTTTATTCCTACAGATTATGAATTAGATCTGTTGATAAAAATGCAAAGTTTGAGACAGTCAAGCAAATCTATCAAAGAATATACAGAGGAGTTTTACAAGATCTCAATCAGAACTGGCCATTCTGAGGCTAACAAGGAGAAGGTAGCCCATTACATCAATGGATTGAGAACCAATATTCAAGAAGAGTTGAGTCTGGTTAGGATGAGCACCATTGAGGATGCTTACCAGTTTGCTCTAAAAGTTAAAGAGAATCTGAACAAAAGGTTTGAGGGTAAGAAAAAAGGAAGAGGTCATGGAGAAAGAACTGATGGAAGAATAGATGGAGGACAAGATGAGAAGAAAGAAGAAGCTAGTAGTAGTCAGGATCAGAAGGGAGATAATGATTATAGATCCCGTGGTTAGAACAACTACCCAAGAGGGAGAGGTAGATATAGTCGATAAAATGGAGAAAGAGGGTTTCGTGGAACCTACTTCAACTGTGGAGGAGTACATCGAGCATATGAGTGTCCACATCACCAAGAGAAGCCAAATAGGAGGCCATCGGGTAATGCCAGAGCTGCTATTGTAGATGAAAGAGCTGAATCAAAGTACTCTAAGGAGGCATAGAGAGGAGAATTTATGGTCACAAGGAGAACCTTGTTGAATGAGAAGAAAGAACTAGACCAGAGGAGGAGCCTGTTTCACACAAGGTGCAAGTGTTTAGGTAAGGTCTGTAATGTTATTATAGATAATGGTAGTACTAATAACTTGGTCTCTGAAGAAATGGTTACTAAGTTACAGCTAGAGAGGAGGAAACACCCGCATCCATACCGGATTGTGTGGTTGCGGAAGGACCATAGGGCATTGGTCAGTGAACAGTCCTTAGTCAAGTTTAATATTGGGAGATACCAGGATGAGGTCCTGTGTGATATCCTACCTATGGATGCTTGCCATATGTTGTTAGGAAGACCATGGCAGTTTGATCACCGTGTAGTCCATGATGGACATGCCAACACTTACTCCCTAACAAACGAAGGAGTGCACCATAAACTAAATCCACTGAAGGAGATGGATGAAAATATTTTGCTGACAACAATGAGAGTGGAAGTTGTGGGGTTTGAAGAACTTAAGGGTTTGTACCCTGAAGACCTAGATTTTTTTGAAGCTCGAAGAGCTTGTACAGCCCCAGTTACTCTGGATAGGACTTCAATAGGAGTACTGGTAAATCACCATTCCATATTGTATGGGGGAGTAGTTCAAGGAATTCTTCTGAGTTGAGAACGATGGATAAAGGAGAAAAGAGCAGTGTTGAGGTTGAAGATTTTACAAAACACATAAAGAGTTTACATGAAAAGGTACAACAGCATATCAGTAATATGAATACTCATTACAAGGCCAAAATAGATCAGAAGAGGCGTTTCAAGGAGTTTAAATGGACTACAAATGCAGGTGCAAGTTTTGAGATGTTGAAAAAGAAGGTGACAAAATAGTACAGAAGTGAAGGTCACTTCTCAATCCACCCTGGGTGTCTGATGCAGGAGCATCCAATGAAAAGAAAAATACCGCAAAGAAGAAAAAGTGTCACGATATCACGACATGTTGGCAAAGAAGAAAAAGTGTTGCGATATCGCGACATGTCGGCAAAGAAGAAAAAGTGTCACGATATCGCGACATGTCGGCAAGAGAGGAAAAGTGTCGTGATATCGCGACATGTCGCATTATCGTGACCAAAAGACAAGAGAAGGCGCAAGAGAGGAAAAGTGTCACGATATCGCGACATGTCGCATTTTCGCGACCAAAAGACAAGAGAAGGCGCAAGAGAGAAAAAGTGTCATGATATCTTGAAATGTCGCATTATCGTGACCAAAAGACAAGAGAAGGCATAGAGAGAAAAAGTGTCACAATATCGCGACATGTCGCATTATCGTGACCAAAATATGAGAGAAGGCGCAAGAGAGAAAAAGTGTCACGATATCACGACATGTCGCATTATCACGACCAAAAGACAAGAGAAGGCGCAAGAGAGAAAAAGTGTCATGATATCATGACATGTCGCATTATCATGACCAAAAGACAAGAGAAGGCGCAAGAGAGAAAAAGTGTCACGATATCGTGACATGTCGCATTATCGTGACCAAAAGACAAGAGAAGGTGTAGAGAGAAAAAGTGTCGTGATATCGCGACATGTCGCATTATCATGACCAAAAGACAAGAGAAGGCACAGAGAGAAAAAGTGTCATGATATCGTGACATGTCGCATTATCATGACCAAAATACAAGAGAATGCATAGAGAGAAAAGTGTCGCAATATTGTGACATGTCGCATTTTCACAACCAAAAGAGAAGAGAAAGAGTAGGCAGTTACAGGGGTCGTTACAAAGGAAATTATCGAGCAGTGGGTATACCGAACGTCATCATTGGTTGATAGGCGAATAGAGTCTACAGTGGCAGCACTGAACAACATGTGGCACCAAGGTGCAATGAAAGCAGACGAAGACCAAGAGTTGGAAAGAAAAACATTTCGAAAGCCAAAACAATGAAGAGGCACGAGAAATGAAACGAAGGGCCACAAAAGGGAAACAGAGAGTCACGCAAAAAATTTTAAAAGGGGAAGCAATGGCATGCACAAGGGGTTGGAAATTGCAGAGACAAAGTTACAGATTTGAAGGCAAGAGGGCCATTCTGGACCTGTTTGGGATGTTTTTCTTCTAGGGCAGGAAATGCTGTAAGAAAAATAAATAAACTATCTTTCGAAATAAAGGAGTTTGTTTGGCAGATTGCTGCCATTTTTGTAAATATTTCCAAGTTTTTGAATGAGAATTTGTTTGATCATTTTGTCTCTCCATCATTTATCTCTTTAGACTTGCTCCTGCTCATGTGGCCACATGTTCTTGCATCCACAAAAGACTCTTAGCAGTATATCATTCTTACACATAAAATAAAGAATAAAATTTTCAAGGTTGTTACATACTTCCCCCCTAAGATTAAACATAGTCCTTGTGTTTGCAACACTAAACAACATAAGAAAATTAAATCTTTTAGCAATACCTTACAACAGTTGAAGATAAATTTTATCATTTCATTTCATACAAATTATTATGTCTAAACACCATTATGTAACAAAAAGAGTTTTATCAAACAAAATTTGTTCTTCAGTTGTTACAAACATATGTTTTTATCATTTTTCAAACAAAAATGGAAACTGTCTTTTCATCATATCCACATATTCCCATGTGGTGTTGTTTTCTGAATATTAGTCCCATTGGACCCTACATTGGTCAATGCTTCTTTTTCTTAGTTGCTTTGTTTTGTATCCTAATATTCTAATTGGTCGTACCTCAATGTGCAAGGGATCTGTCATCTGCAAATGGTCAAAATTCAAATTATGAGAAGGATCTGGTATGTATTTCTTGAGGAGAGACACATGGAAAGTATCATGGATTTTAGACAAATTGGGAGGTAAGGCTAGTTTGTAAGCTATTGGGCCAATTTTATCAACAATGGAAAATGGTCCTACAAATCTTGGGCTAAGCTTGGAGGATTTGATTGAACTCTTAGTGGGTTTGACTCTTAGGAATACGCTGTCTCCCATAGCGAATTCCCTCGAAGTTCGTTTCAGGTCAGCATAACTCTTCTGTCAATCAAAGGCTTCCTTAAGCCTATGTCAAATTTCATTTAATTGTTCCTCCATTTCTTTTACCATGTTTGGTCCGATCATTACCCGATCTTCTAGATTGCTCCAAGATAAAGGTGTTCTGCACCTTCTTCCGTATAGTGCCTCAAAAGGTGCCATTTTTAATGAGGTATGATACCCATTATTGTAGGTAAATTCTACTAAGAACAGGTAGTCCTCCCATTTTTTTTATGGTGCATACAGTACATTCACAACATATCTTCCAAAACTTGATAAACCCTTTCTGTCAGACCATCATTTTTAGGATGGTAAGTAGTATTGATGTTAATTTTTGTTCCCCATGCTTGGTGTAATGCCTGCAAAAATTTGGATGTGAATCAAGAATCCCTGTTTGATATAATGATTTTAGGAAATCCATGTAGCCGTACCACTTCCCTGGAAAATTTTTGTGCTATAGCAGGAGCTCCATCCTTAATATTTCTTGGTATAAAATGTGCCACTTTAGTTAATTTATCGACTACTACTAAGATAGCATCATGCTAGAAATGATTCTTGGGCAACCCAACTATGAAATCCATGGTTACTACTTGCCATTTATGTTCTGGGATTACATGAGAATATAAACCTCATACGGGATGCAAATGCTTTGCCTTAATATTTTGACATTCCAAATATTTTGTCACAAGTTCTACAATATCTCTCTTCATCCCTGGCCAATAATAATCTATTCTTAGATTTTTATGCATATTTACATAGCCTAGGTGGGGAGAGTATGGAGCATAATGTGCCTCCTATAGTATCCTACTTTTTGATATTTTGATCATTAGGTACCACCATTCTATTTTGAAAATAAAGAGTATTGTCCTGTACTGAAGTCCTTAGCTTTCTCAAACCCCTGTTGAATCAGTTCTCGACACCTTAGAGAAAATTCATCTTGCCTTTGTAGGTTTCTTATTTGCTCAACTACATCAAATTTATATTTTTTCAAAGTAGATATACATCTCCTCCTACTCAGAGCATCAACCAACTTGTTCTCTTTCCCTTTAATATATTCAATTCCAAAGTCATACTTTGCTAAAAATTCCATCCATCATCTTTGTTTGGCATTGAGCATTGGTTGAGTAAAAATGTACTTCAAACTTTGGTGGTCGGTTCTCAATTCAAATGGTTTACCTAGTAGATAATGGTGCCACATCTTAAGAGCATGTACCACTGCTACCAATTCCAGATCACATGTTGCATAGTTTGTTTCATGTTTCTTAAGTTTTCGGGATTCATAAGCTATTACACTTTCCTCTTGTATAAGAACTCCACCAGTTACTTCTATAGATGCATCAATGCAAACATTAAATGATAGTTTCGGATCTAGAATTTTAAGAATTGGTGTTGTTTTCAATATCTCCTTGAGTGTCCTGAAAGCCTCTTCACAGCGTTTGAACCACTAGAAAGCTTTTCCTTTCTTTTGTAGGTTAGTTATAGGGTAAGCTATTTTGGAAAAGTTCTTGACAAAACGTTGGTAATACCCACCCATTCACATGAAAATTTGTACCTTAGACACATTTTTAGGACCACGCAAGTTAATGATGGCTTCAATATTCTTTGGATCCACCGACACTCCTTCAACTACAATTATATGACCCAAATATTGTACTTGGGGGGTGTAAAATTCATATTTGGATAATTTTCCATATAATTGATTCCTTTTCAATACTTCTAGGATAGTCCTCATATGTTGATCAAGCTCCTCTCTATTTCTAGAGTAAATCAAGATGTCATCTAGAAATATCAGCTGTAACAACCGAGTTGTGATGCTATTTATTTTGACTATTTTTCTTAAAAGACAAGGTATTGCTAAGAACTTTTATGGTTGCAGGTATAGGTGTTCACCTGGGCAAGGATAATTTCTCAGTAAAGGAATGATTCAACGAGTTGTTAGCCGGTATAAATTAAGTCAAGTGAAATGATGAGCGACGGGGTATCTGCTTTATAGTAGGAATCATTGATTTCCTACCAGCAATGTATCCGCAACTGGCACATGTAGCTGCATATCATATAGCTGAATTTTATTTTTAAGGATTTCCATATTACGATAAACATGTTAAATAAATTGATAAAATATATATATATATATATATATATATGCATCCATAATAATATATATATAATAATAATAGCCTTAAATATAAATAAGGGGTTTAAAAGAAAATAATAACAATATTTTGAAATAAAGACAAAACTTAATGACCATATTGATATATCTTGTATAAAAAAATACATAAGCACATGTAAGGTTCAAACGAATGCATTAGACACTAAATTGTAAAATAATATATATATATATATATATATATATATATATATATATATAAATAATGCACAAATTAAATAACTAAACTTAAAGGTGCCAAAAGGAAACGCGGAACATGTGGAAGATAAGTAATATAATGCAAGATAACAGGTGTTTGTTATTAAACTTAATCATATGCTTATAAAAGGAAAGGGAAGATTGGGAGGGGACCATATTCGTTGGTTCGCATTCTTCAAAGGAAAAATGCTGGTGAAAGAGCTTCTGGAAAAAAAGTGTGGGGAGCTTCTGTGAAGAGAAAGGTCGAGACTCTCTCTGGATCTGTATGGTTGTGATTCCATTATTTTTATTTTATATATGATTTGAATTGAATATGGCTCTACTTGTCTATATTTTTATAAAGAAATATTAGAACTGGGAAAATTTTGATTAACCAAAGAATCTCGAAAGATATAGTAAATAAGGCATATGATAGCATAGGTGCATTGCATGACATTGTAGAATTGTCGTTCTGACCCTTGAATGAATACCGACTGCAACTGCGTAGAAGAAATGCATGGAAGGAAGGACAATTGGGCAGTAAATTGCTTAAATATAATTTATATTGTTTTTATTATAGTTTGAAAGAGGTTGTATATTAATATGGTTTCTATATTAAACTATTCGAATTACCATTTTGTATTGAGAAGGAAGCAGAGGTGAATGTTGTAATTTATAAAAAGAATAAAAATGCAGTTTTAATTATGTCTTTGGCTTTTGTCCACAAATTTAAACTCTGAATTTTTCTTTGGCTTCTGTCATAAACTAAAATCTGGTTTTCAAATGTCGTAATAAATCTAATATTGCTTTTAAATTTCTTAAATAGGAAAGGATAATTAGGTAGACAACTAAAAGTATATAGCTTAATTTTTATTTCTTTTAAAAAATAAATGTTAATAAAAGGAAGATTTGAAAATATAAGCTTTGGTGTAAGACCCATTGTGTAAATTAAACAATTTATTGTTTTAGAGTGCCAGACATCAATGTTAAATTTATTATATAGCAACTCGGAGATGGATAGTCGACTGATGATTTCCTTTAAGGCTGATGTGGCATGAGGAAGTCGTGCCCAACTGATTTATCGGATATTGGGCGTACAAAAAAAAACCCTATACTAGTAAGAATAGTTTTACATACATTGCCAACTTAAAACCAGGATAAGGCAAACAGTGCAAGCCGTGTGAAGGAAAAAAATAACGTAGGCTATGGGAAAGTTTGAGACCATAATTCATATCCACAAGGCAATACCTTTGATTGTTGCCACATAACCTTGTTAGATAATCATTTAAGGAAAGGAAAACTCAAAATATACACTGAAGGAAACATGCCTTGTAAAGAAAACTAAAAAATATATATAAAATGTTAAAAAATATAATAAGATCGAAATATGAATCATTCACGTAGTGCTCGGAAAGACGAAGCAGACTTTAGTAGTCAACAAAGGAATGAGAGGACTTTAGATTTTAAATGTAGATCTGGGATTGTAAACTTTTTTTTTTATATAATAGAGATGACTTAATAAAATCTGGAAATATTTAGAGGAATTTTTAGGCTTGCAGGCGTGTTCCTTGATGTCAATATAAAGCATAGCTTCTTTAGGGTTTGGATTGACTGAAGTATGGGGAAAAGAATAATATTTAAAAAAAATATTGTGCTCTTAAATTGTAAAAGAAGACAATATATTTATTTGCTTACAATCTACTTATCTAAAGCAAAGCATATCTTATGATTTATGTGTATGAGTAAATGATTTATGTTAGAAAATTATTGATTCTTTAAAAAGGGGTGATTTATGTATGTATTCCATTTTGATGAAACTTAAGCTTAGTAAAACTGGATTATTTATAATAGAACAATTTTTTCATTTAAAACATTTATGTGACAAAGGCCTTTGAAACTTAGGATTAATTCCTTAAATGGTTTGTGCAAAACTAAAACCGGAAACAAGTTCAAGGTTGGACAATAATTTAAACATCACAAATTCCTATGCTTAGTTTTTTGTATTTAAAATGAATTGTTTTTTGTATTTAAAATGAATTGATGTCAGGTTTTTAAGATTATTATATTTCGGTTTCCGTAAATAAAGCTTTTGAATATTATGTTTTAGCTTAAAGTTATTATTTTTAATTACTTTTGATTAATAACTTTGAATTAGTGGTGGTGGTCTTTACTTTTAGGGTAAATTGGTAGGTATTGGTTTGGTAAGTCATGGTTTGGTTATTTTGGAATTAGATGAGCTTAAACTTAAATTAATATGTAACCTAAAACTATATAAAAGGATAATGGTGGTAATAAAATCATCTTAAAAGGTTGTGGGAAGACAACCTATTCAACTTGAATATGGGAAGATATTCATGTATCCAGCCTTAAAGAACGGAGCTCTCATTTCGTTTTTTAGTTTAATTCCAGGAAAATGAGGAGAATAAGAGATTTATGATATGGGCATAAATCTTAGACTAAACCATATAGAATCCAAGCAGGAGGTCTTAAGGAAGTCTGCGTGATGATATGGGCTCACACAGAATTAAGACCTCTGGAGTATTAGCCAGGTGTTGGTAAACTCATGATGACATTTAGGGAAGTGAATTGTCATCAGCCTTAGCATGCATATGTTAATACCTCACAGTAGGTATAGGGGACTTAAGCATTCAAGCTCCAAGAGATATGGGCCCTAGAGTAGAATAACCCCTGCCAATACTTGGATATTCAGGTAGGAGTGGAAGTATGATAAGGCAACTACAATTGGGATCTAGCCAATCTCATATTCTTGAATATTCTGATTGTAGTAGAATGGCATTCGATAAGGTTTAAGCATGCTTATTTAGATGTTCAAAGAAAATTTGGATGGTTGTGACATAAAAAATGATAATAATAATAATAATGTTTACCCTTTCTATGTACTTGAAACTGATTGGGTTGGACTTGGGTTATTTCAGTTGGTATCAGAGCCTCATGAATTCATAGATAGCAAAACTTCAAATTCAAAAGTTAACAAGATCTTTTCTGTAGATTTTCAATGGCAACTGGTCTGTGAGCTAGTTCCTCAAAAATGCTAGTGGTAGCGGTTCAGCGGGAAGGGCTGACCGGGAGCCTGAAATGAGTCATTAGAAAGGTTGCAGGGACAAATGAGTCTGAGGAAACAGCTAAACCCCCTTGGGTAATAAGGAGGGAGAAGGAGCCCGTAGCCAAGGAATATAAAATGAATCGTATGCTTCAACTGATGCAAGAGCATATGAGCCAGCAAAGAGAGCAAATGGAACAACAAAAATCCCAGATGTTGGAATATATGGCCCAAGAGAAGGCTCGGATGATGGAACACATGGAACAGTAGAAGTTCCAACTGACTCAGCAGTAGGATATGATTGCCCAGCAACAAAATATAATTGAGAACTTGTATAAGGGTAAGGAAACAATGGTTGTTGAAGAGGGATCATCTGTAGACCCTGGTAGGAGGCAAGTAGGGACAAAACTTGATAAGGATATGCGTAAAATAGACATAGCTAAGTTTAACGGCAAAGGTAATGGTGAGGAAGCCAAGAGATGGTTGAATAGTCTAGAAGCCTACTTTGTCATTAGAACCTTATCCTCCAAGTCTAAAACTTCCTACACAGTCTTCCATATGATAGGAGCTACAGCAGATTGGTGGGATACCTACCGAATGACTCACCATGTTGAAGCTATTGATGTTCTATGGGAGGACTTTGTGACTAGTTTCAAAGAAAGATACTTGTCCCCATAATTTTATTTGGAGAGAACTACTAAATTTACCCGTTTGACTCAAGGAAATATGATAGTCACTGAGTACTATCATCCCTATGTACAATTGCTCAAGTACATGCCCGAATATGACCAAAGTACTGAGGTAAATGTTCAAAAATTTGTATTAGGGCTTCACCCGAAATATAGTGACCTAATACTCATGGTTAAGCCAGCCTCATTAACAGTTTCCTGGGATCTGGAAAAGCAATATGAAGAGAATTATAAGCCTAAAAAGGACCATTACCAGAAAGCCTCTAAGGAGCCGTCAAGAAAAAGGAATGATGGTCCTGCCAAATGGGACAAGAATAAGGGTAACAAGGGCCGGTTTGAAAACAGAAATAGAAATGACAAAAGTAAGAATAGGTTCTAGGGAAATAGAAACCAGAACAATCGAGGAGGTTAGTACAAAGGAAATCCCAACAGATTTGAGCAAAGAGTCAAGGATGAAGTGTGGGGTGGTAATAATGATGAAAAGAGGGAAAAGCATCCCGAACAGGATTTTGGATCTGTAAACAACCCCACTACGCTGACAAATTCTTGATGAGAGCTGATAGGAGGCAAGAGCCAGCAGAACCTACCCACAAGATATATGCTGCAATAGGTAACTCTAAACTTAGTGGACAAACTGTGCCTTTTTTGTTAACTGGTAAGATCTATAATAGGGATGTAAGAATTCTAATTGATTTTGGAGCTACTGAAAGTTTTATTTCACCTAATTTGTTGAGAGACATACCAAAAAAACCTGTATTTATGGCCAATAGGTGGAAGGTTGAATATGGCTCTGGGAAAACTTTTATAGTAGAACAATGTTTATTTGATTCTCAGATAACACTACCCTAGGGAAAAACTAGGTGGTAACTTTACGTAGCACCTTTACATGCTTTTGATATAATATTAGGGGTAGACTGGCTCAAAGCTCATAAGGCCTTACTTAATTTTGAAGAAATGTGGATGGAATTCACTGACAATTCCAAACAAAGGATCCATATTTGTTGTGAACGTAAGTCGGTGGAACCCCACTTTCTATCAGCAATGCAAGTTAAAAAGGCTATTAGGAAGGGAAGTAGGGTGTATGTAGTAAAACTTAATAAGAAAGAAGAGGTGGAATCAGAAGCAAGTCTTTTCTAGACCTATCCGATGTTAAGTGATTTCCATGATATTTTTCCTGAGGATTTACCCAGATTACCACCCAAGCGAGAAGTTGACTTTTCAATTGAACTTCTTCCCGAAGCTGCACCCATAGCTCAAGCTCCTTATAGAATGACTACAGTTGAATTACAAGAGCTTAAAACTCGGATTTAGGATTTGCTAAAGAAAGGACATATTAAACCAAGTGTTTCACCTTGGGGAGCACCAGTTTTGTTTGTAAAGAAGAAATGTGGAACTCTAAGACTCTGCATTGACTATAGGATGTTGAATAAAATGACTATCAAGAACAAATACTCACTGCCCAGAATTGATGATTTGTTTGATCAATTAAAAGGGGCTACTATCTTTTCAAAAATTGATTTAAGATCTAGCTATCATTAGTTAAGAATTAGGGAAGAGGATACCCATAAAACAGCTTTCCGCACTAGATATGGCCATTATGAATTTACAGTTCTACCCTTTGGTTTAACCAATGCCCCAAGAGATTTCATGAATATTATGAATAGTGTTTTCTAGGAGTAACTAGACCGATTTGTGCTAATATTCCTGGATGATATACTGATCTATTCCAAAAACAAAGAGGAACATGATCAACATATGATAGATGTTCTCGAAGTATTACAAAGAAACCAGCTGTATGGGAAATTATCCAAGTGTGAGTTTTACACTCCTTAAGTACAATATTTAGGACATGTGATTTCTATTGAAGGGGTGTCAGTCGACCCAAATAAAATAGAGGCTATCATTGGTTGGCTTGCTCCGACAAATGTCTCTTAAGTACGTAATTTCATGGGAATGGTTGGATATTACAGATGCTTTTTTAAGAATTTCTCCAAAGTTGCTTATCCAATAACCAATTTGTAGAAGGGAAAGTTTTTAAATGGACATATCGATGTGAGGAGGCCTTTGAAACACTTAAGGAGAAGCTAACCACTGCACCAGTCCTTAAGATACCAAACCCAAATCTATCATTTACTGTGTGCACAAATGTATTTACTGAGAGATCAGGAGGTGTACTCATGCAAGAGGAAGGGGTAATAGCCTATGAGTCCCGAAAACTTAAAAGGCATGAACTAAACTACGCAACTCATAATCTAGAATTAGCAGTAGTTGTGCATGCTCTCAAGATGTGGTGACATTATCTATTAGGTAAACCATTTGAGTTATGAACAGATCATCAGAGTCTGAGATATATCTTTACCCAACCAATGCTTAATGCCAGACAGAGGCGTTGAATGGAATTTCTGGCAAAATATGACTTCGACATTGAATATATTAAATGGAAAGAAAATGAGTTGGTTGATGCACTAAGTAGAAGAAGGCACATTTCTACTATGTCACAATATCAGTTTGATATAGTTGAGCAGATAGAAACTTTACAACTTTGGGATGAATATTCCCAAAAATGTTGTAAGTTGGTATAGGAAATCTCTAATAAATCCAAGGAATTTCAAATTAAGAAAAATACCTTGTTCTTCCGAGACCGAATAATAGTACCTGATGACCAAAACCTTAAGAGCAAAATAATGCAAGAAGCGCTTTATGCTCCATATTCTGCACATCCTGGCTATGTGAAGATGTATAAAAATATTAGGAAAGACTAGTACTAGCCTAGAATGAAGAGAAAAGTAGCAAAATTTGTGGTGAGATGCTTAGAATGTTAGAAAGTCAAAGCAGAACATCTGCATCCCGCAAGATGTATGCAACCACACACAATTCCTAAATATAAATGGCAGGTAGTGACCATGGATTTCATAGTCGGATTGCCAAAGAATCATTTTCAGCATGATGTCATCCTGGTAGTAGTGGATAAACTGACTAAGGTGGCTCATTTTATACCCAGGAATGTTAAGGACAGTGCACCTGTTATAGCCCAAAATTTTTCTAGGGAAGTGGTACGGCTACACGGTTTTCTAGAAACCATTATATCGGACAGAGACTCCCAATTTACTTCTGAATTTTTGCAAGCATTGCATCAGGTGTGGGGTACAAAATTGAACATCAACACCGCATACCATCCTAAAACTGATGGACAAACTGAAAGAATAAATCAAGTCCTGGAAGACATGTTGCGAATGTATTGCATGGATCATCAAACCAAATGGGAAGATTATTTAATTCTGGTTGAGTTTGCCTACAATAATGGATATCTTGTCTCACTAAAAATAGCACCTTTTGAAGCTCTATATGGGAGAAGATGTAGAACACCTTTGTCATGGGGTAATCCGAAAGATCGGATAATGATTAGATCAGAAATGCTAAAGGAAATGGAAGAGAAGTTGAAAGAAATTCGGATTAAATTCAAGGAGGCCTCTGACCGGCAAAAGAGTTATGCTGATCTAAAATGAAATCCTAGGGAATTTGTTGTGGGAGACAGAGTTTTCCTAAGAGTTAAACCCACCAAAATTTCTATTAAATCTTCCAAGCTCAACCCAAGATTTATGGGACCATTTGCCATAACCGAGAAAATTAGTCTAGTAGCCTACAAATTAGCCTTACCCCCTAATCTGTCCAAAATCCATGATACTTTCCATGTGTCTCTCCTCAAGAAATACATACCAAATCCTTCTCATATTTTGAATGTTGATCAATTGCAGATGACAGATCCCCTACACATTGAGGTGCGCCTAGTCAGGATACTCGATCACAAGACAAAGCAGTTAAGAAAAAGAAGTGTTGATCAATGTAGGGTCCAATGGGACCAGTACTCAAAAAATAATGCCACATGGGAATATGTGGACATTATGAGAAGACAATACCCATACTTATTTGAACTTTGATTATATATATATATATATATATATATATATATATATATATATATATATATATATATATATATATATATATATATATATATATTTATACAACAGAACTATTTGATAAATTATATTGAATGATGAACTGTGATTGTACTTATTGCTATATAAATTGATAAAAATTTGTGACAATTTTTGTTTCTAAATATTGTAAACATAGGGACTATGTTTAATATTAGGGGGTGAGTATGTAACAACCCAGTTGTGATGCTATTTATTTTGACTATTTTTCTTAAAATATAAGCAACTGCTAAGAACTTCTGTGGTTGCAGGTATAGGTGTTCACCTGGGCAAGGATAATTTCTCAGTAAAGGAATGATTCAACGAGTTATTAGCCGGTATAAGGTAAGTCAATGGAAAGATGAGCGGAGGGGTGTCTGCTTTATAGTAGGAATCATTGAATTCCTACCAGCAATGTATTCGCCAACGACACATGTAGCTGCATTTTTTTAAAGAATTCCATATTACGATAAACATGTTAAATAAATTGATAAAATATATATATATAATGTTAAAATAAATAATAAATAAATATTTATATATATATATATATATATATATATATATATATATATATATATATATATATGCATCCATAATAAGATATATATATATATAAAATAATAGCCTTAAATACAAATAAGGGGTTTAAAAGAAAATAATAACGATATTTTGAAATAAAGAAAAAACTTAATGACCATACTGATATATCTTGTATAAAAGAATACATAAGTACATGTAAGGTTCAAACGAATGCATTAGACACTAAATTGTAAAATATAAAATATATATATAATGCATAAATTAAATAACTAAACTTAAAGGTGCCAAAAGGAATGCATTAGACACTAAATTGTAAAATATAAAATATATATATAATGCATAAATTAAATAACTAAACTTAAAGGTGCCAAAAGGAAACGCGGAACATGTGGAAGATAAGTAATATAATGCAATATAACAGGTGTTTGTTATTAAACTTAATCATATCCTTATAAAAGGAAATGGAAGATTAGGAGGGGACCATCTTCATTGGTTTGCATTCTTCAAAGGAAAAATGCTGGTGAAAGCGCTTCTGGAAAAAAAAGTGTGGGGAGCTTCTACGAAGAGAAAGGTCGTGACTCTCTTTGGATCTGTATGCTTGTGATTCCATTATTTTTATTTTATATATGATTTGAATTTTTGATTAACCAAAGAATCTGGAAAGATATAGTAAATAAGGCATATGATTGTATAGGTGCATTGCATGACATTGTAGAATTTCCATTCTGACCCTTGAATGAATACCGGCTACAACTGCTTAGAAGAAATGCATGGAAGGAAGGACAATTGGGCAATAAATTGCTTAAATATAATTTATATATTTTTATTATTATAGTTTGAAAGAGGTTGTATATTAATATGGTTTCTGTATTAAACTATTTGAATTACCATTTTGTATTGAGAAGGAAGCAGAGGTGAATGTTGTACTTTATATAAAGAATAAGAATGCAGTTTTAATTATGTCTTTGGCTTTTGTCCACGAGTTTAAACTCTGAATTTTTCTTTGGCTTCTGCCATAAACTAAAATCTGATTTTCAAATGTCATAATAAATCCAATATTGCTTTTAAAGTTCTTAAAAAGGAAAGGATAATTAGGCAGACAACTAACAATTAATAGCTTAATTTTTATTTCTTTTAAAAAAAGAATGTGAATAAAAGGAATATTTGAAAATATAAGCTTTGGTGCAAGACCCATTGTGTAAATTAGACAATTTGTTGTTTTAGAGTGCCAGACATCAATGTTAAATTTATTATATAGCAACCTGGAGATGGATAGTCAACTGATGATTTCCTTTAAGGCTGATGTGGCACGAGGAAGCCATGCCCAACTGATTTACCATAGATTGGGCGTAGAAAAAAAAACCATGTGCTGGTAGGAATAGTTTTACATACATGGCCAACTTAAAACCAGGATAAGGTAAACAGTGCAAGCCGTGTGAAGAAAAAAAATAACGTAGGCTATGGGAAAATTTGAGACCATAATTCATATCCACAAGGCAATAACTTTGATTGTTGCTGCATACTCTTGTTAGATAATCATTTAAGGAAAGGAAAACTCAAAGTATACACTGAAGGAAACATGGCTTGTAAAGAAATATATATATATATATATATATATATATATATATATAATGTTAAAAAATATATAATAAGATCGAAATATGAACCATTCACGTAGTGCTTGGAAGGACGAAGCAGACTTTAGTAGTCAACAAAGGAATGAGAGGACTTTACATTTTAAATGTAAAGCTGGAATTGTAAACTTTTTTTTTTATATAATAGAGACGACTTAATAAAATCTCGAAATATTTAGAGGAATTTTAGGCTTGCGGGCGTGTTCTTTGACGTCAATATAAAGCATAGCTTCTTTAGGGTTTGGATTGACTGAAGTATGGGGAAAATAATAATGATGGATGAAACATAGGTTAAAAAAAAAATATTGTGCTCTTAAATTGTAAAAGAAGACAATATAATTATTTGTTTACAATCTACTTATCTAAAGCAAAGCATATCTTATGATTTATGTGTATGAGTAAATGATTTATGTTAGAAAATTATTGATTCTTTAAAAAGGGGTGATTTATGTATGTATTCCATTTTAATGAAACTTAAGCTTAGTAAAAATGGATTATTTAGAATAGAACAAGTTTTTCATTTAAGACATTTATGTGACAAAGGGCTTTTGAAACTCGGTATTAATTCCTTAAATGGTTTGTGCAAAACTAAAACCAGAAACAAGTTCAAGGTTGGACAATAATATAAACATTAAAAATTCCTATGCTTATTTTTTTGTATTTAAAATAAATTGATGTCAATTTTTTAAGATTATTATATTTCGGTTTCTGTAAATAAATCTTTTGAATATTATGTTTTGGCTTAAACTTAATACTTTTAATTACTTTTGATTAAGAACTTTGAATTAGTAGTGGTAGTCTTTACTTTTAGGGTAAATTGGTAGATATTGGTTTGGTAAGTCATGGTTTGATTATTTTGGAATTAGATGAGCTTAAACTTAAATTAATCTATAACCTAAAACTATAAAAGGATAATGGTGGTGGAAAGATAATAAAATCATCTTAAAATGTTATGGGCAAACAACCTATACAACTTGAATGTGGGAAGATATTCATATATCCAGCCTTAAGGAGTGGAGCTCTCATTCCTTGTTTTTAGTCTAAAATCAAGAAAATGAGGAGAACACGAGATTTATGATATGGGCATAAATCTTAGACTAAACCATCTAGAATACGGGTAGGAGGTCTTAAGGAAATCTATGTTATGATATGGGCTCATGCAGAATTAAGACCTCTAGAGTATTAGCCAGGTGTTGGTAAACTCATGATGACATTCAGGGAAGTGAATTGTCATCAGCCCTAGCATGCATACGCTAATACCTCATAGTAGGTATAGGGGAAATTAAGCGTTCAAGCTCTAGGTGATATGGGCCTTGGAGTAGAATAACCCCTGCCAATACTTGGATACTCAGGTAGGAGTGGAAGTATGATAAGAAAACTACAATTGGGATCTAGATAATATCATCCTCTCATATATTCTGACTGTAGCAGAATGGCATCCAATAAGGTTTAAGCATGCCTATCTAGATGTTCAAAGAAAATTTGGTTGGTTGTGAAATAAAAAAAAAAAATTACCCTTTCTGTGTACTTGAAATCGATTGGGTTGGACTTGGGTTATTTCATCAGCACAAACTGATCCAACTGTTCTCAAAATACACTATTCATAAGATTCATGAATGTTGTTGGGGCATTTGTTAATCCAAATGGTAATACTATAAATTCATAATGACCATACCTAGTTTGAAAAGCTATTTTATGGGTATCTTCTTCTCGGATTCTTAGCTGACGATAACCAGACCTAAGATCAATTTTTGAGAAGATGGTGGCTCCCTTCAACTGATCAAACAGATCGTCTATCCTGGGTAGAGAGTACTTGTTTTTAACAGTCATCTTATTGAGTATCATGTAATCAATACAGAGTCTCAAGGTTCCATCCTTCTTCACAAAAAGGATAGGTGCACCCCATGGAGAGACACTTGGTTTTATATGTCCTTTTTCCAATAAATCCTGAAGTTGAGTTTTGAGTTCTTGCAACTGTATTGTGGTCATTCTGTAAGGTGCTCGATCTATTGATGTAGCACCAGGAAGAAGTTCTATTGAGAAATAAAAATCTCGTTTGGTTGGTAATCCTGGAAAATCCTCTAGAAATACCTCTCGAAAATCATTTAGCACTGGGTAAGTTTGGAAAAGACATTTTTTAGATTCAATTTCCTCTTTAGTGTTAAGTTTAACTACAAAAACACTATTTTTTTTTATGGCTCTTTTAACCTGTATGGCTGATAGAAAGTGTGGTTCTACTGACTCATGTCCATAATAAATTTGAATTCTTTGCTTGGAGTTGTCAATGAAATCCATCCACCTTTCTTCAAAATTTAATAATGCATTATGAGCCTTGAGCCAATCAACCCCTAAAATTATGTCAAAGGCATGCAAAGGTGCTACATACATATGTCAACTAGTCTTTCCCTGGGGTAATTCTATCTGAGGGTCAAATAAATATTGATCTACATTATGATTTTGCCTAGAGCCATACTCAACCTTCCATCCACTAGCCATAAATCCATGTTTTTCGGTATGTCTCTCAGTATATTTGATGAAATAAAACTATTAGTAGCTCTAGAATCAATCATAATTCTCACATATTTATTAGAAAAGGTGTAGCTTACCCCTTAAGTTTAGAGTTACGTGTTGCAGCGTAAATCTTGTGAACAAGTTCTACAGGTTTTGGTCTCCTATCTACTCTCATTGGGAATTTGTCTATATAATGAGGTTCCTTACAGATCCAACACCCTGTTCGGGGTGCTTTCTCCATTTTATCCCCATCTTTGCCATTCTGGATATCAGTTCTAACTTTTTGATCATACCTATTGGAATTTCCCTTCTCCTGACCTCCACGGTTATTTTGATTTCTATTTCCTTGAAATTTATTCTTACCTTTATCAAATCCATTCATGTTTTCATTACATCCCTTATTACTCCTATTCTTATTCCATTTAGCTGGGCTTGCATTTTTCTTCCTCAGTAGTTCCTCCTTATCCGAGGATTTTTGGTAATAAGTCTTTTTAGCCTTGTAATTTTCTTTGTGTTGTCGAGCCAAATCACAAGTAGCAGTCAAAGATAATGGCTTAAGCATAAGAAGCAGATTTCCAATTTTTGGATGCAGCCCTAACAGGAACTTCTGAACTTTAATCTCAATCCTTTATTCGTATTCAAACATATATTTAAGCAATTGTACGAACCATTGATAGTATTCGGTGACAATCATGCTACCCTGAGTCAGTCTAGAAAATTCTATAGTTTTCTCAAGATAAAATTGGGGAGATAGATACCTCTCCTTAAATACCATCACAAAATCTTCCCAAGGCACATCTGTAGCTTCTACATTATGCATCTTTTTGTATGTATCCCACCAGTCAGTGGCATCCCCAATCAAACGGAAGACTGCGTATGAGGTTTTAGATTTGGAAGAAAGAGTCTTGACAACAAAATATGCTTCCAGGATGTTTAACCACCTTTCAGCCTCTTCCCCATCTCCTTTGCCATCAAATTTGGCTATATCAATTCTACGCATGTCTCTATCAAGCTCAGATCCCACTTGTTTTCTTCTAGGATCTGAAGATGATTCATCTCCAACAACTACTATTTCCTTTCCTTTGGTCAGGTTTTCTATTATCTTTTATTGTTGTGATATCATTTCTTGTTGTTGTGATAATTGAGCTTTCTATTGCTCCATATGCTCTAACATTTGTGCTCTTTTTTTAGCCATATGTTCCATCATCTAGGCCCTTTACTGGTCCATTTTCTCTTTCTACTGACTCATTTGTTCTTGCATCATCTGAGTCATCTTATCATCTTTCGACATAGGCTCCTTTTCCCTCCTTACCACTCGATGGGGCTCTGTAGTTTCCTCTACAGCTCCTATCCTTATAAATCTTCTAAGGACCCACTAGAATTTTTGGCCAACCCTTCCTGTTGTGCCGCTACCGATCTCTTTGAGGAACTAGATCTTAATTCGGATGCCATTGCCTCTTTTCAGAAAGAGCTTTGTTAATTAATTTTTTGTTTAATTTTGGTTTTAAAATCTAGTACTACTCTACAAGATTTTATTACTACAATCTAAAGGTTTTATTTATCTAAGAATTCATATACGTTGTTACTACAATCTAAAGGTTTTATTTATCTAAGAATTCATATACGTTGATACCAACTGTAACAACCCAAGTCAACCCACTTGGTTTCATAATACCGAAAATAATTTTTTTTTTAATTGTAAACCAGTTTTGTCTAGTATATGCATGCAAAATCTTTACAAATGCCATTTTGCTGCAGATGAAATATCCGTGAGATTGAAATTTGTCATTTCTCATAAGGTTTGTCTTTCTTTATACTTCCTCTCCTAACCAAGATCCCAAGTATTGGTAGGGGTTTTCACTTCCAGGGCCCATATCACCTAGAGTTTGATCGCTTACTTCCCCATATCTTATCTTAAGATATTAGCGAATGCATGTCGGGATTGATGTAAATCCACTTCCTTGAATTACATCAAGAGTTTACCACTACCCTGGTAATACTCCATAAGTCTTATCTTGCATAAATATCGTATCAGTATGCAAGTATCCATAATATTTTCTACCCTTGTACTAGTGGAGTTTGCCTAGGAATTATGCCCATATCATAATTCCTACACCCTCTAATTTCTTTTATTCCTCGGTGTTCGAAAAAACATGACAGGATGTGAGCCTTTATCCTTCAGCAGCCTAATGGTTGGAATACTGAATGTTTTCCACATTCTTTCTTTCTTAGGTTTTCTACCCACAACCAAAAGGAGTTAGGTTTATTAGGTTGTCTGCCCACAACCATAGCTTTACTTAGTATTCAAATGACTTTAGTTTGGGTTATTATGGTTCTAAAGCTAAATTATTTAAAGAAACAATTTTACATAAATAATAATCATTCTTAATGGAACTCTCTACAAGGTTAAAAATATACTTATTAATTTTAAAGAAACATTTTCATAAGATAATCTATAATGGAAATTTAAAGAGAAGAATATTGCGTATAATTATAAATTGAAAATAATATTCTATTGGATAAAAGAAATATAACATAAAAATAGGCAATGCTTTAATTATCCCAAACACTATATCATATTATTATTTCTCTATTAGATTATAGATTCGAAACTCGTCTCTATCTGGGGAATTTTGTTACCATGATGGGTTTAATTTTTCCAAAAATACAAACGATTCGAATCATTAAACTTTCCTACTTAAATCTAAAGACCTAAAATATTTTCTTATTTTTCCAAGTCCATGTTCTTGTTGATGTCAATAATCTTTAATTCCTTGCAGTTGCCAAAAGATATGTTTCCCAGAGTCTATAAGTAAGATGGTGGAGGGCACACAATTTTTTGGTAAAAGGAGATTCGAAAAGAGACGTTTCATCTGTGAGTAGCGTTACCAAAACTTATCTTCCCTAAGCATATCATGATCTATGAGCTTAAACCAAAGTCTTTTTCCTTAACTAGATTATTTAGAAGTTGTTGGTGTTCTTTGAAAAGATGCCTATAAAATTAGTTTTGAAACCTAAGGTGCAATTCAAATACTATTCCACTCTAAAATTCGTCTGTTATAAATTCAATACATATGATATCATATTTAGGGTTTCTTTCCCCACCAACAACGACTTACCATTTCGAACGCCATACTACATCTTCATTATTTAATAAACTCAATCACGTAATAATGGAAGACAATAATTATGTCTTATTTACCAAAACGACTTCCTCAAAAAATTAAATGTATACCTCTATACCTGACAGACTTTCAGCTATTGAAACGTTAATAAAATATAAATGTTCTATTGCAGTTCTAATTCACCTATCTATTTGTTCTAAGATGACATACTGGACATGTTTTACAAATTACATGATAGCAAATACTAAATTGTTGGTATCACATACATAGACGCTTTCTCCAAAGCAAAACAAAATTATTTAAAATCCTTTCTTAATTTAACCTCACATTCAGGTTAATATTGATATATTTGGAAAATCCAAAAAGAGCACCTGTGTGAAATTTAAATGTGTTCCTTAATAATAAACTTGACTCCTTAAACTCATCTTAATCTCGATTACCATTAATAATTTAATATAAATGAGTACACACTGCACAGAACTCCATAAATATATGAAAAATACTACAGAGGTCTCTTAGTTTGTATTTAATAGGAAAAATATACATTTAACAAAGTATTTTTATCCAATAAAAGTTGTTTACGACTTTAAACTCCACATTTATTTTATATTTTCTCATATCAAAACAAACAACAGTCCTATCCATAATACAAATATTTTATACAATCACACCAAACGCGCTCTCAAACGGCAATGACTCTGGAGCTAGTCTTATCAATAAATTCATTCTCTTACCACTTGACAAAAACAATTCTTTCATTTATGTAGATGTATTTTTCAACCAATGGAATTCAACGATTTACAAGGGTCAGAACGACTTCTATATAATGCAAATGCAGCTAACCCTAATTGCAAACAAAATCCTCATACAAAATTCAATGCAGAATCAATGGCCATTCCATCTACCATAAGAAAAACTCTTTTTTCTTTTCCTTTTTTTTCCTACTATTATACTCTAACATCCATCCATAAGATAACTTTCATCTCTGATGGCTCTCTTAAAGAAGAAAAAATACCAGTAATTCAGCAGCATATCAAAATTAAGAATTTAATAGAGATTACGGCTCTAAAAAAAATTTGACCTTTGACACAATTACAACCTGCTGGTGCTTTTGCAATTCCTCTATCTTCTCTTCCAAAATGATGATCTTCGTATGAATTTTCTCGGATGTCCCTTTCTTCTCCTCCATTCATCCCTTATAGATAGGCAAGTTATTTTAATTTTAACATATGTTGAGCTTGTGTTAGCTCTCCTCCCTTCCACTTGTCATGTGGCATCCGAATCACCGCTCTATGTAAATTTATTTTGTCATTCTTTGGTTTAAACATCATGCAATGTTTCGATTATGTCCACATTAAAATTAATATTATTAATCATAACTATATTGTTTATTGTTATTATATATTTTTACTTTTATTATTATATATCCCTATTTTGTTTATATAACATTATTATTTTTTATATATTACTATTTTATTTTTATGTATACATATTATTATTAATATTATTATTATTATTATTTTGTTTTATAATCAAACAAAAATTTCCATAAAGCAAAACATACACAAAAATTCCTAAATAATGTAACTAGATGAAATGAGGTTTATATAACATTATTATTTTTTATATATTACTATTTTATTTTTATGTATACATATTATTATTAATATTATTATTATTATTATTTTGTTTTATAATTAAACAAAAAGTTCCATAAAGCAAAACATACACAAAAATTCCTAAATAATGCAACTATATGAAATGCAACTAAATGCACCATTGGCGGATGCATTGCTAGTAGGAACTCCATGATTCCTTTTTATAAGTGAATACCCCACCGCTCATCATTTCCCTTGACTTACCTACCACCGAATTTCAATTGTCGAGTTGTTTATCTCTTTAGACTTGCTCCTGCCCATGTGGCCACCTGTTCCTACATCCATAGAAGACTCTTAGCAGTATCTCATTCTTACATATAAAATAAAGAATTAAATTTACAGGGTTGTTACAGAAAAACATGATTGAATCATCAAAAAAATGAGAGTTTACAATTAAATTATCGTCAAGAAGAGAGATACCCTTAATTAGCCCCACCTAGGTTGTTGTTTGAAGTAGATTTCTCAATGTATTTTTTTGTGATCATACACAAAAAATAAATAAGGGGATAAACTTGTTGGATTGAACATTAACGACTAATAGGGTTAGAAAGAAGGCTATTATACCTTAACTAAAGCATCATGGAACATAAGAGGCACCTTCTTCACAAACTTCAAATCAAATTCCAACCATTGTAACATTTGCAAAATGAAAGACCACTTGATACGATCATATGCTTTGTCAAATCCAACTTAATAAATATATCTTGACTCGACTCACTTGCCCAATCTAAGGTTTCCTATGTTAACACCAAATTATCCAATTTAAACCTCACACATAGAAAGTCAATCTACTTGGGTCACACAATTTGTTGTGTTGTATGGATAATACGCTTAGATAACACTTTAGTTATTATTTTATAAGACACATGGAGAAGAGTAATCGAACTCCAACTTAAGACCATGTTTGTATTGGACCCTTTTGGGATCAATTTTCTCAAGCCCTCATTATTATTATTATTTTAAAGTAGGGTTTTGAAAGGGTTACCCTTTCTCTTTTACATCATTATTTGGTTCCACTGATATTTGAACCTTGGTGTGGACTACATCAACTATTTGTCTCAATCGTTTATCAAGCCCTCACTATTATTAGCCTCATTCAACTCGTTATATCAACTTATATGCATTTCAAAAATCATGATTAGAATTGTCCTACATAATTTTAAATTTTTCCATGGGGAGCCAATTGAAGCAAGGGGCTTTAAATGTGGGCATGGAAAATACTGTATTCGTTAACTCTTTCAAAGAGTGTGGGATGCCAATCCATTTTCTTGGTCAATGTCTAGATTGCAAGGAAATCTACTCTTGTTTATTTTTCAATTGGTTTTTTCAAGAATGCAAACCTTTCTTTTAAAAAATATAAAATAAATGAATTTAATAATCAATCAAAATTAAATAGTTAGTATTAGAATATAAACATTGAATACATATAATATTTAACTTATTATGAACACCAAAATCACTTGAAGGATAAATATATAGTTTCATGATGATTTTTTTTTGTCTTCACAATATTCAATATGAAAGAAGTTTGAAAAAGTTTTAAAGTTGAAAAAATTAAATTTAAAAGGTGTACTATTCCCATAACATAAGACCACAATTTTATTTAGTTTTATTGCATTAACCTTTTTTCTTTTTTGCATGTTGTTAATTGGAATATTAGAAAAATACAACACAATATTTGAAGAGCTTTCTTTGTATCCCATATTTCCTTCTTGTTCTATTTATTGTGAATAATTTAAACTTTATTGTTGTGGCCTTAAGTAACTAGTCATTAGAGCACACATTTATAAATTAAACACATTTTTTAGTATAATAGTAAAGATCAATTAAATTCAACGTATAATTCTACAAAATATTTAAGTTAGTAAATTGTGTCAAGCATAGTTTGAGAAATTACATATTAGTTGATCCATATTAAAATCTTGGGTCACCATTAGAGCCTCATGGGAATCCAAGTATACTAACAGTATAGAGTTTTAGATTGGAAAAACTCAAACTTTGTCGCATGCCTTACTAATGCATGGTTTTAACAAGAGTCTAGATCTTTTAAAACATAGTGTAGGATCATCCTAATGTTTTGCTTAGTAAATGTGGTATTTTTGGAATCATATTTCAAATATATTTTGATCAATATAATATGTACATAGAATGGGTATACAGGTGATGTTATGCTCAACTAAATAATGATATGTCTAGATGATCCCTAAAGGATATAAGGTCAGTTTATCATAACTATATCAAATGATACTTAAATTTAATGGAATTTTATTGTGATATATTTGACATCCATGGTCAAGCCCAAAACTTATTTTTAGCATAAAATATAATTATTTGATCCCTTAAATTTTACATAAAATAATTTAAAATTGAATATGATATTTTGGACATAACTTAATCAAGTGGAGTCATACCTAAGTGACTATTTTTCATATGGAAATTAGCTCATTACAATATTTTTTGTATAAAAATTATAGAAAAATGTATCTGTTTGATACCCAAAAATGATAATATATAGTCTATAATAAAATGACAATTCATATTTCATATTAGCTTGGACTGTGTTTATTCTTCTTTTTATAGACTCTTCGTGTTTTGTTCCTTGTTCAAACCAAAAATTTATACCATAAAAATTGCATTTGATGGTCCAAAATATCAAAAATAATCTAGGTTGAAAGCTAAACAATGTATGGGCTAATTTGCATTATAAAGTGGATTTGGATAGGTGGTAGTTAGAGAACAGTGTCATAATATTTTAAAGGTGCAATTGAATTTTACACATTAGAAAAATATTATTACCTTCTTGTGTAAGTGATTCAATTTGGGAGAGGAAATTTGAAATGAGAGAGCTTAAGAGGAAATAAAAGAATGGAAAGCTACAAAATTGAAGCCATGGGAGAGGAGAAACAACTCCAAAATATAGGATCTAAAATAATTTTCTTAGAAGTCATGGAAGGTACAAAGAGCAAAGGACGTTAAAATATTGTTGAATTACCTTGAGACATAGAAATAGGGGTTTCCAAATACCTTAAAGATTCTCTCCTGGTGAACCATGTTTCTATCCCAATTCTTGTAGCTTCCTACCTACGCTTCACCATCCATTATAAGTTTGAGGATGTAATATTATTATTTTGGAGTGAGTAAAGCATTCTTGATTTTTTGAGGATTTATTCTCAAAAGGGTATATCATTAAAATTTGGTGCATCATGTTCTCTATGTGATGTCTTACTCTTCTTGTGAATTTTTATCTTACAAATTTGAGTGTAGAATAACTTATAGATTCTTAATTTTGATTAGTTTAATTCAATGCATTACAACTATATAGACCATGTATGGGAATGAGATTCAAATACTAGATTCTTAAAAGGATCTATTTCAATAGTTGTGAAAAGGAATGAAGATTTGTAATTGAATCTCCTAGTAGGTCAAGATCTAGATTAGTTTTTTTTAGCATGCAAGCTTGGAGCTAAGTTCTAAAGCAAGAATAAAAACCAAGATCAAGATCCAAGGATAGGAGCTAGAGCCAGAGGGCTTGGTTAGGATCTAAGGCTAAAGACCTAGAGATATAATTTCTAACAAAATGCCAAAGTTAAAAATATTGTTATAAGTTAATTCGAAATTAAAAATGCCAAAACCAAAGAAATTAATCATATTTAAAAGAGAGTCTTGAAATAAAATGACCATGTAAAGATTTCTACATAGTATGATGAGATAAATCCAAGACACCAATGAGTGTAGGAAAAAATTCATGTTAGTAGTCTAGAAGAAGGAATTTATGTGGGCAAATATAGCATCACAAGTTAAGCAAATGAATTAAGATAATTAGAGAAGGTATAATCAATTTTTGGGGACTAAAAGCCTCTTATTGGGAAGGTGAGATGCATATTGGAATCTTATGTCATTATTGGAGCCTTGTGAGAACCTATATATGTTGATATAGATTTTTGGACAACTAGAACTCAAACTTGGTTACAAGACTCATGGATTCATAATTTTGATAGGATCCTATATTTTTTAAAGAGTAGTGCAAGAGCAACATGATTATTTGCTTAGTAAGTTTGATATTTTTAAAAGTGTATTTCAAATATCCATCCATCAATATAAGGTGTATATATGTTTGGCATATATGATTAATGTTATGATCAGTTAAATGATGTTATGTTTAGGTCATCCCTGACAGGTACAAGGTAACTTTTTCATAACTATATATCAAATGACATTAAAACAAAATAGAACTTTGTAGAAACATATTTGACATCCATAGCAAATTCTAAGACTTATTTTTAACATGGAATTCTATTATTTGAGCCCTCAAATATTGCATAGAATACTTTGTACCTAGAGATGACATTTTGATCATATTTATCAAATGAAATCATATGTAAGGGTTCATTTTTCCAAATGAAATTTATAACTCAATACATTTTTTGTAGAAATTTAATGGCAAATAGTGCCCATTTGATATTTGAAAATGATAATATACAATTTGGACTCTTGTGATAATTCTTCTTTCATATGAACATGGAATGCATTTGTTCTTTTTATATATTCTCTATGTTGTGTTCTATGTTCAAAATAAGAACAAGTCATAACAAGTTTGTTTGATGTTCCAAAATATGAAAAAACATTCTACATTGAAGGTCGTAAAATATATGGGCTAATTTGCATTAGAAAGTGGGATTGAACACGTAGTAGCTATAATGCAATGTCACAAGATATATTAAAGGTCCAATCGAATGTGCACAACATTAGAAGAATATTATTACCTTCTTTTGCAATTAGTTCAATTGAAGAGAGGTAAGTTGAAGCAAAGAGGAAGCCTAAGAGGAATTAAAAAGAATGAGAAGCTACAAGAAATGAAGCCACTAGAGAGAAGACAACTCTAAAATTACTAGATCTAAAAGGAGTTCGTGGAAAGTTTGGAAGGTAGAAAGAGCAAAGGATTTTAGAATATTGTTGTAGTATCTTAAGATATAGCCAAAGGGGTTCTAAAATTTCTCATTTTGTGTGCTCCAATTACTACATAATCTCATTGTTTTGGAGTTTATAGTACCTTGATTTTTTTAGGAGTTTTTCTTGAGAGCTTTTCTATTCATTAAATTTAGTGCCTCATTTTCTATATGTGATCTCTTATTTTTCTTATGACATTTTCTCTTTTAAATTTAAATATAGCATAACTCAAGTTTCCTTGATTTTTCTTAGATTAATACAACATATTGTAACTAGAACATGCATGGAAATGGAATCTAAATGTCAAACTCCTAAAGGATTTGTTCTAGGTTACATTAGTTGGAATTACAAATAATATTAATATTAGAGCATTGATTTCTTGGTCTTGCATGTAAATTGGAAATCCAATAGTTATGGAAAATAATGAAGAGTTATGGTTGAATTGTAGGAGTTATTACATCATGAATAATGTGAATGTAAGTTAAGTAACCACCCAAAACATGGTTTATAAGGTCCACTAGAGGATAAGGGTAGTTATAGGTTTGGTTAAAGTTTGTTATGTCATATTTGGACATCCATTGTATTTAAATACCCTTCATTTCATATACAAATTAGCAAAGCATTGAGTTCTAACATATGGTAACATAGCAGGTAGAAGCAAGATCTAACTCTCCTTCTAATATTCCTTTCCCTTTGATCCAAATAAGCTCAGGAAGCTCTCTATTAAAAAGAGTTTACAAGGGTAAAATAACCCTATCAAATATTGATTAAGGTTAACCTCAAAAGAAATATCTAACCATTCTCCCCATGAATAATTTCCACCAAATAATTCTAAAGATCACATCAAAGAAGCAAGATAAGTTTTATAAACTTGCAAGAACAAAATTGAAGGTAATTGAGGCATCAAGATTAAATATTTTCAAGCAGAAGAAATACATAGCCAAACAAAAGAAAGGCAAATAGATTGCAAAGAAAAATCTTCAAAGAGTAAGGACATCCCCAATAGGTAATACATCCATTGCATTATTCCAAAAATAATTGGAACTAACTATCCTTAAGGTGCACATGAACCAAAAATTTTCTTACTGACCAAGAATATATATCAATGTCAAGGCATCAAGGCACACACAAGTACAAGTAACATTTGTTATTGGAAGCCACAAATAAGCTCCAATGTGAACATATTCCCTATGTTTTCAACCATATACAAATATAACATATATGAGCATTAAAAATGAATAAAGATGCAAATCAATTTAAGGAAAGCATGCTTAGACAAGGAAGACATCTCAACCAGAAATAGCCTAGATAAATAAGAAAGCACATGAATAATATTGGACAATGAAGCAACCTAGACAATAAAGAATTTAGTTGAGACAACCTGATTAGTCAAAATTAAAAATGCCAAAACCAAATAAATGAATCATATTTAGAAGAGAGTCTTCAAAGAAAATGACCATGTAAAGAGTTCTACATAGTAGGACGAGATAAAGCCAAGACACCAATGAGTGTAAGAACAAATTCATGTTAGTAGTCTAGAAGAAGGAATTTATGTCGGCAAAGATAACATCACAAGTTAAGAAAATGAATTAAGATAATTAGATAAGGTATAATAATTCAATTTTTGGGGACTAAAAGCCTCTTATTGGCGAGGTGAGATGCATATTGGAATCCTATGTCATTATTGGAGCCTTGTGAGAACCTATATGTTTATATAGAGTTTTGGACAACTAGAACTCAAACCTGGTTACAAGCCTCATGGATTCATAACTTTGATAGGAACCTAGATTGTTTAAAGAGTAGTTCAAGAGCAACATGATTGTTTGCTTTGTAAGCTTGGTATTTTTAGAAGTGTATTTCAAATATCCTTCCATCAGTATAAGGTGTATATATGTTGGGCATATATGATGAATGTTATGATCAGTTAAATGATGTTATGTTTAGGTCATCCCTGACAAGTACAAGGTAAATTTATCATAACTATATATCAAATGACATTAAAACAAAATAGAACTTTGTAGCAACATATTTGACATCCATAGCAAATCCTAAGACTTATTTTTAACATGGAATTCTATTATTTGAGCCCTCAAATATTGCATAGAATACTTTGGACCTAGAGATGACATTTTGATCATATTGATCAAATGAAATCATATGTAAGTGTTCATTTTTCCAAATGAAATTTATAACTCAATACATTTTTTGTAGAAATTTAATGGCAAATAGTGCCCATTTGATATTTTAAAATGATAATATATAATTTGGAGTCTAGTGATAATTCTTCTTTCATATGAACATGGAATGCATATGTTCTTTTTATATATTCTCCATGTTGTGTTCTATCTTCAAAATAAGAACAAGCTATAACAATTTTATTTGATGATCCAAAATGTGAAAAAACATTCTACATTGAAGGTCGGAAAATATATGGGCTAATTTACATTGGAAAGTGGGATTGAACACGTAGTAGCTAGAATGCAATTTCACAAGATATATTAAAGGTCCAATCGAATGTGCACAACATTAGAAGAATATTATTACCTTCTTGTGCAATTAGTTCAATTGAAGAGAGGGAAGTTGAAGCAAAGAGGAAGCCTAAGAGGCATTAAAAAGGATGAGAAGCTACAACAAATGAAGCCACTAGAGAGAAGACAACTCTAAAATTACTAGATCTAAAAGGAGTTCGTGGAAATTTTGGAAGGTAGAAAGAGCAAAGGATTTTGGAATATTGTTGTAGTAGCTTAAGATATAGCCAAAGGAGTTCTAAAATTTCTCATTTTGCGTCCTCCAATTACTACATAATCTTGTTGTTTTGGATTTTATAGTACCTTGATTTTTTGAGGAGTTTTTCTTGAGAGCTTTTCTTGTCATTAAATTTAGTGCCTCATTTTCTATATGTGATTTCTTATTTTTCTTATGACGTTTTCTCTTTTAGATTTAAATATAGCATAACTCAAGTTTCCTTGATTTTACTTATATTAATACAACATATTGTAACTAGAACATGCATGGAAATGGAATCTAAATGTTAAATTCCTAAAGGATTTGTTCTAGGTTACATTAGTTGGAATTACAAATCATATTAATATTAGAGCATTGATTTCTTGGTCTTGCGTTTAAATTGGAAATCCAATAGTTATGGAAAATAATGAAGAGTTGTGGTTGAAGTGTAGGAGTTATTACATCGTGAATAATGTGAATATAAGTTGAGTAACCACCCAACACATGGTTTATAAGGTCCACTAGAGGATAAGGGTAGTCATAGGTTTGGTTAAAGTATGTTATGCCATATTTGGACATCCATTGTATTTAAATACCCTTCATTTCATATACAAATTATCAAAGCATTGAGTTCTAACATATGGTAACATAGCAGGTAGAATGAGGAGCCATCTCTCCTTCTAATCCTCCTTTCCCTTTGATCCAAATAATCTCAGGAAGCTCTCTATTAAAAAGAGTTTACAAGGGTAAAACAACCCTATCAAATATTAATTAAGGTTAACCCAAAAGAAAGATCTAACCATTCTTCCCATGAAGAATTTCCACCAAATAATTCCAAAGATCACATCAAAGAAGCAAGATAAGTTTTATAAACTTGCAAGAACAAAATTGAAGGTAATTGAGGCATCAATATTAAATATTTTCAAGCAGAATAAAGACATAGCCAAACAAAATAAAGGCAAATAGATTTCAAAGCAAAATCTTCAAAGAGTAAGGACATCCCCATTAGGTAATACATCCATTGCATTATTCCAAAAATAATTGGAACTAACTATCCTTAAGGTACACATGAACCAACAATTTTATTATTGACCAAGAATAGATATCAATGTCAAGGTATTAAGACACACACAAGTACAAGTAACATTTGTTATTGGAAGCCACAAATAAGCTCCAATGTGAACATATTCCCTATGTTTTCAACCATATGCAAATATAACATATATGAGCATTAAAAATGAATAAATATGCAGATCAATTTGAGGAAAGCATGCTTAGACAAGGAAGACATCTCAACCAGAAGGATCCTAGATAAAGAAGCAAGCACATAGACAATGAAGCAACCTAGACAATCAAGAAGTTAGTTGAGACAACATGATTAGTCTAACATTAAAAGCATTATGCAAAATGGTGTTGGTCTTCCTAGAAACAAGCACCCCCAATACAAGTCAGATCGATGCTTGGGTGTGTCATTATATTGAAACAAAGGCATCTAAAGGATTAGAGGCAGATGTAACAACCCAAAAATACCAACCCAATTTTTTTAAAAAGCACTTACAAAACAAAGGCTCTCAAGGGATACATCCTTACTATATTTATTTCAACATACAAGGCTTCATTGCATTTGAGTTTCAAGTCACTGCAGATGACACTCAGTGGACAAGAGATGCCAACTCTTGTAACTTTTGGGGTTCACCTTAATAAACATACATGTTTAGAAGGATGTCATAAGTGGTCCCCCCACATTTTCTACACCCTCCTAGGTATAAGACCATGTGACCATGATGTAGGGATTATCCTTTAAGGCCCATAACATTTAAAATGGGAACACCAATTCCCTAACCTGATGATAGCTCCTCCTAGATAGATTGTTTGATGTAGAACCTTTATGCATAGTTACCACACCTTCATGGGCTAACTAAGGTTATTGCCACTTCGATGAAAACTAACATGTTATCTAGATCCTACATGATCAAGGAGTCAACATTATTATCTTGTGAATAGGTTTCTCACACAATCGATCCTACTCGTTCAATATTTAACTATTCACAAGTACCCTAACTATTGTATACACATAACTCCTTCTAGGTTCATGAGATCCTAGCTATTGCATTCTTGCAACTTCTTCTAGGACTCTCATCTACCTGACTATTGCATTCATGCAACTCCTTCCAGGATTAGATTTCATGGTTTGCAAGAGGAAAGTCTACCCACCCCAAGGATAGAACAACATCATTTACCATAAATATAAACCAAAGCATTAAGCATAAAAGTGCATTACAATATTCATCTCAAATATAAAGCATAAAATAAATTCCTCTTCACCATAAACCAAACTATGCACTTATCAAAGCTTAAATCTCAAATGCTTTCCATCAACATTTATGCACTAGCAAGATAGCCTATATCTCTAACATAAGCATGCATTACAATTAGTTAATGGAACACATTAGCAACTATCTCAAGATATTACTCAGAAAGCATAAAGTGCAACCCCAAGTTGCCATTAGACAACATAATCTTACATTGTACAATAACCAATATAAATGTTTAACTTAATCATTACAAAATCTTGAGTTACCACAACATCAAAACCTTCAAGCTCTAAGAAGCCATAACCAAATATCCTTGATCCAATCACAAGTTAGCAACCTCTTTGCGATGGGAAAAACCACCATAGTCTTTATGAGGTATACTTAGGTATTAGAACAACTATATCATGCAATGCAACTAACAACATACCATATTAAAAAAAATACAAGCAACCATGCATCATAACATAAGCAAGCTACAAGAAGAGAACTCTACTTCTCTCTCAATGATTTCTTAAACTATCATCAGTCTCAAGAATCAAAGTAGAAGCTTTCCTTTCAACACATAAATCATTAAACAAAGAGAATATCATACTTCTCTTAAGATGATTCTTTTACTATCCCAAGTCTCAAGAATCAACATAAAATATTTTCTTTCAACACATAAAGCATTAAACAAAGAGAATCTCATACTTCTCTTAAGATGATTCTTTTACTATCCCAAGTCTCAAGAATCAACATAATAATATTTTTCATTCATTAAGCACAAGCAACTTAAATAAATCTCCTTACAACAAAAAGGATAACAAGCAACTTTTCACACAACAATAATCAAATATTGCATTAACCAAGTTATTCTAAGGTTACCATTTAAGTGCTTATTAAACATAAGGAAACCAAGCATAAATATTAAATCCAAAACCAAGGTGCACAAACAACTTTTAAAAAGGTCCACATTTCATGCAAGCCAAAGGTGCTTAAACAACAAATAAGCCAACATTTAAACCTTAGCTTAGGACCAAATAAAAAGTTGAGCGCATAAAAAAATGAACATTAGGCAAGCGCCTAATTAAATCAAAAATCAGACCTAAGGTGGCACTGGGTTCATCAACATCAACCAACGCAACAAAGAGTGCATGAAAACCAACCACAACACAACGTAAGCCAAAAGTAAGGTATTTGATTAAATCAAACATTAATCAATGTAGCCAAAGGATAAACCATAGCCAACTTCAAAAATCACATGTGGTGCATGCAAAACCCTAATCTACATCCTTGAAAATTGCTTTGCCAATGTGTAGGTAGGAGGGAACACCATCCATCTACCCTGAACTTCAGTCGACTCAAGGGAGAAAGTATGTGCACCAACCACTCGATGCTTGAAGTCTCTCCAATGAGGTGCCTTCCACAAGCAAGAAAACAAGCAAGACATGCTAGACTAAGCAAGAAACAAATAAGGCATAACATCAAAGCATTCACCAACATAACTCAATAGACAATGCAGGTCTACACATGCCTTACAACTAGAAAATAAGGGAGAAATAAAGCATGTAAAAGCATACAAGCAAAGCATTAACCAGATCATAACAAAGCTAACATAAGGTGCAAGCAAATCCACCTGGTAAGAGCTCTCTCTGGTTTTATGTAGTGCTTGATGTGATCCATCGCTTAACTATTCTAACAATCCTCCCACTCTTTCCTTCAATCCACCAACCAACAACAACCTTACCCTCCAATCCACCATCTTAAGGAGCAAAGGAGAAACAATGTGCCTTGGTGCATGGGTGTTACAAAGAATGCTCAAGAATATGTTCTTCCAAGTGCCACCCGATTCTCATCAAGAGCCACTCCCTTATGTAGCAAGGTGGATATTAATTAAGTTTATTAAAGCAAGAGCTTAGTGGTTATTTTAAAATAATCCAACATTAGAATTAAACCCTTAATATTAATATTCAAGGCCAAGATTTAGATTTATTTACATAACTCCAAGTTTAATAATAATTACTTCCTAAATCTAAAGCAATTCAACCCAAATAATAAATATACCACAAACAAGCATTAATACACTCTCACCATGTTCTACACCATTGTTTTATCCTTAAGTAAGCAACCTATATTAAGATAGACAAAGCTATCACCATCCTACTTTAAGGAGACTCATTGCAAGAAACTTCTCAGTCCAATGGTGTAAAACTATGGAAATAAGAAAACATGATATACATCTACATGAAGGGTAATTATCCATGTTATCTTGATTTTTTGATGAACCAGTCATCTTCATCATTTCCCTAAGTATATATCTCTTGTAGGTGGTTTTCCCATATGGTCCCACCAAGGAGATCACATGGTCCTACATCCACAAATACATCAGAAGTACCACATTCCAAGTTTCCAAAAAAATACATCATTCCAACATATATAAAGGATACTATGCCATTAAACCTTCACATTAATACATAGTTCAAATAACATAAAGAGTCATGTCCAAATAAGGGTGTTACAACAGAAGCATACAAAATCAAGAAAGTGCCTACACACCCTTCTAAGCCTCACCAATGAAACCACTACATGTAGATCTCACAAAGAGCATTTTACCAATGAGCGTTTGACTTGGAAAATTCTTGAAGCTTTTAGGTCAAAATCAAAAGAAATGTTAAGCTTCAGATCACTCATAATTCATGATGCCAAAATTATTTTTAAATGACAAAGATTATTGCTCGGTAAATGAACCAGAATTTTACATGTGGATGACATGCAAGAACAATATGCTCCTTCAAATCTTGATGCTGAAATATTTGAGTGAATATTATTTAAAAGCATTTCTAAAAATCCCACATTGAGAGTGGGAAAACCACTAAAGCAAATATATTTTTATTTTTTCCTTTTTTAATTGTAGGTGAAGCGCATATAATATTTTAAAACATGAAAAATGTTCCAAATATTTTTTTTGTAAAGGATGAACATTCCCTCTATTTATCATTTTTTTGGGTGATAAATTATTTTTATTATAATTCAAGGCATCATTTAATCCACAAGTATACCCTTATATATACTCATTGGAAAGTATTGTTCTAGGTTGACTCAGTGAAAGTAAAATATTCAAGTTTTGTGAAGATCTACTATGGCTAGTAGAGTATCAAATTTCTTGTTTCTTGATTTCCAACTATTAAAGGTGAATAACTATGTTTCTTTGAAGACCAAACTTAGAACATAGCTCAAGTTTGAAAAATTATGGTAAGTTGTAGATGGAACCATCATCTGTCCTACTAGAACGTGAAAACAAGACAAATTTTGACAAGATAGACATAAAGGTAATATTAACCATCATGTTCGGAGTAGTAGATGAAGTACACGCATACATCTAGGATTACCATAACCAAATATGCATGGGAGAAGCTACAAATATTTTTTGAAGCAAAGAATGAAAATTATATTTTATTTCTCCAGAGCCAGCTTCATTGCTTGAAGATGAGAAGTGGAGAAAAAATGAGTCTTTCATGAGTATAATTCATGAATCACAAGCATCACTACAAGCATTGGGAGAAAGGCATATGATGAAAATCTTGTTCCAATTATTTTAAAACCTCTCCCTTCTTAATGCAATCTATTTGTGACAACATTAAATATCACTGAGAAAACACCAAGCTTTGAAAAACAAGTGAACCTACTTCAAAAAGAAGAGGTCTCACATTCAAGATAATAAGAAGAACAAGTACTTCTTATAAATTAAAAAGGAAAGCAACCATTCATAAGAGGTATAAGACCTTAACAATACTTATAATGAAGAAACAACTCCCATTAGTAGAAGAAAAAATTATTAGTGAATTCAAGTTGGAAAATTAAGTATCAACAAAATAACAATGTTGCCAAATATGATCATTCTAAAGGAAAAGATCATGTATTTATTTCACATTCTCAACTAAGTCAACTCAATGATGTTTGGTATATTAATTTTGGAGCAACCAAACACATGACATGATGAAAAGATTGGTTTCAAAATCTAAACTATTTTAGACATTCAAGAAAACTTTCTTTGAGAGATAACACATCCTATGATATAAAAGGCATAGGTGATGTAAAATTACGACTTGGATCACACACATGCAAAATCAAAGAAGTCTTATATATTCTAGGATTCACTAATAATCTACTCTCCATCAATCAATTACTTGGCCACAACTTGAAGGTTGATTTTGACAAGCAAAAGGGATCCAAAGTATGCTTCATTCATGAAAATTGTCTTCATTAGTAACTTCATCTTTATAGCTCTGCCACATCACACAAGGAAAATACCCAATTTGTACACTAGAATATTGAGAGCATCAAGGATAGGTGGAATTCTAGACACATATTCTACAAGATCAATAACATGAAGTATGGCTCACAATGGGTAAAATATTTCTCTGAGTACAATTGAGCCATCTATAGTACATGAAGCTCTTCAATATAAAGCTTAAAAAAATACCATGAACATTGAATATCAAGCACTATTGAAAAACAAGACTTAGGATCTTGTTGGTCTTCCATCAGAGAAAAAGGCTATTGGATGCAAATGGATTTTCAAAATAAAATATAAATCAGATGGTAGTATTGATAAACATAAAGCATGACTTGTAGCAAAAGGGTATGCACAAAATAAAGGCATAGATTATGAAGAAACTTTTACCCCTACAACAGAAATAAAATCTATCAAAATTAGTTTTTCTCTATTTGCACAATTTGAATGGTGAATTCATCAAATGGATGTGAAAGTGCCTTCCTCAATGGGGATTTAAAATAAGGGGTTTATATGACTCAACCAAAAGGATTCATCATACCTGGACAAGAAACAAAGGAATATAAATTGATCAAATCTCTATATGGTCTCAAAAAAGGTCCTCGAGTATGGTATACAAAAAGATATGAATATTTTGGAAAGCACAAATTTAAGATAAATCAATATGATCCAAGTTAGAATCACATAGAGCAAGGGGGAATTATATTAATCAATGTATATGTAGATGATTCGATCATTATATAGAGTTCTAAAAGAACGATTCTAGTTGCAAAGGAATATTTAAATAAATCTTTTGACATGACTGATCTTAGGTTATTACACTATTGTCTAGGATTGGAGGTAAGAAAAAACCATCATCACATATTTGTTTCATAAAGCAAATATGCCAAGAATCTCCTTGAGAAATATCATATGAAATATGTAATCCTATGGCAACTCCTATAGAACTAGATCTACAACTCTCACATTTTGATTCCTCTCCTCCAACAAATGCAACACTCTAATGATAGTTATATGGGAGACTCATCTACCTAACTTACACGACCAAATATTAGTTTTACACTAAGTTATTTTTTTTGGTTCCTACAAGAACCAAAATCGACACATTGGAAGGTAGTAAAAACAATTATAATATATATACAAAGAACCACTGAGTATGGTTTTAAATTCAATAAGATTGATTAGTTTCTCTAAATAGCCTATAAAGATGCAGATTACATATGATGCATTAGTGACCAAATATATACCTTTGGATACATATGCGTTTTGGGATCTGCACCTATATCATGGGGAAGCAAGAAACAACAAACAATTGCTTAATAGACCCATAAGAGATACTATAGTGATAAGTTCTTGGGTTTTCATCCATGAAATCCAAGTTCAAACCTTGGTAAGAGGGGATTGGAACCCCTCATAAAAACCCATGTAAACTCAAATTTATATCAAGGGGAATTAGCTCAACTGGTTAGATTCCTCAATATATAAGGAGAAGACCAAGGTTCAAATCTTGTCCAATGATACATGGATAATATCTAAACTTTTTTGTAATACCACTATGTGGTGATGATGTAATACAGGTGGGGCGTATTTCAATCCCATGTAACCAATTGAAAAAACAAACAATTGCTTGATCTTCAACTAAAGCAAAATGTCATGCAACAGGACGATCTATCTGTGAAGCAATATGATTAAAACATATGTTGACAAATATGGGTGTACCATAAGATATACCTACTGTAGCGACCTCGAGGAAGCGATGCACCAACCCCGCTGACCTTCTCCTACTTGTGATTTAATTGAATCTATTAATGTTTTAAGCATGCATCTTAAATGAAAGGCGTAAAAGAAGACACAACCAGAATGCAAAGAAATAAATGAATGAATGCTCTTGTATTGATATTTCCATGGTCTGATTACATATAAATCCCTCTAAGGGATACCCTTCATTTGATACATGATTTTACACAAGGAGGGCAGCAGATGTATAAAATATCCCCCTCGCACAGGGGTGGCGTGCTTATAAAGGCTTCCCGATGATGCACACGAAAATGTATGAGGGCTTACAGATGCCTCCTTCTCCAGGTCTATTTCCCAGAGGGATCCTCTTGCTTCGTATGTTGTAGATGCACCTGTGGCCCTGTAAGCAATGAAACAACAACACACGCTTAGATGTCCGAGATTGCCTCCTCGGATGAGGTTGTTAGCAATGAATATACTTAAATGAAAGCAAGTGCAAATGAAACTAATGCTATGAATGTGAATGAATAAAGTGATTCTATGCTAATGATATGCAAAATATGAAGAAAACAGAATAATGAAACTAATGTCTACACCCTAAGCTAGGCTTGTGGGCCACTGTCCAAGACAACGATCGCTAAAGTGAAACCTGTCTTCCTTGCTCCAAGTCTATGGATCAAAGCTTGTTTCTGATGTTGAAATGGTGATTGATTTGCTCGTGTTAAACCCTTGATCGGCTAGCACTTCGTAGCTCCTCCAAGGTGCTCCGATATGCTCTCCTCAATGACCTACTATGCTCAATTCATGATGATAAAATCGGACCTCTAATGCAGACTCATTCGAATCAAATCGTATCAAAAATCGGATGCTTGGTGCTCTTAGGCTTGCACCTTTTAAAGTGTGTGAAACCCTAGGTCTATGTTCAAAACCCTAGGATTGAATTCCTCATGCGTAGTGAATGTTAGCATGAGAAGCTTTTGTCTTTTCTATGTTTAAAGACCAGTTAACTGAAGTCTAAATTCAGACTCAAGTCTTCCATGTGAACTGGTCATGAAGGGGAATGCAAAGTTACTCCCGCTCACCTTTATTGCATGCAGATTGCCACTTCCACCCTTGATTAGGCCTATTTGTTGGCAAAATGCTTTTTATGGCTTAGCCATTATCATCTGCAATGACTAAGATTTGGCCATTATCATCTACAATGGCTAAGGTTTGGCCACTCTGAGCTTGAGCGGCCAAGGTCCAACCACTCTAGTTTACAATGGCTAAGCTTGAATGGGCCTAGAATGCCCCATATGAGTGGTGAGGACCACTTTTGATACTTGGAAAGTCCAAGGTTTAGTCACATGGCCTATGAATGTGCCTATGTAAGTAGTTCTCCTAAACATGACATGTTTTAGGTGTCTACAGATGCCCCTTTTTATGATGCACTGTGTGGAAAACACAACGTTGAGAAAAAATGTAGACTGATCTATTTGTAGGGTGTATGATGATCAGTAGTCTGATCAATGTTGGATGGCCCAATCATGCAAGATGGCATACATCCTTTGAATCATTGCTTCAATATTTGGAAGGCTTAACTTAGCTCAGTGGCTTGCACATGTTCGATTGCACTCATTCCTCAAACTCAATCGGGTAGCTTCAGCTACTACAATCAGTTTTGATCGGTAGGAGAGCTACAAATTGATAATGTCATAGTTTTCTTATGACCCCAACAAACAAAGGGGAACTTTGTAATTGTTGTATGCAATGATTCGTAGGACGAACATGATTTTGATATGATCAAGTGATATTTTGTTGATTTTGACTATGATTATTTTGAAGATTTGAACTACCTCCTCACACAATGCATTGGTGAGGAAATGACAATGAATAAAGTGACAAGTCGCTTGACCAATATGACTAATTTGGTCCCTTTCTAGCATTTGTTCTTTTAATGGGCGAGACCCCCATCCAAGTGTGATTCCAATTGTTTATGACAATCATCCATCCCTATCCTAGGGAGCGGTCCGGCTATCAATAGCCTTCTTAGGGAGTTAGGAGGAGTGATTCTATTTATGCTCATATTGTATCACTTTGGCTCAGTGTTTTTGATGTCATAAGGGAATTAGGATGATCCTATCATACCCGTGGAGCAGTTCGACCATCTTGGTCTTCTTCGAGATTGAAGGAGGCCCATCGTAATTCCTAAATGAATGTTTTACCCTGAGTAATCTTATGGTAACTTACTCATCTCATCGAATTGCATGGAGTGCAAGTCGTTGCAATCATTGAGTCGATAGAGTAAGTAATTGAATACGAGGCTTACTCGAGAATTTGCTTTTATGTGAATTTTTTTGTTATTTTGATCATTATGATGACCATGAGTCATCAAAATGTGCTTATTTGATGTTTTTTTGTGCTTCCCATGGAGAGAAATCTGCTTATTTTTGCCTAGGATCTTGGTCGTTGTCAGGTCCAATGACCCCCAAATGCCTGGTCGTGGCCGCTCTCATCCTGAGCGGCCAAGAAATATGGGTCCATCGATGACGATAGCAGCCAAGGCAAAATTAGGGTAATATAAAAATGACCTAGGGTTTTGACTTTTCACTTTCATCAGCTATCAATTTTGCTTTTCAAAACTTTTGGAGTGAAAGTGACCTTTGCAATTTGGAGTGCTTCTGTGACTTGGAGAATCATGGCTGCGTAGGGTGAGGCGTCATCGAGCGGAGGAGCCGGAGCTTCTCGGGTACTCTTCTAAACCTTAACCTTGCTTGTTTTTGTTTGGGTAAAAATGAACCACATTAAGTAATCGATAAATGAACCTCATTAAGCTCGTTGGTAATGAATTAAACCCGTAGTTAGGCTTAGCTTAGAATTTAATGTGGTGGGCTTGTCCCCATTTTTTATTTTGTTATATTTTTTTGGTGTTTCTGGCCTAGGGCAGACGCTCCTATCGCATCGCCCATTGGCCGCTGTTGATCAGAGTGGCCAAAATGGCCTGCAACTTGGTCGTTGTCACTGGCAATGGCCGATTTGAATCCCAACAATCAAAATTTGACCATTGGGGCTTGGTCACTCTCAGCTTCAGCGGCCGATTTCTGGCCGTTGTAGGCGACAGTGGCCAAGAACTCTTCAGGAAATTTTTTATTTTTTTGAATTTTTGACTTGTTTTTGAATTTTTCTGCATGATTAGGTGCCTTTATTGCTCTTTTGCTTAGCCTTTCAGACTAGCCTATCATTATTCACACCATTTTCATGTTTTATTATGATTTATGCCTTAGATGCATTGTAGTTATGCTTTGTTTTTCCTTTGCTATTAGATTCTCACTGCTCGGGCTCGAGACCCGAAGCTCATGAATGACCTTCTACCCCTCTTGGATGACATGGACTAGAAGTGGCTCAAAGCCCATGGGCTCCAGTATGTCACTAGGCTACCTCACATCATGTCAGATCAGGCCTACCTTATGGCTTTGGTCCATCGATGGGACCCTCAGACCAACACCTTCCACCTTCCTACCAGTGAGATGACTATTACGCCGAAGGATGTGTATAGGATTTTTTGGCTTCCTTTTGATGGAGTGGCCATTGTCTCTTTGACCACTAATGATCGTGATGTTGTCTTTCTTTGAGTGTTCGGAGGGCGCTCTACGGAGGCCTTCAGGGACACCAAGTCTAGAGGAGTGTCTATCTCACAGTGGTATGAGGAGAAGGTCTTCTCTGAGAGGCATGCAGTGTTGTTGATGGTTATCAACAACATCTTGATCCTAGACTGCTCAAGCTTGAGGTTCCCATGGAACCTCCTTGCGATGGTTCAGGACCTGATGGACAGTGAGGCACCCATCATCTATGCATGGGGGAGGTCCCTGTTGGCCTAGTGCTATGATGAGTTGTACCATATCCATCGATGAGGTCGCATCGGCATTGCTTGCAACTTGCTCTTACAGGTTTGGGGATGGGAGCACATCAAGGTAGATCACCCCAGAGGGCTTCCTACCGAGATTACAGTCATAGAGGAGTGGATGTAGTGCTATGCTGCTATATGGGCTTGAGGGCATGCAAGAGTCATCCTCATGCAGGGGAGCTTTCCCACTACACTGCTACTTTTACTGAGTTGAAGGTCGGTGATGTCATGTGGTGGCCATATCATGAGTGCCCGACTTGGGATGATCTTGCTAGTTTTACAGCTAGGATGTGGCGTGAGCGGTGGCTCATCGACCATAAGGTTGGCATCTGGGAGCATTTCTTCTACTCCCGAGTTCTTCATCAGTATGGGCTACAGTAGGATGTTCCTCTTGTTCCATTTGTATATAGGCACCTCATAGTAGAGGGAGATCTTCCCCCACCATGGATCATAGAGCTATCAGATGAGGAGGATGCCCCAGTGGTTGCCCTAGGAGTTGTTGGGGGAGTTACAGAGGCATTTTCTCAATGGTGGGGGGATCGGATGTGGCATGGTGATGGTAGCTTGGGTCACGAGGATGATGGCAGAGGTGATGGTGTAGATAGGACAGGATGCAGAGTCTAAGCCAGGATCGAGGTATGGGGCCAGCCAGCAGAGCAGGTGGTAGCGGAGGAGCAGGAGGCTCCTGAGGAGGATGAGGAGGAGCTGGAGCCCGAGGAGAGAGATTCTCCTCTGAGAGCATAGTTGCATGAGGTCGAGGTTGAGCTCCAATCGACCAAGATCTAGGTACAATAGTGAGATGCTACCATAGCACAGTGGGATGCCACCATAGAGCAGCTCACACTACAGATCCAGGCTTTGTAGGCTACTATCGAGGGTGGTGCTGCTAGGATGTAGTTTGTTGTTCCTCCTACTCCACAGGGTGATACCGGGGCAGATCTAGGGATAGGCTCAGGGGCAGAGGTTCTACGCTTGCAGGCATTGCTAGATGAGTACGAGGGGCAGATCCAGGGGCATGTCTCCCATATAGCCTCTCTCCAGATGTAGCTTAGGAGGCATAGAGTTGTCCCTAGGGAGGCACTAGGTGCAAGTGGCTCACAGGTCAGTAGGCGCTCCACCTCTAGGTAGTCTTCCATCCATCCTAGCCAGAGGACTCGGACTCACACAGAGAGACCAGCAGGGTCACATCACTCTACGCATGACACAACCATAAGGGGAGGTGATGTCAGGGGCACAGGCCCTATGTTTGATTGATGATGCACTTTGATTTATCATTTTTGAGGTCTGCTTGACCTATATGACTATAGCCTATGGGCGATTTTGTACATCCATACTTTTGACACACATATTTATATGACCTCTTTATGTTCTGACTCATTATGTGTATCATTTATTGCTCATGTTTTTGTTGTTATTTATTTTATGATGAGATGTGATGATGGCATTATGATGATTTGATGTATATGATAGATGATAGATGATATTTATGATGATGTGGATGTTTATATGGATGTTTATGTAGATGAGATATGATCTAACTATTGTGATATGATGTGATGTATCATGTAGTGATCTAATGATGGATTTTATGATTTTCGGATATGCAAATTATGATGTGATTTTTAGATGTGAATGGATGAGTTATGATTTATGTATTTATGGATGCAATGTTTATTGTTAAATGCATGTTTGATTTTGATTTCATTGTGTGCATCTAACTTATGCGATGATATGGTGCATGTAATACGTAATGCGTTATGTATGTGATGTATGCAATGTGTAATCTAATGTGAATGAACTTGTATGTTTTAATCACTTAAAACACAAGGAATGCATATGCTATGATTTTGACAATCTAATGGGTGATACCACAGAAAGTATAACAACCATGAATGTTTAATAATCATTCTAATCATGAGAATTAATTATTTAAGCCATCCATATGTGCAATGAAGTGGTGTGGGATGAATGTATTTTCTGGATAAGCTTCTGTAATTTAAAAGATATAAAATAATCAGTGGTCGTCTAAATATCATTTCTGACATATGATCGGTTTTTAGTTTATTTTATTAATACCCCCTAATTTATAGAAGCTTATAAAGAAATTTTGATGATGTGATTTATGATATGTTTTGTTGCTATGTAGGAATTTTTGAGGTTTTTCTCCTGAGACTTCAAACACTCTAGTTACCCTATCAATAGTTGTGTACTGACCATACAAGACTTTTGAAAAGCAAGGCTTTTCACCATGTACCTGGATATTCATTCTCTCTATGTGTGCACATGAATATATTTAGATAGAGCTCAGGCATTTCCTTCGATGTCAAGCGGGATTCTTTCAGCCCATTGCTAAGATCGGGGATCCTCGAGAGTTCATCTTATCCTTATGTTGGACTTAGTTGGACTATACCACTAGGCAGTATTGGGTTACCTAAGCTAGCTCATCCACATTCAAACATTGGTCTACACAAATGCCAGAAGCTAATGTAATAGACATATCATCATGCGTAAGGATTTCTCCTTCCAGTTTTGTATGATGCTGAGAATTCCAAGGATTCAAGCTCCATTCCCTTCTTTTCTTCATTTCATTTGGGGTACTTGCTCATGTGTAGTGATGAGAATCACTGTTTATTTTGATTGATTTTTTTGTTTTTTTTGAGCAAGGGATTCATGTAGTGATGATAATCACTGTTTATTTTTTATTGGTTTTTCTTTGGCTTTTGGAATCTTTGATAATCTGAATGTGTGCTTTGGGCTCTTGAATTTGTGTGTTGTTTCAGGATTTTTGCTTATTTTGATTTAAGCAAGGGATTTAATTGGATAGGTCGGAGCTTGTCCTTTTGCCAATTCTCAACACCCTTAAACCAGTTGCACAGGGGGATAAGCAAGGAAAATCCTTTTTGCTTAAGGTAACCTAGACCACTTTTGCAGTTTTCATATTTCCCTTGTACCAACTAGGATTTTAGTGTTTCAATTAGTGATGGGATCCTGAATATCCAAGGTTTTATCACAATTAGACCTTACTCTCTACTGATCAAGGTGGCTTTCTACAAAAGTTGATAAGACCACTAGATATGGTTGAATGACTAGGAAACCTCAGTATGTTTCTTATAGCAACATGAAATGGTTGTGTTGAGAAACACAGTTACTCACATGGATGCATGGATGAAGGTGGATTTGATTATTGTGATTGAGATACAAACTGTGGCATCGTTTGTAAGAATGTGATCATAACCAATGGGGATGCAATGGATATGTATGTTATAATGAAATGCAACTATGTGAATGCGGATGTAAGATGCAAATGTTTTTTTTTGTATTTTTTATTTTTGCATTGTTTTTGTATTTTGTGATTTGACCAAAGGGCTTTAAAGATGCCTTTGGAGCATTTTATGATTTGACCAAAGGGCTTAAAGATGCCTTTGGAGCATTTTATGATTTGACCAAAGGGCTTAAAGATGCCTTTGGAGCCTTTTATGATTTGACCAAAGGGCTTAAAGATGCCTTTGGAGATTTTTATGATTTAAGTGACCATGTTTTTTATTTTATGAATATTTGAATGTTTTTTATTTTATGAATATTTGAATGTTTTTTATTTTATGAATATTTGAATGTTTTTGATTTTATGAATATTTGAATGTTTTTTATTTTATGAATATTTGAATGTTTTTTATTTTATGTGTGAAACGCCTTCAAATGAATGATGTTGAGAGGTTCAGGCTCTTCAACCCCATCCAATGATGTAAGGTGATATGCTCCAGGTCCAACCCTTTCTAAAATTATGTAGGGGCCTATCCAATTTACCATAAATTTGTCTCGCAAGTGTGGTGGTAGGTTTGAGTTCTGTTGGTTTTCTTTGAGCACAAGATCCCCAAATTTGAATTCCCTCAGATGGACTTTACTATTGTATGCTCGTGCAAGGAGGTTATGATAAACATGGAGATGCTCCAAGGCATTGAATCGACATTCATCAAGAAGCGTTAGCTGATCAAGGTGGCCTTGTCATGCGGTGTCATCATCTATGAAATATTTCAAGGCTACTCTCAAGGTTGGAATTTCTAATTCTAAGGGCATGATGGCCTCAGTGCCATATACAAGTGAAAATGGTGTTGCCCTAGTGGGCATCCGCACACTAGTCCTGTATGCCCATAATGCGAGAGGCAATTGCAAGTGCCAATCCTTATGATTATCTTTCACCATCTTCCTCAAGATGGAGATGATGGTCTTGTTTGAGGCTTCTGCTTGCCCATTTGCTTGTGGATAATATGGTGTTGAAAAAATATGTTGAATATGGTATTTGTTCATTAAAGCATGCACATTTTTGTTCTTGAAATATGGTCCATTATCCGATATTATCTTTGAAGGGACCCCAAAATGACTTATGATATTGTGGAGTATAAACTCCGCAATCCTTGGTCCAATTGTCGATGTTAAGGGGATCGCTTAGACCCATTTGGTGAAATACTTTGTGGTCGTTATGATGAATGTGTGTCGGCCTGAATATGGGGGAGAGATTTTCCCAATCAAGTCTAGTCCCCACTACGAGAAGGGCCATGCTTCCTGGATGGGTTGCAAGGCTTGTGATGGCAAGTGCGTGAGGTTTGCATGATGTTGGCACTTAACGCATCTCTTGACATACTCACAACAATATTTTTCCATAGTGGGCCAATAGTAACCCATTCTCAAGATGCGCTTAACGATGGCCATGCCACTGAAGTGGCCACCACACGTACCATCATGAGCTTGCAAAATTGCCCAGGATGCTTCCTGGGGCTCAAGACAATGAAGGAGCACTCCATCATAGCCTCGTCTATAAAGGATCTCTCCTAGAAAAATGTATCTTGTCACCTTCTATTTAAATGTTCATCTTTCAGCATGCGACAAGCCTTGCGGTACCATTCCAAGCTTTAGGAAGTCCCACAATTGGGATAGCCAATCCTGATAAGCCACAACTTCTATGGATAAAATGACATGTTCTTCTTGTGATCCAGAATTTGTGAACATAGATTGAGAAACAATCCTGTGATGAATGGTTGTTCCACACTCCATAGGACCTTGAGATATCAAATATTCCCAAGGGGCCATTTGCAAGAAAGCTCTAACTTTGAAGGACCAATCCTGATTTGGTTCATTTTGGATCATGTTGACTGACTCTAGGTTGTCAATAACCTCACATTGTATTGCTAAAAATATAAGCACTTTCACATGAATGGTTGTGAAATCAGTAGATGGATTCTGAGGGATTAAGGATCCCAAATATGCCATGGTGTCTACAAATCTATTCGATGTATGAGGGATTGCCTCGATGTCATACCATTCTAGTCGGGCTAGATAAGTGTCAACAAGTTCCTTATAAGATTTCAAGAGTGGGCACCTACATTGGAATAGGCCTTTGACTTGGTTTACTATGAGAAAGGAGTCACCAAAGATGTTCAATATTTTAATGCCCATTGCTATGATTGTTTGAAGTCCCAAGATCAGGGCCTCATACTCTATGTTGTTGTTTGTGCAAGGGAAGTCTAGTTTGAATGATAAGGGCAATGGAGCACCCTATGGTGTGATAAATACTATCCCTGCTTTACTCCCTTGCTCGCATTTCGAACCATCAAAGAACAATGCCATGTCTCTTTATTTCTCAGGTTCTTCGAGTTTTGGTGGATCTGATAATGCGAAGACTGCATCATCAGGAAACTCTATGGTGAGAGGCTTGCTCTCCTAGAGAGGTGCCTCTACTAATTGATCTGCTATGACTTGTCCCTTGATGGAATTTTGGATTATGAACTCTAGATCAAATTCTATCAATAGCATGATCCACTTTGTCGTACATGTATTGTGATATGTCTTGTTCATCATGTACTGCAAAGGATTTTGTTTGGATATAACGTAGGTCGTATGGCTCAACATGTAGTGTCACAACTTTTTGGTTGCAAAGACCACTGCTAAGCATAACTTTTCTACGTACGCATATCCCAGCTCGTAACTCACCAAGGTGCGACTAATGTAATATATGACTTGCTCTTTGTTTTACATATTCTTTTGGGCTAACATGGTGCCCAAAGAAAAATCAGTAGCTGATATGTATAGCAAGAATGGTATGTCTGGCCTTGGTGGAGCCAATACTGGCGGTGTTGCCAGGTATGTTTTGATCTCTGCAAAGGCTTGTTGGCACTCTTCATCCCAATGAAATGGGACATCCTTGCGTAGCAATTGGTTCATGGGTCGACACTTGTCTGATAATTGAGCGATGAACCATTTGATTGATGCTACCTTGCCTTGTAGGCTTCTCAACTCCCTAATGTTGGTAGGGGTGGCCATTTCCAATATAGCCTTTACCTTTGCAGGATCGACTTCGATGCCTCTCTTTGAAATGATGAATCCTAAGAGCTTACCAGAAGTTACGCCAAACACGCACTTCTTAGGATTCAATATGACATTGTGCTCTATGAGGTGATCGAAGACCTTTGTAAGGACTTGAGCATGCTCTTGTCACAATAAATATTTGGCTAGCAAGTCATCCATGTAGTCTTCCAAGATTGTGTGCATGTAATCATGGAATATGTATGTCATGGCCCGTTGGTATGTGGCACCAACATTCTTTAGGCCAAATGGCATCACTTTGTAATAGAAATTTCCCCATGGAGTAATGAAAGTAGTCTTATGTTGGTCTTCAGGTTTAATCCAGATTTGATTGTATCTAGAAAAACCATCCATTAGGGAGAGCATCTCATGACCTACGGTGGCATCAACAAGAGCATCTATGTTTGGCAATGGGAATGAATCCTTTGGAGTTGCCCTATTCAAGTCTCTGAAATCTATGCAAATGTGGACTCTTCCATCTGGTTTCCCTATGGGCACCATGTTTGAGACCCATTCAGGATAGTCGATGGGAACTATGAAAATCGCATCCAATAGTTTTTGCAATTCGTTCTTCACCATCAAAGCGATGGTTGGATGCATTTTCCTCAACTTTTGCTTGATTGGCTTCTTTAGGGGATCCAATGAGAGGTTGTGAACCACTAACTTTGGATCAATTCCTGGCATGTCTTTGTAAGTCCAAGAAAAAATATTTGGCCTCTCTTTAAGGAGAGGGATTATGATGGCTTGTTCCTCTGGAGATAGACTTTCTCCGAACTTGAATTTCTTTGGTTGAGTAGGATCATCACTGATGTCCACCTCGAAATTCATTTCTATAGCCATATGTGACCCATCCTCCAACTGGTGGGGCATGGGTATCAAGTGAATGTCATCGACGGGGTTTATAGGTCCTACTGACTCAGGATCCAAACCAGCATGGAACACATCATATGCACAACCTACTACAAAATGGAATGGTTGTAATGTCTCTTCATTAGAGAAAATATCCTCAGGCTCTATGGGTGAATCAACGTGATCCCAATCAATAGCCTTCATATCAAGACACAAAGGTTTTGTGGGATCGATTAGGTTATGAAGTGGAGTGGTCAAATCAATGGAGATTGTATTGATGGATGGAATGAAATCTCTAGGACCACATGGGTGGAATCTTGTCTCAGAGGTTTCCCTTCCATACTCATGATGAGGCTCTAGAGGAAAAGGAATCTCTAGATCTGACCTATGAGTAGGTCGGATAATAGGATCATTGGGCTCTAACCACTCTCTGAATGTAGGCGAAGGGGGATTGACCATCTGGTGAATGGCAGCTAAGTCAACAGGTCTCCCTAAAAACCATAAATGAGGGTCTATGGCATGAAGTGCCACCTCTCTCTCTACCAGTATGTCAACTTGCCACAAGTGGTGAGGCCCGAGATAAGCCATCTCAGTCTCATCCTCAAAGTCATCATCACTTATCCAGAAACCATTAGCATTGGTATGTGGCCCTAAGACAAAAGGCTCATGTCTTGGCCCTAAGTAGGCCATATCTATCTCATATTCATATTCTTCATCACTTATGAAGAAGCCATTTGCATTAGTCTCTTACCCCAAGATTTGGGGCCAATACCTTGATCCTAGATAGGCTCTCTCTATTGAGTCCTCTGACTCATAGCCACTCTCATCCGATATGTATCCACTCTCATTGTGGATGGACCAAGTAAAGCTTTGTAAATAGTGAGGCCCATGATAGGCCAAGCCCTCTTGTGCTTCATCATCACTTGCCACATATCTATTTTCTTCTTGCTCTTCATCCCATGAGTTGTATCCTATTGGGATGGCATCAATTATGAGTCTTGGATGATAAATTTTAGGTGGTGGTATGTTCACCATGACCACTTGCCTGTTGCTCATAAGTCTTGAACTTAGTGGGTGATAAGGAATAAAATTGATGTCTTCTCCTAACCCCAAGCTCAATCTATCCAAGGCTACTGCTAGAGAGTCATCTCGACCTCTGATGTGATAGCCTAACCCAAACCTGTCAGTGGGAAGCTGGTATTATGGCTCGAATGGTCGCCTTCACCCCTACTCATATATACCAAGACCGTAACCATGCCAATGGCAACATTCAAAGTAGCTTAGAGAAAACTCTAGATTAGAGAGGTAACAAACATTAACAGTGAATAATTCATCATTGTCCTCTTCTTCTTTAGTAGACTTATGGGCGCAGTCTAGTCCAGCATAGACAAAGTTTATCTAGTTGGGAGGGATTCCAAGTGGAACCACTATTCCCACTGGTGGTCTTAAGTCTTTTGGTCATCCCATGTCTTGTGCAGACTCTATGATGGGTATGAATGTTATGTTCTACACAAGGTATTCTCCTATCCCTGTACTTTCCAAGTGTATAGTCGCATGTGAGGTGGATGACCACACGGATGACACTGGTGAAGCGAGGTGGTAGTCATCATATTCGACTTGATCTTGGAGATCTTCTTCTTCCATGGGACTTGGACCTTTCTCAATGGCTATGGTTAGCACTTCCTTGAGCTTCCTTTCTTCCCCCATGGGTGCCTTTAGCTTCTGATTGTATTTTGGCTTAGACATTGATGGTTTCTTAGAAGCATTAGTCATGTTGGGTGCTAAATGAGGTGTTGATGTAGATGGGTCTTTTTGCACCCCTTTGTCTTTGTCATTCAGTTGCATAGCCGGAGATGAAGGTCCAACGTACAAGTGGGCAGAGGGAATCACAAATTCTCCTAGACAATCCACTTGATGGACATATTTGAATGGCTCCTCATCGGCCAACACCATGTAGACTTTGTTATCATGCACATACTTAACACATTGATGTAAGATCGAAGGAACACACTTCATGTCCCTTATCCAAGGTCGCCCTAAGAGGATGTTGTATTGCATGGCCCCTTCCAAGACATGACACATCATGGGGATGGTCTTATGCCCCACCTTGATAGGTAAGACTATCATTCCCATAGTATTGCATAAGGCATCATTGAAAGCCCTCAATGTGTAGGCTCTCGGAATGATATGAGACTTGGGGATCTTAAGGTGCTCTATTGTTATTGTTGTGATGATGTTGATTGATGAACCTATATCGATCAAGACTCTCTTAAAAGGTAGATCATTGACTGATGCCACAATGTGCAGTGGAGGGTCTGGTAAGGCAGTGGGCACTGTCTTAATCTCGTAATCATAGAATCAGATTATAGGTTCTTGGCATTCTTGTACTTGTCCCACAAAATGGGTGAATGCATTAGGATCTTGTGGTTGGAGCTCAATTGTCCTTAAAATCTCCATCAAGGTCTCCCTGTGCTTTGGGGACTATTGTATGAGCTCATAGATGGATAGCTTAGTCGGAGTCATTTGTAAGTTTTGCTCAAGTCTACTCCGAATAGTCACCACAGGTCGGGTTGGTGGACCTGGAAGGTTGTTTTATCCCTACCTCTACCTAGGTGCAGTTGGGACATTAATGGGAGCTGCAGGAGGTTGTGGTTGACCATACCGTCTACTCCTGGTTGCTATATTAATAATTTTAACCATCCCAACACACCCGTGGGTAGGTATATCCACTCGGACCTGATTGACTTGGGCCCCTTGCCCTCTAGGGGCCTCATGATTTGGTAGTGGGTTTTTGTATATGCCCATATCTCTATTATTAAGAGCTAATGGGTTGTCAACTTTGAGCTCTCCCACCTCAATCATGTTTTGCACTTGGTGCTTAAAACCAACGCAAACCTCAATGTTATGCCCCGGTATCCTGTGATAAGGGTAAAATTGATCTTCCCTATATCCTTTTGGCTTAGGATGGTTGGGATCTATAAGAGGTATATCAGGGAATCTGATCTTTCCCACCTCGCTCAATTGGTTGAAGATTGATTGCATTGATTCTATCAATGGTGTAAAATAGCGAGGGGGTTTGCGTTCTCTATTTCTCCCCTAATTATTCTTTTGATCATAATTGGCTGGTGGAGGATGTGCTTGATAATTTTGGGGTTGTTGCGTAGCCCCATCCTTAGGCGCAACCAATACCACTTGATTAACTAGGGCAGGGTTTGCTTGCTTCTGCTTATTTTTGCCATTTTTGTCATTTTTGTTCCACTCCTTCTTGGTTCGGAGTTTTATGGTTCCCTCATCTACTTTTATGTCCTCAATGAGTTTGGCTTGTGCCAAAGCTTCCTCAAATGAGGGGTATTGTTGTAGTTGTAGCAAGAGGGAAATGTGTTTGGAACAACTCTTGGTGAACATCCGGATGATCTCTTCTATGGGAACGGAGAATGATAATTTTGCCATGACTTTTCTCCATCTATTCCCATAGTCCATTACTGGCTCATCATCATAATGTCTCAAATTGGCCAGGTCCGAAAGGTTCACTTTTCTCTTAGCACCAAAAGAGAAATGCTTCAGGAAAGCATTCACTAGTTGTTCAAAGTTGGATATGCTATGCTTGGGCAATTGGTTGAACCATTGGGTGGCCGCGCCCAAAAATGTCATGATGAATGTCCTTAGCATAAGAGCATCATTGTCTTCGAGATGAAAACATGCATTGATAAAGTTGGTAACATGCTCTTGTGCATCCTCTTCACCCTTAAACTTCTCTAGCCTAGGCATCTCAAAGTGCTTAGGATAGGCAGGGCTAGGAACTGATGGGCACAATGGTTGGTTGTGTATTTTGCTCAATGTTGGTTGGTTCCCAGCCATCTCTTGTTTCTCAAAGGACTTCATATTTTTAGCAAGTGCTTGGAATACCTTTGAGGTGAGGAGTTCCTCTTCTTGTAGGCCCCCTCATGGTGGCAATGGAGGTAGCCCTCTATCCACTTGATTTGCTCTATTTTTGTCCCTCCTACGAGGGGATTCAGGATGTGTCTGATCCTGATCTATTAGGTTTACCCTTTCCCCACCAGTTGGATTTCGCTCATGATTTGGTGGGTGGTTTTGTTGTGGGTTTCCTTCTTGTCTAGTGCACCCCTCTCTTGGTGAGTCAATGCATTTCTCTCTTTGATGATCATTACCATTTTCTTGTTGGTTGTCATGAACTAGCTGCTCAGCTTGCTCCCTTAACCATTGCTCATGTTGGCGTAACAACCATTCTCTTTGTTTATCATGTTCGAGAGCTTCTACAAGCTCTCGCTCTTTGTGCAAGGTATTCTCTAACCATCGCATGCGGTTAATTTACATTGTCATAGAAGACTCATGCTTGTCTGATCCTGTTCTTGTGGTCTTGACTCGTAGATTCCTCGAAGAGGTTTCTATTGTGTCTTTGCTCTTGCTAGCTAGTGTAACTTGTTCAGTGTATTATTGAGTGTCTCTATGATCTGAATCTGTATGCTTACTATGGGATCACCCTGAGGCACCCCTAGTATGAGAAGTGGGCTTAGAAGTCATGGTTCATGAGCTTCCAGATGCAAAATTTTCTATAGCTACGATTTTGGGAGGTGGCCTCAAATAAATTCGATCCAACTCATCTAACTATCTTGTTTTCCATGGCTGATCCCGTGGGGTGCCATTTATCCCAATGAGGTCATAGTCTATTGGAATCCTTCCTCTTGTGTGAAGGATATCATCTGTTTGATGTCTATGACTGGATGTATCTCTAGTTTCTTGCCCCTCAGTGGGCTGATCTATTCTAAGTGTTTCATGTGAATGTTGGGATGTTGTAACCCCTGTATGTCCTTTTGATGATGAAGGCTTTGTGGTCACCTTATTTCTCCAAGAGGATGGAGGTATGGAATCCTCATCATCCCTGTGTGAAGAATGGGTTTTAGACCCTCTCTTATGTCCATGTGGGGAGGAAGCTCTTGAGGCCTCCTCATGTCTTTGAGAGGTTTCTGTGTGTTTAGAGGAGGCCTTTGAGGTCTCCTCATGCCTCCTTGATGAGGATGGCCATGAAGCCTCTTTGTCCTTATGTGATGTAGTTCTATGATGTTGCTCCCTATTTGGGGTTTCTTGAGGAGATCCCCCAAGGGTTGAGTTATCACCCCTTAGACTCGTAGAACTGCATCTCATGGTCTTACGGGTAGGTCTTTCAATGTTACTACGACTTTGCCTAAGGGTGTGAGTTGCTTTAGATTCCCCTTTGATATCAGACCGAGGGTGTTTACTTCTTGTTTTGACCATTTTGTTTTAGGACTTTAGTTTTTGTGTTGCACTTAAATATAACCAAACAATATCAAGCAAATGTTTATCTTGATTATCAATTTAAGTGTGCCCTAAACTATTTGTTGTATTTTGATGATTTGTTGTTTCTTTGATTTCTTGTTTTGCTTTGGATTGAGAATGAGGAGACTCATCCATAGTGATAATCAAGAACACTCATGCCAAACATGATTTCTCAAAAGAGACTAGGGTACACCGCTTAAATCCCAGTGGGGGGTTCGCCTAGCTCTTCCACTCTGAACCAATGATTCCAATAGTGGGAGATAGTTTGAACACAAATAACTTAGTACCACTATAAGCAAGTTCCTCAATCCATTTCTAGGAAGCTCTAGGGGGAAAACCGATGGAAGGAGATGAATGCCAATGTCACCGGACTGAATTGAGGGTTGGTGATGAAATCCAACTCCCCAATGTTTAAATGATGCGTGTGTGTGTGGTGTTCATTTTAAGTTTGCATGAATAAGAATGCATCATACAACAACAATGACTCTTTCCTATATGCCTAATGCAAAATACATTTCAATTTTAGAAAGGTGCATAGCTACTATGAGATTAATGAATGCACTCTATTAGGTGCAAGTATGGCCTTTAGAAAGGCCCCAAAGCAAGAAAACAACACACAGTGTCTAGCACATTGGATTCTAGGGTGAACTTTACAGACATAAGCCATTGTTCCTAGCAACGCCTAGTGAAAAATCTAAAAGGAAACCTAAGATGTGCAAGATGCAAGTTCATTCTTCTTTCATTCTTTCAGTTTTCCAAATTGAAATATGTCTTAATTATCACTATTTTTAAGAAAATAGAAGCATACAGAAAACCATAAAGTGTCAAAAAAGTTGTACCAACCTTTAATCCAGCTCAGAGAATCAATGTTTTGACCTCTGCTGCACTCCAGTTTTGGTCGTTGTCGACCAGAGCGACTGATTTATGGTCGCTGTAGAATAGAGTGGCTGACTCCTGGCCATTGTAGACCAGAGTGGCTGATTCTTGGCCATTGTAGATCAGAGTGGCTAAACCTGCACACAAAACCAAGTTAGTATTCAGGCCAAGAATGAAAAATTAGTGGAAGTCCCACCGTGATCGCCATCTGTAGCGACCCTGAGGAAGCGGCGCATCGGCCCCGCTGACCTTTCCTACTTGTGATTTAATTGAATCTATTAATGTTTTAAGCATGCATCTTAAATGAAAGGTGTAAAAGAAGACACAACCATAATGCAAAGAAATAAATGAATGAATGCTCTTGTATTGATATTTCCAAGGTCCGATTACATATAAATCCCTCTAAGGGATACCCTTCATTTGATACATGATTTTACACAAGGAGGGCAGCAGATGTATAAAATATCCCCCTCGCACAGGGGTGGCATGCTTATAAAGGCTTCCCGGTGATGCACACAGAAATGTATGAGGGCTTACAGATGCCTCCTTCTTCGGGTCTATTTCCCAGAGGGATCCTCTTGCTTCGTATGTTGTAGATGCACCTGTGGCCCTGTAAGCAATGAAACAACAACACACGCTTAGATGTCCGAGATTGCCTCCCCGGATGAGGTTGTTAGCAATGAATATACTTAAATGAAAGCAAGTGCAAATGAAACTAATGCTATGAATGCGAATGAATAAAGTGATTCTATGCTAATGATATGCAAAATATGAAGAAAATAGAATAATGAAACTAATGTCTACACCCTAAGCTAGGCCTACGGGCCACTGTCCAAGACAACGGCCGCTAAAGTGAAACCTGTCTTCCTTGCTCCAAGTCTATGGATCAAAGCTTGTTTTTGATGTTGAAATGGTGATTGATTTGCTCATGTTAAACCCTTTATCGGCTAGCACTTCGTAGCTCCTCCAAGGTGCTCCGATATGCTCTCCTCAATGACCTACTATGCTCAATTCATGATGATAAAATCGGACCTCTAATGCAGACTCATTCGGATCAAATCGTATCAAAAATTGGATCCTTGGTGCTCTTAGGCTTGCACCTTTTAAAGTGTGTGAAACCCTAGGTCTATGTTCAAAACCCTAGGATTGAATTCCTCATGCGTAGTGAATGTTAGCATGAGAAGCTTTTGTCTTTTCTATGTTTAAAGACCAGTTAACTGAAGTCTAAATTCAGACTCAAGTCTTCCATGTGAACTGGTCATGAAGGGGAATGCAAAGTTACTCCCGCTCACCTTTATTGCATGCAGACTACCACTTCCACCCCTGATTAGGCCTGTTTGTCGACAAAATGCTTTTTATGGCTTAGCCGCTATCATCTGTAGTGACTAAGATTTGGCTGTTGTCGTCTGCAGTGGCTAAGGTCTGGCCACTCTGAGCTTGAGCGGCCAAGGTCCAACCACTCTGGTTTATAGTGGCTAAGCTTGAATGGGCCTAGAATGCCCCATATGAGTGGTGAGGACCACTTTTGATACTTGGAAAGTCCAAGGTTTAGTCACATGGCCTATGAATGTGCCTATGTAAGTAGTTCTCCTAAACATGACATGTTTTAGGTGTCTACACCTACGACCATGTGCTACGACAACCAAGGAGTACTATAAATTGTTTGTAATCTAGTATACCATGAACAGACCAAGCACATTGATATGGAGTATCATTTCATCAATGAACATGTTCAACAACACAACATTTAGCTCAAATTCTATCCTCCTTAAAAGCAATTTGTAAACATGGACGTATTAAATTTAAAAATTCTAAAGTCTTCTCTCCAAGACTATGATGTAATAAGGGAGGAATGTTATGAGTTATTACATTATGAATAATGTGAATGTAAGTTGAGTAACCACTCAACACATGGCTTGTAAGGTCCACTAAAGTACAAGGGTAGTTGTAGGATTGGTTAAAGTTTGTTATACCTCATTTGGGCATCCATTGTATTTAAATACCCTCCATTTCATAATACAAATTATCAAAGCATTGAGTTCTAACATGAAGCTCCCAACAATCCAAGATTTAGAACAATCATTTAGCATGCAATCCAAAATCCAAGTACCAAAGCTAGAAGGAAAATCCAAGATCTTGATCCAAAGAGCTAGGGATAAGATCTAGAGTCAAAATTTTGAAGCTATAATTACAAACATAATATTAAATCCAAAAGGGTTGTTAGTAACAATCTAGGAACCTTTATTCAAAATATAAAAATTACCAAAACCAAAAAATATTTGGAAGAGAAGCTTGAACAAAAATGGCCATGTATGAAGTTATTCATAGTTACATGAGATAGATTCAAGACACCAATGAGTGTAGGATCCAATTCACGTTTGTATTTTGGAAGAATGAATTCATTTGGAAGAAGATAACTTCATAGGTTGAGGAACTTCATTAAGATCTAATTGGAAAAGGCATAATAAATAAGCTATTAGGGACCAAAAAAGCTCTTATTGGGGAGGCATGATCCATATTGGAATCTTGGGTCACTATTAGAGCCCTATGCAAGCCCAATTATGTTGATGGTATAGAGTTTTGAACAATGGAAACTTAGACATGGTTACAAGCCTCATGAATACAGATTTGATATGAACCTAGATCATCTTAAGATCAACATAGGAGCATTGTGATGGTTTGCTTAGTAAACTTTGTATTGTTGGAATCATACTTTAAAAATCTTTCCATCAACATAAGGTTTTCATATGTTGAGCAAAAATGTAAGTTTTATGCTCAGTTGAATGATGCTATGCCTAGGAAATCCCTAGATCAAACAAAATGAGTTTATCATAACTATATCAAATCATATGAAAATTGAATAAAATTCAATACTACTATCTTTGACATCATAGCAAATCCCAAATACTTGTTTTCAATATGAAATTCCATATGTCAAAAAGAAAAATTCAAACATGGAGATGATATTTTGTTTGTAACTTGATCAAATCACATCATATCTAAGTTATTTTTTTCCAAATGCGAAATAACTCAATATTATCATAAAATGTGTTCATTTGATACCTAAATATGATAATATATATTCTAGAATATAATGGAAATTTCTCTCATGTGAGCATGGAATGATTTTGTTCTTTTTCTAGATTCTTGAGGTTGGATTCGATGTTCAAACTAAAAATCACACCATAACAAGTTCATTTAGTAGTCCATATTAAAAAAAATAGTCTAGTTTGAAGGCTAGAATTTGTTAAATGGGTTGATTTACATTGAAAATTGGGTTGAGATAAGTAACACCTAGAATACATTCCCACATGATCTCTTAAAAGTCTAATTGAATGTGCACAATATTATAAAAAAATAATTACCATGTATTCTTTCATCTGACAGAGGGAAGTTGAAACAAGGGATCCTAAAAGGCAATAAAAGGAATGAGAAACTATAGGGAATGAAACTACAAGAGAAGAGAAAACAACTTCAAAATTCAAGATCTCAAAGGAATTAGAGGGCAAAAAGAGTAGAGGATGTTGGAATGTCATTGGTGTAGATTGAGACACAACTAGAGGAGTTTTTAAATGCTTAATTTTTCATTCTCAAATTGCCATGTAATCTTATTGTTTAGAGTGAGTAAAGCCTTCCTAATTTTTCGACAAGCTTTTGAGAGGATTTATGCTCGTTAAAATTTGGGACCTCATTTTTTGTGTGATGTCTTATTCTTCTTGTGGTGTTTTATCTTTCATATCTGAGTGTAGTGTAGCTAATATTTTTCTGATTTTGCTAGAGCATGTATGGGAATGAAATCTTTTCAAACTCCTAAAAAGATCTATTTTAAGTTCCATTAATGTGAATTATAGATCATTATTTCATATAAATAACTTCAAAAAATTATCATTTAAATAATTGAGAATCATTATATTAAGGTCAACAAGTTCATAATGAAATATAAGGTTTTGTAAGTACAATCTATTTAGGTGCATCTCCATTACTTTTTATCAAAATTAATTTTCATCACCTATAGGTTTTTATGTGTGAATCTTTTAGATGAATTAATATTGGCACCACTACATTTTGAGGTTGAAGCATCATTTGTAGCATCAACATTTATATTATTGAGAAAAAGTATTTTCTAGGCAATGCTTCATTAGCACTATTATACATTGTTTAAGGTGTTCTAACGTAATGCTGACTGAACATAGACTATAATGCCAATCTAATACTAATCAATAGTGCCACATTACTATTGAGATACAATCATTGCTAGTACTAGCATATATAAATATTTAATGCACTAGTGGTGCTAGCATGATACAATGATGGATTGGCCTTCAAAAATTATACTATTGATTTTTAATGATGATAAAATATATTAATTTTTTTGAATCGGTCATATGGGATTGAAATGGGCCTCGCCCATATTACATCATGACCATATGGTGATATTACAACAAGTTTGGCAATTATGCATGTATCTCTTGGCAAGATTTTAACCTTGATCTACTCAAATGTTGAGGAATCTAAATAGTTGAGCTAATGCTATTTGATAAAATATTAAGATTCACCAATGGGATTTGAACCTTGGTCTATGGTATGAAATTATCGCTCTTGACCAATTGTCCTAAACCCCATGGGTGACAATAAAATATATTAATTGATAATAATTTTCTCGATTATTAGATTGGTAATACACGAGTTATTGTTTATAATGTTCCAATGAGTTATTATTGGATTTTCCATTTTGTTTTCATGATCATCTCCCTCTTCATAATTGTCATTATTCCCAACTAAATCTATCAACCTATTTGTACATAGTAAACAAATTACATTTATTATAAAATTAGAACTTACTATTTTTGAAAGATAAATATATATGTAGCAGTTTGCATTTTGTTTCTTTGTTTTATTTTCATTTATCTCTTACTTGCCTCCTCCATACCTACTTAGCTCCATGTAAGTATAATGGACAAATTATTTGTATTATAAAACTGGGAAAACCTATTTATTGGTAATGTAAACCAATGCTTAAAAACACATATTTGTTGAAGTCTTTATTATTATGTTGAGGTTCTTATAGGAATAAACGAGCGATTATGCAAGGGTTTTAGCTATGTTGAGTGCAAGCAACTCCAGGTTGTTTTTTAGGGCCTTCAAGCTCTAGTGGCCAATATTTTTGTGGTTTTTGCTCAAGATTTTAGCGAGATATGTTGCAGGAGACCTGATATGGGTTAGAAATTTGTCTTTCAACATATCTTTATGTTTCAAACTTGATTTACAATGAATTCCAATTTTTTGCACAAAAAAAAAGTGAAAATCATACCTTTCCTCGACATCTAAGGCATGGATTAAAGAGATATTGAAATAATTTTCATGTAGCTGATTAAAATATGGCTCAGATCTCAAGCAAAGTCAATGCTAAGGAGCACCCCAAAAATAAATCCACTATGGAAACCCCTTTCAAGGGCAAGGATTTCCAAGACTTGGCTCTAAAAATGAATTTTAGGGATGCCCTCCATGGTGGACAGCCTCAGCCTAACACTAACATTAATATTAGGGCTTCTCATAAACCTCTAAGAATGCCTAAGATTGATACCAGGAAAACTGAGTTAGGATGTCTTAGAGCAGCTAATGGAACTCTAATTGTTAAGCTATATATGGGTGACATTCATACTAGCATAGAAGTTATGGAAAAAGAGGACTAGTTTGTCATTTCTTGGGTTTTTTTCAAGCCTATCTGCTTTCAAAGTTTGGGCTGCAAAAAATTGGAAAACAAAAGGTGAGTTACAAATCTCTATTTATCCAAATGGTTATTTTATTGTTTTATTTGCTAATAATGAATATAGAGAGAAAAAATTTCAAGGGGGTCCCTAGTTTTTTGGAAGGGTAGGGATTTTCATGAAGCCTTGGCATACTAAATTTAAATTCGAAGAAGAGATGCCTTCTATAGGTCCTGTGTGGGTTAGACTCTTTGGCCTCCTAGTTGAATTCTAGAATTTCACTGTTTTTCTTCAATTAGAAACTCTTTGGGAAATTTTATGATGATTGTTGATTGTACTAAAAAAATTGAACATATTATTTATGCTTGAATTTGTGTTTTAATAGATTTTGAAAAACCCCTACCAGAAAATATCTCATTAAAATTTGGGGAGGACACTTTGGAGCAAGTGGTGGACTATGAGAACATTCCTTTTTGTTGTAGAATTTGCCATGAATATGGTCATTTGGCTAGTGTCTTCCCAAATAAAATTCCAGATCAAAATGTCATGATCCGCCTTCGTAGGACTTTTTTCCTAATAGACTATGTATTGATGAATGACTATTTGATGCCTAGTTGTGATGCATTTGGATGGTTATGCAATGTTTATATTGATTTATCTTTGATTAATATGGTACTTCTAATGTATTATCGATGTGCAAGACCAGGTACACTTGTGGGTGAGACCAGGTATCGAGAATAGGGTACTTGAAAAGGGAAATGATGAATATGGAAGCTCAGGGTAACATAAATGACTACCCTCATATGTATGCATTCTTGCTTTTAGGGTAATCATCAACAACCTAACCATCCTTAGCTCAAATTTTGTAACCTAGAAGTTACCACAAGTACTTAGCTAGGATCGATAATTGGATTGCAATGACTTCACCCACCCTTGTTTGATACATTTGACTTCTCACTTTTATTTACATGTGTGCTTTTGTGTAAGTGGATTGGGTGTATAATCTTCTTCATAAAGGATTAATAGACATAGTGGCTTTATTCACCCTTGACCACATAAATACCATGCTAATGTTTAATATTAGTATAGGTATTTTATTTAAATTAATCAAAATAAGGAATGATTAATGGTTTTTATGGTTTGAATGAAATTGAATGTAATATTGTAAATATTAATGTCTTGAAATTCTATTTAATTTTATCCTTTCTAACTTTTTAAATAGATAAAGAAACAAATAGCTTTATCCTTTTTAAATTGAATAAAGAAATGAATAAATTTATATTTTATAAATTTGAGAAAGAAACGAGTAACTTTATAGTTGAAATAAAGAAACAAATGGATTTTCATTTAAGGCAAGATATTTGGAGAAAAGAGAAGAACCATTTTAAAATTCAAATATCTCTTTTTGGGGCCGCCTTGGGTAAGCATGGTATAAATTTTGATAGATGGCATTTATGTCAAATTGGAGACTTTGGGGCTTAGGTAGATAACTTCTTTATGTTAAGACGGTGAAGGCATGGAGGAAGTAGGATCTTTTTTTTTTAGAATTGGAAGAACAAAGAAAATAAGACTTGGTGGAGAAACCATGAAGGATATTAAAGAATTTGTAAAAAGAAATTGAATAAGGATCCATCGATAAAACTCAGGTTGGAATTACCCTCATAAATTTGTTTTAAATATCTCTGTTTGATTGATTCTTAGAAAGATTCTAAATAATTTTGCTTTTGTTGTGTTTGATCATGATGGCCTATAGTTTAAGCTTACCTTTCATAGTTGTTTCCAATAATTACCTATGTTGATCGGCCTACGCTCTCAACGCTCAGAGGCCTATGTATTAGTGAACATTTTATTTAGTAAACTTATGCCTAGAGAAACCTTTGAATCTTTATTTGATCCACCTTGAGTTGGTCGCTTCTTGCTCTATTTTGAGTTGGTTTTATGGAGCTTTACCTCCTATTAGTCGAAGGTTTTTTTGGGGGGATTGACACCCCAATTCAAGTTTTTTTGTACCTTACCTCTCTTTTAGAAAACTTAAACCTGATTCTCCTCCTTTGGTCTATCCTTTGTGTTGGTGTTGATGTCCTCTAGGTTGCAGGGTATGCTTAGAAATGGTTGTTCCATTGATCTTGTCTGGATATTCTATCATGGAAGGGTGAGCTTTGAATAAGCATGTGAAACTCTTTGACTATCGCTCTAAGGCAAAAACTAGGTAGCGTTGCCTATGTTGTGTTGGGTTATCAGGTCTAACCAGTCAACATCACCTTTATCACATTGATGGTGGTGCAAATAAAATTGCCACCATTATCCTCCTATCTCTCCCAAAGTTAACATTTGGTATCCTTATAAATTCATCAACCAATTATCGCTTCACGATATCAAGGCACGATGAATCCATAATTGAAGTAGCATGATAAAGGTAGGTCATTTTGGTCTTCCTTAAGGCTAATCCCACATTAGGTATGTGGGGGTATTTTACCCCTTTAAAAAGGTGAATACCCTCTAGATTTGATGACAACTTCTCTATGGTCTAGGGCACCACCGAGCAGGGTCACCTAAGCGTCAATTGATTGGCACTATGTTTCAGTGATACTTGGTTGAGTTGATTGTTTCTAGGACCACCAACCCCTCTTGTCTTATGTCGACATATAGATGGTTAGGATTGCTCTCTTTTACCATCTAAGTGTTGGTTGTTTAGGGGTATTAAACTATTTTAATGATATTTTTTTGGTTAATCCCACATGAGTTGTGTGGAGGAGTTGTTGCACTTCTTAAGGGAAAAATCCCCCTTATGCTTGTGACCAAGTGGTGGTCATGAAGGTCACCGCTTTACAAGGGTTGTTACACCAATTGTCAATGCAAAAATTCAACCTATCACTATTGTTTAGGGTTGTTGTAGGCTCGTATGTTGTTGATCGTCCAGTTTGACTATTGTTTATTGATTGGTGCTTGGTTCGACTTATTCCATGATCAACGATCCAATTGAATTGTGTTTAAAACCCCCTTTTATTTCAAATTTAGATAGACCCTTTGAATAAGGAAGTTTATTTTAGTTGATGAAAAGAATAAAGTTTAATTTATTTAAATTTAAATATAGGTGTTTAGTTTAATTAAATTGAAATAAGAAGGGTTACTTTATCTTAAATCAAATAATTATATTTCATTTGGATTAAAAGAAATTATTATTATATAGGTATTTAATTGGTTAAGGGTATGGGACCTTAAGTGATTAAAGAAATGATTGTTGTGTAAGTATTTAATTGGTTAAGGGTATGGGACCTTAATTGATTAAAAAAGTGATTGTTATGTAAGTATTTAATTGGTTAAGAGTATGGGACCTTAATTGATTAGATAAATGATTGTTGTGTAAGTATTTAATTGGTTAAGGGTATGAGACCTTAATTGATTAAAGAAATTGTTTGTGTAAGTATTTAATTTGTTAAGGGTATGAGACCTTAATTGATTAAAGAATTTGTGTAAGTATTTAATTTTTTAAGGGTATGAGACCTTAATTGATTAAAGAAATGAGTTTTGTAATTATTTAATTAGTTAAGGATATGGGACCTTAATTGATTAAAGAAATGGTTTTGTATATTAAAAAGCATGGACCTTTGATTGATTAAAGGAAGGTTTGTTGAATTATTCTATGTTTAATAAATGAAAAATGACTTGCATTCCTAAACTATAAAATGACTCTCCTTTTATGATGAGATAAAGAATGGATGTGGGAATTTATGGGGTTTTCCTCTGATTTTTTGAGTGAATTATTTATGAATAAATGCATTTAGTAGTTTGTGTAGTTGCAATTTGGCATCCGAACTATAAATGCACCTATATCCATAAGTCATTTAGTAGATGCATTTAGTTGCATGCTTCATAAGATCCATGAGCTATCATGATCCCTTACCACCATCACTTTAGTGATGGAAAAGCAAGAAGGGCCAAGAAGGACACCTAGATCTGAGATATCTACTTTTGATATGTTGCATAACTTTATTATCATTAACATAAACCATTCACCAATATGCAGAAATATCAAATCATTCATCCACAATACATTATCTACAATAACAATCCACAAATGAGAGAGAGATAGATAATACCCTTAAGGTAGGGAAACACCAATAATAATCCTTAAGGAAGGAATCACTCCACAAGTTCTCCCAAGATGGGAGGTCATTCAATAAGCGCAAAGTCCCATAAGCCACTTCGTGGGCAACGACGATTACATAATATTATTCTCCAATGATTATTACAATAACAAATATCTCTTCTTTATATACCCATATCCTTATTCTACTTTTGGGAGCGTACTACTAATATAATATTATATTATAATATAATATTATATTATAATACAATCAACCTTGGGTTATGGGTGGCCCATGCCAACCCTTATACAATATAATAATATATCCCCAAATATCTATTCCTAGGTACCCTACCATGCCACCCTCCTTACAAATGTTTCATCCTCGAAACATATGAAGAAACATGATAATATAATTTGCTAAGCAATGTTAGCAACTGGTACCAATCTCGATCATCCATCCATCCAAGTGAAACACGTTGATGCTGGTATGCCATTTTGTTACTTGAGTATCCAAATCTGCTTCGTTGGCTCCACGCTTCTGCTACTGAATTTTGATAACTTTAATGATGGGTCCACTTTTTCCTTTATGTTGATGATCCACTCTAAAAAACAAGATCACTATGATTTCTCTGCCAAACACTGCCATAGTTGGTGTGCTTCTGATTCCATGTAGAACCATAATATTGTTGCCTTGAACCATACCTCCAAGATTGTTGCCACTCATGGTGGTGTGGATGGCGATAGGGTGCAAATCTTAACTTGATGTTCTACATTCTTTGACATCTCAACATTTGGCTCCATTGTTTTAAATTCTTCTACACATTGTTCTTTCATGTTCTCTTTGTTTGGTGTGTCCTTGTGCTCTTCTACCAAAGCTTCCTTAGACTCTGTTACTGTAATTTCCACTGAATCAGTTGCTGCTACTTATTCCATGGACTCTTTTGCTACTACTACCTTCTTGGATTATGTTTCAGGTTCTTCAATTTGTTTCTCTACAACCACTTCCTAATTTTCCTTGGATCCTTGCTCCTTAAGTTGAGAAATATCCTGCAATGGTATCTTCTTTTTCCTGTACCATAACTTCATAAAATTCTTTTGCACAATAATGTTTACAGTACCCAAAGAATCTAACAGAGGATAACCAAGAATAATATCCTCATCATCCATCTCAATAGCATAGAAATCTGAATGTTAAACATATTTATCCATGGTGATCTTCAAATCTTCAAAAATTTGAACACGCTCATCCTCTAGTTGTATGTCCTTAACTTTTCTTGCTTGAACTTGCAACTTCTTAGCTAAAGCAATATTAATAAAATTATATTTGCTACTAGGATCAATGGAAATAATAACTTGTTTCTTTTGAATGCTTCCATGAACCTGTAAAATAGAATTTTAAGATTCAAACAAATTCCTTTGTCCATTTTTTAATTTATCTTCTACCAAAGGTATGGTTTCCTCTGTCTGCATACTAACATCTTTTTTATCTTCCTTGACCTTTTCCTCTTTCTTCTTGAGTAATTTTATTTCTTCTTCATATCCCTTGATTGTGACCTTAAAACTAGCTATCTTTTTTTATACCACTTGGAATAAAACTTCTTACTAATTGAAATATGAAGAATCTAAATTCAATATTGCACAACCACTTAGAGAGGGCAAGTCTCGTAGCCACTTAGAGAGGGGATATCTCTTGTGATATACGCAACAGGAATTAATGTTATTCAATTATATGAATGACCACTAAAACTGTCAACACCAGATGCCTAGCTTGCAGATGATAGCCAAAAAACTTAGATCTCAATTTTAATAAATTGTATCATGCAAGTCAAGAATGAACTTCTTGATGGCTTTGAAGGTATTTGAAAAAACAATTCTTTGTTTGAACTTGGTGCAACTTTCCAGGAAGAACAACTCTGATACCACTGTTGCATAACTTTATTATCATTAACATAAACCATTCACCAATATGCAGAAATATCAAATCATTTATCCACAATAACAATCCACAAATGAGAGAGAGATAGATAATACCCTTAAGTTAGGGAAACACCAATAATAATCCTTAAGGAAGGAATCACTCCACAAGTTCTCCTAAGATGAAAGGCCACTCAAGGAGGCCAAAGTCCCATAAGCCACTTCGTGGGCAACGACGATTACATAATATTATTCTCCAATGATGATTACAATGACAAATATCTCTTCTTTATATACCCATATTCTTATTCTACTTTGGGGAGCCTACTACTAATATAATATTATAATATAATATAATATAATATAATATTATAATACAATCAACCTTGGGTTATGGGTGGCCCATGCCAACCCTTATACAATATAATAATATATCCCCAAATATCTATTCCTAGGTACCCTACCATGATATATGTTGTAGTGAAGACTTGTTATGAAAAATATATTATGGAGTAGACTCTAGTTGAGCAATATCCTAGTTGGATAATGTTGTAATGCTTTATTCTTTTAAAAGTGTGGAAGTACTTTTACCATACTTGGGTTATGTAATTATTTAATATATAAATGAAAGATGTATCTATGATGTCGTAGTTTCATAAATTGTACAATTTTGTTAATGTTTTAGATAGATAATGACATATTATTTAAGTACCTTATTTAATGTTATCATAGATGTTATCCATTGTTTATTTAAGTAGGTAGAATTAATCATATTCTTATAATAAAAGATATATTAGCATATCTTAATGATTTAAGGCAGTTAGATGATTAGAATTGATATCTAAATATGATCATGCTTATGTGTTAGAAGTAGAGAAAGAAACCTAAGGGATTATGGGATCCCTTAGGAAGAAACTTTGGGTAACCTTGATTTAAAGATTTCTTCTAAAAACCTAAACTAGATAGATTTGCAAAGCATCAAGTAGTTTTAAACAAACTTGGTTATCACTAGGAATTGTGAAAGGAGTAAGTTAGCTCATCGTAGGGATGATATTGATAGCTTACTTTGTGTTATTTGTAGTGCATCTACATCAACATGCTTATGTATGGTATAGTTATGGGTGTACCCTTTTAATAGGAAAAAAGTGATAGGTTAGCTCATCTACAGGATGAGACTGATAGCTTATTTGCAATATGCTTAGTAGACCTACACAAATAGGTTTATGTATGGTATAGGTATAGGTGTATCATTTTGATAGATTAAGGGAGGGGATAAGTTGGCTCATTGTAGATATGAGACAAACAACTTAAAGCATTAGATTAGGTCTTAGATAACTTCTTAGAATGAAATACGTTGGTTAGGGATATGTAAATTCCTATCAAGTATATGTTTGTATAAAAAAATATTCTCTAATTAGTTAAATTTTTGGGTCATTACACAAAAGAAAGAGGATACAAACTTAGCATATTTTCAAATTCCTAAGAAGAACACTAAGAAAAACCAATTATGAAGGATCAATCAAAGTTATCAACTAATATGTTTGAATATATTTCCACAAATGATGTCCCATGTGAGGAAGAGAAAATAATGGAAATAAAAATCTTAGAAACACAATTTAAAGATGTAGGGAAAAACTTAGAGATAAACCAATAAATCAAAGGTTTTCAGTAGAAAAAAAAAGGGAGAAAATATATACAAGAAAAGCAATCTTCTAAAAGTTGAGACTTCAAATAATACTGGTCCCAAGATTGACTTTATTGAACCTTCCAAACACTTTGGATTTGTACATGCATTCTTCGAGGTTATAAGCCATCCCAGATTCAATTGGGGTAAGTGAAGAAACATGGAAAAAAAACTGAAGATAAATTCTAACCAAAAGGCAGGTCACAAGACCAATCAACATCATATGGTAAAAGAAAGTGAAAATCTTGTAGAGGAAGGTAAGATTAATTCCCTTACCAACTTTTTTTAGCCTTGGTATTAATGAAGATCATCACTTGAAATATTAGAGGACTCAACTTTCATAACAAATTGAAATTAGAAGAATAATTTAGAAAAACCATCCACATCTTATTTTCCTTTAGGAAAAAAAGGTGTCAATAGAGGAAATAGATTCAATTGCTAGTAAAATCTAGCCAGCTAGAAAATTTACTTTGTAACAACCCAAGTCTAACTCACCTAATTGTACAACCCAGCCTAGCTCACTAGTTCATCAAGAAGAAAAATTGCTAGCTTAAATGGACTATTTTTTTTAATTAGATTGGTTTTAGTGATCACCCAATTTTTAATAAGTACGAGGCATAGTATACCATTTTTGGAAATTAGGACCATTGCAAATGACCTCCCAAGTAGATGATATTGATTGGATTTTGTATATGGTGTCATTTTGTGGATTTATCTTCCCATCCTCTTGTTATGGTATGAGAGCACAGACCCACGATTGGGGTTATCCTCTAGGGCCCATAACACCTAGAGGGTGGATGCATACTCTCCCTATCCCTTAACATGAGGAGCCTAGGATCATTTAGGTCCATCTATTCCTAATTTAATTTGCAAGGGTGTAGCATATATGCCTAGTGCCTAGTTGATTGTCCACTTTCTATGGATTCAACTAGAGCTATGCCATTTATCTGGCTCTAACCTGGTTCTACTTGCCAATTTATGAATAACGACAAGTTATCCCATTCCAACTATCGTGGATTGGTCTAGCTCCTTTTATCATGCTAGATTACTCCTATTCATAAATTGTACAAGGAGCCATCACCGTACCACTCACACAACGACCTAGAGGTGACATCCCATATCATCCCTCATCACTTGTTCTGGCTTGTTTTATTAGAAAGCAGTCATTCTCAAATTGCATTGGTTGCATACTCACAAATTCAATGGTATTGGATGTCTTGATTCACTTATTCATCCTCACCGGTGATTTTGGTTTAACAAATATAGGTTCCAGGTTCCATATCATCCTCACCATTGATTTAAGTTTGACCTAGTGTAAGAGTTTTATCCTTAGATTTCTAAGTCTTTCAAGGTTTTTCCTATTTACCCAAAGGTAAGGTGATACCAGAGAAGATTTAATTATTCGTGTACTTCCACGATAAACATGTAACACTAGTTTAATCATAAAATCCCGTAGCAATGAATACTATTTTAAAAATAAAATATTTTATTTTATACATGAATAACTTTCCAAAAATCGTGTACTCGTTTATTTCAAATAGAGACTACTTTATAATATATTTTATTCAACAAGAATTTACCAGTCAAGAGTTTAAATAGGGCAAATAAACGTTCAAAAATTCTTCTAGACTAAAGTAAAGCTATCTTTCACTTTATTATAAATATGCAAATATTACACTTTTATAACACCTTATTTCAAAAATAATTGCTTTATTTCCTCATGAAATAAATGAACTACTATATATAAAAATATATAAGCAACTTTATGAAAGGAAATACTTCACGATAAACATGAAATGAATTACCTTCAAAAATACATGAAAATAACTACTTTATGAAATATGTATGAATTACTTTACTTAATAAAAGACAAGAAGGCCTTTGATAGTATCAACCACGAGCTCTATTACTATCCTTGAAGGCCTTCAAAATCTTCTATTCTAAAAGAATACTAAATCATTAAAAATATTTATGCTTTCTAAGAGTTAACAATCACGTCCGAGCAAACCAAATACAGTGGTCTTCTAAACAATTTGAAACTTATTTAAAGCATAGCTACCTTCCATAGTATTTAACTTATGCATTCACTAATAAAAGAGTAGTTATTCCTGTAGACACCCAAAATTCGCACATAACCACTTGCCCCATCTTCACGATTGATTAATTTTCAACATCAAAATTGCATAAATTAGCCTCATAATACCTTGCATTTATTAAAAGCACTATTCATAAGCTCCTTGAGCCACTTAAGCCCTTTCTTACGCTTAATCTTGGTCCTCATGCGACCACCCTCAAAATCTTAACCTTGGTAAACCTTTACATTGGTCAAAAGTTACTTTATGATTAAAGTGCACTTAAGGGACTAAACACATGTTTAATTAGCTTAATAAAGGTTAACATTAACCTTTTGCTCACACATGTGTGCACCAAACTTAGGTAATCCTTCAATAAAATTCATAGAAATATCCATCCAAACCTGTTCAGTAATGGGAAAGGGTTGAAGAGTGCCATTGTGACATACAAGTGTCAAATCGAATACTTATAGAGTTATTACAGGTGATAGTTTATATAATCTAAAATAATATCGATAAATAGCACAGTGTATCTGTATATCTCATTTTGAAGATAAAATTAGTTAGGGAGGTTTATGTATCTCTCGTAAGACAAAATCCCTCCTTTTTGGCCTCTTAATCATTCCAAGCTTCCCCTCATGCTATTCTTCCCTCTGAATCCCTTCATCAATCCTCTCTAAGACTCCTCCTTCCCTTCTTGCTCCAAGACTCCCCTAGCTTGCTTCCAAGTGGTCTCTACCCCCTTCAAAACTCAAATCTCCCCTTTTATAATTTTCGCAACTCCCTTTTCCTTCATGAGCAAGAAAGTGGGCTTATTATTAAATTATTAAAAGGTGTCTTTTTGAAGTCAACCCAAAATAGTGAAATTAATATTTTAATAAAAAGGAGATTCCAAGGGATAAGGTGGGAGTACTTTGTTTATCTTGGGCCTCCCCTTTCCTAGGGCAACTACAAGGTCAACACTAATACTGTTTGGAAGTAGGGAGAATTCAACCTTAGAACTTTTTATGAAGTAGCCATGTGGAAGAATGAATAGTTCATCAACTAATAAAATAAATAATGATATTGCTCTTTTGGGTCCAATTAAAATTGGACAAGTGTGATAAGGGCATATACACCCAACTACCCTTTTTAATTAGTTGTAGTTGGACTAAGTGAATATGTTAAATTTAATTTCTTTTTGCAAAATAAAATCTTCAAATTAATCCTTCTCAAAAGCCCTATTTAGCTTCTTCACACTATTCAAAATCCCCTAATTGCCCTCCAAAACTCTCCAAATTAGTTTTGTAGAGTGCAATTAGTTTAATTAAGGGTTTTGTAGTAAGAATTAGGGTCTACATCCCTTTTTGTTAGGTATTAATTGTTCCCTTAGATCAATTAATTACCTTTTTAAAAGTCCTACTAGGACGGGTTGTGACACGTGCGACCTATGTAATTGTGCCTCCATATTTATCTACCACCGTAATGCATAGGGTACATCTATCCCCATAAACTCATGCACCTTGTACGGAAAACCCTTTGGTCTCAGCACAACAATGTAATAAAGTAGTCATTATATTAAGCTATTTTAGGATATTATAACTCGTCGGTGGTGAACCAACCCTATATAATCTTTTAAGGAGTAAACTCTTTGTTTCTTATCGCAACAACGGTATAACAACGTAATCTAAGGCAATCATTATACCTATTAAACAAAGTGTTGTGACTGTCGCACAACTCGTCCCAAAATTGGGGACCCACCTTTTTGTTTTGGTATTTGGATGTGTGCATTGTGTTTTGAGTGTATATGTTTTTGCTTTGCTTTGGGTTTGCAGTTATCGTTCATTTCTTGTCGATGATTTTTTTGTCGTCAATTTGTCGATGACTTTTTATCATCAAATTGTTGTCGACGACTTTTTTGTCATCAATTTCTTGTCGATGACTTTTTGTCGATGACTTTTTGTCGTCAATTTCTTGTTGATGACTTTTTTGTCATCAATTTCTTGTCGATGACTTTTTGTCATCAATTGGTTGTCGATGATTTTTTGTCGTCAATTTCTTGTTGACGACTTTTTTGTCATCAATTTCTTGTCGACGACTTTTTGTCATCAATTTGTTGTCGATGACTTTTTCTCGTCAATTTCTTGCTGACGTCAGTTTCTTGTCGATGACTTTTGGTCGCCAGTTTGTTGTTGAAGACTTTTATCGTTATTTTTGTTGTTAACGATTTTTATCATCATTTTTGTTGTTGACGACTTTCTACCGTCATTTTTATTATTAGCGAGTTTATTGTTGAGTTTTTGTCATGGCTTTCTTGTGCATGTTTCAAATGTAACTCTAAAATTTTAAATATATATTTAAATATTTAATAAAAAAACAATAATAATAAAAATCAAATATATATATATATATATATATATTTGAAATAAAAATAAATATTATATATATATTATGAAATGTAAATGATAATAAATATAATTACTTATATATATAAGTAAAATAAAGATTAAATAAAACAAGAATAACAGCATAACAAGAAAAAAAAAAAGTATAATAAATAAAATAATAAGGCAATGAATTAAGTAAAGAGAAGATGATATCTTTTTATATGTTCATTGCCCCAATTTTATTATATTGTTTTACATTATGTTCATTTTTCGTCTAGGAAATCAACTTACGTAGCTTGGTTATGCAAGACAAAGAATGATATGGGCGGACGGATCACTGCGGACGTAGAGGAGGAAAGGTGGTGATAGACAAGAATCACACCCACAAGGACACGGCAGTGGAGTATTACCACGGTCCAATTGGCAACAAAGAGACTTCAATGACAAATTCCCCACATATAGGTCTGTAGTGTAAATACAGTGGTGACCACTGATTGCAATGAAGCTGAGACAGTGTGAAGGCATGGAGTAACAGCAACACAGAGGCGCAGCCGGCCAGCGTAGAAGGAGACAAACACAGTGGAGACATCGGTAATAAAACAATTTGGTGGAGGCAGCAACAGTTTAGCCTCGTAAGCTCAGTCGACGGCAGAACAATCGATTGAGGGAAAGAAATTTTGGATCGAACAGTCGTGTTCACGGCAGACACAGATGTCTTACCGTGGCTCATCACTCACAGCGCATTCGGCATGGATAAAACAGTGTGGACTACCAACGCAGAGACCAAAAATCTCAAACATATGGCTTTATGAAGTGATGTTAATATAGGTCATGGAAATAAAAAATAAAAGAGAGATAGACTTTGGTGGGTTATGTGTACACGACGGGGGATTTCAAAGATGGGTTGACTAGCGAAGGGTGAATTAGACGTGCAGGCCATGATCCAGATCCAGATAATGTAAAGGATGAAGACCCTGTGTTTATTAGGGCCATGACGGTTACCATGCAGTGTAACACTTTGAATGAAACAAACGGCAGCGAGGGTAGATGGATTTTTTTAATGCCTTCGTGGGAAGTAGTCGCTACAGGGGTTGTGGATTCTCGGTATTCACCACCATTGGGCAAGGTGGCCACGGGTCATAAGTTTGTTATGCAAGAACAACAATGGGTAAAGTATTCGAGTGAAGACAAAATCGTTACCCAAAGCAAGAAAAATGAATGAAGTGTATTATTGGAAACTACATGTAGCCAAAAAAAGGAAGAAGAAGATTCAAAACAGCAAATAGGATGAAAATGAAACGAACAGTTTTTCAGTGAGGAAAGGTACACTTGAAATCAAATGAAGAGACACAGAAGGAAAATGGATAGTTTGATGAAAATGATAAATGTCCATTCGAAAGAAGAGGGGAGGGTTGGATCTCTTGGAATCTGGATGCTGTTGAATTGTCAGGTTTGTTGTTCTTTTGGGGAGGCCATATTTTGCTGGAATGGATGTAAAAACAGAAATTGTTTTTGTGTGTATTGAAGCAAACATTGCAGGATTTCTGCACTTTAGAGCAAAATAAGAGGAGAAAATCTTTGAGTGCAATAAGAGGAGAAAATCTCTGAGTGTTAAAAATTTATTGTCCATTTTTCCTTTCTCTATTTTCTGGATTTTTAGGCAATGTTATTGCATTTAAGGGTTCATTGTTGAATGTTCAGGAGTAGAGAGTTCACATTTTCCTTAGAGTCTTGCACCCAATTTATTTCGGGATGTGTAAATGCAGTTTCGGCTAAGTTGGGTTATGCTCAGAAAAATCTCATGTCTCGGGTTTTGCATGCTAGGGTAGCATAAAACTACGTTTTCTGGATTTTCTGCATCTTATTTCAGTTTTTAGTTTATATTTTTCATTTTTCTAACTTTCATTTTCAGATTTTTTTTAATTTTCAGACATTAAAATAAAAATTAAAAAATTTTCAAAATCCAAAAATAATTGCACGGCTACATAGAATGTACTTCAAAGTTCCATTTTGCACCTGTATGTTTTTGCTCCGGAGTCATTTCGAATTTTAAAAAATTATTTAAAGTTGTTTTATTGTAGATTTTTTTAAATTTCAAAATTTTCATTTTGAGGCCAAATCTGATTTTTTCAGTTTTATATTTCAATTGTAAGCACAAAATGAACTTCCATTTACGAAAATTTCAATTTCGTCAAAGGGAGGTAAATTTTAATGACATTTCATAGCTACCATTTTTGGAGCCTTAAATTGCCTTCTCTTTATAAAAATTTTGATTTTATCAAAGAGAGGTAATTTGTGCACTACATTGAAGGTTATTATTTTAAAGCATTAAATTATTTTTTCTTAATGAAAATTATTTCATTAAATAGGGATAATTAAATGACATTTTAAAGCCTCTATTTCAAGGCTATAAATTATTGTCTCTTTGTGAAAATTAATTTCACCAAAGAGGGATAATTTATTAATCATATCAAAGGCTATATTTATCTTCATGATAAGAAGCTACATTTAAGGAGTCTATTCATCATTTCAGATTCACATTCATAGATAGATTATAATTTTTTACTTTCATGTTAAAGTGGATTTAATGCAAGGTAAAACTTGATTAAAATCCATTTAATAAGGGAAGATAAAATCTACCTTAAGATCCTCAGGATAAAAGGAACTAAGGCACTAAGGGCCAATTCACATTTACTTTAATTTTGGTTTCATGAACAATCATTAAAGTAGCATGGTAAAATAAACCAACACATACCCCTTGTTTACAATTACTTGCAATCACTAAGGTGTTCCTAGTATTGAATTGATATATTTTTATTGAGATTACTAATACACATATGCAAATGCTAATATAGCAGAGACCTTGGAGAAGTTGTTTTGTTTAACTTCTTTGCAAGAGAGAATTTTGGGATCAAAATCCTAAGGGAGAGTATGATTTTGCAATTGGGCAAAATTAACACTCAACACAAAGCAAGCTTCCACATTCTTAAAAAATATAACATACGTGAAAACACCTAATAAATAATATATACTCCATACACAAATCATATATTAGCAACATTGACATAGGGGCAATCAAGCCCATTAAACACGATGTAATTCTCTATTAAATTAAATATTGCATGATAGTATATTATCGTTTTGGCAGATAAAGCCATGGTTATGCATAAGGGGTAGTACCGAAAAAGTATTTATCAAATCGGGGTGATTCAACGTGAAAAATGAATAAACTATGGGGCGAATTTTTCAAATTTTTGAAGAAAATTTTTCAAAACATGGCGATTTTTTTTTTCAACTACAAGTATCAACAAAATTATTAGAAGGCGACTGACACAAGGCGACTAGCAGAAGGTGACTAATTGAGAAGGAGTATCCTTAGTTTCTTTTCCACTTGGCGTGTTATATTCAGGAATCTCTTCATGTTGTTCGATTTGATTGAGATTATCTTCATGTGTGGACTGTTGATTATCGTGGATATGTGGAAGTGGAGGAATACCGGGGTTAACAGTGTTTTCTATAGAGATAATTCTAGTGTCAATAGTAGATTCATTATCACTATGGCATTTAAAAGAATACTAGTGTTTTCTACAGATAAAAGTGAACAAAGCCATCAACCAAAAAACACACTTCTTTATGAATTGAGGACATTATATTTAAAATTAACTAAGTAAAAAAATTAATTGGTGAGTAAAGGTGTTCATGCCTTTAGTTTGTGCAGATGTTGATGGCAGACTGGGTTTTGAAATATTAGGAAAGTATTTGAGGATACTCTTTTTATTGGAAGACTCTCCTCCCTTCTTTCCACTGCCTGTAGTTGACATTTTTACCTATATGAACAGAATAATAACATGAACAAAGAACATCATTTTTAAATATGAAAATAACAGGTATAAAAGAGAACTACTGCTAGAGACAACAGAATCTGTGACTGTCCCATGAATATTGTTCGCAGGAAAAATAAACCTCCTTATTGAGTGTCCATTAATAAAATGAAAAATAAAATTTAATGGTAAAAGAAGCATACGGATAAATTGAGTCGCCTTCTGCCAGTCGCCTTCTGCCAGTCGCCTTCTTCAGTCGCCTTCTGTCAGTCGCCTTCTGCCAGTCGTGGACTCTAGTTTTGTCAGTACTCTGCTTTGTATCGCTCGCTATCCAAAAAAAATGTTGTAATTGTATGGGAGTCGTTGTCAAGGTTAGCTATATATAATGGGGTACAAGGGGCGATTTGGGCGGGATATTTCTTATTTTAAATAAATTTATGGCAAAATTTGGGCGGGAAACCTTATGATAATGGGGCGAATTTACCCTAAAAAAATTAGATCCCAAAATTTTTAGGCGAACGGGCTGACCTCTATGGTCCCAAAAATCGTAAAATTGACATTTTGGAAATTCGAAAATTCGTGCTAAATTGCGAAATTCGCCACTAAGCAAAACCCTGGATAAAGCCTCCTACGGATGATATGATTGTATACAATAATAATTTTACATCCTTAGTGTGAAACATTGCATATAAGAAGCAATATCAAATGTCCTCTTATTGTCTAGAGGAAAAAATAATACAAGCTAAAAAATAAATGATTTATGTACAAGGGTATTTTACCCTTCATTACATCCAGATATTCCAAGGAGATGAGACTGAGTAACACTTAATAATCTTCTAGAAGTTGGCACCATCCCCATATGACTGATAGCACTGCGACTCCCCAGACGGCTTGGCTTCTAGGCCTCAAGTCTCGGTATTAATTAAATTGAGGGATCGGGTTGCCCAAATTCATGTAATGCAATAATCATGATATTGAAACACACAAAACATAAAGTGGAACTACTACAGATGCATGGACAAACAAATCCAGACTCACGATAAAATTATTGATAATGCTCATTATATTTCCTAAGTGTTATGCACAGTAACACACAATGCAGTTCACTATTCCAACACGACACTATACCATACAACATTCGATTCAATTCGGTACTACATCATTTAATTGAGCAGTCCACACAATACTTAATTCAATTCGGCACTACACCATTTAATTGAGCAATCCACACAGTACTCATTTCAATTTGACACTACACCATTTAATTGAGCAGTTCACACAATACTGAATTCAAATATATAAATGTATTTATTTTTGCTTATCATCCACAACAACACACATAATAAGCACTCAATTTAGATATATAAATGTATTTATTTTTGCATATTATTCACAACACATACATAGTAAGCATTCAATTCAAATATATAAATGTATTTATTTTTGCTTATTATTCACATCAACACACAATTTTTTTATTGATAACGGGTTTTGAAAGGGACCCAAAACCTTCTTTACAATTCGTAGAGAGAATCTCGTGAAGGTTCGACTCAATATGGTGCAAGCCAAAAATGGGCCAACACTTGTGGCCACATGACTAAACCAAAGAGATACATAGTGGTTAAGGCCCGTAGGCACCAAAGGAACACTGGAAACATACTGCAAACAAAAATGGACAGACCAGCAAGGTCCAAGGGCGTCACATCATTCCGGGACAATCTTTGTTATCAGTTTCTTTGGTATCATCCTCCCCAGGGTGACCGGCTTTCTGCACGTTCATCTGATTAATAATTTTACTTGCTCTCAAGAGCATCGACGTCACTAAAGTAACAATGTCTTCTAGGTCAGTGATCTGGTCGATGTCTCCCATTTGGTGAATGTAACGAGACCCTAGAGATGGCCCTACCATGGTCTTCTGCAGGGGAGGGACTATCAACTTTTTTACCTTTCTCGCTTGCGTTCTTGATGCAGACCAAGCACCTTGTAGGAGTTGAAGACGGCCCTGTTGGAGATAACATTCTTTGTTTTCCCGCCCTGCTGGAGGTACCATTATCAACACACACATAATAAGTACTCAATTCATTTATATATTTACTATTGCATTTCATACACAACAACACACACAAGATAATGCAACTTCCATTCGTTTATATAAGTATTCATGTTATCACTTATTATATACACACAGTATTACAAATAGCTTACAAATTTAGCCACACAAACATCTTAGACCTTTATACAATAAGCACTTAAATGCATTCTATATTAAGTTCAGTTAAAAAAATAGATCACCAACATGTTTTTTGCAAAAAATATAATCTCCTTCTACTAATTTATGTATTTATAAATTTATGCGTCATTGCGCACAAGCTATCATTATTTGACAGACTCAAAGAGGGAGACCAAGAATATTAAGTTCAATTAAAAAAATAGATCACCAACATGTTTTTGCAAAAAAGATACTCTCCTACTAATTTATGTATTTATAAATTTGTGCGTCATTGCGCACAAGCTGTCATTATTTGATAGACTCAAAGAGGGAGACCAAGAATTAGCCTAAAAAGATTAATTTCTAAAATACACTACTCCTATTAGCTCCTTGGCATGACTATGAATGCCAGTAGGCAAGACTTGCAGATTTACTCATACTATCAAACTTAGTTTTCAGCTAAAAATAGAATGACAGTTGACTCACAGAGAAGAGATACTTCTTCTCAAGGACAAAAGCTAGGATAGCATCAACGATTTGGCATTCTGCAATAAGCTTATAGTAACCTAATAATCCCTATAAGTCATTCCCATTACAAAGCTTAACAGAATAACATTGCAATACATCCATTCAACGAAGTTATTCTTAAATATCTTATTATTTATCGTTTTCATCCATGAATAGCACAATAAAAGAAAGGATTTCAATGTCAAAGCACAAGTAAAAAGAAAGAAAATACCTATCACAAGCAAGCAAACTTCTACAGCTTCTACTTCTTTCTTTCTTTCTTTTCTCTGATAGAGCAAACTCAAACCTCTATTTCTCCTCTTTTTTTCCCATGCTTCAAATGCAATTCGCTCCCCCTAAGCTTCCCAACTAGTCACTGTATAGGAGCAAAGAAAGTATCAAGGGTGCATGAGAGAGGCCAACACACCATGGCCTTATCCTGCCAGTTGGATAGGCAGAGAATTATCCATGTTTCAGTTGTGGATGGAGGAGACTCCTACATAAATCAAAGGCTTATTTATATATATACTATCATATGTATAAATTAAAATATAATTTCCTTCCATTTATTTTATTTATTTTATTAATAGCTTTTTTAATATTAAATTTATTTACTTTATTTTATTAATTGATATTTAATTTTATATTTCATAAATAATTGTAACATTTTCTTTTTGCAAGCAGTAAATTTATAACAATTAACTTTTAGAATATAATAATTAAATTTTATAGTAAATGAAAAACAACAAACATACAAGCAATTATTTCACTTGCATTTGTACAAACAATTATTCTTCCCTACTGGCAATCTGATGCTACCATCTTCCAAAAGATAGTAGCTCCCATGCTTTGGCACTTTTCTTACCATTGGATGTTTAATCAAATAAGCATTCAAAAAATATTTCATCAAAGCATACATTCAAAATGCAAAACACACACACATTCATAATGCACCTATATGAATGTAGTTTATTTGAGCTTTCATGTACTCGTGAGCCATTGGCGAGTGTATCGCTTATAAGGTTTTTTCATCCTTATCAATGTGAATACCTCATCACAGTGATGTTTCACACCACCATCATTTCTCACTTACCTCTTATGATCGACCTTTATCTGCCCATCGAAGAAGTGTACCTGGTCCTGCAATCACAAAAGCCATCAACAGTACCACATTCTAGAAGCATAAAGCAAAGTACAGTTCATTAATCCATTTGTACATAAATTAGAAAATAATCATTCTAGGAGGGTTATTACACGCTTCCCTTAGTTCCTAGGGGACTTCTAGTGGAATTGCTTGCCTTTGGGACCCAAAAGAGGTAGTTATTCACCATATGGTTGGCAGTTGGGGTCTTTTGGCTATAGCTATTCAAAGTAGACATTCCAACCAAATTATGCTCTACATAATTGTTTATGCTCCAACTACTTTGGAGGAAAAGAGAAGACAGTGGAAGGATATAACTTATATTATCTCTCATTTTCTTGAAGCTTGGATCTTGATCGAAGGAGATTTCAATATCATCCTCCCTCTAGATGAGAAAATTGGGGGAAATAGAAATTTGGACAAGAGCATTGACCTCATGAGTGAATATATTGCAAACCTTCATCTTGTGGACATCCATCCAGATAATGGCCTTATGACTTGGTCTAACAGAAGGCAAGGCTTAGCTTGTATCATGGAGATATTGGATAGGTTCTTGCTCTTTGACAATTTCTTAATCCATGGTCACATTCCTAAGGTGAAGACTCTTAACAATGTTGGTTTGGATCACTAGCCAGTCATGGTGGAAATGTGGAAAACCAATGTGAGTTTCTCACCTTTTTATTTCTAGTTAATGTGGCTTAGAGATAGTTCCTTTAGACCTCGAGTGCAACAATGGTGGAAGGAAGGTAAACCAAGGTATGGGACTAAGATGTTTTGTTTTACCAAAAGGTTGCAATACATTAAATCCAAAATCAAGATTTGGAACTGGAAGGAGTTTGGGGATGTCCAACAAAAAAACATGAAGTGATTGCTCAACTTGAAAATTTGAATAAGAAAATCCATTTAGATGGCCTCACAGAGAGTAGAAGTACAGATGAAATTAGACTCACAACTCAATTAGAGGAATGGGAAAAAAGAGAACTCTTATGGAAGCAAAAATCTAGGATCCAATGGCTCAAAGAAGGAGATCAAAACATAAATTTCTTCCACAAATCTCTTCTAGCTCGAAGATCTCACAACTTTATTTATTCCCTAAAATCAGATTCTGGAGATGTTGTCTACACTTGGGATGGCATGAACTCTATTGTTGTTAATTACTTTTCCAATATTTTTGTTGCTACTCCTCTTGACTCGACTTCTCAATAGAATGTTCTTCAAGCGATCCCTACTCTTATCACTTTTGAGGAGAACTCTGTTTTGATTGCTCCAGTTACTATCAATGAGCTTCAATAGGTGGTTTTTAAAATGCAAAAAGGAAAAACCCTAGGTCTTGATGGTTTTCCCATTGAGTTCTACCAAGAGTTTTGGGATATCCTTCATGTTTATTTATTAGAGGTGGTGGAAGAAGCGAGGAAAGCCAAAGAAATTTTGAAGGTTATCAATAAAAATTATATAGCTCTAGTCCCAAAAGCTCAAGAGGTTGAACATATCTCAACTTTTAGACCTATAGCTTTATGTAATGTTCTTCTCAAAATCATTACTAAGATCATGGTAGAAAGGTTGAAGCCTCTTTTGCATAAGATTATTTCCCCTAAACAAGGGGGTTATGTGGAAGGGCGTCAAATAGTGGATGAGATAGTTCTTGCTTAGGAAGTCATCCATTCCATGGAAATGCAAAAATATCCTTCTATGTTCATTCGTTTAGACTTATCCAAAGCTTATGACATAGTGGATTGGCACTTCCTTGTCAAAGTTTTGAGGCAATTTGGCTTCTCTTAGGATTGGATGGACTGGATTATGGGATGTATCTCTTCAGTTTCCTACTCAGTTCTTATCAATGGCAGGCCTTCACAACTATTCCCAGCTTCTAGAGGTATTAGGCAAGGTGACCCCCTCTCCCCTTATTTATTCATCATTCTTGTTGAATGCTTGGGTAGGACTATAACCAAAAATAGAGAAAACAAAACCCTTGAGGGAGTTACCATTGCTCATGGAGCTAGGCCTATCTCTCATCTTCAATTTGTTGATGACTCTACTCTGTTAGGTAAAGCTACAGTTAAGGAAGCTTCTAAAATTAAGCAAATCATTAGTTGTTTTTCTAAGGCTATCGGGCAATTGATCAATGAAGACAAATCTAAAGTCATTTTCTTTCACTACTCTCCCAAACAGGAATCCATGGTCCTGGATAAATTAAGATATAAGAAGACCTCCCTTTCGATCACTTATTTAGGCATTCCTATCAATATTCAAAGACAAAAAAAAATACTGGAATTGGTTGTTGGACAGAGTTAAGAAGAAAATTGGAAAGTGGACCAATAGGTGGCTTTCTTTTGGGGGTAGAATTACCTTGGTAAAATCAATCCTTCAAGCTATACCTATTTATGTTTCTATTGTGTTGAATATCCCAAAGGTTGTTCTTCGAGAATTGGATCAAATCAATCATCGGTTCCTCTGGAGTGGTACTAAGGAGAAAAGAAAATGGGCCTTGGTGAAATGGGATACTTTATGCCTTCCCAAGAATGAAGGGGGGTTAGGATTTTGGTCTGCTATTAATAACAATAAGGCTTTAGTTGCTAAATTGTATTGGAGGATTTTGCATAACCCCAATGCTCTTTGGGCCAAAAATATTTGTGCTAAATATGCTGAGAACAAAAGTCCTGAAGACCTTGTTCGCTATCAATTGCCTACCAAAGGTTCTCCCATTTTAGCGGTTCTTAAGACTGGTGAGGATTTGATAAAGCAAAAGTTATTTTGGATCATTCATAATGGTCAACAGGTAAATTTTTGGATAGATTCTTGGGATGGTCACCAGCCTTTGATAACTCAGTTTTCTGATTGGAGGCCTTGGATGGAGGAGCTTCACCAAGCTAACTGGATAAAGGTAGCTAATTATTATCGGTACCATATTGGTAATTCAAAGGTTGGTAGATATTGGATCCCTATTGAGGATTGACCTATTCAAATTCTAGAAAGGCAAAGAAAAGATATCCAAAGCATCCTTCATATGAGATCTCTCTCTTGGTCCCATGATAAAGATTATTTTGGATGGAACAACACTACTAAGGGTGAGTATTTAATTGCTCAAGGTTATTTGGCCTTATGCCATAATAATCCCAACCAATCATATGACATATTTACTCAGTTGTGGGCTCAAAATCTCTAGCCTAAGGTGAGGTTCTTTACTTGGCTTTTATTGCATTGTAGGGTGCTAACTGGTGAGCAACTTATGAAACGTGGTTTTCATGGCCCATTTAGATGCGAAATGTGTGGAGAGAATGTGGAAACTCTCAGCCATATTTTTATTGAGTGTACCTTAGCCTCTGAGCTATGGAGGAGAATGACCATCTTACTTGGCTTACAGTGGTCTAATTTTTTTACTTTTGAACAACTTTGGAGGGATTGGCCTAAACAGGAGGGTGTTGATCATTTTATTAGGCAATTAGTTTGGATGGGTTCTACCATTCTACCTTGGAATATCTGGAAGGAAAGGAACAACCAAATTTTCAATCAGGAAAGGAAGGATATTCACTATATCTGGAAAAATACCATTGTCAACTTAGTTGAATCAATCCAACAACTCCTTAATCACCCCTAGAACTCCCACCAAAGATGGGATCAAGTGATGCAAATATTGAAGATTAACTCTTCTAAGGGAAACCAACTTAAAGGGAATGTGAGTAATCGAAATATGGATAGAACAAGGAATTGGCAACCTCCTCCTAAGGATTTTGGAAAAGTCAATACCAATGGAGCCTCTAGGGGGAACCCTGGAAAAGCTAGTGCAGGAGGAATTGGTAGACTTTCAGATGGTTCCCTAGTTTTCACTTTTGTTGAGAATTTGGGTATCCTTTCCAATAACCTTGTTGAGGGGTATGGTATCCTCAGAGGCCTTCAAGAGGCTGCTAAGGTTGGATGGAAAAAGGTGTTGGTTGAATTCGACTCTCAAGTCATGATTAATATATTGAAGACTCCTAAGAATCATAAGGTTGATTGGAGAATAAAAATAATTATTGAGAAGATTCAATTAATCCAGATGGGATTTTTGAAAGTTGAATACAATCATGTGGTCAGAGAACAAAACAAGAGTGTTGATGCTTTAGCTAATTGGGCATTGGACAAAGGTGATCTTACTTACTATGGCCACCCTCCTAGATGGTGGGCTTCACAAATAAGGGAAGCTCTTCTTTCTATCCTTTCTTTGGATGGCTCCAGTACTAGAGGTACCTAGTTCCTTTTTCTTTGTTTTTGCTTCTCTTTGGTTTGGTCAGGGTATTTTAGTTCCCTAGCTCAGATAGATATTTCTTATGTTTCCTCTGTTGAATCTTGCCTAAAAAGTCTTTTGGCCTAGAAAGGTCGAAGTTGTTATCTATTTTTTCCTTCTTTTTAGTTTTTCGGTGTGTGTGTTTTTTTTGTATTGTTTTTGTTCTATTTTGTTTTTGTTGTTTTTTTGTGTTTTCTGTTTTTGTTGTTTTTTTTGTTTTGTGATTTTGTTGTCTTTTTTTGTTTTTGTTTCGTGTTTTTGTTTTTGTGTTTGGGTGTTGTATTGTTGTTTTGTGGTTTTTTGTGTTTTTGTTGTTTTTGTTGTTTTTGTGTTGTTTTTGTGTTTTTTTTGTTGTATTTTGTTGTCATTGTGTTTTTTGTTTGTTTGTTTGTTTGTTGTATTTTGTTGTATTTTTGTGTTTGTTTGTTCTTGTTTTTATTTTTTTAGGCATGCTCGTTGAGTGTGCCAAAGGGGGTAGGCTAGGTGCGAGCCCTAGGTATTTTTGGTGGAATAGATACCCATGCCTCCTTGGGACTTACCCAAAAGTGGCATCCCAATTGGGGTGTTTTCCACAAACAAAAAAAACTCTTACATTTGCTAGAATCAAACTAATTCTACATGATATAACATTACCTTTGTGCATCCAAAATACACAAGGAAATTCATCATATGCACATACCAATGTGACAATTTTAGTTAAAGATCTCTATCTTATAGACAAACCTCATGAAGTAAAGATATAATGAAATGCTTTTGTACTTGAAATTTTGACATTCACCTGACTCAAAACCATTGACACAACATAACATTACCCTTGTTTATTGGTGCTTTTACCCTATAACAATCTAATTTTTTTTTTTTTTTTTGTGGAAAACATCCCAAAAGGGATGCCACTTTCGGGTAAGACCGAAGGAGGTAGGGGTATCCATTCCGTCAAAAACACCCAGGACTCGGACCTGGCCTACCACCTTTGACATACTCAAGGAGCAAACAAACACACAAAACCAATTTAAAAATAAGTAAATAAAAACAAAAATAATAAAATAAAATAAAAAACATGCTCCTTGAGTGTGTCAAAAACAAAAGTACAACCAAACACGCACAATAAGATAAAAGAAACCACAACACAAACCACATAGAAAAACACAAGAACCACATAACAAAACACAAACAAGACAAAAACAACATAACACTACAAAGACATAACCCAAAAAAAACATGAAAAATAAACACAACCAAAACCTAAAAAATAAAATAAAAATAAAAATAAAAAACAACTAACAACAGACAATAAACAAAAACAAAAAACATAGAAAACACTCACACATAAAAACATGAAATAACATAAACAAAGAGAAACCCAAGAACAAGAACGAAAAAAACACAAGAACAATAACAAAAAACATAAAAAAAACAAAACAACAAAAACACAAACAAAAAACAAACAAAACAACACAAAATAAAAAAACCCACCCACCTTAAAAAACTAAACAAAAAAACAAAAAGAAATAAAAAATGAACAAAACAATGACCTATCTAGACCAGAAGACTATTAAGGCAAGAATCAACAGAGGAAACAAAATAAAGAATAAAATGAGCTAGGGAACTAAAAAAACTGAATGAACCAAAGAGAAGCAAAAAAAAAAAAATAAGAAGAAACTAGGTACCTTCAGAACTGGAGCCATCCAAAGAAATGATAGAAAGAAGAGCTTCCCTAATTTGAGAAGCCCACCATATAGGAGGGTGGCCATAACAAGTAAGATCACCTTTGTCCAAAGCCCAATTAGCTAAAGCATCAACACTCTTGTTTTGATCTCTAACCACATGATTGTAATCAACTTTCAAAAATCCCATCTGGATTAACTGAATCTTCTCAATAATTATTTTTATTCTCCAATCCACCTTATGATTCTTAGAAGGATTCTTCAAGAGATTAATCATAAGTTGAGAGTCAAACTCAACTAACACCTTTTCCCATCCAACCTTAGTAGCCTCCTTGAAGGCCTCTGAGGATACCATACCCCTCAGCAAGGTTATTGGAAAGAATACCCAAATTCTCAGCAAAAGTAAAAACTAGGGAGCCATTTGAAATTCTACCAATTCCTCCCACACTGGCTTTTCCAGGGTTCCCTCTAGAGGCTCCATCAATATTGACTTTTCCAAAATCCTTAGGAGGAGGTTGCCAATTTCTATTCCTATCCATCTTACTAATACTCACATTCCCTTTAAGTTGGTTGCCCTTAGAAGGTTTAATATTCAATCTTTGCATCACTTGATCCCATCTTTGGTGGGAGTTTTGGGGGTGATTAAGGAGATGATGGACTGATTCAACTAAGTTGGCTATGGTCTTTTGCCAAATATAGTGAATATCCTTCCTATCTTGATTAAAAATTTGGTTGTTCCTTTCATTCCAAATATTCCAAAGAAGAATGGTAGAACCCATCCAAACTAATCGCCTAATAAAATGATCAACACCCTCTTGATTAGGCCAATCCCTCCAAAGCTGTTCAAAAGTAAAAAAATTGGACCACTTGTAAGCCAAGTAAAGTGGCCATTCTCCTCCACAACTCAGAGGCTAAAGTACACTCAATAAAAAGATGGTTGATATTTTCTACATTCTCTTCACACATTTCACATCTAAAAGGGCCATGAAAACCACGCTTCATAAGTTGCTCACCAGTAAGCACCCTACGATGCAATAAAAGCCAATTAAAGAACCTCACCTTAGGCCAGAGCTTTTGAGCCCACAATTGAATAAAGATGTCAGAAGAATGGTTGGGATTATTATGGCATAAGGTCAAATAACCTTAAGCAACTGAATACTCACCCTTAGTAGTGTTGTTCCATCCAAAATAATCTTTTTCATGGGACCAAGAGAGGGATCTCATATGAAGGATGCCTTGGATATCTTGTCTTTGCCTTTCTGGGATTTGAATAGGCCAATCCTCAATAGGGATCCAATATCTACCAACCTTTGAATTACCAATATGGTACCAATAGTAATTAGCCACCTTTATCCAATTAGCTCGGTGAAGCTCCTCCATCCAAGGCCTCCAATCGAGAAACTGAGTTATCAAAGGCTTGTGACCATCCCAAGAATCTGTCCAAAAATTTGCATGTTGACCATTATGAATGATCCAAAATAATTTTTTCTTTATCAAATCCTCACCGAGTCTTAAGAACTGCTAAAATGGGAGAACCTTTGGTTGGAAGTTGATAGCGAACAAGGCCTTCAGGACTTTTATTCTCAACATATTTAGCACGAAGATTATTGGCCCAAAGAGCATTGGGGTTATGCAACATCCTTCAATATAATTTAGCAGCTAAAGCTTTGTTGTTATTAATTGAAGACCGTAATCCTAACCCCCCTTCACTCTTAGGAAGACAAAGTATCTCATTTCACCAAGGCCCATTTTCTTTTCTCCTTAGTACCACTCCAAAGGAAACGATGACTGATTTGATCCAATTCTCGAAGAACAACCTTTGGGATATTCAAAACGGAAGAAACATAAATAGGAATAGCTTGAAGGACTGATTTTACCAAGATGATTCTACCCCCAGAAGAAAGCCACTTGTTGGTCCACTTTCCAATTTTCTTCTTGACTTTGTCCAACAACCAATTCCAATATTTATTTTTCTGCCTTTGAATATTTATGGGAATACCTAAATAAGTGATTGGAAGAGAGGTCTTCTTATATCTTAGTTTATCCAAGACCATGGATTCCTGTCTAGCAGAGAAGTGAAAGAAAATAACTTTAGATTTGTCTTCATTGATCAACTGCCCAGTAGCCTTAGAAAAACAGCTAATGATTTGCTTAATATTAGAAGCTTCCTTAACTGTAGCTTTACCTAAAAGAGTAGAGTCATCCACAAATTGAAGATGAGAGATAGGTCTAGCTCCATGAGCAATGGTAACTCCCTCAAGGGTTTTGTTTTCCCTATTTTTGGTTATAGTCCTACCCAAGAATTCAGCAAGAATGATGAATAAATAAGGGGATAGCGGGTCACCTTGCCTAATACCTCTAGAAGCTGGGAAAGACTGAGAAGGCCTGCCATTGATAAGAACTAAGTAGGAAACTGAAGAGATACATCCCATAATCCAATCCATCCAATCCTTAGAGAAACCAAATTGCCTCAAAAATTTGATAAGGAAGTGTCAATCCACTCTGTCATAAGCTTTGGATAAGTCTAACCGAATGAACATGGAAGGAGAATTTTGCATATCCATGGAATGGATGGCTTCCTGAGCAAGAACTATCTCATCTACTATTTGACGTCCTTCCACATAACCCCCTTGCTTTGGGGAAATAATCTTATGCAAAAGAGGCTTCAACCTTTCTTCCATGATTTTAGTAATGATTTTGAGAAGAACATTACATAAAGCAATAGGTCTAAAAGCTGAGATATGATCAACCTCTTGAGATTTTGGAACAAGAGTAATATAAGTTTTATTGATAACCTTCAAAATTTCTTTGGCTTTCCTGGCTTCTTCCACCACCTCTAATAAATCAACATGAAGGATATCCCAGAACTCTTGGTAGAACTCAATAGGAAAACCATCAGGACTCGGGGTTTTCCCTTTTGCATTTTAAAAACTACTTGTTGAAGCTCATTGATAGTAACAGGAGCAGTCAAAATAGAGTTCTCCTCGAAGTGATAAGAGAAGGGATTGCTTGAAGAACATTATATTGTGAAGTTGATTCAAGGGGAGTAGCAACAAAAATATTGGAAAAGTAATCAACAACAATAGAGTTCATGCCATACCAAGTATAAACAACATCTCCAGAATCTGATTTTAAGGAAGAAATAAAGTTGTGAGATCTTCGATCTAGAAGAGATTTGTGGAAGAAATTTGTGTTTCGATCTCCTTCTTTGAGCCATTGAATTCTAGATTTTTGCTTCCATAAGATTTCTTCTCTTTTTTACCATTCCTCTAACTGAGTTGTGAGTTTAATTTCATCTGCACTTCTCTTCTCTGTGAGGCCTGTAGATTAAAAATACCACGCCAAACAAAAGATAAAACCACAATAACAGAGTACAGAATAGTTGCACAAAACAAACGATTTATATTAATCGATGGAGTTTAAAAACTCCTTTTTGAATACAATCGGGCTCGTAACCCTTTATTTGTGATACACAAGTTACAAATTATGCTAGGGTTCTCCGAAACCCTAGCTGACACGAATGGTGGCACTTTCGAAGAACGTATCTTCAATCCCAACAGAGTGAGTGGGCTTTGTCGTATCCCTTGCTTGGACCACTCCAACTTAATCAGCTACCATCAATAAACTGGATCTGTCATCAAAAACCTACACACATTAACACTATCAAGGAGTTAGAAATTAATGAGAGGGCTCCACTGCGTGAGCCCTCAGAAACAATCTAAAACCTTATAAAAAATGGAATGCAGGAAATCAATAACAGATTAATACATAAAATACGGCTACTTGCTTTAAACTAATTTATACCTATTCTCTGTTAACGCAGCTAGACCAGGTGACACCTGGAAGTAATGTTGTTGTCAGAATAGGCTACGGAAGGCGCCCTGGTGCACTCGCCGAACGCCCGCGTGCTTCTGGATCTGGATTACAGACGCCGGTCTGAGTCTGTGGCTGAGGGTAAATGCCCGTGGGCACTTGTTAAACGCCCGTGGGCACTTGGTAAACGCCCGTGGGCACTTGGTGAAGGGGTAAACGCCCGTGGGCACTTGCGACAAGAATGGGAGATTCTGCAGAGTGCTGCAGAAGGAATGGCGACGAAAGCGACGACGAAAGCGGCGATAGATGCGGCAAAAAGGGTAGCAGAAGAGAGGAGATAACAGTAGAAGAATTAGAATCAGAGATAGAAGTAGCAAAAGACATAGGCGAAGAAGATAGGTAGAAGACATAGGGTTTGAGCCATCAAAGTGACTCAATTTATAATCCACTCTTAGGGCACACTTTAGGGTTTTAACAACACTTTGAACGTGTGGCTAAGATTAAAGTGGATCCAAGGGTAGAGAATAAATCTTGGTTGTGGAATGGATTAAGATGGATGGACGGATGAGATTAAATGAAGGATGGACGGCTCAGATTAAATCACTTAAACTATTATTTAAATATATATATTAAAATATTAAAAAATATATATAAATATTAATTTAAATAAATTTGGGGATGAAAAAAATGGCGGGAAAGGTGAAATTGGGCCAAATAATGGCGGGAAAGTGTGAAATTGGGCCAAATAATGGCGGGAAGGTGGATGACCGACATGTGGCTGACAGGAAGGTATAGATGACTTGCAAGTGGCTGGATTTTGGTGTCTACAGATGCCCTTTTTGAGCTGCTTTGTGTGAAGACACAATGCAGCACAAAAACTTAGGACACCTGAAAAGCTGGATCAGACGCAACTCTCTCTCAAGACTAAAGCACAACTTTGAAGACCAAAGAATAAAATAATATTTAAAATTTATCAGCTTACCCCCTCAATTGGCGAGCGAGAATGGTTCTCACGAGCCAATTGGAAGAAATTCGAAAGAAAATGAACCGTTTTTGCCCCAACGGTGAAAAAGGGGTTGGTGTATGAACCATCTGTTTATGTCCCAACAGAAAAGGGGTTGGTGTACAAACCAAAAAAGAATATGATTGAAGACGATATGAGTGATGTGAAAGATGAACCGTTTTCTGCCCCAACGGTTATAAAGGGATTTTTGCCAAATTGTAAGTTCCATGATCATGTAAGATGAATTCCACTATTAGGAAAGTTAAAAATTGATAACGGATGCCCCAACTCCTGTGGGTGAATCCATACTGTTGATGAAATTGCCTTGTTGGCGCCATTGATATGCAAAGATGCAATATGAAAGAAAGAGTCCAGAACTCAGAGATGCTCCTAGTGAATGTATGGATAATTCCTCGGGTCGGAACCAATCAACCTAGGTAGCCTTAATCTCTAGCAAGACTCAAAATAATGATGATATTGAAGATTGTCCATGTTTAAGGCCCCATGAACTAGGCCATCAATGACAACTGTTGAGAAAATTGATCTTGGTATGAGGTCACTTGAAAAGTAGGATACCCAAAATTGATTTCCAATTTTCAAACGATGAAATAATTGATGATGATAAATGGTAAGTGTCCTTATGGTGGTTTAATCCTCTTACCGAATTGCATGGATGCAAATCGCTGCAATCACCAAGGTGATAGAATATACCACTAGATACGAGGTTTAATTTAATTTAATTTGGCAAAAATATGCATGATGAAAGAAGAATGAATGAAATTGATGATAGATAAGAAGAATTGATGAATGTGGTTAATTTTGTGAAGGTTTTGAACATTTTTAACTCAATTTGTAAATCAATGATGAATGATGCGCTTTTTGAGCAAAATGACAAAATTTGTTTCCAAAACTGTTGTAACCTTCACAAAATGTTTTATTATGATAAGAAGAATGGATGGATGCAATTTGATGAAATTTGGAGGAGGTAAGCTTCAATTTTGTAAGTTTTGTTCTTTTATTCCATACTGACATCAAACGCCGGTATGCATTTGGAGGTGGCAGAAACGCCCGTCGGTGTTTGAATGCATCATGAAATGCCCCACTACGTCTGAATGCACCATGAAACGCCCCACTACATTTTAGGGTGCCAAAACCAGCTATTTAAACAGTTTCAGTGAGAATTTCGCTCATTTGTGCGTTTGAGCTTGAGAGAAGTGCGTTTGAGGGAGTGGAATGAAGTGAAGTGAAGTGAAAGGTTGTGTAGGAGAGTGAAGCACGTGGGAGCTATGGCGGAGATGGGAGCGGACGCGCCAGTGCAGCCAGCTGAGGTATTTGTTTATTTAAGCAAATACTTTTATTTGTTTTTATTTATTTATTTTTTGTTTTTTTTTTTTTTTTTTGGAAAAAAAATTTGTAACCAATTTTTGTTTTGTTGTTTTGCAGCTTAGGGTGTTAGAGGCACGACACCGATTCTCCCCTATCATTCCGGGGATGAGGAGGTCATTGTCCCAAGAAGACTGGGAGACATTGGAAGCAATAGGGCTAGCGGAGGCAGCCCGATTGGAGGTAGTTCGGGCGGATGAGGGATACCTCTCGGCTTTGGCCGAGAGGTGGGATCCGAGATCGGGGGACGTTCCGGCTCCCAACTGGAGAGATGACGGTGACGCTTGAGGATGTATACCGCATCCTCAAGGTGCCCGTGGAGGGGGCACGGGTGGAGGTTGGACGAGATAGGGCCACGGAGATGGCCAAGTTGTTTGGGGATGAATGGAGGGAGATCCGGACGGAGAGCGGGGGGATTCCTTACTTGGCCATGTATACGGCCAAGGAGTTGGTAGCGGTGGAGGCTCTGATGATGTTCGTATTGGCCAACATTGTGGCCTCGAACAGCACCGGGTGCAGGTTTCCATGGAACCTGATGGGTGTAGTGAGCGAGATGCTCACTAATAGGGTAGTGTATGCCTGGGCATCCGCTTTATTGGTGCAGGTGTACCGAGAGTTGTATGAGGTTCGAAGGCGGGGCCGAAAGGGCCTAGGCTGTAGTTTGGTTCTCCAGTGTTGGGGTTGGGAGCACTTTAGAGTGGCTCGACCGGAGGGGTTGCCATGTGCTTACTGGGACATGAGCCAGGCTTATGGTAGGAGATGGCTAGTGGCGGAGGAGAGACAGCCGAGCCGCCCCGTGAGATCGAGGCAATGGTATAGGAGTTTATGGGCGGACTTGACAGATGCCCAAGTCATTTGGAGGCCCTAGCGGGAGGCGAGGTGGATCGGGGATGGAGAGCATCTGAGACGGGTGCGACAGGCTAGATGGGTAGTGGGTCGGGGCCACAGCGAGGCGGAGTACATACAGATGTCTCGAGTGCTCCGCCAGGTCGGATTGAGACAGGATGTCCCCGGTGAGCCAGTGCGCTACCGGAGGCATAGATCAGAGGGGGATTTGCCGTGTGTCGAGCCGTGGAGGGAGGCGACAGAGGACGATGAGGACATGGAGATCCTCGACGTGGACGATGTCGGGGTAACAGCTGAGTATGCAGCATGGATGGCCGCAGAGCCGAGGTGGGAGCCACCATTGGTGGTTGTTGGAGCTGGAGAGGACGAGGGAACCGTAGAGGTTCCCAAGCGCAGGGAGGGTCCCCGCCTTCGAGCTGACAGTCAAAGGCGAAAGGGGAAGATGGTGCGGCAGACATCGGGGAGCGGAGATGACGAGGAGGATGAAATAGAAGAATGTGGGATAGAAGAATTGGAAGGATTTGGTTGGGTTGATGCTTCACGCTAGCGAGGCACGAGGATGATGGCTGGGAAGATGGAGGAATAATAGGTGATGTTGAAGAAGCTGTAGAAGAAGGGGGTACCGACGAGGAAAGAGATGATTGGTCATGGCCACATGTGCATGTGGTCAGCGTGAAGAAGGAAGCGACGATTAGTTGATGAAGAGAGTGGAGGATGAGACGGAATAGCGGAAGAGGACTTGGATGGTAGCGACTATGATGGGTGGCTCCTCGAGGATTGAAGAGGGTATAGAAGAGACTAGAGGCGAGCTAGCGAAGCGAGAGTGACGACACGAGATAGACATATCTAGACTTAGGTCTAGGACTCGTTACATTGAGGCTCTGGAGGACACATTGTTTAGATGACTCAACGCCGATGTTGTAATGATATTGATTGAGGAACCGATGTCAATTAAGACTCTCTTGAATGGCTTGTTATCGATCTTGGCCATGATATGTAGTGGAGGATCTATACTTTCTGTTGACATAGGTTTGATTTCAAAATCATAGAAAGTGATGGAGGGCTCCATGCATGTTTGAATACTCCCCACAAAGTTGTTGAAGGCATTAGTATCTTGAGTTTGAAGCTCGATTGTCTTTAATATTTCCATTAATGCCTCTTTATGCGGAGGAGATTGTTGAATGAGGTCATAGATCGATAACTTGGCAGAAGCCATTTTTAAACTTGTAGTTAACCGGCTACTCAATGACATGATGGGTCGTTGGCGTTGAGTAGAATGATTTAGCGGTTGTTGAGAAGTACTAGCACATCGTTGGGTCACTATTACCTGAGGTGGATCGGGGGTTTGTACAGTGGTCGTGGTTCAACCTGATTTGGTTGGTTCGCCCTTTGACCCCGGGTTACTACATTAATAGTACCCACAAAACCTTGGTATTGTTGTACATGGTTGACTTGATTAGGAGGAGTTACCTGAGTTACTCCCCCTAAAGTTGTTGGAGCTTCCTACCAATGTGGAAGGGGTGTTTGAAATATACCAAGATTTTGATTTTGTTGGGCTAAGGGGCTATCCAATTTAATGGCTCCAATCTCAATAAGATCTTGGATCACATGTTTGAAAGCTATACAATTATTGATATCATGCCCATTTTTCCTATGATAAGGACAAAATAGGTACTCCTTGTAATACTTCCCCCTTCTAGATGGGTCTAAAGGTTTAAACTTAGGTAAAGTTAACTGATTTGTGCTATATAACTTGTTGAATATGACCGCATATGGTTCATCTAAAGGTGTGAATTGTCGCTTGGGACGATTGTTTTGCCAAGGTCGAGTTTCCATGGTTGGCCCAGTATTGGGAGTCGGTTGAGTAGGGGCGGGTACCGCATGATAAGTGATTGGTTGCGGTTGACTTTGCATTATTTGTTGTTTTTGAGCCATTACGGGCTGGCTTGCCACCACTTGATTAACTTGGTTAACATTTGAGGTTGTACTAGCCTGTGTTTGTTTGTTTTGGCCATAATTATTATTTCTTTGTTGGCCCTTTTGTTGCCATTCTTTTCTACGAGGTTTTAAAACACCCTCTTGGACTTTAATGTCTTCTATGATACTTGCTTGGGCCAAAGCCTCTTCAAAAGTCCTGTATTTTTGTAATTGGAGTAACCAAGAGATAGGTTTTAAACAACTCTGGGTGAACATTTTGGTTAACTCCTCCATTGGTAGGGAGAATGGCAGTTTATTAATGATAGCCCTCCAACGGTTTCCAAAGTCATAAACAGTCTCATCGTCATGTTGTTTGAGCTTGTATAAGTCAGCTAATGAGACTCTCTTTTGAACATTTAGGGAGAATCGTTCTAAAAATAGATTAATCAATTGCTCGTAAGCATAAATGCTATGGTGAGCTAAATGATTATACCATTGTACAGCATCTCCTCCTAATGTCTGAGGAAAAGTTCTAAGCATAAGAGCATCATTATTTTGGATTCTAAAGCAAGCATGCATGAATGAGCTCACATGTTCATGAGGATCCTCAGTTCCTCAAAATTTTTCAAACTTCGGTAATGTGAAATCAGTTGGATATGGTGGTGAAGGTACCGAAGGATGAATTGGTTGATTGATCAATGACCTTAGCGTAGGTTTCTAACTAAATGAGCCAGGCGCGTTAAGCATAAGGTTGTCAATCTGTTGTTGCATAGCATGGAGTCGAGGATCTTCATTAAAATTTTGACTTGTTTGATGATTATGATTATGCAATGGAGGATTGGAAAATTGATGGGATGGGATGAAATTGCCTGGATTAGGCGATGTGGAATGGACATGTTGTTGGTATGGATGATACCGGAAAGAAGGTGATTGGTTTGAATGATGAACTGGACTAGGTTGGGAGAAAGGTGGGGTAGGAATGGACACCACCGAAGATTGGGGTACCCAGGTGGGGCCTAAGCTAATAAAAGCTAGCTGGGTAGAAATTGGTTGGGGTGTAGGTTTTACTATGATAGGTGGTTGAGCATTTTGTTGCTGTTGTTGCAAAATCAATTTGTCGAGATATTCCTTAACCTTATTAATCTCTAACCCAAGGGAGGTGGGATGATTGGATGAAGGTGGAGGGCAGGCTGCCATGGTAGTCACAGAAACTGCATAGCGAGGGCAATGAAGGGGGGCGGGACGCAGAGGAGCAATGAAGGTGGCTGAAGTAGGCGGTACCGGGAAGGAACGATGAGATTGTGTCCTAGGTAGGGTGAAACCATAAATGGTTTGGGAAGAAGAGGGTTGAAATTGGTTATGGCTAGAAGAGTTTCCACCAACTTCATAAAGAGAATTGGTGTACACCCGGGTACATGGAGGAGAAAGTGGTCGGGAAGACACTACATTTGTCTCCAAAGGAGAACAATTGAGCATCCGGGAAGATGTTGGAGATGAAGCCGGCTGAACAGATACCACATTAGCCTCAAAAAAAGGGTTAGTGTAGACCTGAGTGAAACCAGTGGGTATGGTTGATGCAATATCCTGCCGAAAAATAGAATCTTGCATAGGGGAATCTTGGATTGGCTCAAGGACATAACCAGTGCCATCTCTTAAGTGAGTTTGCACTTGGGCCATATCAATGTGGGTAATATGACAGGAATTGTCTTCCTCCATGGGCATGGCCATGTGATAGACGGTAGAAGGACGTGAAAGACCTACAAGCGAACCTGCCTGAAATTCACTAGGATAAGTGGCCATGTTGGTGGTGGGGATGTTTTGTGAATTACCCATTTGATTATTTAGATTTAACATTTTAGATTGATTCCTTGTTAAGACCATAGAGCAATAAATCTAAACAAATTTAGAAAAAAAAAATGCAAAACTAGAATGATAAATTTACACTAAAGAAATTATCGGAAAACAATCACAACCTAGGTTTCAACCAATGTGTCTTACTCGCGGTTAATTAATTATTTTCTCGATCTTAATCTGTAGTAAATTTTAAGTGTTCGGTTTATGAGTTTTGCATTTAATCTAATCTTGAATTATTCACAAAAAAAAGGTAAAAACTATGGCTAGGAAAGGACAACGAGATTCTTACTTGGTGATGAAATCCAAGCAAGTTTGCTCGGGGGTGACCTATGGTGTCTAAGGCGAAATTTTAATGGATGGAGATGAATTCCATCGTCACTAAACTTCAAGCAATATCTGGTGATGAAATCTAGATATCACTGTTTTAAATGCAATATGAAAATGCAATGAATTTTTTTTTTTTTAAATGTTTTAATTATCTAATGTGTACATACAAGGCTATAAATCAGAAGTTCTAATGATCTAAGCAAGAGGCTACTGAAAACATGTCATTTCCTCTGAAGAAGTGGAGTACACCGTTTAAAACCCCCCTGCCTACCAATGATATCGGATATCAAAGGAGCAACCGGAAGGTTCGTCCACTTCTCCGCTGGAATCACCCAATGGCAGGAGTACTATTGACATCCAATCAATAGTCCTACTTAGATAATTAAAACAAATAATTTATAGCTATTCTAACATGCAGCTAGATATGCAAAAAAAAAAAAAATTTAAATGCAAGCAACAATCAATAATGCAATGCAAAGAAAAATGTAATTTAAAAATAACTGTTCTTTTCTAGATTACTTAGTTTTTGTTCATTTTAAAGTAATGATCTGAAAAAGAAACAAAATATGGCAGAAAAACCAAAAAACGTAAAAAGTACAGCACTTACTTGGAAGCCTACACTTTTTTGTAAAACTGACTTCAAACGCCCACGGGAGTCTGCATAGGCTGAAACGCACCTCTGCATTTCGTATTGGACTTCCAGACGCCCCTCTGCGTCTGCTGCATTTTCTGCAAGCTCAGAAACCCTAGTTCGCTGGAACAGCAAATTTCACGATTTCTGGAACCTGCAAAATGAAACAGAAAACAAGAACAGATTAGTAAAGCAAGTATTAAAAATATGAAACCCTAGGGGGTCCCACCATGATCGCCATTTGTAGATTAAAAATACCACGCCAAACAAAAGATAAAACCACAATGACAGAGTACGTAATAGTTGCACAAAAACAAACGATTTCTATTAATCGATGGAGTTTAAAAACTCCTTTTTTGAATACAACTGGGCCTGTAACCCTTTATTTGTGATACACAGTTACAAATTATGCTAGGGTTCTCCGAAACCCTAGTCGGCATGAATGGTGGCACTTCCGAAGAACGTATCTTCAATCCCAACAGAGTGAGTGGGCTTTGTCGTATCCCTTTCTTGGACCACTCCGACTTAATCACTGCCATCAATAAACTGGATCTCGTCATCAAAAACCCGCACACATTAACACTATCAAGGAGTTAGAAATTAATGAGAGGGCTCCATCTGCGTGAGCCCTCGGAAACAATCTAAAACCTTATAAAAAAAATGGAATGCAGGAAATCAATAACAGATTAATACATAAAATACGGCTACTTGCTTTAAACTAATTTATATCTGTTCTCTATTAACACAGCTAGACCAGGCGACACCTGGAAGTAATGTTGTTGTCAAAATAGGCTGCGGAAGGCGCCCTGGTGCACTCTCCGAACGCCCGCGTGCTTCTGGATCTAGATTACAAACGCCGGTCTGAGTCTGTGGCTGAAGGTAAACGCCCGTGGGCACTTGGTAAACGCCCGTGGGCACTTGGTAAACGCCCGTGGGAACTTGGTGAAGGGGTAAACGCCCGTGGGCACTTGCGACAGGAATGGGAGATTCTGCAGAGTCTTGCAGAAGGAATGGCGACGAAAGCGACGACGAAAACGACGATAGATGCGACGAAAAGGGTAGCAGAAGAAAGGAGATAATAGTAGAAGAATTAGAATCAGAGATAGAAGTAGCAAAAGACCTAGGCGAAGAAGATAGGTAGAAAACATAGGGTTTGAGCCATCAAAGTGACTCAATTTATAATCCACTCTTAGGGCACACTTTAGGGTTTTAACAACACTTTGAACGTGTGGCTAAGATTAAAGTGGATCCAAGGGTAGAGAATAAATCTTGGTTGTGGAATGGATTAATATGGATGGACGGATGAGATTAAATGAAGGATGGACGGCTCAGATTAAATCACTTAAACTATTATTTAAATATATATATTAAAATATTAAAATATTAAATATATATATATAAATATTAATTTAAATAAATTTGGGGATGAAAAATGATGGGAAAGGTGAAATTGGGCCAAATAATGGCGGGAAAGTGTGAATTTGGGCCAAATAATGGCGGGAATGTGGATGACCGACATGTGGCTGACAGGAAGGTATAGATGACTTGCAAGTGGCTGGATTTTGGTGTCTACAAGGCCATCTAAACGGATTTTCTTATTCAAATTTTCAAGATGAGCAATAACTTCATGTTTTTTTTTATGAACATCCCCAAACTCTTTCTAGTTCCAAGTCTTGATTTTGGATTTAATGTATTGCAGTCTTTTGGCAAAACATAACATCTTAGTCCCATGCCTAGGTTTACCTTCCTTCCACCATTGTTGCACATGAGGTCTAAAGGAAATGTCTCTAAGCCACATTAATTGAAAACGAAAAGGAGAGAAACTCACATTGGTTTTCCACATTTCCACCACGACTGGCCAATGATCCGAACCAGCATTATTAAGAGTCTTCACTTTAGGAATGTGACCATTGATTAAGAAATTTTCAGAGAGCAAAAGCCTATCCAATCTCTCCATTATACAAGCTAAGCCTTGCCTTTTGTTAGACCAAGTCATAAGGCCATTATCTGGTTGGATATCCACAAGATGGAGGTTTGTAATATATTCGCTCATGAGGTCAGTGCTTTTGTCCAAATTTCTATTTCCCCCATTTTCTCATCCAGAGAGAGGATGGTATTGAAATCTCCTCCGATCAAGATCCAAGCTTTAGTAAAATGAGAGATAATATGAGTAATATCCTTCCATTGTCTTCTTTTTTCCTCCAAATAAGTCGGAGCATAAACAGTAATGCAAAGCATAATCTGGTTGGAATGTCTACTTTGAATAGCTATAGCCAACAAACCCCAACCGTCAACCATATGGTGAATAACTACCTCTTTTGGATCCCAAAGACAAGCAATGCCACCCGAAGTCCCTTGGGAACCGAGGGAAACCACTTTTCCAACTGGCCAAATTTATCGGCAATTAAGTCCATATCCTCCATTGACATCTTTGTTTCTTGAAGGAAAACAAGATGTGGATGATTTACCCGAATCATTCTTCTAATTTCATTTTGTTTTGAAAGACTCCCTTTGAGTCCTCTAATATTCCAAGTGATGATCTTCATTAATACCAGGGCTAAAAAAGTTGGGAAGGGCATTAATATTACCTTCCTCTACAAGTTTTTTACCTTCTTTTACCATATGATATTGATTGGTCTTGCGACCTACTTTTTGATTAGAATCCATCTTCAATTTTTTTTTCCCAGTTTCTTGACTTATTCCAATTGAATCTGAGATGGCTTCTAATCTTGAAGAATGCTCGTACACAGTCAAAATTTTACTAGATGGTTCAACGGAGTCTATATTGGGACCTGCATTATTTGAAGTTTTGACCTTTGAAATATTGTTTTTCTTGTGTAAATTTTCTCCTTTTTTTTTGTTGAAAACCTTTGATTTGTTGGTTTGTCTCTGAGTTCTTCCCTTCATATTTAAATTGTGTTTCTAAGATTTCAGTTTCCATTATTTCCTCTTCCTCAATTGGGACATCATTTGTGGAAAGGATTTCAAACATATTAGCAGATGACTTTGATTGATCCTTCATAACTGGTTTTTTATGAGTGTTCTTCTTCTTAGGTATTTGGAAACCTCTGCTGAGTTTATATCTTCTTTATTTTGATCAGGAATTTTATTTGGGCAAGCACTGGCCAAATGACCATATTCATGGCAAATTCTACAACGAAAATGAATGTTCTCATAGTCCACTACTTGCTCCCAAGTGTCTTCCCCAAATTGTAATGTGATCTTTTTAGGTAGGGGTTTGTCAAAATCCATTAAAACACAAATCCGAGCATAAATAATATGTTCAAAATTTTGAGTACAATCAACAGTCATAAAAGTTCCTAAAGAGTTTCCAATTGAAGAAAAAATATTAGGATTCCAAAATTCAATAGGGAGGCCAAAGAGTCTAACCCACATGGGAGCTATAGAAGGCATCTCTTCTTCGGCTTTAAATTTAGTATGCCAAGGCTTCATGAAAAGCCCTGCCCTTCCAAAAAACCAAGGACCCCCTTGAAAAGTTTTCTCTTTATCTTCATTATTAGCAAAAAAAACAAGAAAATAACCATTTGGATAAATAGATATTTGTAACTCACCTTTAGTTTTCTAGCTTTTTGCAGCCTAGACTTTGAAAGCAGATAGACTCGGACGAAAACCCACAAACCGACAAATTAGTCCTCTTTTTCCAAATCTTCAATGCCAGTCTAAATGTTACCCATATCAAGCTTAACAATAGGAGTTCCATTAGCTGCTTTAAGACATCCTGACTCCGTTTTCCTGGGATCACTCGTAGGCATTCTTAAAGGTTTATGGGAAGCCCTAATATTGATATTAGCATTGGGTTGAGGTTGTCCACCACGAAGGGCATCCCTAAAATTTATTTTTGGGACCGAGTCTTCGAAATTCTTACCCTTGATAGGGGTTTTCACAGTAGAATTATTTTGTGGGTGCACCTTAGCACCAGATTCACTTGAGATATGAGCCATTTTTTTATCAACTGCTTGAAACTTGTTTCGTGATCTCTTTAATCCTTGCCCTAGATGTCGTTGAAAGGTATAGTTTTCACTTTTCTTTTGTGCAGCAAATTGGAAGCCGTTGTCACTCAAGTTCACAGTATGATCTGTTGAAAGACAAATTTCTAACCCATCTTGGGCAGTCCTGCGAAAAACGTCTCATCTACCAACAATCTAATTTTAAAATTAGACAAAATTTAACAATTTTATTTAACTTAAATAAAATTAAAGATAATTTTGTAAAGTTATGCTAAATTCATCTCAAAACAACTATTTTTATTTGATTTTGTATAAATTTTAAGAATATTAAAATAAAAGATGAGATTTTTTTCATATGCTTAACTTGAAATCTTGTTGTGCATGTGTGTATATATATGTGTATGTGTGTGTGTGTATAATTCCTTATATATAAAGAGAAGCTTATGACACAAAATTCTTACCCAATTCTCATGGGTAAAATTAGAAGATATGATCTAGCCATTATTTATCTAAGCCAAGCTCTCTCTTGATATGGACTATCATACGCTCGATGAAATAATTTTCATATATAATATGCATTACTACTAAAAAAATTGAATCTCCTAATCCACACAACACTAGTTACATAAAATAACTATGACACCATTGATATGAAGCACCTATGATGTGTAGCACCCTTGACGTGCAACACCAATGATGTGTGGTACTAGTGATGTGTAGAACTAATGACATGTAGCCCCATTGGAATGTACACCAATAAAATAGCGCCAAAATATGTAGCGCCAAAATATGTAGCACCAACATATGTTGTACTTTTTTGCATCACTTTTATACTATTTTGTAGCTCATATGAATGATGGTACTCTTTCACTAGTAAATTCTTTTTCAGCAATGTTAAAATATCTTATTTTGGTCTTTCCATGCTCCATTTGAACTCCTTCATTGGCAAGTTGATCATCCTTTTTGTTAAAGTTTCTTCTCACATGTACAAAACTTATGAATTTCAAATGATTGCATATTTCTTTATTCTCCTGTATAATCACATCTAGCATTACATTTGATATTTCCACCTTTATGCTCATTGCTTAAGTAAACAATTTTGAGTCTCCATATACTATCAGTTCTAACCACTCTTTTTGCCTATCAATTTTCAATCCTTTATTCAAAGTCAACAACTCTATAGAATTGTTTGAATTTGTTTTTAATCCTTTAATGGATTCTACCAATACTCTCCCTAGGTCATTCATTATAATCTATCCTACTCTTACTACTCCTAGATTCTTTTTCGATGTGCCATCAAAAAACAAATAGTATGCTTTGGTACTAAACCTTGGGGCTCATCTTTCTTACTTGCGTACTTGGTTACAAACGCTATTTTTAAAAACTAAATTGTTCTTTTTTCAACTTCCACCAGTGAGTGTTCATTCTCAATCCTACTTTTGTTGGCTTTAATTAAGAATTTGAGGATTCTATGCTACGTGAATATTCCCAAAAAAGTTGCATATTTCTATCTAAAAATATTATTGCATTTTGAGCTTTCCATGTCTTCCACAATATAATTCGTAGTACTTCACAAATTAACTTTAATGCTGATTTTCCATCTTTGCAAAAAGGATAATTAGTGTCCCATTTGGTTAAAATTTCCTCACATTGTTTAATTTTGGAATAGATATCAACTTTGAAGCCCAATACTTACCACATGAAGTTCCAAACCTGGTTTGAGACTTCACATTGAATGAATAAGTGTTCAATATTTTATTCCTACTTCTTACAGGAACATACATAGTGATGACCCATGTATACCTCTTCTACTTAGATTTTTCGTAGTAAGAATTGTTTTGTGAGTTAAGATCCACATAAAATGATCAGTTTTTGGAATGGATCTTACACTCCATAATTTTGTCCAACACTTCCTATTTGGAATTAAATGACTATATTTATCAGCCCATAGCTAGTTGTATCTTTGTTTGACATGATATTTTCCTATTTCATTTATTGGTCCCCATATTATCTAGTCTAGTTCATCTCTAAGTCTAATATTCCTTTCTCTTAACAACTTGGCAGGTTTTTGATATTCATTCTTCAAGTTTGCTGATTCAATCTCTTATTCCCTCAATCTTAGATTCTGGATTTTGGCCTTTCACTTTCAGAATTGTTAGTTTAAAAAAAAAAAATTTTTTCCATACCTTTGCTTCTAAAACAATCTTTTAGTTGGAGTATTTCTAGATATCCTCCTATTGGTGGCATGCCATTGATTGCATATGTCCATATGTCTATTTTTTCATCACTGATGAGCCATGAACAACCTTTTCTAAAAAAGGATAGCACTGCAAACAGATTCAACCATAGAGTAGATACCTAATCTGAAGTTACATTCATTGTTAGTATATGTTCTGGTGGTTTACCTGCAAGATATTTTTTCACCATGATCTTGCTCCATAGTGAGTTACTTTTCTTGATTAATATCCATATTAGTTTATCTCCATACATCTCTAGCAATAAGGACATATGTTTTATTCCTAATCCATCTCATTTTTAGGTAAGCATACAATATCCCACTTAACCAAATGAAACTTCTTTCTTTCTTCTTCTTTAGAACCTTTCCATAGAAATGCCCTTATTTATCTTCTTGAAGTTCTTAATTACCCCTACTAGTGCATGAATAGATGACATTAAATATATCATGATGGAAATTAAAACTAATCTGATTAAAATCACTCTCCCTGGTAGATTCCACCATCTATAGGACCAAATATTCAATATTTGTATTACTTTGTTGAGGACATTCTTCCATTGCTTTTTGGCATGCTTGCATTGGCCAATTGGTACCCCTAGCTACACAAAAAATTATTTAGATTCACCTATTTTGAAGCCAAAAGTTTTAGTAATTTTCCTTCAAAAATTTATTGGGCAATTATATGCATAAACGATAAACTTACCACAGTTAATAGCAACTCATGTTACTATACAAAATTTGTCTAGTATATAGATGCTTGTCCCATTAACATAGAGTCATCTATAAATTGTAGGTGGGTGGTGTCTACTACATTTGAAGTAATTGATGCTCCTTCACTTTGTTCTTACATTCTTTCTTGCTTGATAAGATAGCTCAATGCCTCAACCATAATGACATATAAAGTTGATGATAATGGGCAACCTTATCTTATGCCTCTAGAAGAGTTGAAAAAATCAAATGGTCCTCCATTGACTAAAACTAAGAATGTGCTAGAGCTGATGTAACCTTCCACCCATTTTACCCATTGCTCATAGAACCCCATTTTGTAGAGGACCATTAAGAGAAATTCATGTTGAGTCTATCATAGGTTGTAGTAAAGTTAAATTTGATCATCAGTGTCCACTTTGATTTGATTACAAAGTGAATTACTTCTTGTGTAATGATGAATTCATCTAGAATTTATCTTCCTTTAACCACCCTGTTGTGGTGATTTTCTTTGTCCTTAAGAATTTAGATTGTCAAGAAAATCACTGATTCACAATCAGCACTATGGATTGTGGTGGATCCACCTCTTTGACTCAAGAAAATATTATCACAAGACTCTATACAGATCGAGTAAGGTAAGGAAACCTTAGAGGTGAGCCTACAATATTTCTTATATGTTTATGCTCATCCAGATTGTAAAAAATAAAATAAAATTGCAACATAATTGTTGACCAAGCTTCGAGTAACTCCTAGCTAGTGCTTCAAAAAGTAGACTGATGCCTTAATCATCGGGCAATTATAACCAGACTTAAAATATGGTGAAGAGAGAAGGGAGGAGAAGATAAAACTAAGCCAACCACATTCATTTAAATAATGCAACAAAGGTGATTAAGTATGTCAATAAAAGTAGACGTCATTTACACATTCAAATGATGTAACATGTAAATAGGACAACAAACAGAATTGCACACAAAATTGTTGAAAGGGGGAAGTAGGATTGTATTATCCAATAAATCATTACAATGGGACTATGATCAGTGTAATCAAATCTCACTAAGCAAATACAAATGAGTTCTCCATTCAAATGATGCAATAGAGAACTGCAACTCTTCATTCAAATGATGTAACAAAGAGCCTCCTAGCTTTCCACCTCAACCACTGGAAATGATCTCAATAAACTAGGCACCTCCTTAGCAAACACCTCCACCATAATGAGGAAGAAAAATGGGTACCTAGACAAAACACACAAAGGAAAAAAAAACTGACAAGGATGGGCACTCTAGTATACCTCTTGCAGAACTCTACTATGCAAAACTTGATGTATTTTCTTGTTGCAACAACTCTCTTAAATAGCTTGATCATTTGTTCTATAATTGCGAAAACTATAGCTGCCTCGATGATGGCCCATAATTGGAAATGACCCATAATAGCCACTATCTCCATTACCTTCGTTTCTTTTTTTTAAGGTTTAGGTTTTTTTTTTAGGTTTAGGGTTTTCCCCCATATTACAATGTGATACCAAGGGTATATACATCCCAAAAGAAACATTAAAAGAAAACCCTATATCTTAAATCCCTTAAGATAACAATTTATAATTTTTGGATAATTTGCCATTTTCGACCAAAAACATCTCTATTTTTAGTAAGTTGCTAAAAAAAGTTCGGATAGGCCTCAAAATTAATACACATTATTGGATTACCCATATTAAGCATTATATAAAATATCAACACATACTCATGTCTTAAAAGTTATTAAATTCCAAAAATTATTTTTTCCAATTTTTTTAAAAAACACTAAATTCCATTTTTAGGGCATTAGATGAAGGAATTAGGACCTGATAAAAGCCTGAAAAATCACCCTAGCCACTAGGGTTGCCTAGCCACACATATTCCTCCTCTCCATCTAGCTCCACGTAAAATTTCAAGACGATCCAATGATCGGATCAAAAGTTACCCTCCAAAAGATATGCTCATGCATCAAACTTATTTGGGCCAAACATTTATTGACAAAAAAAATAACTTAGGAAAACCAAAACAAAGGCTTGAACTTGGCAACCTAAAATCTTTCATTGCTCTTGGAGGGTGAAATAGAACTTCAAAAGGACCAAAAATTTGCAATAATTGAAAAGGACTCAAGGGGGTATTGCAAATTTGAAAATACCATAGGACACCAAAAAAAAAAAAATTTGCGGTAAACTCAAATTGGATTTTGAGGATCCAACACAGGCTTCAATTGGGATAGGTGATGGAAAGACTCTTTGATAATTAATCACCTGAGAACTCCAGAATCTCCAACAAACCACAAGGACTCAAAAATTGAACTAATCACCTAAAAAGAACACCCTAATCACCTAAAAGGACACCTTAATCGCCTAGAAATAATAAGACTAAAACACACTTTTTTTTTTAGGTTTCTCAAGCCCTCTGTGCATAATGATACAATTTCAAATGCTAGCCATTGATAGGAATTGAAAATTATGTATCATCTAGAGTTTGCAATTTGTAAGTATGTTGGCCTACATTCTGAAGGATTTGATAGGGGCCAAGTCATTTGGGTTCCCACTTCCCCTTCTCATCATGCTTTTCATTTTTGGGGTCCCAGTACAACACTATATCTCCTTCCTAAGAAGGTTTACCCTTGGCTTTCTTACTAAACAATTGCTTTATTTTGTGAGTCTGGTCGGTTATCTTCATTAACGCATCCTTTCTATCTTCCTGTAACTTTATAATTTGATCAAGTCTTCTTTGCAATACAATTGGATTATCATGATCCAGAAGAAGCAAAGATAAAGCATGACTTTCCAATTGAGGGGGTAATAAAGCATTCTCACCATATACTAGTTCATAAGGAGAATTTCTTGTGCTTATTTTGATAGATATTCTATCAGCTCATAAAGCAAACTTCAGCTCATTGTTCCAGCTTCTTTTGTTTATGCCTAATGCTCTTCTAATTCTTGTGATCAAATTCTTATTTGAGGATTCTGCTAAACCATTCTCTTGAGGATAGTAATTTGCAGAATGAGAAATATCTATGTTGTTCCTAGCAAACAATTCAATCATCTCAAAAGAAGTGAAGTAGTTATCATTTTCTGTGACTATCTTCCTAGGAACCCCAAATCTTGTTAATATGTGCTCTTATAAAAATTTGATGACCACTTTTGTAGTGGATTTCTTGAGAGGTGTTGCTTCTACCCACTTGGTAAAATAATTTTTTGTTGTAATGATCCACCTATGACCTCCAAAAGAATTGGGGTTAATCTCACTTATGAGATATATTCCCCATTGAGTAAAAGGAGCTTCCACAATCACTGGCTTTAGGAGCATGGTTGGCAAATTCTTCTTTTTTGCAAAAATCTGACAGTTATGACAACTTCTAACAAACTAGTAAACATCCTTAAATAGGGAGGGTCAATAATAACCAATTATCATGATCTTGTGAGCAGTAGCCTTTGGAGCAAAGTGACCCCCACAAAATCCAGAATGATATTCTTTCAGCATTTGAGGGACCTCTTTCTCAAACAAACAGAGAAGCAATACATCCTTTGGATGCCTCCAATACAATCTACCTTCTTGAATGTAATACCTTTGATCCAACTACTTGATATACCTTCTTTTGTTTTGGGGTATGTCTCCTAGAAATGACAAGTTTTGAAGGTAAAAGATAATGTCGTCATACCACCTACAATCAGAATTATCAACTGCTCTTGCTTCTTCTTTTTCATCTACTACAACAGTGTTACTCATAGCCTCCCCTTCTTTGTTAGCCAGATACTTTGTCAATCTCTATCCTCTAACAATTTGTATTGCTTTGAATTCCACATAATAGTGTAGGAATTTAGTCATACACCTTGTAGGACTACCTAAAGGTTCAGTTTGAGTGAAAACATCTTTAACAACAATGTAAGGGATATAGGCTATTACCTTATTGGACCCAAAAATACACTTGAAATGATCCAATGCTCTGATTAATGCATAAGCCTATTTTTCTAGCAAAGAGTATTTTAGTTTAGCACCCTTCAATGTTATACTCATAAAGGCTATGGGTCTTTCATTTTTCTCTTCATCTTGTTGAGCTAGAACTGCAACAATAGTGTGTTCTGAAGCAAATGAGTAGATTTTGAAATCTTTGGAGTAATCAAGACAGTTCAATACTGGAGCCTTAGTAATTGCATCTTTGATATTTTGAAAAGCTATAGTATTTCCTTTGTCCACCTTATTTCTCCATTTTTCTTGATCATGTCATTTATCGACTTGGTAATTCGAGCAAAATCAGGGACAAATCTCCTAATGAAGTTAATCTTCCTAAAGAATAATCTAACTCCCTTAATATTTTTAGGAGGGGGAATTTTAGTGATTGCCTCTATTCTTTGTGGATCAATGCTAATTCCATCCTTTGAAACAATATGCCCAAGCAGTTTACCTTGTGTGGCCCCAAACACACATTTTCTAGGATTCAAGGATATGTCAAACTCCTTGCACCTATCAAACACTTGAGTTAGATGTGTAAAATGATCTTCAAGATTTTTGAAAAAAATTGTAATGTCATAAAGATATACTACCACTATCTTGAACATCAACCCCTTAAATGCAACATCCATTGCTCTCTGAAATGTTGCCCCTGCATTCATCAACCCAAAGGGCATCATGAGATATTCAAATGTTCCCCGTGGTGTGATAAAATTTGTTTTGTGTCTATCTTCTGAATTCACTACAATTTGATTGTAACCTGAAAAGTCATCCAATAAAAACATTTTTGATGACCCAACCACTGCTTGAAGCAATTGTTCCATATTCGAAAGTGGATAGTTGTCTTTAAGAGAGCTCTTATTCAAATTCCTAAAATCTACACAAAGCCTAATCTCACCATTCTTCTTTCTAACTAGAACAAGATTTGCCAACCAAGAAGAAAATCTCACCTTCCTAATTATCTTGGTATCCAATAACTTCTGCACTTCTTTTTGCATAATTGGATGTAAAGTGGGATTGAACTTTCTTTGTTTCTGCCTGAAAGGCTTGGTATCCTTCTGAAAGGGTATTATGTGAGTCATTACCTTTGTATTGAAGGTTTTTAGATCTTCATAACTCCAAGCAAAAGCATCCATGTTCTTTTTCAAGAATTTGATATATTGTTGCTTCTCTTTTCCTGATAGAGCTTTATTGATCCTAACAATCTTGGGCTCTTTCTCTGTTCCAATATTAACTTCATCTATCTTAGATTCCTAAACCAGAGGTTTATATGCTCTATCAAAGTCATCAAACAGGCTCTCCAAAGATACCAACCCCTTAGGGATCCTATTGGTCTTCGGTTGTATGATTTCTATGGGTTCTCCAATAACATCCTTCAATTTTTCTTCATCACTTTCATCACAAATAACATCAGAGAATTCATTTTGCATAGTCATAGAATCATTAATGTGTATATCATCATGAAAAACTTGTAAATATACCACATTATCAGGGATAAATGGTTTATAAACAGATATGGTCGATAACCTATCCATAAACCAAGTGTCTATCTTAGGGTTGTTTGCTCTAGAAGCATTAATTGCCAACAAATTAGCATTGTAATTTTGTGCTCTAGTAATAAATTGCAGATCAAAAGCCAAGAATCTATCTATTTCATCCAACACTGCTTGCTTATATTGATTCAATCTAAGGTGTTTTGTTTGATACTTCCCTTTGATTTATTGAATTATTAGCTCAACATTCCCACTAACTTTGAGATAATAAATACCCAATTCCTTGGCTTTCCTTAGCCCTAACAATAAAGTTGTATACTCTGCAACATTATTTGTACAAGAAAACTATAACCTGTATGGTATGCCAAGATAGCTTCCATTGATGTTTGTCAACAATACTCTAGCTCCAGCTCCTGCTTTAGATTTTACCCCATCAAAGGTCATAGTCCATAACTCTGAAGTCAAAATTTTGTCAATTTTCGCATCCGCTTTAGCCTTCAGTTTTGGATTCATATTTTCAGCATCATGCACTTCTAACAAGAAATAAGAATGCCAAATAGAGTAACCCCCCATGTCATTTTCCTCAATAGAATTCATGACATTAACCATATTATCATAGGATCTCTAAATTCAACTGAATACCTATTGAAGGATTCTCTTTTCAATATCACTTTTTCCTTACCCTACATTAGGATAGTGGCATATGACCAATCCAACTTAATAGGGCCACCTAGCTGCTCTGCCCAATGCCTAGAAAGTAAGATGGAAAAGAAAGGGTCCACATCTACAATTGCAACATCCATTACCACACCCTTCTTAGAATATTGTTCAAGATGGAGGTGATAATGCCTACACAAGGTACTCTCCTATTATCCATTACAGAAATAGGGGGATGCTCTTTCTGACAAATCAAGCCTAACTTATTAGCTACCTATTTTGACATCACATTCATGGAAGCACCACTATCAAGCATGCAATTATGAATAACATATTGGTCCCCATAGCCTAATGTGTATCTTAGTGATATATAAAATAGCTTAACTGAATATGGGGCTCTAAATGCATTATTCTCAAGGCCTATGCGATTTTTAGACTATCTTCATGATTGATCAGTTAAATTGAAGGCTCTACATACCTGATATTGATACTTTGGTATAGTCATTAACTCCCCAAAAGTGATGTTGACCTTTTGCTTGGCAACCTCTACACCCAGATCAAACTGATATTTCTTATCATCAATTGTCTTTCTAGATATCTGATTAACCAAATCATTTTGTTGTTTTTGATAATTTCCTCCACGTCAGGCTCTTCAAGAATCATTTGTAGCTTCATCTGATTTACCTTTTTCTATGAAATTACTCTTGTAGTTTTATCCTTTTGTGCAAGTCCTTCATCAACTTTGTCCTCCACTATTCTATTTCTGATATTGATAGCATGTATTATTTCTAAATACTCAACCTCTATTGTTGTAGGTATAAGCTTCCCCTACTTCAGTCTATCAAATCTTGTATTAGGAGGTTCACTTGAGGTTGATGCCTCTCCAAATACTAAGGCTCTTTGTTCAAGATTACTGGCACATATGTCCATGTCCCTTTCAAACTCATATTCTTTGGTTTCATCATCCTGAGTCCAGCACACATTAATTCTAATATCTTCATCTTCAGATTCAACATTTAAATCAACATTCGAATGCAGACTTAGATAAATACCAAAATCAACATTCGAATGCAGACTTAGATAAATACCAAAATCAACAGGGTTATGTGGTGCATCACAGATAGAGCAATAAAAAGGATGATCTGATCTTATATTATTAGATGGTGTGCGATTTAGAACAAATTTTCCAATTTCCATTCTGATTCTTGTTTTCCTCTTCATTTCCATCGTTATTCCAGTTTATATTGAAATTCCTCCTAAAAAGAGGTATGTTATCTTCTTGTTGTCTATTATTACCCTGTGAAGTTTCTGCAATGTTGTCCTTACCTTTTTCAATTCTGGCCAACCTATTGTTCAAAGTGGTAAACATTTCACTCAACTGATTAGCTATTTTGCTCATAGGATCTGCATATGTTTTCTTAGGAACAGAGAACTCAACCTTCTTAGGCTTCCTTTCAAGTTGATTGGGCTCCAAAGAGTATGCTTTCATCTTACCATTATCAATCATATGTCTCTCTATTTCAATAGCCCTTTCCATACATATGTCAATGGTGGCTGCTACTTGTTGTCTCAGCTCATAACTAAAATCTCTAAGGAAAGCATTCTTGTAAAAATAAATGGAGTGATCATCATTTCGCCTTAATGCTATGGGAATTTTATTTTTGGTCTTAAAGAATTTTCTATTGAAATCTTCCACTGATTCATTTTCTTTCTTTTTCATGGTAGCCAACTCTATCAGAAAGGACTGTTCATTCTTCCTCTCTCTATATTTCCTAAGGAAAGTGTTCTCTAGCTCTTGAAAATTATGAATAGTACTAGCTCCAAGGTTGTTGAACCATTCTCGAGCATCCTTCTCTAAATTTTGAAAGAACAATCTAAGGAAACATCTTCATCATCTACTTCAATACTATCCATGGCATATAGAAAATCCCTAATATGATCTTCATCAATCACAACATTGTTTCCTTTGAATTTAGGCAAGTACTTATGAGCTTTACTAGGGAGAGGATTCAGATTTTTAGGTAAAACAAAAGCTCTATATTTATTGGTTCTCCAATGATTGACATTTTGGTAAGCATTCACATTTTTATTAACATTTTGATTGATATTCACATTCAAGTTTACATTAGGGGTTGTCATACTCATTACAGGTTGATTTACTGCATGTATTTGATTCACAGTAGAAGACTGATTTAAACCAGGATTTGGATTAAAAACATGAATAATAGGAATTGAAGTTTTTCTATGAGATTTGAAGAATACCTTAGAATTTGACACTCCAGCACGCACTACATTACCACTTCTTGTAGACGCCAGATCCAGCTCCTCCTCCTTTCTTGATTTTTAATATTCTGAGTTCATTTGGAGTCGCCAGCATAGATGTGCAAAGAAAAAGCAAGATCTTCAACAATACTCAAGCCAAGATTGCCCAGCCTGATATTCACTCAACTCTCACAAATTTTCACTCTAGGAAAGACTGAGAAATACAAAGACAAAATAGTACTGATTCTTCCCCAACAACGCCAAAAACTATTATGGTGATTTTTTGTGTCCTTAAGAATTTAGGTTGTCACACCACAAAAAAAATCACTGATTCACAATCAACAGTGTGGAATCTGGTGGATCCATCTCTTTGACTCGGGAAACGATTATCACAAGACTCTAGACAGATCGAGTAAGGTAAACCCTGGAGGTGAGCCTACAATATTTCTTATATACTCATGTTCATCCAGATTGCAAAAAATAAAATAAAACTGCAACATAAAAGTTGACCAGGCTTCGAAGTAACTCCCAGCTAGTGCTTCAAAAAGTAGACCAGTGCCTTAACCATTGGGCAATTGTAACCAAACTTAAAATATGGTGAAGAGAGAAGGGGGGAGAAGATAAAATTGAGCCAACCACATTCATTTAAATAATGCAACAAATATGATTAAGCATACCGGTAAAGAGGACGTCATTTACACATTCAAATGATGTAGCATGTAAATAGGACAACAAGCAAAACTGCACATAGAACTATTGAAAGGAGGAAGCTGAAGAACACAAGCTTATACTAAGAGGGGGGTGAACATTATAAGACTACTTTTTACTTTTCTTTCCCAAAAAATATTATGCAATATATCAATGGAAATATCAACAGCAGTAATCAAAGCAATGCACAAATCACCACACACAATAGAGACACCAATTTAACGTGGTTCACCCAATGTGGGCTACGTCCACGGAGAAAATATTTCACTAAATTTTCTCAACAAACCTCTTGGGAATCCTTCTCTATTACAATGTTTATGGACCTCTGTCCAAAGAAGACACCAATCCCCTAATCAAGTTCGTGGATCTCTATCCACATGAGACACTAATCCCCTTAGCTGGTTCATGGATCTCTATCCACAGGAGAACTCCTTCTCCTATGCTCTGGCTGGTGATCCTCTAAAATACTATTGCCTCCACTGCAGTGGCTTGTGGATCTCTCTCCACTAAAGACCATTGTCCTCACTCATAATACCTATGTCCTCACTGCCCTTGCTAATGGATCTCTATCCACTGTAGACTATTGTCCTCTACTCTATCACCTCCAAAGCTTGCTCTCAGCTCTATTCAATCTCTGTCTCAAATTTGCACTAAACACAGTCCTTCGTTCTAGCACAAATCTGCTCAATCTCTGTCTCAAATCTGCACTAAACACAGTCCTTCGATCTAGCACAAATATGCTCAATATTTGTCTCAAATCTACACTAAACACAGTCCTTCGGTCTAGCACAAATCTGCTCAATCTTTGTCTCAAAATTGTCCTCAAGCCTTAACACAAAGATTGATCCAATCACAAATCAACTCTGCTAGATCTACTCCAAGCCTTAACTCAAAGCCTGAAAAAATCAATCAATCAACTCTGGTCTCAAGTATTCACAGACTTGCCTCAAATCTGCTTGTAAGCTTCCACAAAAGCTCACACAGATCTATCCTTAAGCTTTCACAAAAGCTTCCACAACTTTGTTCTTAAGTCCCCTCTAGGACTTACTCAAATCTGCCCACTAGCTTTCACAAAAGCTTATTCAAATCAATTGCAAACTTGCATACAAAACTCAACTAAATCTCTTTCAGAAAACCTCTTCAATCACAAGAACAAGTTTCACACAGAATCTTGTTTAACCCACATAAACATATAGAGAATGGTTAGAGACTCAATATGTTTCACACTCACAAAGCACTCAATCACTTTCAAACTCTCTCTCAAATAAATTTAGAATAAAGAACAATTTGTTTCACAAAACTTGAACTATCACTCCAATACTCTCAACCAATAATGCTCAATCAACTTCACTCAAAGCATCCACTCAATGAAACACAACTTGCTTACAAACCCAAACCAAGTGTTTCACAATGCTTCCAATAACTCACACTATGGAACTCAAACCTTGACTCAAGATGATTCCAACTTCACATAACAATGATACTCATGATCTTTCACAAACCCTAATCATGCACATGAACACTCACTCAAATATTTCCAACAATGCTTATCAAAAAATCATTTTCACTCCAACCTTGCATTTCACAACATTCAACAATATTTCACTCACAAGGATGATATGCCCATACCTTTTGTTTGATGGATATTTGACCTCAAAACCTGTCTCAATCACAATCAACCTCTTTGCCAATCTCAAGGGTTAGATAGCAAAAATCCTTCTCAAAATTTTCACTCAATTAATCCCTTCAAAATTAATTCACCATTACAAAAATATTAAATCTCAAGTACACCTTATAATCTCCAAACTTCAAAACAATTATCACAATGTAACTTTATTTCAAAATACAAAATAATATTCCTTGCATACCTTATCACTCCTACTTTATAAATTCTAACCACCAAAATTAAAATAAAATATTTAATTTTATTATCCCTTATATCTCCCTCAATAACTCACAAACTACCTTTTATTTTTCCCACTATGCAATTTCCGAATTATCAAACCTTGGGCAAATTAAAATGTTTTTAATTTCCACACTATGCAATTTCCGAATTATCAAAGCCTTGGCAAATTAAAATGTGAGCGCATACCTTTTATTCTTCCCAACAAAAACCTTCGACGAGACTCGAACACCCAACCTTGCCTCACCAGATAAGCACGTCCAACGCTTGGGCTACGTGCCCTCACGAGATAATAAGGCGCAGCACCTTCCTCTTAAGCCTTATGGCGCCTCGACTTCGGCGCAAACAAAAACTTTCCCCTTCGCAAAAATGCGATCACGTGGATCGAACCCGCGACGCCGCGCTTCGCGAACGTCCTAACACAGCCCTCGGTTGTCACTTGCGCTACCAAGCGCCTTGACCCTTGGTTGGCGCTCCCCTTCTCTTTATTGCCACGTCTACCCTCTTAAACCTTTAACACACACGAATCTTTTCTTTCTTTTAACGAACGCAGCGCACGATTTTAAACTTTGGGCATTGGAATTCGCATGGATGATTTTTTTATATGAAACTTACCCCTTTTTATATCATTTGCCATATTGTCCAACATGTCGGCAAACTTAGAAAATTCAAATTTAATTATTTAACCTTTTGGCACCTTAATTAATTATTTAAATTTAAATTTTAACCTATGGTTAAAATATTTAAATTTAAATAATTTAAACCATAGTCTTCAAAATCTGCCAAATGGGTTCTTTGGAGGATTTAAAATTTGATAACTCTTTGGCCTTTTTTTTTTCTTCAAACCAACCTGTAACCCGAAATATTATAATATTATTATTTCCTTTTAACTTTCTTGGATCTTTAATCTGTTTAGGCCTTTTTAGGCATATAATATTTAAAATAAATATTATATCCTATTCCTTTGAACCTCTTCCTTGCCTTGTGGAAAAACCATCTAATGACATTAATGATGACGAAACTTGGACATCAATCTCTTGACATCAATGACAACAAAACTTGCTCATATTTCCAATAGAAGCAGGATTGTATTATCCAATAAATCATTACAATGGAAGTCTAATCAGTGTAATCATATCTCACTAAGCAAATACAAATGATTTCTCCATTCAAATGATGCAATAAAGAACTACAACTCTTTGTTCAAATGACGTAACAAAGAGCCTCCCAACTTTCGACCTCAGCCACTGAAAATGATCTCAATAAACTGGGCACCTCGTCAACAAACACCTCCACAATAATGAGGGGGAAAAAAGGGGTAACTAAACAAGACAAACAAAAGAAAATACAACTGACAAGGATGGGCACTCTAGTATACCTCTTGCAAAATTTTACTATGCAAAACTTGATGTCTTTTCCTATTGCAACAACTCTCTTAAATAGCTTGATCATTTGGTCCATAATTGTGAAAACTGTAACTGCCTCAATGATGGCCCATAACTGGAAATGACCCATAATAGCCACTATCTCCATTATTTTTTGTTTCTTTTTTTTTTTATGGTTTTGAGTTTAGGATTTAGGGTTTTTTTTTTTAGGTTTAGGGTTTTCCCCCCTTTGACAATGTGATACCAAGGGTATATACATCCCAAAAGAAACCTTAAAACAAAACCCTACATCTTAAAGTCCTAAAGATAAAAAATTACAATTTTTGGACAAATTGTCATTTTCGGCCAAAAACAACCATATTTTTAGTAAGTTGCCAAAAAAAAACTCAAATAGGCCTCAAAATTAATACACATTATTGGATTACCCATATTAAGCCTTCTAGAAAATATCAACACATAATCATGTCTAAAAAGTTATTGAATTCCAAAAATTCTTTTTTCCAATTTTCTAAAAAAACACTAAATTCCATTTTCGAGGCACTAGATGAAGGAATTAGGGCCCGATAAAAACCTGGAAAATCACCCTGGCCACCAGGGTTGCCTAGCCACGCATTGTCCTCCTCTTTATCGAGCTCCACGTAAAATTTCAAGCCAATCCAACAGTCAGATCAAAATTTATGCCCTCCGGAAGATAGGCTCCTACATCAAACTTATTCGGGCCAAACTTTTATTGACGAAAAAAAAATAACTCAGGAAAACAAAAACAAAGGCTTGAACTTGTCAACCAAAAATCTTTCATTGCTCTTGGAGGGTGAAACAGTTTTTCAAAAGGACCAAAAATTTGCAATAATTGGAAAAGACTCTAGGGGGTATTGCAAATTTGGAAAAACCATAGGCCACCAAAAATTCAAAATTTTGGGGCAAACTCAAGTTGGATTTTGAGGATCCAACACACCCTCCCTTGATCTTTTGATATGATCATAGGCAACCATTTTTGCAATCTACTAGCCATTATTTTTAAAAATTATTTAAAAGGAAAAATTGCATAGAGAAATGGGTTTGAATTTATCAAACTTACTTGCCTTCTCTTTTGGTACAAGTCCCAAGAATGTCGAATTTATTGACTTTTAATTTTTTCTATTCTTGTTTCTTCCACCATTGCTAGTAGATCCTCAATCATAATTTTCAATGCTCCTCTAAAACAATGTTTGAAATCCATTTAAACTTGGAGCTTTGTCTAGCTTAAATGAATACACTATCTCTCTTGATTCTTCTATGCTGACTTCATTAGATGATTATTTATTTCTTGCGTGACTACTTCTAATATTTATTCATCCACTTTTCTCTAGAATTCTTCTTTGTCAATGTAATCATTTGATAATGTGGTTTGAAAATAATTTGTCATAGCATTTTGTATTTCATTATCCTCTACCATCTCCTCTTCATTGTCTTGTTTAATACATGATATGTGGTTCTTCATTCTATAAGCAGTCAAGGCTTTATGGAAAAACTTAGAATTTGCATCCCTTTTGGTTTCTAGAGCACTCTTGTTGTTAACCTTAATAGATCACTCTCCTTCTCAATCCTTTCCATTTGTGCAATCAGTTTAGCTTCCTCATCTCTACTAAAATCTATATTTGTTTCATTTTATGATAATTTGTTTAATTCTTCCAATATATAACATATTTCTTTCTTCTTTTCAGCTTTAGCTTTCATTATGCTTCTTTGTCATCCTTTAATTTTATTTTTGATATGCTTCATTTTGTTATAGAATCTAAACATTGTTGTTCTTTCAACTTCAATCTCATTCTATCGTTTTTTAACATTTTCTTAAACTCACGTTCTATCAACTAAGGACTAAATTTGAACGACACATTTTTTGAGGTTCAAAATCCTATATTTTCAATAGTATTGGTGCAAGGTTGATCTCGCTCTAAACAATATAAAAGACTCTATTGATACGTTCTTTCCTAAGATGGATTCATCTACTAAAAACCTATCTAATATTTCTCAAATTAAGGCTGCTCCTCCTCTTTTGTTTGACCAAGTGAAATACCATCTTTTGGAATGATATCTACAAGGTTCCTCTCTTCCATCATGTTTGGCACCATTCTTGAATTCTGATTTAGACTTATAATTCCTCCTTTCTTCTCCTCTAATTTGAGAATTAAATTAAAGCCTCCTTCTATTATCCAATTTTCAAGGCTATTTGATAATCCATATTGCCATATTCTTTGCCAGTATTCTTTTGCCAAGGATTCATGAGTGGATCCATACACATTTGTCAGATGATATGTTTTCCTAGATCTCTAGTATTCCAATGATATTTGTATCCAATGTGCATCTTTAACCACTTCTATGAACTTCTATTTTCTTCTATTCTATATTGTAGCAATGCCTCCTACTTGGCCTCTCAAGCCAATACATTCACTTTGGTATATATTAGTATTCCATATTCCTTCCATAGTTGTCCATTCATTTTCTATTATCTTAGTTTCTTGAAGAAAAATTATACCAGACAAGGTTATGCATAGTGACGAATTATCGTTAATTAACGAATATTTGGATTTCCAAATTTTGGAATTGGCGAATATGGGGACCCTTGACTAGGACCCATTAGCCCGGAATTTTGGGGTGCAAAAACTTTTCTGGACCAATTCGCCTCAATTTTATAATAATTTAACCGTTTTAAGTTTAAATCACCAACATTACTCCTGATAATAGTGGACCTTTTTGCCTTGAAATTATTAAAAAAAAAAATTACACTAGCAAAATCGCCTATTAGACTCCCAATTACCAGTATATATACTTAATGTAATACATAGAAAACCCCTAAAATCTATGCGAGGGCGTGTAGGCTCGTGCAGGACCTTGGCTGTGGTGCGCAAGCCCGCACAGGCCTTGGCCGCGGTGACCAGGTCTGCATAGGCCAGCACGGGGCCTTGGCATGATCCTTTTATTCACATATATTGTCATTATGCATACTATTTATTTAATGTTTGAGATGAAATTGATGCAAAACAATTGGTTTTAAAATTCTTCTTGCAAGATTTATTGTTATGTTGTAGTACTTGCATCATCTGTTCTAGGATTCAACATCTTTGTTTCTTTGGTGGGGAGCTCAGTTTGTACATCACATTCATTTTATTTCCCAACACCAATTCACTTTAAAAATTTTAAAAGTTCTCAAAATGTTCCACAAAAGAAGATTGATATGGTCATTTTAGTTTTGGAATCATTTTTGTGGTACTTGGCACATATATTACATGTCTTGAAGTCTTTTGTTAATCAATGATGATCCCCAAGTAGCTTAGTTTAGTAAGAAGACAGGTTGCCTTCAGAAAAAAGCCTAATGAATGTTGATTATGTAAGTAAACAAGTGCTTCCATATCTTTGCAAAGCAAGGAAGACAGTACTAATAATTCCAATAGGTTGTATTTCTCAACTTTTTAGGTTATAACGTTCACTTGACTAGTGCATTCTTGCATTAACAAACCTAAAGAAGCACGGGTTTACTAAGCAATTGTAAATTCTCTGTACACTTTGAGAAAATATCTTCCAGAAAACGCATTCTTTCATTGGCTTCCAATTTTTGTGCAAACTAAAAATGTTTTTGCTTTTATTCGTTTGTCCTTAAATTTTTTGTTGGTGTCTTTGCAAGGAAACTCCAATGATATGCCATTGTTGTTTCATCTCCATGACCTTAGTTCGAATCATGGGGAAGGAGGATTTCTATTGCTATGTCCCAAGAATGTGATCCCAATTATGCCACCCGTTATACTATTTCAAATATTATTATAAATTTGCCACATTTTTATATTTTTTGGTGGAAAAAAAGGGGCAATTTGCCATGTCTTCTACATGAGTTTGGATACTATTTGCTTGGATTTCAAAACTGATTTACCCCATTTTTATAAATACATTTTGGAGCCGACCCCTTACACATAACCTTATACCAAGACCAAATTCTTGAATCTATCCCTTTAAGGTTCATTTTGTTGAGTTAGAACCCATACCTCTTTATTCTTGGATAACAGTACAACCTTCTTACTTTTTCGATTCTCTCTTAATACTCCATCATAGTCACAAGTATATGCCTAACTTGTAGGCTACTATTACTGATTCTAAATTGATGAAAGATGTCTTTAAAATTTGGAGCTTGGACATGCATCAAAAATAGTTCACTAACCATTTATCAATCTCAGTCTGCCACTGCTGGAAATGAAAGAGAAGAAAGAATGGTTTCACAATAACAAAATGAATTTCTAGCAATATGAATTATGTTCAAGAAGATAAAGGTTCACCAAAGTAAGGTCAAAATTCATCAAGATTGTTGACAGGTAGTTGATAAGACTTCAATACATTGTAGAAATACCTCCAAAAGTATAGTCCAAAGGTTTGGAGAACTATGAAATAGAAACCAGCCCCTTAGTCTTTAAATCTAAAGAGTTAATCCAAATGTCTGCCAACTCAAATTTTTGGACCTTCTGTTACAAAGAATACCAATTTGTTGTTGTTCAGTTCCTAGCATGTTTGAGCAGCACCACAATTGTAATATTATCATTGTATGCTCTAGTCCACTGGAAGATTTGTTGATGTGTTTGACATTGTTCTTAACAATGCCAATACACATAATATTAAGATGCCACTACTGAGATATATGAATTTATGCTCAATATATTTGTTTTGGATCCAGTAAGTAATTTCCTCCCTTTATCTTTTGCTCCCATGTATGTCATCCTTCCAGTATGCTTATTTTAGCTCGCTTTAAAGAAGAAGAAATGAAAGTAGGAAAATTGAGGAAGAGGTTAAAGTGTTATAGAGAACAAGGGTCAATGTGTTTGAACTTTGAATTGGTCTTGTCGCACAAACTGATTATCAGAATGAAGAAAGTGGGTGCATGGAAGAATGGATGTCATATTCATTTGGATAAATGTGCAGATATATACTACACTAGATGGTATGATAGATATTACTTCATTCCTGTAGTGCCGTACAAGAGAGTGTAAGAGAGAAATTAGTCCAAGATGACTCAATGGCCCTTTATTGACTACACAGTCTGCCCAACGACCAGAACAAGGTCATATAATAGATTAGTTATCTTTGTTTCATGTTTTTTCAAATTTTTATAGTAATGTTGATGTCTTCAGTTAGCTGATTTGGCCTGGTCATGTATTTGAAAACATGTATTGTGAATTTAGCATCATTTTAAGAAACTTCCAAATGTGCAACTAGATATTATCTGCAGGCAATTGCACATAAAAGATGAGACTAATTAGCTGGAAGTTGGGTACACGTTCTGCAATCATAAAGAATGAGAATACATAATCAGATAATCATGAAATCTTTAGGTATAGCATGCATCATGAAAAAGCCAAGGGAAGATCCTCAGATCAAGAGGTTTGTGATTTATTTAAGGCATTGCCTTAAAAACATCCTCCTGAATGTTGTCTCAATATAAGTGGTCAATGTTAAAGCATCCAGAACCAGGAATCATTTTTTGACTCACAATTCTGTTCATACGAGAATAGCAAACTGAGGCCAACTTAGCTGCCACTTGCATACTATGCCAGAATGCCACCTTTGCACTCTGAAACCCAGAACCTTATATGCAATATACACGAAAACTTAATCACCAGCAAAAATAAAATAATGTTTTTATCAATTAAATAACTAGTGTTTGCTTACCCACATTATAGTCTACACTGCTTCATCTATCCACTCTTTGTATCTTGCAGACGAGATAGTGATGATGACAAAACTAGTATGTAGAACCATGTGGCCAAGTAACAGATCTATGTAGGATTTGAGGTTATCGTGGCTCTTGTTAGCATCACCAGTAGTCCCCACAAGAACAAAATCCATCCCTGAATCGATGGAAACGGTTTGCATCCCTTACAATAATATCTCTCCTGCTGATCTTGGAGATCAACTTAGTTGCATTGTGACAATCACCACATGCACGAATGTTTTTCATGATCCTGATGGGTGTCCCAGGCCTTGTATTGATAAGGCCAAAAGCAATTGCCTGTTTTTCACTGTGATAGCAAAGCATCTGTTCCTTAACCTCTACCCCCACATTGTGAAGTACAAACTTGGTGTTAGGTACATATCCTGCTACCTTCATCTCCCTAGCCAAATTTTCCAACATTGCATTAACTTTTTCAGATTGAGGATACCATATGTCTCCCACAAAGAATGTATGAAACCTGTTGTTTACTTCCACAGAACTCCATCCAGGTATCTTTTGCAGCCCCCTATCTTTCATCATTGTCCTCAATCTTGCCACATCATCCCACCTACCGACAGTAGCATAAAGATTTGACATCATTACATAGCATCCAGGATTTTCAGGATCCAACTCAAAGAGCTCTTTTGCTGCTTGTTCTCCTAGCTCAACATTGCAATGAATTCCACAGGCACCAAGCAGGGCCCACCACACAGAAGCATCAGGCTCCAAAGGCATCCTTTCAATAAACTTCCATGCCTCATCAAGATGCCCAGCTCTCCCAAGAAGGTTAATCACACATGAATAATGCTCTGACCAGGGCAAAATCCCATAGTCTTGATACATTGAATCAAAATACTTCATGCCCTCGTTCACCATGCCTCCATGACTGCATGCAGACAAAACCCCAATGAATGTAACAGGATTTGGCCTCACACATGCCACTTGCATTTGAGCATAAACCGCAAGTGCCTTTTCACTCTGCCCATGTATTGCATAACCAGCAATCATGGCATTCCACAATCCTGCATCTCTCTCATGCATTCTATCAAACAAAACTCGTGCAGTCTCTATATCTCCACACTTTATATACATGGCCACAAGAGAAGTCACCACAAAAACATTCTGCTCAACCCCATTTCTCAACACATAAGCATGTGTCCACTTACCCTGTTGCAGAGCTCCCATATGAGCACAAGCTTGGAGCACACCCACAACGGTGATTTCATCAGGCTTGATACCCAAGCACACCATCTGATCAAAGATCCGCAGTGCCTCACAAGCCCTCTCATTCTGAGCATACCCCACAATCATTGCATTCCATGACACCAGATCTCGTTTGCGAATTTTGTCGAACACTTGGCGCGCAAAGTCAACCTTCCCACACTTGGCATACATATCCACAAGCGAATTCTGAACAAAAGCATCCAATTCAAGCCCCATTCCGACGACATCATCATGCACCCTCTTCCCCTCTTTGAATTCCGATAAACGGGCACATGCCCCAAGGACAAAAGTAAAGGTGAAATTATTGGGTTTTATGCCGACCATCTTCATTTTTTCATATAATTCAAGGGTTTTTAGAAAGACCCCATTTTTGGCATACCCTCTCATCATTACATTCCATATAAACACATCTTTTCTATGCATTCTATCAAAGATCAGCTGTGCAGAATTCATATCAGAGAATTTGGCATACATACCTGTGAGTTTGGTGGCCACAATCATGTTTTGGTGGAGCTCAATTCTAACAATGTGGGCATGGGTTTCCTTCAACTCCTTTAGGGTTTTGCAGTCCTCAAGCACAGATGCATACCTGCTGCATTGAAGTTTGTTGGGATCTGAGCCTTCATATGATTTTGCCCTGGGTTTTGCTTTGGGTGAGGCTGTGGTGCTGTAGGAGGAGGATGCAGTGCATCGGGTGGGTACAAGGGCATAACCATGATCAATGTGGGTGTGAGCACGTTTGCCATTTCTGATATTGGTTGAGACATGGCTGTGGTGGTCGTAATGCCGGGAAAGTGAGAGAGAGTGTGTAGAGGGTGACAAAACTATGATGGCCATTGTGGAATTTAGAATGGGGAAATGGGTAGTGGAAAGGAATAGAATAGAAGTGTCTTAATGTTCACACGGGCGAAAGTAGTATATGGGAGGATTTTTGGATAATGATTTGGCGAAGAAGGATGTTGAAAGTAGTCTATGGGTGGTAATTTATTTTTGGTAGGTGGTAGAAATTATATTATATGGGTTTTAACTGGTGCCCAAAACCAGAAACATAAGCATATGACGAAAAGTACGTAGAGAAGCACAAAACAGGGTGTCTACACCCTAGCCGCTCCATGAACCAGACCAGAGAAAAAATAGACCCACGCAGGGGTTGTTTAACAGAAAAACAAAGATCGAAAGAGAGAGCCCACACAGGGGCTAAGGAGAACATAAAGCAAAATCAAACCAGTGCCCATGCAGGGGTCAAAATATTAGTACCAAAATTCCCATGCAGGGGAACAGAGCTCGAAAGACAAAACAAACCAACTCTAATCATCGACAATATCTTCAGCTACAGAGCTCTTTTGGCCATGTTTCTTGACCAACAATTTCAGGGAGGCATTAATGCTATCCATGCCACTGATGATGCTACTAAGGATGGTGTTGTGGACCAAGTTGAATATGGCCACCGGAGAAGCAGTTCTGTCACTCCCATCATCAGAATTTTTGAGGTGAGCATACCTCTCAGGGTCGGTTGTGCATTTCCAAGTCGACAACAACAACATTAAGAACATTTTGAGGGAAATTTTGGTGCCATATGGATAGATTCCTATGACTAACCCCAACATTGGTGAGCAAATCAGCAGACTTGTTAGCTTCCCGATACACATGGCAGGTTGTAGTGTTGCAAAAATTCTGCATCAAGACCTTAGCTTCTTGAATAATAGTGCGCACGTTCCATGAAGGAATTCTATCGTTGATGATAGAGTTTGTAACATTCATGGAATCACCTTCAATTTGTAAATTTCCCATGTAATCTTTGAGAACTTCTAGCCCTCTCCACAATGCATGAGCTTCAACATAGTGGTTAGTTTGGATGCCCAGAAACTCAACATAGGCCACTATGAGTCATCCATTGTGATCCCTGACCAGACCTCCAGCACCCGCTACACCCAGATTTCCTTTAGAAGCACCATCATAGTTAAGTTTAAGCCATCCTAGAGGAGGAGTCCAATGAGTACCAATTCTGGGATGGGGATTAGAAGGAGTAGAGCTGGGACTATGGGGAATACTGAGGGAACGAAAAGAGTGGACTCAAGGGCAGACTCAGGTGGTTTGGTGCAAGGGAAAAGCTTAGAATTTTCAACAGCAAAGGTGATGGCTTTGTTGGCAATAGAGATAGAGTCCCTGAGGGTGTTTGAAAAGATTCTACTATTTCTTTCGAGCCAGATCTACCACAGGAGATGATGGAGATAAACTTTCCACAAAGAAGACAACCTAGAATTTCTGAAAGGCATGGGCCACTGGGAGAAAAAAAGAGCCAAGGAGTTGGGTTGGGCCTAGGAGATGTGAAAGGTGGACATGAGATGATCCATGGCAGAGTGGAAGAAAGAACATTTCGTAAATATGTGGTTGACAGATTCCCAGGCCGCCAAGCAAATATGGCATCTATTAGGAACAACCATCCCTCTCTTCATGAGATTATCAGTAGTGAGGATCTTGTTTTGGATGGCCAACCAAGAAAAGATAACAACTTTAGGTATGAGGTGTTTAAGCCAAACTAGATTGAAAGGAATGAGAGAAGTTTGGGGAGTGAAAGTCAACAGATGAGCAGATTTGATAGAAAAAATACCAGAGTCAGTTTCTTTCCAAAAAGGGGTATCATGAGACATACCAGATGGAATTACAGTTGCCCTCAGTAATGTTGATAATTCTGTGATAGCATTTGAAATTTGGGCATCAACATTTGCAATGTGGAGCTCTTTCCATATTTTGGGTTGGACTGAAGAGTCTATGAAATCAGCCACCTTTCTGCCTATGAGAGTATCCAGCAAAGGTTGCACCACTGAGACTCCATTGTTCTCACTAAGCGTTTGATTGGAGATCCACCTGTCTGACCAAAAATTTATCCTGTTTCCTATTCCAAGCTGCCATCTGGTTCCCCTTTGAATAAGAGGTCTGGTCTGGAGGATTGATTTCCAGAAGGTGGACCCAACTTTAGGAATATTTTCATCCATAAAATTCTAGATGTGAGTGTATTTTTTATTGATGATGGAAACCCATTCAAGATTGCAATTGGTAAACACCTTCCAAGCCTGCTTGGCCAATAATGCCATGTTCATATTACTAATTCTTCTAAGACCCAACCCTCCCTGACTTTTGGGTAAGCAAACCTTTTCCCAACTGACCAGATGAAACTTTTTTTATCCTCTGAACCTGCCCAAAGGAATCTCTTCTGAATCTATTCAATTTTGTTATAGACAGAAACTAGGGCTTTGAAGACTGACATAAAATAAATAGGAATACTTTGAAGATAGGCCATAGTGAGAGTGGCTTTGGCTGCTTGGGATAGGAGGGCCCCTTTCCAACCTGCAAGATTTTTATTGATTCTTTCAATAACATTGCTCCACATAGACTCTTTGGGGCAACTGGTGAATAGGGGAAGCCCTAAATAGATAGTGGGAAGCTCAGATATGACACACTGAAGAATACGAGCAATCTTGACCTGTCTAGATAGGGGGTATTGAGAAAGAAAACTTTACTCTTGGCATAGTTTATATTTTGCCCTACAACCTCTTCGTAGAGATCTAAAATACCTTTAATTGAATTTGCTTCCCAAACTGAAGCATGGGTGGCTAAGATAGTGTCATCTACGAACTACTGATGAGAAAGGGGTCTCATGTTGGAAGCAACTTGAATACCAGAGATCGTGCCATCCGAGCAAGCAGCTTTGAGAGCTCTTCCAAGGGATTCAACAAGAATAATGAAGAGAATAGGTGATAGGGGATCCCCCTGCCTAAGCCCTCTATTGCTTGGGAAGTAACCTGCTGCAGACCCATTGACTAACACTGAGAACCAGGGGCTAGAAATGCAGCCTTGAATAAGTTTGACCCACTCTCTATGGAAACCGAACTTGAGAAGGACAACAAGCAGGAACTCTCGATTGACCCTATCAAAAGCTTTATTCATATCAATTTTAAGGACCAGGGTAGCTTTTTTGTTGTTGGAGATAGAATGGAGGACTTCATGCAAAGTTATGATACCATCAGTTATAGATCTTCCTTTTACCGAACTGCCTTGGCAGGGATCTATGATTTGGGGAAGAAATTCTTTCACTCTGGATGCCATAGCTTTGGTTAGGATTTTATAAATCACATTACACAAACTGATGGGTCTAAAATCTGCCATAGATTTGCACATAGGCCCTTTAGGAACAAGAGCTATGAAGGTAGAATTAATACCTCTAGGGATGGATTTTGCATGTTGGAGTTCAATGATTGCCTTGCACACATCTTGCCCAATAATGTCCCAAAAGGTTTGAAAAATTGAGGGGAGAAACCATCAGGCCCAGGGGCTTTATCAGGGTGCATAGTGAATAAAGCTTGCTTGATCTCATCTGAAGAAAGAGGCTTGATGAGCGAGGAATTCATTTCTGGAGTGACCAGGGTAGGAATGTGATTGAGTAACTGATTCTTGGCCCGATCAAAATTTTGGGGTTGGGTACCCAAGAGATCTTCAAAAAAAGAAGAGGCTTCATCTCGAATTTCAAAAATATCCCTGGTAATGGAGCCATCACCTCTGGTCAATTCCCTGATTTTGTTTGAACTTTTGTGCCTGAGGGTGGAAGCGTGAAAAAATTTTGTATTGGAATCACCCTCCTTGAGCCAAAGGGCTCTGGATTTCTGCCTCCAGAACATCTCTTCTTTGCCCAAAATGTTATGATACTCTGCTAAAAGTTGTTTCTCCTCAACTCTGATTTGGTCACTCAGCTGGCCATTCTGTATTTGTTGTTCAATGCTTTTTAGTTTATCCATAATCTGCTTTTTGCTTTCAAAAATATTGTCGAAAACATCCCTATTCCAGATTTTGAGGTTTTCCTTGACAACCTTGAGTTTATGGGAAACTTGAGTAATGAAAGACCCAGAAAAATCTTGCTGCCACCAATCAGAGATTCGGTTATGAAGATCAAGGTGTTGCATCCACATGGCTTCAAATCTGAAAGGAATCTTGAAATTGGGGCCTTTGTCAGCTTCAAACAAAAGGGGACAATGATCAGAGCCAACTCTCGGGAGACAAATGAGACTAGCATCACCCATAACAGGAATAGCCTCTTGAGAAAGAAAAAATCTGTCAAGCTTAACTTGGATATGTTGATCCCCAACTCTCCTGTTGCTCCATGTGTATTTTGCTCCTTTAATTTGAATGTCCATTAATTCACTGTCAGTTACAAAATTATGAAAATCTTCAATGCTTCTGGATGGAGTGATATTTCCCCCTTGCTTATCTGATGGGAAAAGAGGGGAGTTAAAATCTCCAGCAAGGATCCACGAAATATTTTTGAAAGCATTCCTCATGTGTCTCAAGGTATCCCATAAGGTATTTCTACTGGTTGGATTGTTGGGGGCGTAAACATTGGATAAAACCCATGAATAATTGTTGTCTTTGTAGTGGAACAGAATGTTCAGAACTTTGTCTGATGAAAATATTATTCTACCTTCAACTTTACTGGAATCCCATAGACAAATTAATCCCCCTGAAGTGCCTTGAGCAGGGCTAAAATTGAAATCACTATTCTTCCAAATAGATTTAGCAATTTTTTGGATTTTGTTTTGGTCAATCTTTGTTTCTTGCATAATCATGATAGTGGGCCTGTATTCCTTCCTCAAAGTGCATGCAAGTCTCTGCTTGAAAGCACTATTGAGGCCTCTCACATTCCATGAGAGGATCCTCATTTAGAAATTTTGGAAAAAATTTGCCTCCCTTTGACTGTTGTAAGGGAGGTTTGGATCTTTTTTATTCATCTTTCTCCTGACTGAAAAGGTCCTGGAAAAGAGTCTTTTGAATGCCATTGGCAATTTTGTTAACCGTTTCTTTCTTGTTTTGATCATTTATGGAGGTCTTCCCTTTTTTTCTCACTGTCGATATCCACAGAGGCTTTCTTGTAACTTCTGGTGTTGATAGGGCTGAACTCAGGTTTGGCTGAGTTAGGGTTACAACTTTTAGAGTCAGTATTGACAGGAGTAGGACTACAAATTTCAATATGCCCTTCGAGGGTAGGTGGAGGTTTAGAAGGAATATGGGAAGGTCCAGATCTGGACAGGGAGTGGGTTTCCCCTTGGATAGTAGTGATGGGTCCAAGGGGTACAGACTCATGCAATAGGGTTTCATCAAAGGGAGCAGACTCAAAAATAAAAATTTTAGCTAATACACCAAATTTGTTAGGGTAAGCAAAGGGAGAGCTAACCTTAGCTTGGTCGTCCACCAGATCTAAAACTGCAACTTGCTTCCCTTTAAGCGTAGCCGAACTCGGATTATTTTTTTGGTAAGGCCCAGCGTGGTTCTGCTTTCCTTGGAACCTATCACCTGGATGCCCAACATGGGACCTAGAGCTAGCCATTTCTTTAGAGGGTTTGAGAGACGGGCACTGAGCTTTGAGGTGACCTTGAGTCTGGCACTCAATACAAAAAGTGGGCTTATTCTCATATTCAATAGCCTGGCATCTACGATATGAGTCGTAGACCAGGTTAATATGGGTCGATAGTTGAGAATCCAAATTTGCATTAACGTAGATTCTTGCATGAATCATGTGAGTCCGAGCTTTAGTGACAGGATCGATAGCTACTAATTCTCCAATGGATTTAGCAATGCCATGCAAGATGTCTTCATGCCAGAACTGGATAGGCAGATCTGGAAGATGAACCCATATAGGAGCGTAGTTAATACTTTGAGTTTTCGGGTTGAAATCTTCACCCCACTTCCATAGAAAAAGACTTTTTCGACCATAAAACTAGGGCTCACCTATGAGAATTTGGGAGACATCATCCTGGTTATTAAGGTGGATCAGAAAAACCCCGAGATAGGGCAACCAACTCCATGTTACCTAGGGTTCTCCACTTAGAAAAAGCCCACCATCGTATGGACTCCATGTCAGGTCTACCTCCAATAAATTTCCCAACCAGAGTGTGGGACTCAAGAAAAAGATATTCAGTCATGGTCTCATCAGGGATAACCAGATCTTCACCATTGGGAAGTAAGGTGTTGATATTGCTTTTTTTGGAAATAGATTTCTCTCGCCCTTTCACTTTTTCAGCAAAGGTGAGCAAGGGGGAAACAATATCTTTGGGGGCCCCGCTCTATTTTTTCGGAGGGTCTTTTCCTTGAAAAGGTTTCGCATTCCCTAAAAACCCCGTGCCATCTGGTTCTGAATCGGGGCCCGCTTTCTCGCCGTCGCATGCATCGCCTATATCTGATGAGTTTTGAGGGGTAGATCCACCTGTAGAGATTTGAAAATTTATATTCCCACCTTCCCCTCACTCCCCTGAAGTCGTCCGATCACCTAAAACCGCTCGTTCATGATGAGCCACAGAATTGCTCATTTTTTGTACTCTTTTCCCCATAATGTGCGGCATATATTCTTGTAGATATAAATGTTTTATGGAAATTATATATATAATTGACAGTTTATTTTGCATGTTTTCTAATATTTGTCTTTAAGTGTAATTTGTGTAGATTTAGTGGAAATCATTGCATTTTGGCATGTTTTTGTCAAGGTCCAACTCGAACCTGGCACTTGCAAATTAATGAAGGGAAAACATCTGTAGAGTATCGGTAAAAAGGCACGAAGTCAGGCGCCAAGTCCTTTGAAGTGCCTGACTTCCATTCGGCATCTAACTGTTAGGCGCCTGATTTTCGTTAAGCACTTGCTTCCCGTTGTACGGTGGAAGGCGCCTGCTTCCCGTTATACGGTGGAAGGTGCCTGCTTCCCATTGTACGATGGAAGGCGCCTGCTTCTCGTCATGCGAATGAAAGGTGCCTACTTCCGACTTCTTCAACCATGATGCTTGATTCTCATTAGCATCAAACTTTAACACGACTTTGTGGTCGATAGAACAGAGCGAACGCGTCAACAACCAACTTGAAAGGATTTTTAGCATCATAACTGAACAAGGGATAATGTCAAAGGTGATTCATCACCTATGTTGCAGTTATTACATAAATTTATTTTGTAAATCGGGCAAATCAAATATCAACGTATTTTGGAAATAGAATACGTTGAGATATTATGATATTTTTCCTGATTCAAGCAAACAATTGTAACAATGAATCATGCATTGATTCATTCTAAAATTGTAATAGGGTTGGCTGCATACTTTATAAATATGCAGGCCACCCTTGAAGAAGACCCCCCTGGACTTGTTATGTAATTTTCTAGTTGCAAACTGTTAATAAAAATCCTTGCATTATTCTTGTAAAAAGTATTCTCTAAGCGTCCGGTGAACATTCTACCATGGGAAGAACCTTTTGGAAGCATGGGCCCACTTGCAATAAGTTCTTCCCTATTTCCCTATTTTTCTATAATTATTTTCATAGATTAATTTATTTCCAAGCACTTTTCCTATTTTTTGTAATTTCCAACAAGGTAGTTATTTAGAGTTTTTTATGTTTTCAGTCATATTTCTTAGACTTAGCATAGGATTATGGGTTTAAATATAAACTTCAATGAACATTAAACACCCCCCAAACCATAATCCAAGGGACTCATCTCCGAAGGAGGAATTACAAGCATAGATTTTGCATGGCTACTCACAAGACTACGAGCTACCCCGGGTTGACAATTAAATGGAGGCAATTAATTGAACCATAGAAAAAACTAACCAATATTTTGCCCAACATTTTGGCATCATTTTCGAGGAGTAGCCATTGTAATTTCCTATTCTAAAGAAATCTTAGTTACAGTAGTTTAGAGTGTTTTCTTCAGAAACCTTCATCTAAAACTTTGTATGAGTCCACCTAAGAACAGGGGACCAGATGGTCATTTTGTCAAAAACAAAGAAGTTATTTCTCAAAATCCTTCCGCTTTAGTAGAACCTCAACCTGAGACTGAACTCTCACCATCTCAATCTCCACCTGTGCATTGGCGGCAACACCCACTATTTGCATAGGATCCCTCTAAAATAATTTAGTAGAATCCTAGAGAAGGATCAAAGATAAGTAGAGTTCAATATGAGGAGGATCTACTGAATGTTGAATATTGGCAAGCAATGTTAGATGGAACTATCTCAAACGTTGACTTATCCCTCCTTTTGAAGGATAAAAGAAATGAATTAGAAGCATTGACAGCTGCTTTGAATGAAGCAGGGGTAGAAACACTAGTAGTAGGTAGAATGGCAAAAAATCTAGAGGAAACATCTACTAGTTTTAGTTTTCCAATAGGAGAGGTAGGAGGAGATCACAAGATGAAACACATCTCTCCTACCCACCTTCCAAATTTTAGAGGACTACCAATAGAAGATCCAGACCTATTTCTATTTAAATTTGATGTTTTATGTAGATCTATGGATTACACCATAGATCCTCAGAAACTAAAATTATTCCCTTCCACCTTAGATGATTCAACTTTGCATTGGTTCATCAGCCTAGGGGATAAACGGATAACTACCTGGGAACAGTTGAAGAAACTTTTCCTAGATCAGTATCAAGATTTTGGCAGAGCAAGAGATGCAAGAGAGGAAGTCCTAGACATGACCCAAAAGGAAGGGGAGTCCATGGAAGAATACTAGGATAGGTTTAGCTTCAATTTGCAAAGATCACCCCATTCAAGACTAGGAGATAGGTCCCTAAGAAGTATTTTTCTGAAAGGACTGACAAATGAATCCTTGGAAGCTTTGAACATGATCTCTAGGGGAGACATTTACCAACACCAAATGGATGATATTCGATAGTTGTGTCAAAATTTCTCAAGAAGAAAGGGTAAATTAACCTCTAGAAATGTTAAGCAGTCAACCACTATCACTAAAACAGAAATAGGCAACATGTTAGAAGACCTTAAGAGCGAGATGTTATCATCTCTAGCTCTTCAAATGGATACTCTTCTACTTCAGAGAAAGAAGCAGGAGAATGAGGCAGCATTGGCCTACTTCTATCCTAAATGCAGAGGCAAACACCCCAAAAATGAGTGCCCATAAAACAAAGTTCGTGTATGTGTTATTTGTAAGAAGGATCATAAAATGAAGTTGTGTCCACAATTAATGAAATCAAAAGAGGAACCTGAAGTAGCCGAGGCATACTTCATGGGTAATAGGAGGAACTGGCAATAGTCTCCTATGGGTAATAATATGCAATCAAGAATGTCATCCTATGGGGGTAGTAATTACTAGAATCAAGGTCAAAACCAGCCACCCAACATGGGTTGGTATGGTCAACAACCTTGGAATCCATTTCCCCAAGGAGCAAATCCTTACAACCCTTATCCTTGGAACCAATATCAGCAACCTAGGCAGTAGTGGAGAAATCAGAATGCTTGGAATCAGTATCCACAACATACTACTCCAGCTCCACTACAGCCAAGTCTACCAACTTTACCTGCTCCAAGGACTCCTCAGTTACCAGCACAACCAACAACAAACCCAAACAACAAGCAGCCAACCTATCAGATGGAAAATGAGATGTACCCTATGTATAATATAAAGGTAGATTGTGATCCTATCCAGTTAAGGTCAGGAAAGCAATTAGGTGTAGAAGTCACTCCTCTTGTAGAAGAAGAGGAACCGGTAGAAATAGAGAAAGGGGAATCACCCCTTATAGAAGAGGTAGAAGAAGAATCAACACCTATACATAACAAAGAGGAGGTTCCACCTTTTCCACAAAGGTTGTAGGAACCCAAGAAACCAATACAAATAGAGTTTGATATCCTCTCTAGTTTAAAGAACTTAATAGTCACAATTCCTCTCTTTCAGGCCATAAGAGACATACCTATTTATGGGAAGGCCATAAGAGAGTTGTGCCTCAAGAAACCAAGGAGGAAACCAGCTAAATCAATCAGTTTGGTAGGTCAGTTATCTGACCTTATGCTAGGAAATACCTACAACTAGAAGTATTCAGATCCAAGAAGCCATGTGCTGACTATAAAAATAGAAGGTTGTATTTTACCCAACACACTAGTAGATTTGGGGGCTGCCATCAATGTCATGCCCTAGGAAACCATGCAAAAACTAAAATTGACCAACTTGAAGCCCACCAAAACTATGCTACAGTTGGTAGATAGGTCTATAGTACTTCCTGATGGAATACTAGAAGATATCACTATTGCAGTAGATGCATGGGAGTATCCAATAGATTTTTTAGTATTGCAATCTAAGTCTGGACTAGGTGGATACCCATTAATATTAGGTAGACCTTGGTTGGCAATAGTTGATGCCTACATAAGTTGTAGAGATGGGAAAATGACCATTTCAAATGGTCAGAATATAAAGAAACTGATCATACATCCACCTACATAGTCTATAGATTTGTTGGGAGAACCAGAGAATGAAAATCAAAATGTTGATGGTCTATCAATGCTCCAACCTATGATGACACTTGAAGAGTTGGAAGATGAAAATGATGAGGATAGGATGATCTCCCACTTTTTTTAGGGAGAACCTTCCTGTCCTCCTCCTGAGTTGCCATTAGTAGGAGTGAAAGACCACCATATTCAGCAAATAGAAGTTGCACCTGGTAGAATGTTGAATGTAGATAACAAGTTGACAACCGAACAATAGACCAAACTGAAACAAACATTGGAAAAACATCAAGATGCCTTTGCTTGGGAGTATTCTGACATGAGAGGAATAGCTCCTGAGACCTGTACACATCAAGTTCTTAGTATTTTTTTAGATATGATTGGAGAGACTGTGGAAGTATACATGGATGATTTCACTGTATATGGTGAGACTTTTGAAATTGCCACAGAAAATCTGGAAAAAACACTTAAACATTGTGAGGAAACTAACCTATCCTTAAGCAATGAGAAATGTTATATGTTGATGCAGGAAGGGATAGTTTTAGGACATCACCTTTCTGCAGATGGGATCAAAGTAGACAGAAAGAAAATTGAAGTCATCCAAACTCTGCCTACTCCCAAAACACAAAAGGACATTCGTAGTTTCCTAGGATCAGCTGGTTACTATAGGAGGTTTATATCAGACTTTAGAAAAACTGCTAAACCTCTTACCACATTGTTAACAAAAGATGCAGAGTTTTTCTGGACTGAAGAATGTGAACAAGCATTCAACACCCTGAAGGAAAAACTGATTATTGCTCTTGTATTGAGAGGTCCAAATTGGACCATACCTTTTCACATATATGTTGATGCATCTAACAATGCAATAGGCTCAGTACTGGGACAGAAATATGGTGATGATTTTTATGCCATCTATTATGTTAGAAAAAACCTTATAGGTGTTGAATTGAATTATACTGTCATAGAGAAAGAGTTTCTTGCAGTAATACATGCTCTTAACAAATTTCATCATTATATTACAGGTTATCAGGTATTTGTGCACACTGACCACTCAACAATCAGATACTTGACAAACAAACCTGGGATTAGTGGTAGAATTATCATATGGTTGTTGCTCTTGTAGGAATTTGATGTGACAATAGTAGACAAGCCAGGAAAAGACAATGTGGTAGCTGATTTCTTGTCCAGATTGACACCTCTAGACTATGCAACTACAGAAGACCAATTTCCAGATGAGCATTTATTTGCTCTAAATGATCAGATACCTTGGTACGTAGATATGGCTAATTATTTAGCCACTGGTAGAGTATCCCCTGCACTTTTACCTCATGAAAAATAGACTTTAATTGAGAAAAGTGTAGATTTCTCATGGATTGATGGGTGCCTATTTAAGATAGGACCTGATCAAATCATGAGGAGATGTGTTTTTGGAGAAGAAATAATTGAAATACTAAAGGCTTGCCATGATGAACCTTGTGGTGGCCATTTTGCAGGAAAAAGGACTGCATATAAAGTGTTGTAGGCTGGTTATTACTAGCCTTCACTATTCAAAGATGCAGCCAAGCATGTGAGTCAGTGTGATCAATGTCAGAGGATGGGCAGACCTACTCTCAGAGATGAGATGCCACTCCAACCACATGTTCACATTGAACCATTTGATAAATGGGGGATGGACTTCGTAGGACCTATTAATCCATAGTCAGGAGGTAAGAGGTATATCCTAGTTTGTACTGACTATGTGACAAAATGGGTTGAAGTACAGGCTTTGCATGATTCAAAGGAGAAAACTATAGTAGACTTCTTGTATTCAGTAATTTTTACAAGATTTGGGGTCCCAAGGGAGATCACAATAGATCAAGGGCCTCAGTTTACTTCAAGGATGATCCAAGAACTCATGCAACAATACAAAATTAGGCATAACAAAACCACTCCCTACCATCCACAAGCAAATGGGCAAGTTGAGGTGACCAATAGAGAATTGGAGAATATCCTAACAAAGATAGTGCAACAACACAAGAAGGACTGGGCTACTAGATTACCAGAAGTAGTGTGGGCCTACAGGACCACCTGGAAGACTACTACTGGTTTCACACCATTTCAGCTAGTCTATGGGAAAACAACCATGATGCCCATAGAGTTTGAAGTTAAAACACTTAGGACTGCTATAGAATTGAATATCAATCTGGATGATGCACAAAAAGATAGAATTCAACAGCTTAATCAACTGGATGAATACCGCCTTGAGGCTCTACAGAAAATAGAGATCATTCAAAAACAAAGGGTCAAGTGGCATGACCACCACACTAGGCCAAAGTAGCTTAAAGTGGGAGAATGGGCATTACTCTATGATTCTAGTTCCAAGAAAGGAAGGGCAAGCTCATGCAATGTTGGATGGGGCCATATGAAGTAATTGAAATCATCAATAATGGGGTTGTAAGAGTTAGAACAATAGATGGCAACAACATTACATTGACAGTCAATGGCCATCGCCTGCGTCCATACTATGTGTCTGAAGCATACATGATTGAGTCTAGATTAGGCATGGGGGAGACCCCAGTTGATTCTGATTTTATCTTGAGTTAGTGAGATGTGGACCTAGTCCACATAGTCCCAAAGATAATTATTCTTTTAAATTTTTATTTTTTTTTAGTTGTGTTTTTATTTTGTAGGAACAATGCCCTTTGTGCAACTATTAGGCAGCCTGGGAGACCTAGGCCTAACAAGCACAAGATCCATGAACCTGCACTTTCCAATATTTCTAGGAGAATTTTCTTGCAGTAGGAGTAGTTAGTCCCCATTCAGAAAGGGGAATACTAAACCTGAACCTGCACAAGAGTGTTTAGATTGGTATTTTTGGACAATAAAACACTCAACTACTGGTTCAGGGGTAGATGCTAATCTTGTACCTATTTTTCAATCAGAAGCATTGAAAAGGCCTGATCAACCTGACATCGCATATACAAGGACAAGTCAACACCTATTGAATAAAATAAAAGTGCCATGTGTTTGTATTTTATGGGGAGGCACCTACTTCTAGTTATTAGAAAAGGTACCTACTTCCCATTGTACGGTGGAAGGCGCCTACTTCCCATTGTACGATGGAAGGCGCTTACTTCCCATTGTACGGTGGAAGGTGCCTGCTTTCCATTGTACGGTAAAAAGCGTCTGCTTCTCATTGTACGCTTCATGGTTCCTGACTCCAGTATGTTATGAAGATGGTGCCTACATCCTGTTTGTTGATAGTTCAACGTCTGACTCTCAATTTTTCAAGAGAACGACCGACTACCAATTTTTAGGAAACTGACACCATATCTTCTTAGCATACATAAAAAAAATTGTATAAAGTTTATTTTTATGTACGACACCTAACAGTTAGAAAAAAGGTACCTGCTTCCCACGATAGACATAAGCACCTGATTGCTAAGGCACCTGCTTCCTGTGTTAAGTAGAGCACCTGACTGCTAAGGTGTCTGCTTCCCATGTAAGCAAAGCGCCCGATTCCTATGGTGCCTATTTCCAGTTTACAAGGTACCTACATGCCGTAACTCGAAAAGAAGGTGCCTGATTTCCATACGAAAAGGTGCCTAATTTTCGTTGATTGCGATCATTTTCTGCCTTGATAGAATAACACGTCAACCTTGGGATGTGGCCTGAGCCATGTCAACTCCCCCTACATGTGCAAATTCAACTCCACCATGAACAAAATTAAAAGTTGACGTCTACCAATTTCCAAGGAGGGGACGTTTGTCGTCCCAAGGTGCTACGTTTTTTCTAATTTTTGTTTTTAATTTTTGCAGGATTTCTTGAATAACCCACAGTGCAACTACCAAGAACCAATCACATCCAAGGAAATTCATTGCATGGGAACCATGGCCATCATTGTCTATTGTGGTTTACCCCATCATCAAACGCCAGCCAATAGCGATGCACCACGAGCATTTACACATGCACCCATGGAACAAATTTAGGTGCATGTTTAAATTTTTTGTTTCTTGTCTATATTATTTTCATGAACATGTGTGTCTATGGAAATGTGTTGGCACAACCCCCCATTATTACCTTAACCACTTGAACAAATCCACTTGGCATAATGTTGCGTGGCACGCCTCTGATTGGTCGATAGTTTATGGTTATCACCTCCGCACAATCAAGCACATGCTTGAAGGAAATTTAGTATGGATAACCATAATTACTGTTGATTATGGTAATTAACTACTTGCATGCATAACGTAGCTATTTTAAAAAATTGATTACCAAATATTGTGCAGCCAATTTCAATAAGAAAAATGCAGAACAGTGAGGCACAATGGTAATCTGAATGGGAGACAGTAAAATTGTTGAGTGAATTGTGAATCAGAGGTAAAGCATGGGGGGAAAGTCAAAAAATCATGACCTAAAGAAGAGTGAGCCAATTGATTGCTCGAGCATTGGAAGAAACCCTCCAAGAAAGCCCTCAAGGAAGCAGAAAAGGAAGCCAAAAAATAATTTGGCAAACCTCGAAAGAATATTCCAATTGCTCAACCTAAGTAGTTATGGTATTTGTATGGGTCTAAATATGGGAAGCCCTCTAGGATGCAGGAGTATTTTAAGCAGATGGAATTTCTAGGCCCTGTACAAAAATAGGATCTGGCTTCAAGCAGAAGAACTCCCCTTGTGCCAAAAATAGAGGTTGAAGCTAAACTTGAGGTTCACCCAACAGGGGGATATTTGCCCTCAACCAGGGTTGCTAAGGAATCCAGTATCCTATTTGGATATAAGGAATCAATGTTTGAGGGTGAGAAGTTGCCACTTCACCATGAGTACTGGAAAATGGCTAAGCCTACATTCTAGAAAGATACCACCAGCTTCACTGATTTTTATATGAATGTTAGGGTAAGGTATCCTGGACCAGAGAACGACCCAAGAAGATGGCAGGACAAAGTGAACCACTCCGACGCAACAAACGCCAAAAGTAGTAGGGACAGGAGACAACAGCTCCCACAACACCAAAGGGGTGAAAGCCCTGGGATAAAGAGAAATGCAAGGCCACTAATAGAAATATAACATAGACCAACCGAGCCTATTGGGATGAGGTGAACAAAACTAGTAATTACTAGTTCAAAGTGGCATAGGGACGTGCCATGCCTTAAGCATGGGGGATGATGAGCCATAGAATTACTCATTTTTTGTACTCTTTTCCCCATAATGTGAGACATATATTCTTGTAGATATAAATGCCTTATGGAAATTATATATATAATTGATAGTTTATTTTGCATGTTTTCTAATATTTTTCTTTAAGTGTAATTTGTGTATATTTAGTGGAAATCGTTGCATTTTGGCATGTTTTCGTCAAGGTCCAACTTGGACCTAGCACTTGCAAATTAATTAAGGGAAAACATCTATAGAGTATCAGTAAAAAGACATGAAGTCAGGTGCCAAGTCCTTTGAAGCGCTTGACTTCCATTTGATATCTAACTGTTAGGCACCTGATTTTCGTTAAGCGTCTGCTTCCCGTTGTATGGTGGAAGGCGTTGCTTCCCATTATACGGTGAAAGGTGCCTAATTCTCATTGTATGATGAAAGGTGTCTGATTACCATTGTACGATGAAAGGTGCCTACTTCCCATCATCCGAATGATAGGTGCCTACTTCTCGACTTCTTCAATTGCGGTGTTTGATTCTCGTTAGCATCAAACTTCAACACGACTCTGGTATAACAAAGCGAACGCGTCGAAAACCAGCTTGAAAGAATTTTTAGCATCATAACTAAACAAGGGATAATGTCAAAGGTGATTCGTCACCTATGTTGCAACTATTACGTAAATTTATTTTGTAAATCGAGAAAATCGAATATCAACGTATTCTAGAAACATAATACACTGAGATATTATGATATTTTTCCTGATTCAAGCAAACAGTTGTAACACAAAATCATGCATTGATTTATTATGAAATTGTAATAGGGTTGGCTACATACTTTATAAATATGCAGGCCACCCCTGAAGAAGACCCCCCGGACTTGTTATGTAATTTTCTAGTTGCAAACTGTTAATAAAAATCATTGAATTATTCTTGTAAAAAGTATTCTCTAAGCATCCGGTGAACATTCTACCACGGGCAGAACCTACTGGAAGTGTGGGCCCACTTGCAACAGAGTTCTTACCTATTTCCCTATTTTTCTATAATTATTTTCATAGATTAATTTATTTTCAGCACTTTCCTTGTTTTCTGTAATTTCCAGCAAGGTAATTATTTAAAGTTTTTTATGTTTTCAGTCCTGTTTCTTAGACTTAGCATAGGATTGTGGGTTTAAACATAAACTTCAACGAATATAAAACACCCCCCAAAATATAATCCAAGGGACTCATCTCTAAAGGAGTAATTGCAAGCATAGATTTTGCACGGCAGCTCACAAAACTATGAGCTACCCCGGGTTGACAATTAAATGGAGGTAATTAATTGAACCATAGAAAAAACTAACCAATGTTTTACCCAAAATTTCACTCGCCATCACCTCCGCTATTGCTCAACCCAGATGAAACCCTCGCACAATCGCTTGCCAAAAATCTCGTTCACACATAGGGATGCGCTAGGATCTGTGTTGCTCCAAATGATCTAAAAAATGGTGGAGACATTCTAGGGTTTTTCAGGCATCTACTCTCAAAATTTCAAGTTTATGGGTAAGAATAAAGGAAAGGAGTTGAAGAATTTAATTTTTATGAGATAGAAAATAGTTTATGGGATGATGAATTTACTTTGAAAGATGTTAAAGGTGGTTTATGGGGGTAATAATTTTATTAACAACATAAAAAAATAAAAGGTAAGCATAAAAAAATAGAATAAAATAGAAGGTTTTTAATGTTTATGAGATAGAAAGTAGTTTATAGTACGATAAATTTATATAAAAAATGTTAAAGGTGGTTTATAGGATAATGACTTTGTAAAAAATGATGGTTAGTTAGTTTGTAGAATGCTGAACTTATATAAAAAATGTTAAAGGTGGTTTATAGAAAAATGACTTTATAAAGAAGAATGGTCGAGTAGCGTATGGCAAGCCTAAAGGAATATAATAGAAGGTTTTTATCTTCCATAGGTCGAATATAGCTTGTGAGATTATAAATTTACAAAGAAAGATGTCCAAGGTAGTTTATGGGAGAATCATCAGTAGTTTATGGAAGAATCATTTTACAACATACAAATAGGATAATGACTTTATGAAGAACATTGTTGTCCACTAAAGCTAATCAAATTTTATTTTTGGAATGTTGATACTATTAATTTTGAATATGAATTCTTCTACTTTCTCTTTTTTTAACATATCTTGTGTTGATTTAGTTATATAGTTGGAATAATAGGAAGGATGAAATGATATAGTTATAAAGTAAAGTAGATTTTAACGTCTATAAGACCATAGGTCATATGAGATTATGTATTTATCAAATCAATATTTGGGTTACTAAAGCATGATATACAACCTTATCCTAATTAGATTAGAACCCTAGATATCTTATATATGAATATCGAGAGCAAATTTGAATTATTTTATTCTTAAGATTAATAGCTTTTATTGGGAGCAAGAGTTTTACATTTTAAATAGAAATTTCAAATTTCTTAGTTTTGGTTGGAAATTATTATATGGGTTCAAAGGGAATAATTAGGTGTCACATATAACAACTACTAACTAAATTTCTATATTTTTTAATAAATAATAATAATTCTTAAGTTTTTGTAAAGAATTTATTGGAGAATAAAATGTTCAACTCACTTATTTTCGAATATTTTCTACGTCTACATTAAATGTATAAAAGTCTAATTCTTCTATCAATTATGGGGTCTCTCTATAGTGTGTGCTAAAAAAATTATTTAATTATAGATAATGTTATTTTAGGTTGTAGTTGCAACAACACATGCATGTACCACATTAACTATGACAAAGGGTCGTACATAATCTTGAGGCACTCACAGTACCTCATGATTTTATTCATAAGTGTCAAAGACAACCCTTGTTGATGGTGGTTAATGGTTCGAGTATAGTCTAGTATTGTGCCCATGCTATCATTTTGATGGTAATTTATATTCATGCTAGATAGGGGTAGCTTCAACTTGGAAGACTTATGGAAATTGGATGAGGCACTGTAACTTCTCACCATGATGGACAAAAATATTCTCCCAATACCATCTTTATTGTCTTCTAATTCCATCTACACATTTAAATAATATCGTTATATTCACCCCTCCTAATATTCTCCTTTAGCATTTGTTTCTTCTTGGCCTCCATATTGCTATAACATATTAGTATTTTAACACTCTAATATAGGTTAATTGTGACTCCAACTCCTTACCTATATGGGCATTATAGTGTCTCTATACATCACTCATGAATTATAACCTAGACTAAAGTTTAAATTTTCAATAATAACAAAAAAATCATACCCTTAATTTAGAGCACTAAACATGGATAAGTTAACAAAAAATAAGAATCTTAGCTTATAGTTGAAAGCTTGTTAAGAAGCCTCATGCTTCTAGCACTAAGAAATATATAATTAAACGAAACTCATGGTCCAACACCAAACTATTTTAGTTGAGAGCTTAACTCTCTCACAACTAGGGGAAAAGAATATTGAACCTTTAATTTATTTAAATCTACCCTCGTAAGAACCCTAGAACACCAATGGTTGACTTGCTTGGATTTGTAAAAATAATAATACATATAATGTTCAAACAAAAAATATAATACTATGTAGTTGATCTAGGCATGTGACAATTTTCGAGCATGGCTTTATGCCCAAAAACCTTTTTAATCCTAAGCACATTATTAGGACCATAACTTTGTGCTTGGAACTTTGTTTTGATCCATTCAATAAGTGATAGAAATCTTAGATATAAAAAATTGTGGGTAACCCTCTCATAGATAGGTTTTCCAACAGCTGCATGGAAAGAACACTTTGGAGGCCCTAAAAACGTAAAAAAAAATATTTACTAAAAATAATAATTTTAGATTTTTTTTTTTTGTTAGAAATATACAATATCATTCAAAACATACAATTGGGGCATATCGAGGGTCACCCTCCCCATAAATCAAACTTAGGTCTCTGCGAGGAGAGCCTAATGCCTGTAATTTTAGAATTTTAGATTTTTGTAGCTAAAAATTTCTCTAGCCATGTTGAAACATAAACAAAAGATAAAATATAAAAGGACAAGTCATATGTATGTAATTTTCATTTAATATGCACTTTGTAATTCATGTAAAGTGAAACACCACATTTCCATGTAGGTGTCCTTCCATATTCAATCTAGTGGTTTCAAACATACCAAAAAATATTGTATAAAGAGAGATGAACCCTTGACTATAAAAAGGATGGATAATGGATGCAATATTATAGCCCCATATATCTTCTCAAAGATTGTTTGTATTATATTATACTTTCTAAGAAATAAAATCATTTTATTATTTTGCTTATGTTTTTGTGTTATGGTTTGTTATATTTTGATATTCTTGAATTGCACTCTTTCTTGATCCTTCTTAACTCAAAATTTTGAGTTTTGAATCAATGGTAACATAACAGTCTATATTTCAAGTTTATGCCTATTAACACAATATTAGGATTTTAAAAGTTCAAGTATCAGATGAGAGATCTCTTTGATTGTCTCTCTCCTCATTCCAAATGATATGAGATGAGAACTAGAATAGGCAACATCGAGACAACTGATCCTCTCAAGAAGATGTTGAATTAAGCCCCTATGAAATAGAGGAATAAGATAATGGAATAATTTGCTCAAATTCTATAATGTCTCCTTGCCATAATTATCCAACCTCCTCTACATGATCTCTCATTTTTGTAGTACCATTTAGTGCTTCTATACCTTTTAAGGTGTAGGGGAATTTTGGTATTCCTACTTTAAAAATCGGTTGGATCAATTATCTTCATACTTCTTTGTAAATAAAATCATCAATGGTGAGATCACTTTTGCACTCTTCAAATCTTTGTTACATGTTCAAAATTGGTGAAAAATATTGTAACGGGATCAACAAGGATAATGAATATGAAGTAGTGTTCACATGGGATTATTTTATGGAGGCTATCAAGGAAGAATATTATCCTATGGGAGCCTATGAAGACTAATACATGCAATGGCAATAATTGCATAAATGTGAATACCAACCTATTCAAGATTATATTAATGCTTTACATTCCATGCTATTAGTCAATATATCGAAAGGTATCAAATCCTAAAATACCATCATGAGCTACAATAGTACATTCAAGAGGACATGGACCTCTTTAAATTCAAGATATTGGGAGAGGCATACAAACTTGTTATCAAATTGGATTTGAAGCATAAAAAAAACCAAAAAAGGAGTAAATAACAAGAACCAAAACATAAAGCACCATCCAAAGGAAGGTTAAAGGTATACTCTAAAGAATCAAGACAAATGGGATCAACTCTGAAATCATAATTGGAAGCAAAAAACACTCCTAATAAAATAATCCCCCAAAGGCTAAGATTGACCAATGGTGCAACTATCACAAGAGCAACTAATATTTAAAGGAGTGTCAAACAATTCAGTCATTATTTGTTGAGTTGAAACCCTATACATTCACTACACCACCACCTCCACATCCAGAGGTAGAGGATAGAGGGAAATAAATCATGGAAGATGAAGCAAGTATGAAAACTGCCACCATATATGTTGTATGATAGGGATTACAAGAAGAGTCCTTAGAGGAGGGATGTCTTTTCACTCACAAGTGTGGGTCAAGGGTAAGCCATTGTATTTGATTATTAATAGCAAAAGTTAAAATAATCTAATTTCTTCTTATATCATAAAGTATATAAATATATCACACCACACCCACAATGTTGGATGATTACATTAAAGGAGAGACATTCGTGTCACTCAAGAATATCTACTCATATGCAATCAAACCCTTCAAATATGAAGGTTTGTGTGATGTTGTATGCTTGGATGTCTTTTATGTGATTTTGGTCCAACCATTGATATGGACAACCCCCCTAAGTTTTATCATCACTATTGAAGGTTGGTGCTTTGGGATACCAAAGGTATCTCCTCCTATCTTTGTTTCCTTAATTAGTGCTAGATAATGCAAGAAGATGATATCCAAAACAAGAAATTTTATTATATTGATGATCAAGCCACAAAGCAAAAGAAGTATAATTGCTACATCAATTGTGGAAGTTGCATAGTAGAAGCAAATGGATTGGATTATAGTAGAATATGATATCTTTTTCAAGTCACCAATTGATGTTCCACTTCATTGTGATATAAAACACTTTATTGATTTAATTCTTGGTTCTCCTTTGTCTAATGCACTTATTTATCATAGATCAATCCTTAAAAATAATGAAATCAAGATATAGATAGAATAATTGATTCATAAGGGGTACATTAGACCAAGTGATTCACCATGTGGTCATCCATTCGTCTTGGCTTCAAAGAAATATGGAACTTGGATACTATGTATTGACTACAAAGATCTAAATAAAATCACTATAAAGAATCATTGTTCACCCCCTCAGATAAATGTCTCATTGGTATAGCTTTGTTATGTAAAGTTCTTCACCAAAATTGATCTCAAATCTAGCTATCATGAAATACTAATAAAGTCCATTGATGTATGGAAGACTATGTTCAAATTAAAGGAGGGTTTATTTAAGTGGTTGGTTATGTCTTTTGGCCTGATTAATACACTTGCTATATTCATGAGGATGATGGATGACTTCCTCTATCCCAAAATAAACTCATTTGTGTAATCTACTTGGATGACACTCTCATATATAGCAAGAAATAGGAGGGACATCTAGAATCTGCTTAACATGTACTTTAGACTATTTGAAGATAAGCTATATGCTAATTTAAAGAGGTGCTCATTTGGCATGATGAAGATTTAATACCTAGAGTATATTATTGACAAAAAATTCCATGTTGATCCTAATATTTAGGTAATTAGAGGTTGACCTACCCTAATGACTAATAAAGTTTCACAAATTTTCAGATCTTGCCATTTTATATCGAATATTATATTGGGGTTCTCACAGATTGCTTGGCCACTTCACCAAGTGACAAAATGAGGTGCCAAATCCAAGTTCCATTGAAGAGATACATAGTAGAGAGACTTTGAGAAGTTCAAGGATCAATTATGTTCAACTCCTAAATATATCTCTACTTGATTTGTAGCAGCCTTTTGAGGTAATGCATTAGAGTATGCACTAGGAGTTGTCCTCGCATAGCATGGCCATTAAATTTTTTATCATAGTGATAAATTCAATAAGGTAGTTTGAAAATACATCACATATGACAAAGAGTTCTATGTCATTGTTGAAACAGGTAAATAGTAGAAGCACTACATCTTGGGCAAGAAAACCATCATGTATACAAATCATAGACTTCTACAGTTAATCTATACCTAGAGTAATCTAAGAATTGAAAGACGTCAGAAGTGGGCTACATATTTATAACAATTTCATATTATCATTAAGTACAAGAAAGGAAGTTCCAATTCAATATTAGATTATTTAAGTCAACCTTCAATCATAACACTCTCCATAATTCTTGATTCTTGTGGGCATGAGACTTCCAATTGGTCCACTTTGTATGAAATAGATTCTTATTTTGTAAATACATGCCAAGCTCTTCATATGGGTAAGCATGTTCCTAATTTTTATTTGCAATATAACCTCCTCTACCACATGGGACATATTATCTACTAGCTAGTGAATTTCCAAGGATGATTTGAGAATCAAAATTCAACAAAGTAGTGGGTCACTTTGGGTGGATAAAATATTGGAATTTCTTCAAAAGTACTTCTACCAGCCCAAGATAAGAAATGACATTGAAAGGTACAACACGCCATGTACCTCCTGCATCATTATCAAACCAACATTCAAGAATCAAGGAATGTATACATTATTAGTTATGTTATACAATCCATGGGGATCTATATCCATTAATTTCCTCTTAGATATTTCCCCACCTAATCATGGTAACAATTGTATTTTTATAGTAGTTGATCATTTTTAAGATATAGCTATCATAATTCCTTGTAAGAAATTAATTTTAGCTAAGAATATTACTAAGCTCTATTTTAGTCATTTGTGGATCAACTTTGGATTGCCAAAGTCCATTGTCCCAAATAGGTATAGCATATTTCTAAACATTTTTTGGTCCATCCTATGAGAATGATGAACATCAAGTTGACCATATCCACAACCTTTCATTCTTAGATTGATGACCAAACAAAATTTGTGAATTGATTGATTATACATCTTCTTCTAACCCTTAGCACCCATTGATGTAGCTATCTCTATGCAGCCAATGGAGTACTCACCTCAGGGATAAAAAGAATCATAAAATCCAACACAATTTTTGGAACATATCCAATAACAAGTCCATGACCTCTTCGAGAAGACAATTTAGAAATACAAGTAATGTCATGACCAGGACCAGGTCCCACATCTATTCTAGGTTGGAGATAATGTATGATTACGTATCCAAAAAGAGAAACTTATAGAACCCCATAGAAAGATCATACATATCTCCTATGGATTATACCATCACCAAGAAGGTGAGATATAATGATTTTGAATCAAGTCTTGTTTTATTTTGGTTTAAATCTAATATTTAATTTTGAGCTTCTCAAGCCCTATCATTCACCCATGTTGGATACTTTTATAGTAGTAGAACAATTGATCATTGAAGAACTCAATCCAAATAGTTTAGATCTACTAGATGAGGATCAAATTGTTGATACAAGGACTAAGATAAACTAAATGGAGTCTATTCATATGTATGGAGTGGTCAAAACATGAAAAATTATTACTAAGAGGAATGGCTCACAAAAATCTAGATAAAGAAACATTTTCCACACCTAGCATCAAAAGTTAACATAATGGAAAGCAATGCTTTTTAAGGGGGGACAAATGATCTAGGTATGTAACCATTTTGGGACATGGATTTTGTAAGAAAAATAATATGCACCCAAACAATGAAACACCGAAACAAGCGATTGCAAGAATAAATGAATTTTATATTGAAATTTTTGGAGCCTTGGTCTCCTTTCTTTTACAAATAATGATTTGCCTCGAATGACGGGGACTTGATTACAATGCTTCACTTGTTGCTTTCATATTACAATAGATCCAAATGGGTGGAAACCCCCTTTGGTAGTTTTAACTAGAAATGGGTGCTTGTGTTCTCCTCTGCTACAAATCAGTTTGGTGAGTGGGCTTGTGTATCCTTGGTGGGCCACTCTTGCCTCAACAACTGCTCATAGACCTGTTACCTACACATGTATGGATGCAAACATAAAAGAGATTAGTAGCACTTGTAGGGCCTCCACTGTGTGAGGCCCTATTTGATATGAATAGAAGCTACCAAAAACCCTAATATAAATTCTTATAGAATGTATGAAATATGTAGAGAATAGAAAAAAAATAATAACCTTTATACCTTGTTGATTTACCTACTTCGATTTGGGTTTGTTGATGGTTGAATCTGATCTTGTTAAAACATAGGGTTGCACTTGAGTCTCTATTACTCCAAATGATCTAAAAATTGGTGGAGATATTATAGGGTTTGTTAGGAACCTACCCTCAAAATTTTAGCTCAATCCAAGTTTGGATGAGTGAGATATGGCCAAAACAAGTTGGGTAGTTTTAGTAGTCTTGTGCAAACGTGGGCAACGTGATGGTATGATTTTGTCCCCCCTTCCATCACAAAAGTGATGGGGTTTTTATAACCTTTTGGAAGGTTAGGGTTAGGGTTAGGGTTTGGCAAGTGGATTAGGTTTTGTGAAGGGTTAGGGTTTGGCAAGTGGCTAGGATTTGGTGTCTATAGATGCCCCTTTTTGTACTGTGTTGTGTAAAACACAATGCGGTGCAAAAACAAGAGACACCTAGTTTTATTGGATGGAGAAATGGACTCTTTCCTTAATGCACAAGAAGAATGATTTTTGGAAATTTTGATTTTGAATTACCCCCTCAATTGGTGAATGGGTGAAGGATGAAACCCATGAGCCAATTGACCAAATGTGGATGATGAAAGGGGTGGCATTGATGGATGCAAATGTCAAAAAACAAGATCAAGTTGATTGCCCCAAGTTTTGGGTGGGTATGCATTGTTGGAACTTTATCATTGAAAAAATGATGAGCACTTGTAATATGGTAGATGGACCAGCCACTACGGGTATCATGTTTGACCCTATGGCATGATGCATACCAAAGTTAATTTTGTAAAGGATTTTTGCTTTTGCAACCTCGCGGAGAGGGCTTGATGATAGTCTTGAGAAAATTTCCTTGAACACCATCGCTTTCCAAAACTAGGTTACCAAATTGATTTGATTTGTTTCAAAATGAATTGGAGTGATCTGTGGCATGCATGTATGAGTGATTTGGTGTTTTTTTGAATGTCGCAAATTAAAATCAAGTTGATTACCCCAAGTTTGGGTGTGTATGCATTGTTGAAAGTTTACTTTTGGTAGAATGATGAGCACTTGTAATGTGGTAGATGGACCAACCACTATGGGTATCATGTTTGACCCTATGGCATGATGCATACCAAAGTTAATTTTGTAAAGGATTTCCACTTTTGCAACCCCACGGAGAGGGCTTGATGATAACCTTGAGCAAATTTTCTTGAACACAGTCGCATTCCAAAATTGAGTTGCCAAATTGATTTAATTTAGGATAATATGAGGTGGGATGATGTGTGGGATGCATGGATGGATGATTGGATGATTTTGTGAAGTTTTGGAGTGTTTTGTAGCCTTTTTGGGACCCTTTTGGGACTTTTTAGGGCATTTTTTGGTCTTTTACAAATGTAGGCTACGTTTGGGCGCTCCAAAAAGCATAAATTTTAGCTATAAATAGGCTTGGGGTGCTCATGTTGACTTCATTCTTGTGTTTGAGAGTTTTATTTTTATGTTTGAGAGGGAAGAATATTGAGTGGTTGCGTTTGCAAAGTTTTGAGGTTGATTTGATGGTTTTTTTTTAACAAGTGTCCTTATGGTGATTTACCCATCCTACTGGATTGCATGGATAACCAATCGTTGCAACCACCAGGTGACTAGAGTAAATCACTAGATACAAGGTTCACTTGAGAATACCCTTTTGAATTGAAAATGACCAAAGGATTTTGATTCCTTTGGAGCCTTTTGGATTTGAAAGTGACCAAAGGAGTTTGGTTTCTTTGGAGTCTTTTGAATTGAAAGTGACCAAAGGAGTTTGGTTCCTTTGGAGCCTTTTGGATTGAAAGTAACCAAAGGAGTTTGTTTCCTTTGGAGCCTTTTGAACTAAAATTGATTTTTTTTTACTTTATTGCATGAATGATAATCTAACTAGTGTCCTTATGGTAATATACCCATCCTATCAGATTGCATGGATAACCAATCATTGCAACCGCCAGGTGACTAGAGTAGATTACTAGATACGAGGTTCACTCAGAGATATTTTGACCAAAGGGGTTTGGTGCCTTTGGAGCTTTTAAAATGATTTGACCAAAGGGGTGTGTCTCCTTTGGAGCATTTTGAATTGATTTGACCAAAGGGGTGTGTTTCCTTTGGAGCATTTTGAATTGATTTGACCAAAGGGGTGTGTCTCCTTTGGAGCATTTTGAATTGAATTGACCAAAGGGGTGTGTCTCCTTTGGAGAATTTTGAACTTATTTGACCAAAGGGGTGAGGTTCCTTTGGAGCCTTTTGAATTGAATGAAATGATGAGTGTCCTTATGATAATTTACCCATCCTACCGAATTTCATGGATAACTAGTCGCTGCAACTGCTAGGTGACTAGAGTAGAGCACTAGAAACAGGGTTCACTCGAGGAGCTATGCTAGCAAATCGAATTGATGAATGTAGGAAAGTAAATGGAATTAGATGTGTTGTGTCTGTGAATGTGAGGTAAAGAATGTAATATTTAAAAAAAGGGCACAACCTTTTGAACCTAGCAAATATTTATTGTGATGTGAATACAAGGCAAAGGATGCAACCTTTGACAAGAGGATGCAACCTTTTGAATCTAACAAATTGATTTGAAATGTGAATGCAAGGCAAAGGGCGCAACCTTTGACAACATAATGCAACATTTTTTATCTTGGTAGTTTATTTGTTAATTGACTATTTAATGTGATTGTTGGGATAGGTGTGAGACCTTGAAACCCCTCTAATTGGTGTTGATGATGTGATTATTGGGGAAGGTGTAAGACCTTGAACCCCTCAAGTTGTTGAATTATTTGAGTGTATGATTGGATTCGATCAATTAGTGGGGAAGGTGTGATACCTTGAACATCCCCAAGTTGCTTGATTGATTATTTGATGTGATTAATGGGGAAAGTGTGAGACCTTGAACTCCCCTAGTTGGTTGATGATGTGATTGTGCATGTATATGTGTAATGGTGGATTGCTCATTTTTTTTTTGTGTGCATGTGATGAAATGAATGTATTATGAATGAATGCAATTGGTGGTGATGTATGCAAATGAATGAATGGTGTTGCCTTATTTATTGTCATTCAAAGAGGTTATGGACCATTGTTTATCAAAATTTTCCTTTATTACTTAATCAGGGGCACCAATACAATAGTATTGGTTTGACCATATGTTGTAGGATGAAATGGACTATGATACATGTGTGACAATGCGATGGTGGTATGGAATGGAACCTCACTTATGACTTTATTTACCTTAGGGATAAATGATCTAGAGTTGTTTTACAAAGACTCAAACATCCTAGTGATCTCAAACAAACTCATCTACTCATCTCACAAATCCATATGATGCTAATGGTATCCTAGTGGAGTCAAATCTCTCAAGGACCAACTGTGTGTGCAATGAATGTTCATTTTCCATCAATTTTGAGTAAGGTAATGATGCAAGCCAATCAAGAACCATTGTGTGTGCAAATAATGAATTCATTTACCAATCTTGAGTAAGGTAAGATTAAACCAGTCATGAAGAGAACCAAAAAGCTAGCTTGTCCTTATGTGCGTTTAGAGGTCTCTTCAAGAGAGATGTGTCACCATGCATGAGCATAGTCCAATGCTAGGGTCTCCAAGCTTTGGGGAATCAGATTCTCAACCACTCAAATCGAGTCCTGATGAGAATTAAACCCTATCCTTACTACTTGAAGGCCTATTATTATTACTTTATGTTTATAAAGAGAGAGCTTTGGGGAATCGGATTCTCAACCACTCGAATCGAGTCCTAATGAGAATTTTACCCTATCCTTACTACTCACTCTATTATTATTATGTTTTTGTGAAAAGAGTTAGAGCTTTGGGGAATTGGATTCTCAACCACTCGAATCGAGTCCTGATGAGAATTTTATCCTATCCTTACTACCCACTCTTTCATTTTTGTAAAATTTTGCAAAGATGTATATTTATTTTATTGTTGGACTATGTGCATAATGGGACAAGCAAGAAGAAATTTTCGCTTCAAGGTTCAATCTAATCATGGCATCATCTCTCCTTGATGCAAGATCTCATTAATAAATGTGATATGTGTTTGGTTCAAAAGTGGTAGAGTCAATTCCCAAAACTTAAAATTTTCTTAGTGAAAAGTGTTTTGGTCCAAGAGGAAACCTGATTTACTAGGAATAACCTATAGCACCTAAATCTTGTTTGTTGTTCAATGGAGGTTCCTCAAAACACTAGGGTAGCTAAGTGACAAAAAACACATAGAGATTCCTCAAACCAGAGACTATCAAAGAAATGAGGTGCTATGGGATTTTACTGTAGTTGTTTTTTCTCTTTTCTATGTCTATATATATTTTTATTTCTTATATATTTTTTGGATGGTGAAATGGGTGTAATGCTAGACCAATGATATCCCTAATTAAGACAACAAGATTCAGTGGATCAACAATTATTCAAATTTACTGAATGATGATTAATACGACAAGTGACATGAATGGATGCAAATGATACAAATGCATAATAAAATGAGTGTGGAATGTATACATGAGTTATGTATGCATGATCGAATGTATGAAATACAATGTGAATGATTAAACTATATATATTTGTTTTTATTTTATTATATTTTTTTGCATGGGGAAGGTGTGATACCTTAAGCATCCCCAAATTGTTTTATGACTAGTGAGCATGGGGAAGGTGCAATACCTTGAGCATCCCCACAGTGGTTTAGGTGGATACCAAGGTTCTGATTGGATGGTGTGAGTGGAATTTCGATGGAAAAGGCTCCCCCATTGATAAGATCTTGGACCATATTTTTAAATGCCATGCAAACATTGATGTCGTGACCCACTTGCCAATGATAGAGGTAATAATGATCTTCCCTATATGACCTGGATTTATGGCTTTTGGTGTCTGCAGGACATATGTTAGGTAAAATAATTATTTTTGCATCTTGTAACTTGTGAAATATTGTTGACAAGGGCTCGATTAGGGGGGTCCAGGTATGAGACTAATGATTTGAACAAGGTGGGCAAGGTGGATGAGGTTGATGAGGTGGGTGATGTTGATGAGGTTGATGATGACTCAACTATAGCTCAATGTTTGTGAGGTGATTCAAGATTTGTTGTAGAATTAGATGAGTGTGTTGGTGACTCCATCATAGCTCATCTTCACCTTTGAACTTGTTAGACCTAGGCATATCAAAATAGGATGGAGATGGGGGTGAGGGAATAGATGGATGAATGGGATGATTGACTAGCTACCTCAAAGTGGGTTTTTGATATACAATTTCATGTGTCTACATGGCAAGGCTATCAATATGGTTTTGTAGGAACTAAAATTTAGGGTCTTCCAATGGTGATTGAAAGCCTTGATTTACTTGTTGATTGTACAATTGATGTGTGTTGTTTGTTGGAACATGATGATGTGGGATGTTTTGTTGAAATTGGTGGTGAAATATTTGTTGTTTATGAAATGGATGTTGTTGATGAGGAGATGGGGGTATGATGGTATGTTGCACTGATGAGGTGGCATACATGTGTTGAAGTGGATGAGTGGGTATGATTATGGTGGGTGGTCATGACCCCCGGGATGGATCTTGGGTGAAGAACATGTTTTGGGTTGAGGTGGGTTGAAGGTTGAAGTTCACCACCTACGATTGTTGTTGTGAAATAGGGTGAATGCTTTGGTTGGTGCTACCCATAAGCAATTATTATAGATGCAAAAAATCTTGTTGTATTGCAATCGTAGATGTAGATTGTGTGGTTATATGGGGGGTAGAATATTGAGTAGGATGTGTGGCAACAATGTGAGTGGATGTAGGTGGGGGGTAGGTGGTGAAAGGTATCACAACTAAATGAGGTATGGCATGATGCATGGGGTCAATAGATGATGTGGATGGAATGGATGATGGCATCTATGAAGCAACATTGACTTGTGCTTCATAGAGTGGGTTAGAATAGATGATGTTTTGATGGGATGGGATGGAGATATATTGATGGGATGATGATGGATAGGTTTGGTTTGTGGTTGCAACCATTGATTCAAATAGGGGATTGGTGATGATTTGATTAGTGTGCTATGGATGTGAATAGATGGCTTCTTGATGTAATGTGGGGATGGTTCGAGGTGGGATGGTGAGAGGAGGCAATGATAGAAAGACCAAACATGTTACAGTCAAGTAACTCCTAATGGCATCAGTATCCAAATACGTGATGCATTTATCAATAGGGAAAGAAAGTTTGGTACGAGGAGTCTTTGGAATGGCATCATGTGTAGCTCTATGCACCATATCCATATTTAAAGTGGGGGTATGATTGTATGGCCCAGTTGTAATGACCCTCTTCACACAACCATTGATTATAAATTAAATAAAGAATCAAACTTATATTTTTCCTATAGAGCATGGTACTATTGATGTCCATTGTGTGTGCAGGGTCAAGTGCAAACAATGAAAGAAAAAAAAAGATCGATAGGAAAAATGTAAAAAGAGAAGTGATGATTCAACCAGTGAATACATGAAAAATCATGAGAATTTGCATCTCATATAGGAATCATAAGGGGCTTGTTTGTCTGAGCATTTTGCTTAGAAAAGACTATGTGTGATAATTGTTGTTTTGGGTTTGTGAATATAATATTGGTTGGCAATGAAAGTGCCTAGAAGGCATGGGAGCCAATGTGGTAATTAAAAATAGGTTGATATTATCTTGATATAAATTTTAGTAAAAGTTTATTTTCTTTTATTATTTTTTATTTTAAATAAAAGAGAGAAAATAATAGTAAACAATATTAAAATTAAAAATGGATGAATCAAATAAAAATTAATACATCATGCATGGAGTGGATAAGTAGGATTTATGGTAAATGCTTTGCATGGGTTAAATCACACTCTTTAGTAATGATGGCAAGTAACATCCTCCCATAATTTACATAGCGAAAACATAGGAATATTGGTAGAGACTCATTATTACATGTTATGATTTGTGGATGAATGAGGATTATCATATTCAATTTGGCTGGGAAAAAAAATAAAAAGAGACGATTATATACAATTTGTTGGGATATTCCAGAGTAAGGGAGAAATGAAAGCAAGGACGAAGACTCAAGTTGGATTGTTTAATTTATTTTCCCTAAAACTATGTGATTGATGTGTGTTGAAAATTGTTGTTAGAATAATTCAATTCCATATGTTTTATTGAAGGCAGATGAATGATTGTATGAATTTTTGTGTTGATTTTATTATAACCATTAAATCTTAGGATAAATATTGTGTTGTGCATGAATGCAATCGTTTGAGCAAAATCAATAAAATACCTTATGATTGGTTGTATATGGATGTATGTCAGCATGTGGAATGTTGAACATTGAATGAAGTGAGCCTATTTTTATTTTATGGCATAAACTGTTGAAGATAGTTGCTACATTTTAGTAGGTTGTAGATGGGATATCGTTGTCTTTGTTAATATCATCTTTCTCCTGATTTCCTTTCGGATCATTAAAAATATGCATGAAAATGGTGCAAGTTCAAATACCCATGGGACAAAGGATTTTGGAGGGTAATTAAATGACCAGGGAAAGGGATTGAATTGGATGTTGGTTTGGTCATGAACCACTGCTTGCTCTGAGTAGAGATACTAGAACCTAGTAGGAAAATAAATATGTTACCAGATGATAATTGTGTAGACTAGAATATGGATCATTCTGTATTGTTTATATTCTATAATTGTGTCTAGAATTTGTTGTTACAAATTATGATTGCATGGGAATGGGAATTAGTATGCATGCTTTGATATATGGGGTTGTATTTGATCCCATAATTCTTCTTAAACCCTCTACGGGCGGTGTGAAAGTATACATGGTAGAAGGTGAAGCACTGGAAACAAATGCTACGATGGAGTGAGAGGAGATGTCTCATTTGTTCAAGATGTCGAAAGAAACTAGTTTGAATATGATTGACAACAGGATTTGAAAAACATTAGAATTTGTAAATTGAGTATCGAGGTGTGTGCCCATTTAGAGGGGTGTTGTCTCTATTACACGAAAATTACCAAAATAAGATAGTGGAACTGAGTAGGCTTATATATAATAAAGATTCAAGAAAATCAATTGTCTGGGTGTGTTATTAGAATGAAGATGCCCTGCATGAACCGATTGATGAAGGATCAAATAGAAACTATTATTTTACCCAACTATATATGTAACTTGGCATCAATTGTACATTTACTTTCCATCCAATATATTAATTGATGAACATCTTGGTTTATTTTGAAAATGTACAAAGGATTTCATGGTATTGTAATTTGGGATGGATGTCAATGCAATGCAATAATTACTTTCTTTATGAGGAAATTTTATGTTGTGCTTACTTTTTTTTTGTACTTATTACCTTAAGTTGAATTAATGTCATTGAAAGTATTGGAGAATGAAATCAAATTGTAGTTACATTGTCATATAGATATATTTGAGTATTAAACTCAAGTTTAAGTCTGTGAGTTGCTCAAGGCATGTATAAAATTCATATTTATGGATAGGTTAAATTACTTGGAACCATTGTCATGAGTGATTTAAACTGTAAACAACTCGTTATATTATAATTAGAAAACTTAGGTAGACTTTGGAAAAGGATTATGACTTCATTTGGAGTAAAACGAAGGAAAACTTTTTAAAACCAAAAACCTCTCAGAATGTTTTGGTCAATGAAATGATTCTTCAAGCTACATCTAAGGAAAATATATAAAGTCAACAGTGATTCATTTAATGTATAGTAATGTAAGTAATTAATACCCTTACTGGTAATGAAGGTGCTTGCTCACGTTGGTGAGTGCGATCCCCCTTTAGTGGAACCAATAGCGAAGTAGGGGTTTTAAAATATATGTTGAGTTAGAAAAATTAAATTATAAACCTTTTTCCAAGTTGTGGAGTTACTTATAATAAAGATATATTATTAGAATAAGCTTGGAGAGTTCTATAGTATTTTTTGGAAAATATATAGAGAAGTAAATTAGAACTTGTTAAACAAGTTAGAGTTTAAAACTTGCTAGCAAACCATAAGTCCTTATTCAAATCATGATGAGGGTTGAATGTTCCTCATGGAAAGAAAAATTAATTACACCAACTCAACGTTGATAGAATGTGTTGGTTGGTGAAAATATGGATTTCTTTAGAAAAAATTTAATGCTTGTTAGTGAGACACCAAGCCTTAAACCTGAATCAAAATATGAAAACATGAATCATTGAAAAAGGTCATAGGAAAGGGATGATTAGTAGATCTCTAAGTTGAAAAGAAAGGACTTTTAACCTATTTAACTCTTTAATTGATACCAGGAAGTGGAATTATTAGACTATTCCTTGTTAAGGAGATAAAAACATAAACACCCAATTTTTTTGAGGTGCGGGTATGCACACAACATGGCTCGAGAGCAACTATTTTTCTGATAGAATAGGTTAGAAAAAGTGACCTAGTCAGAAATAGTAATGAGGGGCGGTATGGGACATCACCTCTAGGTTGTTGCTCAAGTAGTACTGTGATAAGTCCTATGTTCATTTGACTTAGCTAGTTCAACCATGACGTTTGGTATGGGATAAATGATCATGAGTCATAATGGGTATGAGTGATCAAGTCCAAGGTCAGGGTATTGACATGGCTCTAGCTGACCCTAAGTAGCAGGACAATCAGCTAGACACTAGGCATATGTATGCTAACCCCCTTACATACAATTATTGGAACAAGTCGATCGGTTAGTCAAAGGTTCAATATGATAAGGGATGGGGAAGTATGCGTCCACCCTCTAGGTGTTATGGGCCCTAGAGGATAACCCCAGTCATGGTTCGACCCTCATGCCAAAACAAGAGGATGTTAAATGAGACAAGTCAATTCCACATAATGGCACCTTTATGGAGATTTGGCCAATCTCATCCACTTGGGTGGCTATCTGCATAGTCTTGAAACCCAAAAGTGGTTTGATATGCTTGTACTGATTAAAATTTATGTTAAAGATTCATTGGGTGAAACATAAATACTATGAACATGAAAGCTCTTGCTATGAACCTAAAAGCACTTTTTAGGTTGAAAACAATAAACTTAGACAAAAACCTAGGTGTTGTAGGTGAGTTGGAGAGGAGAGGGCATCCCAAGGGAGGTCGTAAATATACAAAAGTTGAATTGGGTATCAAAATCAATTGATAATGTTGGTGGGGAGGGGGGAAGAGAACGTGGAAAAGGCACTTAAAAAATATATAAATAAACTTAGACAAAAAAAATTACCTTGTGAAAGTTGTTTGGCTTGTTTTTGTGGTGCAACCAAGTGGGTAGACTTGGGTCATTTTAGAGTAGAAGAGATCTTAAACTTGTAGGACTCTCATTAAAAATTTTATTGGAAAAACTTAAGGCTGTAAAAAAAATAACTTACTTCTTTTCCCTACTAGTCTTATGGCACATATCTTGCGAGGTGGAACTTTCGAGGATCCCATGGGAGGTGGGCAAGAGGAAGCCATCATAAGACAAAATCCAAGAGGACCACAAATAGGGAACATAAGAGAAGGTCCTCAAAGGAAAATAAGGATGAAGCAAGTGAATGAACCTCCATTAAATGAGCCTATAGGATCTAGCACTGGTAGGGCCAGAGTGAGTGTGGAGTTGGCTAAGGACCTAAAGAAGGTCGTAATTTCTAAATTTAATGGAAAAGGTGATGGTGATGCAATAGAGAATTGGTTGAATGAATTGGAGTCATACTTTTCCTTGGTGGTTTTGTCATCAAAATCTAAAACTGCCTTGGCTGTCATGAACATGGTTGAAGTGGCCTTGGACTAGTGGAAAACCTTTAAGAGAGGGTTGGGTGTTGAAGTTGCAGATGTCAAATGGGAAGTTTTTGATAAAGAATTTAGAAATAAATTTCTAACTAAGTAGTATTATGTGGAAAAATTTGGAGAATTCACAAACCTACAACAAGAATCCATGATAGTCCAAGATTATCATCAAAAATATGTTCAATTACTAAAATATGCAACCTAGTATGAGAGTAATGAAGAGATGAAAGTTCAAAAATTCATTTTGGGACTACATCCTAGGATCAAGATAGTGGTGAATATGCATAACCCTATAGATCTTCCTACTGCTTTTGATTTAGCTCAAAAGGAGGAAGCAAACCAAGAGACCATAAAGGCATACTTTAATTATCAAAAAGTAGTTTGAAAGAGATAAATATGAGCTCAGGAAATGGAAGAGCATTAGGTTTATGAAATGGGACAAAGAACAGAGTAAGAAACCCAAAGGAGGAGATCATAATAGACAAGGAGGAAAAAATAGAAATAATTTCCAAGGCAATAAGTTTAGGAAGGATGGCAAGGGGTACCCTAGAAGGAATGATCAGAGACCAGTAAATCAAGAGAAGACTAGGGAAATTGTACCTCAAGTTAGGAATAAATAATAATAACAAGGGAAGTAGAGCTCCTCCAAGCGGATGTTATATATGCCAAGGAGCCCATTATGCCAACAAGTGCCCCCATAGAGTTGATCTTCACTAGAAAGCCCTAGAAGAAGCCACCCATAAGATATTTGTGGTGACAGGTAGTCCCATACTTGATGGTCAAGTTACTCATTTCTTATTAAATGGTAAAATTTATGATAAGGATGTACATATTTTGATAGATAGTGGATCAATTGATAGCTTTATTTCCACTAGATTAGTGAGGGACATACCTGAAAGACCTAGGTTTTTGGCTAATGGTTGGAAGGTAGAGTATGGGTTAGGGAAAACCTACCAAGTCAACCAATGTCTATTTGACCCTCACATCATTTTACCTCAAGGAAAAACTAATTGGCATTTGTATGTGGCACCTTTGCATACCTTTGACATCATTCTTGGTGTTGACTGGTTAAAATCCCATAAGGCTCTTCTGAATTTTGAGGAAATATGGGTGGAGTTTATGGATGAATCTAATCAAAGGATTAGAATTCATTGTGATCATGGTGCAATTAAGCCACATTTATTGACTACAATGTAGATAAAGAAAGCCATTAGGAAGAAGGGAATGGTTTTTGTAGTTAAAATGAATAAGAAAGAAGAGACTGAAGTGGAATCTGACCTCTTCCAAAAGCATCCTATCTTGGGAGAATTCAAGGATGTGTTTTTGGAGGACCTTCTAGGGTTACCTCCTCAAAGAGAGTTTGATTTTTCTATTGAGTTGTTACCTAGAGTTACGCCCATTGCAAGGGCACCGTATAGAATGACTCCTATTGAGCTACAAGAGCTCAAGATACAACTTCAAGATTTGTTGGAAAAAGGGCTAATCAAGCCCAGTGTGTCACCATGGGGAGCTCCTATCTTGTTTGTTAAGAAGAAATATGGTACCTTGAGGATGTGCATAGATTACCGGATGTTGAATAAGGTTACTATCAAAAATAGGTACTCATTACCTAGAATTGATGATCTCTTTGATCAACTAAAAGGAGCAACCATCTTCTCAAAGATTGACCTAAGATCTAGTTATCATCAGTTAAGGATTCAAGAAGAAGACACTTCTAAAACAACTTTTAGAACAAGGTATGAACATTTTGAGTTTATAGTCCTACCTTTTGGGCTAACTAATACCCCAACCGCATTCATGAATCTCATGAATAGCATTTTTAGAGAGCAGTTGGACAAGGTTTGTGCTCGTGTTTCTTGATGATATATTGATCTATTCCAAGAACAAGGAGGAACATGATCAACATATGAGAACTATACTTGAGATTCTTAGAAAGAATCAATTATATGGAAAGCTATCAAAGTGTGAATTTTATACTCCACAAGTACAGTATTTGGGACATATTATCTCTACTAAGGGGATTGTAGTCGATCCCAAGAAAATAGAAGCAATTATTGATTGGCCTGCACCTACTAACGTGACTGAGGTGTGAAGTTTTATGGGGATTGTAGGCTATTATAGGTGATTTATCAAAGGTTTCTCAAGAATTGCCCAACCTATTACAAACCTTCAAAGGAAAGGTAAAGCCTTTAAATGGATAGAGCAGTGTGAAGAGGCCTTTTGAATTTTGAAAGAAATGTTGACAACCACACCAATTTTATAATTACCTGATCCTAATAAGAAGTTTATAGTATGTACTGATGCATCAATTGAAGTATTAGGAGGGGTTTTGACCCAAGATGATGTGGTTATTGCCTTTGAATCAAGGAAACTTAAGAGGCATGAGGTGAATTATGCCACTCATGACTTGGAGTTGGTAGTTATTGTACATGCCCTTAATATTTGGAGGCACTATTTATTGGGAAAACCATTTGAATTGAAGATAGATCACCAAAGTTTAAGATACATATTTACTCAACCCTTATTGAATGCTAGGAAATGACATTAGATGGAGTTTCTAGCTGAGTATGATTTTGGCATTGAGTATATTAAGGGTAAGGAGAACAAGGTCGTTGATGCTCTGAGTAGGAGAGGGTGCATTGCTGCAATGACAAAATATCATTATGATTTGTTAGATCGGATTAAATATATACAACAGAAAGATGAATTTTGCCAATCATGTAATGCTCAAATTGAGCAAGAACTTGGAAAAGATACAGGTTTTGTATATAGAGATGACTTGTTGTATTATAAGAATAGATTGGTTGTTCCAAATACGGGTGGATTGAGAGAAACAATCCTTAAGGAGGCACACAATACTCCTTATTCAATGCATCCTAGAGGGGTAAAGATGCGTGAGAGCTTGAGAAAGGCCTACTATTGGCCAGGTATGAAAAAGGATATCACTGATTATGTGGCCAGGTGCTTGGAGTGCCAGAAAGTGAAAGCAGAACATTTGCATCCAGTAGGTAGATTGTACCCACATGATATACCTACACAAAAATGGTAGGTGGTTTCAATGGACTTTATAGTGGGCTTGCCTAAAACAAGGTTTAGGCATGATGCAATCTTGGTAGTTGTGGATAAGTTAACCAAGGTTGCACATTTTATACCTGGTAATGTGCAAGATGATGCACCTACAATAGCGAGCAAGTTTTCCAGGGAAGTGGTGAGACTACATGGATTTCTAGAAGTCATAATCTCTGATAGAGATTCTCACTTTACCTCTAAATTTTGGTAGGCTTTGCATGAAGCATTAGGAACCAAATTGAATATTAGTTCAACCTATCACCCTGAGATAGATGGACAGACTGAGAGGGTGAATCAGGTATTAGAGGATATGTTGAGAATGTATTGTATGGATCAACATACAAAATGGGAAGATTATTTATACCTAGTCGAGTTTGCATACAATAATAATTATCATGCATCACTAGGTATGGCACCTTTTGAAGCCCTATATGGAAGAAGATGCAGGACTCCCTTGTCATGGGATAATCCGGAAGATCGGGTAGTGATCGGACCAAAAACTATAAAAGAAATGGAAGATCAATTGAAAAGAATTCAGCAGAAGCTGAAGGAGGTTGCAGATCACCAGAAGAGCTATGTGGACCTCAAAAGAACATCGAGGGAATATTCTATGGGAGACAGAGTATTCTTAAGGGTGAAGCCAACTAAAAGTTCTATAAAATCTTCCAAACTTGACCCAAGATATGTGGGTCCATTTGAAATTGTGGGCAAGATAAGCCTTGTTGCATACAAACTTGCTCTACCACCAAGCTTATCCAAAATCCATAATGTCTTCCATGTGTCCCTCTTTAGGAAGTACATTTTTGATCCCACTCATGTTTTGGATGTTTCCAATTTGCAGATGATCGATCCGCTAAAAATTGAAGTTTGACCTGTTTGTATACTTGGTTTTAGGACCAAGAACCTGAGGAAGAGGAACATAGAGCAATGTTGGGTCCAATGGGACCTCTACTCGGATAGAAACACCACATGGGAGAACGTGGCAGATATGCAACAATAATTTCCTTATCTGTTTGAGTAGACATAAACATTTTAAAATATTTTATATGGTTTGATGATGTATATATATGTATATGGATATGAGACTAGACACTAAGTAGAGTAGCTTTGTGTATGTTTTGGTTATTGAGTAGAGTAGCTTTGTGTATATTTTGGGTTACTGAGTAGAGTAGCTTTGTTTATGTGATGATGTATGTTTTGTTTATGCATGGACATTTGGTTAAATGCAATATGAAATATTAAGTGGTTTACTTGAGTGCCAAAGTTTGAATGATTTATGATTTCAAAGGTGAATTATAGACATGATGAATGAAGTATGAATTATGAATGCCTATGTTATTGATGATTATATGAATGAATGTGTAAATGCATATATGTCATCTTGTTTTCTTAACCATACATGAAACATAGGGACTGTGTTTATTTCTAGTGGGGGAGGATGTAACAACCCTCCTCGCACGACCATTAATTATAAATTAATTAATGAATCAAACTTACCTTTTTCCTATAGAGCATGGTATTGTTGATGTCCATTGTGTGTGCAGGGTCAAGTGCAAACAATGAAGGATAGAAAAAGGTCGACAGGAAAAAGGTAAAAAGGGAAGTGATGATTCAGCCTGTGAGTACATGAAAACTCACGAGAATTTGCATCTCATATAGGAATCATAAGGGGATTGTTTGTGTGAGCATTTTTGGAAAAGACAGTGTGTCATAATTGTTGTTTTGGGTTTGTGAATATAATCTTGGTTGGAAATGAAAGTACCTAGAAGGCATGGGAGCCAACGTGGTAATTCAAAATAGGTTTATATTATCTTGATATAAAGTTTAGTAAAAGTTTATTTATTATTATTATTTTTGTTTTTAAATAAAAGAGAGAAAATAATAGTAAACAACATTAAAATTAAAAATGGATGAATCAAATAAAAATTAATACATCATGCGTGGAGTTGATAAGTAGGATTTATGGGATATGCTTTGCATAGGTTAAATCACACTCTTTAGTAATGATATAAAATAACTTCCTTCCATACTTTGAATAACGAAAACGTAGGAATATTGCTAGAGATACATTATTATATGTTATGATTTGTTGATGAATGGGGATTATCATCTTCAATTTGGCTGGAAAAAAAAAAGAAAAAGAGAGGATTATCTGCAATTTATTGGGAGAGTCTAGAGTAAGGGAGAAATGAAAGCAAGAATGAAGACTCAGGTTGGAATGCTTAATTTCTTTTCCTTGAAACTACGTGATTGATGAGTGCTGAAAATTGTTAGAATAATTAAATTCCATATATTTTCTTGAAGGAAAATAAATGATTGTATGAATTGCTATGTTGATTTTGTTGTAACCATTGAATATGAGGATAAATATTTTTCTGTGCGTGAATGCAATCATTTGAGCAAAATCAGTAAAATACATTATGAGTGGATGTATATGGATGTTTGTCAGCATGTGGAATGTTGAACATTGAATGATGTGAGCCTATTTTTATTTTTTGGTATAAACTGCTGAATATAGTTTACGTTTCAGTAGGTTGTAGATGGGATATCATTGTTTTTGTTAATATCATCTTTCTACTAATTTCCTTTTTTATCGTTAAAAATGTGCATGAAAATGGTGCAAGTTCAAAAAACCATGGCAGAAAGGATTTTGGAGGGTAATTAACTGACCAAGGAAATATATTGAATTGGATGTTGGTTTGGTCATGAATCACTACTTGCTCTGAGTAGAGATACTGGAACCTAGTAGGAAAATAAATTTATTACCAGATGACAATTGTGTAAACTAGAATATGGATCATTCTGTGTTGTTTATATTCTATAACTATATATGGAATTTGTTTTTACAAATTGTGATTTCTTGGGAATAGGAATTAATATGCATTCATTGATATATGAGGTTGTATCTGATCCCATAATTCTTCTTAAATCCTCTATAGGTGGTGTGAAGGTTTGCATGGTAGAAGGTAAAGTGCTAACATTGAATGCTACGATGGAGTGAGAGAAAACGTCTTATTTGTTTAGGACATCGAAAGAACCCAGTTTGAATATGATTGCCAATAGGCATTGAAAAATATTAGAATCTATAAACTGATTGTTGAGGTGTGTGCCCATTTAGAGGGGTGTTGTCTCTGTTAAACAAACCTTGTCGAAATAAGATAGTGGAGCTGGGTAAGCTTATATATAATAGATATTCAAGAAAACTAGTTGTCTAAGTGTGTTATTAGAAGGAAGATGCCCTACCTGAACCGATTGATGAAGGACCAAATAGAAACTATTTGTTTTTACCCAACTATATATGTAATTTGGCATTGATTATACATTTGATTACCATACAATATATTAATTGATGAACATCTTGGTTTATTTTGAAAATGTACAAAGGATTTCATGATATTGTAATTTGGGACAAACATCAGTGCAATGCAATAATTACTTTCTTTATGAGAAAATTTTATGTTGTGCGTACTTTCTTTTATCTTTGTTGTACATACTCCCTTAAGTTGAATTAATATCATTGAAAGTGTTAGAGAATGAAAGCAAATTGTAGTTATATCACCATATAGATATATTTGTGTATTAAACTCAAGTTTAATTCAGTGAGTTGCTCAGGGCATGTATAATATTTATATTTATGGATAGGTTAAAATACTTGGAACCATTATTATGGGTGACTTAAACTATAAACAACTAGTTATATTATAATTAGAAATTTTAGGTAAACTTTGGAAAAGGATTATGACTTCATTTGGAGTAAAACAAAGGCAAAATTTTTAAAACTGAAAGCCTCTCAGAATGTTCTGGTCAATGAAATGATTCTTTAAGCAGCACCCTAGGAAAATATATAAAGTCAACAATGATTCATTTATTGTGTAGCAACGTAAGTAAGTAATACCCTTATTGGTAATGAAGGTGCTTGCTCACGTTGGTGAGTGAAAACCCCCTTTAGTGGAACGAATAGTGGAGTAGGGGTTTTAAAATATATGTTGAGTTAGAAAAAGTAAATTATAAACCTTTTTTCAAGCTGTGAAGTTATTTATAATAAAGATATATTATTAGAATAAGTTTGAGAGTTCTATAGTATTATTTGGATAAATATAGAGAAGTAAATTAGAACTTATTAAACAAGTTAGAGTTTAAAACTTGCTAGTGAACCATAAGTCCTTATTCAAATCATGATGAGGGATTACTCATGGAAAGAAAAATTATTTACATCGAGCCAACGTTGATAGAATGCGTTGGTTGGTGAAAATATGGATTTCTTTAGAAAAAATTTAATGCTTGTTAGTGAGACATCAATCCTTAAACCTGAGTCAAAATTTGAAAACAAGAATCTTTGAAAAATGTTATCTGGAAGGGATGATAAATATATCTCTAAGTTGAAAAGAAAAGACTTTAAACCTATTTAACTCTTTAATTGATACCAGGAAGTGGAACGATTAAATTATTCCTCGTGAAGGAGGTCAAAACATAAACATCCAATTTTATTGAGGTGTGGGTATGCACACAATATGGCTTGAGAGCAATTGTTTTTTTGATAGAATAGGTTATAAAAAGTGATCTAGTCAGAATTAGTAATGGGGGGCGGTATGGGACGTCACCTCTAGGTTGTTTCTTGGATAGTTCTATGATAATTCCTATGTTCATTTGACTTAGCTAGTTCGGACATGATGTTTGGTATGGGACAAACAATCATGATTCATAATGGGCATGAGTGACCAAGTTCAATATTAGGATATTGATATGGCTCTAGCTAACCTTGAGTAGTGGGATAATCAACTAGACACTCGACATATGTACGCTAACCCCCTTACATACAGTTATTGGAACAAGTCAATGATTAGTCGAAGGTTCTATATGATAAGGGATGGGGAAGTTTGCATCCACCTTATAGGTGTTATGGGTCCTATAGGATAACCCATGCCATGGTTCAACCCTCATACCAAAAAATGAGGACGTTAAATGAGACAAGTCACTTCCACATAATGGCACCTTTATAGGATTTGGTCAATCTCATCCACTTGGGTGACTGTCTGCAACAATCTTGAACCCCAAAGTGGTTTGATATGCTTGTACTAATTATACTTTATGATAAATATTCATTGGGTGAAACATAAATTCTATGAACATGAAAGTTCTTGCTATGAACCTAAAAGCACTTTTTAGGTTTAAAACAATAAACTTAGACAAAAACAATTACCCTATGAAAGTCACTTTGCTTATTTTTGTGGTGCAACCAAATGAGTAGACATGGGTCATTACACTAGTGGACAAGTCTAGATACATAGTGCATTCCATACCGACTTTCCCAACCATATAAGTTGTTGGGGCTTGGGAGACTTGAGCAAAGTCCTTCATGGATGTGAATGATTGGTTTTGGGCTTTTGTTAGAACTTTAGTTTAACTCTAGATCGATACCATAATAAAGGAGTACAACTGAATGGCGATTGTGGAGGTCTGTGTGTGAAAATATGATGAAAATGAAAAATGAATAACATACAATCACACAAACAAACAAATGTTTTCTATGTTTTTGCAAGTTTTGTTTTTGATTTGATTTTTTTTAGTTTTTGATATTTTTTTTATTTTTTTTGAATTTTTGAATTTTATTTTTATGGTGTGTTTTATGTAAACCCTAGGCCTAAAAACTATGCAAGGTGGGTGGAGCTATCCTCAAGAGTAACTATTTTCTTGGTGATGAAGTCCAAGAAACTGTTGTAACTAACTAGGGATTATTCTAGGGCTCTCTAACGGTTGGTGATGAAATCCAACTCATTCAGGAGGTTTGCCTCGCACTTGTCATCTAGCAGTGTGGCATGTTGAAATGTGCAAAGTGTGTGTGGTGGTTTTTTTGGTTTTCTATGTTTTTTTGGTAAAGCAAAAGCACAAAATTACCCTAAAATGTAATCTATTATGCAATTTTGATTTCTTACCTAAAATGCAGTCAAAACATAGACAAAAAGCATATAGAATAGAAAAATAGAGAAAACCCTATATTAAAATGTAGCACACAGGCTCCCAATAGGCCCTATAGTGCCTTTGAAACATAGATCCAAACATAGAGATGTGTTTGGGACTAAACAGATGTAGGTCTGCATCTAGGTAAACGTAGTGTTGCATTTGGGATTTCCCAAACATAGATCAACATTTATAACTATGTATCAAAAATAGAACAAGGTAAGTCTGAAACCCTAATATGACCTAAAATGCGTGCTAGGATGCAAAAATAATCTTAGATACAACTACTATGATTCTGGTAACCTAAAAAGTCAAATAAATGCTCTAAAACACAATTTTAATATGAATTCTTTTTTTTTAAAGATGCCTATAAAAGATTTAAAAATGCTTACAAAACATTTAATCTAAGGCCTATAATGAAACATATATAGAAAACAAATTTTTTCTTTTAAAAGTGAAATTTTTTGAGCTAGGGTTTCAAAAATGGCTTACTTGGAAGCCTTACACTTTCTTCCTCCAACTCCTCAAATGCAGTGCCACATTTGTATAGGTTTCCAAAATGTAGATCTACATTTGCATAAGTACAAGGACAACTTGAATAGGCTCTAAAACCTTTGACTTTGTTTTGACTTTTCTCACGTTAGAGCTTCAAAACTAGTAATCATTTGTCTCAAATGACGGGGACTTGATTATAGTGCTTCACTTGTTACTTTTAGATTACAATAGATCCAAATGGTTAGAAATATTCTTTGGTAATTTTAACTAGAAATGGGTGTCTGCATTCTTCTCTACTACAAATTAGTTTGGCGAGTGGGCTTATATATCCTTAGCAGGCCACTCTTGTCAAAAGAGCCTTCAATCACTTGTAATTTGCACTTATGAAATTGCAAACAAATAGGGTCAATACCACCTATTGATACGCATCAAAGAAAGCCACAAAAACCTTAACCCTAATATTTATAAAATCTAGAAAATTATGTGCAAAAAATAGAAACAATGAAACTAAAATGCCTTGTTGTTTACCTGCTTTGATTAGGATATGTTGATGGCTGAATTTGATCCTGTTAAAACGTAGGGTTTTTCTTGAGTCTTTGTTACTCCAAATGATAACAAAAACGAAGATATTTTAGGGTTTTTTAGGAACCTACCCTTAAAATTTTAGCTCAATTTGAGTTTGTATGAATGAGATATGGCCAAAACAAGTTGGGTAATTTGAGTAGTCTTGCAAAAACGTGGGTAGCATGATGGTATTATTTTGTACTCATTTTAATGGGTATATATTACTATAAATGATATAAAAATTGGTGTATATGTTATAGGGTTTGTTAGGAACCTACCCTTAAAATTTTAGCTCAATCCAAGTCCTGATGAATAAGATATGGCCAAAACAAGTTTGGAAATTTTAGTAGTCTTGCGCAAACGTGGGCAACGTGATGGTATGATTTCATCCCCCTTTTCCATCATAAAATTTATGGGGTTTTTATAACCTTTTGGAAGGTTAGGATTAGATTTAGGGTTTGGCAAGTGGATTAGGTTTGGTGAAGGATTAGGTTTTGGGAAGTGGCTAGGATTTGGTGTCTATAGTTTTATGCCCTAAAATACCTAAAAACCTACTTTTTTGTTCTAACCACACTATTAGGGGCATAAATTTGTGCTCAAGACTCTATTTTGATCCATCCAAGAAGCATTAGAAATAATAGAGAGAAAATAATAATTTTAGCAAGCAACCCTATCATAAACAAGGCTGCTTAAAAATACATAAAAAATGCTTACGAGGCCCTATAAGATATAAACTAAAATATTTGTTAGAAATAGTAAATTTATATTTTTAGATTTTCATAGCAAAAATGCATCTCTAGCCATGTTGACATGTCAATAGAATACAAAACATAAAGAACAAGTCATATATATATATATATATATATATATATATATATATATATATATATATATATATATATATATATATATATATATATATATATATTTAAGGTAATATGCACTTTGTAAATCATGGAAGATGAACCAGCATGTTAGGATCCTCAATCCAATTATTAGTTAGTATTAGTTAGTATTATTAATCATTTAATTATTATATTATTAACTTATAAAGTGAACCATCACAACCCTTCATAACGTGAACCATCACGTCTCTTCATACATGAACCATCATGTCTCTTCACCAACGTAGATTTAGGGTAGATATATATATTAGGTTGGCCATCCATATCAAATCATCCAAGAAGAAGAATAATAATCATAGATTCTAAGGAGGGAGCCCCCTATAGTGGCAAAGCGATTACAAGGGAGTCCCCTTTGAGTGGCCTGCGATTACATTTACATTAATTTGTTAATAATTTTATAGTAAGACCTTGGGGTCTTACCATTTGGTATCAAAGCCATGTGGAACCTAGTCATGGGGGAATTGCTCAAAGATCTTCATCAAATCACTTCTGTGCGTGAGTATCAAAATCGGTTTGAGGATATCACCAAACACAACATAATATTGGATGAATCAATTCTCATAAATGGCTTCATTAGGGAATTAAAAGAGGAAATTAGAATGGAGGTGACAAGGTTCAATCCCTATACCATGATGCAAACCTATGGATTGGCAAAATTAGCTGAAGATAAAATCAATGCACAACAACAATTAGGGAAACCACTTATGGAAAATCTGTCGACTATTTACATCGCTCCCAAACCTATGCATAATGGAAGGGCACAAAGCACTTACACAACCCCAAAATCTAACCAAACTTTATGAATTAAACATCTTAGCTTTGAGGAGATGAAGGAACGATGAGCAAAAGGACTATGATAATTGTGATGAACAATTTGGACCCCACCATAAATGTGCTACACTAACATTGTATTTATTGAAGGAAGTTGATCCATGTCTCTCCATAGAGCAAGCAGATGAGGTAGTTGTGTCCGAAGCGACCAATGCATCTACTCACTACAATGAAGACAATGAGGTCGATGTGCAAGAAGTGATTGATGTACCAAGCAAGGATGAGGTAGACATACCCAAAGTGATCAATGCTAGCCAAACATGCACTCTACAAGACCTACACATACCTTCCTCACCAATAGTGAGTTCTTCCCCTATGACCAAACCTACACACTCCTTCTCCATTGGCTCTACCAAGGAACCAAAAAAGGATATGAAATCATTACCATCACTTTTGATGCATCATTCTGAAGTATTTGAGGAACCCCAAGGGTTGCCCTCCCATCCTCATCATGATTTTCCTAAGGAAGATTCTACTATTGTTCTTGGAAACCCCCCGCTAATGCTTCATCCTTCTCGATATCCCTGCCTATGAAAGGATGCCATTAAAAGAGTCCAAGAACTTACACAAATCCTTCTTAGAAAACAAAGGACAAAGCTTCTCACTTTGAGCTTTGAGGACAAAGCTCCGTTTAAGGAGGGTGGCATGTTAGGATCCTCAATCCTAACATTATTAGTTAGTATTATTAATCATTTAATTATTATATTATTAACTTATAAAGTGACCATCACAACCCTTCATAACATGAACCATCACGTCTCTTCATACATGAACCATCATGTCTCTTCACCAACGTAGCTTTAGGGTAGATATATATATTAGGTTGGCCATCCATATCAAATCATCCAAGAAGAAGAATAATAATCATAGATTCTAAGGAGGGAGCCCCCTATAGTGGCAAAGCGATTACAAGGGAGCCTCCTTTGAGTGGCCTGCGATTACATTTACATTAATTTGTTAATAATTTTATAGTAAGACCTAGGGGTCTTACCACACCACATTTTCATAAGGGTGACCTTTCATATTCAGTGTGATGTATTTCCAACACACCAAAAATAATGTAGAAAGAAGGATACACTCTTAACTTCCAAATAAATGAGTAATGGATACCATGTTATAGCCTCACATCTCTTCTCAAAGATTACTTGTATTTTACTCTATTTTATAAGCAAGAAAATTATAATGTTAGTTTGCTTATGTTTTTGTGCTTTTATTTTTTATACTCTAGTATTTTTGAATTGCACTCTTTCTTGATTCATTAACTCAAAATTTTAAGTTTTAGATTAATAGTTGATAGGGGGAATTAGTATTGATAAAGCACCCCATAACCCATTATAACCCTCCAATTTTTTTATTGACCAAGGTCTCTCCTTCTCAATATAGCTATTGAAATATGATGAAAATAATTTCAACTACTACATCATGAATGGGACTACGATGACTCCAACACACCATAGTTTGGTCGAGAAGTGGTTCAACAGAGGTGGTGTTCAAAACAATGTTGAAAAGTAGACACCTCAATACCTTTTACTATATTTCACTCATCGAAATCAAAATTGAAAACAATATTTTATCAATCCTATAAAGCATCTTCTAGTTGTACACCCTTGGCAATGACAACCTCTTTGTGGATGCCTAGACCATCATGACATAGCTACATTAGAATGCATACATGAAACTTCATGATATTTAGGTGACAAGGACCAAGATCTACGAATCTCAATATTTGACAAATGTTATGATCTCTCTAACAAGGATCACATAAATACCCCAACCATTGCCTTCAATTTTTAAAGTATTGGTAGTGTATCTTTTCCAATGAAGAACTACATGGTGCCCCTCAATTTGATAAAAACCTATTTCTTGTTCATGTCCGAAAACATCATATTTAATATTAAAAACTAAACATACAAAAAATATGAAAGTTATCTAAAGCATGACCATTGTAGACCTAAATGACACAAAGAAATAGTTGAAGCATCTAATAGAATATACAATCAAACTTAAAACATAAGCTTACCATTATTGGATCCTATGATATAGTAAACACTAAAGCTTATAATTTTGCTAATGTTTGGTTACCTCCCAAGTGTTAGCTTTTGATGTTGTATGCCAAGGTAGGATACAATCATAGGATATAAAATATGCAAAAATGTAAGATGCTGAAATATATTATTAATGGAAAGTGATGAAAATGATACAATGCAAAATGGAGGAAATGAACACTCCATAATTGATACTAAAGAACTATATTGTATCCATCACCAATCTATATGGTGATCCACCCAGTATATCTACTACTACCTAGAGCGATATATAATCACTCACTATGAGGCTCTTTATATAGAAAGATGGATTGCTTGGCCAACACTCTACCTAGTTATACAAGGGGACACCTTGCACATTTACAGCTTGCACGTAGACACTTGTGCGTTTATTATATTACTTGAAGTAACTAGAAAACTAACCCCTAGAGTAATCTACTACTTTAATTATGTACCAAGGGTGGTACACTTACATGATCCAAATAATGTAATATACTCTAACACCCCCATGTATAACATTATTTGGGCATTGAAGAATTTAGTCTTCAATATGGATCTTTGTCTTCATATGCTCTTCAACTTGATCTGGTCCTTTACATTATATTTAATTGACATTGCATCGTATGTCTCCTTGATTTGGTTCCTCTTCTTCTTCTTTATTAGAGTCAATATTGTCATAGTTAGATGCACTATCACCAAATTCTTGCAAGAGTATTTTCTCTTTGTCTTTGTCGTTGTTATCATTCTTCATATCTTGTATAGAAGCTTCTGAACATACACTTAGAGCATCATGATAAGATTTTGTGTTAGTAGAACTTGAAGTACTAATACTGCATGAGGATTGAAATATCTTTGCTAAGAATGATTCATCCATTTCTATTTTTAGTTTAAGTAATTCTATCAATTCTCTATGTTCTACATTTTCATCCTTATAACATTTGAATGTAAGTAGTGCCATATATAATATGCTTTCATATTCTAAAGTAATTTGAATTTCATTCTTTCCATTATCAATTGCTTCAATGAGTTGAGCATGTAGATAATGTTCCATCATTTCAAAGTTGTCTTTTAAAGCTTCACTATGTATCCTTTTTAAAATTGTTAAAATATTAATGTGCACTATACCTTCAATTTTAGTTTGACACTTGTCATGTTCCTTGATATTTATCATGTTTTTCATATAGGCTTCTGCCTATATATTGTAACACATCTTGTATCAATATATCTTATTTGTTTAAATCCCAATATTTGGTATCAGAGCTCAATCACTCTCCTGCCTGTGTAAACCCTTGAGGGGGGATTTCTCTCATGGAAATCCCCCCCTCATTTTTTTCTTCCCATTGGCCATTTTTTTCCCCTTAATTTTAGTTGGAAGAGATTATCCTCTTTCCCCAGGCCATTTTGGTTCAGAAGGGAAAAGAAAAATCTTCTACTGATATTTTCTGGTGTAGTTTCTATTTTGTTTTTTTAGGGATATGTTGCTTATGGGGTGGTTTATGGTATTATGAGATTTTTATGGCACCATATAAAAGAATATCATGGAGAAGACCGTAGAGAAGATCAATATCACAAATATCAGTCTATTTTCATGAAGTATTTAGACAGTTATATCACATTGTTGGTCATCAATTTGACTATTCCTCCAGTTGAAGGTTTTATAGCCCGTATGTTACGAGAGCCTATGATCGTGTTGATGGGGGGGAACCTAGAAGAGCAAGTATAGAATAATTTATTTAACTTTATTTTTTGCAAGCATTTTAGATTCTCGTGCTGTTGTATATGCATTTCACATGGTGACTCACACACTTTGTATACGTAGTCTGCATGGTGGTTTTTTGACGAAGGTGCACCTTGCCCATTCCTACGTGGTGGGGTGATTATTGTTTACTAGGTTGTCGTGTGGAATTTATAGTTTAGCTAGATTTTATATCATTAATTGTACCACCTCATAGTGCACCACCTCAACATGCCACTACAAATGGCATAGGCGTAGCGTAATAGATTTTTTATGAAAGTGTGCAAAAGACTCAAAACCATGGAGTGCTCGCTGAATCGATGAAACTTTTCCACCACTCGTAGAAAATGGTAGGGGAGTCCTTGACATGCCTTTCCTGGTTCCAAGTTTATTTGGTAGTGATGAGTATATTAGGGAGTAGTAAGCTGAAGATAATTTATGATGAGCAAAAGAAGAATGAGTGACGGTGAGTGTCGAAGACGGAGATCGAGTGGCCCTGTGTTCTAGTTAAACAATGACTAGCCTAGGTGGATGCGAATATCTACTCTGGAAGATAGCTGGCATGTGATGGATTCCAGTGGAGAACAACAACTTATCATCAGATAATTCTAGAGAAAAAATGCTTGACATGCAGTTAACAGGTTTCTCGACCAGGTTTATTTGTTGTGATCAACTAAAATCTACTCAACATGCACGTTTCAATGCTTGGATGTGGATGGTGCACAATTGCATGTCCCAATAAATTAGATGTGCATCATGGAGGTCAATGATGCTAGTGGCCAATTTTTTTTTGCAACCGATGATGGTGAACAAAATATGGTCATTTATTGTCTTTGTGCTTGATTGAAGGAGAATGTGGCATCTGAAGGCCACTTGTCAAAATATCACCGGGAGGAGCCATTAAGAATTTCCACACTAAAAATGCTACCCTCGTAGTGATGAAATCCAAAGTATTTTGGAAGCAGTGATGGAGCTTTCGATCACTGCAGTCTTAAACAAATGGCATTGTATACCGGACGACGATGATTTTTCTTAAGACAGGAGTGAGAAAAATTGGAGTGGTTGAGGATATGCGGCTCTAAGAATATTGGTTTCAGTATTTTTTTCTATGTTTGTTTAAGAGAGCGTGTTATAGTTTATATCTGTAGACTATGGTTTATAGGATTCTGAAGTCTGAGTTTGATTATTTGGAGGGTTATCTTCTATTTTTTTTATATGCGACCTGCATCCAAGTACTCATAGCAGAATATGTTGGAGATGTGGGATTGTACCCTAGGGATGATAGGCTGTAGCCAGGCGATGAGGATGGTGAAAAGACCATCTTGCCAACATAAGGAGAAAATTGTACCTCTCTAATTATGCACGCAGGTGGAGACATGGTTTTTTCATCTGCACTCATACCGTCGTCAGACCAGCTTGTACTCAAGGAGAAGAAGGAGCACAGGCCTGTGTATGATTTAAACAAAGTTATTCGCAAAGTCAAGGCTAATGTCAAATGTAAATTTTATGGGACTATTGAAGCACATATTCATTTATTTATAAATCCAAAATGAAGTGATCATGCAGTTCAAGGTGGAACTGCACTTCCACGTGGCATTGGCAAGCCTATTAGAGTTGTGTTATTTGCATATGGGAAGTTACAGATGAAGCTAGATTTGTTGGAGCTGATATAGTAGGAGGTAATGAACTAATCAATAAGATTAAGGAAGATGGCTTCAAGGGTGATTTTGATAAGTGCATTACAATTTTTATTCACCAAAAAACATGCTAAGGATCGTCGTCATCGATGCTGATGACTAGCGTAGTAGAATCTTACCAGAGTGATTGGCAGGAAAAGTCCATTGCCCATATGAAAAAATGTTGTAATTTATTTTTGTTTCATGGCAAGTGGTGACATTTTAAAATCAAGGGAGAAACTTTTTAAAAATTAAGTGGGACATTTTTTAAAAGGGGCATTGGGCACATTATTTTTCAAATATGGGCTTAGGCATTTTTTTAACATAAGTGGAGGGATCACTTTTTTAATTTATATGGGCTTGATATTGTTTTCAGTGAAAATATGTAATGGCCATTTGTTGTATTTTATTTTTTCCACATGGTGTAGAAGGGCCTCACATGGCCATTGTAATATTTCTATGGACATTCAGAATACTTTCTAAGATGCCTTCTTTATTTTGCTACCTAAAGAGGCATGATGTTTTTCTAGGAAAATGAAGGCCCCATTAAAAGCAGAACATAGGGGTATTTATAGTTGTCAAAAAGGTTTTTCTGAGATGAACACATTGGTGATATCCTATTTTCATTTTTAGGCTATTCCATATGTATTATTTGACCTTGAAATGTATTATATCATGAGTGCACTCTCGGTAGAACCCGACACTCCCAAGGAATTTGTAAGTGATCCTAGTATCTAGTTACCTTCTCTAGAGCACCTAGCGGATGCAGCGACTAGTTACCCATGCATTCTAGTAGGATGAGGAGGTCACCATAAGGACACCTACTCTAGGGACTATAGACATAGACACCCTAGACTCTATCCGAGGACTTTTATAGATCAACTTTTGAAGATTACAGATGAAGACACTTCAGAAGATTCTATTCTCTTCTTTCTTCTTCTCCTCCACATTTGGATTCTATGGCTCAATTTTATTGTATTTTTTTAGTGCATTTTTGGTAGAGATCGACACTCTTATATGGCTTGTATTTCTTTTGTATTAAGGTGTATTTTTGGTAGATATCGACACCTTCTAGATTGAGTTCACCATGAGGGGGGATGATATTCATGGTGAATCTCATCAGTGACCTATGAGAGGCAACATACCTAGAGGATGACCTACAGAGGCAATAGACCCATGGAAGTGGCTGACCCTGAGGCACCCAGGATGACCCTGAGGCACTTAGATGGCTGACCCAAAGGCAATAGATCCAAGGAAGTGGCTGACCCTGTGGCAACAGACCGAGATGTATACACCATTGATATAGCATTATTCATAGTTGGAGATCCAAGCGCAAAGAGCATGAGCCTAGACCAAATCATGTAATAAAGGAGGATGATAGGGTTATTTTAGAGAAGTCAACATTAAGGGGGAATGTTATCTAATGTTGACTTATTTTTTCTCTATAGTTAGGATAGTGCACATTAAGGGGGAATGTTAGAATATTAATGTGCACTATGCCTTCAATTTCAGTTTGACACTTGTCATGTTCCTTGACATTTGTCATGTTTTTCATATAGGCTTATGCCTATATATTGTAACACATCTTATATCAATATATCTCATCTGTTCAAATCCCAACATAAATAAGGTCTATGTTTCCTTCAAAATTTATAAGTAAATTCTTGATTCCACATTTTATGATACTTGCTCTTTTTTTTTTCTAATAGTATTGTTCATATCATTGTTCAATGTATTACTTGAGGTAGACATCTCTCTTAGTTTTAGTTTTTTTTGTTTTAGAAATATTTTTGATGAATCCTTTGTAGTAGACTACCTTATGTCTCCCTAGTAGATGAAGTGTAGTATTCTTTTTGTTTCCTTAATATTTGTAGAATACTATATCTTTCTCAAGTAAATTGAGTATATGATCTAATTTGATAAACCTATTCAAGGCTTAGGTTTTGTAGAATTCTTTATATCTCCCTAGTTAAGAGATGTGAACTAATTTGATAAAACCTTTCTTAGAATTAGGTTTTGTAGGCTTCCTTATATCTCCCTAATAACTAGAATATGCTTAGTTCACCTTCTAAGTTGATTTGAAATATCTTGAGAATAATCAGCCTTTTAATTTTTCCTTATCTTTCCCAATGAAGTATGCTTTAATGGTTGGATTTATTTTTGTCTCCTTAGAATGAGTATGAGATAATTTGTACCAATTAATTCCAAATCTATATGTAAGCAATTGATTTACTTCTCTTTCCAATAGATTATTTTTCTAAATTCCACTTATATGTATATAGTTTGATGTAGTATGCCTTATATCTCCCTACTTTTTAGAAAATTAGAAAATAATGGAATTTGCAATTTAATAATGACTTAATCAAAGTTGACAACCTTATATCTCCTACTTGGTTAATTGTAAATATAATATTCAATACCTTGAAATAAGCTTGTTTAATAATTACAAATGCTTGATAAGTTTATTCCAATGCAATAGTCTATATCACTTTATAACTCTGATTTTAATTAAAGAAAGTATATTTAATATTTACCTTAGTAAGGCTTGATGATCTATGTTTTCTTGCGTAGCTCCATGTACTTTGATGGTTGGTTGGTACGTATCTCCAGAGTTGTATTAATGTTACTTTGGCCTTGTTGTCCAATGAAGGGCCTGCGTGGGCCTGCATGCTCTTTCTTCAAACTTTGCGCTTCCACAATACCTATTTTGGCTTGGTCTCCTCCTTAATGGGTGCTTATCACCATGATAATTTAATTTTGGTTTATGACAGTCCTTTCTACCTCATTTGACTCTAATTTTAGCATGCTCTTACTCACTCGAACATTGTAATTTTGCTCCAATTTCACTTCACTTCTTTACCTTGGATTTGAATGCTTATATAGCTACATGGCACATGTGCCTTGAGTAATGTCTGAGGTGGTTTTTAATTCTTCTTTGAGAGATATCCAAGGGACTTATTTACATAATGCTTGAGGCTAGTTTCAATGCCTTCTTGAGTAATGCTTGTGGCTAGAATTAATGCTTTCTCCAAGTGGCTTATGAGCTTCGATTATAGGTGAAACTATTGTAACACTCCTTCCTGTCAAAGATGCTTTGTAACATTCTAAAAATTGAACTTTTGCTTATGATATGAGCATTTCTTGTCAATGGTGACAAGTGGTATATTGCATGTATTTTCCCTCCAACGCTTTCTCTTCTTCTATATACTCCCCTTGCCAATGTAAATCCAATTATTTCTTGTTCTTCAATGCTTCTTCCAGGCAAGCGTAGGTTGGATCTTGATTCAATGGAGGTATTAGGAGCTTAGAGATGGTTCTATGGTGGTCCAAGGGCTAGTTTGAACACTACTTCTTTATGGACATCTTCTCCAAGAAAGATCTTGGGTATTGCTTCTTTTGCTCTATGCTTTTGCTTTCAATATGCTAGTTTGAATGCTCCCTTTGCAATGTACAATGGCCAATGTAGATGGACAATGACCCTTTTTTTGATATCTTGTGCTTCAGGTTGATTGCTAAAACTACCTACTTTCATGGTTGTAAGGGTGTTTTTAGACACCATAATGAGAGCTCTTTGTTAGCTCTTCTCTCTTGCTTCAGATAGTGCTCCTCTACGATTGCTTGTATGATGTTCCTCACTTGTGGAGGATGTGTCCTTAAGACACTCAAATTCTATCCTCTTTCCTACGTAGGACAAGATGTTATGGTGTAGAATAATGTAAATAGATTTGTAATACAATACCTTGATTTTGCACCTTCTCTTTTGCAAGATTCTTTTGCTGGTTTTAATGGTAACTTCTTTGTATTATTTATTGTAGGCAAGGATTGATTTATGTTGTCTTCTCTTCTATACAACAGTAAGATAATCCATGGTTTCAAAATTAAATATAGATTGAGTGGTTTTTTTATCACACCAAGTATCCATCCAAATGGAATTTTTTTCTCCATTTCTCTCCACACATCTTACACCTTTAATCACTTGATCAATTGATTTTTTTAAATAGTTCCATAGTATATAACCATTTAGTAGTCAGAATGCAATAAATATTATGCTTGGGTCATTGGGCTCAACATATGTAGAAGAAGTTTTGCCCATTATCTTTGACTCTCTTTGTACAATATCCAAATTACTTCCCCCTTAAATCTAAATTTGTAGCTGCAAGAACTCTAAACCAAGACTTCCCCTAATTTTATCATCACAGACCTTGCTTCATTTCACCAAAGAAAATTTCCTTTTATCATGTAATCTTGACCAAAAAAATGACCACATAATATAGATTGAAAAAAATTCTACCAATTTTGGAATAATATACAAGTACATATAATATGTTGAAATGGCCAGTAAGATTGATTTAATTTTTTGCACTCTTCCTGCTAAGGATAACCATATACCTTTCCATGTCGATAGTTTATTATGAACTTTACTTATAACTAAATTCCACAATTCTATCCTCATTCTACCCTCAAATAAAGGTATCCCTAGATGTGTTGCTAGCAAATTTGCATCCTCTATTTGAAGTAACTTGCATATCCCTTATTTGATTATAGTTGGAGTGTTAGGAAGTAAATTTTGGATTTTGTCCTATTAACTTCCCACTCTAAGGCATTTTCATATTCCCTTCATAAGTTTTTTTTAATTAGTTATATGGGACTGAATTGGGTCCCATCCATATTACATCATCACCACATAGTGGTATTACTACAAATCTTAGATATTATCCATGTATCACTTGGAAAGATTTGAACCTCAGTCTCCTCCTTAAATGTTGAGGAATCTAATTGGTGAGCTAATGCCACTTGATATATTCCCTTAATAAGTTATTCAAAGTTCTGACCTCGTTTTTCTCTACCCTTCTAAAAAGGGTTGTATCATCTACAAACTATTGGTGGACAATGTTGTCGATGGTTTTTTTAAAGGAAAATATTTATTTACTTAACAAGAAGATACAAAACTCTCTAATCGAAGAGATCAAAGTGAACAAATCATTCTAGAAAATATAACATGAAGACAAACAAAAACCTCATTATTGGAGTCCTCGTCATCCTCGGATACCACCCCTACCCTTCTACTTCTTGATGATTTGGTGACAATAACCAAGGGCTATATTTATAGCCTAATTTGCTAGTGTGTCGACCTATTTGTTGAATTATCGCCTTACATGTTGATAGGATATTTTGCTAATTATCCTGCCTAGTTGTCTAATCCTATCTTGAATAATCTTCAATTATAAAGATATAAAATATTTATTTTTGGTAAGAGTTGTTATTATCTGTTTAGAATCCCCATAAACTGTGACCTGAGTGATTCCTTTCTTTGCCACCAATTTCAAGCCAATTTCACATCCAATAGCCTCTTCCACATTGTTAGATGTTGTTACCAAGATAATCATGTACTTGAGTAGGATCTCACTGGGTCCTATAAGAATTAGTCCCCATGTTACTGCTTGATCGAGATTGGACTTGGAGGCACCATTAAAAAAGAGCACTAGAAAATAGATGTTAGGCAAGGAATTGTTTGCTCTATAGCCTCCCTATATTAGGAAAGCTTGGAGATTAAGTTGGTAGATCATTCTTCTTTTTGTGGGTGACAAGTCTTCTTCATGTTGTTGTTAATAGAAAATAGATATGGTATTTAAGACTAATTCTTCTTTTATCCTTCATATTAGAGTTTTTTGTCCAACCAGATGTGTCAGATGACAAAATATGGTATGGAGATCCACATATATTTCAAGAGGGGATTACCTACCAGTTTACCTTTATATTATTTGTTCAACTTGGTAAAACATGTGTCTATGGTTAACATTCTAGAGTAGAAAGTGCCAAGAATTTTGGTTATTCCTAACCAAATTGAAATTACCTTCGAGCATTCAAATAAAAAATTAAAAATGGTTTTGTTGTTCTACATGCACCTATAACAAACATGAGGCCCTGCTATACTCCTCTTTTGTAGATTATCACCTATTAATATTTTATTTTGAGAGACTAGCCAACTAAATACTTGTAGTTTAGGTGGTGCTCGATTTTTCCACACTATTGATAGTTTTTTGTTGGCAGGCCCAATTTTTTGATGTTGGACTCCTAGATGCATTGAGTATTCCTCATTACTATTGATGCTACCCCAAATAAGTTTATTTGGAATAATGGGATGAAGAGATCTAATGCTTGACACGTGGGACTTAAAATAATCCCATTCTCCTTGAAGATAAGATGGAATGGGAGGGGAGATCCTATTTAGGGTTTCTAAGGTCCAATAAAATAAATCACCTAATTTGAGTATTCTTTGGCTTTCCAAGTGATTCTGCAATTCAATTGGAATTTTCTCTCTTAGTGGTGGATTTCCTAGGATCAGGTTCTCCCATAGATTAATTGACTTACCATATCTCGATAGCCAATAAATTCTATCCCCTATTATGCTCTTTGTTGCCACTATATGTTTTCAAACCAACGAGGCTCTAGGAAGTTTGTCTATGTGTTTGAGCATTTGAATACCTATTTTATTATTTACATACTTGCTAACTAGTATGTGTTTCCATGCTCGATTGTGCTTAAGAATGTTCTAGAGAAGTTTTTCTCCTAGTGCTTTCAAAACTATCTCCATTATTTTGATTCTCGATCTTTGAATTTTACCTTTTGTGACCATATCCCAATTGATCAAGTATAATTTTTTTCTTTTCGATTGCCTACCTCCCTACCATAGGAAGTTGCATATGATTCCATCTACCTTTTACAAAATAAACTTGGGAGCATGATATACTAATAGTTGGTAGATTAGAAGAAAAGCTAACACTTATTTGATTAATATTGCCCTTCATGCAAGATTGAACCAACTATTACTATAACTATGTATCCTCCTAACCATCTTGTGTAATGTTGGGGTCTAGAAGTATGAAGCTTTGAGGTGGAAGCTCATGGGCACTCCTAGGTATCGAAAGTAATTTTTGTACCAAACAAAAATCCTAGGATAGTGCAAAAGAGTTTAACTATTATTGCTATAATATTTTGTGTATATAACTAACTCTTTGGAGTGTTTATATGAGCCCTGGTAGCTTATGTCAACCAATCCAAGCATCACTTGAATTGTCTAACATTTTGCTTGGTGGTTTCACCTAGAAGAATGGTATCATCTAAAATTTGGGCATGTGTTACAACTTTGCATTTTGCTACAGCCTTTATCCCTATTATTTATCTTTCTCTTTGAATATAGTTAATTAATCTTCCAAGAGTCTCAGCTAAAATGATGTAAAGGTATGGTGATAATAGACACCCTTGTCTAATTCCCCTTATAGCCTAAAATAAATTTGTTGGTTCTCCATGTATTAGGGGGTCTATCCATAGGTTTTTTATGCATGCTCCAATCCACTTGATGACCTGATGTGGGAATCCAAACTTTTGTAGGACATGTTATAAAAATTATATATTAACTCGATCAAAAGCGTTCGCCATATCAAGTTTTATAACAATTTACTTATTTTTTTATTTTCTACTATTGTGGAAGGATTCATGCATCCTTATGATATTATCATATATATTTTTTCTAGGCATGAACCCCCTTGCTCTTTTGACATTATTTTATCAAATTTCTACTTTATTCTATTGGCCAATAGTTTGGTAATAAATTTATAGGAAGAGTTACATAGAGAAATTGGTATGAATATAGATAAAGTGGTGGCATTTTTTCTTTAGGAATCAATGCTAGAAAGGTGGATTTTATGGCTCCAAGAAGCTTACCTTTCACCCTAACATCCTCAATCATGCATAGAAAATCTTCTTCGATGATGTGTAAGTATTGCTAGTAAAAGTTATTTGTGAATCCATCAGGTTTGAGAGCTTTGTCCTTTGGTAGAGTTGTCATAATCTCCTTAAGTTCCTCCATAGTGATTGGATTATGGGATCCTATCTATCTTTGAAACTAAATATTATCGGTATATGATGTAGTAGCATTCCCTCGAAATATGGGTTACCATTTTCTTTGGAAAGCAAAGCTAAGTAATGTTGATTAGCAAGTTCTTTAATTTTCTACTTGTTTGTATAAGTGGTTCCTTCATGCTCTATCTCCTTGATTGTGTTTCTTTAGCATCATTTCATGGTTTTTAGATGAAAATATTTAGTGTTTCTATCCCCCTTGCTTAGCCAAACCATTTGGGATCTAAGCCTCCAATGTGTTTCTTCTTCAGTGCTTAATTTATTGAGCTTTTGAATTAGGTCATTTCTTGCATCTTCTTGCCATGGTTGAAGAGGATAGTCCTCAAATTCTATTTCTAGTCGATCTAGTTGTTGCATCAACTACTTTTTGTTTGGTTTGACTCTCTCTTTTTCTATCAACCATTTTTTATAATGTGCTTCAAATTTTAAATTTTGCTTTTCCACTTTTCTTGGGGGTTGGTGGACTGGACCTGTTGATTCCAAGTACTTTCCATAAATTCATTAAAATTTTCTTCTGCCATCCATTCAAATTTATACTTAAAAGGAATTTTTTAGGGTTGTAGGCTTTGGTCGCTATCCAAGAGAATTGGTTTATGATCTGAGATAGAGTTATAAATTATGTGACTAGAAGTGAGTGGAAAGTGTGATAGGAGATTTTCACTGATAAAAAATCTATCAAATATTTCTACAATATAGTTTGCCCTTGCTCTTTTGTTGCTCTAAGTGTACTTCACTTTGGTCGATCAAATTTCTTGTAATCTTTCATCTGCCATTATTTGATTGAGCAATCTATTTGGATCCCTTACTAAACTTCCCCTAGCCTTATCCTAGTGGTAGAGAATCATGTTGAGATCTCTTAGTATTATGTTGTCAAACTTCTTAGTGTCTAGACATTGTGCTAAGTTTTGCCATGTTTCTCTTTTTTGGAAAGGATGATTTGGACCATAAAAATTTATTACTACTACACTAGTTCCATATGGTAAGAGGAATTTTGTAACTATCCAGTTATTGTGCTTATGTTGTAAGCTACAAACTAATTGCTTAGGGTCCTAATCCAAAGGCAATCCCTTGAAGCTCCTATAGAATCAAAAATTATCAATTCTAATTATGCCTATATCTTTTGCCATTTTGTAGTCAGTGTTGCCTCTACTATTTTGTTGCTTGAGCACAAACTATTATTGAATTTTGTTCTTGTATTAGAACTTTGAGATAGTTTTTCAAAGGACTTCCCAGTCCCTTATAGTTCCATGAAATAATATTCATTTTTGGATTGAATTTTATTTTTTTTAAGCTCTCCTCAATTCTGACTTATATTTTGGATTGCAAGTCTTTCTATGCTTGCTCATTTTTGAGTTGCTAGTTCAATTTTCTTCTATTAGATGCAAATTGTGTAGTCAGAAAGCCCTTGAGAATCACTATTTTCTCCACTTGTGTTTCTTTGACCTCTTCCTCTGATTTCCCATCAGTTTCTTTTTAGTTGTTGTGTTCTCTAGTGTATCTCCTAAGATCTCTAGTGAGTTGTTATCTTAAATTGTAGGTATCTTCTCTTTACCTTTAGGAGCCATCACATCTAGAGGTGATTTCCTTTTCTCCTTCATTAATACTTGCAAATTTATTTTTGTGTTGGAATTTTTTTTGATCTTGTGGTTGAGGTTGTCACTTCTTGCTTCTTGATCTACGCGGTCTCCTTTTGACTTCCTAGAATCTAGGTTCTTCCTTTTTTGTTTCATGTGCTTGTTTAATTGGGTTGTTTCGAGAGAAGTGCCCATTCTCATGGTAGGTTATACACTTTAATGGTATATGATCGTAGCCCAAAATTTGGTTATATATCTAATCAAAAACCTTGATTCCAATATGCTTTGGCAAACCCTTTTCAGATTGAATTTCACACAGATATGTGTGTATATAGCGTTATTAGCCTTTGGAGGAGCCTAGTCAATGAATGTTTTGATAGCATTCCATATTAATTCCATCAAATGTTTGTTCCATAGGTGCAATGGTAGAAATGGCAACCTTGCCCAGATAGAAACTTCTTTAGGCTCCTCCTCTTGAGGATCAAATGTCATGCTCCACGGGATCATGTAGAGTGGGTTGGATCCCAAAAACTAGGAACCTCCATGAAATATGGTGCTTTTGTCCTCCATCAAGGTAAATGTAATGATAAAGTATCCCCAATCTATCATCATGAATTCATAATAGGATACGTTACCCCTCATCAAAGGGAAATTGTTGTAAAAACATGGAGAAGACCTCGTTGTCTTCTTGTTTGAAAAGTGAGGCCACTGTCATCATTGTAACCAACCGACTATCATAAATCACTTTCCAAATAAGAGGTCCCTACTTTTAAAGCCTTAGACAATGAAATATTTTCAAAGATAAAGCTAAAGGAGTACCATACCTGAACTGATACTCATGATCTCCTGGAAAAATTGATCGATGATAGGGTTTTTTGCCTTCCCAAAATTTTTTCCTCCTCCAACCAATGAAATATTTTTCCAAAAAAATAAATTACTGTCATTTGTGTTTTTTTTATTTTCTTTGTGCTTCACTTCGCAAACCCTATCTTTGTTGCATGCATTTCACGATTCTAGTCAAACAAACTTCTTCAAACTTGCAAATATCACAACTCATCCACTACCAAGCTTGATCGGTAGGCTCAAATGGAGCTGCTTGGTTGTGATCAAAATCTGAATGGATTGGTGAGACGTGAGGTTTTCTAGCATGTGCTTCAATCTATTAAGCCTTTGGTTGTCAGCCTCCACCAACAGATTATATAACTCCTTCTCTTATTCCTTTCGCTTTCTTCTCTCTCATTTTTTTTAAGTTTCCAACCACAGTACCAAATATTTGTTCAAGAGGAATTTATTTTAATAACTAGTGCTCCATCCACCAATTTTATTCTTCTTATCTAGTACCCTTTTGGCTTGTTGCTTTAAAAGGTTTTAAATCTGGTCAAGTGGTATTTTAGCATTGTGGAGAGATTTTTTGATAGAGTGGAGGTCTGTGTAGCCTCATTATGGATTATCAGTCATAGGGGTGAAGGGATGTGGAAACAATGGCAGTGCTCATCAGGTCATCCTTAACAAAGTGGATTGGGAATTTATCAATGTTATAAGTAGCCTTAAGTTTACTTATTAGCCCATCTTTGTATACCTTCTTCAAGTTCCTTTCCAATACCTCTACCATAATAATGAACAAATATGGTGATAGAGGATCTCCTTATCTAAGACCCCTCTTGGCTTTAAATGATTTTGTTACCAACCCATTGATCAACACTAAATATGATACTATAGAGACACAAGATTTAATCCATCTAACCCATTTCTTCTCAAATCCAAAATTTTCTAATACTACAAAAATAAAATCCCATTTAACCCTATCATAGGCTTTATTCATATCAAGTTTTAATATCGTTACACTCTCTTTTCTAGAATCTGTTGAATGCATTACTTCACGAGCTACTATGATCTCATCTAGAGTTTATCTCCCTTTCACAAATCCTCCTTGCTCTTCTAGAATTTTTTTTTTAATAGTGGTCTTAATCAATTTGCTATCACTTTGTAGACTATCTTATATGCCATATTACATAGGATCATGGACCTAAATAAATCAAATAATTATGCAACCTTCTATTTTGGAATTAGGATAGGATATTTACATCTATTTTATAAGGTATGTTCTATTTTATCCTATACTATTCCACTTCCACCAATAAGGAATCCTTCAATATTTCTCAATTATACTTGTTATAACTTAATGCTTCAATACTTTGCATATTGTAGTTATAGGTATCTAAGTACATAGAATGCCTATTTCAAGTATAACAAACTCTCAACTAAACTTGTCACTACCTTTGTCCTATACTACATGCATATACCTTGTGAGGGGTGGTTATACCACTTGCCACTTCACATGGGCTATGATGTAATAAATCCTAATATTTCCCCCTTATTACATCATAGTCATAGCTCTATATTTATCTTATGACCAAAATAATTTTTAGGGTGATGTTGGAATTTGAAAGAGAAAGTACCCTCTTAATGTAGACTTTCTATTATGATACTTAGGAGTCTCGGGTTCCACCGATCATGAACTCCAAAAAACTTTTGTTACAAATAATAATTCAATACTTCCTAATATTTATAGAATTCAATGAATTATTTATCTTCTTCAATGTGGAGGATATTCATCAAATATATCATATGTTGATGAGATAAAATATTCTCCTACTATATATACTTATTTCTAAAGCTTGCCTTAATCAATGTATTCTATTGCAGTAAGGTCAATCACCTCTTGTCTTTTCTTCTTTATTATGGCTTCATTCATTTGATTAAGTATTTTTTCATGATACTTGATCTATTTCTACTTCCTTCGATCTTTGGCATGATGTGCTACCATGCCTATTATATAAATTATTGAATTGATTGGTTGTCAATATTTGTGTGTCATCATATCTTCTGTGTGGACTAGTTTCCATTTCATATTTTAATTGTCTCTTGATGTAGTGAGATCAATCATCTTCTACTTCTTCTTAGTATTATTCATCTGGAGAAGATGTTTGTGGAAAGTTATGTATTCATGCTTTCTTTGGTGTGTTATTTATGGTTGAATTTTAAATGCTTGTTGCATTGACTCCTCATTCTCTTTGCTATCTTCTATTTCAAATTCGTCTATGGATGGTGAAGAATCATATTCTAAGTGTACATATTCACTCATAGGTGTTTGGTTCTTGATCTCTTTGATTTGATTTGAATGAAACCAATTTTCTTGACTTATCATTTGTTTGGAGCCATACCAAACATTATTGTGTCATTTTAGATGTGCTTGTGCAACAAACATATATTCTTCTTCTTCTTCTTCTTCTTCTTCTTCTTCTTCTTCTTGAACTTATTTTTTTCTTTAACTTGAATCTCTTTGACTATATGATTTTGATGTGCCTTTATCTAAGGTTGATTTTGATTGTCTGAAGATGACCTGTCTTGCTGTTAATTCATGTATCGTGAAGGTGATTCATTTTTAATGGATTATGCCAACATTCCTTCATAATATGGTCATTTCTACCATAATACTCAAACATATTTTGTGTGTAGAGAGTATTTCTTTGAGAATCACTTCTTTGATTCTGATATATTTGAAAATTGTGTCTCTATTGGAAGCATTTTGGATGTCTTATACCTCTTTTGAATGGTTGCTTCCTTGTTTGACATGTAAGAAGTAATTGTTCTTCTTCATCTACTGTATGCGAGGCCTCTACTTTTTGAAGTAGGTTCACTAGCTTTTCAAAGTTTTATGTTTGATCAATAATATTTAATTTTATCACAAAAATATTGTACTTTTATGGAAGAGGTCTTAAAATGATTATCATCAGGTACCTTTTCTCCCAACACTTGCAATAATGCTCGTAACTCAGCTATTCTCCTCGTGAAAAAATGCAGTTTCTCTCCATTCTTCATCTTTAAGCCATGGACCTAGATTTGGAGGAATGGAATTTGATTTTTATTCTTTTCTTCAAAGACTATATTTTAGCTTCTCCCATGCATCCTTGACCATGGTTAAATCCTAAATGTATGCTTTCACTTCATCTACTACTTTGAACATGATGATTAATCTTACCTTTTTTTTTGCCTTGTCAAACTTTACATGGTCTTAATTTTCTTCTTTAGGATGGGTAATGATCTCATCTATCACTTTCCATACTTCCTAAAAATCAAGTTGCATTTTGAGTTTGATTTTCCAGGAAGCATAATTTTTTTCCCATAGTAGTTGAAAATTTGGCAGCAGAAAATTTAGTGCTCCATTGGTCATAGTAAACTTTCACAAAAATTAATTATTTTTATTTTATTGAATCTACCTTAAAAAATGCTTTTTGACAAGTATATATAATCCTATACTTGAATTTTAATTGATGCCTCAAAAATTGCAAGAAAGAATTGTCTAGTAAAATAAATGTGTGTTCTTCCTTCCTTGAAGTTTTCCCTCCTTTTTTTAATATTTCTTTTTCAAAAAATTATAAAGGCATATTTTTGTAAGTGCTTCTTTATATAATATTTTAATCACTTTCCCACTTGAAGTGTGGGATAAATATTTAAACTTGGCTTGATGTAAGCATTTCTTTTTGTACTTGTGCATTGAATATTTTGACTTAATTATGTCACCTTTTGATTGTAAACATGCTCTATTTTGGTATTGATATTGTTAATGCTTCGACTTAATGAGTTATCATTTTATCTGATTAATAGTACTTTGTGAATTATTTATAGCATTCTAATATTATTTGAGTTCTTGCATTGAGGATCTCAAAATTATTAGAAATCTTCCTTTGCACTATTTTAATTTGGAATTGTTTTCTTTGAACTTTTCCCTTTTGCTCATCACAACACTCTTATGCTAGAAATTGTAGTTTCTTTATCTTCTTCCTTGTATGATCAGCATACTGGAAGGACCCTCTATAATTCTTTTATGTTTGTTGTGTTATTGAATGCTATCATGCTTTATCTAATGTTTGTTTTCCTACCTTATGTTTGGTTCCTTACATTGTTTACAATCTAGTACCTAGGATTTTATCTTTTATGGATTTCTTCTTTTGCCTCTCCTTTTATAGAGCACTTCCTTGCTCTATAGCATATGTGTCTTGCCTAATAACAAATTTTCTAAATATTAATTTCTCATAATTCGCATGGGCACCTCATTTTTGTTTATTTAGATATCACCAAGAACTTGTTTATAGGTGGTTATCGATGTGTTCACTTATTCAAACTTCTTTCAAAAACATAGGATTATTTTCACAAATTTATTTGAATAGCACCAAAAATTCATTGTTAATATTGTATCCTCATCATTAGATTTGGCATATTTGTTGCTTCTCATGGATGCTTGCAGAATATACACTTTTTTATCTTGAATTTAACCTTCCATGCGAAGTTGCACTCTAGTGTTAAATGCAAGCAGTTTGTGTACTATTTTTATGCAATTCTTACTTATTTTAATCATTGTTCCACTATTATAACATACAATTTTACTTTGATAGAGATAAAAAGTATGTTACCTTAGCATTAGTTCCAGTTGAGACTAAGGCTTTAGGCAAATTCCTTTTGTTTTCTTCCCTACATTGGTTCTTTAACTTCGCCCTTTCTTACTTCTGAGATTTATTGCATTCCTTCAAGAATGCTTGTATAGTACTTTTCTTCTTGAGGGAAGAATTAATAAAATATGCATTGGATGCTTCCTCTAAGACTTGTTTCTTGTTCTTTCTTCAATTGGTTGTTCCAATTGGAACCTTCAATACTTTGATCTAGTCTATTGTTGGTTTTTTATGGATTTTACACTTTTCCTTTGCATTTTGGGAATTATTTTTGTGAGTTCTCTGAGCTTGTAATATTTGTACAAAATTAAAAAAAACTTTGTAGAATATTATTGTTTTAATAAATAATTAATTCTTGTGCCTCTTTAGAATAAACTAATTCTTCATTTTTTGGAGTATGCTTATGCACCTTTGAAAGGAAATTCTTCTGCCACTTAATTCTATTTTTTGCTTGCTACTATTTTGCAAGATATTATGTTTCTAGCCTTGGAAGAGATTTAGATCCTTCTTAACACTTGAAGACTTTTGCCTTTCTGGTCTTTGGCAAGGGTTTTTCACCCTGAGACCTTTCAAGAGTGTGATTTTTAAGAATTCTTTCATGGAATTTTGCTTCATGAAGATGACCCCTTCTCTTAAGATTTTCTTCAATCAATCTTCAATAGGTTTGTTTTACCCTTGAAACTTATTTTCTCAAATAGAGTGCTCTTTGAGGCTTCTCTATGTCAAAACTAGAGGAGGATTAGGAGAGTTTGTATTTCTTCTACCTACTTTAATACCATATGTTAGAACTCAATGCTTCAATACTTTACATTATGCAATTATGGGTACTTAAGTACATAGAATGCTTATTTTAGGTATAATAATCTCTCAACCAAACTTGTAACTACCTTATACTACATGCATATGCCTTGTGAGGGGTGGTTATACTACTTGCTACTTCACGTGGGCTATGATGTAATAACTCCTAACAATAGTGATAGAATGTTGTAGAGAGTCCATCTAGACCTAGGGATTTATTCTTATCAAAAGAGAAAAGAGTTAAATAAAATTCTTCAAGAATAATAGGATCTATCATTTTGATATTATCTTCATCTTTTAGAACTAAATGTACTTCTTGTAGTAGTTTATCATTAAGAACTTCAATCTCCTTTGATCCAAGAATATTTTGGTAAAACAACCTTACCTCCTTTTGAATTTTGCTCAGGTCTTTAATCCAAATGCTTTCTACTGATTTAATTCTACTAATTCTAGATGTTGATCTACATACTATTGCTATCCAATGAAAATATTTGTGTTTTTAACTCCTTTTAACCAAGATTATCTTTATTTTAATCTCTCAAATTTCTCTCCTTACTCAAAATATCATGATATTCACTAAGTAACTCCCTTTCCTCCGATATTGGATTATTATGATCACCTTTTTAGAATTTTGAAAGTTTATCTTTTAGTTCTTATTTCTTCTAAAAAATATTTCCAAAAGTATTCTTATTCCATTCTTTTAATCTAGATGTCATTGATTTAATTTGTTTTGGAAGTGTATACAACCCACCATTTTTTTAATAATTCCACATTTGCATTATCATATCAATAAATTAAGGATGGTCTTTCCACATCTACTCATTTAATTTTTATTTTTTAATTCACTTACCATCGTTTTAACTCTTACTGGTCTATGATTTAAAAAAATCCTTGTCAAGGTATTAATTTTAGCACAAGTACCTTTATCTAACCAATGATTTGAGAGTATGCATTTGTCTAATTTTCCTGCTATAAAGTTTTGGTCTGTCTAATTATTAGTCCATGTATATTTGTCCTCTTCAAATGCAACCTGCCATAGATTATTGTTTTGAAGAAAATATGATAAATATATCATACTTTGGGTTATTTTCCTAATTTCCCCAAATTTTTCATCCAACTTGGTTATGGCATTAAAATCTCTTATGATCATGAATAAGGTTTTTGGGTCTTTACTTATCATAAAGGCTTCAATGCCACTCCATATTTTTGATCTACCTAACTAATTTGTAGGTCCATAAACATTGATAAGGATTAAAAAATATCTATAAAGTAGCATATGGCTAATGAGGTTGCCTAATACCTAGTTTTATGAATGGTTTCATAGGAGTATCTAACTAGATTCCAACATATTAAAATTCCCCCTACCGCTCGTTTTGAATCCACACCATTCCAATCACATATTACTCATACTGCTTTCATAGTTTTAGAAACTTATTTCTTTGTCATTTTAGTTTCTTGGATACAAATAATATCAAGCTTATTACTTAAACATAGGCCCCTTATACACTTTTGCTTTGAAGATGCATTAGCATCCCTTATATTCCATGAGATGGTAATCATGTATTACTAGGGATTGTTGGCCCCTCCTAAAAATTACCAATATCATTTTATTTTTTGGTAAATAGAAGTTCAACCAACTTAGATTATGTTCCTTTCCCTATATTTTCTCTTGCTCCCCTGGCTCTCGCTTAAGAATTTGAAGGTTTTTCTCTTTTTACCTTGCTAGTATCGGAGGTAGACCTTATTATTCTATTCCTCAATATTCTTTCTCAAAATTTATTTTCATTAGATTTATCCTCTCCAAGCTCTACTAAGGAAGATTTTGACTTACCTTGATCATTTTCTAGTATTTCCTTGTTAATGGTAGAGGTATTATCATCTAACACTGCATTTTTTCTATCGCTTTCCTTCTCTTGAATGGTGTATGGTACTTCAAGAGAGTCTTCAAAATTTTATGAGGCACATTCCTTAGGTTTAGCAAGAATGTTTATTTATACCATATAAATTTATTTGTTTATACCATTCCATATTTTAAAGTCTAAATCTGATAAGTCTATAAATAGAATTAATCCTTGCTTATGGTCAACTTCAATTGACTTAAGGGAAAATAATATAAGCATTTGGATGTCAAATGCAATTCCCTTATTTAACCTTTATTTGACCATTTAGACTTTTATTATTTAGGCACAACTTTGTTGGAATGAACATTTCCATTAGTATATTCACTTTTAGATGAACGAGTTTCCTATTAGTAAGTTTGGCTTTGCTCAAGTAAACTTTAATATATTAGTGTCCTTTTGGTGCTAAAATATATGTGACCTGGACTTATTAACCAAGTTTTATGGATGATGATATATTCCTTTAAGCAACCTTTGATCTAAGACTACAGGCAATCTTATGATGATGTAAGCCTACAAGTAATCTTATTGTATTTATCCCTTGTGGAATTGGTTAATACCCCTAGATGGTTACATATTAACCTCTTATGGGATTAGTTAAACTACCTTTATGATTAACCCTAACTAAACTTTCAATTTGGGTTTAGTAAACTTGACTTGACCTTGAACCTAATGTTGACCTTGGTTAATGTACTTGTAATTTGGATATTAGGTATCTACTATACCCCAATCCATTTATCCAATGTATTAGTGTGAAGTGTAGTATCTGTATGTGAGTTATTATTATGGTTTCCCACCTTGGGAACCCACACATACTATTTTTTCTTGTTGATCTTTCCATTTTGCTTCTATATTCTCTTGCATAAGCTTATCATTATGCTTCTTGTAATTTTTGGAAATTTTCATGAAATCCAACATTTGGTACCCAAGTGTGGAACTTGGGTAGAGTCTAAATAAAAGTTTTTATATACAAACATTGACCTTGTGTGAATAAAATTTATTTATTATAATATTTGGACTTGATTAAATGAAACTCACCATTAAGTAGCCTTGGTTTTGGTATAATGAATCTTATCTCAAGATAATTTTAGCATCATTCAAAAAACTACCCTATAGAGTCTTTTCACATAGCAAATCTAGTTCTTCAAGCACACAATAAAATTTATTACATAAATAAATACATAATACTACCATAGCTATTGACTCCATATTGTATATATTAAATATAGAATTTCAAGTTGTTCCAAGTTCAAATCTTGCCCTGCTAAAGGTGTAACTATTGAATATCTTATTTTAAAAATAAAGATCTTTAAATACATTTCAGCCATCCCTATAGGATAATGTGCATACAATTATTTATGTAGGATTTTTTTATATTATTATTTGCTAACAAACCTTGATAAATTAATAATTATATCTAGTTGATCAAAATAATTAAGTTGAGTTTTTAATGCCCAAGGGAGAATTAAAATCTCTAATATGTTGATGATATTTTTCTTTTAGGTCATCCATTAGTTAGAGCATGGAGTTTAAATTCATAGTATCATGCTATGAGAAGGTTGTTGGATAGTTGGTTAATACTAAAAATCTACGTTTTTAATGAATGCTACCCTAGATTTACAATGGATTATTATGAACATTTTAGGATTTAAAAGTGTAAAATTATTGTCAACATATTTGGGTAGTCCTTCGTCTCATTAAAGAAAGAAGAAAGATCTTTGGAAATCATTTTGGATAGAATAAAATTTTGTTTAGTAGATTATAAAGGTAAGTTCTTAACCATGGACAAAATCCTACAACTCATTAAAGACTACGTTGTAATCCATCCGTATAAAAATGATCTCTTTCAAGACTACCAATATGTATAGCATCGATGTGAGGAAAAAATGAGGTTTCTCTTTGTAAGTGGGTTAATGTATGCAAAGGAAGGAATATTGGAGGGATAGTCTTACAGAATTGAAGACTTGTGAATTTGGTATTATGGGAAAAACTTATTTGGAGATTATTCAAATATTAAGAAAAAAGTTGGGAAAAAATGTTACTTGAAAAATATATATGTTCGCTTGAGTCTTGATACAATAAAATTATTTATAAATTGAATCCTACCTAAATTATGGCAAACATGGAACTTAATAAACATATTAAACATATTCGATGGTTAGTCAATAAGGGGTATTCTACAAAATTTTGGTCAAATACTTGGTTGAATTCTTATCCTCTAATTTTTTGTTCAAAATGGCAGTTGTTGGTTCAAGCATGTCTAGTTTGTAAAGGTCCAAAGGTCAAATACTATATTAATATGAGTATTAATTAAATATTATGTATTTCTATTAGTAACCTCATTGAAAGAGATGAACTTAAAAAAATAGTAAATGAGCTTCAAAAAGTTCTTCAATAGTTCTATTTGTCTATTTTTATACAGAAGGATGAGTTAGTTTGAAATCTATCAAAATAAGGTGGGTAATTGATCAAGCTAGGATGTGAGGATTTAGAGAAATCATAGTTTCCTACCCATAAAGACTTATTTTGGAAGAATTTTTGCTTATTGGAAGCCCTCCCTGAGGCTTCAAAATTCCTTTTCTTAGTAACCTAAAGCAAGATTCTTACATGAGAGAGTCTATAAAGAAGAAGATATTATAGGCCTTTTAAGTGTGCCTTAAGTGAAAAGGATCTAGAAACATCAAATCATTTACTTCTTCATTGTCCCTTTGTTTATACTCTTTGGGATTACATTTTCAAAAAATGAGAATATAATAGGCAAATCCTTAAATATTGAAAGAGTTGATGAAATATTGGATTAATTATGGCTTGAAAAGAATTATAAATATTTAAAAAATAAATCTCAAAATAATGCCCAAGTTTAAACCCATATTATTGCATCTCTTAAAAATGTTTACAAACATGGTGCTAATTATGGGAAGACTCACGTATAGAAAAAGAGATGTGATCCTTATGTATACAAGATCTGAATATACATGGAAGGGTCATTTATGACAAGAAGTTAACATTAAGGATCTACTTTGATCTATAGTAAAATGGAAATGACAAAAAAATGGGTTTATTAAAAATAATTTTGATGATGTTTCAAAAGGAAGACGAGGGTAATTTGGTGGAGATGGGAATTTTTAAAATAATGAAGACCAAATTATCCTCACTTACTCATAATCATATGGAACTTCAACTAAAAATTATGTAGATGCTAGTGCACTTAATACAAAGGTTAAAATTATAATTGAAAAAGAATGGATATAAATATCACTTGAGGGGGGTTCACAAATTATCATTAATACTATAAAAAAATAGATGTGGAGAATGGATTAAAAAATAGCAGTATTGTTGATGTTCATCAACAATTGGGGACATGTATATGGGAATAAAATTAAGTAGCATATATTAGATAATCAGAGTGTTGATATTTATCTTGGCAAAAATAAATTAGAAGGCACTCGCAAAGTGAGATTCTACTCTCAATGATGTCAAAGGTTTGATTGCAAAAACATAATAGTTTGAAGTTAATGAAAAATATATTTGATAGAAAATGAAATGAAGAAATATTGGATATGGTTTAACTGATGTGACAAATGTGTGTGTGTTTATGGGAGTATCCACAATAAAATTCATATATAGCTTATTGAAAATAAAATTTAAAGCTATAATTTTTTCAAACAAATCATTACTTTGTAAATTTGTAATTAGGTGAGATGATGTTGATGAGTTATGAGAAGATGAACTAGGGTTTCAGAGGCTAGGATAGAGCCTAGAGAATGTTTTCTCATGAGAAACAACATCAGAGAGGATCAATCCTGTCGAAGGGTCTTTCAGTAGTAAGGGTCACAACCAAGAATGGGGGTCATAGGTACTTCAGTATCAGACCCTCCAAAACAAGGAATGTCATACCTAGATAAGATATGTGGAACCCTAGATAGCTTTAGTGGCTATCAAACATAGGCAAGGACAATCATAAGTATCATGGGGAAGCAACAGAAGGATAATTCTCTACCTGGAAGGGTGAATGGATGTTTACCATAGGCAAAATAAATACCAATTTTAGAAATAGTAGAGGACTAGGTAGCCTAGGATATAGTTTATAAGATGAAACACAACCTAATAGGTAAATTAATTGGTTTCAGATTATTCTTGCACTTCCTCCACATGTGGATAATAAAATAATGGAATTTAGAAAGGGAATATGAGATTCCAACTCTCCTAAATAGGTGTTATTATGTGGAGTTCACATCAGTGGCATATCAACAAAACATATTTGAGGGAGGGTCGTATCATCATGGGCTAGCAAGACTATTCTTGCAACCATGGAATATGGGATTTGATTCGAGGGTGGAACCGACTACAGTACCAATATAGGTAATATTACTTTTCCTTCCCCTTGAATTTTGGAAAGAGGAGGTACTCGAGGTAATAGGAAACTTACTAGGACATTATCAGGGTAGATCAAGAGAAATTATTTTAAGGGGATCAACAATTTTTGCTAGGATTTCTATCAAAATAGACCTCAATAAACCTCTTCCAATGGAGATAGACCTAAAAATCGAGGATTTTTTTTACATCAACAATTGGATTATGAGGTTGTTCCATTCAGATCTAGGTATTACACACTCATGAACATCTAGCTAGAATGTGCCCAACAAGTAAGGATCGTCAACTAGAACAAGAGGGGACAAAAGAAAATATTAATATGATGGGCCAATATCTTCAATAGAAGGTAAATCAAAAGGTAGGGAAAATTCCAATAGACTCTAAGGGCTTCCAACAAGTAATCAAAAGAGGCCAAACAAAAAAAATCAACAAAGTAATCAGATACAAGGAGGAAAAGCGAGAAGAACAAAAAATAAATATGAGATATTCAAAAAACTTGGAAGCTTGGAAACATAAGGGGAATTTCAAATGGAAGAAGTAGAGGAGGATATTCATTAGGTCACACCCAATATTCAAGAAAAATACTCCAATGTAGCATCGAGGAACAAGCAATGAGTAAAACTAGACACAACCTCTCATGGAAGAGGAGATTCAACCCATGAGGGAGACCACAGGAGAGGAAATGGAGCAGGGGATAGTTTTACCTCAAGAAATAGAGATGAAGAAACTAAGAATGAATATGAACCTAATTTGGAGATTCTTAAAATGGATAAGAAATAGAAACCAAACCAATAAAAAATGAGGACATCAAACAAGAAAAAGATGGAGGAACAGGGAAGAAATATGAACCAAAATGAAAAGATAAAATCAATGGTTGATTTTTTCTCTCCAAATTCTCAATTATATTAATTACTTGAAATGTGAGGGCTTTAGGCAACCATCCCAAAGAAATTTTTGTCAAAATATTATCATGGATATGAGTCTAGATATAATATTTTTATAGAAAACCAAAATGTAGGGAGAAGACTTACAAAAATAAACAGGAGGATATGGCAAAAAGGAGAGATCCTTACTCAATTGACATAAGGGAAATCAGGAGGGTTGGCCACTATGTAGAATCACCAATTGTGCCTAGCGATAGGAGTAACCTACACAAGAGGGGTTTTGATGGTTCAATTATAAAATAATGAAGATAGGAAAAACTAGATTATAGTTAATTTCTATGGAGCATAAATAATCAAATTACAAAGGGATCAATGGGCGACCATAAAGACATTCAAAACCAAAGGATGAATGGATCATAGGGGTATATTTCAATTCAAATCTTAGAATAGAGGAACAACGAGATAGAGCCATGTTGGAGGAAAATGATAGGTTCTTCTCAACAATAACACATCAATTGAACCTAATAGATATCCCAACTGTGGATAGCTCCATGACCTGGACAAACAAAATAAAGGAAGGTGAGACAATAAAATCTTGCTTGGATCATTTCTTCATGGGGGAGGAATTATACTTACATACCAAGCATCAAGGGAGGGTCATGGATAGGCTTTCTTCAGACCATTTTCTAGTAAGCCTTACCATAGAAGAAGATAATCATAAAGTCGTAGGAACTTTTAAATTTGAGCTATGGTGGTTGAAATATGAGGAGTTAGAGGACCACTTAAAGGAATGGTAGGAAGTAGAGAAACCAAGATTTGGGACAGCCCAATTCAAACTCTACAGACAACTAAAATATGTGAGAATCCAACTAAAGGGGTGGAGTAAACATAAGAAGGAACACACTAGAATCTAAAAGAACGAAATCAAGGATCAGAAGGAGAAGATTGCTAAGGAGATAAGATAAAGAACTATTATGGAAGATCTATAGTAATGTGAGGTAAACATTTTGAGGAGAGAGGAAGCATTGGAGAAACAAGAAGATATCTACTTGAGGTAAAGACCCTAGAGTTACATGGATAAAGGAGGGGTATCAAAACATTGATTTCTTCCATAAGATAACAACAACCAAAAGACAACATAATAGAATTACATGCCTTATAGATATGATGGGTCAGGTAAAAACCAATGGGAGTGAAATAAAAAATATAGATGATCAGTACTTCCATAGCCTATTTAGTAGCAATGAAAATTTGAGTGCAACATGGTAGGAGAAGATACTAGAGGTAATTTTACAATCAGTCAAACCTTGATTCAATAAATTATTAATGAAGAAAATTTCTTTGGAAGAAACATCGTGGATCATACAAAAAAAACAAACATAAAATGTCTTAGGACCATATGGGTTCCCTATTGAATTTTATCAAAACTTCTAGGAAAATATGGGCCAAGCAGTGGTGGAGGCACTAGAGGAAATCAGACAGAGTAATCAAATGTTAAAAGCCTTGAATCATACTTTTATTACCTTAATTCCTAAGGGTTTACCTAGCAAGATAATTAGTAATGTTAGGCCTATTTCACTATGTAATTTAATATACAAGATATTAACAAAGCTTATGGCAGAGAGGTTAAATTTTTTTTTACCAAATCTAATTTCAAGTGAGCAAGGTGGTTTTGTTGAAGGCAGATAAATTCTAGATGGAATAGTAGTGGCCCAAGATGTGATACACAAAATGTCTTAGTAGAAGTACCTATGTTTATTAAATTATATATTTCTAAAACCTATGATAGAGTAGACTAGACCTTTATGCAAAGTATTATAGAAAAATAGGCTCTGGAGAGGGGTGGAGAGACTAGGTAAAAGCATGTACATAGACTACATCTTTCATAGTTCTATTAAATGATAGTCCCTCTCCCATGTTCACAATAGGACATCGACTAAGGTAAGGGGACCCTCTTTTCTCTTACCTCTTTAGCCTATACGCAAAGGGTCTAGGGAGACTGCTAGAAAAAAGAAGACAAGAGGGGAGGCTAAGGGGTCTGACAGGGTTATGCATAGTGACGAGTTTTTTTCATTGGGGCAAAAATTGGCATTTTCAAAAATTTAAATTTGTGAATTTTGGAGACCCGAACATTGGCCATTTAGCCAAAAAAAATTGGGACAAAAATTTTTTAGGTGTCGGTTCGTCATGCATTGATAATAGTATCACGGTTATTTTTAAAAAATCACCAACAATCCCACCTAAATAGAGTACCCTTTTCACCATAAAATTTTAAAATTTCTAAATTATCCCGTCCAACTTGCCAAGTATACCACTATATATAATTAACACCCGAGGGATAATTTTTCATTTACGGACCTTGTTCTAAAATGAATGGATATACCAACCCAATTCTGTACAATATCATATCCATTTCAGTAATAGACAAGACCGAAACCATTTTTGCACCAGACCAAATACTTTACATCACAAGATAAAACCAAAACTATTTTTGTTACCTATAATAGACCAGAACCATTTCAACACAGGACAAGACCAAAACCATTTCAACACAGGACAAGATCGAAACCATTTCAACATAGGATAATACCGAAACCATTTCAGCATAGAACAAGGATTAGATCCATTTCTACACATGACCAAAACTTGTTCTACACCAGGTCGATCCTATTTTGAAACAAGCCAAGCCCTATTCTGCACCCGATCAAAACTATTTTGCATTCGGTTAGAACCTGTTCTGCATTAGATCGGAACCTATTATGCTTTCAGTCATACCATGTTCTACACCATTTCAGACCTTGTTCTGCACCAGTATGAACCCTGTTCTGCACCAGGCCAAAACCTATTCTACACCAGTTAGACCCTGTTCTACACCAGGTTCTCTATCACTGCTCTGTTTGCCATATTTTTTTATATTTTTCCATGTTCTACATGTTGTCCCCTATTTTCTCTCTTTCTATTAAAACTCTTTGATTCTCTATTTCTATTTAGATTTGCTTTTCTATTATAATATTATGAATAGGTGAACGCTTTGGTTCTTTAAAGGCATTGTGATGCTTTGTTTCTCCGAAGACATTGTGATTCTCTATTTCTAGTCCATTTTGTACCATAATCTGATAGTTTTCGACATGTATATTTAATTATTTTTCAATCTTTTTTTGCACCATACCAATATTTGAGCCCTATTCTGCATCTAGATGGTCATTGCTCTGTTCCAATGTTTTTCTCTATTTTGCTTTGTTTTGCATGTTTTCCCTTATTTTCTCTATTTCTGTTAAAATTATTCGATTCTCTGTTTCTATTTAGATCTATTTTCTGTTATAATATTATACATGGATAAATGCTTTGCTTTTCTTAAGATATAGTGTAGCACCCTAAAATTGGCACGGTTAAAAACCTTAGTAAAAGATAAAAGATAAAAATTTGAATTTTAACCCCAAAACCGCTCCAAAACCGCCTGCTACCCGTTTCCTCATTTTTCATGCCATTTTTAGGATTTGTTTTGACCGTTGGATGATATCATCGTAGATTAGACGAGATCATCCCAGATCTGACGAAATCGTCATGGACAGAACGTCCAGACGATTTTGTCCCAAAACCAAATTTTCATAATTAGCTTCTGTTTCAACAACCTCTCCAACTTGGGCAGAAGCGCGTCTGCGTAGTTGGAGATTGCCCTGTTGGAGATCTCCCAGATTGGGATGATCCCCAACCTCTTAAACCTCTTCCTAAGCCTATATAAACTAGGATTTTCTAGTTTACCCCCCGACCCTACATGACCCCCTTGATTCGATTTCCCTGAACCCCTTAGGTGATAGATTTAACTCCTTATTCCCTCGCACTATTGTCTGTGTTCTATATTTTGCATTTTCTTGCAGGAACTCTACTGTTTTGCAGTCGAAGATAGCTCGGATCGATGCAAACGATCTCGGACGATTACGGACGATCTCGGACGATTGGAGGCGATCCTGACTGTAGTCCAGATTGGGGGCAATCCGAGTCCAGAGTTTGCATTCCCTTAGCTTTCTCTGCATTTTTCATATTGTATTTCTGCATTGTCTTGAATTATTATGTTTTTTGCATCTTGGAGTTCACCTCATTTAGCATAATCGCATGGTAAGGTTAAAATCAATCATTAAATCTACTGCATTTCCTTATTTGTTATTGGAATCCATTATTTAGGCATGTTTGTTGTTATTTCTACCATTGTCCTTTGCTTCTGCACTTGCATATTTGGTATTTCGCATCTATTTCTGTGATTGCAGGTTTTGACGAATTCGTCTGATGAATTCGTCAGATATCAGATGATCTGTCTGATCTCAGATGATTACGTACGAACTGAGGCGATCTGGACTGCTACAAAACTCAGAATCTTCATCAAACATCCAGAATCAGGTATGACACATTCTAATTAGCATATTCTCTATTATTAGCACTCATTCCTATTTTTTGTATCCATTTAAATTATCATTGGTAGATAGAATAGTTTAGATTCATCTTGGCCAAACCTAGGAGTTGAATGATTGAGTATAAAAATGAACACATCAAACCCACTATCAACCTAGGCATGGAAACTGCCACTCAAAAGTTTCCTGGTGAACCCACCATCCATCGAAAATTCACCCTTATACTCCTCCCCCGAGAGGCGGGACCTTCAAAGGGCCTCTCAGTCCGAGGTATTGTCCCATCCTTCTCGCATCCCCCTTATGGGCGCGGATCCTATAGCTTGAGGGTAAGGATGCGAAAAATTTGGAGCGATACATTTTGGTGAACCCGACGTGAAAACTAAAAACCTTTTGAAAACAATTCAAAAAAAAAAAAAAAACATAAATGCATTTAGAATCAAAGATTGCATGTCATATTTAGATGGTAGATTATAACAAAAGACGAGTTGTCACCATTAATGTTGAAAATCAATTAGCGGCTATAGAGATTAATTCTGTACTTAGCGTACCTCAAACAAATAGGGTTCAACCTTTGTGGGACGAACTTAATAGGAGATTGAATCTCATTTCATCTAGAGCAACCGAACTTAGGCAAATCAAGAGGTTTGTCCTAGATAGAATCCTGGATCCCGATCAAGTGACTTTGTATCATGAGCTTGAGAGAGCTTGCCATAGGTGGTTAGCAGATAAAAGAGCCCTTGTGTCTTCCGAGTTGTATACCTTTGAGGAATACCTCGATAATGCAGTTGTAGTACATAAATTTTTGTCTCGTATAGAGGATCAGGAGGTCGTTCTTACGGATAGACAAAGATGGTATAGAGTTCCCAGAGCTGTGTTATATCGAGAGTATTGCCATGAAATCTATTTTTACAAATCAGAGTCAGAAGTAGATAATATCACTATAGCACACTTTATCAAATTCCTGAAAAACCATTTTCAATTTGAAGAGGAGCATTTTATGACTCTGATGAACTTGATCCTATCAATGACATTCATAAACTATTTTTAGAAAACTAAGCTATTATTCTATTATTGTTATTTCTTGCATTTAGTGTGCTATTTGTTGTCTTTATAAGCATAAAATAAAAATAAAAAATAAAAACAAAATCATAACAAAAAAATCAAAACATTTTATTTTTAAGCATCATAGTAGGTATATAATTAAAATATATACCTCCCAAATCTGTTGCAAATATATCAATATATATATTTGCTAAAATCTAAATTTAGACATAATGACTAGACTCAGGAATGGAAAACAAATTGAGGTAGAAGAAGATTGGTTAAGGAAAACAGAAAATAACCCAGATGTCCTTCCTGAAGACCCAATTCAGGAAGAAGAAACTCTAGACCAACAAGAAGAAGATTATGTTGATGCAAATGAACAAAAGGAAAATGATAGAGAGGAAGGATCCTCATCTCCTAAAATAACTCCAGAAGGAGCTGTTACTTTTGAAAACATGGAACATTTTTGGAAATTTCTCCATACTAATATTGGCACCCTTAATAGAGCAGTTCATATGGACAAAGATCAAATTAGTGACACTCAAGCAACCCTAGAAGATATATATCACACACGCACTAATCCTTTGTCCTTCGTTGATCAAGAGAGTGATCAAGCTGGACCGTCCAATTTGGACATGGCTACTATAATCCAAAACACACGACAACAACAGGTTACCCAACTACCTAGAGTGCCTGTTACTAAGCCAAGGGTTATTCCTACACAAAAGAAACCTTCATTCACTGCTCTATTTTGCCAAGCTATCGATCAATATACCTCAAATCAACAAAAGCCTAAAACAAAACCAAATGTTAATTTCCAACAATCTGGGATACAACATAATGCTACCACAAATCTTCTTCATAATACTCTTCCTACCAATCATTTGCATAATAGCAACATAGCATCTAATCCTTATGTCCCGCCTTCCTACGCTCACAAATCCCATGCTCATGTACCACCGAACCAATATGGTGGGCAAAATGGTAATCTGGAAGCCATGGTGAAACAGTTAACCTCCCGTATGGACCAAATAGATCCCTACCGTCCCTCGTACAATTATCGAGAGATGTGTAGTCAACCTCTAGATCCTATAGTTGTAGCACAACCATATCCTAAACGCTTTCCCATGCCTGTCCTACCTATATACAAAGGAACCGAAGATCCCATAGAGCATCTTCGTATGTTTAGGATAGCATGTCATGATATATCACATGATGACTTGTTATTACTAAAAATGTTCCCGAAAAGTTTAGGAGGGATGGCATTGGAGTGGTATTATCAATTGCCCACTCATTCTTTGAGAAATTTCGAAGAGACCGCTGAGTCTTTTGTGCATCAATTTAGTGCCTATATTGAAAGGCATGTAACTATTAAAGATTTATACAACCTAAAACAAGACAAAGATGAGTGTTTTGCTGACTTCTTAGCTCGATGGAGGCGGTTGATAGGAAAATTACACTTTGTGTTACCTTATCGGGAAATGTTGGATATTTTTATCAATAATTTACAAGAACAACTATCCTATGAATTATCAACTGCTACCTTGACCACCTTCGATCAAGCTATAGACTTAGCCCGAAGAGTGGAAGATGCTCTCATTAGAAGAGGTCAGCTCAAAAAGAAAGATGATGAGAAAACATCCAGAAATCAATACAAAAATAAACAAGTTGTGGGTGATGGAGTCATCGATAGCAGAAACATTGCCAATGTTAATACTGCAAAAACAACAGAGAAGTTCATATTGAAACCTCCTGATAAACCACCTCGAGAATTTACTAGGTTAAATCAACCTTTATCAACCATTCTCCCGCAATTACTAGCATGAGGTTTGATCCAATTACCAACTATCCGGGAACCTGATCCAACCATACCCGGATATAGAGCTGATTTACATTGTGATTTCCATAGAGGACCCGGACATGCTACCAACTCTTGTAAATGATTAAAACATAAAATACAAGATTTAATTGATAACAATGAGATGGAGGTACAAGCCTTTCAACCTAAACAAAATCCTACTAGTAATGTTCAAAAGAACACCCTTCAAAGTCAGAATCAGAATGCCAATCAATCATTGGACATATTTCAACATCCTTTACCAAAACATGGCAAAGAGGTGGCTAATCAAATTGAACATCATAATGTTCCCCCTCCTACCCGATATGTAGGAGCCATTAGTGGGCATTTACCTATTCACGATCTAGAAATATTTGACACAACTTTATCCATGGTTACGTCCAGACCCCTATATAATACTCAAACACCTGATCTTAGTGATGTAGAATTTGATACTAAAAGTGACATGGAAATCACCTCAAATCAATCGAATAGTTCTGAAAACGAATCAGATCCTATTCAACCTATCACAAATTCTATGGTTTCGGAAGAACCATTTCCTAGAAGAGTTACTACTCGACCCTCTTCTCATCAGTTCCTCTCTAATGAACAAGCCATAAACGCTAGACCGAGACCAATTCATCATCCTCAAAATAATATTGTAGGTACCATCGGAGTTGTTACCCGACAACAGGCTCAAAACTCTCAACAGGATCAAACTCAAAACGATGGATCAGCTCCATTTGTTTTGAAAAATCCTAATAAAGGGAGTCATATGCCTCATGTTCAACCTAAGCCTCCGTATAATATTAATGAACAATTATCCAATACTACAGCTAGAATTTCCCTTTTGGACCTTTTAAGATCTTCTCCTACCCATAGGGATGAATTAATGCTCACATTAAGCCAAATGATGGTACCACAAAATATTCAGCATGAAGCCATGACCAATACTATCATAACTCGAGAAGTTGACTGTATTGACTTTCGAGATAGAGATATACCACAACATAGTTTACATAAGGATAACCCTTTATATATTACTGCCCTAATTGGGGACGTAGTCGTTAAACGCGTCTTGATTGATAATGGTTCATCTTTAAACATATGCACTTTTGACTTCTACCAAATATTTGGCTTTAGGAGTGACGAAATGAAAAGAACGGATATGATCATAAAAGCCTTCAATGACGAGACACAAGAAACGTGTGGAGTCATTACTATACCCTTGCAAGTTGGTCCTAGAACCCTAGATACGACCGTGTTTATTGTACATTGCCCTGCATCGTACAATATACTTTTGGGTCGCCCTTGGATCAACGCGATGCGAGCAGTTCCATCCACTTTACATCAGTGTGTTAAATTCGAATTTAAAAACCAGTTGGTTACCATTCATGGTGACCCTAGACCCTTTGATATGTGTGCTTTGGCAGAACCGGTTGGAGTTCAATTTTGCCCTGCTTTGTCATCCACACATCCTAATTCTCGTCAACCATCTAAACATGTGAAACACTCACCCATAACATCACCTACTTTTTCCCCATCAACTACACCTCTACATATAGCTCAACCACTTTCTGAACAAACCCCATTAGGACCTCGAAAAGATCCCAGAACTACAACCAATGTTCCTTGTTTTACCCCTATAACTTCCACACCGATAGACTCATCCATCGATATCCCTATAACATCCCCACCCACTACAAGCATTCTTTCCACATCAAAAAATCTAGGAAATGTTCCTTCTACCTCTTACGCTCTTACTGATGAACTCCTACCCGATTTATCTAAAATTCTTATATCAGAAGAGATCAACACTGCCGTGCAAGCTTCCCTTGTTTTAAATAAACTCCCACCTTCTCCTCGTACCTTGGGCCTCCCACAACCTATGGGAAGTATCTACCAAGTCGGAAGTTGTGCTTTTGTTTATAAGGGATATGATTGGGGAAGAATACCCCGAAACATCAAGACACATTGTGATGGATATGCTCGATGCTATTTTGCTAATGAATATATTAAAGCTAAACCCATAATGCTTAAATTGGGCTATAAAGGGAAAGGTTTGGGACCTTTCCAAAATGGTATGAAGGAACCTATTGAGGTAGAACCATGGCCTTGCCCGATGCGGTGTGGGCCTATTTCCTAGTAAAGGTCAACCCTTCCCATTTGAGGAGGATGACCATCTTACATGTTATCAAGATTATCTCGATAAACAAGATTCTTTGCTTTCAAAAAATAATCCCTTTACCTGTCATATGCTATCTCTCGCCTACCCTGAGATGATTGCCGAATCCGATGATGAGTTGGAAGGGGATATCTTCCATGATGTCTCCGTTGATGATTTATTGCATAACAAATTTTATTTTGATGGCTCTATACCTAGTATAGCCCAGCTTGAGGCCTCGACTCCTCAAGACGAATTATCCAAGCTAACCTTGGAAGAATTACAAGAATTGGGTGTTTCACCCGCCCCACCTAATTTTGAGAGAGATTTACATATGGAAGTTGAAAACGGTATCAAAATTAACATTGGAACCGAACATAACCCTCACATAATCAATATTGGATCAGAATTAAGTCAAGAAAAACAAGATAAATACATTTCATTTCTTAAAGACTATGAGGATGTCTTTGCCTGGACATATGAAGACATGCCAGGTCTGGACCCTTCTGTAGTCATGCATCATCTAGTAGTCCATCCAGATGCTAAACCTGTTAAACAGAAACTTAGAAAAATGCATCCTAAAGTGGCCTTACTAGTCAAAGCAGAACTAGAAAAAGCTGTTGAAGGTCATTTTTATACAAGCCATTGATTATGTTGAATGGATCTCAAATGTAGTTCCGAGTAACTAAGAAAGAAGCCACTAAAGTTAGGGTTTGTACAGACTTCAGAGACATTAATGTTGCCTGCCCTAAAGATGATTTTCCTCTTCCTAACATGGATCAAATCATTGATTTTATTGCTGGAAGTGGAATGATATCCCTAATGGATGGATTTTTCGGTTACAATCAGATCAGGATAGCTCCTGAAGATCAGGCTAAGACAGCCTTTATTACCCCTTGGGGAACCTTTTGTTGGAAAGTAATGCCATTTGGTTTAAAGAACGCAGGCGCAACCTATCAACGAGCTATGACTTATATCTTTCACGATATGATGCATGATATTCTACATGATTATGTAGATGATATTATAGCTCGTTCTATCAAAGAAGATGATCATTTAAATGACTTGAGAAAAGTATTTGATCGGTTAAGGGAGTATCTTATCCGATTGAATCCAGCCAAATGTATCTTCGGAGTTAAGTCCGGTAAATTATTGGGGGTTATAGTTTCCTTACGTGGCATTGAAATTGACCCTCTCAAGATCGTGGCTATCATTGATATGCCCGCACCCACCAATATATCAGAATTACGAAGTTTACAAGGTAAGCTTCAAGCTATTCGCCGCTTTATTGATAAGTTGGCAGATAAAACCGGACCCTTTCTTAAACTTCTTAAGAAAGATGTCTCTTTTCATTGGGATGAAGAATGCCAAGAAGCATTTGAACTCCTTAAGCAATATCTCCTCCAACCACCGGTGCTTTCCCCACCTAGATCTGATCGTCCATTTATTTTGTACATTTTTGCTTTCGATTTTGCCTTAGGAGCTATGTTAGCTCAGCTTGACGATGAGAAGAAAGAGCGTGCTACTTATTACATCAGCAGAACCCTAATCAGTTGTGAAACTCGCTATACCATATTAGAGAAGTTATGTCTTGCAGTCATATTTTCTACACAGAAACTACGACATTATATGCTCGAGTCAGAAAACCTATGTTATTGCCAAATTCGACCCTTTGCGATATCTTATGAGTCGACCGTATTTATCTGGTCGCACAGCCAAGTGGGTTCTTGCGCTAAGCGAGTTTGAACTCACGTTTATAGGACAGAAGTCTGTTAAGGGTCAAATCATAGCAGATCAATTAGCTGCTGCACCCTTAGAGTCTACCCATCCCCTCATCATTGAACTTCTCGATGAATGCCTTAAATTAGAGGCAGACCATCCTAAACAATGGTCCCTATACTTTGATGGAGCCCGATGTATGAGTGGGGCTGGTGCAGGTATTATCTTAATATCTCCACAAAAACATCTTATCCCTCTGTCCTTTAAACTAACGTTTGCTTGCACTAATAATACTGCTGAATATGAGGCTCTAATCCTTGGATTACGAGCAGCTTTGGCATTGAAAATTAAAAATTTGTTAGTTTTTGGTGATTCCCAACTTGTCATAAATCAAATCAATGATGTTTATCGGACTAGAGATGATAAATTACGCCCATATAAAGCATATGTTTTGCAGTTATTATCCTTGTTTGATCAAGTTACTTTGGAAGCTATTCCTCGAACTAGCAATCGTGCGGCTGACGCTATGGCTGCAGTTGCATCTCTTTTACCCTTGGAGTTAGATGATGAATATGCTACCATCATTATTCATCGACTCCAGGAACCCGCTTCAAGCAAATCATGCTTAGAACCTTTGGATGTGTTTCTAATCAACGAAACTACTCTCGAACCATGGTACACTGATATATTTAATTTTTTGCAAAATGGAACCTTCCCTGATGGTTATACTAGCAACCAGCGCCGATTATTACGTAGACGAGCAAGTCGCTTCGTAATTGTGGGTAATACCTTGTATAGGAGATCTTTTGAAGGCATATTATTAAGATGTTTGAATCTAGAAGAATCTAGATCAGCTTTGAGCGAAGCCCACGATGGATCTTGTGGAGGACACTTTAGTGGTAACGCCATTGCTAAGAAGCTCCTTCGGATAGGATATTTTTGGCCTACCATGGAGAATGATGCACATGATTATGTGCGCCATTGCGACAAGTGCCAGAAACATGCTGACCTTGTCCATGCGCCTGCACAAGAGCTGCAGAGCTATTTCATCTCCTTGGCCCTTTTCAAAATGGGGCTTAGACATCATTGGGAAAATCAACCCTGTGTCATCTGATGGACACAAATTTATCATAACCGCTACGGAGTATTTCACAAAATGGGTTGAAGCTATGCCTTTAGCTTCTTGTACTTGGAACGCAAGTTTCCAAATTTATTTTTAATCAAATTATTTGTAGGTTTGGCATTCCTGCCAATCTCATTTCCGATAATGGAACTTGTTTCAAAAATAAAGATGTCAAAAAATTATGTCAAAAGTATAAAATTCAACATCGTTGGTCCACTCCCTATTATCCTCGGGGTAATGGCCAAGCAGAAGCATCTAATAAAACATTACTTAAAATTCTCAAAAGACTGGTCAATAAATCCGGTCGAGATTGGCACATCCAATTATATCCTGCTTTATGGGCCTATCGAACTAGTGTTCGCACCCCCATTGGAACTTCACCTTTCGTTTTGGTTTATGGCGCTGAAGCTGTTTTTCCATTTGAATTAGAAGTTCCTTCTTTGGCTCTACTACTTCAAGATACTGAAGTAGGGGATGAATATCGTCTTTGGCAGATTTAGTCAGCTGGAAATTTTAGATGAAAAGCGCATCAATGCTTTGGAGCATCTTCGTGCCTACCAAAACAAGCTTAAGAGAGCATATCTCAAGAAAGTTCATCCTCGATCCTTTGAGATCGGCGACCTTGTCTTAAAAGAAAATCAAAAAAATACTAATGCTACTAAAGACCTTAAAGGTAAATTCGAGCCCAACTGGCTTGGACCGTATATCATCACTGCTAAATTTGGATCGGGAGCATACAAATTATCTACCTTAGATGGTAAAGAACTTAAAGAACCTATGAACATTATGCATCTCAAACGCTACTATGCATAAAACATTGAGTCATTTCATCATTTGTATATATTGTATTTTGCATATTGTTTCATTTTTAGCCATTTCTATCAAAATATTTTTCAAAGAACAATAATAATATTTCTTCTTGCAATTCATCAATTAAAATCAAATACAAAAACATCAAAATTGTCAAAATCTTCAAAAACATTTTTTATATACCTATCAATTCTTGGAATTTGCAGTTATATTTTCAATTATTTTAGATAAATGAGCATTTATTTGGAATCCCACACTTTCACACTCACATGAATAAATATCTTGATTTTATTTGGTATGATTATTAATCTCTCTTATATCAAAGTCCACATTGGCATTAAATAACATTTTGAGCATAGAGAACTGATCTTGTTATTTACTTGAACCAAGTATATCTTTTCACATTAAAATGATTTCATTGCAAATTCAATATCATGCTACATAGTAGACGTGGTTTCTTGAGCGAAAAGTTTCCCCTGCTATCCTATCATGCACATGGTCTAGAATCTTTGAGAATTGACAAAAGGACAAGCTCACCCCTACCCAGAATAAAAATCCCTTGCTCTACAGACTAATCTGAGCAAGTATCCCTAGCATAGGAAGAAAAGAAAAATGCAAGAAAAAGAGAAAAAGAAAAATGTTATTTTGTATCATCACAACAATATTTCAGCATTATCTCAAAAATCAAGCAAAAATACAAAAAAAAAAAAAAAAGAGCAAAAGAGAAAAGCAAAAGCAAAATGCAATAAAATCCTTTCCCTACCCCTTGAAAAGAAAAGAAGGGTGAATGAGCTTGAATCCCTGGAATTCTCAATTATTCAAAAACTGTGAGGTAAGCCCCATAACAGTTGGTTTGTGCCCAACCCGCTTGGCCTTGGGTAATTCCTAGCATGGTGATATGTCTGTCACATTAGCGACCTTCTTTTGTACTAGACCTATATCGGCTTATGGATTAGCTAGCTCTTGATAACCTAACTTGCACAGTAGTCTAGTACGGTTATATGCATATAAATCATGGTTAACGAACATTCATTTGGTTAAAGCAAATTGCTTGTATCAAATTATCTTGCTCAAAATTGGTAAATGAACAATACAATTGCACACACATTTGTATTTGAGAGATTTTGTATCATTATGATAAATCAAGATCGGTAATGAACTCACATTTGCACATGAGGATCCCTTATAAACCTACATTTGTTTTTGAGATAATTTAAAATATTTCTGTAATTCTTTTTGGAATAATTTTATCCTCTTATTTCAGAATTTTGTTTTGTATAAAAACAATTATATACATTGTGTCACAAAATTGCAAAACGATTGCAAACAACATGTTCATCATATTATTATTTTCTGTTTATCAAAAATCAAAAAAAAAAATCAATCATGCAATAAAACTAAAATATTTATTTTATCTTTGGATTTCGCGATGATGGTATAAGTCTATACCTATAATTCTATGCCTAGCGCAAACCATTGTTCTAATTTTATTTTCCCATCCATTTTAAAAACACATATGGCTTACATCATTATGTTACACAATTGTGCTTCAAAACGAGCGAACACTTATTCTATTTCATGTCATTATGTCAAAACATTCCATCTTGCAACCATGGTATAATTTCTAAGGAATTATTCAAAAATCTATCACACTTAGGAATTTATGCCTAGCAAAAATCACTTTTAAATATATTTCATGCATAATTTTGTGGAAAAAATCTGAAAACAAATTATCACCATCATCATTTTCATCATCACAACACAAAGTCTTAAGACAGTCTCTTAAGCACTCTTTTACTTTTAGCAATATTTCTATACTAGGACTAGCTTGACGACCTAGCGAGCGGCGACTCCATGAAACGGTCTATAACAGTGACAATGTCCTTTGAAATTATTGTTAGAAGTCCCTTTTATTTTTCATCAAAATCACACCAAAACAACCAATTTATGCACATCAGATTATTTCATTTACAAATTTTATGGCATGACATAACATTATAATTTACTTCCAATGACATAATTACATGAATCAACAATTCAAGCATCATAATACAACATATACACAAGTCATATCATCAAAAAATACAATCTATATATATCATCAATCAATTATCTACATCATCTGGATTGGTATGCCACAATCAAAACCCTGGCATACTCAATCCCCTCAAAAACAAATATATATATACATATATAATAAATCTGCACTCTACAGTAGCTAGCCTCGAGAAGCCCTCGAGCTCTCAGCCTCATCTCCTCCCCCACCCTGACGTGGAGGAGGTGGTCCCATAGAGGTCCGGGTCGTATCTCGGGTCCTCATCGTCGATCGTGAGGATGTCCTCGATGATCCCATCATGACCGGCTCTGCAATGGGGGCTGGCAATGATATCCTCTATCCCTCTGGGACCGCCTAATAGTACAACCCCTGGTAAAATGTGGTCTGAGCAATAGACCATGCCGGATCTCGAGTGCTCGCTCCTCCCCCCGAGCTCCGAGCCGTGTAGCCTCATCCTGCGAGTGTCCGCACCCGAGCCCGGAGGCGGGCAACCTCAGCCTAGAGAGCCGCCGTCTCGTTGCTCTCCCCTACCTCAACACCCTTGCCCTTATCAGGCGATGGTGGTCTCTCCCCCTGCTACGAAGGGAGTCTCTCCTCCCTTCGCCCTGTCTCCCGTGGCCTCTATGGAGCCTGACCCATCCGCTGGCATCTCTCCTATGGGGACCATCGCTGCTCTCTCCTACCGTGACCCCGCGCTGCCTCAATGGCAGCCTGGCATCGCCTCCCCATCCATCGCACAACCATGTGCATCGGACCCTGTGCCCTCGTCATCCAAGGAGGGCGGATGCCTACGTACCAGGCATCATAGCCGTCTGCAACCCCGACATCGTCACCATCCACTGGCTAGATGGGGGCATCGTCCGTGTCCTGACTCCAGAATCACTGCATGTCTGGAGCCCCGCTCAGCGTAGTACTATCCCGAATAGTCTGGGAGTACTCGTAATCCCTAAGAGAAGGGATCCCTTACTGTAGACCAAACTGTCATAGTACCTGGTCGTAGCGGTGGAGCTCTACCTCTCCCTGCTCCATCCTCAGCCAGTAGACTCGCTCGATGCGAGCCAGCTCCTGCCCATCCTCTGCCCACCAGGGTGCTCTCGCCATGGCCTCCAGGTGATCTGGTCTAGGATGAGGTCGTCTAGCAACCTTCGAGACATCGACAGATCTATCCACCGCTGTGACCCTCTCTGTAGCCACCAATAGAAAACCCGGGGCCTCTCTCGGTCAACCCCTGTCAGTGGGAGCCCTACCGGCCTCCGTACTACAATGTGCTCCCAGCACCAAACTCGTAGCAACGATGTCAAGACCAGACATCGACCTCCCTTGTATACGACCCCATGCAGGATCCTATACAAGCGACAGAGTACAAAGCTGCCCCATGCAAATCTATACCCGTGGTCTCTCATGTCGTAGACTATATCTGAGAGGAGCCATGGTAGCCTGCACCCGCTCTGGTGGCACAACAGCCACCTACCACCCCTGCCAAAACCCGAGTCAGCCTAGATGCCCCAGGCATCTACCGTAGAGACTCGATGTTCACCCCGCCCTTCTCCAGGGTGAAGCTCGGGTCTCCAGTCAGCCTCATCATCGCTTGGCCTTGATTGGCCGTAGGCATCATGAGCCGTCCTTGTATGGGGATCCTCATGATCCTCCATACGTCCTCTAGTGTGGGAGCCATCTCCCCTGTCGGTAACCGAAAGTAGGATGACCCCGGATACCATCTCTCCGCTAGGGCTGTCAGTAGCCCCATGTCGGTCGGTACTTGTGGCATCTCTGCCACATGTTGTAGCCCGACCTGTCCTAGTCGGTCATGCTCTGCCTGGTCAAGCGTGGCTATGTCGTCTCTTAGTCCATCGTATTTCCATTCTCGGCTCTTTAGTAATCCCCTCTGCAAAACAAACAATAACAACAAAATTTATTAATAACCAATCATTAAAATCAAATTAAACACATTTTAAAATCAAGTTAAAGATGTTATCATCCACCATCGGATGATATCGTCCTAAATTGGGCAAAATCGTCCTTTGTTAGGACTAAATCATCTCTGATTTCGCAACTTGGGGATCGCCCCTTGTTGAACGAGATCGCCCCTAATTCATCGATTTCGCCCTCCGATGAAATAGATGATTTAGAGACGATTTCGGCGAGATAGGGACGATTTCGTCCGGACGTCGTCGACGGCCTAAAAACGGCCGCGATGTCCCAAATAATCAAAATTTAAATCCACAAATTGCACAAAGCAAAATCAAAACTAATCTACTAGGCTTAGATCCTTACCCGTAGCCCACGTCGGACCTCTGTCGCTCTGTGCGCTGTCTCCACCATTTTCTCTCTGTAGAACTTTGGAACAGTAAAGATGAACGATAAAAATGAATTAGGGTTTTACCCTATTTTCTTAATTTTATTTAAAAAGTCAACATTTTAATTTTTGCCTTTCCGCGTTTTTACCTCAAACGTTCGATTTGGGTAAAAACACGGAGGGGGCACCATAGTCGGCAGTTGTACGATTCGACCAAGAATCGTCGTCTAAAAAATTGAGTACATTTTTGCTTTCTCGTAAAACGGGAAAAACTCGTCTTTAACGCATTTTCTTCGAAAATTCGCTAAAGAGGGGGCAAAATGTAGCACCCTAAAATTGGCACGGTTAAAAACCTTAGTAAAAGATAAAAGATAAAAATTTGAATTTTAACCCCAAAACCGCTCCAAAACCGCCTGCTACCCGTTTCCTCATTTTTCATGCCATTTTTAGGATTTGTTTTGACCGTTGGACGATATCATCGTAGATTAGACGAGATCGTCCCAGATCTGACGAAATCATCATGGACAGAACGTCCAGACGATTTTGTCCCAAAACCAAATTTTCATAATTAGCTTTTGTTTCAACAACCTCTCCAACTTGGGTAGAAGCGCGTACGCACGGTTGGAGATTGCCCTGTTGGAGATCTCCCAGATTGGGATGATCCCCAACCTCTTAAACCTCTTCCTAAGCCTATATAAACTAGGATTTTCTAGTTTACTCCCCTGACTCTACATGACCCCCTTGATTCCGATTTCCCTGAACCCCTTAGGTCGATAGATTTAACTCCTTATTCCCTTGCACTACCGTCTGTGTTCTATATTTTGCATTTTCTTGCAGGAACTCTACTATTTTGCAGTCGAAGATAGCTCGGATCGGCGCAAATGATCTCGGACGATTACGGACGATCTCGTACGATTGGAGGTGATCCTGATTGTAGTCCAGATTGGGGGCAATCCGAGTCTAGAGTTTGCATTCCCTTAGCTTTCTCTGCATTTTTCATATTGTATTTCTGCATTGTCTTGAATTATTATGTTTTTTGCATCTTGGAGTTCACCTCATTTAGCATAATCGCATGGTAAGGTTAAAATCAATCATTAAATCTACTGCATTTCCTTATTTGTTATTGGAATCCATTATTTAGGCATGTTTGCTATTATTTCTACCATTGTCCTTTGCTTCGCACTTGCATATTTGGTATTTCGCATCTATTTCTGTGATTGCGGGTTTTCGATGAATTCGTCGGATATCGGATGATCCTGTCCGATCTCGGATGATTACGTACGAACCGAGGCGATCCGGACTGCTACAAAACTCAGAATCTTCATCAAACATCTGGAATCGGGTATGACACATTCTAATTAGCATATTCTCTGTTATTAGCACTCATTCCTATTTTTTGTATCCATTTAAATTATCATTGGTAGATAGAATAGTTTAGATTCATCTTGGCCAAACCTAGGAGTTGAATGATTGAGTATAAAAATGAACACATCAAACCCACTATCAACCTAGGCATGGAAACGGCCACTCAAAAGTTTCCTGGTGAACCCACCATCCGTCAAAAATTCACCCTTATACTCCTCCCCCGAGAGGCGGGACCTTCAAAGGGCCTCTCAGTCCGAGGTATTGTCCCATCCTTCTCGCATCCCCCTTCCGGGCGCGGATCCTATAGCCTGAGGGTAAGGATGCAAAAAATTTGGAGCGATACATATAGTAATGTTATGTTTCTCCAAAGACATTGTGATTCTCTATTTTCTAGTCCATTTTGTACTATAATATGATATTTTTTGACATACGTATCTCCAATTATTTTTTGCATAGACAAGTTTTTTCTTTAATTGATTTCAATTTGTATGTTAATTACTTTTGTGCTCTTATTAGTTACAAGTGCTATCACCAGAATATGGACTAGTGGCATAAACTGATAAAATCACAATAAAGCATGGCAGGAAACAAGTATGTATTTTCTACCAACCAACCATATGTTTATTCTATTTACAATATTATCTTGAGGCCTAACAAAAGTACGACCTCTTCAACATTTTATTACTTTTCTAAATTGAAAAACATTTTCCTTACAAGTAAAATGTCACCTACTAGTGATGGAAAGAAGGGGGCCAAATCTTCTACTGAAAAGAGTATCCTCAAATATTTTAGCCAAATGTCGAAATGCAACGAGCCAATGACATCCATGCAAATTCAAGGTACAAATGATTTTTGACTTCTAAACAGTTAGTTGTATATTCTGTAATTAATTTAAATACTACTTTCTTCCTCAAACAATTACTTCTTAATATGTGCTTGATGATATGAATATTTTTTCTATTTTTATGTTTCTTTTGTAACTTTGTTTAATCCAAGAATGATAAAAAATATTATGGTATGCTACTATGCAGAATACCCTGTCGACCCTGATATGCCTCGACTTGAAGATATTCCCCAACAAGAGATGCCTTCTAATGAAAATCCTCTTTACAATGACGTCCAACAAATACTTGAAGACAACCCCCAAAATGACATAACAATTGAAAATGAAAGTGATAAATCAAAATCATTACAAACTTCTTTTGAATCTTCAAGCAAAAATTCTAAAAAGAGAAAAGCATCTAACTGGATTATTGGAAGGGGATTTAAGAAAGAATGGGCAGAAATATTTCCCTGGATTGAGCCTGTCCTGACTAAGGATAACCAAATCGATGAAAAAGAATGTAGATGCAAAATTTGCAGTTGGAGACTTGGTAAGGATCATAGGCTGCAAAATAAGATAGATACAATAGAAAAACATGTTGGCAAAGCTTATGTAAAAGTTAAAAGTAGTAATGGTGAAGTTAGTAAAGAAGTTAGGTGGAAGGATGCATCAGAATGTATGCATGTTAGATATGCAATAGAATATGACAATCACTTAAAGCAACAACAATCTCTTGTTGAGAAAGGTGGAATGATTGTATCCCAATTTCAAAAAATTCACAAGACCATCTTAGCTTCAAAAAGTTTGCAGTTTGTCATTGTATTAAGTATTCTCAAGAAAGGTAGACCCATGTCCGATTTTATTGATTATAAGCACCTATTACAACTAGCTAATGTGCAAAACCTTCCTAATTCACATTGGTCAGATCGAAGTGGTTGGGAAATGGTAAAATGTCTATCATTAGTTGAGAAGGAAGACCTGAGGGAGCAAGTAAAACTTGCCAGATTCATTTCACTTTCTATTGATGAGGTGATGGTTGTGGACAACACATCCTGGATTTGCATGCATGTGTACACATTTCAAAATCATGTAAGGAGGCCTAGTTTTCTAGGATTACATAAGATGGTGGAAAGTTCAAATGCAGAAAATATCTATAATGTTGTTGTGGCTAGTTTAAAGGATATTGCGGGAATGAATGATATAGACATAGCAACAAAGTTAATTTGTGTTGGAGCTGATGGTGCTGCTATTATGCAAGGGCACAGGACTGGTCTTTGTGTTCGACTCCAAACCACAGTTGCCCCATATATGATTCCCATTCATTGTATGGCTCATAGAGTGAATCTTGCATATAAAATCGTGAGCACCTTTGCAAATGTTGGTAGAGTGGAAGGCCTCATTCATGAAATACATTCTTATTTCTCATGCAACCCAAAAAGGTTTGCAGAATTTCAACAGTTTGCACTAGGAGTTACAGAAGGAAAAAATTGTTAAAAGATGTGGATACAAGATGGATTTCACTGTATCAACCTGCTCATAGAGTTTTTATAGAATATCAATCATTAACGGGGTTTATGCATGTAAATCGTAGGATAGTTGATAAGGCAAAATATTTGTTGTTCCATTTGACTGACTTGGAAACCCTTTTGACCTTATGTGGTATTCTTCCAATGTTACAAGAAATGAACAGATTAATTAAACTTGCACAAGAGAGATCCATCTATATCATTGATTTCATGAGGATAAGAAAACAAATATGTTTGGTTATTGATACGTTATATGTGTCTGAGGCAAATTTTACAAGTCCCTTGTTTGATAGTTGGAATACATTGATAAACGTGAACAATCCAAAAAGCTTTTTGAAGTTTGACATCAATGATCATATTTGTATTAATGTTCATGGAAATTTGATAGCACTTTATTGTTTTGAAAGGCAATCAAGTATAGTTGTGGATGATTTTGAAGAAGTTCCTGTAACACACAATAGATTTCATGTTATTTTACAGAAAACTAAGAAAAATTTATCAAAAATAGCAAAATATTTAACAAGTGAGATAAGAGAATGGTTTCAGAGAGATGAGTTGCTTGAGGCCATGGGTGTGGTTAACCCCATGTTTTGGGGTCCTTGTACTGAATACAATTCTGCAAATGAGTTGTTTATTAAATATATGGGCATCCTCATTAACCATTTTAGTAAGAGTGTGGAAGTCAATGGTGTTGAAATCAAAGGTATACTCAACAAAGATCTTTTGAAACAATAGTCATCACATTTTGGAAGAACAATGGTTGTGCAAACATCACTTATGACTAGCATCCATGAGATTGGTTCCACTGCACGTTTGTGGCAAAAATTGTATCCAAGTACTATCTTACAAGATACGATAAGTGAATACTTTTGTTTATATGAATTATGTGAAACAATGATTTTGGGGTCTGTCGAAGATGAGAGAGTTTTCAGTGCACTATCTTTTGTTAAATCTAAGATCCGCAATAGGCTCGACAAAAATTTAGAAAATTGTTTAAGAATTTATGTGTCATCATATCAGTTGGACAAATTTTTGTATGATAGAGCATTGGCATACTAGAGTTCCCTTGCAGACAGAAGGGGTACCATGAATACGATCGATAACGATGATGATGATGCTTTCAGTGATCAGATGGTGGAGACACAGATATCCGCTATGCTTAATAATGATTCTAGACAAGCTGATATGTTTCAGCTACCTTAATTCTAATTATTCCATGATTTCATGGACATTGATAAACATGAATTCATTTGATAGCAGATTTCACAATATTGTTCCAGATTTACAAGATTTCAAAAAAATTGTTTATTCATAAATCGTATGTTTTATATCACATTGTTGTTTTATAAATTGAATATTTTATATCACATTGTGGTTTTAAAAATTGTATGTTTTATGTCATAGTATTGGTATATTATTGTTGATGTATGTATGTTAAACAACAATAAGTTTAGGATCTATTTCAATTCATGAGATATTAAAAGATGCTTGGTTTGCATGAAGATATATGATCTTATCTATGATACTTAAGATCATTGTTTTGGTTTATTTCAGTTTTGAATCTATTACAGTTCATTTCAGTTTAGGATCTATTATAGTTCGTGAGATCTTAAAGATGCTTGGTTTGCATAAAGATCTATGATGTTATCTATGATGCTTTTGTTGTTTGAGATGAAAATAGTAAACAATATTGGCCAGAAATAAACTAAAATAGCAACACAAATTTATAAATGCAAACAACCTTTGAATGATGGAAGACACAAAATGAGAAAATATCTTTTTCATTAATTCAAGTAGAAATATATTACATCATACAAAATTGTTGACAACAGTCAACTTGAAAGCATTTTACATTGTCAAACATTTGATTGGGGGTTTGCAGCTTCAATATCGGTTGGAGTTGCCTTTTCTTTTCCTTTATCTACTTCTGTGACGCTCTCTTCTAGCAGTGCTCCAACTCTGACTAGGTTTTCACGTACTTTCACAATACTTCCCACCAATGTTGCTTCTTCTTTGTTTGGATCTTCAAGTATTGTTGGAAGTGTTTCTTTTGCTTTTTGTTGCTCTAGTACGTGGTCTGGATCTTCATTGAGCTTCTCCTTGATATATTTTCTTAAACGATTATTCTCCGCTATTTTTGCTTGCATTTTCTTTTTCATTTCCATTGCATTATGCAAAAATGTCTTTGCCCTATTAATATTGATGTCCATGCTCTTAACTTGTCTTTTTAAGTTATCAAAATTTGACTGCAAAAGAAATTGAAAACATAATTCAAAAGAGTTATATTAAAATTATTACATGTTTTAAAGAAATATAAAAATTAAACTACAATAGAAAATTGAAACATAAAAAACTTTTCTTACCTCAACCAAGTCCCTTGCAGCCTCAACAACTACAACTTTATCCTTATCGAAAGTCCAATGGTTATAAAAATCTTGGGCTTCAACATTAATGTTCTCTAATCTACCGATCACAACATTTAAAACATCATCATCATAAACAAAATCAGACTTCACTGATCCTGATGTGGCCTGTTGTAGCAGGCCATCAAGCTTTTCTGGTTCATACTGAACCAAAGAATAAATAGAATCTCTTTTTGTATAATTCTTATATCGGGCATTAATTTCCTTTATAAGGACTTTTGCTCGATATTCCCAATCCTTCATCTCTTGCAAATCTCTAAGCACAACCTATTTAATGGTTGCTTCAGTATTCTCAATCATTAAAACATTTTCATCAAAATTTATAATATCATCCTCAATTTGAGGACCCCGAGGATGAGGGTTGTTTCCTTGAGATGATGGTAATGATGTCTGCTCAGCTGTAGGGGCTTCTCTTTGTTCTGCTTCACCCTATGGATCATGAAGCACATATGTTGCCTTGAAGCCTAAAATGTTGCCCTACAAAAGAAAATCATCATCGAGTTGGATATTATCCAATCCCACGCTTGAAACTTCTGGTGCCTATGAATTTGTGTTAAATGTAAAATATGACCAGCCATACCCAGAACTTGGTGTTGGCCCCTGTGATCTCTGTGAGAACCCACACCCAGAACTTGGTGTGGGCCCCTATGATCTCTATGAAAACAATTGTTTTCCAATGCGCATATGGCCTCGCATTTGCATAGGTTGTGCCTATCATTGATGTGGTGGAAGTGGTGGGTGTGGTGTAAGCAGTGGCTATGATGGAGGTGGTGGTGGCATATGGCCTCTCATTTTTGAAGGTTGTACTTGTTGTTGATCTTGAGAATCGATTGAAAATAGTTAAAAATATTTTGTTACAATTTTTAGAAAATAAAATAGAAAAAAATCTTAATTTAAATTAAATACACATAGATTTACCTGAAGATGATGAAATGTGTTGAATTTGGGTGCCAATGGGTGAGGGGTTGACCGCACTAGATTCAGGCTGCATATTTTGTGCATACCTAGGTGTACGAGAACCCCCAGGAGGAGCGACTTGCCTGGAACGTTTAGACGACCTCTGCAATGGTGTCGCTTCTGATCTAGTGTCTTCAGAATCACCAGTTTGTTCTGGCCTATGACCCCTATTGGCAGCATCCTGTTTATTCTTTGTAATGGCTGCCCTACCCTGCATTTAGATGAAAAGAAAATTTAAAAAAAAAATGTGATAAAATCATGAAAACACTCATTGTGATAAAAAAAGAGACTTATCACCTTCAATTCCTCTATTGTCATTGCAATAGCTTGTAGTGTTGCATGCACTACAGTTGGTACAAGAGTAGTTTGCAAATTATGAAAACACTCATAATAGAGTGCTAAAATATAATTAACAGTACCCACAATGGGTTGTGTCTTGTTGGTTTGCATTTGAATGCAATGCAACTCAACCCTGATGCGATCCAAAATATACGTGCACCAATCGAACCTATGATGCTTCTCAGAATGAACAATATAGGCTAGTGCCCAAAATAAAATTTTTGATCTTTCGAGCAGAATCAATCTTTCCTGGAAGAACTCGATAATGGCCTTCAGAGTTGTGGTTAATTGATTGTTAACCCTCTTTTTGACTTGGTGAAGCTACAAAAACAAAATTAGATGAGAATTTACAAATTTGAAACTTTGAAAAGTAATAGAATATAAATAACAAGAATTATACCTGCCAAATATTTTGATGTCAGTCCGTACGTTGTTTTGAGGTATCCTTTGTCATCTGGAGTCAGCTGCAACCTCGTTGACACTTGAGGACAATCATTGAAAGGAAGATTTATTAATCTATTAATATCTATAGGCGTGATGGTGAAAATCAGATTTCTATTTCATACTTTGATTCTGATTGTAGCCTTGTCATGGTCATAACCGACTATGATATGTTGTAGGAGGACTTTATCAATTTTGAATTGTGGCATTGAAACCAAGGTTGTCAAACCTACGTCATCTAGCCATGAAAATTCTATACCTAGGGTTGTTAGTAAATCTAAAATTAAAGTGCAAGAAAGGTTCTTGAACTTTGGTGCATGGGTGGAAGCGATGGCCATTGCAAGAAGTTGGTAGCAGAAGAAATTGGATTGGGAAAATTGGGAACTAAAAGTCTAAAGGTTGCTTGTAAAGGTTAGCTCTAGTTGGTTGTACTCATAGAAATAAATTGAAAAAGTAACTGTTTATGTCCTTTTATAGACGAAAGATGTGGGGTTGACACGTGGCAGCATTGTAATGGACATGTAGTGTGATTGACTGAACGTGTGACATGTGGAAACAAGTCAAAGGGTAAATTTTTTCAAAGATAGACCTTTATCTGCATCTGAACCATATTTCGCATGAGGCCCCTACACTAAAAAGTTTTTTGGAACTGGTCTGATATCGGATCATATTCTGCATCCAGTTTTAGAGTAGATCATATTATGCATATGATCCAAGATTGGATCATATTCTACATCCGATCCGAGACCGGATCATATTCTACATCCGATTTGAGACTGGATCATTTTCTACATCCGATCCGAGATCGAATCATTTTCTACATCCGATCCAAGATCGGATCATTTTCTGCATCTGGTTTGCGATCAGATCACTTTCTACATTCGATTCGAGATCAGATCATTTTCTACATCTGATCCAAGATCGGATCACTTTTTACATTCGATTTGTTATCGAATCATATTCTATATCCGGTTCGAGATCAGATCATGATTTGTAACCTGGTCATCATCATCGAAACTCGTTTTCCACTTGGTCTGGTCAGAACTTTGAAATTCACCATTTTTTCCAATTTTTTAAATTAAGGTAATTCACCATGTCCTCCTACATGGAGTTGGCTAGGATTCGCCAGGTTTTCGCAACAGATTCGCCAAGTTTTCGTAATAGATTCGCCATTTTTTTACAAGTACATTTCGGGCCCGACCCCTTATGCATAACCCTAGGGTCTAAAAATAGGCTCTCAAATTGAGGTAAATCAACTCCAGTTTATGGATGATATTGCTCTTATTATTCAAGCCAATATCCTAGTAAAAAGAAATATAAAAGAAGTTTTAGATGGTATACTCAAGCTACTAGGCAAAATTTAAATGAAAAAAGTCTCAAATAGTCTTTTTAAATACACTGAAGAGGGTGAGAGATAAAACTATACAATTGTTGAACTTCATGGACACTCCTTTATCCATAGAGTATCTAGGAGTACTTTTCTTTGTAAAGAAAATAAAAAGCAAGAAGTGGAAAGTGTTGATTGAAAAACTACAAGCTAAGTTGAGCAAATGGACACACAAATGGCTAAGCTTGAGGGGGAGGCTTACAATGATTAAAGTTGTGCCACAAGCCATTCTAGTTTATAAAATTTCCATACTTCAATGTCTAAAATATATATATATATATATATATTGATAAACACACAAGAAAGTTTTTGTGATCAGGTATAAGGGAAGAACATAAATTAGCACTAGTTGGGTGGGAAAAGATATGCCACCCAAAAAATAGGGAGGCTTGGGGATAAGATCCACATCCCAAAATAGTAGGGCACTAGTATGGAAGTTATACTATAGATGAATTACAACTGCTAGGGGCTTATGGAGCAGACTGTTACAAGCCAAATATCACCTTAGGAGTGGTTGTGGAGAACATCCCAAGATTCAAAGTGGAAGGAGAGGGATATATAGTATAGAGAAAAATGGAAGCGAGATAGGATTTAATAATGCCATACATATATTGGTAGTTACGGGATGGAAAGGATGCTCTCTTTTGGAAAGATTTATGAAATTAATCCCAACCAGTTGTTTAGACATTCTCAAATATGGAGAGTTGGAAAGCAGGGCTCTAGGAGGTAGGATGGTTGAAAGTCTCTCACTATATGAAATCATAGAATCAACATGTGTCAAACTTATAAAATCTCACCAAGGCATATTAGACGAGTGATTCACTCCAAATATGAGAAGCAATTTGGTATGAAATATGAACATAGGCTATGGATAGAGATAGATTCATAGGTTTGGATTGGAATCTTGGATTCGACAAGACCCTTCTAGGTGATAGGAATTTTTTTTTTTTATTTGTGGAAAACATCCCAAAAGGGATGCCACTTTCGGGTAAGACCCAAGGAGGCAGGGGTATCCATTCCGCCAAAAACGCCCAGGACTCGGACCCGGCCTACCACCTTTGACATACTCAAGGAGCAAACAAACACACAAAACCAATTTAAAAATAAGTAAATAACAACAAAAATAATAAAATAAAATAAAAAACATGCTCCTTGAGTGTGTCAAAAACAAAAGCACAACCAAACACGCACAATAAGATAAAAGAAACCACAACACAAACCACATAGAAAAACACAAGAACCACATAACAAAACACAAACAAGACAAAAACAACAGAACACTACAAAGACATAACCCAAAAAAAAACATGAAAAATAAACACAACCAAAACCTAAAAAATTAAAAAATAAAATAAAAATAAAAATAAAAAACAACCAACAACAGACAATAAACAAAAACAAAAAACATAGAAAACACTCACACATAAAAACACGAAATAACACAAACAAAGAGAAACCCAAGAACAAGAACGAAAAAAACACAAGAACAATAACAAAAAACATAAAAAAAAAAACAAAACAACAAAAACACAAGAACAACAAAAAACAACACAAAGAACACAAAAACAAAACAAAATAAAAAACCCACCCACCTTAAAAAACTAAACAAAAAAAAAAAAAAAAAAAAAAAAGAAATAAAAAATGAACAAAACAATGACCTATCTAGACCAGAAGACTATTAAGGCAAGAATCAACAGAGGAAACAAAATAAAGAATAGAATGAGCTAGGGAACTAAAAAAAACCGAATGAACCAAAGAGAAGCAAAAAAAAAAAACAAGAAGAAACTAGGTACCTTCAAACCTGGAGCCATCCAAAGAAATGATAGAAAGAAGAGCTTCCCTAATTTGAGAAGCCCACCATATAGGAGGGTGGCCATAACAAGTAAGATCACCTTTGTCCAAAGCCCAATTAGCTAAAGCATCAACACTCTTGTTTTGATCTCTCGACCACATGATTGTAATCAACTTTCAAAAATCCCATCCTGGATTAACTCGAATCTTCTCAATAATTCTTTTTATTCTCCAATCCACCTTATGATTCTTAGAAGGATTCTTCAAGAGATTAATCATAAGTTGAGAGTCAGACTCAACTAACACCTTTTCCCATCCAACCTTAGTAGCCTCCTGAAGGCCTCCGAGGATACCATACCCCTCAACAAGGTTATTGGAAAGAATACCCAAATTCTCAGCAAAAGTAAAAACCAGGGAGCCATCTGAAAGTCTACCAATTCCTCCCACACTCGGCTTTTCCAGGGTTCCCTCTAGAGGCTCCATCAGTATTGACTTTTCCAAAATCCTTAGGAGGAGGTTGCCAATTTCTATTCCTATCCATCTTACTAATACTCACATTCCCTTTAAGTTGGTTGCCCTTAGAAGGTTTAATCTTCAATCTTTGCATCACTTGATCCCATCTTTGGTGGGAGTTTTGGGGGTGATTAAGGAGATGATGGACTGATTCAACTAAGTTGGCTATGGTCTTTTGCCAAATATAGTGAATATCCTTCCTATCTTGATTAAAAATTCGGTTGTTCCTTTCATTCCAAATATTCCAAAGAAGAATGGTAGAACCCATCCAAACTAATTGCCTAATAAAATGATCAACACCCTCTTGATTAGGCCAATCCCTCCAAAGCTGTTCAAAAGTAAAAAAATTGGACCACTGTAAGCCAAGTAAAGTGGCCATTCTCCTCCACAACTCAGAGGCTAAAGTACACTCAATAAAAAGATGGTTGATATTTTCTACATTCTCTTCACACATTTCACATCTAAAAGGGCCATGAAAACCACGCTTCATAAGTTGCTCACCAATAAGAACCCTACGATGCAATAAAAGCCAATTAAAGAACCTCACCTTAGGCCAGAGCTTTTGAGCCCACAATCGAGAAAAGATGTCGAAAGAATGGTTGGGATTATTATGGCATAAGGTCAAATAACCTTGAGCAACCGAATACTCACCCTTAGTAGTGTTGTTCCATCCAAAACAATCTTTTTCATGGGACCAAGAGAGGGATCTCATATGAAGGATGCCTTGGATATCTTGTCTTTGCCTTTCGGGGATTTGAATAGGCCAGTCCTCAATAGGGATCCAATATCTACCAACCTTTGAATTACCAAGATGGTACCGACAGTAATTAGCCACCTTTATCCAATTAGCTCGGTGAAGCTCCTCCATCCAAGGCCTCCAATCGGGAAACCGAGTTATCAAAGGCTTGTGACCATCCCAAGAATCTGTCCAAAAATTTGCATGTTGACCATTATGAATGATCCAAAATAATTTTTTCTTTATCAAATCCTCACCAGCCTTAAGAACTCGCTAAAATGGGAGAACCTTTGGTAGGAAGTTGATAGCGAACAAGGTCTTCAGGACTTTTGTTCTCAAAATATTTAGCACGGAGATTATTGGCCCAAAGAGCATTGGGGTTATGCAACATCCTCCAATATAATTTAGCAGCTAAAGCTTTGTTGTTATTAATTGAAGACCGTAATCCTAACCCCCCTTCACTCTTAGGAAGACATAAAGTATCCCATTTCACCAAGGCCCATTTTCTTTTCTCCTTAGTACCACTCCAAAGGAAACGATGACTGATTTGATCCAATTCTCGAAGAACAGCCTTTGGGATATTCAAAATGGAAGAAACATAAATAGGAATAGCTTGAAGGACTGATTTTACCAAGGTGATTCTACCCCCATAAGAAAGCCACTTGTTGGTCCACTTTCCAATTTTCTTCTTGACTTTGTCCAACAACCAATTCCAATATTTATTTTTCTGCCTTTGAATATTTATGGGAATACCTAAATAAGTGATTGGAAGAGAGGTCTTCTTATATCTTAGTTTATCCAAGACCATGGATTCCTGTCTAGCAGAGCAGTGAAAGAAAATAACTTTAGATTTGTCTTCATTGATCAACTGCCCAATAGCCTTAGAAAAACAGCTAATGATTTGCTTAATATTAGAAGCTTCCTTAACCGTAGCTTTACCTAAAAGAGTAGAGTCATCCACAAATTGAAGATGAGAGATAGGTCTAGCTCCATGAGCAATGGTAACTCCCTCAAGGGTTTTGTTTTCCCTCTTTTTGGTTATAGTCCTACCCAAGCATTCAACAAGAATGATGAATAAATAAGGGGATAGCGGGTCACCTTGCCTAATACCTCTGGAAGCTGGGAAAGACCGAGAAGGCCTGCCATTGATAAGAACTAAGTAGGAAACTGAAGAGATACATCCCATAATCCAATCCATCCAATCCTTAGAGAAACCAAATTGCCTCAAAACTTTGATAAGGAAGTGCCAATCCACTCTGTCATAAGCTTTGGATAAGTCTAACCGAATGAACATGGAAGGAGAATTTTGCATATCCATGGAATGGATGGCTTCCTGAGCAAGAACTATCTCATCTACTATTTGACGTCCTTCCACATAACCCCCTTGCTCTGGGGAAATAATCTTATGCAAAAGAGGCTTCAACCTTTCTCGCCATGATTTTAGTAATGATTTTGAGAAGAACATTACATAAAGCAATAGGTCTAAAAGCTGAGATATGATCAACCTCTTGAGCTTTTGGAACAAGAGTAATATAAGTTTTATTGATAACCTTCAAAATTTCTTTGGCTTTCCTGGCTTCTTCCACCACCTCTAATAAATCAACATGAAGGATATCCCAGAACTCTTGGTAGAACTCAATAGGAAAACCATCAGGACCTGGGGTTTTCCCTTTTTGCATTTTAAAAACTACTTGTTGAAGCTCATTGATAGTAACAGGAGCAATCAAAATAGAGTTCTCCTCAGAAGTGATAAGAGAAGGGATTGCTTGAAGAACATTATATTGTGAAGCTGAGTCAAGGGGAGTAGCAAAAAAAAGATTGGAAAAGTAATCAACAACAATAGAGTTCATGCCATCCCAAGTATAAACAACATCTCCAGAATCTGATTTTAAGGAAGAAATAAAGTTGTGAGATCTTCGAGCTAGAAGAGATTTGTGGAAGAAATTTGTGTTTCGATCTCCTTCTTTGAGCCATTGAATTCTAGATTTTTGCTTCCATAAGATTTCTTCTCTTTTTTCCCATTCCTCTAACCGAGTTGTGAGTTTAATTTCATCTGCACTTCTCTTCTCTCGTGAGGCCATCTAAACGGATTTTCTTATTCAAATTTTCAAGATGAGCAATAACTTCATGTTTTTTTTTATGAACATCCCCAAACTCTTTCCAGCTCCAAGTCTTGATTTTGGATTTAATGTATTGCAGTCTTTTGGCAAAACAGAACATCTTAGTCCCATGCCTAGGTTTACCTTCCTTCCACCATTGTTGCACATGAGGTCTGAAGGAAATGTCTCTAAGCCACATTAATTGAAAACGAAAAGGAGAGAAACTCACATTGGTTTTCCACATTTCCACCATGATCGGCCAATGATCCGAACCAACATTATTAAGAGTCTTCACTTTAGGAATGTGACCATGGATTAAGAAATTTTCAGAGAGCAAAAACCTATCCAATCTCTCCATTATACAAGCTAAGCCTTGCCTTCTGTTAGACCAAGTCATAAGGCCATTATCTCGGTTGGATATCCACAAGATGGAGGTTTGCAATATATTCGCTCATGAGGTCGGTGCTTTTGTCCAAATTTCTATTTCCCCCTTTTCTCATCCAGAGAGAGGATGGTATTGAAATCTCCTCCGATCAAGATCCAAGCTTTAGGAAAATGAGAGATAATATGAGTAATATCCTTCCACTGTCTTCTTTTTTCCTCCAAAGAAGTCGGAGCATAAACAGTAATGCAGAGCATAATCTGGTTGGAATGTCTACTTTGAATAGCTATAGCCAACAAACCCCAACTGCCAACCATATGGTGAATAACTACCTCTTTTGGATCCCAAAGACAAGCAATGCCACCCGAAGTCCCTTGGGAACTGAGGGAAACCACTTTTCCAACTGGCCAAATTTTACTGGCAATTAAGTCCATATCCTCCATTGACATCTTTGTTTCTTGAAGGAAAACAAGATGTGGATGATTTACCCGAATCATTCTTCTAATTTCATTTTGTTTTGAAAGACTCCCTTTGAGTCCTCTAATATTCCAAGTGATGATCTTCATTAATACCAGTGGCTAAAAAAGTTGGGAAGGGCATTAATCTTACCTTCCTCTACAAGCTTTTCACCTTCTTTTACCATATGATATTGATTGGTCTTGCGACCTACTTTTTGATTAGAATCCATCTTCAATTTTTTTTCCCTCGTTTCTTGACTTATTCCAATTGAATCCGAGATGGCTTCTAACCTTGAAGAATGCTCGTACACGACCAAAATTTTACTAGATGGTTCAACGGAGTCTATATTGGGACCTGCATTATTTGAAGTTTTGACATTTGAAATATTGTTTTTCTTGTGTAAATTTTCTCCTTTTTTTTTCGTTGAAAACCTTTGATTTGTTGGTTTGTCTCTTGAGTTCTTCCCTTCATATTTAAATTGTGTTTCTAAGATTTCAGTTTCCATTATTTCCTCTTCCTCACTTGGGACATCATTTGTGGAAAGGATTTCAAACATATTAGCAGATGACTTTGATTGATCCTTCATAACCGGTTTTTTTTCAGTGTTCTTCTTCTTAGGTATTTGGAAACCTGCTGAGTTTATATCTTCTTTCTTTTGATCAGGAATTTTATTTGGGCAAGCACTGGCCAAATGACCATATTCATGGCAAATTCTACAACGAAAAGGAATGTTCTCATAGTCCACTACTTGCTCCCAAGTGTCTTCCCCAAATTGTAATGTGATCTTTTTAGGTAGGGGTTTGTCAAAATCCATTAAAACACAAATCCGAGCATAAATAATATGTTCAAAATTTTGAGTACAATCAGCAATCATCATAAAAGTTCCTAAAGAGTTTCCAATTGAAGAAAAAATAGTAGGATTCCAAAATTCAATAGGGAGGCCAAAGAGTCTAACCCACACGGGAGCTATAGAAGGCATCTCTTCTTCGGCTTTAAATTTAGTATGCCAGGGCTTCATGAAAAGCCCTGCCCTTCCAAAAAACCAAGGACCCCCTTGAAAAGTTTTCTCTCTATCTTCATTATTAGCAAATAAAACAAGAAAATAACCATTTGGATAAATAGAGATTTGTAACTCACCTTTAGTTTTCCAGCTTTTTGCAGCCCAGACTTTGAAAGCAGATAGACTCGGACGAAAACCCACGAACCGACAAATTAGTCCTCTTTTTTCCAAATCTTCAATGCCAGTCTGAATGTTACCCATATCAAGCTTAACAATAGGAGTTCCATCACCGCTTTAAGACATCCTGACTCCGTTTTCCTGGGATCAATCTTAGGCATTCTTAGAGGTTTATGGGAAGCCCTAATATTGATATTAGCATTGGGCTGAGGCTGTCCACCACGAAGGGCATCCCTAAAATTCATTTTTGGGACCGAGTCTTCGAAATTCTTACCCTTGATAGGGGTTTTCACAGTAGAATTATTTTGTGGGTGCACCTTAGCACCAGATTCACTTGAGATATGAGCCATTTTTTGATCAACTGCTTGAAACTTGTTTCGTGATCTCTTTAATCCTTGCCCTAGACGCCGTGGAAAGGTATGGTTTTCACTTTTCTTTTGTGCAGCAAATTGGAAGCCGTTGTCACTCAAGTTCACAGTATGATCTGTTGAAAGACAAATTTCTAACCCATCTTGTATCCCCTGCAACATTTCCTGCTAAAATATTGAGCATAAACCACAAAAATATTGGCCGCTAGGGCCCGAAGGCCCTAAAAACCAACCTCTGGAGCTGCTTGCACTCAACCCTGATGAAACCCTCGCATAGCCGCTTGCCAAATATGTCGTTCACACATAGGGATGCGCTAGGATCTGTGTTGCTCCAAATGATATGAAAATTGGTGGAGACGTTCTAGGGTTTTTCAGGCATCTACCCTCAAAATTTCAGCTCAATCCGAGTTCGGCATTTTGGACAGTCCTGCGAAAAAAAAAAAACTCATCTCTAGGTGCTAGGAATTGGGGAGAGGAAGGTGGAAGCAATTCAAAATATTTGGAATATTTTTTAAGATGTCTTTATTATGCATATCAAGTAAGAGGGAAATAGGGTGGTAGATTATTTAGCAAAATGAGGAAAGGAGCTAGAGGAAGGGTAATATGTGGAATCTCAAATGGAAAATTAAATAAGTTAGTTCTAAAAATCTAAGGGATACGAGAGGTGGAACAAGTAGATAGTAGAATAAGCAGAGCATATAGTAATTCTATTAAATTTATCATAGTTAGGCTAGTGAGCAATGGCCTTGAAGGAAACAAATGACAAGTTATCCTAGTTTCGAGTTGGGTAAGCAAGTTTCTTGGCTTACTACCATAAGCCCTTGTGTGTTCATCTTCATGCCACTGTTTCTCTACAATATGACATTACTACCAGTAGACTCAGAGCAATCAAGGTAGATGGCTTTCAAAAATAAAATACACACAACCATATGCATTTTATTGAGTATGGCCAATTTAAGAGAAAATAAACCTCCACTCCACAGAGCAATAGGTATATCATACATGATCAAGAGGACACGAATGACTTCAAAATAGTATGAAGAAAGATGGATGGTCTACGAAATTTAGATGAATAAAGAAAATTAGAATTCAACTTAGGTGTTGTTGATGTGCATGGATAACTGCATAATGGTGGCCTTAGGTGTTGTTTTCAATGAACCCACCTATACAATGTTTACAATGATTCATGGAAAGTGGTTTAAATGAATGGTAGTCAACATCAATCTCATGGAAACCTCCATAATGATTGATATATTTTTTATATGCAGTGTCAGGTTACTCCTAAGGCAGGTTTGAAACCAATCAAGACCCATACTAAGACAGGCGTTGATGACGAGGATAGCACTTTCACCAGGTGTATGGGTAATTTTTTAGCCAATAGGGATTAGAGGAGGATCCTATTTCTCCTTTGTTTCCTGTCTGACTCACTTTAGTTTGTAATACAACTTCTATTCATATAGTTTATTTTTCAATCTTTCAAAAAAAATTGTTATTAGGCAAGTTACCTTGAATGTCTCCCATATGGTCTTCCAAAATATGACATTAAAATTTGTCCTAATGACTCTCTCATCACTGTCCTTCTTATTGAATGATGATTTTAACCATTTTTCACTTGTAAAATCCTCTTAAGAGAAGTTTCTATAGCAACAATTCCATGTAAGGTGATGAGGCATGTTGCAATGTAGGTGGTTGCTGGTCAAATAGTTTCCTTTTCACTATCATCTACTCTCAAAAATTTCAGCACCCCATGCATGGTTGTATATGAATTTGATGATTTTTTTCCCTCTTGAATCACATTATTTACCATGATGAGTTACTAAAGTCATTAAGCACACAGTCAATACAATGAGATGTACATGGGATCCAAAATGTAGTGGAATGAATTTATTGAAGAAGTCTCTATGTAGTTACTTATGATGTTGCATTATTAATCATTGATTGGACAATATTTTTTACATTGACTTTGATCACCACCTTCTCCAACAATTTACCAAAAATATATTGTCTTCTCCTTTCAACTTTAAAAGATTAATAATCAATTCAAAATACACTATAAAATTGATTAGTGTTTGATTCCTCCCATTTATTCACCCATCTACCAAAATATCACAATAATTTTTATGCCAAACCATTTTTCCTTCTCTATAATGAATTACATGTTTCCAATGCATTCCTCTAGAAAGGTCCACCCTCCAATATCCTTCTTAGTAGGAGGCTTAAACTATATACCAACAATAGTGAGTACATTTACCATTATCTTCCAATATACATTATTCACAATATAAAGTGAAAGTTGCAATAACACTAGACCTTGACCAAAAATATTCTACCTTCCTTGTGCTTTTGCCTTCCTAGTCAATATTTTTTAGGGAAGGCTAAGCTTCACTATAAGGAATTAAAAATCCCTTCCATATCCTACTTGTTATATCTTATGTAAAATATTGAATACATTATCTAAGAATACTTTGATTCACCACCTAGGCTATCTTCATAGCCAATGTCCATGAGTCCCATTCCAACTACATAGTCTTTTTTTATCTTCTTCTCCTCATATCTACCAAGGAAGGATTTTATCTTGCATATAATCACAAGATGTATAGTAGGGAATAATTCTACATTACATTTGAGGATCATAACAAAATATTATTTAAGGCAATGAAAGTCTCCCATCATAGGTTTGTTATGGTAGTTGTAAATACCTAATATGGAAGAGTCCCCTTTGTACTTTGTACTATATTTCCAAGTTATATTCCTCGTCAAACTTGGAATAACATGTCCATAACTCTTTCTTAAATAAACCATTCTAAAATACAAAAGAAACAAAAAATTAGAGGCATGAAAAAAAGTATGGGAAAAAATATTTATTTGCTTAAAAACTTATAAACCATACCTTTGGATTTCTTTCTCCAAAAGATGAAGTATTCCATAAACATATTCAAATCAATCAAGATCTTCATCAAACATGACAAGATTAACTATGTTCATCAAGTAGACAACGAAATGTATCTGGAAAAAATTAAACAATAAGATATTCGTCCTTTTTATGTTGTCCATATTCTAATATATTTTTAGATGAATTTTTCATTCATGAGTTTTCACAAGTACCTGTAAACTTTGTCAGAGAGTACTCATTAAAAATATGCAGTCAAAAAAGTGTGTGGCTTGCTTGATTAGGGGATCTAATGGTGAGTATTCATGAGAAACCAATGATTTTTTCTACTATAACAAAAGTATTTTTGTTGGTAGTCCTTCTTTTAAAGAGGATCACATATGGCTTAACTACCATGGCTATGGGATATATCATCCATCAGATTTACCTAGGATTTGCATTAATTGGTGTACATTGCACTTGGAATTCAAAGCAACAATTTGTTCAATTTATGCTTGACATTTTGGAAATAATGCAAATATTTTCTTGCAATATTTGAACATAGGTCTCTACATTAGGAGTCAACATTTGTAACCACTTGAGATCATACCATTTAATTATGATAAAACAATTAGTGATAAAACTTTTTGTATTTTAAAGTGCCATGTATTACTGAAAAGAATAATAGTTACACTTAATGAGGATTGCATTTGGTTTAACTACCATGGCTATGGGATATCTCTTCCATCAAATCTATCTAGAATTTGCATCAATTGGTGTGCATTGCACATGGAATTTGAAGCAACAATTTGTTCAATTTATACTTGATATTTTGGAAATAATGCATATATTTTCTTATAATATTTGAACATAGGTCTGTACAATGGGAGTTGACATTTGTAACCACTTGATTTCATGTCATTTAATTATGATTAAAAAAATTAATGATACAAATTTTTTTTAAATGCCATGTATTACTAAAAAGAATAATAGTTACACATATCACCCAAAACAAAGGTGGGTGGTATGGTAGCACACCTCAAAATATCAAACTGAGAATCCACCCAGAACCAACAACAAGAATTTGGGGCTTACACATGAGAACCTTAACCTAGAACAAGAGGCTCTAAACCCTAACAAACCATGAGGTGAAACTGCCATGTAAATTGATAAATTTATGATAATAGAAAAAAAAACTCTGTAGATCTCAGCCCCTGTGCACACTAAGACCTAGACCTAAAAACTTCTAATGAATCACCCATTGCCTATGTGAGGTTGGGCCCTTCAAAATCCTAATATTGCATGCAAGGACATTTACATTTAGATTCAAAATATTTCTCACTATCTGACATAAAGAAATCTAATACCTTGAAATTGTTATATCGAAGGTTTTCCAATTGAGTATTGGAGAGATGGGGTCATTTCTTTGTAAAAAAAGTCTCCTTCTTTTGTCTATTTGGAACTCCATGAACGTCGAGATCTCATATGGGGAGGAGGGGATATTGCCTTGGTGGCCGATTTGACACCCATATTATCTAGTATTGGGGTGTGACTTTGGAGAGGCAAAGGAACCTTAATGACCATCATTTATATCATTGGTGGCCCTATATCAAGCTACGCGTTCACCTTTTTTGGAGGCTACAATGCTAAAAACTAGCCTCTTTTGTGGTTGGTTTGAAGCGTTGGACTTTAGCTGCAAAATTGTGCATGCTTTTGCACCCTCCCATCGTGGTCCAATCCTCCTCCTTGGCCTAAGGGGAGACACAATAGATGGTATAGGGGCTAACTTTGACTTATTGTGAGGAAGAAGTGACAATACTTAGCCTTGTGGTTTGAAGCTTGACATCTAATTCACGTATTCAACATGTTAATATACACCACCCATTACAAAATAGTGGTGTCCCCACCTATATCTCGATGACCTCCTTGAGGTCCTTGGATAGGTCAACCTTGACACAAACCCTTTTCTATAGGCGGGCATTGAAAAACTTATCAACTTCTACCAGTAAAATGTGTCCTAAGATTGTTGCCATGTAGTTTAAAAAGGACCAAAGTGGGAGAGGAAGACTAGGGAACTTGATCCAGATTGGGACCTTCGAGATTTTTCCTCTAAAATTAAAAAATATAAGATCCATGGAAAGAATACCACCAAAGAGCTTAGCATGCTTCATGGCCCATGCTCATAGACTACCTTGCTTGAATAAAATTCCTACTTGAATAAAAAATATACATAAGTACACTCTAAATTTAACTTATGTAAGAATTGATTACAAGTATCGATATTTTAAGACTTACACCCAATCTCATAAGGACTACAACATGAAGGTAACAAAGTTAGGTTCCATATAAAGAAAACCAAAAGAAGTTTTTGGTTCCTATAACAATATTCAGGAGTCTAATATATTAATATTATTGTAAGTTACAATCATTAATATTGTATATAAATATTTTTTTATTGGCTTTGGCTTGGTTTCTCTATTACCAAATATACCTATGGAGGGAATCATTAAAGTGGTGACGAGTAGGACAAATAGTTAGAATAGCACATTCAATAGAACCATATCTAAGATCAATAATCTTTAGTTTTGAAAGGATGTTTTATGAGCACACAGAAGGTGTGGTCTTGGGATCACCTCTTTTCCATTGGTTTGATAAATCTTCATAGAGAGTATGAGCAGGTGATTTTGCATTCCTATAGTTTTGTTCCAAGTGGTGAGAGATATCTAAATACCAATAATGCATGTTGGTAGTAGCATGTAAATAAATTACATAGTTTATTTGATTATCTTAATAGTAGATGTGATAACATTTAAGTTTAAAACAGGGGAAGAACGTGGTGAGTTCCTTCTATTATTCTTTGTTCTCATAATAAGAAAGGAAAATGATTCCATTTATGGGAAGTTATATAAAAAAGACTCTCATACATAAAAATATATACATGTTAACTTGCATGACCATAGGTTATACAACAAAGGATATTAGTTTTTTTTATTATGAAAATTATAAAAATAACTAATGATGAACATCAGAGGAAGAATTTTACATTATTAAGAAAGTATTCAAACTTAATGGTTGTAAAATGATATAAATCTCCAAGGACTTAGTTAAAGACATATACATCTTTCTTAGATTAAAGAAATGACAGCGAAATCCTTTCTAAGGCTTAAATATCATGTTTGGAAGAAATATCTAATAAAAATATATGAATTGTAAATCTAATAAAAATATATGAATTGTAAGGAGACATAAAATTGACATTTCTTCCGTGCCCCATATGAAGACTAAGAACTATTTAATAATGATAAAAGTCAAGGTGGATTCCAAAGAGAGTAGGGGAGTGCGTTAATATCATGTGGTCTTTATGTTAAGGGTTTTTTTAAGATTCAAATCTCATAACCAATATCTTTTATAAAACTTGAAAAAAATACACCTAACAAAAAATAATTAAAAAATATTACTAAAATTTAATGTTTAATTAAAATATAGATCAGTCCTGGCTAAGGCGAAGGTAATTGTCAATGAAGACTATCACGCATCAAGAAAAAAAATACACCTAACAAAAAATAATAATTAAAAAATATTACTTAAATTTAATGCTTAATTAAAATATAGATCAGTAATGGCGAAGGCGAAGGTAATTGTCAATGAAGACTATCACGCATCAAGAAAAAAAATACACCTAACAAAAAATAATAATTAAAAAATATTACTAAAATTTAATGCTTAATTAAAATATAGATCAGTCATGGCGAAGGCGAAGGTAATTGTCAATGAAGACTATCACGCATCAAGAAAACTAAGGGTTTAAGTGGAAGAGATTTATTAAGAACCTATATAATTTTTTAAACAATGGGGAAGTGTGTTTAGGATACATTCGATGTTAGGAATAATAATTTATATTAGGATATAATTGAGTAATTTTTATTATTATTATTATTTTATTTTATTTTAAATGGTTAGGAATTTTGTTTAATTATTTAGATTTACTAGTCATTTTAATCAGATGGGATGGTGTAAGTCACTCCGATCTTGTTCTTTGGTTTTTGTTTTTTAATGTTTGTTTAATTTTTGGATGTCTGTCTTCAAAAGTGGTGTGGAGAGAGTATTTTTTCCTTGTCCGTTTGTTGTTCGATTGAACTGGGTTTCTAGTTTGAGGGTTTTTGTTCTCTTTGGTGATCTTGGTTGGATTTCCAAATTCATTCTTTAAAATGTTTTAAATCCTTTCAAAATCCCATAATAATTGTTTTCCTCCTTAGACCTTCACAATCATAATGTGTATTCATTGTATAAGACCATAGATTATTCTATTAATATAGAAAACTTCCTTGGGGTTATTTCTATAATCGCTCGAGGGTTATTTCTAGCTTGAGGTTTTTTGTTCTGTTTGGTGATCCTTGTTGGATTTCCAAATTCATTTTGTACAATGTTTTAAATCCTTTCAAAATCTCATAATAATTTTTTTTCTTAGATCTTCACAATCACAATGTGTATTCATTGTATAAGACTATAGATTATTCTATTAATATAGAAAACTTTCTTGGGGTTCAAACCTTGGTGGTGCCAGTTTGCAAAGGTAGTAGTTTGTTCTGAATCCTCAGAGTGTGTGCCAAACCGATAACGACAGTACGAACCTCGAGCGACCAATGGTCCCCATCTCATGTCGAGTCAACAATTAACAAAACGGATAGGTTTGGTGGTTGCAGTCCCTGTGGTTTGAACCTGTGCTGGCCAGTTACTAAAAATAGTGGTTGTTACCAACTCTCCTATGTAACCAAAAAAAATCGCTCAACATTGTAACCTTCTTGCATATTATGATGGTGATGATGAGAGTCGGTGGAGGTTTCTTATATTGATCCTTGTAATCATTTTTATCTAAGTCAAATTCATAAGATATAAAATGTAGCATAATGACAATATTTTTTTGTTTTTTGTTTTTAATTTTATGTTTATTTTTTAATTATTTTTATCTTTTTGTGTATATTAAGGAATTATCATCTCTTTGTGGGTTTAAATCTTGCTTTTTGTTGTCAATGTAACCTTGAGTTGCATGGAGTAAACTTTTTAATGTAGCGGTTTATCGTTATAGCACAATTGGTTTTTGCAACATGGCCACGACACTAATAAATGGCAGGTCCAATGTTCACACCACCCCTTGTACATGTTCGAAGTGCACTTGGTTTTTGAGACATGGCCCTGACACTAATAAATGGGAGGTCCAGTGTTCGAACCACCTCCTGTACTGTCTTTGCGGACACAAAAAACTCTCTTGTGGATTCTCTCTAGATAGTGGTATACCCAGATAGGACGACATTGTCGGCCACTTAAGAGCATATTTGGAGGTTTTCTCTCTACCTAAGAGTTGTTTGGGGGTAACGCAACAGTTCGAGCTTTGGCTCTTCTTCAAGAGGTCCAAAGTTCAGGTTGTGGTGTGTGTATGGTTGTGTGTTAAATTCCCTATTGATAAGCTCAGTTCTCCCCTTTATGAGAGGCCATGGTGAGATGGGGATGTCAAATCCTGAGCATCAGTCGTAGGGGTATTTCACACTAACCAAATCCAAAAAAAAAACTTTAGGGGTTTCTCACACTAACCAAATAAAAAAAAAACTTTTTAACATAATCGATGGTGCTAGCGCGACATGCCCTTCGGTTCTATAAGGCCTAAGGGATTCAAATCATGGTCTCCACCCTCCCAATGGAACGCTTTGACTAACGGATCAAGCCTTCAGGCCTTTGTAAATCATTTTTATTATAATAAATTTTGTTATGCAATTATTGATTTTTTTCGTTGGAGAACAAGGGATTGTACTCGGTCCCCCACCCTTGACAAGTCACAACTTTCTCCTTTAGAGCTTGAGAGTTTTTAAACAAATTCATTCTCATCTCAATAGAGATGCTATAACTAGATACCTACATCATTTTTTATAAAATGTTTGAATTTTTTTATTTTCTTTTTTTAAATCTTCAAAAAAATTGTGAATACAAATATTCTAGAATTCAGTATCATCTTTCCTGGTATTTTACTGCAATAGCCTTCACAATACTAAAATTCCACCCCTACTATTCATGCATTGCATCTTAGTAGAATAATATTTACAAAACATCGCACTATCATAGTCCGTTTAATTTTCCTACAATAGCCTTCACAATACCAAAACTCCACCTCTACAAATTATGCATTGCATCTGAGTATAATAATATTTTCAAAACATCGCACTATCATAATTCGCTTGATGTGATGATGCAAGCATAAAAGTATATTGCATGATTGGAATTTTGTTCCACTATAATACCTATCTGTTTTACCATATCTAGATTGCTAGTTTCTTACCCAGGTGTTGTAGGTGAGTTGGAGAGGAGAGGGCAATCCTCCAAGGGAGGTCCCAAGTTCAAATCTCCACCCTACCAAAAAGCTGAATTGGGTATCCAAAATCCAATTGATAATGTTGGTGCGGGTAGGGTCGGGTGCGACTCCTGGGTGACTTTGACGGTGTAGAACCTCTTGTTCGTGGTCTCTCAGACCAAGGTGTCCCGCAAGATGTTTTTCGCTTAAAAAAAAATTGCTAGTTTCTCTCCTGAAACATAAGTGCAACCACGAAAATTATAATAAATAGTTTATATGAAAATAGGTTAATGTTATAAAATAAAATAAATATTATCAGTGAAAAACCAAGTTAATGTTTCTTAATTTTATTCTCGGACGGGAACGGTATTTTAAATACCAAGTTTATTCATTTATGAAGGTATTTTTAAATACCCAATCAATTTATTAATCAATGGTCATTAATGAAGGTATTTTAAATACCCCATTTAATTCATTAATGAAGGTATTTTTAAATACCCAATCAATTTATTAATTATGGGTCATTAATGAAGGTATTTTAAATACCCCATTTAATTCATTAATGAAGGTATTTTTAAATACCTCGTTTAATTCATTAATGAAGGTATTTTTTTTTATAAGTAACGATATATTTACAACGGGTTTTTTAGAGAAGGATCCCAAAACCTTAGTTACATAAAAATCCGAGGCTGAAAATACGAATAAAAACTGGGGCTGCGCCCATGGGCAATGATCCGGGGCCCGGGGCCCTGGTGCCTACAAAAAGGACCGACTAGGAAACATAACATCAAAACTTGGCCTGAGGCCACCATAACCAGTAAAAGCCGAAACACGCCAACCGTCAAAATCATAGAAACTGCACGCCATTGCGCCGGTGGGCCCTACGCCCGGGCCTGGCCTGACCGGGGCCCAACCTGGTAGGACAACTTTACTCCCTATCGGGGCCATCGCCCAGCCTGCGCCGGAGCTCGGCCAGGGCATTGGCTGCAGAGGAGGCCGCTTGGGCAGACGCAGTCAGGGATCCAATTGTCGTGTCGAGAAGGGCCCTCATAGCCAAATTCTGTAGCCTACTGTCGGAGTCGAAACTGACTTCAGTGGGCTTCGGGGCCTCCACCTTGGCCTTTTTGGTGCTGCCAGCAGCCCTGTTGCTGCCAGGGAATGGGCCTTTGCGAGTGGCACCAGGAGTCGGGGCCCCGCCTGGGCCCTGAGCCGGAGTCCTGCACTTTCGAGTGGGTCTGCGCCACTTCGGGGTAGGGGAGCCTTCGGGGGAGGGGGTCTCCTTGGAATTAGAAACTGCAGGGGAGGCACCAGGAGAGTTAGCCGCTTCAGGGGGGGACAGAGGACAGGGGAGGGATGCGGTGGAGCTACGGCTGATTAGCAAGGGCATGCCTATACAGGATGGCCATGAGGCCTTGGTGGGAGGGCCGAGAGTGGCTTCTATGAGCATGGTCGATGGAAAGGCCCAGGGAGTACAGTAGGAATCGAGGGGTGCTGACCAACGTGGCCCCTCGGAGGTGGTTGAAGTAGCTGAGGTGAAAACTGAATAGCCGCTGGTCCGGATCATCGTAGGTGATGTACTGCATCACCGGGATGATGGCCTCATCGAAGGGGGCCGGGAGGTTGGAGCAGAATAGATTAGCCTTGTCCCACTGCTGCTTCGGGAAGCGGGACAACTCCTCCTCCCAATTGTGCTTATCCCATCTGACGACTCTGCCTTTCTCCTCATGATGCAGGCCTGTAACTTCCATCAAGAACTCTTTGGTCACTTTGAAGTGGAGACCCTTCACCGTGACCTCGCCATCATTCCAAGAATCCAGAAAGCTCTGGGTAATTTCATCATCGGCTCCTGCAAATTTGTTGAAGAACGGGGTAAATTTTTTGGCATTGGAGAAAAGCCTGGCCGACTCACTCAATTCGAGCATGGAAGGCTCGAGGAAGACAGTTTTGGCAGCCATGAGGGTCGAACTGATAGCCCAGGGATAGGGGAAATAGGGGATACCTGACCAGAGACGCGGGGACAGGGGAAGGGGGAAGCAGACAAGAGTGCGGGAGAACTCAGCATGCGACAGATTTAAAAAGGGGGCCACGAGGGAGGGAAGCCATCGACATCGGGAATGAGCGCTAGGGGCCGGGTCCGACACGAGGGGGGAGGGGCTGAGGGGGCGTGACTGATGGCTGCCACACGGGGCGAAGGAGGAGGGCCACTGCCAGCGCTCCAAGTGGCACAAACTGAGCGAGGGATCACCTTGAGGGTACCTCATGGGATAGAGCCATGGGTGAGCTGACGTAACGTAGGGATCTGATGGTGCGGTGATCAAGGTAGGAAGGGCCAACGTGCACTCCATCTTGGAACTGCCAGAACTGCCAATGGAGCAACGCAAAACCAGGTCGGGTCGTCTGACGTGGTCGGTGACACTTGGCACCGCGAGGGGGATCGGGATGACCAACTCACGGGCAGGAGAAGGATAGGGTCCAGTCGACGTGGCGACACAGAGGGGGGAATCCCCTGGCCACTGGAAGCCACGATGGTGAAACTTTGGGGCCCCGACTCGGGGCATGCTATGCACCAGGGTCCTCATCATTGCTGGAATAATCTTGCGAAGTAATTTGGATCAGAGCTTCGGGAAAGTTCGTTGTCCAGGTGGTGAAGTCTTCAGCTGAGATGGCTTGGTTTGCCATGAAATCAGCCGCCCTGTTACCTTCTCTGTACACATGTCGAAAGGCGTGGTCAGGGAGACCCTGGAGAATGGAGAGGGCTTCCCGGATGGTGTTGTGAATGTGCCAAGAGCAGCTTCCTGGGCTACGGGTGGCTCTGATAATAACTTGGGAATCGCCCTCGATGATGACTTTTGAGGGTGACTCCTTGAGGGCGGTCAACCCGCTGAGCAGAGCTACTGCTTCGGTGAAATTGTTAGTCTGGTTGCCGAGCGGGGCAGCATACGCCATGATCAGGGCCCCGTGGCAGTCTCGGATGACCCCGCCTGCACCAGAGGGCCCGAGATTTCCTTTAGAAGCGTCGTCGAAGTTAAGCTTGACCCATCCGGGGGGGCAGTCCACCTTGTCAACGATCGACGGGAGGGGGCAGGGGGGGACCGAGGGGGAAGCAGAACTCCGAGGGAGGATAGGAGGGTGGCCTCGCCCAGCCGTCGGGGCGCCTCGATCAAGGGGATGGAGCGAGAATTCTCAAGGGCGAAGGTCACCGCCTTGGTCGCTATCCACTAGGGGGAACGGGTCGGGGAGGAGAAGGCTCTGCTGTTGCGCTCGAGCCAGAGTTGCCAAAGCATATGAGGAAGGCAGGAGTCCCAGAGGAAGTGGATGAAAGGATGGGCAAAGGGGTTGGGCCACTGTGATAGGAGGTCAGAGATGGAGTTGGGGGTCACCCACTGGATAGAGAATTGGGAAAGGATGAGGCCCAGGACTTCAGAAGAGAAGGGACAACTGATAAAGAGGTGATTAGTGGACTCCCAGGCAGCACAACAAAGGAAGCATCTGTTCGGGATCTGAAAGCCTCTCCTGATCAGATTCTCGATCGTCAGGATCTTGTTTTGGATGGCCGCCCATACGAAGTGGCTGATTTTGGGGATCAGCTTCTTGGCCCACACCTACCGGGTTGGAAAAGGGGCCTCGTCAGGGACTCTTTGAAGGTTGTAGGCAGATTTGATAGAAAAGATGCCACTGGGAGTGCCATGCCAAACGCATCTGTCGTTTCCTCCGGAGGACGGGATAACAGTCACCTTGAGGAGGCGCTGGAGCCTGGCAGCTTGGAGCGGGTGCCTGGGATTCAGGATGGGTTTCCAGGTAGCCCGCCCCTGGTTTTGGGAAAGATAGGCCGACACTCTGGGCCCTCTGTCCGCCAGCCCTGGTTTGAGGACGAGGAGATCTCTGTCAGCAGTCAGGGCCTCGTCGTGAATCCATCTGTCTTCCCAGAAGTCGATCATGGCTCCGTCCCCGAGGATCCATCTGGTCCCTTTTCGGATAATGTCTTTGGTGGAGATCAGGGACTTCCAAAAGGCTGATCCATCTCGGGGCTGAGATTCACTGAGGAAGGGGTGATGATGACAGTATTTCCTATGCACGATGCTGACCCACTCATCAGGGGTATTGGTGAACACCTTCCAAGCATGTTTGGACAAGAGGGCCTTGTTCATGAGGGTCACCTGCCTGAGCCCGATCCCTCCCTCACCTTTGGGGCGGCAGACCAGGGACCAGGAGACCAGGGGAATCCTCTTCTTATCTTCGCTGCCCGACCAGAGAAAGCATTTCTGAATTTGTTCGATGTGAGCTGCAATGGAGGCCGGGATTCTGAAGACCGACATGAAATATATCGGAATGCTTTGCAGGACTGCCGCCAAGAGGGTGGCTCTGCCAGCCTGCGAGAGGAGGTGACCTTTCCAGGGGGCCAGCTTCCTCTGGATCCGCTCGATCATCCCACCCCAGAGGGCCTTGGAGGATGCACCTGTGAACAGGGGAAGCCCGAGGTAGGAGGAGGGAAGGGAGCCAGGGGTGCAGCCCAAGATCCACCCGATTCTGATTTGCCTAGCCAAGGGAGTATGGATGAAGAAAATATTGCTTTTTTGGAGGTTGATTTTTTGCCCGACCGCCTCCTCGTACAGGGTCAAGATATGCTTGAGGGCCTTGGCTTGAGGGATCGAGGCTGAGGTGGCGAGGATGGTGTCGTCCATGAACTGCTGATGGGACACGGGGGTAGGCCCGGCGCAGGCCTGATGCCCAAAATGAGACCGCGGGAAATGGCGCTCGAGATGGTACGCCCTAGGGCCTCAGCCAGGATAATGAAGAGGATCGGGGATAGGGGGTCACCTTGGCGGAGGCCTCTGGAACTGGGGAAGAACCCAACAGGGGATCCATTGACGAGGATAGAGAACCAGGGGGAGGACACGCAGTTGCTGATGAGCCTGACCCAGGAGGGGTGGAACCCAAACTTAAGGAGGACCTTGGAAAGGAAATCCCAGTCAACTCTGTCAAAGGCCTTGTTCATATCCAGCTTGAGCAGAAAGGAGGCCTTTTTGGAGAGGACGACCGAGTGGATGGCCTCGTGCATGATTATGACGTCGTCTGTGATCAGTCTGCCTTTGACCGAGCTTCCCTGACAGGGGGCAATGATCCGGGGAAGGATATCCTTGAGGCGGGAGGCCATGGATTTGGTCAAGATTTTGTACAGGACATTGCACAAGCTGATGGGGCAGAAATCCGAGAGGGATCTGGCTGCCTGGGTCTTGGGGATCAGGGCTATGAAGGTGGAGTTGATACCTCTGGGGATGGAGCTGGCAGTCTGAAGGTCCCGGATGGCAGCACACACTTCTTGCCCGACGAGGTCCCAGAAGGATTGGAAAAATTGGGGGGAAACCCGTCCGGGCCCGGGGCCGCCTCAGCCTTCATGGAAAAGGTGGCAGCATGGATTTCAGAGTCAGACAAGGGCTGCACAAGCATCTCATTTGCCATGGCCGAGACAGAAGAAGGGATATGTTCCAGAAGGGATTCTGCCACTTCTGAGGACATGGGGGGGCTGTCGCCCAGGAGCTCCTGGAAGAAGTGGGTGGCTTCAGCCCGAATGTCCTCTTCTTCCTTGATAATTCTGCCATCGCTGCCCACCAGCTCAGCAATTCTGTTGGACCCCCTGTTCCTGAGCGTCGACGTATGGAAGAACTTTGTGTTTGCATCGCCCTCTTGGAGCCACAGGGCTCTCGACTTCTGCCTCCAAAAGGTTTCTTCCCTGGCCAGGATGTTATGGTACTCGCTGAGAGCGAGGCGTTCCTCTTCCCTGAGCCCCGGGTCTTGGGAGCCTGCTTGAAATCTGGATTCAAGGACTTCGAGTTTTTCCTTAACTGTCGCTTTGCTTTCAAAGATGTTATCGAACACCTCTTTATTCCATACCTTGAGTTGCTCTTTGAGGCGTCTAAGCTTGTGAAAGACTTGTTCAGCGGGGCATCCAGGGACTGGGGGAGCCCACCAGCGGCCAACCTGGGCCCGAAAGTCGGGATGATGCAGCCACATGGACTCAAACCGAAAGGGCCGCTTGGGGGAGGGGCGATGATCGATTTCGAGGAGGAGGGGGCTGTGATCAGACCCAATTTTGGGGAGGGCCAACAAGGTGGCATCGACAAACATGGGAAGGGCTTCCTTGGACAAGAAAACTCTATCCAACCTGACCTGGATATGGCTTGCTCCCGCTCTTCTGTTAGTCCAAGTGAACCTGGCTCCTTTCAGGCTGACGTCCATGAGCTCGTTGAGGGCGGTGAAGGCTCCAAAGTCCTCCATGCTTTTGCCCGAAACCGCTGAGCCCCCACTTTTGTCAGAGAGGAACAGGGGACTGTTGAAGTCCCCTGCCAGGATCCAGGGCAGGGGGGCAAAGGCTTCTCTCATCGAGCTGATTTCCTTCCATAAGGCCGCTTTCTCGATGGGGTTGTTAGGAGCGTAGACGTTGGACAGAATCCACGAGCGCCTTGACTTCACGCAATGGACCAGAATGTTGATTATTCTGGGAGACGAAGATATGAGTCTCCCCTCGAAAGACCGGGGATCCCACATGCACAGCAAACCCCCGGCTGAGCCAGCCGCAGGGGTAGACAGGGACTCGCAATTGCGCCAGGTAGCTTGGGCTACGCGTCGGGCAGCAGCGTCATCTATTTTGGTCTCCTGGAGCAGGAGGAAGGACGGGCGGTGATCCCTATGGAGTTGGCTGAGGATCCTTTTCTTGGGGGCCCCATTGAGCCCCCTGATATTCCAGGTGATGAGCTTCATTTGACACCCTTGTGGGGTCGCTTGCCCCCCTTCCCGGCCTGAGCGGGGGGTTTGGGTCGGAGGGCATCCGTCTTGGAGAAACTTGCGCCAACGTCAGAGAGAGTTGCCTGGGAGCCATTGGCTATGTCATCTTCAGTGATCCTTGTCCGCTGGTCGCCCAGGGTGGGCCGCCCTCTTTTGAGTTTGCTGCCAAAGTCTGTGGCAAAAGTCCTGCTTCGGGTCATCTTGGGGCTGACTTCATCGGGCCCGGATGGAGAACTGCCTTCAACCTCTTCATCTGACCTCTCGGATCCGCACTCCAAGGGGGGAAGCCCAGCAGGGGCCACCGGGAGGGGCGGGAGGGGGTCGAGGGGGGGATAGCGGGAGTGAGGGGGGAGAAGGGAACCCCGACAGAGGTGGGAGCCGATGGGGAAAGGAGCCCGAGCGGCTCGCAGGCCTGGGGGGGCGCAAGCCGGGGCCTACGGGGAGGGATTCAAAATGGGGGGGGAGGGAGAACCTAGGATCGGGGCCTCGAAAGACGACCCAGGGGAGGGAGCAGCGGAAGGGGAAACCTGAGGAAGACCGGCCTCCAGACCAGGGTCCACATGAGAGTCCTTTGGGGCAGAAGGGGGGGCCTCCTTGTTGGTCCAGGCCTGGGATCTGTGGCCGTCGCGAGGGGGCCCTCGAGACGGGGCCCGACCTGATCGGGAAGGGAGTTTGGGGATAGGGCCATCAACCTTTCTGGAAATCGGGCATTGGTGGGAGAGGTGACCCTGAGTGCAACAGGTGGGATAGAAAGCAGGTTTGTTTTCGTAGATCAGGGACTGGCACCAAAAGAAGGACCCAGAAGAGATGGTCACCGAAGAGGGGAGTTCAGATTCGAGATTTGCGTTGACACAAAATCTGGCATGCACCATTCGGGATCCTGCCTTGGTAGCGGGGTCGAAGGCCACCAGGTCCCCGATCGACTGAGCAATGAGTCTTAGGACGTCTTCGTGCCACAGGTGGAAGGGAAGGTCTGGGAGACGGACCCAGACTGGGGCAAAGTTGATGCTTTGGGTGCTGGGGTGGAAGTCAGCTCCATAACGCCTGAGGAAGAGGCTTTTGCATCCCAAAAACCAGGGCCCGCCCGACAGGATCTTTTTGGCGTCCTCGTTGTTATTTAGTTTGATGATGAAGAAGCCCTTGGTAAGGGCAACCAGCTGAATATGCCCGAAAACCTTCCATTTGGAAGCCGCCCATCTACGGACGGTTTCCATGTCTGGACGCCCTCCCAGGAATTTTCCTACCAGGGAGGCAGAGGATCCAGCGACCAAGGAGGAGTAGACCTCCTCCTGGATAGAAATGTGGGTGCCCTCGAGGGAAAGTCCTAGACCCAGGGCCCGAGAAGGGGCCCTGGAGCCCGCCAAGATCTGCTGATAGGAGGGTTTGGGCCTGCCAGGGACAGAACCCTGCCCAGGATCAGGAGGCTTTTTCCCGAGGCCTGCGCTCTCATCGAGGCTGGGCTGGGGGCCCGGGCCCAAGATGTCGTCCCCACCCTGGCCACCATTCAGCTCAGGCGCAGAGCCATCCTCTGGGCCCATCGAGGGCCCTGCTGGCCCGGGCCCGGGCCTAGACGTGCCCGATCCCGATCCCGATCCCGATCCCGCCCAGAAACCTGCACCAATCTCTGAACCTGACCCTAGTCCTACTCCCTCTCCTGCTCCTGGCTCCTGCTCCTACTCCTGCTCCTGCTCCCACCATATTTTCATTTACAATATTAATGATCTCATCAAATCCATTAATGAAGGTATTTTTATATACTCAATCAATTTATTAATTATTTGTCCTTAATGAAGGTATTTTTAATATCTCATTTAATTCATTAATGAAAGTATTTTTAAATACCCAATTAATTTCAAAAAAAGAAGCCGAAATTATTTCGAATATGAGAAGCAGGAATTATTTCAAAAATAGGGAGCGGGAATTATTTCGAAAATAAAGAGTGAGAATCAAGAATATGTTTCTACCTTGGATCGTCTACCTACCTTGGGAAGTGGTTATCTTCTGGGGACCGTTGGGATGCGGCTCAAATGTCCGGTGGGATTATATCGGAGTTAGATGTTGTGTTGTAGAACTACCTCGGCTCTCTCACAGGTCTTCTCGAATCTCCTGGCCGTTTGGATCCTATGGTTTGTGGTGCCGATTTATGCAGTTACTGTTTTGTTTTGGCTAGTGTTGTAGTACAATTTTCGTACTCTTCTGTTTAAGTGCTGAAGTGCACTTTTTTGGTTTGTTGTCTTCTTTCGATTGTAAAAGGTTTTGGGGCCCTTTCAAAACCCTCTTCCCTTAATTTTACCAAAAAAAAAAAAACATTAAATTAAATTTTGCACACTATTTGATTCGGACAATCAACATTTTCTTGTCAACTTCAACTAAACTTACTACTTCCTCTAACCATGGAAAATAGATTTTTTTACAATCCTCAATTAAAACCTCTCTATTGGCTAGTCTATTTAAAAGTGGCTAGCCTATTTAAAAGTAGAGAGAGTTCATTATTGAAATTAGTTGTAAATTTTAATATTACAAAATGAAAAGAAATGAGTTGAGATTATGTGGTTGACAATCATGATTCTTTGTAAAGTCATTGTCCCATAACCTCTATTATTTTATTCTTTATTTGCTCTCAAACTTTGTTATAATAAGCTTGTGGATATTAAACATCTTTTATTTTATAATGTTTTTTTTAATCTATTATATGGGATTGAAATTGTCACACCAATATCACATCATGACCATATATTTGTAGTACATTAAAGATAATTGAGGTAAAGATGCAATTTTATTTTGAAATGTGATGCATATAGTGATTTTGAAATTACATATAAATATTTAAAGAACGAATAAGTTGTTTAAAAAGAAAAAAGTAGAGAAAGTAAGAGAGTTCATTATTGAAATTAGTAATAAAAAAATAACGTTACAAAATGAAAAAAAATGAGGTTAGATTATGTGGTTGGCAACCATGATTCTTTGTAAAGTCATTGCTCCATAAAAAAATTTGGTCGCATGAGTATTTTTTGAAAATTTTGAAAAAACTTGTATTAAAACAAAGAACAATTACAATATGGGAAGAGACTCTTCCCATCCGAAATCAGAGAGAACACAAGCTTACAGAAGTAGAAGAAGATTTGCAATGGAGCCAAATCTCCTGAACCATTAACTAGCTAGCAGGGGGTCGGCATGGACAGTTGATGCATATTGTCACCAAATCGTGACACAATACTTCTCCTTAGGCCGCAAACATGCAACCTGTCGCGAAATCATGACACCTTTCCCCTTTGGCCGCGAAAAAGCAACATGTAGCGATATCACGACATTTTCCTCCTTTGGCCACAAAAATTTGACAAGTCACGAAATCGTGACACTTTTCTCCTTTAGGCACGAAAGTACATGTCACGATATCGCGACACATTTTCTCTCTCGACCGCGATGAAGCAACATGTCACGATATCGCGACACCTTATCTCCTTTGGCCGCAAAAAAGCAACATGTCACGATATCGCGACACCATTTCTCCTTTGGTCGCGAAAATACAACATGTCGCGAAATCACGACACCTTTTCTCCTTTGGCCGTGAAAAAGCAACATGTCACGATTTCGCGACACCTTTTCTCCCTTGGCCGCAAAAAAGCAACATGTCGCAATATTGCGACACCTTTTCTCCTTTAGCCACGAAAAAGCAACATGTCGCGATATCGCGATATCGCGACACCTTTCCTCCCTAGGCCGCGACGAAGCAACATGTCACGATATCGCGACACCTTTCCTCCCTAGGCCGCGACGAAGCAACATGTCGCGATATCGCGACACCTTTCCTCCCTTGGCCACGATGAAGCGACATGTCGCGATATCATGACAACTTTCCTCCAGCGACCGCGATGGCGCAACATGTCCCAATATCACGACAACTTTCCTCCAGCGATCGCGACGGTGCAACATGTCACGATATCGCGACAACTTTCCTCCAGTGACCGTGACGGCGCAACATGTCGTGATATCGCGACAACTTTCCTCCAGCGACCGCGACGGCGCAACATGTCGCGATGGTGCAACATGTCGCGATATCGGGACAACTTTCCTCCATCAACCACGATGGCGCAACATGTCGCGATATCGGGACAACTTTCCTCCATCAACCACGATGGCGCAACATGTCGCGATATCGGGACAACTTTCCGCCAGCGACCGCGATGGCGCAACATGTTGCGATATCGCGACAACTTTCCTCCAGCGGCCGCGATGGCGCAGCATGTCGCGATATCACGACAACTATCCTCCAGTGACCGTGACGGCACAACATGTCGCGATATCATGACAACTTTCCACCAGTGACCGCGACGATGCAACATGTCGCAATATCGCGACAACATTCCTCCAGCGACTGCGACGGTGCAACATGTCGTGATATCGTGACAAATTTCCTCCAGCGATCGCGACGGCAGAACATGTCACGATGTCACGACAACTATCCTCCAGTGACCGCGACGGTGCAACATGTCGTGATATCGCGACAACTATCCTCCAGCGACCGCGACGGCACAACATGTCGCGATATCACGACAACTTTCCTCCAGCGACCGCGACGACGCAACTTTCATCCCTTTGCATTATCTTTGATCAAAGGCTCAGGGACCTTTCCAGATCCTTTCTAATCACCTCATCCTCAATATCCATGTCACCGTGCAACTGAACTCCAACCTCCTTTTTCGCACCCATCTTAGCCAGAAAGTCAGCCGCTTTGTTCAAATCTCTACTCGCATAAACTGGGATCACGTCCTCCAATTCCTTCCATAATTCTTTAATTTGGGTAACAAGAGCCCTCAACCTCCAAGCTTTTAGATCAAAGTTCCGCATGCAGTCAAGAGCTCCAACCATTATTTGCGAGTCTGATTCAAGAATAATCCTGTGGTGGCCATGTTTCACTGCCCAAACAGAAGAAGACTTGATGGCAATGGCTTCGGCTTCATTGTTAGTGGATCTACCCAGGCCTTGCAATTCCCAATAGAGCACAATCCCAGCATGGTTTCGGCACACCACTCCAATTCCGGCTCTACCCGGATTGCCTTTTGCAGCTCAATCAGTATTGATTTTAATCCAACCTTCAGAGGAGGTTTCCAACAATTTCTGTCCTATCCCTCTTACAGTTTGGGGCATTCTTCCAAAGCTCCAGTGCCAATTTGGGCTTCCTCCTCAGCATGAACAGCCACAGTTTTGGTAACCTTGCTCCAAATGGTCTGCCAAACCCCATCTAGAGCGATGAAAGTTTCTCTAAAAATTTTGGCATTTCTTTCCAGCCATACTTGCCACCAGATAAAGCTTAAGCCAAGCTCCCATCCAAAACGAAGAGCTTTAGATTTGAATCTGCCTTTCTGCCATTTTGCCCAGATATTCATCCGATTTAGGTCACCACTTACTTGAGTTTTAAAGTAAGCAAACCAACGCAGCCAAATCTGTTGAGTGAAAGGGCAACCAAACAACAAATGGTCAACAGTTTCCTCACTCTTATAGCAAAGTACACATTAAGAAGGGCCGATGATACCTTTTGATCTGAGATTATCAAAAGTGAGTATTCCATTGTGCATGCACTGCCAGGCAAAAAAGTTAACTTTCGGCCAGCCTTTAGAGTGCTAGATTTTCCTCCAGTCCTCAACCTAAAAAGTGTGAGGGGGGCTCTGGGAGAATGTTGTCACATCCGTCCTTTACTGTATAAACGCCATGACTCCCAAATCCCCAGGCTAATTCATCCTCCACGTCTCCTCTTGTAAGAAATCTTTCTATCAAAATTTTAGTCATGATAGGCAACAAATTCGGAGGGATTGGAATGGGCCACTCATCCAACTTCTTGAACTGCTTAAATTTACACTACCCCAGCTGAGTAGTTGTGAAATAACTTTCAATACAGATCCATCCCTTGGCTTCAATGGCTACTTTTATTGGTAGTAATTCTGGAAATTTAGCAATGATGGGTGGGAACTGATCCCAAGAATCTGTCCAAAAATGAGCCTTCTCCCTCTTCCCACTTTCCAAAATAAGCGGTCTTTGACAACCTGAGACCCTACCTTGAGAGCCTGCCAAACTAGGGACCCAGGACCATCCAAGGGGATGCGAGCAACATCGATTGGGTTGGCCTGTCCAAGGTATTTTCTAGTTAGGATTCTCTTGAAAAGGGAGGTGGGTTGGGAGATCCATCTCCGAGTACAACTTTCCAGCCAAAGCTTTATTATTCAGCTTGGATTTTCTCAAACCCATACCTCCTTTAACCTTGGGCTAGGTAACTTTGTCCCAGCCCACTAAGGCTCACTTTCTCTCTCCCTTTGCTCCTTCCCATAAAAACTTTCTAGCCATCCTGTCCAACTCTTTCCATATTGTAAACAGGGCAGCCAGGATAGAGAATTTGTAAATTGGCATGGCTTGAATGACTGACTGTAAGAACGTTAATCTGCCACCATAACTTAACCACTTGTGAGACCAGTGATTAATTATGTCCTTGATACACTCCAACAGATTCCTCCATGTGTCTAATTTTAGCTTCTTAAAGTGCAATGGGACCCCCAAGTAAACCACTGAGAGAGAAGTCCTAGTGAATCCCAGGATTTCTAAGATTCTGTTCTGAAGCCTTTGCTCCAGATTAAAAAATACCACTTTGGATTTCTTGTCATTAATGACCTATTGAGTAGCCTTAAGGTAGACATTAAGAGTATCCATAATCATTCTTGCTTCCCTGAAGCTGGCCACTCCCATCAAACCAGTGTCATCCACAAACTGTAGGTGCGTTAAAACTTCGTCACCCACCCTGATACCCAATAATCTACCTTGATGTCTTCTCCTCAAGAAAAGTCTACCAAGACCTTCAGCCAAAATGAGAAAAAGATAAGGAGAACATGGATCCCCCTGGCACAGACCCCGAGAAGCTCCAAAAGGTTGCGAAGGGAGGCCCTTGATTAGAATAGAGTAATTCGGGGTAGAGACACAGCTCATGACCCACTCTATCCAGTCCTGAGAGAAACCAAAGGCTGCCATCATTTTAGCCAGGAAGCTCCATTCAACCCTGTCATAAGCCTTTGACATGTCCAGTTTTATGAACATCCCTTTATTCCCGGAGTGTGCATTGAATGGATTGCTTCCTAGGCCACAACCACCCCGTCCGAGATCTGCCGACCCTCAACAAAACCCCCTTGCTCAGAGGAGACAATGATGTGAAGAAGAGGTTTTAGGCGCTCAACCATTACCATTGTGATTATTATGTACAACACATTACATAAGGCAATAGGCCTATAATCTGAAATATGAACCCCCTCCTCCCCTTTTGGAATTAAGGTAATGAAAGTGTGGTTTATAGCTTTAAGCATTCTCTTATTTTCCCTGGACTCTTCTACAACGGCCCTAACATCTTCCTCTAAGTATTCCCGAAAGCCCTGAAAAAACTCAATTGGGAAACCGTCTCGGACCGGGAGTTTTACCAGGTGCTCATTCCAAAGACCACGGTTTTCAATTCATCTCTATCAATGGGTTTGAGGAGGGCCTGATTTTCATCCTCAAAAATAACAGCAGGGTATGACAGAAATAACTTCATTTTGGGCCTCTACATCTTGTACCACACTTTCCTTAAAAAGCTTAGAAAAATAATCCATAGCATGGGAATGTATACCGGAAGTGTATCAAAGGAATGATTGTTCTCATCTTGAAGGGCCTCCATCTTATTCATCTGTCTTCGAGCACAAGCAGTCCGATGAAAGAATTTTGTATTTATGTCCCCTTCTAATAACTAGGTGGTTCTTGCTCTCTGCTTCCAATAGGTCTCCTCCTGGTTGTCAATGTCCTCAACCGCTGTACGTAAGGCATCATCCTCAGCTTTGAGCTGGTCTGTAATTACTCCTTCTCCGAACTATTTTTGGACCTCATCCCATCTGGCCACCAATGGAGCTCTTTGGGCTCGGAAGTCGGTTTTACTAGCATGCCTCCAACACTTCAGCTGAGCTTTGACATATTGTAGTTGTTTGTGGATTCTGAACATTGCTCTCCCATAAGCTGGGCGGCCTTCTTCCCACCACTGTGGGATTTTCTCCCGAAGTTCTTCTTTCTGAATCCAAAAATTCTCAAATCCGAAAGGTTTGTGGTGTTGCCCCATCCTAGTCCCGCCTTCCAACGGAATGGGACGGTGATCGAAAGCGGGCCTTCTAAAATCTAAAAATTTATATTCCATTTTACAAACGCCTCCTCTGAAACCAGAAAACAATCTAGCTTAACCTTCCTGCTATGTGGCTCCCGCCTTTTATTAGTCCAAGTGTAGTTAATGCCAAGACATTTAATGTCCACCAAGCGCAAATCCTGGACTTGGGCAATCATGAAACGGTCCCCTAGGTCCAAAAATGGTGTTCCCCCCTCCTGGTCTCTAGAAGATAATTTAGCGTTAAAGTCCCCCGCTATAACCCAGTCTAAATCTTCCTTTGAGGTTCGCATGTTATGCACAGCCTTCCACTACCGCCTCTGACCATCTAGGTTTTGAGACCCATAAAATTTTGTGATTAGAACATGTTTCGCAGTGACATTATTCCTAAAAAGAGAAGTGAGAACCCCCCTCCAGGCAAGATGTTCTATTGCAGACCATTCAAGAGAGTTCCACAGAGTAACAATCCCCCTTGAGGCACCTTGGACAACCACATCCATATGACCAACACCCCTCCAAATTCTGTTGAATGTTTTGGACATAAGATCTAAAGACATCTTAGTCTCCTGTAAAAGCAAAAAATCAGTATTACGATTCTCTAAAAGTCTTCGAACAGCAGATTGATGGGTTCTCATTGTTTAAACCCCTCACATTCCATGATTGTATAATCATTAGTTACCCTGGGAGCAATAAGAGTCTATTGTCCTCACCGATCCTCTTGTGATCAATTTGTCTCCTTGGGCTGCTAGCAACTCCTTATTGGATCTTCTACCTACTCCCTCAGAATTGCTATTTTTTTATCTTTTTTCTACTTGGGTTATCCCCAGAGTTGGCCTTTCCCTATTTTTCTCTGGTATTCCCATGCTGACATCCTGAGATATTGTCTGCTCCTGGTTATGCACTACCAAAGCACCTGAGCACATTGGCTATGATACCTCACAGAGTTCGACTACCTGCTGTATGACAGGAGGAGAAGAGAGAGGGAGTTTCCCGGGAATATTAGAAGTTTCCTTACTACCCTCCATGCCCTCCATAAATTGTTCCTCCACGTCAACCAGTGACTTAAATATCTCATACCTATTGGCGGGGTCTGAGATGGGATTGCTCCTTTCCCTCTTTTTTCTTTGTCCGTATTTTTCTTCTAGGTTGTTCAAAACCCTCTCTCTAAGCTTCCTGGCCCTGAACGGTCCTATTAGAATCTTTGTTAAGTGTTGCATTATCCTCTTTAGGCAGGTTTGGCAATCCTAAAGGGGCCTCCATTTTAGCATTCATATTAATAGGCAAAAACGGGCCAGATGTCCATGTTTGTGACAAACCCTACATCTAAAGGGTAGGGCCTCATAGTCCAGTTGTTGAATCCAAGAGAGACCTGCCAGTTCAATTTCCATATCTGCTGGCAAAGGCTGGTTGAGATCCATCTCCACACATATTCTTGCATACATCGCCATGCTCCCTTCAAGTGTGTCTCTAGCAACACCCAAATGTCTTCCAATAGAATTGCCAATCCTTGCCAACACCTGCTCACTCCAGAATTCCATTGGGAGAGCATATAGTCGGATCCAAACTGGGACAGCAGTAGGTTCAACACGGGGATCAAATCCTACTCTCCATGGCTGAACAAATAGCCCTATCGGGCCATGACTTTTCGTCTCTAACTCGAAAGCCTTATTTCTATTGGCCAAAGACAAAAAGCTAATAATAAAATATCCATTGCTTATAAACCACAATGAATAATCACCGTGAGGCTCCCAGTTTTTGTGGATCCAGGGGTGCAAAAAAGTCAGGGAAGGGCGTATTCCCATGAACTTACAGATTAGATCGTGATTAGCTCTGTAGATGATTGATTCTTCAACCATACTTGGCTCAATGACAATTTTTGGCCTGGTTTCAGTCTACGGCAAACATCCATTCACACGAGGTGCTGTCGACCTGTTCCCAGCAGCCGTGAAGAGCATTTTGTATGCCATTTTCTGAGCTTCGACGTTTTTTGGAGAGGAGTTTTCTTTAAAAAAGTCTGCGTAAGAGCTGGTACTCCCTAGAAAAGGATCCGAAGAAGTCCCCATTGGACCCTCCTGGGGCACCGATCTAACCTTCAGAACCACCGTACCCCGAAGGCGCTTCTGCAATCCAGCTGATGCTCAAGATTCTTCGAAGTTCCAAAAACCCTAGTTCAGAGGAAAAAATCGCCAGAGCTCATTTTATCTGTCCTTCAAAAAATTGCAATCTTGGTTGCATGAGTATTAAAAACCTTCTATTTTATAATATTTTTAAACTCCATTCTTTTGTTCTTTATTTACTCTCAAACATTGTTATAATAGTCTTGTGGATACTAAAAACCTTTTATTTTATAATATTCTCTTTAAATCTATTATAGGGGATTGAAATGGTCACACCAATATTACATCATGAACATATATTTGTAGTACATCAAAAATAATTGAGACAACGATGAATTTTGTTTTGAAATGTGATGCATATAGTGATTTTGAAGTTACATAAAAGAGTTGTTTAAAAGACAAAATAGAGAAAGTAGGAGAGTTCATTATTGAAATTAATAGTAAAAAATTAACATTACAAAATAAATAAATAAAAATTGGTCAGATTATGTGATTGGCAACCATGATTCTTTGTAAAGTCATTGTCCCATAAATTTCTTTTAAGCTGCATGAATATTAAAAACCTTCTATTTTATAATATTTCTAAACTCCATTATTTTATTTTTTATTTTCTCTCAATCTTTGTTATAGTAGCTTTGTGGATACTAAAAACCTTTTACTTTATAATATTATTTTTTTAATCTATTATATGGGATTGAAATGGTCACACCAATATCACATCATGACCATATATTTGTAGTACATTAAAGATAATTGAGGTAAAGAATTTTGTTTTGAAATGTGATGCATATAGTGATTTTGAAGTTACATATATAAACATTTATACAAGGATGGAGTTGTTTAAAAAGGAAAAAGTAGAGAAAGTAGGAGAGTTCATTATTCAAATTAGTAATAAAAAATTAATGTTACAAAACGAAAAGAAATGAGGTCAGATTATGTGGTTGGTAACCATGATTCTTTGTAAAGTCATTGTCCCATGAATTTCTTTTGGTTGCTTGAAAGTTAAAACCTTCTATTTATATATTACATGGTGAAATCAGTAGCTTCCACACACTACTTCGCACAATCAACCTCTATAACCATCATGCCGCAATCATTTAAAACTTTTTATGCTGCTGAAAGCATTAAGAAAGGAACAAACTTTCAATTCAAGGAGATCCAAGATTTGAACCCTGGGCGTTCAACTCGCTTACAAGGTTTCACTGCACCAATTGGTCTACACCTCTAACCTTATTTAATAATATTTTTAAACTCAATTATTTTGTTCTTTATTTTCTCTCAAACTTCGTTATAATAGTGTTGAGGATACTAAAATCCTTTTATTTTATAATAATGTTTTTTAATCTATAATATGGGATTAAAATGATCACACCAATAATACATCATTAGTACATCAAAGATAATTGAGATAAAGATGCATTTTATTTTGAAATGTGATATCTAGAGTGATTTTGAAGCTAGGTATATAAGTATTTAAACAATGAAGAAGTTGTTTAAAAAAGAAAAATGAGAGAAAGTAAGAAAGATCATTATTGAAATTAGTAGTAAAAAATTAACATTAAGAAAGATCATTATTGAAATTAGTAGTAAAAAATTAACATTAAGAAAGATCATTATTGAAATTAGTAGTAAAAAATTAACATTAAGAAATGAAAAAAAATGAGGTCAGATTATGTGGTTGGCAACCATGATTCTTTGTAAAGTCATTGTCCTATAAATTTCTTTGTAAAGTAGTAGTAAAAAATTAACATTAAGAAATGAAAATAAATGAGGTCAGATTATGTGGTTGGCAACCATGATTCTTTGTAAAGTCATTGTCCTACAAATTTCTTTCGGTCACTTGAACATTAATCTGGTGTAAAATATTTTTAAATTGCATAATTTTATTCTTTTATAATAACCTTGTGGATATTAAAAATCTTTTATTTAATAATATTTTTTATTTATTATATGGAGTTGAAATGGTCATAAGAATATTGCATGATGACCACATATTTGTAGTACATCAAATATTATTGAAACAAATATGTATTGTATTTTGAAATATGACGCATATAAAGATATTGAAGCTATATGTTTAAATATTTAAACAACAAAAACAATGGAGTTATTTAAAAAGGAAAAATTAGAGAAGGATGAGTGAGTACCCGAGTAGGTGTGAAACGGCTAACTGAGGTCTGCGATCTCTACTGTTACTGCGGATCCATTCAATTCTGGTTCAAATCATACTGGCTACTATAACCTCTTTTCTCTATGTATCCAAAACAAAATAGAGAAAGCAAAAGAGTTCGTTATTGAAATCAATGGTAAACAATTAACATTACAAAATGAATAGAAATGAAGATAGAACATAAGGTTGACAATCATGATTCTTTGTAAAGTTATTGTCCCATAAATTTCTTTCATCCACACGAACATTAAAAATCTTCTATTTTAAAAGATTTTTAAAATTCATTATTTTATTCTTCATTTGCTCTCAATTTTTGTTATAATAGACTTGTGAATATTAAAAACCTTTTATTTTATAATATTATTTTTTAATTTATTATATGGGATTGAAATAGTCACACCAATATTACATCATAACCATATATTTGTAGTACATCAAAGATAATTGACACAAATATACATTTTGTTTTGAAATGTGATGCATATAGTGATAATGAAGCTATATAGTCCGTGGGTCTAGGTGGATTGGTAAGTTGGGGCGCTTACCGAGAGGAGACTTAGGTTCCAATGCCACGGCTTGCCCATGCACAGACAATAGCCCAGATCTGATTCCTCTGAGTGGTGCGCCAGATTGATGATGACGGTGCAACCCCTATACGTTTGGCGGTCCCCATCTCACGCCGGGTTACCATGTACTGAGATGGTGGAAGTCCTGGGAGCCTTCGTAGATACTTTGAACCCTACCAGCTGTGCTGGTAGTTACTAAAAATCGTGATTGTAACCATTGCTTCTATATATATATATATATAAAAAAAAAAAAGATAATGAAGCTATATAAATATAAATAAAAGCAACAAAATCAATGGACTCCTTTAAAAAAAAAATAGAAAAAGTAAAAAAAGGTCATTATTGAAACTAGTAGTAAAAAATTAACATTACAAAATAAAAATAAATTAGGTCAACTAATGTGGTTTTCAATCATGATTCTTTGTAAAGTCATTGTTCCATAAATTTTCTATTAGCCGCGCCAACATTAAAAACCAACATTAAAAACCTTCTATTACATGATATTTTTAAACTCTAATGTTTTGTTTTTTATTTGTTCTCAAACTCTGTTATACTAGTCTTATGGATATTAAAAATCTTTGATTTTATAATATTATTTTTTAATATATTATATGGGAATGAAATGGTCACACCAATATCATATCATGATTCTTTCTAAAGTCATTGTTCCATAAATTTCCTATTAGCCGCATGAACATTAAAAAGCTTAAACCTTCTATTGTATGATATTTTTAAACTCTAATGTTTTGTTTTTTATTTGCTCTCAAACTTTGTTATACTAGTCTTATGGATATTAAAAACCTTTTATTTTTTTTTGTATTTACATGGTGGAATCGGTAGCCGTCATGAAACCGGGCAGGCTGTCTAGCTTTTATGGTCGCCACAGTATTCTGCGATGTCCGCCCCGAAGGCCGCTACACAGATCTTCACGCAGTCCACCCCTATAACCACCATGCCACAATTATTTTAAACCTTTTACGCCGCTGAAAGCACCAGGAAAGGGACAAGCATTCAGTCCGACGAGGCCCAAGATTTGAACCTTGGACCTCCGCCCCCTTATGAGGTTTGGATGAACCAATTGGTCTACACCTCGGACCTTATAAAAACCTTTTATTTTATAATATTATTTTTTAATATATTATATGGGAATGAAATGGTCACACCAATATTATATCATAACCAAATATTTGTAGTAGTACAACTAGACAATTATGCATGCATCATTTCAGAGTATTTAAACCTGAGTCTTTTCTTTAAAGTCAAAAAAAATTAATCAATTGAGCTACTGTTATTTAGTTATTTTATAATATTATTAAACTTTATTATTTTGTTTTTTATTTTCTCCTAGGTAATATTCTTTTTGTCACATATAACCAAATATTTGTAGTACAACAACTAACAATTTTTTTTTTATTTGGTTAGTGGTACAACAACTAACAATTTTTTTTTATTTGGTTAGTATGAGAAACCCCTACGGCCAACGCAGGCTAAGCAGTCTCCTCCCAACTATGACCCCTCGTAAAGCCAAAAGCTATGCTTATCAATAGAAAATTTAACACACACCCACCACACACCCACCCCCTCACACACTCGCCCACGCCGTGGTTTGAACCTTGGACCTCCCAAAAAAGAGCCAAAGCTCGAACCGTTGCGCTATCCCCCTTGAAAAACAACTAACAACTTGATAATTATGCATGTATCATTTCACGATATTTAAGCCTTAGTCTTTTCCTTTAAATTCAAAAAAATTAATCAATTAAGCTAATGCTATTTTCTTTATAAAATTGCTATTTTCTTTATAAAATCATTTTCCCATAAATTTCTTTCACCCATATGAATTTTAAAAACCTTCTATTTTATAAGATTTTTAAACTTCATTATTTTATTTTCTATTTGCTCTCAAATTTTGTTATAATAGCCTTGTGGATATTTAAAACCTTTTATTTTATAATATTATTTTTTAATCTATAAAAATGGTCACACCAATATTATATCAACATATTTGTTTCGTCTTTTATGGTCACCATAGTATTTTGCTTTTTTCACCCCCTATAATCACCATGCCTCAATCATTTGAAACCTTTTACACTGCTGAAAACACCAGCACCATGGAAGGGACAAGCATTCCATCGACAAGATCCATGGTGTAAACCAACTAGTGCAACAAAACCCGTATGTGATTAGCAATCATGATTTTTTATAAATTCATTGTCCCATATATTTTTGGGACAAGCATTCGATCCTACGAGGTCCAAGGTGCAGACCAACTAGTGCAACAAAACCCCTATGTAATTAGCAATCGTGATTTTTTATAAATTCATTATCCCATATATTTCTTTTAGTTGCATGAACACGAGGAAAGGGACAAGCATTCGGTCATCTATTTTATAAGATTTATAAGCTTCATTATTTTATTTTCTATTTGCTCCCAAATTTTGTTATAATAGCCTTGTGGATATTAAAAACCTTTTATTGTATAATATTATTTGTTAATCTATGGAATGGTCATACTAGTATTACATCAACTTATTTGTTTCATCTTTTATGGTTACCACAATATTATGCATTGTCCAAAAATTGCCACAGTATTTTGCACAATCCATCACTATAATCACCATATCTCAATCATTTTAAACCTTTTACGTCGTTGAAAGCACCAAGAAAGGGAGAAGCATTTGATCCAACGAGGTCCAAGGTGTAGACCAACTAGTGCGAAAAAATCCCTATGTGATTAGCAATCATGATTCTCTATAAATTCATTGTCCCATGTCTTTCTTTTAGCTACATGAACACCAAGAAAGGGACAAGCATTCGGTTCGATGAGGTCCAAGGTGTAGACCAACTAGTGCAACGAAACCCTATGTGATTAGCAATCATGATTCTTTATAAATTCATATGGGAATTCGTTGTCCCATATTTTTGCTAATCTATCGAAATGGTCACACTAGTATTACATCAACATATTTATTTCATCTTTATGGTCACCACAATATTTTATTTTGTCCAAAAATTGTCACAGTATTTTGCATAATCGACCCCTATAATCACCATAACTCAATCATTTTAAACCTTTTACATCGTTGAAAACACCAAGAAAGGGACAAGCATTTGATCCAACGAGGTCCAAGGTGTAGACCAACTAGTGCGACAAAACCCCTATGTGATTAGCAATCATGATTCTCTATAAATTCATTGTCCCATATATTTCTTTTAGTTACATAAACACCAGGAAAATGACAAGCATTCGGTTCGATGAGGTCCAAGGTGTAGATTAACTAGTGCAACGAAACCTTATGTGATTAGCAATCATTTTTTTTTATAAATTCATTGGGAATTCATTGTCCCATATATTTCTTTTAGTTGCATGAACATTAAAAACCTTCTATTTTTTTAATGGGTTATATAGGATTGAAAAGACGCCACCAGTATTACATCATCACCATATAGTGGTATTACAACAAAGCTTGGATATTATCTATGTATGTATCGTTTAATAAGATTCGAACCTGGGTCTCCTCAAAATGTTGAGGAATCTAACCAGTTACCACTTGATATTAAAAACCTTCTATTGTATGATATTTTTAAACTTCATTATTTTATTTTTTATTTATTCTCAAACTATGCTAAAATAGCCTCTGTATATTAAAAACCTTTTATTTTATAATATTTTTTAATCTATTATATGGGATTGAAATTGTCATACCAATATCACATCCTAACCAAATATGTGTCGTACAACAATTCTATAATTATACATGTGTCATTTCATAGGATTTAAGCCTAAGTCTTTTCCTTTAAAGTAAAAAAAAAAAATTATCAATATCACATCATAACCTACAACAATTTAATAATTATACACTTATTGTTTCATAGGATTTAATTCAAACTCCTTTCCTTTAAAGTAAAAAAAATTAATCAATATCACATCATAACCAAATATTTGCAGTACAATAATTGGATAATTATACATGTATCATTTCACACGATTTAAGCCTTGGTTTTTTTCTTTAAAGTCAAAAAATTTAATCAATATTGCATCATAACTAAATATTTGTAGTACAACAATTTGATAATTATACGTGCCATTTCACACTGTTTAAGCCTGAGTCTTTTCCTTTAAAGTAGAAAAATTAATCAATTGAGCTAATGCCATTTAATTATTCTACGATATTATTTTTTTCAATTGATTATTCGGGATTGATTTAATCAATATCTCATCATAACCAAATATTTGTAGTACAACAATTCGATAATTATACATGTATCATTTCACAGGATTTAAATCTGACTCTTTTCCTTTAAAATAAAAAAAATTAATCAATATCACATCATAATAAAATATTTGTAATACAACAATTCGATAAGTATACATTGTCATTTCACATGATTTAAGCCTTAGTCTTTTCCTTTAAAGTCAAAAAAATTAATCAATTGAACTAGTGCCATTTAATTATTCAATTGGTTGTATGGGATTAATTTAATCAATATCTCATCATAATCAAATATTTGAAGTACAACAATTCGATAATTATACATGTGTCATTTCACCGTATTTAAGCCTGAGTCTTTTCCTTTAAAGTCAAAAAAAGGATAATCATTATCACATCATAGCCAAATATTTGTAGCACAACAATTCAATAATTATACAAATGTCATTTCACCCAATTTAAGTTTGATTCTTTTCCTTTAAAGTAAAAAAAATTCAATCAATTAAGCTAATGCCATTTAATTATTCTATGATATTATTTTTTCAATTGATTATATGGGATTGAATCAAGCCCCTCTTGTATTACATCATCCTTACATAGTGGTCTTATAATAAAGCTTGGATATTATTCATGTATCGCTTAACAAGATTTGAACCTTAGTTTCCCCCTTAAATGTTGAGGAATTTAATCTAACGTTACTTGATTATTCTATAATATTATTAAACTCTATTATTTTAGTCTTTATTTGCTTTTAGATTCTATAATTTTCTTTTATCACATGATAACCAAATATTTGTAGAGCTCACAACAATTAATGATGATGATTGGAGTTATGTTGATAGGGAGGATATTGTCCCCCGCTGGCTGAAATGTTTAATCTTGGGTTTTGGTTTGCTATTGTTGTCTATCTTTATGCTATTTTGGGAATGGTCCTAACCCATGTGGTTCTTTAGTGTTTTTTTTTTGTTGGCATGTATTGTTGATTACTGCTCTTAACCGTATAGATTAGTGTGAACACTAGGGTGTGTTAATTCCACCCACCCAATTTTGTATGGTTTAACTATTTAATATGATTTGGTTTTTCCATTCAAAAAAATGCATGTATCATTTCAGAGGATTTAAGCGTGAGTATTTTTCTTTAAAGTCAAAAAAAAATCTTAAATGTTGAGGAACCTAACCAGTTGAGCTAATACCATTTGATTATTCTATAATATTATTAAACTCTATTATTTTGTTCTTTATTTGCTCTTAGACTATATAATATTATTTTATCACATGGTAATCAAATTTTTGTAGTACAATAACTTACAACTATGCATGTATCATTTCACAAGATTTAAGCATGAGTATTTTTTTTTTAAATCAAAAAAATTAAACTTAAATGTTGAGGAATCTAACCAATTGAGCTAAAACCACTTGATTATTCTATAATATTATTAAACTCTATTATTTTATTCCTTATTTGCTCTTAGACTGTATAATATTCTTTTGTCACATGATAACCAAATATTTGTAGTGCAATAACTTGACAATTATGCAAGTATCATTTCACAAGATTTACGCATGAGTATTTTTTTTAAGTCAAAAAAAATTTAAACAATTGAGGTAATGTCATTTAATTATTCTATAGTATTATTAAACTCTCTTATTTTGTTCTTTATTTGCTCCTAAACTCTATAGTATTCTTTTCTTAATGGTTATATGGGATTGAAATGACCTCACCCATATTACATCATAGTCATGTAGTGGTATTAAACAACTTGGATATTATCATGTATCACTACGCAAGGTTCATAAGCAAGGTTTGAACCTGAACCTTCTCCTTGAATGTTGACAAATCTAACCTTCTCCTTGAATGTTGATAATGTTGATAAATCTAACCTTCTCCTTGAATGTTGATAAATCTAACCGGTTAAACTAATGTCTTTGATAAACTTTATAATATTCTTAAACTCTATTGTTTTGAAACTAAATCTTCTCCTTGAATGTTGAGGAATCTAATCGATTTAACTAATGTCTTTGATAAACTCTACAATATTCTTAAACTCTATTGTTTTGTTCTTTATTTACTGTGAATGTTATTATGACATATGTACCTTGGATGAATATACACTAGGTATATTTATTGTCTTTTGTATTTTTTTCACCTAATTATTTTTTCTCGTAAATGTTTCATAGAAAAACTAAATTATCATTTCTTATATGATATTGAAATGAGTCCTTATTACAATGTGATCATATAATGGTATTATAATATAAGTTTTTCCTTTGAAACTTAACTTCTTCACAATGAATACCCCTGTCCATTTCTTAGCCAACACCTTGTAGTCTAATTTTATTTTATTATTATTTAGTTTTATTTTATTTTCTATAATTTAAATTTATTTTATATATTATTATTTTTTAATTGGTTGTGTTTTTGTATTGGTTATATAAAATTGAAATGGGTCTTACTAGAGTAACATCATGACATTTTTCTTCAATTGGTTATAAAAGGTCCCACCTATATTATATCATCTTCACGTAGTGGTATTAAAATGGTTTGAATAATATCTATGTATCACTTGACAAGATTCAAACCTTGGTCTCCTCCTTGAATGTTGAGGAATCTAATCAATTGAGTTAATGTCATTTGATCATCATCATGACCTTTAGTACTATATATATATATATATTTTTTTTTTTTTTTTTTTGCTTAAGAAAAGTGGTTGTACCTAGGTTCCCCACCCTTGACAAGTCACAACTCTCTACGTTAGAGTTTGAGAGTTTACAAACATATTCAATTCGCATCTAACTTGAGTTGTTATAGCTAGATATCTACATCTTTTGCATAAAAAGTTTGAATTCTTGATTTTCATTTTTTGGATCTTTTTCAATTTTATTTCTAAATACAAATATTCCAGAATTCTGCTTTTTTTTTTTTAATATTTTCCTATAGAAATCTTCATAATATCAAAACTTCACCTCTACTACCTACGTATTGTATCTTAGTACAATAATATTTTCAAAACTTTGTGTTTTCAAGTCCGCTTTACCAACTCTATATTGTTAGTTTCCTTCTTGAAGCATAAGTGCAACCATAAGAACTGTAATAAATAGTTTAGCAGTATCAAAAAGTTGAAAGTTCATGCTTAATATTATCAAGGAATATATGTATAATAACTAAACTATGGATCATTATATAATACAAGTAGAATTCATTTTAATTCCAAATAACCAGTTTAAAAAACATTTTATCATTTTAATAAGTTATGAAATGAATCTCATTCATATTATAATAGTATTTTAACAAATCATAATGGTATTATTTTAATAAATAATTTAGCAATCTCAAAAGGTTGAAAGCTCCAATCCATACTTTGTCCCATAATCCAACCAATAACCAACAACTCAAATAATCCATTTAGCCATGAAGTCCATCTAATAACATCTTCTTTTGCTTCAACATATAAAACTTCTTCTCGCTTCATTAAATCATAGTTCACTTTACCAACTCTGGACTATTAGTTTCTTCTAATGCATTGATGTATAAATGGATCACCTAAAATATTTTGTAATCCTCTCGAACATTATTTTGAATTTACTCCTTTCAAAATTTTATTTTTAGCTTTAGCTAAATTTACTACTTCCTCTATGGAAAAGAGAATTTAAATTCATGATCCTCTATTAAAACCCCTCTATTGGCTAGCCTATCTGGACATTTGTTCCCTTCCTTATGTGTAAACCTTATTTCTTCAAACTTTGTAGCAAGATCTTGTATTTCTGTAATGATCTCTTGTATGTTCCATGGAGCCTTTGCTTTCCTCAAAATTACATTTATTACTATTAGTGAATCACCTTCCATCCATACTCTATTTCCAGCTTCATTATTTGTCTTAACTACACTACTAAAAGCGTAATGTGACAAAATATCACCCCTATTATTTCTTATTATTCCTCCTCTTGTTGATCTTAGATTTCCTTTAGAAGTTCCATTAAAATTCAATTTGACCAAATCTACTTCCGATGGTTTTCACTTTTTTTTTGTCTTCTTTTTGTTTCTTCTATACCCACCATCATAATTCCTATTGATGACTTGACTCCGTCTATCAAGGTTGTTTGCTTCAAGATTAGGAATTGAATGTGTTGATAGGGTTGGTGTAGACTCTTCTATGGCTAAACAAATTTTCATTTTTATTACCTCTATATTACTTTCCTTTCCTTTAAATATTCTTCTATTCCTTTCTAGTCATATAATCTTTTGATGTATCCCAAATTGCTTATAACGCATAACTTTTAAAAGTGATCTACCATTGCTTTAACCATTCTTCAATTTTGTTAGAACTCAATGTTTTGATGATTTGCATTATGAATTAATTGGTATTTAAATCTATAGAATGCTTATTTTAGGCATAACAAACTCCTAACCAAACTTACAACTACCTCTGTTCTATACTACATGCATAGACCTTGTGATAGGTGGTTATACCATTTACCACTTCACATGGACTATGATGTAATAACTCCTAATATACCCCCCTTATTACATCATAGTCATAGCTCTATTTAGGCTTCTGGCTTGATGAAATGATCTAGGGTGATATTGGAATTTAAGAGAGAAATTTCCTCCCTTTAATGTAGACTTTTTCTTTGATGCTTAGGAGTGTTGGGTTCCATCGATCATGCATTATAAAAACATTTTTATTATAAATAATCACTCAATACTTTCTAATACTCATAGAATTCAATGCATAATTTATGTATTTCTTCTAATGGTTTCAAGAGGATGATCTTCGTCAAATATATCAATTGTTGATGGGATCAAATACTCTCTTGTCATGTAGACTTATTGCCAAATCTTATTTTGATCAATGTCTTCTATCATAGTGAGGTCAATCACCTCTTATTTTTTCTTCTGTGTTATGTCATTATTAATTTGATTAAGCCTTTTCTTGTGATACATGATGTATTCCTACTTCCTTTGATCTTCGGCTTGATGTGCTACCATGCATCCTATGTCAATTATTGAATTGATTGGTCACCAATATTTTTTGTGTTGTCATATCTTCTGTGTGAACTAGTTTCCATTCATGTTTTGATCATTACCTAATTTAGTAAGACCAATCATCTTCTGATCCTTCTTTGTTCTATCATTGTTCATTTGAAGAAGACATTTGTTTGAATAATATGATGTATTCATGCTTTCTTTTATGTGTTATTGATGGTTGATTACCTAATGTAGTAAGATCAACCATTTTTTGCTTATTCTTTGTTCTAAATTTATTCAACTTAAGAAGATATTTGTTTGTATAATATGATGTATTCATTATTTCTTTGATGTGCTTTTGGTGTTTGACTCTTAAAAGCCTATTGCATTGATTCATTATTTTCTTTGTTGTCTTCTACTTCAAATTCTTCTATAGATAGTGAAGAATCACATTCAAAATTTACATCTTCACTCTTAGGTACTTGAGTTTGTTTTCTTTCTCAACTTGGCTCTTGATGCCCCTAGTTACATTAGAATGGAACCAAATTTCTTGACTTATCATTGGAATCAATACCAAATATTATTATGTTGTTTTAGTTGTGTGTATGCAACAAACACATGTTCTTCTTCTTCTTTAACTTGAATTTTCTTGGCTATATTAATTTGATGTGCCTTTCACCAATTTTTATTTTGTTTATCTAAAGATGATTTATCTTGTTTTTAGTTCACATAACATGAAGGAGATCCATTTTTTAATGGAATATGCTATTTCTTTATGGTATGACCATTTCTACCACAATGTTCACACATCTTTTATGTGTGAAAAGTATTTCTTTGAGAATCATTTCTTTAATTCTAATATCCTTGATAATCGTTTCTTTGTTGGAAGCATTGTGAAGGTTTGTTGCCACTTCTAAATGGTTGCTTCCCCTTTTGTTTTGTAAGAATTAATTGTTCTTATTCATCTATTGTATGTGAGGCCTCTACTTTTTGAAGTAGATTCACCAACTTTTCAAAGCTTAGAGTTTGTTTAATGATATTTAATGTTGTCACAAAAAATTGTATTTTGATGGGAGAGATCTCAAAATAATTAGAACTAATGTTTAGTTAGATACCTAATTTTCCAATGCTTGTAATAATGCTCATAACTTAACTATTATCTTTATAAAATATTTTAGTTTCTCTCCACTCTTCACCTTCAAATAATGGAGTTGGCTTTGGAGGAATAGAATTTGATTTTGATTCTTTGTTTCAAAGACTATTTGTAACTTCTTACAGGCATCTTTGGACATGGTTGAGTCCCAAATGTATGCTTGGATTTCATTTTCTACTCTGATCATTATGATTAATATTGCCTTTTTGTCTACCTTGTTGAAATTTATTTGGTCTTCATTTTCTTCTTCAATATGGGTAATGGTCTAGTCTACTACTTGTCATACTTCCTCAAACTCAAGCTACATTCTAAGTTTAGTTTTCCAAGAAGCATAATTATCCGCCCTTAGTAGTTTGAAACTGGGCAAAGAGAACTTTGGTGCTCCACTAGCCATAGTAAAATTTTACAAAATTTAAATATTTTTATTTTATTGAATCAACCTCAAAAAATATTTTTTGACGAGTATATATAAGCATATATTCATGTTTTGATAGTTGTCTCAAATTGCAAAAATTTAGTGTCTCACTAGGCAAAAATATTATGGGTAGAGTTTCTTTCTCCCACTTGAATCTTCAAGGAATATTCTATAGAATATTTGATTTTTTCAAAAATTTATAAGCACCTTTCCTTTACCTATAATTTAAAAGGAGGAAAAGTTACAATTTATTTCCTTTTAGTAAACATCCCACTATGAATGTGGGAGTTATATTCTTGATCCACACTCTTTGTGAACATGTCTCCTTGGTGGATCAAGCAAAGTTTTTGTACTGTATTTTGTTGGATCTTCTTCTATTTGAAAATGAAAATGATAAACATCAATAATTCTTTGCCTACTTCATAAGTGAAGGCTTTTGATTCATTGAAGCTTACTATTTTGTCAAGACTCAATCATTTTAAATGATGCTTGCCAAAACTCAAGACCTGATGTTTTATGTTCATCCGATCTTGCTAGCCTACTATAAATTCTATTATTTTGAGGACGCTTATCAAAATTTATTTCTAATATTTCATGTTCATAGAAATTCATCAGCAATTTACTTATTTTAATAATGTTTGTTGGAGTTCTAGTCCCAATGTTATTCATTCGTAAATATTTGTGTGTCTTAGTGATGCTTGCAGAGATTTCCATGTTTTGATCCCATTTGCTAGAGCTTCTTATTCAGGTTCAATATCACCTATCCAAGTTCAAATGGTGATAGTGGCTTTGGAGGTTTGAATTCTTAAATGAATATTCTTTACAACTTCCCTTAGGATGTTAAGTGTTTCTAGGAGAAATTTTAGATGCAATGAAGCTTCTCAAGCACTATCTTGCCTTTGAGATATTATCACTAGTGTGTTCAATGTTTAATTTTTAGCATATCTGCTCCATCTGGATGTGCTTACTTGCTTTCATTGTGATAAACTCTATGTTCTAACGAGAAATTTTTAATCTCTAGGCATAATTATATATCTGCTTTATATATCGAGTGGTTTTTCCTTTCTCTTGATCTAGTGAGGATGAAGTATGCTTTTTATGGGACATTTGCAAACATGGGACTCCAAATCTCCTGAGGTTTTATCACCTATAACAAATTTTCTTTATTTTTTTTATAATAATATCATAATGCTATCACGTCTTCTTCATATGGATGTGCTTTCTTAGAAATGTAATGATTCTCCTTTTAGAGTATGCTTATATTCCTTTTGAAGGGCAATTCTTCAACAATTGAATTATATTGCTTGTTGCTAGAAGTTTCTTGCAATTATTTATGAAGCCCCAATGGCTTCCATTTGAAGAGGCAATTGATTTTTGATAGGGGTAATACGCTTTTCACTTCTTTGGAGGATTTTTGATAGGGTTAGTAGGGATTATCCACATTGAGACCCTTGATTTCAAAAAATAATCTTTCATGAATTTTTTTCTTTATAGAGATGAATACTTCTTCTTTTGAGGTTAATTTTAAATAATCTTTTATAGGGTTATTTACGCTAGAAATTCTATTTCAATATAGAGCTTCTTAAGCTGCTCTAAAGAGATCAAAAGGAGAGATTGATATTCCTTCTACCTAGTTTGATACCATATATTAGAACTCGATGCTTCAATGATTTACATTATAAAGTAATAGGTATTTAATTACATAGAATGCATATTTTAGGTATAACAAACTTAACCAAACTTACAACTACCTATATCCTATACTACATGTATAGACCTTGTGATGGGTGCTTATACCACTTGTCACTTCACATGGACTATGATGTAATAACTCTTAACAATTTCTATCATTCATCACCATGCATTTAACAAACATATTAAGAATCCTTTGTCATAGTTCCTAGACTATTGAACAGTATTCCAAGATATGGTCTATGATCTCCTTATTTTTACATAGAACACTTTGTGAGGGGCCATGAAATCCCTTTTCATTAGGTTATCGTAGGATAATTTTTTCTTGTGACCTACTAGCAATACAAACATATTAAATTTTAAAATGTTTGAGCTATCCCAAATATCTCTCCATATTCTTGTGGTATTCCTATTTTATTAGTATTTTATATTATATTTGCTTCTCATTATGTATTCTCCTAAGCTATTCAACTTCTAAATCAGATTATCCTCAACTCCCCTCAAAATAATCATCATTTTCTTTCTGCTCAATTGTCTCCTAGCAATAATGTTCAGTATACTTTTTTTGTTGTTGTTGGAGAACAAGGGGTTGTACTCGGGTCCCCCACCCTTGACAAATCATAACTCTCTCCTTTAGAGCTTGAGAGTTTACAAACAGATTCAATTCTCATCTCAATTGAGTTGCTATAGCTAGATACCTACATCATTTTTCATAAAAAGTCTGAATTCTTGATTTTCATTTTTGGATCTTCTTCAATTTTCTTTGTGAATACAAATATTCCAAAATTCAGCATCCTTCTTGACATTTTCTATAGCCACACAATACCAAAACTCCACCTCTACTATCTATGCATTGCATCTTAGTAGAGTAATATTTCCAAAACTTCATGCTATCATAGTCCGCTTTACCAGATCTGGATTGCTAGTTTCCTTCCTGAAGCATAAGTGCAACCACAAGAATTGTAATAAATAGTTTATATGAAAACACATTAATGTTATAAAATACAGCAAATATTACCAATGGAAAACATTAAAGTAAATCTTAATCATTATTTGATTCAGGCAGTCAACATTTTCTTGTCAGCTTCAGCTAAACTTACTACTTCCTCTAACCATGGAAAAGAGAATTTAACTTCATGATCCTCTATTAAAACCCCTCTATTGGCTAGCCTATCTGCACATTTGTTTCCTTCCCTTAACGTATGTGTAAACCTGATTTCTTCAAACTCTGTAGCAAGGTCTTGTATTTCCACAATGATCTCTTGTATGTTCCATGGAGCCTTTGCTTTCCTCAAAATTGCATTTATTACTATTAGTGAATCACCTTCCATCCATACTCTGTTCCATTTCATTTGTCTGCATATTTTTAACCCTTCCAAAGCTGCCCAAGCTTCAACTTCATTATTTGTCTTAAATCCACTATTGAAAGCGTAATGAGACAAAATCTCTCCCTATTATTTCTAATTATTCCTCCTCCTATTGGTCTTGGATTTCCTTTAGATGCTCCATCAAAATTCAATTTGACCAACTCCACTTCTGGTGGTTTCCACTTTATATTCTTTGCCTTCTTTTTGTTTCTCCTATACCCAACATCATAATTCCATTTGATGACTTGACTCCATCTATCAAGGCTCTTTGCTTCAAGATTAGGGATTGGGTGAGTTGATAGGGTTGGTTTAGACTCCTCTATGGCTAAACAAATCTTCCTTTTCATTACCTCTAAACTACTTTCCTTTCCTTTAAATATTCTTTTATTCCTTTCCAGCCATATAGTCCAAAGTATTGTATCTTTTGATATATCCCAGATTGTCTATAATGCCTCACTTTTAAAAGTGCTCTGCCATTGCTTTAACCATTCTTCAATTCTACCATTCATCACCATGCATTTACCAAACATATTAAGAATCCATTGCCATAGTTCCTAGACTATTGAGTAGTGTCCCAAGAGATGGTCTATACTCTCCTCTCTTTTTACATAGAACACATTGTGAGGGGCCATGAAAACCCCTTTTCATTAGGTTATCCTAAGATAAAATTCTTCTATGACCTACTAGCCAAACAAACATTTTGACTTTAGGAATGCTTGGGCTATCCCAAATATCTCTCCATATTCTTGTGGTATTCCTATTTTGTTGGTGCTTTACATTATATCCGCTTCTTGTTGTGTATTCTCCTAAGCTATTCAACTCCCAAATCAGCTTATCCTCGGCTCCCCTTGGAATAATCATTGTTGTTATCTTTCTGCTCAACTGCCTCCTAGCAACAATGTCTTGTATACTTGTAAAAAAATCTTCTTTCCATTTGTATCTTCCTTCCTGATCCTTGTACATAATGTTTGAAACCCTATCACCATATTTATCTTGAAGTAATCTCATCCATGGTTTCAAAATTGGATCTAGATTGAGTGGTTTTTTATCACACCAAGTATCCATCCAAATAGAATTTTTTCTCCAGTTCCCACCACCCATCTTAGACCTTTAATCACTAGATCAATTGATTTTTTAAACCGTTCCATAGTGCAGAACCATCTGGTAGTGAGAATGTAGTAAATATTAAGCTTGGGTCATTGGGCTCAACGTACTTAGAAGAATTCTTGCCCATTGTCTTTGACTCTCTTTGTACAATCTCCAAATTACTTTTCCCCTTAGAGCTAAGTTTGCATCCATAAGAACTCTTAAACCGAGACCTCCCCTAGTTTTATCATCACACACCTTGCTCCATTTCACCAAAGGAAATTTCCTTTTATCATGTAATCTTGACCATAAAAATGACCACATAATATAGATTAAACATTTTTCTATCGATTTTGGCATAGTATACAAGGACATATAATATGTTGGAATGGCCTGTAAGACTGATTTAATTAGTTGCACTCTTCTTGCTAATGATAACCATCTACCTTTCCATGTCGGTAGTTTATTCTAAACTTTACTTATAACTGGATTCCACAATTCTATCCTCATTCTCCCCTCAAATAAGGGCATCCCTAGATAAGTTGTTGGCAAATTTGCCTCCTCCATTTGAAGTAACCTGCATATCCCTACTTTGATTCTAGCTGGAGTGTTTAGGAAGTAAATTTTGGATTTTGTCCTATTAAATTTTTGCCCTGATGCTCTTTCATATTCCTTTAATAAGTTATTCAAAGCTCTGGCCTCATTTATCCCTACCCTCCCAAAAAGGGTTGTATCATCTACAAATTGTTGATGGGTGATGTTGTTGATGTTATTACTAGCCTTAAGTCCACTTATTAGCCCATATTTGTTTGCCTTCTTCAAGTTCCTTCCCAATACCTCTGCCATAATAATGAACAAATATGGTGATAGAGGATCTCCCTATCTAAGACCTCTCTTGGCTTTAAATGATTATGTTACTAGCCCATTGACTAGCATTGAATATGATACTGTAGAGACACAAGCTTTAATCCATCTGACCCATTTCTTCCCAAATCTAAAATTTTCTAATACTACAAAAAGAAAATCCCATTTAACCCTATCATAGGCTTTATTCATATCAAGTTTTAAGATCATTGCTCTCTCTTTTCTAGAAGTTGTTGAATGCATTACTTCATGAGCTACTATGATCCCGTCCAGAATTTGTCTCCCTTTCACAAATCCTCCTTGCTCTTCTAAAATAATTTTGTCTAACAGTGGTCTTAACCAATTTGCCATCACTTTGGAGATTATCTTATATGCCATATTACATAGGCTTATGGGCCTAAATGAATCAAACAATTATGCATCCTTTTTTTTGGAATCAAGGTAAGATATGTTGCATTTATTTTATAAGGTATGTACTTTTTTACCCTAGATTGTTCCACTACCACCAATTAAAATATTACATACCTGACACTTGTAACTCATAGGGGCATATGTTATTGTTAGAATATTAATGTGTACTTTTTTTGCACATGTTATGACATGTGTCCTTGACACTTGTCATGTTCTCATATAGACCTCATGTCTATATATTGTAATTTATTTTTGTATCAAAAGATCTCATCTATTTTAGTACCAACATTTTGTATCATAGCACGCATCGATCCCGTACCCGCATGCGCTTATCTATTTTTCTTTTACCCAAGTCAAGTTGTTGATTCACGATGTGTGCTTTGCCCCCCCGCTTTGGTTGAGATTCATCTACTGAGATCTCAAAGACAGTAACGTGGAGCTGGAGAGGTTTCAGGCTTTCCCATGGCACGTGGGAATTCTGGTTTTATAAAAGTAGAAGGGGACCATATTGATTTTTTATGGGGAACGTGATAAACTAGCTGACTTTATGGCCCATGTAATATTTTTGTTTAGAGGTAGTGAAAGTTTTTTTTCCACATGGGAAGTGGAAGGCCCACATGGCCTAATTGTAATTCCCCTAGGAGGGAAATTTGAACTCTATTTTTATTCCACCATAGTACGATGCCACCATTGAGCGATGCCAGAAGAATATTCTTTATGAGGTATGCTATTTTTCTCACAAATGAAGGCCCCATTGACACCCAAACATAAGGGTATTTATAGTCATCAAAAATATTTTTTTGAGATGGATACATTGGTGGTGTCCAATTATAATTTTGAGGCTATTCCATTTGTATTTTTAGCCTCAAATATTATTATCATGGAGTGCACTCTCGGTTGAACCCAACACTCCCAAGGCACTTGTATGTGATCCTAGTATCTAGTCACCTTCTCTATAGCATCTGGAGGATGCAGCAACTAGTTATCCATACATTTTGGTAGGATGAGATGGTCACCATAAGGACACCTACTCTAGGGACTATAGAATATTGACACCCTAGACTCTATCCGAGGACTTTTTCGGATCAACTTCTAAAGACTACAAACATAGACACTTCAGAATATTCTATTATTTTCTTTCTTCTTCTCCTCCACATCTAGATTTTGTCTATGGATCATTTTATTGTATTTTTTGAGTGCATTTTCGGTAGATATTGACACTCTTATATGGCTCTAATTATTTTGTATTAAGGTGCATTTTTGGTATGTCCGAAGTTCGGTAGAGCCCGACACCTTCTAGACGAGATTCACCATGAGGGGGATATGATATCCATGGTGAACATAGTTAGTAGTGACCTACAAAGGCAACAGACCTAAGTAAGAGGTTGACCCTGAGGTACCAAAGATGAGGTTGACCTACAGAGGCAACATAACCAAGGAAGTGGCTGACCCTGAGGCAACAAACCTAGAGATAGTGTTCATAGTAGAGCCAAGCGCAAAGAGCACGAGCTTAGACCAAATTATGTAATAAAGGAGGATGTTAGGGTTCTATTTTATAAAAGTACACATTAAGGGGGGATGTTAGAATATTAATGTGTATTTTATTTGTGCATGTTATGACATGTGTCCTTGACACTTTTCATGTTCTCATATAGGCCTCATGCCTATATATTGTAACTTATTTTTGTATCAAAACATCTCATTTATTTTAGTACCAACAGTTATTATAAATAAAGTGGACCATGTATCTAGTTAGAATTGCATCATGTTAAGTTAGGAGAGTGTGTGTCATAGAATCATGTATATAATTGCTTTGTCATAGAATCTCTTTGTTGTCATAGAATTATGAATGTAACCGCTTGGTATCATGAATGTAATTGTCATAAATTAGGTAAGTCAGGAATATTATCATAGAAAAAGTTATCATAATAGAATGTCATAGAATATTGTCATAAAATGCCATGAAATATTCTTATAAATATTATAAAATGGGAAGGATGTAACCCTCGTGGGTTAGATAAAAATTTGCATATTTTGTAAGGAGGTTGTTCCCTCGAAGTGGCCCGTGATAGTAGTATTTATTGCCTTGAATTATTGTAATTACTATTATTTGTGTTTCCATGTTTCAATTAATGAATACTTTTATTATCGGATATACAATATTAGTGCTACTTTTATCAATACTTTGTTTGATCATTAGTTAAAATTGTCTTTGTAATTGAATTTCTTATCTCAGTACAACCCCACACTAAGAATTTTGAAGTGAAATATTCACATGAGAAGAAGAGATCCATTGCAAGTATTATTAGAGATATTTCCAAGGTATAGTAAGCTTATGTTGTGAGCAATTGTTTTTTTTAATCCTATATTTAAAGGTTAGAAATGGTGTTTTGGCTATTTTAAAATAATACAAAGGAGCTCTCATTATTGGCTAAGCAAGATTACCCATAAAGTGTCTAGTGAAGTGAAGGACAATCAAGCTCTAATACCCATGCCTCATACAACACTTATATATGGATTTGAGTTCCCACGTACCTCGTGTATATTAGGAGAACACTTTAGGAACCCATAGCCAACCTTCATATATATGAAACCAATCGATGGTGTAACATCCATAGTGCACCAAGCACAACACTTGGGAATATTACACTTGAGAGGCAGGTAGTGCGCTCAAGGGTATGTATGGAATCTTCCTTGAGTAGTGTCTTAAAATATTGGTCTAAGCACTATCGATTATTGTTGTATTATAATAGAGGTATATGGAGAGTACATAAACCCTAACTTGGTATCCACCCACTCCATGCTTACTTTATTAGGAGCAAATCTCATGGGACAAAAAAAGTAAAATTTAGAGAGTTTGGAAGCAAATACACAACCTAAAAACCCCTTTTATATATTAAGTTTAAGTTGCCAAAATTATCATTTTGGGATATAGCCCATTGTGATTGTCTCATTGAGTTTATAATTTTGGTATATAGCAGCCATACACCTTTTTGGGATCCTTATTAAGGTGCAAAAATTTATCATTTTGGGATATAGCCCATAATAATCTCCTCAAGATAATTTTATTGGTATGTAGCACCATACATATTTTTGGGACCCTTGCTAAAAATAGTATCTACTAAACATAACATTTATATTTTCTAATAAATACCCCTTGAGACTCATTATCAAACAATGGAGGCCATATGAAAAAACTAGAGGAACAACTCGTCAAATTGGATACCCTCATGGAATTAAAGGGTCAAATATCTTCTCTTGTCACCATGATAGTAAACTACCATAAGAAATACCATATCAGTCAAGAAATTAATGTGTTAAAGATTAAAAACCCAAATTTTAATGGGTCTATTGAGAATAGTCTATATGCTCAAAGGAGGAAAACTATTTATCTAACAAATTTTTCTAGGGTCTTTAATGAGGAAAACACTTAACAACATGGTACTATTAAAGGCATGATCCAATGACTCCCTAAAATAGATTTTTCAAGGTTTTATGGAACAAAGCCACATAGTTGGTTGATTAAGGTTGAGCAATGGTATGAGCTTCATGAAACTCCCTTTGACCAGAGGATCTTTATAGTTGTCTTTCATTTTGATTTGGAAGCATTGCATTGGTACTAGTGGTTGAGAAAGCAACTATATACCTAGACAAAATATCCTACCTTGCTAATACCCTAGCCCTTCATGCTCCTTCGAACCTTGGCTAACATATATCTACAATTTCATTTTTCTTTATCTTGAAAAATTAGCATTGCCCTTGTTCAAGATGATTGAATTCATAGGGCTATATCTCCCTTAATACTACTCATATTTCTTTATATGACCCCTCATTTTAAATATCTTGAAATTCCACACAAATTGGTTGAAGAATCATCTAAATCAGATAATCCTTTGCAAAGATATGGCTCTTGAAATATGAGACATGTTTTATGGAAAAAATTTCCCTAATTCTACCCTTATTCCAGAGGGTTGTCTTCACATAAACATATATCCCTCAATAGTGTTTGTATTCTTTATTATAACTACTCATTTCAAAGCTCTTCAAATTTCACACAAAATAGCACAAGAATCGTCATAATCAGACAACTCTATGCAAAGATATAGCTCCTAAAATATGAGACATTTTTTTTGAAAAAAAATACCTATATATATACACACACATATATATGATAAGTTATATGTGGCTTCTATTGGAGGTCACTCTTATTAGAATACCAAAATATTACATTTGCTATTTTGTCAGTTAAACAATATCCAACATGCCTTTTTATCACAAATATTTTTCTTTTCAATATATTAATCAACTTTATCGAAGTACTATGTTTCCACAATCAACTCCTTGACATGATTTTGATTAAGAGATAAATTTTCATTTGGTCAGTTGCCTTCTAAAATTTGAATTTAACTAATATGAATATCAACACCATGATTGACTAAACTATTTGCTACCTGATTTTATTCTCTATTATATGCTAACATTTCCAATAGATTACCTCCAATAGTAGGTGATGAACATCAAAAATAGTATTATTTTTTATCCAAATCCCACATCCACTTATGTTGATAGCATTAATGATAATTTGTGAATTCCCCTCAATTAAAATATATTTTCATTCTTTTTCTATTGCAATTTTTGTTAGCTTTTGATACTAAATACTTAATGAAAAGCAACCACAAGATCTAGAATAAGCATGCTATATCAAATATAAGATAATGGTAATATTTAAAGCATATAAAACTCATGAAAGACTTCTGCAATAACTCAGAAAACTACCATTAACAAAAGCTCACGAAAATAGTATTTTGATATAGAATGGAGATCTCAAACTCTCCATACTTCATACATGCTCTACATTGTATCTCTACCTTACTTCTCCTCTACATTGTGTGTATGTGTGTATATCACACTTACATATATACCTATTTATATAATGAGAAGTGACTCTTCATATGGAGTACTCTTGGCCTTCTATCTTCCTATGACTCTTCACTTTCCTATTCTATGGACTCATGTGCACATGGACTAACATGCACATTTACATCATTAAATACTTTGCACATTCTAACAATACTTGTGCATTTATTACATTGCATAAAGTAAATACTCAAACCCTAATCTAAGACACATTCCTAATCTAAATATGTACCCAAGGTGGTACATTAGCATGTACCAAATAATGTAATATATTCCAACACCCCCTGTATTACATTATTTGGTTATTGAAGACTTTAGTCTTCAATATGGATCTTCATATTTCATATGTCCTTCAACTTGATCAGGTTCATATTCTTCTTATTTAATCTGAATATGGCCAAGTAGTCCAAAGTGTTGTTGTCCTCTCATATTTCTCATTATGAATCTTCGATTTCCTCGTCGACTTTTATGATAAATAGATTTTTCATTTCCTACAATTTGTTCCTCAAAAAATCCATTAGTGTTGTTTTGAACTACAACAATATCTTGTGAAATCCCAATTGGGTCTAGAGCATATATATCATTGTGAATTGATCCTGTAGCTTCTATCTCATTTTGATTTATAATGAGACACTTATTGACTCCATTTATATATCTAAAATCAATCATCCTTTTGCTCTCTACCAATTTGGCTACTGAAATAAGATTTGATGTTAATCCAAGAACATACATTACTTCATGTAATAAAATATTTGGAAATGATGTACTAGGTGTTACACATCCATATCCATGTATAAGATAGTTTTTTGCCGTCTACAATTTTCAACCTAAGATTGTTAGTGACTTCAAGGCAATCAAACCATTGTAAATTTCCTATCATGTGATGACTTGCACCAGAATCAATAAACCAAATGTCTTTTCCATTTTGACTTGTAGAATTATTTGTGCTTGAAGTAATTTTACATTTTTGATATGGAATATTGTATGAGTTTTGATCTTGAATCCTTTCATAGTATACCTTGTGATGATATGTTCCTCTTGCTAATTTATCCATTATCTTCAAGAAAATAGTTTTATTGTTGTACCCCTTATGTCTCCCTAGTGTTTTAGATCTATTGGCCAACTTGGAATTTGAGTATGGGATCAAATTTGATATAATATTTTCAATTCTCAAATTGTAGAATACCTTGTATCTCCCAAGTGTTTTGAATATAATATGTCTTTGATAAAATACTTAGCTTTCTAAATTTTCCTTTAAGTTGAATTCCTTTTGTCTCCCTAATTATGAATAGAAAGCTTAAAGATAATTTTAATGCAATTTCAATTTTGATAAGACTCTCTACTTTCAAGAACTTTAAGTTGGATTCCTTATGTCTCGTTAATTTGAACAAGAGACTAATATCAATGTAATTTTCCAACTTTCAAAAAGCTTTATGTTGTAATCTTTATATCTCTCAAATTTTCAATATGGTTTCTAAATTTCAAAAATCTAATTTGATGTTGAAGTCCTTATAACTCCCAAATAAGAAATTTAGAAAACAAAGATATTTGCAAATTTTAATATTCCTAGTTTATGTAGAAATCCTTATTCCTCCAAGTTAAACTATTTGCAAATATTTCAATGTGGCTTGAATTTCAAATAGAATGAGATAATTCTAAAACCTTTAAATTGTATTTCCAAAATACTTCAAAATTGATCAATATAGTTTCTAAGGTTTTAAATATTCAATTTGTTGCCTTATCTCTCCATTAATTCAATTAATCTAAAATGTACTAGATTAATTAATCTCAACCTTAGAATAATTAGAAGTAATATCCCTTATGGCTCCTTAACCTTTGCAATAATTGAATTAAATCAAATTTTATGTACCTCCTTGTGAATGGTGCATGCTAATATCATTTTTCAATGCTTTGACCTTCCTCTGGTTGCTTGCAGGCTTCTCTATCAGCAACAATTAATTCCTCTACACAGTCACGCTATATTGTAGGCTATGTTCTCCATGAAATCTATGTTCTCGACTCCTTCATTCTCGATGACCTTTCACTTCCTCTTGCGAATAGGTTTGAGGCTCTTGACATCCTCCATGTAGGAGCTTTAAAGCTCTCAATCTTCTCCACGTGTGCGCTCCTCGAACACGTTGGTCTCCTTGGTGAATGATCTTCTCCAAACTCAACAACACCTTTGCCTTTCTTACGTTCCTCGAACACGTTGGTCTCCTTGGTGAATGGGCTCTGAATATGTTCTTCAGACTTAGCAATAACTTCACCTTCAATTATGAGCTTCTCATGCTCAAAATAGTTTTCTCCTTCAAGTGCTCTTCAACTACAAGCTCGAGATTCAATATTTTTAGGCTACATTCTTCCTTTCACTCTACCCTCTACAGTGTAACCTCCTCCAATGTATTTAATGTTGTTCGTAAGGCATTATTTCACCTACCAATAACCCTTGGCATTTCTCCTTTGACGTGCCAAGTGGCAAGAATATTTTCAATGACCTTTTCAAATGGCTCTTCTCCTTCTTTGCAATGCTTGTTCTTTTGTAACGCTTAATATTGCACTCAACCTCCTACGAATTCTTTCAAGACAATGCCCGAGTAGCTGAGCATTTGTTCTACCTCACCATGCAACAACCGCCACGTTCTCTTTAGTATATTGGTGGTTATGGAAGCCAATGTTTGCTTCTCCTTTGGTTATTATGATTCCAACTGACCTTGTTATCTTCTCCATATCCTTTCGACTTCCTCTCAAAGTCTCTTCACTTGCATGCTCTCCTGCATATGTAGATGATGATTCAATGGCTCAAGATGGAGCTTCTAGTGGCTCCTCTAGTGGTTGACTAAAATGACACTCCTCCTCCTTGGCTTGTAAGGTGATTTCACTTCTTAACTTGGTGGTTACCCTTCTCAATGTGGTGGCTCCACTTCTCCTTGGTGGTTCTACCACTCCTTTGGTGGCTATTCTTCACCAAAACTTGATGGTGGTTTCCAATGCTCCTCGTTTGGTCGAATGGTGAAAATGGCTATCTCCTTCAATATGGTGGTTTTACCACTTCTTTAGTGGTTGCTTCTTACCACTATCTTCTTCAATCTATAGTGCCTTACTTGGTGTCTTTAGACACCTTAAGCCTATTGTTTTTGAGCACTTATTTGGCCTTCTTTCATTCAATAGATTCTGCACTTATATATATGATCTTCCTTTCTCCTTATTACTCCCTTTCAAGCTAACTTTTAACTCTATATTTTTTTGTTGTATTGTGCAGGTTCTAAGATAGCAATGATGCAATATTCTTCAACTTTGAAGCCTTCTTTTTGCTACTTTAAAAAACTCAAATGTGGTGCTTTTAAAAACTTTATAATAAGCTAATGTGAATGTTCAAATAATGAACTTTTATAGCACCAATATTGCATACCTTTTGGCCTCCTCTTCTTGGTGATTTGATTCACCTTTTTGTTGTCCTAAATTTGTAAAATTTGTAGCTTCAATTCCTTTTGCTTTGCTGCCCTAAAATCATTAATTTTGCAGCTCTAATTGCTGCCTAAATTTTTTGCCTCTTAGCCTTTAACTTGCTGCCTAAAAATCTGATTGTTGCAGCTTCAATTCTCCTCTGAATGTATTCTCTCAACCTCTAAAATTTGCAGCTACAAATGTTGCCTTCTTGCTGTCCAAATGTCTTTATAATTTGCAGCAATTATCCTCCTTCAAATGCTGCCAAATCTTCCTATGCTTTGTTGTTCAAAGCTCTCTCAAATCTACCCTGAACTTCTCCAAATTGTAGCCCTCTTTTCTCCTTCTAATGCTGACCAATTTTGTAGTGCTAAAGCCTTCAATTCATTGCTCTCTAAATCTGATTTCTTCTTCTTTATCTTGTTGTCCAAAAACAACATTCAATTCCTCTAGATTGTTGCCTTCTTTTGTTGTCAAGCCTTCCTTCAATTGGTTGTTCAAGGGCACTTCAAAATCTGCCCAATTCTTCTTCAATTTGCAGCTCTATGTCACCTTCAATTTGTTGTCCTGTGACTCTTCAACTTCTACTGCAAAAATCAGCAATCTTCTTCTCCGTAAATCAGCCTTCAAATCCTTTATGGTTGTCTTCAAAACTTTCAAATATGGTGGCCTCTTCTATCTTCTTTCTCCTTCAATATTCTTGTCGAATTCTGACTTCAAATTTGGCCTATTTGTTGGCCTCTTCCTCAAGAATCTGAATGTCTTGAGATCTTCAAAAATCCTTTCCAAAATTTGGCAAACTTCTTGCCAAATCCTTCTTCCTTTTGGGCTTGTTGTCAGATGGTGACAATTGTCCCAAATTCTTCTTTTCAGGAGCTTCTCCTGCTTGCAATCTTCTACCTTGAGCTTTCTTCAAATCTTCTCCAATGGCCACTTCTTCAACTTCTTCAATAGGGCTTCTCTAGCCTTCTTCTTTCTCCTTCCAAGTTTGCTTGAGACCTCTTCTCTTGGGTCTTCAAATTTTGCAACTTCTCAAATATTCAATAGGACTTTTTCTTAGTCCTCCTCTATCTTCAATCTTCAATATTCATATCTTGAAAGTTCTTCAATGAGACCTCTTTCTTGGGTCTCCTCCTTCTCAATCTGCAATAGAGTTGCTTTCTTCTTTCTTCAATCTACAATCTGTAGTCTTCAATCTTCTATGGGAACCTCCTTCTTGGGTCTCCTCAATATCCAATCTCCAATATTCTATGGGGACCTCCTTCTTGGGTCTCCTCAATCTTCAATCTTCTATGCTATTGCTGCAACTAATCCCTTCACTAGATATCCTCCAATCTAGTGGAAAGCAATATTTTTTGAGTCCTAGTCTTCACGAGTTTTCCTACAACCCTATGGAAAGACTCTAGCCAAAAAGCAATTTTTAAAATTCTAAAAATGAGATCTCCCTATCTCCTCTCAATCTCTCTTGTGGCTCTCCCTATCTCCTATCAATCTCCCTTGTGGCTCTGATACCACTGTTAGCTTTTGATACTAAATACTTAATGAAAAGCAACCACAAGATCTAGAATAAGCATGCTATATCAAATATAAGATAATGGTAATATTTAAAGCATATAAAACTCATGAAAGACTTCTGCAATAACTCAAAAAACTGCCATTAACAAAATCTCACAAAAATAGTATTTTGATATAGAATGGAGATCTCAAACTCTCCATACTTCATACATGCTCTACATTGTATCTCTACCTTACTTCTCCTCTACATTGTGTGTATGTGTGTGTATCACACTTACATATATGCCTATTTATATAATGAGAAGTGACTCTTCATATGGAGTACTCTTGGCCTTCTATCTTCCTGTGACTCTTCACTTTCCTATTCTATGGACTCATGTGCACATGGACTAACATGCACATTTACATCATTAAATACTTTGCACATTCTAACAATACTTGTGCATTTATTACATTGCATAAAGTAAATACTCAAACCCTAATCTAAGACACATTCCTAATCTAAAGATGTACCCAAGGTGGTACATTAGCATGTACCAAATAATGTAATATATTCCAATAATTTTAATACCTGTAAAAAGTGCCCGTGTTAGTAAACCAAAAATATGCACTGAATTATTAACATTAGTATTAATCAAACGAATGTTTAAATAATACATTGCACTAAACATTAGGAGATATCCCGAGATATCTGCCACTAACCTAGCTAACAAACGCGCTTCATGAATAAGCGCTAACAACTAACTACGTAGTCAAATTGACTACGACTAACCTAGGATATTTAGATAAATATCCAAAAGGTAAACAATAAATAGTAAAAGGTAACTAACCTAGTAGTAAAAGTAAATACTAGTGGTAAAAAGTAACAAGCTACTTTTTACCATGCAATAAATAAAATCTACCTAATGTAGGGAAAGGGTAAAATATCCAAATGATGGAATATTTACTCTAACATCCCCCCTTATTACATTATTTGGGTAATACATACATATCCTCTAATACAACAATATGTGGGTAAAGTATATAACTGCCCCAATACAGTGAAAAAGGATGTCGATCTGCTGGTTCTTGCTCTGTCACAGTACTCTAGCTGCTTCTAAGCAAAAAAATGGGTCATTCCTCACTTTGTCTTCACACCAACGAATGTCCTTATAGTAATCACTTCATCCAACCAAATTGCATGGGTAACCAGCCACTGCAATCGCTAGGTGTAGTAGAGTAGATCACTTCATACGAGATTCATTCATTTTACAATATGAGTTTGCAAAAGATAAGGTTGCTAAGGTGTCGGTCACAGCCAAAAATGCACCCTTATAAGTTCCCCCCTTCTCGTTGCAAAACATGTTGTATCTAATTTCTGAAAGAAGAGTGACTAAGGTGTCGGTCGTAGCCGAAAATGCACCCTTATAAGTCTTCTTCCCTTTTTACAAAAATTTGTGAAGAAAAGAAATGTTTATCCCCCCTTAATTACAAAAAGATGTGCAACTCAAGAGTTTTGTGAAGGATTTTTACAAACATTGCCTCCTAGGCAATTTTACACCATAAAAAGTCTCTTCTTTTTATTACAAGGACTTCAAACATTAAGAGTTTGCTATTTATGAAGCCTAAAAGAGGTACAAATCACCCCTTATTTGTAAGAACTTCAAACAAAAACTTATGCTATTCTATGAAGCCTAAAAAAGAGAGAGAGGATAATGGTGCTTTGCCCAATGTGACAAACATGTGTTTTCCCTCTACAATATTGTTTTAGCAATGAGCACTCTGTGTGCTTTTTCTGAACCAGAATCAGAATCTGAATTAGACACTTCACTAGCAATGTTGCCTTTGTCTTTCTTGTTTTGCTTGTTTTTGAACCAACACCGATTGGTGTCATGGTTATCTTTCTTACAATATGAGCAAAACCGTTTTTGAGATTTCTTTCCCTTGCCTTTTGAGGATGATCCTCCCTTGTTATAGTTTTCTTTCTTCTTCTCAACCTTATTGTGTGAATAAAGTGCACTATTAGATGCTTCATCTTTTTGGAGTTGATTAGCTTCTTCAGTTTGAAGCAAATTTACTAACTCCACAAAGGTGAGAGTTCTTTGTGAAACAGAAAGGGATGTAATCAAAATTTTGTAGGATTCAGGAAGGGCTCTCAAGATAACTGAAGTTAAAATGGCATCTTCAACTTTGGCCCCTAAAGCATTAAGCTTAGTCTTCAGTTTTGCAGTTCTGCAGAGGAAGGTTTCTACTGACTCACCCGACTTCATATGCAGTGTATGAAGTTGGGTTTGAAGGTTGAGAATCGTGGATTGATTCTTTCCTTCAAAAATGGTGGACAAGGAATCCCATGCATCTTTTCCATTCTTTGCCTCACTAATGTGAGGTTGTACCTCATCAGAAGTGGCTAGAAGGATTAACATGAGAAGACGATTGTTCTTTTTATCCCATTCTCTTTGATCAGCTCCTGATGTGGTGGGTCTTGGTGTAGTGCCAACAACTAAGTCCCACAAGTCCTCTACAGTCAAAATGGCTTTCATCTTAGTTTTCCAAGCTGTATAGTTATGACCTTTTAGCAATTGAGATTCACTCAAGTATTTGTTAATTGTTGCCATGAGGAAGGTCCTACAATGCACTAAGATGATATTTCTTTCACTCTCAAGTGGTATTTAATGGCACCTTCCTGAAGATTCTCTTGAAGAGAGATAATCAGGTGGAGGAAATTAAGCCAAACACATAAGAGTTTGAAAGGTTTAATTCACTCAAACAACTATTTAATGGCACCTGCCTTAACACCCTTCAAAAAGGATGAAAAGTTGGAGGAATTTAAGCCAAACAAATAAGAGTGAATTAGGGGTTTTGTTTTGATTTAGGAGAGAATATCAAGTTTTGAAATGGCTCTTAATTGTGCAATTTGATTTACACAAATTTGTGAAATTTTGGGGTATGATGTGTTCTTGATTATATGACTTATAATTGCAAAAATAAATAATGCAATAATCAAACAAGAATTCCCACAAAATTATTATCACTTAGGTGTCGGATGCAACCGAGAATGCACCTATTTTGCCAATTCTGAAATGAAGGTGTCGAGTAAAATCGAGAATGCACCTTATTTCCAACTTTTGCAACAAAAATGTGTATTTGTGCAAGAATGATATTTTTATGTCTCCTACTTTGTTTTACAATTTTGCAAAAGAAGGACAATTTTGTCTTTGTCTTCCCCCTTTAATTTTGCAAAATAAACAATATGAGCACCCCTTCCAAGACAAGTCGACACACGACCCGCGTTTGAAAGGTTACCAGAACTAGTCGACACACGACTTAGTTTTCTTTCCTTCTTCCCAATGTTGCAAAAAAAATAGAATGTGCAAGTACATGAATTATATCTCCTTTTTAGAGAAATCAATTGCACACTTTGCCTTTGATTTTTACAATATTTCGTGTCCCCTTGTTTTCTAATTTTGCCAAAAAGAATCAATTGTTTTGATTTTATCCTTCTTTGAAATGTGCAAAATAAACAAGGTGTTGAGAAGAGAGTAAGGGTTTTCTAATTTGCAAAGAAAATATAGGTGCTATTCCTTGTCTTATATCTCCCTTTTGTGGAGAAAACAAAAGCCCTAATGTTTGGATATCGCAAATAAAATAGATCCCCTTCTCTTTAATTTAATTTGCAAAATTAAAAAAAAAGTTCAATTATAAGGGTTAAATTTAATACTAAAAATCAAATTATGTTTCTTTGTAAAAAATCAATTTAAAAAAAAGTTTTAGAAACATAAGTTTAGATTTTTATTATTAAAAATAAACTTTATAATAAAATAAAACTTTTAATTTAAATAAAAGCAAAAAAAAAAAATTACCTTTGTTTTGGGCCGCGACGGGATTTGATCCTGTCACCTCGCTGTGTGAGGCGGCCTCGATCGACGCAGTTTTGTCGGTCGGCCCCTATGGCTGATCCGAAAGCCACAGGAGGCGTTGTTTTCTTTAAAGCCTTGTTGGGGCTTTAATTGAAGGAAATTGAATTTCCTTCGGGACATTTAGTCCCACATTGCGCAGGCGGGTTGTTTTTTTTCAGTTTAAAAACTATTTGCCTCACCTTTGATTTCGAATGCCTATGGGCATTCTAGAATGCCTCTATTTTGCCGCCCAAAATAACACGTTGCTCCCCCACGTGTCCTTCCTACCACCACACGTCAGCTCCCCACGTGTCCTTCCTGCCACGTCAGTGGTCAGCCATTCACGTCAACAATTTTGGTCTGAGTCGTGTCTTGATTCTGAGTGCGTCAGTTTGTGTCGCGTCTGTCAGGCTGTGTCAGGGTTTGTCAGTGTTTAGGTCAGCATCTGACAATTGTCAGGGAGGTCATCAGACCTGAGGATGCTCCTACCCTCGGGTTTGGGTTCTTCCTTGCCTGGGAGTGCGCGCCTACCCTCTCGACTGTGCGCAAGATCCACGGGGGTAGCATTGGCGGCCACTGATGATCGAAGGGCCTCCTGCCCTCTCGGATCCCGATCGTCAGTGACCTACGTCTCGGTAGAAGGTGCTCCTGCCCTCTGTCGTGCAGGTGTCGCTTGGGCTGTCGGATGCTGGCGGGGGGTCTACATGGGCCTCCTACCCATGGGGCTACGTGGCCTACGGGGGAGGGCACTCCTACCCTCCTCCAAATCTCCTAACTCTCCTCTCGGAGAAGAAAATTTAATAATAATTAAACATTAAAATAATTTTCAACCTTAGAAGCGATCAAACGCATCAAATATTTCCTCGCACGATGGAAGAGGGGCCTCTCGCCTTCTCCAGTGGAACAAGAGTGGCTCTCGTCTTCGCCACTTGGAACGAGGGTCACTCTCTCCGTGCTCACAGGAACCAAGTGAAACCTCGCAAATGATACCAATGTTAGTAAACCAAAAATATGCATTGAATTATTAACCTTAGTATTAATCAAATGAATGTTTAAATAATACATTGCGCTAAACGTTAGGAGATATCCCGAGATATTTGCCACTAACCTAGCTAACAAACGCACTTCATGAATAAGCGCTAACAACTAACTACGTAGTCAAATTGACTACGACTAACCTAGGATATTTAGATAAATATCCAAAAGGTAAACAGTAAATAGTAAAAGGTAACTAACCTAGTAGTAAAAGTAAATACTAGTGGTAAAAAGTAACAAGCTACTTTTTACCATGCTATAAATAAAATCTACCTAATGTAGGGAAAGGGTAAAATATCCAAATGATGGAATATTTACTCTAATAGCTCGACCCTCTACATAGTTGTTAGTTGAAATTCCATATGATTTTTAGTAAGTGAGGATAATTTTGTCTTCATTGTTTCTAAAAATACCACCTCCATCAACTTTTCTTGGATTTCCTTTAGAAGCACCATCAAAAATAATTTTAATAAACCTAATTTTTGGACATTTCTATTTTACCCTAGATCAAAGTAGATCCTTTGTTTTAATTCAATTGTCATAGATGAATATTTCTTGTATGTTCAAGTCCTATAACCAAGTTGTTACCACCTATTTTTCCATACTCAAAACTTTCCATGAAGAGCACCATATTTGTAGACATTCTACAAGAGAGGCAATAGTACAGTTCTAAACTTAGGCATGATTTTGAGATTTTTTTTATTCTATTATTTCTTTAAAGCTATAAATTCCAACAAACAATGGCAAGGTCAATTCTCCCCATAATACATAATGCTTTAGATTTGAAATAATTAATCCAACAATCAACTCTCTTAGTGTTTATGGAGCTACCCAATATAATTTCATATTTTAAAAAAAGTAACCCCAAATAGTTTGAGCAAAGGAACGATGAAGAAGTAAATGGTTAGATGTTTCTAAATCCTTACATCTGAAATTCCATGATATCCTCCTCTTTTTAGACTCTCACCTATAAGAATCTTACTTTGAACTGCTAATCAAATAAAAGTTGAGGCCTTAGGGAGAGCCTCTAATGACCAAACATTCTTCCAAGGAAAATCTTTGGGAGTATAAAATTTTAATTGCTCTAAATCCCCATATTCCAACTTGATAGAGTATCCACCATCCTTTGATAGATTCCAAAACCAACTCATATTTTTGTGTGAAAATCGATAAATAAAACATTTGTAGCATCTTTTGAAGTTTGTCTAAAATTTGTTTGAGTTCCTCTCCTTCAACCACATTACTAATAGAAACCCATGATCTAGAGTTGTTGCTCATATTAATATAGTCTTTAACCTTTGGACCTTTACAAGCTAGGAATACTTGAGCCAATAGTTTCCATTTTGAGTTAGAGATAAGAGGATAAGGCTTCAACCAAGCATCAAACCAAAAAATTGTATAATCCCCCTCATTACTTAACCATATAACATGTTTCTTTATCAATTACAAACTATATGATGTGAAGTTCCATGTTAACAATATTTTGGATAGGGTTATTTTCCTAAATAATTTCATTGCATCAAGATACCTTATATAATTTTTAAGTAATATTTTTGCTCAATTCTTTCTTGATCTCTAAAAAAAAATTCACCCAAGATTTTTCCCTAATGTTAAACTCATAAGTCTGCAATTCCACAAGCCTGCTCCTTCAATTTTATTTCCCTTGCAAACCATGTCCCATTTACAAAGAGGAAACCTAATTTTTTTCTCATAACCTTTTCAAAGAAAATATCTTTGAATTTTATAAATTTTTGAGCTATACCTACTAGCAATCTTGAAATGGGCATGATATAAACAGAGATGGATTGCAATGTAGTCTTTATGAGTTGTAGTCTTCCTGAAATTTTTTAAAACTTACCTTTTCAACCTACCAAACAAGCTTTTATTATATCCAAATAAGAGACAAAAGCTCCTTTTTATTTCCTTTATAAGACAAAGGAATATCCAAGTAGGTTTATGAAAAAATTTCAATTTTAAACCCTAAAATATTCATAATACTTTGTTGTAAATCTAGGGCAATGTTAATAAAAAATTCTAAATTTTGTAGCATTTTCAACTATTCAGTAGCCTTCTCATAGAATGATAATATTGGTTTAAATACCATGGCCTCACTGAATGAGGGATGGCCCAAAAGAAAAGGATCATCAACAAATTGGAGAAGAGATTCAAAGGGACCGGTTTTTACAACTTAAATACATTTGATTTTTTCTTCCATTTTTTCCCTTGAGAACGTTCTCCCTATTGCTTCTACAAAAATAATGAATATATAAGGAGATAGTAACCAATAGGAGAGACATTGAACAATTCAAATGACCTTTGGGATGTTAATCTTTCAAATTTTTAATATACATGGGATAATAGATGCATTGGGTAAACTCATATAGTAGAAAGATTGAATAGATTTTTGTTATCCAATAAATAATTGTAAACATAGTATACAATCTCTTTAGATATTTTATTGCGAGCAAGATCAGATCATAAACCCATTCTTTTGGCTTGTGATATACCCAATAATGGTTATACAAAGCCATTTTGCTTCCTGTCTATGTGGCTCCAAGACCCCAATTTTTTCTAGATGGTTATGTTATGGTGGGATGAATCAAATTTGAAGGATCATATACGCACATGCTTGTTCAAAAGATGAAATATTTAAAGGAGAAAATGAATATTTTAAACACCAATATCTTTTGGTAATATTTTTAAAGAAAAGAAAGAAATTGAATCCAAACTCAAAAATTAATAAGAGATAGTATAAACTAATGAAATGAATCAAGATTCTTATGTGAAAGAAAAATAATTAGTTTCCTATTATTGTAATGCATTGAAAAAGGAGTCACATTAGTTCTATAAATCTAGTGAGAAATGGAACAAGGAGATAGAAATATATAAAAATTTCATGCTACAACAGAAATAAAATTTTATTTTCATCAAACCAACCATATTTTAACTCCAATGGAAGAAATATTGAGGATGAAGAAGATATAAAGAAGGAAGTAAATAATTATTTCAAAAGTATTTTATCATATATTGGCAAGAAAAGGAGGCACAAGATAAGCTTTTACAAAATATTCCATCAATTATCATATAGGAACAAAATGAAAGCTTGATGAAGAATCTATCTATGGAGGATCTATATGAAATAATTTTCTCTTTCTATTGTAACAAGGCACCTGGCCCTAATGGATTTTTCATTAAATTCTTTCAATTTTTTTGGGGATTTATTGAAAAGTAATATGTTAGCTACAATTGAAGAAGCCCATAAAAGGAATGCTATAATAAGTGAGATCAATGTCACATTTATTACATTGGTTACTAAGTAAGGCGAGATAAAATATTTTGATAACTTTCGTTTGATAAGCCTTTGTAATATGATTTATAAGATTATTTCAAAAATTATGGCAAATAAGGTGAAAAATATTCTAGATTGTGTTATCTCAAAGGAACAAGGTGGTTTTGTTTATGGTAAACAAGTTTTTTATGGTGTAATCATTGCACATAAGGCCATATATTCTCTTAATTCCATGAAAAAACTAGGTATGCTTGTGAAATTATATTTGAACAAAGCATATGATAGGGTTTCCTAGAATTTTGTACATGATGTTCTCAAAAGGTTTAGTTTTGATTATAGTTTGTGTGAATGGATTAAATGTTATTATAGCACTAAAAAATATTCTATTTTGATCAATGGCTCTATTTTTGGCCTCCTTGTCTTGCCCAATATATGATAAAATATTTTTGAAATAATTAATTGCTTCCTTCTTTATATCTTTTTCATCCTCAATATTTCTTCCATTGGAGTTAAAATATTGTTGATTTGACGAAAATAAATTTCTTTTTATAGTAGAATGAATTTTTTATATATTTCTATCTCCTTCCTTGAGCCATTTCTCACTATATTTATAGAACTAATGTGTCTCCTTTTTCAATGCATTACAATAATAAGAAAGTAATTATTTTTATTTCACATAAGAATATTGATTCATTTCATTAGTTTATACTATCTCTTATTAATTTTTGAGTTTGGATTCAATGTCTTTCTTTTCTTTAAAAATATTACCAAATATATTGGCATTTAAAATCTTCATTTTATCCTTTAAATATTTCATCTTTTGAACAAGCATGTGCATATATGATCCTTCAAATTTGATTCATCCCACCATAACATAACCATTTAGAAGAATTTTAGGTCTTGGAGCCACATAGACAGGACGAAAAATGGCTTTGGATAACCATTATTGGGTATATCACAGGTCAAAAGAATGGGTTTCTCATATGATCTTGCTTGCAATAAAATATCTAAAGATATTGTATACTATGTTTACGATTATTTATTGGATAACAAGAATCTATTCAATCTTTCTACTATATGAGTTTATCCAATGCATCTATTATCCCATGTTTATTGAAAACTGAAAATATTAACATCCCAAAGAAAAATTGAATTGACAAATGAAGCATAATCTTACATTGAATTAGACCATCCTAGAATACCATCCTTATTTTCCAAAAAATATGAACTATTGAAATCACCCCCAAGAATCCATAGATCACAATGAATCATCATTCTATTTGACAAAAATATACTAAGGTCCTTCCAACATCTTTCACGAGGAGTAACTATAGTTGAAGCATACACATTTATAACTCCACCTTTGATGTTTTCCTCTTTTCTACAAAATAGTCTAGCAACCCAATTACTTTTTGTTTGTAATAATTGTCCATCCCATTTGCATTTGTATCATATTGTTGTTTTACTATCTGAACCTCCTATAGAAAAAATTACTAGACAATCACCCATCTTGAAAATATTTTTTAAATCATCCTTACATTCCTCACTACTTAATTTTGTTTCTTGTATTAAAATAAACTCAAAAATGTAAGAACCTATTAATTCCATAAAACTCTTTTTTAAGGGTCTTATTCATACCTCTAATATTCCATGATATCACTTATCGTCGTCACTTTGTATATTTATTAGTGGGCTTAGCTCCACTTCTTGTTAACCACTATAATATTTTTATTTGGTTTCCCAAATTGATATCCCTTTGAGTTTGTTTTCTCTTTAATAATGTTTTGATTAACTTCCTATCCTTTCCCCATTCCTACCAACACTCTCATATTCATCAATTTTCCTATATTGTTCATAATGAGACGTCTTCTAATAATTTTTGTTGCCCTGAAGAATATAAAATGCAAGGAATAGTCTCATTAACACTTTTTTTTGTGTGTTGCCATGAAAAATCTAAAGTGCACAGATGGTCCTCTATCATTATTACTTTCTCGTGTTGTCTTGGAAATCCTAAACTTTCTTGGATATCCTCCATATGTTTTTCTTTACTATGTTGCTCTTGAAACCTTAAAGTGGGTGCTACTTTTATTTTTATTGGAAGGAGAAGAATTTACACTACTTGAGAAAAATGAAGATTATTTACCTAGATTAAGCTTGACCTCCACCTCGTTCGTTTTAATTATTCCTCCTCCTCCTATTGGTCTTGGATTTCCTTTAGATGCTCCATCAAAATTCAATTTGACCAACTCCACTTTTAGTGGTTTCCACTTTATATTCTTTGCCTTTATTTTTTTTCTCCTATACTCAACATCATAATTATATTTAATGACTTGACTCCATCTATAAAGGCTCTATGCTTTAATATTAGGGATTGGTTGAGTTGATAGAGTCTGTTTAGACTCCTCTATCACTAAATAAATCTTACTTTTCATTACCTATAAACTACTCCTTTCCTTTAAGTATTCTTATGTTCCTTTCTAGCCACACAGTCCAAAGTATTGTATCTTTTGATATATCTCAGATTGTCTGTAATGCCTCACTTTTAAAAGTACTCTACTATTGCTTTAACCATTTTTCAATTTTGCCATTCATCACCATACATTTACCAAACATATAAAGAATTCATAGTCATAGTTCCCATACCATTGAATAGTGTCCCAAGAGATGGTTTATACTCTCCTTTTTACATAGAATACATTGTGAAGGGCCATGAAATCCTCTTTTCATTAGGTTATCCCAAGATAAAAAAATTCTATGACCTATTAGCCATACAAAAATTTTAAATTTTGGAATGCTTAGGCTATCCCAAATATCTCTCCATATTCTTGTGATATTCATATTTTGTTGGTGCTTTACATTATATCCACTTCTTGCTTTATATTCTCCTAAGCTATTCAACTCCCAAATCAGCTTATCCTTGGCTTTCCTAAAAAATAATCACTATAGTTGTCTTTATCCTCAATTATCTCCTAGTAAAAATATCCAGTATACTTATAAAAATATCTTCTTTCCATTTGTATCTTCCATGTTTATCCTTGTACATAATGTATGAAACCCTATCACCATATTTATCTTGAAGTAATCTCATCCATGGTTTCAAATTGGACCTATAGTGAATGGTTTTTTCACACCAAGTATCCATCCAAATATAAAATATCTCTAGTTCCAATTACCCATTTTAGTCTTTTAATCATTAGATCAATTGATTTTTTTTAAATGTTCCATGGTGTAGAACCATTTGGTAGTGAGAATGTAGTAAATATTTGGATCATTGGGCTCAACATACTTAGAAGAATTCGTTTCCACTGTCTTTGACTCTCTTTGTACAATCTCCAAATAACTTTTCCTCTTAGAGCTCGTTTGCATTCGTAAGCACTCTTAAAATGAGACCTCCCTTAATTTTATTATCACACACCTTGCTCAATTTCACCAAGGAAAATTTCCTTTTATCATTTAGTTTTGGCCACAAAAATGATCTCATAATATAGATTAAAAAAATTTCCACCGATTTTGGATTAAAAAAATGTATTGTTCGACAAGATTCAAACCTGAGCCTTCTCCTTGATTGTTGAATTAAGCTCATATCATTCGATTTACAAAATCCATTTTTTTTTCAATAGGCTATATGGAATTAAAATGGGCCCCATCTATACTACATTATGACCACTTAGTGGTATTATAACATTGTGCAATGATGCATGTATCACTTGGCAAGATTCTAACCTTGGTCTCCTCCTTGAAAGTTGAGGAATCTAACAATTTGAGCTTATGCCATTTAATATAAAATTTATAATTTTAAACACATACAATTTATTTGTTTTATAAATTATATATATGCTTGAGAAAAAGGGGTTGTACTTGAGTCCCCCACATTTGACAAATCACAACTCTCTCCTTTAGAGCTTAAGAGTTTACAAATAAATTTGATTCTTATCTCAATTGAGTTTCTATAGCTAGATACCTATGTCTTTTTCATAAGAACTCTAAATTCTTGGTTTTCATATTTTAGATCTTCTTCAATTTTCTTTGGAAATACAAATATTTCAAAATTTAGCATCTTTCTTCTTGGTATTTTCTTGCAATAGCCATCATAATAATATCTACGCATTGCATCTTAGTAAAGTAATATTTTCCAAATTTCACGCTATCTTAATCCACTTTACCAAGTCTAGATTGCTAGTTTCCTTCCTGAAGCATAAGTGCAACCACAAAAATTGTGATAAAAAGTTTATATGAAGACACATTAATGTTATAAAATACAACAAATATTATCAATGGAAAACATTAAAGTAAATCTTAATCATTATTTGATTCGGGTAGTCAATATTTTATTGTCAACTTCAACTAAACTTACTACTTCCTCTAACCATGGAAAAGAGAATATAACTTCACGATCCTCAATTAGAACCCCTCCATTGGCTAGCTTATCTACACATTTGTTGCCTTCCCAATTGTGAAAATTGATTTCTTCAAACTCTATAACAAGGTCTTGTATTTCATCAAGTGGCATTAGCTCAATCAGTTAGATTTCTCAATATTTAAAGGGGAGACCAAGGTTCAAATCTTGCCAAGCAATACATAGATAATATTCAAGCTTTGTTGTAATACCACTATGTGGTGATAATATAATATGGGTGGGGCCCATTTTAATCCCATATAACCAATTGAAACAAACAAGGTCTTGTATGTTCCATGGAGCCTTTCCTTTCCTTAAAATTGTATTTATTACTATTAATGATTCACCTTCCATCCATACTTTGTTCTATTTCATTTGTTTGCATATTTTTAACCCTTCCAAAAGCTTAATTATTTATCTTAAATCCACTATTGAAAGTATAGTGTGACAAAATCTCACCCTTATTATTTCTAATTATTCCTCCTCTTGTTGGTCTTATATTTTCTTTATATGCTTCATCAAAATTCAATTTTACCAACTCCACTTCCAATGGTTTCCACTTTATATTCTTTACCTTTCTTTTGTTTCTCCTATACCCAACATCATAATTCCATTTGATGACTTGACTCCATCTATCAAGGCTCTTTTCTTCAAGATTAGGGACTAGGTGAGTTGATAGAGTCGGTTTAGACTCCTCTATCACTAAACAAATCTTAATTTTCATATTTTTTAACTACTTTCCTTCCCTTTAAATATTCTTATGTTCCTTTCTAGCCGCATAGTCCAAAGTATTGTATCTTTTGATATATCCTAGATCATCTGTAACACCTTACTTTTAAAAGTACTCTATTATTACTTTAACCATTTTTCAATTTTGCCATTTATCACCATACATTATCTAAACATATAAATAATTCATTGTCATAGTTCCCAGACTATTGAATAGTGTCCCGAGAGATGGTCTATACTCTCCTCCTTTTACATAGAATACATTGTGAAGGGCCATGAAATCCTCTTTTTATTAGGTTATCCAAAGATAAAAATTTCCTATGACCTATGAGCCATACAACCATTTTGAATTTTGGAATGCTTGGGCTATCCCAAATATCTCTCCATATTCTTGTGATATTCCTATTTTGTTGGTGCTTTACATTATATCCACTTCTTGCTTTATATTCTCCTAAGCTATTCAACTCCCAAATCAACTTATCCTTGGCTTCCCTAGAAAATAATCACTATAGGTGTCTTTCTCCTCAATTATCTCCTAGTAAAAATACCCAGTATACTTATAAAAATATCTTCATTCCATTTGTATCTTCCATCTTTATCCTTGTACATAATGTTTGAAACCCTATCACCATATTTATCTTGAAGTAATCTCATCCATGGTTTCAAATTGGACCTATAGTGAGTGGTTTTTTCACACCAAGTATCCATCCAAAAAAAAAAATCTCTATTTCCAACTACCCATTTTAGTCCTTTAATCACTAAATCAATTGATTTTTCTCCTTGTTTAATGATGATTTCTCTCTTTTTTAACCAATCCTTATATCTGAACGTACATAGCAAGTGCAACTTTCCAGGTGCTCGTTTTCAATCCCAGTGATAACAGATTAAATTTCAAAATGCAAGACATAAAAATAGTAATGATGCTTTCCCCCTCACCCATTTTCCTCGATTTTCGTTTCTAGAGATATGGGAAGGTTATAAAGTAATCATTACAAATGCATGCAGTTAACCCCTTCATCACATCCGCTGCACACCTATTATACCCACTAACTACAACATATTTTCTTGCATTTATTTCACTTTTGTTCATTGGCTAATATTTCTGCTTTAGTAAACTTTACATCATTTAGTAAATCCAAAGACAATCATGCATAAGATTTATTCTATTTAATCAATCCCAAGGTAATCATCAAATTATTTCCAAATTACTCAAAATGGCTCCCATGCCCCTAGGCACTTTCATTTCCAACAAGGGTTATATGAAATCTTATTTTTTTCATCAATCGGTAAATATATAATCAAATCTAGGCACAACATAATAAAAATCATTCACTCATGATACACCTATATGGATGCAAGAAGGTATGAGCTTCCATGTACTCACGACCGATCATAATTTCCCTCTTACCTTTTCCACCGACCTTCTTTTATTTGTCAAAGGAATATACCTGGTCCTGCATGTACAATGATAATAAGCAGTACTACATTCTACAGGAAAAGGTAAGTATAATCCATCAATTTATCTATAATAAATGGTCATGTGAGGAGGGTTGTTACAATATTCTAATCATGTTGTACCATGTCCTCGAACCTTTGATCTGATTTTTCTTTAAAGGCTAAAACCTCAAAAGAATTGGTATTTCTTCCAATGTCTTTACTGGTCTCCATTGTTTATTTCATATGTCTCGACCTTTTTTTTAGAAGTTGAAAACCATACTCATCTATATCCATTTGTAAGTTTCTCTTACAAGTTTAAACATATGTTTTTGCTGGACTCTTCTTAGAGCAATGATCTTTCAATATGTCCTACCTCATGACATCTTCTACAACTGAAATATATGTTTCCATAATCCATGGTTTGTGTCCACAACTTACCCCATACTTAAGAATGATTAATTCAAGTCAAGGTTTACTTATATCAATCATGGCCAATATCTGAGTTGATAGAGTCGGTTTAGACTCCTCTATCACTAAACAAATCTTACTTTTCATATTTTTTAACTACTTTCCTTCCCTTTAAATATTCTTATGTTCCTTTCTAGCTGCACAGTCCAAAGTATTGTATCTTTTGATATATCCTAGATCATCTGTAACACCTTACTTTTAAAAGTATTCTATTATTACTTTAACCATTTTTCAATTTTACCATTTATCACCAAACATATAAAGAATTCATTGTCGTAGTTCCCAGACTATTGAATAGTGTCCCAAGAGATGGTCTATACTCTCCTCCTTTTACATAGAATACATTGTGAAGGGCCATGAAATCCTCTTTTTATTAGGTTATCCAAAGATAAAAATTTCCTATGACATATTAGCCATACAAACATTTTGAATTTTGGAATGCTTGGGCTATCCCAAATATCTCTCAATTTTCTTGTGATATTCCTATTTTGTTGGTGCTTTACATTATATCCACTTCTTGCTTTATATTCTCCTAAGCTATTCAACTCCCAAATCAACTTATCCTTGGCTTCCCTAAAAAATAATCACTATAGGTGTCTTTCTCCTCAATTATCTCCTAGTAAAAAAACCCAGTATACTTATAAAAATATCTTCATTCCATTTGTATCTTCCATGTTTATCCTTGTACATAATGTTTGAAACCCTATCACCATATTTATCTTGAAGTAATCTCATCCATGGTTTCAAATTGGACCTATAGTGAGTGGTTTTTTCACACCAAGTATCCATCCAAAAAGAAAATTTCTCTATTTCCAACTACCCATTTTAGTCCTTTAATCACTAGATCAATTGATTTTTTAAACCATTCCATGGTGTAGAACCATTTGATAGTGAGAATGTAGTAAAGATTTGGGTCATTGGGCTCAACATACTTAGAAGAATTCTTGTCCATTGTATTTGACTCTCTTTGTACAATCTCCAAATAAATGTTCCTCTTAAGAGTTTAGTTTGTATCCGTAAGCACTCTTAAAACAAGACCACCCTTAAATTTATCATCACACACCTTGCTCAATTTCACCAAGGGAAATTTCCTTTTATCATTTAATTTTTTTTTTTTGGTATAAGGTAGAGGTGGTTATAAGGTCCACAAACCTTTTACAAAGTCAAAATGGGCTGGTTCTAGCATCAAGCCCGTATAATCAAAATACAAAATGGATCTTTCTAAGACTCACATTAAGCCATACTTAGAGTCCACAATCCTATACTTGTCGCTTGACTATTCAGATAAAACAAAAACCAAACAACACCTAGCACTTACTAACACTAGGTTGTCAGATCGTACACTTGTCACCTCCCGTGCCCCAAAGAAATGGGAAGCCTTTTCTCGCCTAATTCCATCTCGTCGGATTGCTCATCATCAGCCCCTCCGATCTCCCCGATGCTCTAACGAGTTTGATCTTAGCTCTTCTCTAGCAACCAACACCAATAGTTCTTGAGGGAAGTTATCCTTCCAAATTTGCATCTCCCCAACAAAACCGCAATATTTGCCATTAGATCCATTGCTCGGTTCCCTTCTCTCAAGGTGTGTTGGATTCGGGCATTAACCAAATGAGATTTATGAATCTTTGCTTCTAGGATAAGCTCCAATATGGTCCAAATGGAGTCTTTATCCTCCTTAATTGCCTTGATTATATTAAGTGAATCCCCTTCAAAGATAACTTCCTTATAACCCTCAAGTCTGGCAATTCTCATTACCTGCATGCAGGCTCGGGCTTCTACAAAATGATTTGTTTGAGTTCCCAAAGGCTCTACAAAGGCAAGGACCACTTTTTCTTCCTCATTTCTCAAAACTCCTCCTGCTCCTGCAGCCCCGGATTTCCTTTAGCCGCCCCGTCAAAATTAAACTTAACCCACTTTTGAGTGGGGGTATCCACTTGACACCATCCCGTGGGTTGGTTGTAATGTCTAGGTCCGGAAGTTCCTCTCCCCGGCTCCGCAAAATCCTCCTTTCCCTTAGAGACATGGTCTCATTTTTGAAGAAGAAAGTTTTCCAGTTTTCTTTCAAAGCTCTGATTATTTTATTACCACATAACTTGGGATCTTTCTTACGTTCTTTAAATACTCTCTTATTTTTCTCATTCCATATCCCCCATAAAAAATGGGGTAAGTTGAGCTTCCAGAGCCAAGTCAAAAGCTTTGCCCAGAAGGGGGAAGCCCACTGTATGCAGAAGTCAGACATGCTATTTGGACAGACCCAATCTATATGAAATTTGGACAGGATCATTTGGAAGACCGTACAAGAAAAATCACAAGTTAGAAATATATGACTTACAGATTTTATTGCTTTCTCACACAAGATACATCGATTGATGAATTGGAAACCTCTCCTTTGCATATTATCTGTTGTCAGGATCTTATTTTGAACTGCCAACCAAAATAAGAAAGTTATTTTTGGGGTTAAATTATTTAACCAAATAACAGAAGTCGGAGTCCAACCATTGAATCCCGAGTGGATTAACTTATAGGCGCTTTTACCGAATAGATCCCACTTGTAGTTTTACCCCAAATCATCTTGTCTCTTCCTCCCCCAGGAATGATCGGGAACACCCTTAAAGCATCATTGAGTTTGGTTAGGGCCACCTTCTCTTGCTCGACGGATTATGAACTCGTGATTTTCTTCCAAGAAGAAGTTTCCTGTGCTACAGAAATAAAATCCCCTACTTTTCCTCCCATTTCCTTCGAAAGTTTATGTTGGAGGACCTGAAGGTCTAAGTTATCTTTCAGAGGGGCCTCTTCCAACCACGGGTCTTTCCAAAAGTCCAATTGTCTTCCATTACCAATTCTCCATCCGATGCCTTTCTTGACTACCTCCCGACATTCGAGCAAACAATTCCAAAAATAGGATCCTCTAGGAAGATTATCGACTTTCAGAAGTCCTGATTATTTCTGATATATTTTGCCTTAAGAAGTTTTACCCATCCCAATTGATCATTATTGATAAATCTCCATACCTGTTTTCCAATCAGAGCTTGATTCATTTCTTTCATTCTCTTTAACCCCAGGCCCCCCTGATCCTTGCTTGCACACACTTGATTCCATGCTACCAACGAAATTCTCTTTCTCTCCTCTAAACCTGACCACAAGAAGTTGCGTTGAATTAGCTCCAATGTAGCTCGGACCTTTGCAGGCATTCTAAATAGAGACATGCAAGAAATTGGAATGCTCTGTAAAGTAGTTTGAACTAATAAGGCTTTTCCTGTGGAGCTGAGAAGGCTGCCCTTCCACCCTGCTAACTTTTTGGAGATCCCGTCAATGACTGAGTTCCACAAAGTAGCCTTCATTCTTCCTTCGAACATAGGCATGCCTAGATAAGTTGCTCGGTAGAAGCTCCTTTCCACAACCGAAGAGGTTAGCTATTCTTTCCTCCCTCCCACCAGGCGTGTTAAAGAAATAGATGCTACTCTTCTTATAGTTTATGTACCGTCCCCGTCTCGTCTCACACTTGGTTAGAATTCTCTTCAACTTCCTAGCTTGAGGCACCGAGGCTTTGGACACAATGATTGTATCATCCACAAACCGTTGGTGAGACATTGGCTCTGCTGTTGAGGCTGGTTTAAAACCTTCCAATTGACCATCTGCCACCGCCGCTGAAATGTTCCTACCCAATGCTTCCGCTAAAATAATAAACAAGTATGGAGACAAAGGATCTCCTTGTCGCAACCCCCTTTCACTCTTAAAGTAACCTGAGGGTGACCCATTCACCATGACAGAAAATCTTGTAGTAGAGATACAACTAAAAATCAACTTAATCCACTGGGGATAGAAACCAAACTTACCCAAAATCTTGGTGAGGAACCGCCATGAGACCCGGTCGTAGGCTTTATTCATATCAAGCTTTAGTAACATACCCGCTTCCTTACTAGTCACCATTGAATGAATAACCTCATGAATTGTGATGATACCATCCAATATTTGTCGCCCTTTCACAAAGCCACCTTGGTTCATATCAATGATGAAAGGAAGGATAACCTTCAGCCTATTGGCGATTATTTTTGTGAGAATCTTCATCAGAGTGTTACATAAACCGATAGGGCGAAATTGGAAAATTCCATTGCTCCCACTAGTTTAGGGATGAGGACTAAAAAATTAGCATTAACTCCTTCTGGGATTTCCATGTCCTTTTGAGCCTCAATTATAGCTTCCACTACATCATTGCCTAGGATATCCCAAAACTTCTGGAAGAAAGCTGCAAGGAAGCCATCCGGTCCTGGGGAGCTGTTACCATCCATGTCAAAAACAACCTTCTTGATTTCCTCCTTTGTGAAAGGACTAAGTAAGAATCCATTAAGATTATCGCATTACGAGGGTGGAATGGCTGCCAACAGAGAGTCCTCTTCTTCAAAAGTCAGATTTACATCTTCTAGCAACGATTTAAAGTACTCAACCGCTTCCCTCCTTATGTCTTCAATTTATCATTTAATTTTGACCACAAAAAAAATCTCATAATATAGATTACAAAAAATTTCTACCAATTTTGGATTAAAAAAATGTATTGTTCGACAATATTCAAACCTGAGCCTCCGCCTTAATTGTTGAAATGAGCTCATATCATTCAATTTACAAAATCAATTTTTTTTCAATAGGTTATATGGAATTAAAATGGACCCCATCTATACTACGTTATGACCACTTAGTGGTATTATAACACTCTGCAATGATGCATGTATCACTTGGCAAGATTCAAGCCTTGGTCTCCTCCTTGAAAGTTGACGAATCTAACCATTTGAGCTTATGCCATTTAACATAAAATCCATATTTTTAAACACATACAATTTAATTTTTTATTAATTATATATATGCTTGAGAAAAAAGGATTGTACTTGAGTCCCTCGCCCTTGAAAAATCATAACTCTCTCCTTTAGAGCTTAAGATTTTATAAATAAATTTGATTCTTATCTCAATTGAGTTGCTATAGCTAGATATCTATGTCTTTTTCATAAAAATTCCAAATTCTTGATTTTCATTTTCTAGATCTTCTTCAATTTTCTTTGGAAATACAAATATTCCAAAATTCAACATCTTTCTTCTTGGTATTTTCTTGTAGTAGCCTTCACAATACCAAAATTTCACCTTTAATATCTATGCATTGCATCTTAGTAAAGTAATATTTCCTAAACTTTATGTTACTATAATCCACTTTACCAAATCTAGATTGCTAGTTTCCTTCCTAAAGCATAAGCGCAACCACAAAAATTGTGATAAATAGTTTATATGAAGACATGTTAATGTTATAAAATACAAAAAGTATATTAATGTAAAATATTATAGTAAATCTTAATCATTATTTGATTCGGGCAGTCAACATTTTCTTGTCATCTTCAACTAAACTTACTACTTCCTCTAACCATGGAAAAGAGAATATAACTTCACGATCCTTAATTAAAACCCCTCCATTGGCTAACCTGTCTGCACATTTGTTCCCTTCCCATTCGTGAAAATTGATTTCTTCAAACTCTATAGCAAGGTCTTGTATTTCATCAAGTGGCATTAGCTCAATCGGTTAGGACCAAGGTTCAAATCTTGCCAAGCGATACATGGATAATATCCAAGCTTTATTGTAATACCCTTATGTGGAGATGATGTAATACGGGTAGGGCCTATTTCAATTTCATATAACCAATTGAAATAAACAAGGTCTTGTATTTCCCCAATGATCTCTTGTATGTTCAATTGAGCCTTTGCTTTCCTAAAAATTGCATTGATTACTATTAATGATTCACCTTCCATCAATACTTTATTCCATTTCATTTGTTTGCATATTTTTAACCCTTCCAAAAGCTTCATTATTTGTCTTAAATCCGCTATTGAAAGTATAATGTAACAAAATATCATCCTTATTATTTCTAATTATTCCTCTTCCTGTTGATCTTGGATTTCCTTTAGATGCTCCATCAAAATTCAATTTGACGAAATCCACTTTCAGTGGTTTCCTCTTTATATTCTTTGTCTTTCTTTTTTTTCTCCTATACCCAAAATCATAATTCCATTTGATTACTTGACTTCATCTATTAAGTCTCTTTGCTTCAAGATTAGGGATTGGGTGAGTTGATAGAGTCGGTTTAGACTCCTCTATCACTAAACAAATCTTACTTTTCATTACCTCTAAACTACTTCTCTTTCCTTTAAATATTCTTATGTTCCTTTCTAGTAGCACAATCCAAAGTATTTTATCTTTTTATATATCTTAGATTATCTATAATACCTAACTTTTAAAAGTACTCTACTATTGTTTAACCATTTTTCAACTTTACCATTCATCACCACACATTTACCAAACATATAAAGAATTCATTGTCGTAGTTCCCAGATTATTGAATAGTGTCCCAAGAGATGGTTTATACTCTCATCCTTTTTACATAGAATACATTGTGAATGGCCATGAAATCCTCTTTTCATTAGGTTATCCCAATATAAAAATTTCCTATGACCTATTAGCCATACAAACATTTTAAATTTTGGAATGCTCGGGCTATCCTAAATATCTCTCCATATTCTTGTGATATTCCCATTTTGTTGGTGCTTAACATTATATCCACTTCTTGCTTTGTATTCTCCTAAGCTATTCAACTCCCAAATCATCTTATCCTTGGCTCCCCTAAGAATAATCATTGTAGTTATCTTTTTGCTCAACTATCTCCTAGCAACAATGTCTAGTATACTTCTAAAAATATCTTCTTTCCATTTGTATCTTCCATGTTTATCCTTATACATAATGTTTAAAACCCTAACACCATATTCATATTTAAGTAATCCCATCTATGGTTTCAAGATTGGACCTATAGTGAGTGGTTTTTTCACACCAAGTATCCATCCAAATAGAAAATTTCTCTAGTTACAACCACCTATTTTAGTCTTTTAATCACTAGATCAATTATTTTTTTAAAATCGTTCCATGGTGTAGAACCATTTGGTAGTGAGAATGTAGTAAATATTTGGGTCATTGGGCTCATAATACTTAGAAAAATTCTTTCCCACTGTCTTTGACTCTCTTTGTACAATCTCCAAATAACTTTTCCTCTTAAAGCTCGTTTGCATCCGTAAGCACTCTTAGAATGAAACCCCCTTTAATTTTATCATCACACACCTTGCTTAATTTCACCAAGGGAAATTTGCTTTTATCATTTAATTTTGACCACAAAAATGATCTCATAATATAGATTAAAAAAAATTCTACCGATTTTGGCATAATTTACAAGGACATATAATATGTTGGAATGGCCTGTAAGATTGGTCTAATTAGTTGCACTCTTCTTGCTAACAATAACCATCTACCTTTCCATGTTAATAGTCTATTATGAACTTTACTTATAACTATATTTCACAATTCTATCCTCGTTATCCCCTCAAATAAGGGCATCCCTCGATAACTTGCTAGTAAATTTGCCTCCTCCATTAGAAGTAACCTACATATCCTTGCTTTGATTGTAGATGGAGTGTTTAGGAGGTAAATTTTGAATTTTGTCCTATTAACTTTTTGCCTTGATGCTATTTTCTATTCCTTTAATACGTTATTCAAATCTCTAGCCTCATTTACCCCTAGCATCCCAAAAAGGGTTGTATCATCTACAAACTTTTGAGGGGTGATGTTGTCGATGTTACTACTAGCCTCAAGTTTATTTATTAGCCCATGTTTGAATGCCTTCTTCAAGTTACTTCCCAATACCTTTGCCATAATAATGAATATAGTGATAGAGGATCTCCTTGTCTAAGAGCCCTCTTCACTTTAAATGGTTTTGTTACTAGCCCATTGACTCTTTATGAATATGATACTCTAGAGATACAAGATTTAATTGATATGCCCCATTTATTACCAAATCTAAATCTTTCTAATACTACAAAAATAAAATCCCATTTAACCCTATCATGGGCTTTATTTATATCAAGTTTTCATATCATTGCTCTCTCTTTTCTTGAAGCTATTGAATGCATTACTTCATGAGCTACTATGATCCCATCTAGAATTTATCTCCCTTTTACAAACCTCTTTGTTATTATAAAATAATTTTGTCTAACAATGGTCTTAATTGATTTCCCATCATTTTTGATACTATCTTATATGTCATATTACATAGGCTCATCGGCCTAAATGAATCAAACAATCTACATCCTTCTTTTTTGGAATCAAGGTAAGATATGTTGCATTTAATTTAAGGTATGCATTTTTTTACCCTAGACTATTCCACTGCCACCAATAAAGAATCCTTCATTATGTCCCAATTACGTTGATAGAATTTTGTAGAGAGCCTATTCAATCTTGGTGAATTATCCTTATCATGTTGGCTTTTAAGACATTCTATCTCAAACTATCTCAAGTCCCAGTATAATTAAGCTACAATATTTTAGGTTGAAATATCAATAATCAAGAGTAGAATTAGATATACGAGCAATAAAATATATATCCAGACCAATATAAATAAAATAACACTCACTATAATATCAAATATGAATGTAAATAGTCAAAACCATTCACGTATAATCATGAAGAATACTTAAAATAAAATTGCTCAAAATTTGTATACAAGCTTCAATATTATCAATGCTTGTTGGTGATCTCTTATAGACCATTTTCCCAATACAATGTATGGAGCTTTGTCTTCATAATATAGACATAGAAAGGTGACTCTTCAATACTTGACTATTGCACTCCTCACACATCCGGGAGTTGCAACCTTTCATATTCTTGTCCTTTGGCTTATCATCTTGCCACTTGTATACAAGACTCTTCACTCTCTTATTACATGCACACTTGAATCTATGACACTTACACAATTCTACATGACTCTTACACTCCTACATGCACTCCTAATACAAGACACTTGTGCACATCCTCACATTACATAATTGTACACTTACATATATGACACATGTGCACATTCTCTCAATATACACTTGCACTCTTACATACATGATACTTTTGCATATCATGCACATTACTCTTACATAACACTTGTGCATATCTTGCACATTACTCTTACATGACACTTGTGCATATCCTACACATAGACACTTACATAAAGGGGAAATATAAATCACTCACTAAACTATAGACTCAAACCCTAATCTATTACATATTTACATTTATACCATAAATGTACCATGGGAGTACATTTGCATGTACCAAATAATGTAATATTCTCCAATATATCAAATGAGAAAAGAGCTAAATGAACTTTCAAAGTAATAGGCTCTGTCATTTTGCTATTGCCTTCATTTGTTATAACTGAAGTTACTTCTTGTAGTAGTTCATCATTAAGAACTACAATCTCCTCCAATCCTAGAATATTTTGGTAAAAAACCTTACCTCCTTTCTAATTTTACTCTAGTCTCCAATCCAAATCCCTTCCACTAATTTAATTATACTAATTATGGATGCTAATCTATGTACTATTGTCATCCTATGAAAAAGATTTGTGTTTTTATCTCCTTATTTTAACCAAGTCTATCTCGATTTTAATCTCCAAAAATTATCTTACTCAAAATATTATGATATTCACTGAGCAACTCCCTTTCCTTTGAGCTTGGATTTGTGCTTACCTTTTTTAAAATTTAAAAGTTTCTCTATAGTTCTTTCTTCTCAAAGATGTTTCTAAAAGTGTTATTATTCCATTCTTTTAAGCTAGATGTCATTGATTTAATCTATTTTGGAAGTGTATACAACTCATCGCTTCCTAAAGAATTCCACATCAATGCCATCATATTAACAAATTGAGGATGGTCTTCTCACATCTTTTCATGTTTAAAATATAGTATTTTTTAATTCACTTACCACTGCCATTTTAACTCTTATTGGCCAGTGATCTAAACCGATCCTTGTCAAGGTATTAATTTTAGCACAAGTCCTTTCATCTAGCCAATCATATAAGAGCATTAATCTATCTATTTTTTTTTCTATTATGTTATGGCCTATCCACTTATTGGTCTATGTATAGTTGTCCTCTTCAAACTCAACCTCCCATGGATTATTTTTTTGAATAAAAGTTGAGAAATCTCTCATACTTTGGGTTATTTTCTTAATTCCCCCAATTTTTCATGCAATTTGGTTATGGCATTAAAATATTCTATGATCATGAATCAAGTTTAATGGTATTTACTTCTCATAAAGGCTTCAATCCCACTCCAAACTTCTAATATGTCTAAATTATAGGTTGATAAACATTGATAAGGCTGAAATGAATATCTGCAGAGTACCATGTTACTAATGAGGCTATTGGTCCCTAGTTTTATGAGTGGTTTCACAAGAGGCTCTAGGTGGATTTCAACATGTAATAATTCTCCCTATTGCTCATTTTGAATCCATAATATCCCATTCACATCTTGCCCATACTACTTCCATAGTTTTATAAACTTCTTTCTTTGTCATTTTAGTTTCTTGGATACAAAGAATATCGTGCTTATTACTTAAACAAAGGTCTTGATATACCTATGTTTTGAGGGGGCATTAACACACCTTATATTCCATGATATGGTAATCATGTCTCATTAGGGGTGCCTATGAATTACCAATATCATTTGTTGTTTAGTAAAGATAAGTTCAACCAACTTAGATTGTATTCCTTTCTCTATGTTTGTTCTTACTTCCTTGGCTCTCGCTTGATAATTTGAAGGTTTTCCTCTTTTTGCCTTTTCAATATTGGGAGTGGGTCTTATTATTTTATTCTTCAATATTCTTTCACAACTTTTCTTTTCATAATACTTATCCTCTCTTGGCTCTACTAAGCTTTTGACATATTCTTGCTCATTATATGGTATTTCATTGTTAATGGTAGAGGTATTAACATTTAACACTGTATTTTCTTTACCATTTTTCTTCTCCTTAATGGTTTATGGTACTTAAAGAGAACCTTCAAAATTTGATGAGGTACATTCCTTAGTTTCAATAGGAATGTTCATCCCTAAATCAATATTATACTGAATAAACAGTTCCTTATCAATATTTGTAACAACCCAAGTCTACTCACCTTGTTACACTACATAAAATAATCCAAGAAATTTTCAAGGAATTTTTTTCACTTAAGTTCATCGTTTATCCTAGAAAGAGGTTTCATGTTCATAGCAACTAAAGTTCACCCAATGATTCAATAACATAAAATTCAATTAGTACAAGGTATATCAACCACTTTTGAGAATTTGAACTGTTGTAGATAATCACCCAAGTGGACAAGATTGGCCAAATATCATAAAGGTGCCACTTTATGGATTCGACCTTCTCATTTAACTTCCACTTGTTCTGGCATGAGTGTCAAACCATGGTTTGGGTTATCCTCTAGGGTCCATAACACCTAGAGGGTGGACGCATACTCTCCCCATCTCTTATCATATTGAACCTCGACTTAACTGGTCGACAAGTTCAAAAATTTATATGCAAAGGGTTAGCGTACATATGCCTAGTGTCTAGCTGATTATCCTATTTCATGGGGTCAGCTAGAGCCATGTCATTACCCTGACCTTGGTCTTGATCCAATTATACATTATGACTCATGAATTTTTATCCCATACAAAATATTGTGGTATAACTAGTTTATTTGTCATACTAGATATCTATTAGTTAAATGGTACAAAGACTTATCATCGTACTCCCGAGCAACGACCTAGAGGAAACATTCCATATCGCCCTTCGTTACAAGTTTTGACAAGGTTACCTATTCTGACCTCATCTATTAGAACAGAGTCGTTCTTGAGTCAAAAGGGGTTACCAACTCATAACCACCACATTTGGGTGTTTCAAGGCTAATCTTCCTTTGTGACAATTAAAATCGATCACCCTTCCTGGTGAATAAATGTGGGGCTTTTATTTCTAAAAGTAATCCTACTTGTTGGAGATTTATAAAACTAATAGAGAAGAAAAGGTTAATAATTTAATTTTCCTAATAGATATTTTGTCAGTGACTCCTAATCCAAAATTGGTTCTTCTATTGGGTTTTAAATGTTTATAAAACTAATCCCAAAGCACATACATAGACAAACCTTTTATTATTAAAGAACCTATTTAATAAACTTATGAAAGTATAGCTTTGATGCAATTATATTCTCTTTTATTGTCTAGGAATAACATTTAACATTTTTACAAAAGTATTCTAGTCGTTTCAAGTTTGGTCTAATTTAATTTACTAATGCATTATTCCCTAAATGGATTCATATACTTATTTAACATGGTACGAATAGAGACTTTATCAAGTCAACAAAATTCTCCAATTCGTAATAAAAGGAATCACACTCTAGTTTAAGTTGATCGTACATAACGACCTTTTAATTAAAACAAAGATTTTGAATACTACAAGGTGTTTTTCTATGATTTAACGATTAATGACGTAAATGTATATATCTACCCCTTTTTTATCGTCTAACTTAAACTTCACACAAAGCAAATTATTGACCAAGCCGATTTAGCTTGTTTTAACTTTAAGGTTTTTAAACGACACTGCGTTGTAAGTTACTTGCTATAATATTAAGTTTTATGAGTTTTCATTAAACTTCAATCATGTGCCATTCTCCAATGTGAGCATCAATGATGTTTCTAGTCGATTCATTAGTTATTCGCAACCACCATCACATGGTAGGATCTACTTAGATTTTCTTTTTTAAAGAAAAGGAAGCTTTCATTTAATATTTTTGCTACATTTACATTTCTTCCTTCGGTCAACATTTATCGTTATAACAAGTTTACAGCGAAGGTGCAAATGAATAATATTCTTAATTTTATTGTATACATTATTAATACTTCAAAAAGCATTAATGTATGCATTTGGTCAACTCGGCAAGGTGTGCCCTTGAACACTACGCTGAACTAAAAAAGGAATTAAATATAAATTATTTTATTTAATCTATAAAAATCAATATTTCTCTTTCACGGTTCATTACAATCATGGGAATAATGATACATCAAGCATTTTCTATGAAAAGAACATATGTATGAGTTATTACCCAACAGTCTATTCAATATGAGGCTCTCTACATATTTATACATTTCCTTCATTGGTCATCCATCAAGGTCTTAGAAGACGTTTTTCTCAATTCGAACATAGAACTCGTTGACTGCACATGCATTCCATCATCGCAGCCTTCCATGCTATCAACAAATTTTCTTTATTTTTATATAGGATCAGTCTGACCTTGAAGGGAGAAGGAATATGCATTCTAAATATTTTTGAAATGCATCTGCCATTTACACAACCAATTTCATTACCAATCGTCAACATTAACACAATTTTAGAATGTTGTAAAAAGGTTTGACAAGCAATATACAAACATCGTTCTGGTAGATATATAAAGTTTCTTGTAACCTTAAGCTAAAATATTCACTCCCATAACCACTTGACAACACAGTCAGAGCTAAGGAAATTGCTCCAGTAAGCATATTTCAAAGAAGTTTCAAGAATACCAAATAGACACCAATTAAATCCTTTTACTGGTTCTAAATTCCCCAACAAAAAATGGTATCTAGTAACAGGACGTTGTCGAATTTACCAATCTATTCGAACAGTAACATGGGCACCATCGTCTACAAAAGAGAATATCATTTTAACACATCTAGAGTTCCTTTGATTCTCAACAACTATCTCCCAACATAAAGACATTAGTGCACATACACCAATAGAACACACAGAGTTCATGCAGTTTATTGATTCGATGTCAACACGCAAGCAAACAACCAATTATTTAGAAAACAAATGCACTCATAATTTTATGCAGACAGGTGCTCACATAATAAGTTTTTCTTCAAAAATAACTTATTTCATAAAAGATAAGCAAAACAACAACAATTTCTTTTATCATTTTCAACCAAAATCACTCTTTCACACAAAATACATAAGCATTACATGCAATGCGTTTCTAGATTAGAGAATACTCAGCGACACCGACCTGTATGACCTTTTTTTCTCCTTGTTTAATGATGATTTCTCTCTTTTTTAACCAGTCCTTATCTCTAAACGTACATAGCAAGTGCAACTTTCCCAAATCTCCCGTTCCAGGTGCTCGTTTTCAATCCCAGTGATAACAGATTAAATTTCAAAATGCAAGACATAAAAATAGTAATGATGCTTTCCCCTTCACCCATTTTCCTCAGTTTTCGTTTCTAGAGATATGAGAAGGTTTTAAAGTAATCATTACAAATGCATGTGGTTAACCCCTTCATCACATCCGATGCACACCTATTATACCCGCTAACTACAACATATTTTCTTGCATTTATTTCACTTTTGTGCATTGGCTAATATTTATACTTTAGTAAAATTTACATCATTTAGTAAATCCAAAGACAATCATTCATGAGCTTTATTCTATTTAATCAATCCCAAGGTAATCATCAAATTATTTCCAAATTACTCAAAATGGCTCCCATGCCCCTAGGCACTTTCATTTCCAACAAGGGTTATATGAAATCTTATTTTTTTCATCAATCGGTAAATATATAATCAAATCTAGGCACAACATAATAAAAATCATTCACTCATGATACACCTATATGGATGCAAGAAGGTATGAGCTTCCATGTACTCACGACCGATCATAATTTCCCTCTTACCTTTTCCACCGACCTTCTTTTGTTCGTCAAAGGAATATACCTGGTCCTGCTTGTACAATGATAATAAGCAGTACCACATTCTATAGGAAAAGGTAAATATAATCCATCAATTTATCTATAATCAATGGTCGTGCAAGGAGGGTTGTTACAATATTCTAATCATGTTGTACCATGTCCTCGAATCTTTGATCTGCTTTTTCTTTAAAGGCTAAAACCTCAAAAGAATTGGTATTTCTTCCAATGTCTTTACTGGTCTCCATTGTTTATTTCATATGTCTGGACCTTTTTTTTTTAAGTTGAAAACCATACTCATCTATATCCATTTGTAAGTTTCTCTTGCAATTTTCAACATATGTTTTTGCTGGACTATTCTTAGAGCAATGATCTTTCAATATGTCCTACCTCATGACATCTTCTACAACTGAAAGATATGTTTCCATAATCCATGGTTTGGGTCCACAACTTACCCCATACTTAAGAATAATTAATTCAAGTCAAGGTTTACTTATATCAATAATGACCAATATCTGAGTTGATAGAGTCTGTTTAGACTCCTCTATCACTAAACAAATCTTACTTTTCATATTTTTTAACTACAATGATAATAAGCAGTACCACATTCTATAGGAAAAGGTAAGTATAATCCATCAATTTATCTATAATCAATGGTCGTGCGAGGAGGGTTGTTACAATATTCTAATCATGTTGTACCATGTCCTCGAACCTTTGATATGCTTTTTCTTTAAAGGCTAAAACCTTAAAAGAATTGGTATTTCTTCCAATGTCTTTATTGGTCTCCATTGTTTATTTCATGTCTGGACCTTTTTTTTGGAAGTTGAAAACCATACTCATCTATATCCATTTGTAAGTTTCTCTTGCAATTTTCAACATATGTTTCTGCTGGACTCTTTTTAGAGCAATGATCTTTCAATATGTCCTACCTCATGACATCTTCTACAACTGAAAGATATGTTTCCATAATCCATGGTTTGGATCCACAACTTACCCCATACTTAAGAATGATTTAATTCAAGTCAAGGTTTACTTATATCAATCATGACCAATATCTGAGAGTAAATAGCCAAGAATATATCTTTGGTATTTTCTAAAATCTCAAGGAATTATTCGAGAGTGCTTCCTATTGCCTTAAAGGTATCTATTTCCTAGAATTCAATGGGTAACCCATACATCTTGACCTAGACTATACTAAGGATAGATTTACATTTTTAGGTGCAAAGCCTGTATACCAATGGGTAAGGAAGAGTCTTACTTTTCTCATAAACCAAGGCCCCCCTTTTAGGATTCTATATATTTCCTTCCTGGAACTAAAAATGGCTAGGAAGAAACCTTTTGGAAGAAAATATAAACTCAGTCTTGGAGACTTCCCTCTCTTATCAATCAATTTTCTCAAAGTTGAAGCCCCTCGCCAAGACCTATTAAATTTACCAATGGTTGTCTTATCTTTGAGCAACAAGGATAATTTCTCTATGATGTCCTCACTAACCTTTACTATTAGGGATGATTCGACAAATTTAATTGTAAATAGATCCATGGGAAGGAAACTTTAACACAATATCTACTAAAATTAACTAGTATAACCTATAGTAATTATATTATTTAAAAATAAACCTATAATAATTTTTATGTAGAGCTAAAATAATGAAGGGATTAATGAAACTTAGTTGTAAAATTCTACATCCAGATAAAATATTCCACCTCTTTGATGCCCTAGCCCTCCATTGCTCCTCCCATCATTCGAACCCTGACTGATAAACTTCTACAACTTTATTTTCTACAACTTGAAAAATCATCATTACCTTGTTTTAGATGGCTGACTTCACAGGGTTGTATCTCCCTCACTACTACTTGGATTCTTTGATATGACCACTCATTAAATCTCTTCAAATTATACATAGTGGGTCTATGAATCATCTAAATTAGACAAACCTTCACAAAGATATGGCTCTTGAAAGATGAGATGATTTTTCAGAGAAAATTGACCTTGATGCTGCCTTAATTTTGAACGACTCTCTTAACATAGTCCATAATTATATTTTATTGATTGGTTATATGAGATTGAACATTTATCTCACCTATATTACATTAAGACCACATAATGATATTGTAACAACTTGACAACTATACATCTATAACAAATTAAATTCATGTAATTGATTATTATTGTTTTTAATTAGTTATATAGAACTGAAATATTTTCACCTAAATTTTATAATTACATTATAAACAACTTGACAACTATATAGATATTGTTTGATAAAATTTCAACTTAAATCCTTCTTTGAAATTTTATCAATTACCTTTACCATTTTATAAATTATTTTATTACTTATTTTTATTTTGAAAAATGAAAATAAATAATAAAATAATTTATAAAATATATTATTTACCAAATATATTTTTTATTTTTTATTTTTTTAGTTGTAGAGGGAAATCAGTTTCACCTTTTACCTCATGCAGGGCATGATCCTAGATCGAACTCAGATGTTTTTTTTTTTTTTTGAAAAAATGAAAAACTTGTATTAATACAAAGAGCAATTACAAGCGGGAGAGAACACATCCCAACCAAGAACAGCAAACAACACTACAAGAGTAGAGCACAAAGTCAACCCAAGACAACACAAAGCAAAGAAGTCAATCAGGCGCGAAAAAGCGACATGTCGCGAGATCGCGAGCAACAACCCCGTCTCCTCCGTAGCGCAACAAACGAAAGCGCAGCATGTGCGGAATCGCGACATGTCGCGAAATCGCGACGACATCTCCCTCCAGACCCTTCGCGCAAAATTGTCGCGAAATCGCGACTAGAAGACCAACTTGCTCCATAACGCCAAAAAGGTCGCGAAATCGCGACAGAGTGCCTCCGAATCATCCAACCATCAAAAGTGTCACGAAATCGCGACGAATTATCCTTATGGCATCCAGATCGCAAAAGCGTCGCGATATCGCGACAGTTTTCTCCATTCCGCTGGTAAGCCAAAATTGTCGCGAAATCGCGACGAGATTTTCTTGCAGCAGCCATCGCCAAAAATGTCGCGATATCGCGACAAATTATCCACTTTGCACCACATCAAAAATGGTCGCGATTTCGCGACGGGTTTTCCTTATGACACCAGTATCGCCAAAAGTGTCGCGATATCGCGACGGTTTTTCCTTTCGGCGCCCGCTTCAAAACTGTCGCGATATCGCGACGAATTTTCCACTTTGCTCTCCATCTGCAAAAGTGTCGCGATATCGCGACAAGTTTTCCAGTTAGCCCCAAATTGCCAAAACCGTCGCGATATCGCGACAATTTTACCATGCGCCTTCCCCGAGGGCCGCGATGGCGCGACATGTCGCGATATCGCGACAAAAACCCTCCAAAGGCCGTGGAGGGCGCAACCTGTCGCGATATCGCGACGCCTTCCAACTTGAAGTCGCGACGGCGCTACATGTCGCGATATCGCGACATAAATCTTCCTTAGCATAAAAAACACTGCACATCATTTCAAAAATCGTTCAAGGCATTGTCGAATCTCTGCATCCTCCACAGGCATGTCACTGTGCAGCTGCATCCCAACCTCCCTTTCAACACCCATCTTAGCAAGGAAATCGGCCGCCTTATTGAGATCTCGATTCACATAGACAGTTATCACATCATCTAATTCCCTCCAAAGCTCTTTAATTTGGGAGACTAAGATCCGCAACCTCCAAGCTTTCGAGACAAAGTTTCTCATACAACCAAGAGCACCCACCAAGATTTGGGAGTCGACTCAATAATAATCTTCCCGTGTCCCCGTTTGATGCACCTGTAAGGAGGCAGATTTAATGGCAAAGGCCTCGGCTTCATTGTTTGTGGCACATCCCGCACCCTGCAGCTTCCCAATAGAGCAAAGACCCAAGGATGATCGCGACACACTACTCCAATTCTAGAACTTCTCGGATTGCCTTTAGCAGCTCCATCAGTATTGATTTTGATCCATCCTTCAGAAGGAGGTTTCCAACTACCACTCACCTGCCTTTGTTGAATAACAGCTCCCTCTTCCAAAGGCTCAGAAGCAGATCGAATTTCCCCTCGGCATGAATGGCAACCGTTTTCGCCACTTTGCTCCAAATGACTTGCCATATTCCTTCTAGAGAGGAGAAGGTTTCACGGAAAATACGGGCATTTCTCTCCAACCACACCTGCCACCAGATAAAAAATAAACCAAGCTCCCAGCCAATTCGAAGAGCTTTGGATTTAAATCTACCTTTCTTCCAACTTTCCCATATATTGTTTCGAGACAAGACCCCATTAGCCTGAAGTTTAAAGTGGGAGAACCAGCGTTTCCAGATCTGTCTTGTGAAAGAACATTCAAACATTAGATGATCCGCAGTTTCCTCCTGCTTGTGGCATAACACACATTGAGAAGGGCCAATGATGCCTCCGAGTCTGAGATTGTCATAGGTGAGAATTCCATTATGCAAAAACCGCCAGTGCGAAGAAGTTCACTTTCGGCCAGCCCCGGGGATGCCATATCTTTCTCCAATCATGAACCAAAAAAAAGTGTGGGGGGGCTCGGAAGGATCTCATCATATCCCTCTTTCACAAGGATAAACCCCAAGGCTCCCATAGCCCCGTGCCAATTCATCCTCCTCATCTCTCCCAATAAGAAACCGTTCTCGCCAAGATTTTTCCCAAAGTAGGTACCAACTCCGGAGGGATTGGTATTGGCCACTCATCCAGTCGCTTAAACTTTATGATCTTGTAGTCCCCCAATTGACTAGTGTTAAAGTAGCTCTCAATTTGGATCCATCCCTTATCTTCTATAGCAGATTTTATCGGTTGCAATTCAGAAAAAACAGCAATAATGGGAGGATTCTCGGTCCCGTGAATCGACCCGTAACCGAGCCTTATCCCCTCTCCCCACTTTCCGTAATAGTTGATCTTTGATGAGTTGAGCTCCAAGCTTGAGCGCCGCCACACCGATGATCCAAAACCTTCCGGAGGAAAGCGGCCCACATCATTAGGATGGACAGAACCCAAGTATTTGCTAGAGAGGATTCTCGTCAAGAGGGATGTTGGCCGAGAAATCCACCTCCAAGATAGCTTTGCCACCCAAAGCCTTGTTGTTAAACTTGGAGCTTCTTAGTCCCAACCCTCCTTTTTCCTTGGGTTGGGTAACCTTGTCCCAGCCAACCAAGGCCCATTTCCTCTCTCCCTTGGCACCTTCCCATAGAAATCTTCTAGCCATTTTATCCATCTCTTTCCAAATAGACTGGGAGCAGCCAGGACGGAGAATTTATAAATTGGCATGGCCTGAATAACTGACTGCATAAAAGTTAGACGACCCCCATAACTTAACCATCTATGAGACCAATGGTTCATTCTATCTTTGATGCCATCCAATAGGTCCTTCCAAACATCTATTTTTAGTTTTTTGAAATGGAGAGGGACCCCTGTGTAAACCACCGGGAGAGAGGTCCGAGTGAAACCTAAAATCTCAATAACTCGGTCCTGTAACCGTTGATCAATATTGAAGAAGATCACTTTGGATTTATTGTCATTGATGACTTGATTAGAGGCCCGGAGGTAGACATTTAGAGTATCTCCGATTCTTCTTGCTTCCCTAAGGCCGGCCACTCCCACCAATCCAAAGATCATCTACAAACCGTAAATGAGTCAAAACTTCAGCCCCGACCTTAATACCTGTTATCTGACCTTGAAGTCTTCTTCTCATAAAGAGTCTACCCAATCCTTCAGCCAAGATGAGGAAGAGATAAGGAGAGCAAGGGTCTCCTTGCCGAAGGCCACGAGAGGCACCAAAAGGAGGCGAGGGAAGTCCCTTGATAAGAACAGAGTATGAAGGCGTAGAAATACAACTCATGACCCAGTCTGTCTAGTCCTGAGAGAAACCAAAGGCTGTCAACATCTTTGCCAAGAAGCCCCACTCCAGCCTGTCATAAGCCTTGGACATATCCAGCTTTAATGAACATTCCTTTGTTCCCGGATTGGTGCATTGTATGGATAGCCTCCCGTGCAAGAATCACTCCATCCAAGATTTGCCTCCCTTCAACAAAACCCCCTTGCTCGGGGGAAATTATATTATGCAGATAGGTTTTAACCTTTCAGCCATAATCTTAGTGATTATTTTATAGATCACATTGCATAAGGCAATAGGTCTAAAATCAGATAAATGAACCCCCCCTTCTCATTTTGGAATTAAAGTAATGAAGGTATGATTTAGAGCCTTGAGCATTCTTTTATTGGTTCTGGACTCCTCAAAGGATAGCCGTAACATCTTCCTCCAGGGTATCCCAAAAGGCCTGGAAGAACTCAATAGGGAAGCCATCAGGACCGGGCGATTTGCCAGTACTCATCCCAAAGACCACCTTCTTAAGTTCATCTCTATCTATGGGTCTAAGTAGGGCCTGGTTCTCTTCAGAGAGAGATTATAGAAGAAATGACAGCAATAACTTCATCTTGGGCTTCCCCATCTTGCTCCATACTTTCCTTAAAGAGTTTTGAGAAATACTCCATTGAGTGGGAGTGCATACCAGGAAGAGTGTCAAAAGAGTATCCATTCTCATCTTGAAGGAATTCCATATTATTCGCTTGTCTCCTAGCACAGGCAGAGCGCTGAAAAATTTTGTATTTCTGTCTCCTTCTAATAACCAAGTATTTCTTGCTCTCTGGTTCCAGTAAATCTCTTCTTGATTATCAATATCCTCAACCGCTTTGCGCAAAGCATCATCCTCGGATTTAAGGTGCTCGAAAATGTTTCCTTCCCTGAAATGTTTTTGCACCTCATCCCATCTGGCCAACAAGGGGGCCCGTTGGTGCCGGAAGTCTGATTTGTTAGTTTGCCTCCACTGCTTCGGCTTACACTTGACAAATTGAAGTCGTTTGTGAAATTTGAACATTGCAGTCCCAAAAGGTGGGCGGCCATCTTCCCACCACCGAGGAATTTTTCTTCGGAGATCTTCTTTTTGCAACCAAAAATTTTCAAATTTAAATGGTTTATGGTACCGCCTCGTCATAGCCCCTCCCTCCAAAGAAATGGGAAAGTGGTCTCGAAACCGGGCCTTCCAAAATCTGAAATTTAATATTCCATTTCACAAATGCTTCCTCCGAGACCGTAAACCGGTCTAGTTTTACCTTCCTACTGTGTGGCTCTCTTCTCTTATTAGTCCACGTAAAATAAGTGCCAGGACCTTTGATATCAACAAGGTGAAAGGCCTGGACTTGAGCAATCAGAAGCCTATCCCCTGGATCCAAAACTGGGATACCACCTTCCTGATCCCTGGCAGATAATTTGGCATTAAAATCCCTAGCAATAATCCAATCGCAATCTTCCCGGGAGGATCTCATTGAATGAACAACATTCCATTGAAGCCGCCGGCCATCAATGCTTTGAGCCCCATAGAAGTTTGTGATTAAAACCTCGCTCAACTGTAACAATGTTCTTAAAGAGAGATGTGAGAACACCCCTCCAAGCTGTATGTTCTATTGCTATCCACACCAGAGGGTTCCAAAGAGTAACAATCCCCCCGAAGCTCCTTGGGCCGCCACATCCATATATCCAGCGCTCCTCCATATTCTACTAACAGTTTTACACATAAGATCTAAAGACATTTTTGTTTCCTGAAGGAGCAAAAAGTCTGTTTTGTGTCTTCCTAAAAGTCTTTGAACAACAGATTGATGGGTTCTACTGTTTAAACCCCTTACATTCCAGGATTGTATAATCATTGGAAACCTTGGGAGCAATAAGAGTCAATTGTTCTCACCGATCCTCCATTGATCAACTTGTCCCCTTGCGCTACTAGTAGATCCTTATTGGATTTTCTACCAGCTCCTTGGGAATTACTATTCTTAGACCTCTTTTCCACCCGGGTAATCCCCAACGCCGGTCTTTCTCTGCTCTTTTCTCGCACTTCCCATGTTGACATCCTTAATAACCGGTTGTGCAGGGGAATGGATTACCATAGCCCCTAGGTTCTCTCGGCCGCAAAGTCTCAGTGGGTTTCAATCACCTGTTCTAAGACAGGAGTAGATGATAGAGGAGCATGAGAGTGGGTGTTATTATCCTCAACATTCCCATCCACTCCTTCCATGACTTGGTCTTCTTGGTCTACAAGGGATTTGAAGATTTCATATCGATTGGTTGGCTTGGTTTGAGCCTCGCTCTTTGCCATTTCTCTTTTTGTTTTTCCTCCGCTTCGCTGTTCAAAGCCATCTTTCTGGGCATCAGAACCTTGGGGGATATTGAGGGGTTCTTTGACCGGAGTGAACTTACCCTCTCTGGGGCGATTTGGCGCTCCCGACGGAGCTTCCGCTTTTGTGGTCAGGATATTTGGGCAGAACCTAGCCAAATGGCCATGCTTATGGCAGACTCTGCATCTAAAAGGTAAGGCTTCATAGTCTAGCTGTTGTATCCAGGTTAGTCCCGCCAACTCCAATTCCACCTCGACTGGAAGTGGCTGGCTAATATCCATTTCTACGCATATTCTAGCAAAGACAACAATATTTCCCTCAATGGTATCTCTGGAAACTCCCAAATATCTACCTAGAGAATTACCAATCAACTCAAGAATTTGCTCACCCCAAAACTCCATCGGGAGAGCGTACGACCGAATCCAAACCGGGACAGCCGTGGGCTCAATGCGAGGATCAAAACCCACTCTCCACGGTTGGACAAATAATCCCGCCGGCCGTGGCTCCTCTTCTCTCATTCAAATGCTCTGTTTCTATCTCGCTAAAGAAGAGAAACTAATAATAAAATACCCATTGCTTATAGGCCATAGAGAGTACTCACCAATGGGCTCCCGGCTCTGTCTCACCCTGTGTGTAGAAAGTTCGTAGTGGGGCCTGATACCCATGAATTTGCAGATCAGATCATGGGTAGCACGGTATATAATCGTATCCTCAACCAGCTTTGGTTCTATGACAATCTTAGGCCTGGAAGCGGATTGTGGAAGGCAGCCGTTAACTCGTTTGCAGTGTAAACCCTTTCCAAAGATTCTTAAATAGCATTTGATAAGCACTTCGCCGAGCTTCATCTGAGGAAGATGCAGTGGTTTTCTTTTAATATATCAAGATATGAGCTTTTCTTCCCATTGATAGATCCTGGAGGAGACCCCATTGGGCCCTCCCGAGGCAACGAACGATCCTTCAAAGTAGTGTAGATTCAATCCACCGGAGGTCCTGGAAGAATCTTCCCACCAGAAACCCTGGAGCTTCGCCCGGTGCCTGCACAGAAGGTTTCCCGCCAAATCGCCAAAGCTCGAAAAACGCAATCCCTTCCCATTCAGATCGAACTTAGATGTTATAAACCCTATCCTGTTGGTAAAGATGAAGTCTTTAATTGTACAAAGAAACCAGTAAGAAGAGATGGCCTAAAAGAAGAATGTTATAACAAATATAATTTTTTTAAATGAACTATTATAATGGTTTTTCTTGAAAGCGAGCAGACTATGCGAGGGTTTCATCTGTGTTGAGTGCAAGCGGCTCCAGAGGTTGTTTTTTGGGGCCTTCGGGCCCTAGCGACCAATATTTTTGTGGTTTTTGCTCAAGATTTTAGCGGGATATGTTGTAGGGGACCCAAGATGGGTTAGAAATCTATCTTTCAATAGATCTTCATGCTGTGAACTTGATTGACAATGGCTTCCAATTTGTTGCACAAAACAAAAGTGAAAATCATACCTTTCCTCGACGTCCAAGGCATGGATTAAAGAGATCTCAAAACAAGTTTCAAGCAGCTGATCAAAAAATGGTTCAGATCTCAAGCGAATCCGATGCTAAGGAGCACCCCCAAAACAAATCCACTATGGAAACCCCTTTCAAGGGCAAGGATTTCAAAGACTCGACCCCAAAAATGAATTTTAGGGATGCCCTCCATGGTGGACAACCTCAGCCTAATGCTAACATTAATCTTAGGGCTTCCCGTAAACCTCTGAGAATGCCTAAGATTGATCCTAGGAAAACTGAGTCGAGATGTCTTAGGGCAGCTGATGGAACTCTGATTGTTAAGCTAGATATGGGTAACATTCAGACTAGCATAGAAGATCTAGAAAAAGAGGACTAATTTATCATTTCTTGGGTTTTCATCCGAGCCTATCCACTTTCAAAGTTTGGGCTACAAAAAACTAGAAAACAAAAGGTGAGTTACAAATCTCTATTTATCCAAATGGTTATTTTCTTGTTTTATTTGCTAATAATGAAGATAGAGAGAAAATATTTCAAGGGGGTCCCTAGTTCTTTGGAAGGGTGAGGCTTTTCATGAAGCCTTGGCATACTAAATTTAAAGTCGAAGAAGAGATGCCTTCTACAGGTCCTATGTGGGTTAGACTCTTTGGCCTCCCAATTGAATTCTGGAATCCGACTATTTTTTCTTCAATTGGAAACTCTTTGGGAACTTTTATGATGATTATTGATTGTACTAAAAAATTTGAACATATTATTTATGCTCGAATTTGTGTTTTAATGGATTTTGACAAACCCCTACCTGAAAATATCTCATTACAATTTGGGGAGGACACTTGGGAGCAAGTGGTGGACTATGAGAACATTCCTTTTCATTGCAGAATTTACCATGAATATGGTCATTTGGCTAGTGTCTACCCAAATAAAATTCTAGATCAAAAGAAAGAGGATACAAACTTAGCAGGTTTCCAAATGCCTAAGAAGAAGAACACTAAAAAAACTAGTTATGAAGGATCAATCGAAGTTATCAACTAATATGTTTGAAATTCTTTCCACAAATGATGTCCTAGGTGAGGAAGAGGAAATAATGGAGATAAAAATCTTAGAAATGCAATTTAAAGATGTAGGGAAGGACTCAGAGACAAACCAACAAATTAAAGGTTTTCAACAAGAAAAAAGGAGGAAATATACACAAGAAAAACAATATTTTAAATGTTGAGACTTCAAATAATATAGGTCCCAAGATAGACTTTATTGAACCTTCCAGTAACACTTTGGATTTGTACACGCATTCTTCGAGGTTAGAAGCCATCCCATATTCAATTGGGGTAAGTCAAGAAATAGGGAAAAAAACTAAAGATGGATTCCAACCAAAAGGTAAGTCGTAAGACCAATCAACATCATATGGTAAAAGAAGGTGAAAAGCTTGTAGAGGAAGGTAAGATTAATGCCCTTACCAATTTATTTAGCCCTGGTATTAATGAAGATCATCACTTGGAATATTAGAGGACTCAAAGGGAGTCTTTCAAAACAAAATGAAATTAGAAGAATGATTCAGACAAACCATCCACATCTTGTTTTCCTTCAGGAAACGAAGATGTCAATAGAGGAAATGGATTCAATTGCTAGTAAAATCTGGCCAATTGGAAAAGTTGCTTCCCTTAGTTCCTAGGGGACTTCTGGTGGCATTGCTTGCCTTTGGGACCCAAAAGAGGTAGTTATTCACCATATGGTTGGCAGTTGGGGTCTTTTGGTTATAGCTATTCAAAGTAGACATTCTAACCAAATTATGCTTTGCATAACTGTTTATGCTTCGACTACTTTGGAGGAAAAGAGAAGATAGTGGAAGGATATAACTTATATTATCTCTCATTTTCCTGAAGCTTGGATCTTGATCGGAGGAGATTTCAATACCATCCTCTCTCTAGATGAGAAAATGGGGGAAATAGAAATTTGGATAGAAGCATTGACCTCATGAGTGAATATATTGCAAACCTTCATCTTGTGGACATCCAACTAGATAATGGCCTTATGACTTGGTCTAACAGAAGGCAAGGCTTAGCTTGTATCATGGAGAGATTGGATAGGTTCTTGTTCTCTAACAATTTCTTAATCCATGGTCACATTCCTAAGGTGAAGACTCTTAACAATGTTGGTTTGGATCACTAGCCAATCATGGTGGAAATTTGGAAAACCAATGTGAGTTTCTCACCTTTTCAATTTTAGTTAATGTGGCTTAGAGATAGTTCCTTCAAACCTCAAGTGCAACAATGGTGGAAGGAAGGTAAACCAAGGTATGGGACTAAGATGTTCTATTTTGCCAAAAGGTTGCAATACATTAAATCCAAAATCAAGATTTGGAACTGGAAGGAGTTTGGAGATGTCCGAAAAAAAAACATGAAGTGATTGCTCAACTTGAAAATTTGAATAAGAAAATCCATTTAGATGGCCTCATAGAGAGTAGAAGTACAGATGAAATTAGACTCACAACTCAATTAGAGGAATGGAAAAAAGAGAACTCTTATGGAAGCAAAAATCTAGGATCCAATGGCTCAAAGAAGGAGATCGAAACACAGATTTCTTCCACAAATCTCTTCTAGCTCGAAGATCTCACAACTTTATTTCTTCCCTGAAATCTGATTCTGGAGATGTTGTCTACACTTGGGATGGCATGAACTCTATTGTTGTCAATTACTTTTCCAATCTATTTGTTGTTGCACCTCTTGACTCAGCTTCTCAACAGAATATTCTTCAAGTGATCCCTACTCTTATCACTTATGAGGAGAACTCTATTTTGACTGCTCTAGTTACTATCAATGAGCTTCAACAAGTGGTTTTTAAAATGCAAAAAGAAAAACCCTAGGTCCTGATGGTTTTCCCATTGAGTTCTATCAAGAGTTTTGGGATATCCTTCATGTTGATTTATTAGAGGTGGTGGAAGAAGCCAGGAAAGCCAAAGAAATTTTGAAGGTTATCAATAAAACTTATATAGCTCTTGTCCCAAAAGCTCAAGAGGTAGATCATATCTCAACTTTTAGACCTATAGCTTTATGTAATGTTCTTCTCAAAATCATTACAAAGATCATGGAAGAAAGTTGAAGCCTCTTTTGCATAAGATTATTTCCCTTGAACAAGGGGGTTATGTGGAAGGGCATCAAATAGTGGATGAGATAGTTCTTGCTCAGGAAGCCATCCATTCCATGGAAATGCAAAAATCTCCATCTATGTTCATTCATTTAGACTTATCCAAAGCTTATGACAGAGTGGATTGGCACTTCCTTATCAAAGTTTTGAGGCAATTTGGCTTCTCTCAGGATTGGATGGACTAGATTATGGGATGTATCTCTTCGATGTCCTACTATATTCTTATCAATGGTAGGCCTTCTCAGTTATTCCTAGCTTCTAGAGGTATTAGGCAAGGTGACCCCCTCTCCTTATTTATTCATCATTCTTGTTGAATGCTTGGGCAGGACTATAACCAAAAATAGAGAAAACAAAACCCTTGAGGGAGTTACCATTGCTCATGGAGCTAGGCCTATTTCTCATCTTCAATTTATTGATGACTCTACTCTGTTAGGTAAAGCTACAATTAAGGAAGCTTCTAAAATTAAGCAAATCATTAGTTATTTTTCTAATGCTACCGAGCAATTGATCAATGAAGACAAATCTAAAGTCATTTTCTTTCACTACTCTCCCAGACAAGAATCCATGGTCTTGGATAAATTAAGATATAAGAAGACCTCCCTTCCAATCACTTATTTAGGCATTCCTATCAATATTCAAAGACAAAAAAAGACTGGAATTGGTTGTTGGATAGAGTTAAGAAGAAAATTGGAAAGTGGACCAATAGGTGGCTTTCATTTGGGGGTAGAATTACCTTGGTAAAATTAGTCCTTCAAGCTATACCTATTTATGTTTCTGTTGTGTTGAATATCCCAAAGGTAGTTCTTCGAGAATTGGATCAAATCAATCATCGGTTCCTCTAGAGTGGTACTAAGGAGAAAAGAAAATGGGCCTTGGTGAAATGGGATACTTTATGCCTTCCCAAGAATGAAGGGGGGTTAGGATTTTGGTCTGCTATTAATAACAATAAGGCTTTAGCTGCTAAACTGTATTGGAGGATTTTGCATAACCCCAATGCTCTTTGGGCCAAGAATCTTCATGCTAAATATGTTGAGAACAAAAGTCCTGAAGACCTTGTTCGCTATCAATTGCCTACCAAAGGTTCTCCCATTTTAGCGGTTCTTAAGACTGGTGAGGATTTGATTAAGCAAAAGTTATTTTGGATCATTCATAATGGTCAATAGGTAAATTTTTGGATAGATTCTTGGGATGGTCACCAACCTTTGATAACTCAGTTTCTTGATTGGAGGCCTTGGATGGAGGAGCTTCATCGAGCTAACTGGATAAAGGTAGCTAATTATTGTCGGTACCATACTGGTAATTCAGAGGTTGGTAGATATTGGATCCCTATTGAGGACTGGCCTATTCAAATGCTAGAAAGGCAAAGAAAAGATATCCAAAGCATCCTTCATATGAGATCTCTCTCTTGGTCCCATGATAAAGATTGTTTTGGATGGAACAACACTACTAAGGGTGAGTATTCAGTTGCTCAAGGTTATTTGGCCTTATGCCATAATAATCCCAACCAATCATATGACATATTTACTCAGTTGTGGGCTCAAAAGCTTTGGCCTAAGGTGAGGTTCTTTACATGGCTTTTATTGCATCGTAGGGTGCTTACTAGTGAGCAACTTATGAAACGTGGTTTTCATGGCCCATTTAGATGCGAAATGTGTGGAGAGAATGTGGAAACTCTCAACCATATTTTTATTGAGTGTACCTTAGCCTCTGAGCTATGGAGGAGAATGGCCATCTTACTTGGCTTACAATGGTCCAATTTTTTTACTTTTGAACAACTTTGGAGGGATTGGCCTAATCAGGAGGGTGTTGATCATTTTATTAGGCAACTAGTTTGGATGGGTTCTACCATTCTACCTTGGAATATCTAGAAGGAAAGAAACAACCAAATTTTCAATCAAGAAAGGAAGGACATTCACTATATCTAGCAAAATACCATTGCCAACTTAGTTGAATCAGTCCAACAACTCCTTAATCACCCCCAAAACTCCCACCAAAGATGGGATCAAGTGATGCAAATATTGAAGATTAACTCTTTTAAGGGCAACCAACTTAAAGGGAATGTGAGTAATCAAAATATGGATAGAACAAGGAATTGGTAGCCTCCTCCTAAGGATTTTGGAAAAGTCAATACCGATGGAGCCTCTAGAGGGAACCTTGGAAAAGCTAGTGTAGGAGGAATTGGTAGACTTTCAGATGGTTCCCTGGTTTTCACTTTTGCTGAGAATTTGGGTATCCTTTCCAATAACCTTGTTGAGGGGTATGGTATCCTTAGAGGCCTTCGAGAGGCTGCTAAGGTCGGATGGAAAAAGGTGTTGGTTGAATCCGACTCTCAAGTCATGATTAATCTATTGAAGACTCCTAAGAATCATAAGGTTGATTGGAGAATAAAAATAATTGTTGAGAAGATTCAATTAATCCAGATGGGCTTTTTGAAAGTTGAATACAATCATGTGGTAAGAGAACAAAACAGGAGTGTTGATGCTTTAGCTAATTGGGCATTGGACAAAGGTGATCTTACTTACTACGACCACCCTCCCAGATGGTGGGATTCACAAATAAGGGAAGCTCTTCTTTCTATCCTTTCTCTGGATGGCTCTAGTACTAGAGGTACCTAGTTCCTTTTTACTTTGTTTTTGCTTCTCTTTGGTTTGGTCAGGGTATTTTAGTTCCCTTGCTCAGATTGATCATTCTTATGTTTCCTCTGTTGAATCTTGCCTGAATAGCCTATTGGCCTAGAAAGGCCAAAGTTGTATTATATTTTTTCCTTCTTTTTAGTTTTTCTGTGTGTGTTGTTTTGTATTGTTTTTGTTGTTTTGTTTTTGGTGTTTTTTATGTTTTGGTATTTTTTTGTGTTTTTATTTTTTGTGTTTGTTTTGTGTGTTTTGTGTTTTGTTGTTGTTGTTGTGTTTTTTTGTGTTTTTGTTGTTTTAGGCATGCTCTTTGAGTGTGCCAAAGGGGGCAGGCCAAGTGCGAGCCTTGGGTGATTTTGGTGGAATAGATACCCCTGCCTCCTTGGGACTTACCCAAAAGTGGCATCCCAATTGGGGTGTTTTCCACAAACAAAAAAAACACCTTTTATTTGATGCAGGGCATGATCTTGAATCAAACTCGGATACTGCCACTATAGATCCTAGCCCAATAGTAAAAATAAAAACAAGTAATAAAATAATTTATAAAATATATTATTTATCAAATATATTTTTTATTATTTTAATTGTAAAGGGAAATTAATAACACCTTTTATGTGATGTAAGACATGACCCTAGATCGAACTTGGATGCCACCACTATAAACCCTAGCTTGTTGGTAAAGACAAAGTCTTTAGTTGTACAAAGAAACCAATAACATCTTTTATCTGATGTAAGGCATGATTTTGATTCGAACTCGAACACCACCACTATAAACCTTAGCCCCAATGGTAAAGACCCTTAATCGAACTCGAACAACACCACTATGAACCCTAGCCCCGTTGGTAAAAATAAAACCAATTTTTTATTTTTTTTAGTTGTGAAGAAAAATTGACAACACCTTTTGTCCATGCAAGGCATGACCCTAAATTAAACTCAAATACCACCATTATAAACCCTAACCCACTAGTAAAGTCAAAGTCAACAAAATCCTATCCATCAAACGAATTGAACTAAAACAATTCATTGGCAAATACTCCATCACTATAAACCCTCACCCATTGCCTCTGTAAATTCAAGGTCAACTAAATCCTATCTATCCAACGAATTGAACTAGAACAATTCATTAACAAGTACTCCATCACTATAAACCCTAATCAATGAAACCTCAAACCTTAACAATCTTAAAAAAACCAAACCAAAACAATCCAATAACAAGTATTGATGGCTACCACCCAACCTATTTTTATACACAGTTATCAACCAACCTACTTTTAAATACGACTACCAACCAACCTACATTTTAAAATATAAATTATTGTAAATTTAAAATAGACAAAGGAGTCACCATAGAAAAACCTCACCCACCCCCAAATCTCGTGTATCCCATGTCTCCGACCAAGAAAAGAAAATACGACACACCCCACACAAATCAAACCCATAAAGGCTAATAGGTCAGGTAAACGGATCTTATCTAGCCGGCAAAAAGCCAATAAAAAGATAAAGCCATTGCAATAAAAGCCAAAACGCATTCACATGGACGGTTACAAAATGGAAATAGGAGATTTTGGTGAAGTGGTGAGTATATTAGGTTAGTTTGTTAAGTAAATAAATAATATTTATTTAAAAAATTAATAAAAAATAAAATAATGATAAAAATTAAAATTATTTTAAAAAATAAACAGTTATTAATTCAAGTTATAGGTTTATTATATAAATCAATTTAAGTTTAAATCAGAATGGAGTGTGTAAAGAGAAAGAACAATTTCTGTTAATAAGCGGAAAAATCGATATAAAATGGGGCGTTAACCGTGGCTGACGGAGAGGAGGTTTATCCGCGGGCGGCAGATGACATGAATGGCATTTGCCCGTTTGGTAGTTAGAAGCGTTAATATTATGTAGTTAGCAGCTTTAATTTTAGTTCTGTTGAGGATCTTTATACGTCTGTTGACGTGAAAAAAAGGGAAGGGGAACTAAAAGTCCTGCGGCGAGGTGCAGGGGTCGAGTCTCAGGGGTCGAGTCTCGTGGCGTCGCGTCTCGACTCTTGATCAGAAGGAGGGCATGTAGTAATAATGTTATTATTTTGTTTTTGATGAGCAGTGTTTAAAATATATTTCTTTCCTTCTTTGGCGGGGTTGGTTGATAGATATTTTTAGCTTTTGGGCTGTGGCGTTATCCGCAATCGAACCCTGGAGCTCCCCAGGGGCCGCTGACGGATTCGAACCCTCGACGCTTGGAGAGCGACAGTTCGTGCAGCTGCTGCCAGCGGTGTGACGTCGGGGGATTCGATCAGTTAATCTCTTTGAAAACCAGAAGCGAATTGAAAATAGTGATATTTTCTGTTGAGAAACTGAGGTTCTTTTGGTCTCTGCCGGGAGTCCAACCTCGGAGAGGTTGAAGCTTTGCGAAAATCAAAGGGATTGACCGATTTTTGCTTTGACCGTTTGATATCTGACGGAAAGAGAGCGCAACCGCAGTCGAGCGGACTCGAAACTTGGACCTTGGACCTCATCTCGTTGTGCTGCTGCCCCGTGTCTGCGTGCTTGATTGCATTATTTAGTGAGAATATCATCATATCGAGGGTTTTTAGTGTTTGTATGCGCGAAGGATGCTGCGGCGTGGGGTGGGGGATTTGCAACTCCATCGGTCCGAGCAGTGTGTTCGACATGCCTGTCTGTAGATCGGATTACTTACCGCTGAAGAATCAGGTGCTGCCCGATCCTTCCACCCCGCACAGCAACGGCAACGGCCTCGGCGTCCTCGAGGGTTTCGCCAAATCACGGCGCCAGAGCAGCTACCCTCACCGGCGGCATTTCAGCGCGGAGTCCTTCGACGAACATCACAATAATTCCGAGGACAGGTTTGTGAAGCCTCTGCGGTTGAATGCAAACAACATGAATTGTGACAGTGCTAGTGTGAATTGTAATAATAGTAGTGTTGTGTATGTTCATAAATTTTTGCTAGTTTTTGTGTTTTTTTTTAAAGAGTCTTTGGAATAAATCGTATATTAGGTATGCTTATTAGATTTTATCTTTTACTGTTCGACACACATTTCGAATTTCCAGACACCCCAAGACTTACAAACAAATATTAGTCTTAATAACAATGGTGGCAGTAGGGCTTTGTTGTTTAATAAAGACAGTAATTTTGATGATATTAGTGTTAATAATAATAATGGTGGAAGCAGGGCTTTGTTGTGTTACGGGGAGATCGAGCATTCGGAGGCGAATCAGGGGTTCGAGCCGCGGCCGGGGTTTTACGCGGAGAGAAAAGCTTTACAGCCTTTTGCTGACCCCGTGAATTTGATCGAGTACTGGAAACCCTCGTACTATTCCTCTAGGGACCACGCAAACAGGAAACAGCCTTACACGCATCCGGAGCACGAGCAGAGGAAGCATAGTTACAGAGAATTGTGGCAAATTGGGGCAATTGGCGCTACAGGGGCACCGGATTTTGATCAGAGGAAAAATTCTCCGTCTTATTCTCCGACAGAACGTTCAGTTCACGAGCAGAGGAAGGGTTTGGGTTTCTGGGTTTCGGACCATCCGACTGAGGACCATGGCTTCCACAGGGGGAATAATTGGCTTGGGGATCGGAACTCCACGGGGAGTAATAGTCCTGCAGGGGGTAGAGTGCAATGCGCTTCGTCGACTGGGCTGCAGAGGCAGTCGAGCGGGAGCAGCTACTCGGACAGCTTTCTTTCGGGGGATTTCCCTTTGACCACCCTCTCCCCAACGGTTTCTTTAAATGCCAATGACTCTGCCTTCTTCAATGCCCTGTATGACGATGGGTGCAAGTATGACGATCCCAGGCCAGTCAAGCATAGCAACGGCTCTCTTAAGAGTTGGGCGCAGCAGACCGAGGAGAGTTACAATTTGCAGCTCACTCTTGCCCTCCGGCTCACTGCCGAGGCGACTTCAACGGAGGGAAATGACCTTCATTTCTTTGGCAACCAGGTGGCTCCTCACACGGCGGCAGTAGATTCTGCCACAAAGGTCGAAGCTGCCTCTTATCGGTTTTGGGTATGTATTTTGAATTTTATTACTGGTTATTTGTTTCTGACCTCCTCCTTTGTATAAGGGTATGTCTCATTAACAATGAAGGCTTTGAAACTTAAAAAAAAACAGGATGTGTACCATTCCCCTTATAAACAACATCCTCTTTGAGGATTGTCCAATATGTTCATGGTTTTGTAAATGTTAAAAGCTACTTTATTTAAACATAAATTGGATAAATTATATCAATCATTGAAGATTGGTCCATATGGTCCATGCCTTGTAATATTTCAGCAGACCACATTATTGTGGGTTTTTCCTAAAATTGGTTATATAAAATTTGAATATTGAATTACCATGATATTTCAGCAGACCACATTATTGCGGTATTACAACAAACCGTATTATCTTCATACCTAAGGGAACTAAACCTTATAAACTTTTTGTGAGCCAAAATTTCTTATCTGTCCAACTTATGGGCCATATCTGCGTGGTTTTAAAGATGTGCATATGATAGTATTGAATTTTCCACTGGATAAAGGACCACATTATTGTGGTATTAGGAAATTGAACCCCTGTGGGCTTTATGTGATCCAAGATTTCTTATCGGTCAGACTTATAGGCCATATCTGTGTAGTTTAAAGATGTAAATATGATAATTTAGAATTTCCCATTGGGTATGGATTTCTGATTTCCTCTTTCTATATCAGTTTGTTTTTTCCCTTATAATTGGTTATATGGAACTTGATTATTATGATTGCATTACCACGGTATTTTAAGGGGACAACATTATTGTGATATTACAACAAATCATTTTATCATGAGACTTTTGGGATTTGAACTGAGGTGGGCTCTTTCTGAACCAAAATTTATGAATTCATTTAACTCTGGTGGGCTCCTTGTGAGCCATAATTTCTCATTGATTATTGGTATGTATTCTGATTTTTCTACTGGATATTGGTTTCGGATCTCCTATTCTCTGCATTTAAAAAAAAAATTAAATTGGTTATATGCATTTTGAATTTTTCCACCGGGTATTGCTTTCTGATCTCCTTCTCTGTATGTTTGTTTTTTTACTTTAAATTTATTATATGGGATTTGAATATCATATTACCATGGTTTTTCAGCAGGCCACATTATCCTGGTACCTAAGGGAATTGAATCCTTGTGGGCTTTTTGTGAGCCAATATTTCTTATCAGTTGGACTTATGGGCCATATCTGCATTGTTTTTAAAGATGTGAATATGATAATTTTGAAATTTTCATTGTCGATTGGTTTCTCCTCTATCTTATTTTAATTTTTAATTTTTTAGTTGGTTAAATGAGATTATTTTTTATTTTTTAGTTGGTTAAATGAGATTGAAATGGCCCCACCAGTATTATATTGTAACCACATAGTGGTATTACAATCTGATCTCCTCTTCTTTGCATATCTATGTTTTTTTTTTTACTTCCTTAAATTGGTTATATGAGATTTTGAATATTATTATTGCATTACCATGGTATTTGAAAGGACCACATTATTTTGGTGTTACAAAAAGGAATCAAACCCCTGTGGGCTTTATGTGAACCAAAATTACTTATTAGTCGGACTTCTAGGCCATATCTGTGTGGTTTTAAAGATTTGAATATAATAATTTTAAATTTTCCATTGAGTATGGGTTTCTGATCTCCTTCTCTTTGCATATATATATTTTTATTGGGTTAAATTGGTTATATGGGATTTGAATATCATGTCTGCATTACCACGGTATTTCAAGGGGACTATATTATTGTGGTATTACTATAATACAATAATTCATATTATCATGAGACTTACGGGAATTGAACCAAGGTGGGATCTTTGTGAGCCAAAATTTTTGGAGTCTCTGGGAATGTACTCTAGTGGGCTTATTGTGAGCCAAAATTTCTCATCGATTTTGGGTATGTATTCTAAAATTTTCACTGGGTAATGGTTTCAGATCTCCTCCTCTTTGCATAGCCGTGCTTCTTTTTTTTTTTTTTCAAATTTTTGAATTTTTAAATTTTTAAATTGGTGATATAGGATATGAATATGATGACTGCATTATCACAGTATTTCAAGGGGATCACATTATTGCGATATTACAATAAATCATATTATCATGACTTATGGAAATTGGACTGAGGTGGGCTCTTTGGGAGCCAATGTTTCTTGTGTCTATAGGAATTGGTGGGTTTTTTAGGCTATTTGTTAAAATTTCTGGCACCTATGGGAATTGAACTCTGGTGGGTTCTTTGTGACCCAAAAATTCTCATCAGATGAACTTCAAACCCAGTAGGCCATATCTGTATAGTTTATGGTTTTGAAGATGTCAATAATCAATGTGATAATTTTGAATTTAAACGTGTACTTCTTACATATTTGTTGTTTTAAAGACTTGAAATTGATAAACAAATCCTGTTGGATGTAACAATTGTGGATGGGAGACATTGCTTCTCAACTTTGTATTGCATTTTGGTTATGCTAATTGCAGTTTCCTATGTTGGAATTTCGTTCCACTTTAATACCTCTTCTCTTCTAAGTTTTATGTTGTGTAGCCACCATAGAGCAACTTTTAACCCTCCACTCCCTCCAAATCTCACTTTACATATTTGCTTTCGTCTCCATCTGGATGAAATATCTATCTTTACCTTGCATTTCCCATCATTTTTTTCTTGGCAGTGCCTACCTCCCTTCAACTTACTCTACTGTAACAGTAGCAGCATGCAATAATAGAGCATTAGGTGTATTATTTCCATACAATATGATAAAACTAAACCAGAACCCAAACTTGAAGCTGTTTGCATTTAATTCCTTAGGGAATATGATTTGGCATCCAGATTAAATTTAAGTTGGTAACTTTGATCAAGGGTTTTGGGCCATTCAAAAGTATCCCTCTGTTTATAAGCCGCACAAGCTTAAGCCTAAAGGTTCATGTTTGAATTCCGTTATTCAATTAAAGCAAGTCATAAGGTTCATGGTTAAAATCAATTCTTCAAGTAAGACAACCTTGAAGGTGCAAAGAAATTTGGCACATGGAAAATTTGTAATAAAAATATAAATGTACTTATAATTTCTTAGAATTAAATAAAAAATAAACAAAATGTTAAAGCTAATTATAATGCACCTTGAAATGTATGTAAAAATATTGGTAAATTTAATTAGATGGCATTAGCTCATCGAGTTAAATTCTTTGACTTTTAAGGAAGAGACCCAGGTTCAAATTTTACGAAGCAATACGTACATAATAGCCAAGCTGTTGTAATACTACTATGTGGTCATGATGTAATACGGGGAGACCTGTTTCAAACCTATATAACCAATTAAAAAATAATGTTGACAAATTTATGCCCATGTAAGTTACCTATTTCGTGTTACTGAATTTTCCCACATTTTGCATTGATTGAAGTTGTTACACAAACGAGCAATTTTCAATGATTTAAATCAATTTTTGTTGGTGCAAGTGACTCCGTTCCAGAGTTTTAGACAACAGGGAAAATGATGTTTACATAGTTGAAAAAATTGCAGGATATCCGCAAGAACTCGGGGAGGGGGGGGAGGGGAAGGGAGATTTTAGCCTTGCTGAATGAATTGCCAAAAAATGAGGGCCGAGTTGTGGCAAGTTCTGATGGAAAAACTTGAGTAATTGTGAGGAACATGGTAAAATTCAGTCTAACTTGACCCAAATCTTGTCTGGTTGAGTTTTGGACAGGAACAATTATTCTTTATAAACTATTATTCTTTTAAATAAGTTATATGTGGCTTCTATTGATGTCACTCCGATCAAAATAACAAAACATTACATTTGCTATTAGGTCAATTTACCATATCTAGCTTGCCTTTCAGTTTCTATCAAAGATATTCAGTATTCTTTTGCCTTTTTATCAAAATTATTCTTCATTTTTTCAAACTGCTATGCTTCCACAAACAGCTCCTTGATATTGTTTTCATTAAGAGATGAAATCTCCTTCGGCTAGTTGCCTTCTAAAATTTGACTTTTGCCAAGAAGAAGATCAACACTCTGATTGGCTAAATATTTTTCTACCCTATTTCCTTTTCTATAGATGTTGACATTTTTCAAGATACTGCCTTCAACAATAGTTGATGGACATCAGAAATAATGCTATTTTTGATCCAATCCTCTGCCTCCCAAAATATGCAGAATCCCCCTCGTTGACTGACCACCTCATATATTTCTTGATCAATTGCAAACTTTTTGATATGAAATTTCATGTTGTTGGCCCCTTGGTAGGGTTTGTTCTTGAACAATTTTATTGGATCAACAAAACCTATATATTTTTGAAGTAACGTTTTTGCCCAACTTGTTAGGAGCCTTCCAATCAAAATAAGCACTTCCACACAAATATTGCAATAAACAAGAATTTTTGAATTTAATAACAATATTGCAATGCGAAAATGGAAATGCAGCAGATTTTATTACTCAAACAGAATCACAGTTACAAAATCACTGGCCTTTTTGAGGGGGCAACCTCCTTAGAAGCAGAGCTTCGATACAATGCAAAATTGTGATTCATCCATCAATGTCCTTGCCTTTTTAAAGATTCCTATCAACCCTAACCCTAATGCTTAAGGGTTGGATTCACATGCAAGTGGGGACACAAACTAGAAACTCCTACTAAAGAAACAATTACTTCTTTAATAATGGTTACATTATATGGCCTCATTTGTCTAGGCGCCTCAAGTGCCACATACACATGACAATGTATTGCAAAATAACATTAGGATGGGGGTTGTTACAAGGATGGGGTCCTAACATGCCCCTGCCCTTCAAAAAGCTTTGTCCTCAAAGCTGCAGATGAGGAAACTGTTGATTTAGCTGATGGAGCGACTTCCATGTGGCATCTTAATCCACACCACTATACAAGAATATCGATGATGACATGTTTTCAAAGGGTGTGTGATTGCTGGTCCAAAATTAATTCGGGCTCCAAAATGATGGATCCTTCTTCATTTATTTCAGGTAAACGCTGATTGAACTTGTACCCTGCGACATATAACCTTCTTCAATGAAGAAACATGAAAAATTGGTTGGATATTGGAGGTGGGCGGAAGGTCAAGTTTGTAGGTGATTGAACCAATTTGTTATAATTCTTGATAAGGGCCATAGAATTTTGCTGCAAGTTTTTGTCGACCTTGAAGTTGTACTAAGGATTGTTTGTAGGGCTGCAAATGGAGAAAGACCATATCCTCTACATCAAAGTTGCTCTCAGAACGAAGTCGATTAGCTTGCTGACGCATATGGTTTTGGGCCATATCCAAGTTCTCCTTGAGTTGCTGGAGGAGCGTTGCATGCTAACGAAGAGTGTTGTATCTATTGCTTGGACTTTGGAACTTCTTGGAATGTAGGAGGAAGGTGTTGGTGGAGGGTGGCCATAAACTGCTTCAAATTGCATGACCTTGGTAGTTGTATGATTTAAGGTGTTATATCACCATTTTGCTAGAGGAAGCCATTTAGCCTATTGTGTAGGATGTTGTGATGCAAAACAACGAAGATATGTTTCCAAGCATTTGTCGACAATCTCGGTTTGACCATCTTTTTGGGGGTGGTAAGCTAAACTCATCTTGAGGCGAGTGCCTAGCAATTTAAACAATTCTTGCCAAAAGTGACTGGTAAAAGTAGGGTCCTGGCCAGAAACAATAGATTTGGGCATATCGTGAATGTGAAATATGGAATCCAAGAAAATCTTGGCGACTATGGAGGCGGTGTAAGGATGGGCTAAGGAACAAAAATGAGCATACTTTGTGAGACAATCCACTACCACAAGAATGACTGATTTGCCTCTGGATTTTGGTAGCCCTTTAATGAAATACATAGAAATATCTGTCCACACTTATTCTAGAATGGGAAGAGGCTGAAGTGTACTTGGGGTGCAAATAGTTTCTTCTTTCATCCTTTGACATGTATCACATTCTACCACAAAAGTTTGAATTTCTCTCTTCATTCCCATCCAAAAAAAATGCACGCTTGGCCCTTCATAAGTTTGAAGAAATCCTGAATGCTTGTTTAAGATCTTGGAATGCTTGTTCCGTTGGTTTTTTCCAAATGAAGGAACTTTTTCTCAACATAGTTGAGTTGTTAGTGGCGCTTCAAACTTTCCATAGTTTTGCACAAATTTTCTATAATATCGAGCAAGACCCAAGAAGTCGTGAAGTCCCTTGAGGGTTTTAGGCTTTGGCCATTCCTATATAGCTGAGATTTTATTTGGATCTAGCTTAAGTCCTTCCTTGGACACAATATGGCCTAGGTTCTCTACCTCTTGCATTTCAAAGGAGCATTTTGACTGTTTAGCATATAGCTGATTCTCCGTCAAGAGCTGCAAGGCTTGATCTAAATGTCTTAGATGCTCCTCCCATATGTGATTGTAGATCAAGATATCATCAAAGAAGACTAAGATGAACTTGTGTAAGAAAGGTTGGAAAATCTCGTTCATAAGACTTTGGAAGGTAGATGGTGCATTGGTAAGACCAAAAGGCATGACCAAGAGTTCATAATAACCTTTGAGAGTTGGCAAGGCTATTTTAGGAATGTTTTCTTCTTTTATTCTGATTTGATGGTAGCCTGAGCGCAACTCTAGCTTCGAAAAATACTGAGCCCCATGGAGTTCATCTAACAATTCATATAACAAGCTGTTTATTTCCAGTGGCATATTCCTATGTTGGAATTTTGTTCCACTTTAAAACCTCTTCTTCTTCATCAATCACAGGAATCGGAAATCTATCCTTGACAAAGAGTTTGTTTAGGTCTCGAAAATCTATGCATAACTGCCATGATCCATCCTTTTTACGCACCAATAGAAGTGGCAACGAATATGGGCTAACACTTTGCCGATAACCCTTGTAACAAGCAATTCTTGTACAATTTTTTCAATTTCCGATTTTTGCATGTACGAGTATCTATATGGGTGGATGTTTGGTTTAAGGCTTCTTGGTATCAGCTGAATGGCATGATCATGAACATGCCGAGGTGGTAGTCCCTTAGGTTCCTCAAAAACAGATGCGTGTTTCTCTAAAAGAATATGTAATTTAATTTGCTGTTTTGTATTATTCTTATTAGGTATCTGTATAGCAAACAATTGAGCCAGTACCCCATGAGATGACTTTTTGAGAAGCTTTTCCATTCTCCAAGAAGAAACAAGTTGGGTAGCACCAATATGCATCCCTCTAAGGGTGTATTTTGTCCCTTGCTGACTGAATTTCATTCATAGTTAAAAAAATCCCATAATACAAGACCCAAAGTTTGAAGCCATTGTGTTCCCAATACCACATTGCATCCTCCCAAGGGTGGCCTTAAGATTGGATTCACCTATTTGTACCTTAACATTTCTACATTTGCCTCTGCACGACAAAGTTCCTCCATTGGCTATCATGACCTCAAAGGAGTTACAAGATTTATATAACAATTTGCTCTTTTTGCCACCCGAGGATTAAATAAATTGTGTGTACTACTAGAGTCAATAAGGATTATGATTTTTTGCCCGTTGAAATGTCCTATCACCTTCATAGTTTGGGGGGGCAGACATTCTGGCTAACACATGGACTGAAATTTCTGGCTGAGGTTCCTCTTCTGTTTCACCCTTGTCTTGGCGCTCTTTTTCCTGATGTTCCTCTTCCTCTTCATGAGATTCAAGGATCATCCATATCCAACAAATTACAATTTTTGTTGTACACATTTATGTTTTGGAGAGTGTTTTTCATCACAATTTTAACACAACCCTTGTGCTCTATGAGCTTCTATTTCCTCTCCAGTTAGTTACTTAATAGTTGGTGATTTATTTGCTGTATTTGTTGTGGGCTTAGATGGAATTGGGGGTCGGGCGTACGAAAATTTAGACGTGCGTCTTTGTGCAACAAATTTTTCCTGTGCTAGTCTTGCCAAACCTATTGCTTGCATCATGGTTTGTGGTTTGAACATTTTTACCTCGACTTTGATATCATCCTGCAACCTACTAATGAAACAACTCTAAAAAAAATATTCACTCAAACCCCTTGTTTGGTTAGCCAATTTTTTAAACTGAGTCTCATATTCGCAAATGATGGAGGTCTGCCTCAATTTCAAGAGAGCTCCTGTGAAGTCCTCATACACACTAGGGCCAAATTGAGTGAGTAGTTGTTTTTCAAATTCTTCCCAAGAAAGGTTGGGATTCATAAATTTCACCCATTGATACCATTGAAGGGCTTCAGATTCAAAATTAAAAGATGCCATTATGATCCATAAATGTTTGGGAACATTGTGTAGCTTGAAGTATTGATTTGCTCGACACAACCAACCACTGGGGTCTTTCCCATCAAACTTAGGAAAATCCAACTTGGGCATTTTATATGCATTATTATGAAAAATGGTATTGTGTGCCTCCCCTTTCGAATTCACTGAACTGCAAACTTTTCCTTCAACTTCACCAATGTTAATCTGGTTGTATGTACGAGTTACTCCTTGTAAGCGGCTTTCAACATCATTGAGTTCGTGAAGCCCGTTTCTTAATTTATTTTGCTCATCAACCAAGTAACCCATATTATCTTTCACTTGTTGGATATCCTGTTGCATTTTGCCTTGCATGTGACTAAACTTTTGACTTAATTGTTGATTTAATTGTTGACTTAATTGGCTCATTATCTATTTAGTCATTTGTTGGGTACTTTGGTCCATCTCCCTTATAGCTCCTATAGTTCCTCTAGCCATGGAATTGTGACTTGGGCTTCCCAAAAATGCTTTACTAAAAATAGAATTGCTGTTTTAGCAATGACTAATTTTAGTAAAGGTCCCGAAAAAGTGAATGGATGCTATATACCAAAACGACCAACTCAAAAAGATGATTGAAACGGACTATACCCCAAAATGGCGATTTTTGGACTGCAAAAAAACGATCAGCGTGATGAGACGATCGCAATGGACTAGGTCCCGAAATGACATTTTTCGGCACCCCAAACTTTTTTAGTTTGTTTTTCCCCCTTTTCTCCACAAAACAAAATGTTTTCTGCACCGTCAATGTCCCGACGATTACACAAGGTTCCTTCTACTTTGTCTTACTTTTTATTGATAACCGTATATTCTAACAACTTTCCGGGCTGTTGTTTGTTACTGACCTCGACTGTATCTTTAATCATCACGGTGCCCGACTGTTAGTGACACCATTGTTTTGTTTTCGATTGCCAAAAACTGTTACTGTATCTTCAATTTGTGGTAAGTGTAGTCTCCTCAGTATGCACAAGTCTGTGTTTAGGGTGTACAAGTTTGACAGACGACTGAAATTGGGTTACTCTAGGCCAATGTGTGTTCGCTACCGTGGGTTATCCGATATACTTACTCAGTTGTGATAAGTGTTTAGCCCAATATCTTAGAGCATTAATTGTGCAAGGTTCCACTGTACCCATAGCCACACTATCCGTGTCAGAGCATACGTTGAGAGTAACTTCCTAGTATGCTGTGTATTGGTGCACCACAAAAAACAAACGATTGAGAAGCTTCCTGGGGCTAAAGGTCTCTTTTAAACCTAGGGAGGTCTCCCTATATACCCGAGGGTATGTGGGAGCTCACCACCATATGAGGGTGTTGTCCGAGGCCTGTGTATTGTGGTCTGTTCACTCCTCACTTCACTAGATGGTTTATGGGCAATCTAGCTTAGCCAATAATGACATATACTCCGTGATATTTTAAAACCCTTGGCACAGGGTTTATAACCTATTAAAGTAAAATAGAAAAAAGTGACTTGGGTTTTTTCGCAAAGTATTTTGCAAAAAGAACAAAGGAAGGAAAATTATACCTAATAGAAATGGAATGGCAAGAAGGGAACTATTGCAGCTGTAGCAGGTTGCGGCCCTATAAAGTGCTCTGATACCACTTGTTAAGAACCTTTCAATCAAAATAAGCACTTCCACACAAATATTGCAATAAACAAGAATTTCAGAATTTAAATAACAATATTGCAATGCGAAAATGGAAATGCAACATATTTTATTATTCAAACAGAATCATAGTTAAAGAATTGTTGGCCTTTTCGAGGAGGCAACCTCCTTAGAAGCAAAGCTTTGATACGATGCAAAAACGTGATTCATCCATCAATGCCCTTGCCTTTTTAAAGACTCATATCAACCCTAACCTAATTCTAAAGGGTCAGATTCACGTGCAAGTGGAGACCTAAACTAGAAACTTCTACTAAAGAAATAGTTACATCTTTAATAACGGTTACATCATATGGCCCCCTTTGTCTAGGTGCCCCAAGTGCCACAAACACATTATAATGTATTACAAAATAACATTAGGATGGGGGTCGTTACATAATAATGTTAGGATAGGGTCTGTAATTTTGCAAGCCTGACCCTCCAATGTTCTTTCCTTTGCAAAACTTGACCCACTTACGGAGAGAATCGAAAACTTTCCTCACATAATTTTCAAAGAAAATCTTTTTAAATTTTATCAAATTTGGATGCTATACCTTTTAGCATTCTTGCAATTGACATCATATATACAAAGAGAGATTGCAATGTAGTCTTTATGAGTTGTAGCCTTCTAACCAGGGTTAAAAACATACCCTTGCAACTTGCCAAACAAGAATTCATTCTATCAAAAATTGAATTCCATAGCTCTTTCTTCTCTCCTTTAGACAAAGGAATACCTATATATGTAGATGACAAATTTCCAATTTTAAACCCTAAAATCTTCACAATATTCTGTTTTAATTCTAGGGTAAAAATTCCTGGATTTTGTAGTATTAAACAACTGTCCAACAACCTTCTTGTAACATGATAATATTGATTTAAACTCCATGGTCTTGTTGATTGGGGGATGACCCAAAAGAAGTATCACCAACAAATTGGAGATGAGATTTGAAGGGACTATTTGTTTTTTATTTTTCTAAAAGAAGCTATGTGTGTCTTCAATTGGGGGCCAATCCCATCAGAATAACAAAGCATTACATTGCTCTCATTACATTGCTGGTAATTAAACCATATCCAACTTTATAATTAATTGATATCATTCATTTGCCTCTCTCTTAAAGAGATTCTTCATCTTCGTCAAATTGCTAAGTTTCAGTAATCAACTCCTTAAATAATTTGCATTAAGAGATAAAATCTCTCTTGACCAGTTGCCTTCTAAAATTTGAACTTTGCTAAAACAAATATTAACACAGCTAATGGCTAAAATATCTATTATCCGTTTTCCTTTTCTATAAATATATTGGCTATAACAACCTGTCAATTCCCTAATACCTCTTTTCTCAGGAGTTTTCTTTATGCCCCTAATATTTTAAGATAACATTTAAATCATTACTTTCTTTTTCTAATTGTTGGTTTAGCCTCACTTCTTGTTGACACTTGTGATATTTGCTTTTGTTTTCCCATATCGATATTTCTCTGAGTTTCCTTTTCTCTTTGTTTTTGCTTCTTGGGCCTTCCTTTATTTTTTTCATTCCCACTAATACTTTCATCTTCATCAATCTCTTTAGTTTTTTTGTTCATAGTGAGACTTATCATATGTAGGTTTGTCTTGCTCTAATGAATTTGAAGTGCAAGGAATAACCTTAGAAACACTTTCTTCTTTATGTTGTCTCGAAAACCCTAAAGTACAAGGACATTCCTCCATAGTTAACTCTTTATGTTGCCCAAAAAACCCTCAATTACTATGGATATTCTCCATCCTCGTTTCTTTATTATGCCGCTCTTAAAACACTAGAGTACAAAGGGTAACCTCTACACTACATTAATTTCTATTGCAAGAAGATGATTTTATACTACTTGAGAAAAATAAAGGCGATCTACCTAGAATAAACTTGACCTCTTTCGCTTCGTTTGTTTTAAAACTATCCTCCACACCTTCCTTTGCACTAAGAATTCCTTATGAATTTGAACTTGCACATTGTCCTTCCACATCCCTTGTATCCTTCTTTGTTTATTCTAATGGTTAATCTGAGTGAGCTATGATGGCCTTTGTCATTTGATGTTGCAGATAGGCTTTCTTTGCCTCTTTTTGAGAGTGGAATATTCTTTTTCTAATGCAGCTTCTTCTACAGTATGATCTCCTTGCTTCATCTGGAAGTTTATCTTATGACCAAAAATTCTCTTTCTCCATTGTTTTCTCTTTGCAATCTCTTGCTACACCTCTTTATGCCGCCCTAAAAACCCTCAATTACTATGTATATTCTCCATCCTCGTTTCTTTATTATGCTACTCGTAAAACACTAAAGTGCAAGGGATAACCTCTACACCACTATAATTTCTATTGCAAGGAGATGGTTTTATACTAGTACTTTAATATCTATTTCAAGGACGTGATTTTATACTAGAGGAAAATAAAGGCATTTTACCTAGAATAAACTTGATCTCTTTCGCCTCCTTTCTTTAAAATTTTTTTCCACACCTTCTTTTGCACCATTACTTCTTTATGAATTTGAACTTACACATTGTCTTTCTACATCCCTTGTATCCTTCTTTGTTTCTTCTAACAGTTGATCCGAGTGAGCTATGATGGCCTTTGTCATCTGATGCCACAGATAGGCTTTATTTGGCTCTTTTTGAGAGTGAAATATCTTTGTTCTAATCCAACTTCTTCTTCAGTATGATCTCCTTGCTTCATCTTGAAGTTTATCTCATGAACAATTTTTTTCGCTTTCTCCATTGTTTTCATTTTGCAATCTCTTGCTATACCTCTTTATGCTGCCCTAAAAACCCTCAATTACTATGGATATTCTCCATCCTCGTTTCTTTATTATGCTGCTCTTAAAACCCTAAAGTGTAAGGGATAACCTCTACACTACTTTACTTTCTATTTCAAGGAGATGATTTAGATGATTTTATACTACTTGAGGAAAATAAAGGTGATTTACCTAGAATAAACTTGACGTCTGCCGCCTCATTTGTTTTAAAATTTTCCTCCACACCCTCCTTTGCACCATTAATTCCTTATGACTTTGCACCATTAATTCCTTATGAATTTGAACTTGCATGTTGTCCTTCCACATCCCTTGTATCCTTCTTTTTTTCTTCTAACAATTGATCCAAGTGAGCTATGATGGCCTCTGTCATCTGATGTTGCAGATAGGCTTTCTTTGCCTCTTTTTGAGAGTAGAATATCCTTGTTCTAATCCAACTTCTTCTACAGTATGATCTCCTTGCTTCATCTTGAAGTTTATCTCATGACCAAAGTTTTCTCTTTCTCCATTGTTTTCACTTTGCGATCTCTTGCTATACCTCTCTATGATGCCCTAAAAATCCTCAATTACTATGGATATTCTCCATTCTTGTTTCTTTAATTATGTTGCTCTTAAAACCTTAAAGTGCAAGGGATAACGTCTATACTACTTTAATTTCTATTTCAAGCAGATGATTTTATACCACTTGAGGAAAATAAAGGCGATTTACCTATAATAAACTTGACCTCTTTTGTCTTCTTTGTTTTAAAATTTTCCTCCACACCTTCCTTTGCACCATTAATTCCTTATGAATTTGAATGTGCACATTGTCCTTCCACATCCCTTGTATCCTTCTTGTTTTCTTCTAACGGTTGATCCGAGTGAGCTATGATGGCCTCTATCATCTGATGTTGCAGATAGGCTTTCTTTACCTCTTTTTTTTTTTGAATTCAGCAAAATACCCCTCGCAGGGCCGCCTTGGTCTGAGAAACCATGACCAGGGGGTTCTTTACCTCTTTTTGAGAGTGGAATATCCTTGTTCTAATCCAACTTCTTCTACAATATGATCTTCTTGTTTCATCTTGAAGTTTATCTCATGACCAAATTTTTTCTTTTTCTCCATTGTTTTCACTTTGCAATCTCTTGCTATGTGTTCAATCTCATAACATTTGTGGCATTAGAATGCAATGTTTTCATAATCCACTTGTCGATGTTCTTGATTCGGATTGAATCTTCAAGGATTGTGGCAATGGTTTTGAAATATCCATAGCAACACATATTCGGGTGTATACAACATGCTTTTGGTTTTTAGTAGTTGGTCCCTCTTGGATGAAATCCCCTAGGGTATTACCGATATTCTTCAAGACATCCTTATTGATAAATTGATAGGAAGTACAAAAAGCCTATCACACATTGAAAGCTTTTTAATGGTTTCTGTCTTGGCAGAGAATTTCTCACTCCGTGGTCTTAAATATAGGGCCTCTCTCCCCCTAAACCATGGGCCGCCAGCCATCATTTTATCCCTTATCTCTGAACTTGAAAAGATGATGAGGGATAAACTTTTAGAAAGAACAGCCATGGTGTAATTTGAATTCAATCCCCACTTCCACTTGATCTAGCATCCGTGAAACTTACATATTAGCATTTTGCTTGTAAGAACCATTATATCATGCTTGATCATCTCATATTTGAAGGGAACATTTGTTGCAACATAAACACCTTTGATTTTTCCTTCAATTTTTGCCTTTGGGAAAGATCTCTCCAATGCCTCAACAAGAATAATAAGGTGATAGTGGGTCACTCTGGCGGAGACCATGGGATAATTTAAAGTATCCAGTAGGGGTCTACAGATCAAAATAAAATATTTTGGAGTGTTATAACAACATCTAATCCATTCATACCTACCTTGATCAAAACAAAAGATTTTGAAATATAATGCAGAAAACTCCAACAAACCCCATCATAGGCTTTCTTCAGATCCAATTTTACAAGCATACTTGGTTTTCTCATAGAATGAAGAGAACACATGGCCTCTTCTGCAATGATTATACTATTAAGAATTTGTTTAATACAGACAAAAGCACCCGGGTCCTCTGAGATAACATAATCTAGAATGCTTGTCAATCTATTTGCCATAATTTTTGAATTTACCTTATAAATCATATTACAAAGGTTTAGTGGGCAAAAAGTATCAAAATATTTTGTCTTGCCTTTCTTGTGAGTCATTGCAATAAAGGTAGCATTGATGTCACTTATTGTATCCTTCTTTTCGCTAGCCTTTTCAACCACATAAAATTTTTTGAAAGAAAATTGCAGGAAATCTATTTGGGCTAGGTGCCTTATAAGGGTGGAAAGAGAAAACTGACTCTTGTAGTTCATCCCTAGAGATCTTCCTTGTCAAACTTTCATTTTGTATGTGTGATAATTGATGGAAACATTTTGCAAAAGCTTACCTTGAGCCTCCTTATCTTGTCACTTTTGACAGAATATCTTTGAAACAATTAATTGCCTCCTTCCTAATATCTTCTTGCTCGGTAATTCTTCCATTTGGAGTTGAAATCGTTTTTATTTGATGAAAAGACAAATCTGTTCTGGCTGTAGCATGAAAAATTTGGTATTTCTATCCCCTTCAGCCATCTCTCCCTAGAATTTTGTATCCAATATAACCCTTTCAATGCATTATGATAATAAAAAAGTAATTGTTTTTCTTACACATATGTACCCTGGTGCATTTCATTGACTTCCATTATCTCTTGTAAATTGTTGTGCTTGGATTTAATTTTCTCTTCTATTTTAAAATGTTTTCAAAAGATTTGATATTAAAATTTTTCATTTGCCCCTTTAGACATTTGATGTATTGAACAAACTTGTACATACATAATCCTTCAAACCTTGCTTCATCCCACCATAACATGACCATTTGAAAGAAATCAGGTATTGAAGTCATATAAACTAGAATCGAAATGGCTTTTGATGACCATTATTGAGTAGATCATATCTCAACAGAATGGGTTTTTGATCTGATTCTGCACACAATAAAATGTCTTATGAGATTGTATACTATGTTTCCAACTGTTACAAAACAACTTCAAGAATTATGTGATAGCAGTAGCAATCCAATATACCCAAAAGATAATAATAATTCAGATCCAATTGCTAGAAAATCAAATATGCAATAATCAAATTCCATATTCAAATCAATGCAAATCCTTAGCCACTTAGAGAGGGCAAAGTCTCATATGCATAGCAGATGTGACTAAGATTTGAATATGAAAAATGATCTCAACTACCACCCAACACTTCCTATTTATAGATTAAATCAATCATTAATCCAATCCCTAATGCTCAAGGGCTACTATCTAAACCCAGGGCCTGATCTAATAAAAATAAAGATGGCTAACGTGGCTATATTGGAGCTATTACACAGCTCTTAGGCTCCTATGTAGCGTCTTCTTTTGGAAGGTCCTACCACTTGATCAGGAACTCCTGAGTTTGTCGAGACTGAAGATGACGAACTTTGGACTGCAACACTGCTTCAGGTTGGAGAGTCATTTGATGACCTTCTTCATCGAGTATTGGAAGCTTTGTCTAGGATTGCATCTTTTGGAAAATAACCTATTTGAGACAAGATACGTGAAAGATACGATGGATGCGAGAAGATGGTGGAAGCTCCAATTGATATTGAACTTCACCAATACGATGAAATAACTAGTAGGGCCCATAAAATCGAGGAGCCAACTTCTTATTAGACTTGAACTTCAAGGACAATTGCTTGTAGAGTTGGAGGCGCAAAAAGACCATATTTCATATGGTAAATTGTTGTTTAGAACGATGTGAATCTTGCTGTTGCTTCATGAAGTTTTGGGCCTGGGTCAAATTATCTTTAAGAAACTGAATCACAAGCCATCGTTGCTGTAACAAATCATTTACCTGGGCAACCTTGGAGGATCCTGGAACATAGTCTGCCACTGATGGGGGTTTTTTGACTATACAATGCTTCAAATGGGGACATCCTGAGGGATGAATGGTAAGAAGTATTATGCCACCATTCAGCTAATGAGAGCTAAAGAACCTAGTGATATTGCTTGTCTTGACCAAAACAACGTAAGTACCCAAACATTTATTAAAAATCTTTGTCTGACCATCCGACCAAGGGTGATAAGACGAGAACATACTCAGCTTGGTATCACTAAGACAAAACAATTCTTTCCAAAAGTTACTGGTGAAGACAAGGTCACAATCACTCACAATGGTTTTGGGCATACCATGTAATTTAAAAACATAATCAAGAAATACCTTTGCCACCTTACTTGCTGAATAGGGATGTTGTAATGCACAAAAATGAGCATATTTGGAAAGGCGATCTACTACCACAAAGATCACCTTTTTGCTCTCAGATTTGGAATGACCCTCAATGAAATCCATGGATATGTGTTGTCATTGGTGGTCAGGGATAGGCAAGGGTTTCAACAATCCAGAAGATTTAACTGTCTATCCTTTGTTTCGTTGATACACTTCACACTTGGCCACAAACCTCTTGACATCTGCTTGTAATCCTTTCCAAGAAAAAGATTGCTTCACCTGCTAGTATGTTTTCAAGAATACCAAATGTCCAACCAAAGGAGATGCGTGCGATTCTTGGAGAACATTTGACTTAATAGCCAAAGATCGAGGAAGATCAATGCGATCCTTTTTGTGAAGCACTCCATCGGTATATGAGAAACAACAATGCAATGATGAGCTTGCCTTCCTTTCTTGAATGATTCGTGTAGCCTATAGGAGCCAATTCTGACAAGCCAAAGTCTTAGTGTACATAGTGATAGTAATAAGTGTTAATGGACACGTTTGTAAATACATATGCAATGAAATGCAAATGTTAATGTAAATGAAATGGTAACGTAATGTAATTATGTGAAATGTCCAAGAATGGTGATGTCATCATTAGTATTTTGCAACATAATGTAATGTGCATTAAGGGTATCTAATGTATGACTGAAAGGGGAGATAGTTGAGTGGTGAGGTGTCCAGGAAGCTGTTGTTGGCAAAGGCCAGTACCAAATGATAAATAGGAACCCCCTTTATTTGTTTGAGACCATATATGTGTGTATGGATGTATCCTAAAGAGCATGAGATAGGTTGTGTGCTAGGAGAGAGATTGTGTTGTGCATTGTATTGCTGTAGGAGAGACTCTATAATGCTGTACAACTAAGTAATGCAAATGATGATTCATCTTCTATTTATGATATGTATGATTTTTGTGTGATATGGTTGCTACTGGTAGTTGGTGGTTTGTGTATTGGGTTCTGTGTGTAGGTATCAAGTTGTTGCAGTTAGAGTGTGGAATGAGGAAGTTGTAGTATAGGATGCTAAATGGACGTTGCCGTACAAGAGGAATTGTGGAGATTGTTGTTCAAGTAGGGGTTGAGTGTGCCGTTCGAGTGGATTGCTTGTTGCCATTCCAGTGGAGATGTCGTACGAGTTGTTGATTGCCATACCGGTGCTTGTCGTACAAGGACTTGCTGATTGACGTACAAGTGGTCAATTGTTGATGATGTACAAGTGTAGAATGTTTGACAAAATTGTATTGACTGCAGTCTTGTTTGGCCTCTAAATCTGTCATTCTATTCCTCCATCATTGGGAAACACACCTCCGTGCTACATTTGGAGCCATTGTTGTTATCGAATTGAAGTTGGCTCAAGTTGAAGAAGAACCAACACGCCTGAAATGTGGGAGATGAACAATAGATTCCTTAACGCGAAGATGTCGAGACAAGGTCGCGGAAGAAGTTAGATTCCTGTGAAGTAAAGTCAAAGAATTGCCAACCAAGTGTTGTAGTTGTAGGCAAACGAACTTGTAGAGCCAGAAGTTGAAGTGTATGGAATCCTTAAGGGGTGGAGATTCCGAGTGAATCACATGCAAGGTGGCAGACGTTGTTGTTAACAACAAAAGAAGTTCAAGGTGAAACACAAACAAAGTTGAAACCGTGTCGAACGTAGAGGATGCACATGGAGACTAGGTTGAACACTTGAGAACACTAGCACACGAGTGAGGGAGTTTGCCAAGATGTGTGGAGGACGAGTCAAGCACAAAGGCAACTCTAGAAGGGTGATTGGATCAAGAGATCAAAAACAACACTTGTATACTCGTGAAGGAGGTCGTGGAGTGAAGGTGCACCAGAAGCTAGTAGAAGACTGTTTGTTGGTGAAGAGGTTGAAGGTGAAGAATTGCCAAGAGAAGAACTTTATAGTGAAGAAGTACGAAGTGAAGATAATCAACCACCACAAATTGCAACAACAACGGGCAAACAAAAGTGCCCACCGTTTCTGGGTAATGGGAAGAAAGATCCAAAATGCCATATTGGAACATATGTGACCATATGGCGAGCAAATGGAATAGACGACGAGCAATCCTGGTTGAGATTATTTCCGGCAACATTGCGAGGGATTGCAAGGGATTGAAAATTAAAGAGACAATCTACAAATGCTTTTACTTCATGGGAAGAGATGACAAAAGAATTTATCAAAGGATTCAATTGACTCCGGGATGATATTGAGATCATCGAAGAAATATATGCCACAAAGCAAAAGGAGGAGGATGTCAAATCCTATAATCGAAGATTAAAGGAACTAATTGACAAGATGGAGGTACGACCAACAAATGGTGTACAAAGGCGACAATGCTTGATAGGAAACTTATCTTTGATATTGATCTTTTTGAGAGGATGAGGACACATGCGCCATGAAATATCCTTGCGTCGTACCACCACCACCAACTTCTTTATTTCCAACTTTTGGGGTTGGGGATAGTGGTAAGGACACACATTAGGTTGATTTCTTGGAACAAGGTGGATGGAATGATCATGTGTGCTCTTAGGAGGAAGACTTGTGGGCTCACTAAAGACCTCCTCATAGCAATCCACAATGTTTTGTAAATCCAAAGGAAGAGTTGGAAGAAGCAACTCCGAAGACCGAACCTTCATGCAATTGACTTGGGCAAAGAATCCATAACCACCTTTCTTCAATATCTTTTCCATGCTATGTGATCTAACCACTTTGGAGGGAGGGGGTTGGATTCCTTGGATACAAATGACTTTTGCATTCTCCGTCCACTTGACATATTTTTTGGCAAATTAATAGGAACATCACAAAGCTGAGATAGCCATTGTGCTCCCAGGTTGAAATCTGAACTGCTTAGGTTCATGGCAAAGAGATTGCCTGGCCAAGAATAATCCCCCTTTTGGATGTTAACTTTAGCCGTTTGAGCCACACAATGAGTGGTACCCCTGTTTGCAATTAAGACTTGAAATTTATCCTGATTTGAAGTATTGATATACAAGCCCAAGGACTTCGTTGTCTTACTATCTATAAAGTTATGTGTGCTACTTGAATCAATCAACACATTGACGTGTTGTTGTTTAATAAATCCTTGTACTTTGATAGTATGGTGAGCTTGAAGCCCCCTAAGATTATGAGCAAAGAGAGCCATGGACTCTTTGGATGTTATCCTAGGACTTGGCAATGGAAGTAATCATCTGGTCTTGGTTATGACTTGAGCTTGAAAGTAATCATTTGTTTTTGATTCAAAATATATGCATGCAAATAAGGTTCAATAGTACTGGGAAGAGGATTACCAATTGGAGGGGTAGTGGGAGGAGTGACCAAGGGAGGGTTATTGGGAGGAGAGGAAGAACCCGAGGTGTTGGGAGGAGGCAAAGCCATGGCGTTTAAGGAAGAAAGAAGACGTTGGTCAAAACTATTGATATTTGGGGGAGTGTTGTGATGTTTACCAGGATTTCTAGGTTGGTGCTTCTTTTTGCTCATACACACATCCTCTGAATGAACAATACGCTACAATCGACCATTGACTTGTGCCCAACCAGAAGTGTGAGCAGGTTCATTTATACACTAGGGGCAATTGAAAAGCCCAAAAATTACTTGGAATGATGCTGAAAAAAGTGTTGTAAAAAATACCTTACTTTGATTAACTTGAAGAGATGATTTCAAAGAGATAGGTCTTCCACAAAGCTCCTGGGACACTCGCCTTCCGAAAGAGTGTTGTTGGAGATACCCCTTGTTTATACTCCTTGTTTTGATTGTCTTGAAGAGACGGTCATAATGGTATAGGTCTCTCACAAGGGTCTGGTGACATTTGATACTCAAAAAAAAAAAAATTGGGTTTGGGACAAGTAAGTAACAACAACGAACTCACAATTTTCTACAAGATATTTGCACTAGAAGATGGACTGAAAAAAATTTACGAAAAAATTACTATGAAACATGTAGCAATAATGTTCGACAAAGGTTCTGGAATGGTATGCACACCATTTTGCTGCAAATTTGCACCCCACAGGGAGCCAAGATTGAAGCTCTGACACCGTAACTGCTTGTTATGATACTTTTTTTTAATCGGGTTTGGGAAAAGGAAGTAACAACAACGAATTCACAATTTTCTACAAGATAATTGCACCAGAAGATCGACCGAAGAAAAAATATGAAAAATATACAGAAGTTTTGCTGCAAATTCGCACCCCACAAGGAGCTGAGATTGAAGCTCTGATACTACTTGTAATGAAACAACTTCAAGAATTATAACAATAACAGTAGCAATCTAATAATGTGCAAATAACATTACCCAAATGATAATAATTATTCAGATCTAATTGCTAGAAAATCTAATATGCAATAATCAATTGTTAGATTCAAGTCAATGCAAATCCTTAGCCACTTGTAGAGGGCGAAGTCTCATGCGATACTAAGATACGAATATCAAAGATAATCTCAACTACCACCTAACTCTTTCTATTTATAGATTAAATCAATCATTAACCCTAACCCTAATGCTATATAGTCAGCTATCTAAACGTAGGGCCCAATCTAATAAAAATAAAGATAGCCAACGTCGCTATATTGGAACCGTTTTAGCAACCATGTGTGAGATAACAAAAATCTGTCTAATATTTCTGCTATATTTGTTTGCCCAATATGCCTATTATCCCATGTATATTGCATGCTTGAAGGAATAGCATTCCAAAGACCATTTGAATTAACAATGGAAGCAAACCATTGATTTAGACTATCCGCAAGTATCATCCTTATTTTATGAAGGGGATAGAACTATGTTGATTTTCTCCTCCTTGCGTGAAATGAAGATGATTTACTTGGATTAAACTTGACCTCTTCTGCCTTTTTTGTTGTAAAATTTTCCGCCACATTTTCCTTCAAACTTTTAATTCCTTCTGAATTTGAACTTACACATTGTAATTCCTTATTCCTTGTATCTTTCTTACCTTTTTCTAATGGTTGATCTGAGTGATTGTGATGGCCTTCGCCATCTAATGATGCAGAAGGACTTTCTTTACTAATTTTTTGGGAATGGAAAATCCTTGATCTAAGCCAACTTCTGCTACAATACGATCTCCTTGCTTTATCTTGTAGTTTATCTCATGACCAAAACTTTCCTTCTCTTTCTTGATCATTTTTGCTTTTTTTTTTTTATTTGTGGAAAACATCCCAAAAGGGATGCCACTTTCGGGTAAGACCCAAGGAGGCAGGGGTATCCATTCCGCCAAAAACGCCCAGGACCCGGACCTTGCCTACCACCTTTGACATACTCAAGGAGCAAACAAACACACAAAACCAATTTAAAAATAAGTAAATAACAACAAAAATAATAAAATAAAATAAAAAACATGCTCCTTGAGTGTGTCAAAAACAAAAGCACAACCAAACACGCACAATAAGATAAAAGAAACCACAACACAAACCACATAGAAAAACACAAGAACCATATAACAAAACACAAACAAGACAAAAACAACAGAACACTACAAAGACATAACCCAAAAAAACATGAAAAATAAACACAACCAAAACCTAAAAAATTTAAAAAATAAAATAAAAATAAAAATAAAAAACAACCAACAACAAACAATAAACAAAAACAAAATACATAGAAAACACTCACACATAAAAACACGAAATAACACAAACAAAGAGAAACCCAAGAACAAGAACGAAAAAAACACAAGAACAATAACAAAAAACATAAAAAAAAAAACAAAACAACAAAAACACAAGAACAACAAAAAACAACACAAAGAACACAAAAACAAAACAAAACAAAAGAACCCACCCACCTTAAAAAACTAAACAAAAAAAAGAAAAAAAAAAATGAATAAAACAATGACCTATCTCTTGCTTTTCAATCTCTTGCCATCTGTCCAATTTCATAACATTTGCAGTATTGAAGTGCAATATTTTCGTCAACTTGTTGATCCCATTCTCTTGTTTGAAATATCCATGGAGTCGGTCCTTCTAGGATGAACTCTAGAGCATTACCAATATTGTTCAAAACCTCCTTATTGATAAGTTGATATGTAAGTCCAAAAAACCTAACCCACATTCGAAACCTTTTAACAGTTTCTATCTCCCTAGAAGAATTCTCACTCCATGGTCGTAAATTTAAACCATCTTTCCCCTAAATCATGGGCTACCACCCATTATTTTATCCTTGTTTTCAAATGGGAGAAGATGACGAGAAAAGTTATTTGGGAAGCAAAGTCATTGAGTAATTTGAATTTAATCCCTGCTCCCATTTAATCCACTTTTGAATCTCTAGAAAACTTGGACAGTATTCATAGAACTTACATATCAACCCTTTGCTTTTAAGAACCATTATATCATGCTCGAACATCTCATCCTTGATAATCACTTCATGTATAACATCTGTTGCCTGTTAGGGTTTATCATAGATTCACTCTACCTTCTGTCCCCGGCTAAGGTATCCATACTTCTAGCTAGAGCATCATTACTTTCAGTTATGGTTCCATAAATGCCTTTCCTTTTGTGCTACCTAGCTTTTTCTCATAAGAGTCTTTCATTTTTCTCCTTGGATTTGGAATAAAAAAAAGATGATTCTCACTTAGTGCTTCCACTTGCTTCCTGCTTGTGCTCGCTTCCCCTAGACAGGAACAATTTTTTGAATCATTTTTATGAATTTATATAAATATATTTTTTAACCATTTTTAACCAAGTTTGTTGTATCTTTTGCTTGGGATTGAGTCCAAGTCAAAATATTGGCTATTGATTAATTGTTGAGTCCAAGTTTTCCAACTATGGTCTTTTATTTGTGCTAATACAAGCCATCATTTCTTATCAGCTTTCACATTCCATCCTGCATTGGTTAATAAATTATTGTAAAACTGATCAAGTTATTTCATGCTTCTGCTTTCTTGTTAAACCCTAGGTTTTCTAGTAGGGGTGAGGACCAAAGAGTTTTTTCTTTTCGGTAAAAGGATCACTTCTTGTAACCATATCACAGCGGAATAAAACTTTGCTCAATTTGTAATTCAGCTTTGCTTTTCCCTTCCTTTCCCTTTTGCTAGCCACCTTAGACCTTTGATTGTGGGGTCTAGTTACAAATTAAAGTGATTGGACAGGGAATTTTCTTGTTGTCTGATTTATCATACAGTTTAACTCTTATTTTTTTTAAACAGAACCTTCTACCTCTTCTCTAGTTGTGCAGATAGTCATGTTATTAGCATATTCAGGATAGTCATTGAGTTCTTGTCCCTTTTTGAAGGGTCTTTTTTCTTTTCTCAACTATTTTTGCAATGCTTTTACTGGTAACTATTAAGCTTCATATATATGCAGGATTATGCCAATATAAGTCCTAGATGTCTTAGTAGGAGGGGTGAGGACTGAAGTTTTTTTCTCTTAAGAAAAAGGACCACATGTTGTACCTCATTTCACAGCTGAATAAGACTTTATTTTATTTGTAAATCGGCTTTTTTTTTCTTCCCTTCATCCCCTTTTACTAACCACCTGAGATATTTGATTGTGGGGGGCCTCATTGGTAATTAAAATTGAAGTTATTCTATGCAAATGGGCCACGTAGGATATTTTTTTCCTCTTCTGGTTTATTATACACTATACTCTTATTTTTATTGATCAAAATCTTCTTACTCCTTTCTAGTCGTGCAGATAGTCATGTTGTTGGCATAATGGGGTTTTCATTGACTCCTTGTCCCCATGTAAAGGGACCTTTTTCTATTCTCAACTATGTTTAGAATGCTTTTAATAGTAAAAATTGGGTGTATATAAACTTCATATATATCTGCAGGATCATGCCATTGTAAGTCAAGTTATTCTTATATTCTCGAATGGTAATTGCTGCCAGGTTGATAATTATTATCACCAACTTGTTTAATGATCAGCTATATGATCTTCCTTCGTTTTCAATTATCATTAATGTTCTTTCAATTATCATTAATGTTCTTTCATCAATGGGCTGAAAGGTGAGGAGCAACTACATTGCTTTCTCTCTAGTCTTATCTTGTGCTGTTCATTTTTCTGCTCTGAACATGGATACAGATGTATGACAGCACTTGGTGTCCAGCTTTGGCCTTCATCTACGTGTTGTTCCCCTAAGGGGTCCCTCCTTGCTCTTTGTATTTGTACTTGAATGATAGACTAGTGTTTACCTGCTGTAGGTTTTCCTCCTGTAGTTAGGTTCACGATAGTGTGTTTAACTTTTGTTCTTAATTCCATTTTTAGCTTTTGTCGGTCTTTTCATTGTACTGCTTTTCTATTTTAACTGGATGTACTTTTGAGTCACATTTGACTGACTTTAGTCATCCATCAAAATTAGTATAATTTTTTTTGTCTTTCTTTCTATGTAGTTATAGTTTTAGCATTTCTTTTTAAAAAAATTCTTCTCATTAGGGAAAGGCATATCAAACATGTAGAGATGTAATACAGCATACTACAACACAATTCCATTACATCTTAAATGAACAAAATATACATTGTGAATAACTTACAATTACAATGCATACACTACGCACACAAGATATATCAGACTGCCCAGAACAGCAGTTGAGATGGCTTGACATAGCATGCAGATGACCCGACAAAGCAGTTCAGACAACTTGATACAACATTTTAGACAGCCTAGCACAACATCTTAGACGGTTTGGGACAGCATCTAAAACTGCCCGGCACAACAGTTCAGACGGCTTGCAACAGCATTCAGACAATTTGATACAACACTTCAATACCATGCTAACCTTGATACCCATGTACGGTACCAACCTTTCTATCCATGCCAACAACACGAATGAATGAGGCAGGGGTCTTATTTATACAACTAAGGAGGTAGTTGCATCCTCCAACTTTTTTTTGCTGGAGAACAAGGGGTTGTACTCGGGTGCCCCACCCTTGACAAATCACAATTATTTTCTTTAGAGCATGAGAGTTTGCAAACAGATTCAATTCCCATCTCAATTGATTTGCTATAGCTAGAAGCCTACATCATATTACATAAAATATCTGAATTCTTGATTTTCAAGTTTTGGAACTTTTTCAATTTTCTATGTGAATACAAATATTCCAAAATTCAGCATCCTTTTTGACATTTTCCTACAGCAGCATTCACAATACCAAACTTCACCTCTACTATATATGCAATGCATCTTAGTAGAGTAATATTTCCAAAACATTGCACTATCATAGCCTGCTTTACTAGATCTGGATTGCTAGTTTCCTTCCTAAAGCACAAGTTCATCCACAAAAAATTAATATATAGTTTATATGAAAGCACATTAATCTTATAAAATAAAGCATATATTATGAATGAAAAATATTAAAATAAATCTTAATCATTATTTGATTCAGGGAGTCAACATTTTCTTGTCAGCTTTTGCTAAACTTACTACTCTTCTAACCAAGGAAAAGAGAATTTAACTTCATGATCCTCAATTAAAGCCCCTCTATTGCTTAGGCTATCTACACATTTTTTTCCTTCCCTTAATGCATGTGTAAACCCGATTTCTTCAAACTCTATAGCAAGGTCTTGAATTTACACAATTATCTCTTGTATGTTCCATGGAGCCTTTTCTTTCTTCAAAATTGCATTTATTATTGAGTGAATCACCTCCATCCATACTTTGTTCCATTTCATTTGTTTGCATATTTTAACCCTTCCAAAGCTGCCCAAGCTTTAACTTCATTATTTGTCTTAAATCCACTATTGAAAGCGTAATGAGACAAAATCTCTCCCCTATTATTTCTAATTATTCCTCCTCCTCCTGTTGGTCCTGGATTTCCTTTAGATACTCCTTCAAAATTCAATTTGACCAGCTCAACATTTGGTTGTTTCCACTTTATATTCTATGCCTTCTTTTTGTTTCTCCTGTCCCCAACATCATAATTCCATTTGATGACTTGGTTCCATCTATCAAGGCTCTCTGCTTCCGGATTAGGGATTGGGTGAGTTGATAGGGTTGGTTTAGACTCCTCTATGGCTAAACAAATCTTCCTTTTCATTACCTCTAAACTGCTTTCCTTTCCTTTAAATATTCTTCTATTCCTTTCTAGCCATATAGTCCAAAGTATTGTATCTTTTGATATATCCCAAATTGTTTGTAAAGAGTCACTTTTAAAAGTGCTTTTTTCATTGCTCTAACCATTCTTCAATTCTTCCATTCGTCACCATGCATTTACCAAACATAGTAAGAATCCATTGCCATAGTTTCCAGACTATTGAGGAGTGTCCTAAGAGATGGTCTATACTCTCCTCCATTTTACAAAGAACACATTTTGAGGGGCCATGAATGAATGAAAGATTTTAATTACGTCCGCGAGACCCAAATATGGTCTATGGGACCTCAAATATGGAAGTACAATTACGCAAATCATATCATATGATCTTTAATATCTTTGAGAAGGTTGTTCCTTCTCCTGATGAAAACCCCTTTTCATAAGGTAATCCCAGGATAAAATTCTTCTCTGACCTACTAGCCAAACAATTTTGACTATAGGATTGCTTGGGCTATCCCAAATATCTCTCCATATTCTTGCGATATTCCTATTTTGGTGGTGCTTTATATTATATCCACTTGTTGTATATTCTCCTGAGTTATTCAACTCTTAAATCAACTTATCCTTGGCTCCCCTCCGAATAATCATTGTTGTTATCTTTTTACTCAACTGCCTCCTAGCATCAATGTCTTTTATACTCTGTAAAAAAATATTCTTTCCATTTGTATCTTCCTTCCTGATCCTTGTACAAAATGTTGAAACCCTATCACCATATTTGTCTTGAAGTAATCTCGTCCATGGTTTCAAAATTGGATCTAGATTGAGTGGTTTTTTATCACATCAAGTATTCATCCAAATAGAATTTTTTTCTCCGGTTCCCACCACCCATCTTAAACCTTTAATCACTAGATCAATTTATTTTTTAAACTGTTCCATAGTGCAGAACCATTTGGTAGAGAGAATGCAGTAAATATTAAGCTTGGGTCATTGGGCTCAACATACTTAGAAGAATTTTTGCCCATTGTCTTTGACTCTCTTTGTACAATCTCCAAATTACTTTTTCCCTAAGAGCTAAGTTTGCATCCATAAGAACTCTTAAACAAAGAACTCCCCTAGTTTTATCATCACACACCTTGCTCCATTTCACCAAAGGAAATTTCCTTTTATCATGTAATCCTGGAACACAAAAATGACCGCATAATAAAGAGCAAACTTTTTCTATTGATTTTGGCATAGTATACAAGGACATATAATAAGTTGGAATGGCCTGTAAGACCGATTTAATTAGTTGCACTCTTCTTGCTAATTATAACCATCTACCTTTCCATGCCGGTAATTTATTTTGAACTTTACTTATAACTGGATTCCATGATTCTATTTTCATTCTCCCCTCAAATAAAGGGCATCCCTAGATAAGTTGTTGGAAAATTTGCCTCCTTAATTTCAAGTAACCTGCTTATCCTTGCTTTGATTTTGGTTGGGGTGTTTAGGAAGTAAATTTTGATTTTTTTCCTATTAACTTTTGCCTTGATACTCTTTTGTATTCCTTTAATAAGTTATTCAAAGCTTTGGCCTCGTTTATCTTTGACCTCCCAAGAAGGGCTGTATCATCTACAAAATGTTGATGGGTGATGTTGTCGATGTTATTACTAGACTTAAGTCCACTTATAAGCCCATCTTTGTAAGCCTTCTTCAAGTTCCTACCCAAAACCTTTGCCATAATAATGAACAAATATGGTGATAGAGGATCTCCTTGTCTAAGGCAGTCTCCAACTTATTACTTGACACCTCATCATTTTCTTAAATTACATTGCCATGGATTTGAATTACATTTACATTTCATTTCATGACTTACTTTATGACCTTATTTGTACATAACAAATACTTCACTTAACATTACACATTGTCACATACAATATTATATCATTGTTAGGAAAAACTTCAAGATTTTTCACCTGCAAGATGAAGCACAATAACAAAAATATAGAACACGGAAACAGTAACACAAGTGACACATAGATTTACGTGGAAACCTGTAATGTGCAGGAAAAACCACGGGGCAATGGCAACTTCTCTTTTATTATTTTCAGCAAAATTTACATCCACGTCTTTCAACGTTTTTCAACAACATCTCACATTTTATGCAAGGGATCAAGTCCCTTTTATAGCGCAGAAGAAAGACTCCAAACTGTTCGTTCCCTCTCCCAACGAAATTCTCCAAAAGACTATTCGTTTTCGCTCCCAAGACTGTTCGTCTTCCGCATGCCTGTTGTCTGCCTAGACATCCACTGCTCTGACGTCTACTTGGCTTGACGTTTGGCCTAGACGTCTACTTGGTCAGACGTCAGGCTGGACGTCTACCAGCCTAACGTCAGGCTGCCCAGACGTCTACCAGCCTAGACTTTTGGCAGCCCAGACGTCAGGCCCAAACATCTAGCAGATTAGACATCTAGCTGACCTGCTTGCTGTATACTGTCTTCATACCTAACATTCTCCCACATGAAGTCAGTATTCAAGAATTCTTCTGCTCAAAAAATTTTCATCCAGTGCCAAATGCCCAATGCTGCCCTTGTTACTTTTTCAGCAAGCTTAGAGAAGTTCTCCACCACTCAAACTTCTCTACCTTGACCGGCTTTATAAGCATATCTGCAGGATTCACTTCAGTGTCGATTTTTTGCAACAGGATCTTACCTTCTTCCACCACATTTATGATAAAGTGGTACTTGACATCAATGTGTTTCGTGCGATCATGGAATGTTGGAATCTTCACTAGCTGAATAGCACTTTGGCTATCACATTGCAGCGTAATTTTCTCCTGCATTACCTTGAAGTCACCCAACAATCGCTCTAGCCAAATTGCCTCTTTGTTGGCATGAGTTGTTGCAATGTATTCTGCTTTAGTGGTTGATAAAGCCACAACAGACTGCAACTTAGAAGCCCAACTCACCACTTCTCCAGCAAGAGTGAAGGTATATCCTGTAGTGGATTTTCTCCCATCTCTATCTCCATCATAATCAGAATTCACAAAACCTGTAACTTGCAAATCTGTCGATCCAAAGTAAATGGCAACATCTGAAGTGGCTCTTAAATATCTGAATATCCACTTCACCGCATTCCAATGCTCCTTACCAAGATTTGCCATGTACCGGCTGACTACTCCCATTGCTTGGGCAATATCCAACATACAACAACAAAATAATAAAACTGCCATCGTCAAACCTCTTATAGTATGCACAATGGTCAGCTTCACTCCTGCTGAAACCTTGGCTCTTCATGAAGGTGTCAAATTTCCTGTACCACATCCTTGGCTCTTGTTTCAACCCGTACGGTGATTTCTTCGATCTGCAAACCAAATGCTCTTTACCTATTTCTTCATAGCCCTCGGGCTGATCCATATATATCTCTTCCTCGAGATCACCATGCAAGAAAACAGTCTTTACATCAAGCTGCTCCAGTTCCAAATCCTGTGCTGCTACAAGTGCAAGTAGAACTCTAATAGTAGTCATCTTCACAACTAGAGAGAAAATTTCATTAAAGTCAACACCTGACTTCTGCACATAGCCCTTTGCCACCAAGCGACCTTTATAGTGTTCCCACAACCCATCGCTGTTCTTCTTCACTTTGTACACCCACTTGTTTCCAACTGTCTTTCTTCCAAGTGGGAGATACACAAGTTCTCAAGTTTTATTCTTGCAAAGTGCCTCGATTTCCTCCTCCATGGATTTCCTCCACTTTGCTGCATTCTCAGACTCTCTAGCTTCCTGAAATGAACTAGGTTCACCATCATTAGTTAACAAAGCAAAAGAGGACTGATACACATGAGAATACCTTTCCGGACACTTTTGTGGACGTGTAGATCTTCTAACCCAATGATCTGTCGGTTGTGGCTTTTAGTCTTGTGACCGTTGTGGCTGCTCTACTTCCTGTTCTACTTGCTGTTCTACATGCTGATCAAAAACTTCAACATGTTCATCTTCATTAAATTCTACTTCAACAGGTACAACATTAGGATTTTGCTGTACCTCCTTCCTTTGTATGGATTTTTCATCAACAATTACATCCTGGCTAATAATTATCTTGTGGGCAGTAGGATCCCACAGTCTATACCCCTTCACTATATCTCCATAGTCGAGAAAAACACATTTGGTTGACTTCGGGTCAAGCGTGGACCTTTTTTCTTTGGGTACATGGGCAAACACATCACAGCCAAAAGTGCGCAAATGAAAGTAATCAACTGGCTCACAACACCAAACCTCCTCCGGAATCTGTCCATCCAATGCAGATGTAGGGGACCTGTTAATAAGATAAACAGTTGTATTAACAGCCTCAGCCCAAAACTTTTTCTTCAACATGGCTGCGCTAAGCATGCTTCTTGCACGTTCAATGATTGTGCGATTCATCCGCTCGCCCACACCATTTTGTTGTGGAGTGTATGGTACAGTCTTCTGGTGCTTAATACCTTCCTGCATACAAAATTTATCAAATTCCTTGGAGCAATATTCACCCCCATTATCTAACCTGAGACACAAGATTGACTTGCCCAAACTCTTTTCTACCCGTGCTTTTAACTTCTTAAATTTTTGTAAAGCTTTCGACTTCTTCTTCACAAAGTAAATCCACACACTCCTAGAATAATCATCTATAAAAGTCAGAAAATAGAAGGCACCATTCAAGGATTGAGTGGGGATAGGTCCAAATATATCCGAATGTATAAGTTGCAGGAAATCAGAACTCTTACCAGGACTTGTAGTAAACCGGTCCCTCTTCTGTTTACCAAAAATATAGTGCTCACATAAGTCTAAATTACAGGACTTAATGCCAGAAAGCATATCTTTGTTATGCAGATTTTTCAGGCCTTTTTCACTCATATGGCTAGGCGTTGATGCCATAGCATTACTGCATCCTGAAAAGAGGTTGCTGCTGTTGCATGGTTTGTCACCGTATCATCGCATAAACGGTATAAAGTCCCATAAGATTCTCCCTTTGCTACGACAAGAGCTCCCCTGGTAATCTTGCAGTAGACAGAAGGTGACAAACCCTTGCTTATCCATCATTTTGATTGAGAGCAAATTCTTCCTCAAATCGGGCACATGTCGCACATCACATAACATCCTTTCTCTACCATCGTCCAGCCTGATCTTTATATCCCCTCTTCCCACAATTTCTAAAGGATGATCATCACCCAAATAGACCTTTCCACCACAGTATGGCTGATATTTTTCAGACCAGTCTCTGTGGGGAGACATGTGGAAGGATGCACTTGAGTCCAAAACCCAGGTATATAAAACTGATCTGCTGTTACTGATACAAAAGGCTTCACATGTTGCCGTCTCTCCTGAATCTGCTGCATTGGCCTCAGCTGATGGCTGATTTTGCTTTTCACCATTCTTTAATTGCCAACAGTCCTTCTTGGAGTGTCTTGGCTTCCCACAATGCCAGCACTTCCCTTTTTGCTTACATCCTTTAGACTTAGATCTGGATTGTTTTCTACCTTGTTTACTCCCCTCGAACGATCGACCTCTCACACATAGGGCTTCATAGGTTGAGGGTTCCAGAGACGTTTTTCGCCTCAACTCTTTTGCCAACAAAGCGGCTACCACATCATCAAATTTGAGAGTTCCTGATGATGAATTACTGATGGTCATAACCATATGATCCCAAGTGTCCGGGAGGGAACAAAGTAGGGTGATAGCCCTATCTTCATCCTCCATCTTCACATTAACTGAAACCAGTTTACTGATCAGAGTATTAAACTCATTCAAGTGATCCGGATGAACTTTCCTTCATCCTTAAGCTATAAAGTTGCTTTTTTAGAAAAGCCTTGTTAGTTGCTGATTTTGTTTCATACAACTTTTCAAGCTTTTGCCAAAGGGCTTCCGCGGTCTTCTCTTCAGCTACATTGAACAAGACGGAGTCCGCTAGGCAGAGACGGATTGTAGAAACCGCCTTCTTGTCAAGCTTTACCCACTCCACATCTTTCATTCTGCTCGGTTTACTCGCGACCCCTTCCAAGGCTTGAGCTTGGTCATTCTGAACTAGCAAGTCCTCCACCTTTATCTTCCATAGAGCGAAGTTCCTGTTATCAAATTTCTCAATCTCGAACTTGGTTACACCTTTTGTCATTGTTGTAGCTCCCACTCGCACAAAACCTTAGCTAGCTTTGATACCAGATATTAGGAAAAACATCAAGATTTTTCACCTGTAAGAGGAAGCATAATAACAAAAATATAGAACACGGAAACAATAACACAAGTGACACAAAGATTTACGTGGAAACCTGCAATGTGCAGGAAAAACCATGGGGCAATGGCAACTTCTCTTTTATTATTTTCAGAAAAATTTACATCCACGTCTTTCAATGTTTTTCAACAACATCTCACATTTTATGCAAGGGATCAAGTCCCTTTTATAGCGCAAAATAAAGACTCCAAATTGTTCGTTTCCTCTCCCAACGGAAGCCTCCAAAAGACTATTCGTTTCCACTCCCAAGACTATTCGTCTTCCGCATTCCTGTCGTCTACCTAGACGTTCACTGCTCTGACTTCTACTTGGCTTGACGTCTGGCCTAGACGTCTACTTGGTCAGACGTCAGGCTGGACGTCTACCAGCCTAGACGTCAGGCCTAGATGTTTGGCAGCCCAGACGTCTACCAGCCTAGACGTCTGGCTGCCCAGACGTCAGGCCCAAATGCAGCCAGACGTCAGGCCCAAATGTCTACCAGCCTAGATGTCTGGCCTGCCCAGACGTCAGGCCCATACAACCTAGACGTATGGCAGCCCAGACGTCAGACCTAGACGTCTATCGGCCTAGACGTCTACCAGCCTAGACGTTAGGCCCAAACGTCTAGTAGGTCAGATGTCTAGTTGACCTCCTTGCTGTATACTGTCTTCATACCTAACAATCATGACTTTAGAACATCAAATATATCAAAACTCTTAATATGTACACACTTGACTTCCAATGCACTTATTCAATTTGCCAGGCTACATCTATTCCCTTCTCTACTCTTGTTGGCGTCCTCGATGACACATGAGCTAAACACCGAGGATAGAAGCATTGAATACCATATTGGAATCTCTTGTCACGCTTCTTCCACTTTCTTCTGTTCCAAACATTTTTTGCAACTGATTTCACTTCAAACTACTGCTTGCAGGACACTGCTCTTCGATTGCTCATTCCAACATGGTCAACATGACCAACATGACGGGCAACATTTGTTACCACCTTTGTCATGGGTCAAGGGGGTTGGAGCCCCCTTGTAGGGTCAAAGGGCAACATCCCTTGCGAGGTGAAAGGGTTGCACCTTTCGTGCGTACCTTGTTGCAATATAGGGTGCGATTGAGGGGCAATGACCCATAGAGTTCCAGGCAACGCCTCAAAACCTCATCGACAAAACCATTGATACCCTCACTATCTAAATTGAATTTTTCTCCTCGTTTGCATTTTGGTAGCCTTCACTCGACCCACTTAAATAGTGTCCTCTCAACTTTGAATGACTTCTCTCTTGCTCCTAACGACTTCTTCATGCTTTTGACGGCCTTGCCTTAGCCTTTGACAAACATCACTTGGTCTCAAACGACTCACTTCCTGAATTGGATGGCCCACTTCCTGAGTTAGATGGCCTTGGGCCAAATTATATTTTTTGCGTTAGACGGTTTGAGTCTAGACGACCAACTTCCAAATAGTCCAGCCTTAGCCTTTGATGGATATCAGGTTTTGTGCTGCTTCATTTTCTTCTTTGGATGGCTTTGCATGATCTCTAGACGACTTGATATTGTCTTCCTCCCAAACTTGGGATGTTGACAACCTTGCATGACTACTGGGTGATCGTGATCTATTTTTGGATGGTTTGGGGTGTTCATTTGATGGCTTGGGGGCAGTTTGAGGCTTAGACGACTTCCTCAGACAATGTAGGGAGGGTGTAGACGACCCTCTCCTTGGGATAGATGACCCAAGGGTCACCTGGGGACCTGTTGTCCCTGCTAGATGACCAGGGTTTGAACTTAGATGACCTAGGCTTAGACACCCTAAGCTTTGATAATCGAGGCTTGGGTCCAGATGACCCAAGTCCAAATGGACAGTTGGCCCTAGCAGATGACCATATGGAAAACAATCTCTCTTCGTTGTGTGTATCATTCACTCTGTCTGCAACACACTTCGTCGTCTACATCAACCATTTGTGCTTGCTCTATCTCTGTCTCTAAAATTGTAATCAAGTTCACCCTCCTCAATTGCAATTAGATTTATTAAGTTCACCTCCTTTGCTTCCCTGCTAGGGCTGTGACCCTTTTCGACGTTTCAAACTCTCTACACATCACTTATTCATCTTGATTTGCAACACTTTGACATTCATGTGGCATCTTGAAGTGCTCCCACAATTGGCATCACCAACATTGTACAATGGGTTTGCCCCCAATATCATACGCGAACCCATGTATTCTAGTTCTTTGGTAGTTGTCATAGACCCCATTACAAGTGGCATCCCCCCTTGGTACAATCTCCCTTTGTGTTGCATTCCTATAGCAATGATATTGTGCTCTCTGAGTCATACTCATTATCGGAGTCATTCTTCTCTTTAGAGCCACTTCTTTCATTGACTTCTCGACCCCAACACTTGGACGATGAACTACTCTTATTCGTAAAAGCATCTCTCTCCTTGTCAGATTCACTCTCAACATTAGAATCACTTTCGTCTTTAGTGTCACTCTCGTCCGCATTAACATGACCCCAACACTTCAATGATGTCTTTGCATCACTTTCCAAGTTCAAGGCTTGCTCCAAGGCCTCTTGATATGATGTCGGAGGGACCACCTTGATCTTCTTTTAGTATGTAGGAAGAAGTCCCTCTACGAACCACCTCTTCTTCAATGCATTTGATGGATCTTCCTCCATATGGATAAACAATCCACTCAACCTCCGATTGTACGAACAAACTGGCTCTTTCTTGCCTTGTTCCATTCTATAAATTTCATCAATGTCGTTGTTGCCATTGTGGAACAATTGAAATTCCTTCACAAATGCTTCACGCAACTCATCCCATGTTTGGTACTTGCCCTCTGGCAATCTCATGTACCTGTCCATTACGTTTCCACAAAATGTTGCAAGGAATAACCTTCTCCAATTTGCATCATTATTCTGCCCATTTGCTTTCCACATCATGAGGCAAATTTTCCAATGCCTGATTGGGTCTTTTGTTTCCCCTCCATGAAACATTGGACACTTACATGATATGCCAAAATTGGTCTTTGTTGTGATAGGTTGACTTGACATTGGCAGTGGTTGTTTGCGTATCTCTCCTTCTTCACACACATCATCACGCACGTCATTAGGTGCACCCCATCACAATTGCTCTCGTGCTGGACTCCTGTTCTGTGTACCATGAAACAAGCCAACTTGTAGTTGCTTCGATGTTGGACTTTTGTCTTGTTCACCATCGAGCACACCAACCTACAGTTGCTCTAGTTTTGGACTCCCGTCTCACATATTGTTGGACACCATCTTGCATTTGCACCGATGTCGGACTCTTGTCCCGCTCACCATTGAACACATCAACTTGCAATTGCTCCAACGCCATACATTCTTCGTCACCATGCAATTCCTCACCACCGCGTAACTTGCTGTTGCAGCTGCTATTAGGTAACTTTGTCGTCATCATGTAATTCACCACCATTGATATGCAAATCCTTGTCATTGGTAGGTAACTCTCAGTTGTCGTCATGCAACTCTCTGCCGCCAACATGCAACTCCTCCACTGTCGTCATGCAACTCCTCCACTGTCGTCATGCAACTCTCTGCTGCCAACATGCAACTCCTCCACTGTCGTCATGCAACTCTGCCGCCAACATGCAACTCCTCCACTATTGTCATGCAACTCTGCCGCCAACATGCAACTCACCACCTTCGTCGCACAACTCTCTATCGTTGACATGCAACTCTCCAATGACATATTGTTGGACACACCATCTTGCCTTTGCATCGATGTTGGACTCATGTCCCGCTCACGATCGAACACATCAACTTGCAATTGCTCCAATGCCATACTTTCTTCGTCGCCATGAAATTCCTCACCACCGCGTAACTTTCTATTGCAGCCACTATTAGGTAACTTTGTCATCATCACGTAATTCATCACCATTGATATGCAACTTCCTGTCATTGGTAGGTAACTCTCGGTTGTCGTCATGCAACTCTCTGCCGCCAACATGCAACTCCTCCACTGTCGTCATGCAACTCTCTGCCGCCAACATGCAACTCCTCCACTGTCGTCATGCAACTCTATCGCTAACATGCAACTCACCACCTTCGTCGCACAACTCTCTATCGTCGACATGCAACTCTCCAATGTCGTTACGCAACTTTCTGCCTCCGACATGCAACTCTTTGTCACCGTTGCACAAACCCTTGTGCATCTTTGTGCGTGTCCACTTGCATGTTTGGTTGCACATCCACTTGCACGTTTGCTTCATGCATCGGCCCTTCGTCAATGTTAACAAACAAGTCTGCGTCTTCATCTACTTCGTTGGCTGCATTGTAATCATTCCATTGTTGTTGTTGTTGTGCACCTTCCCAAATAATTTGCTTGTCACAACTCCATGTTACTAGGTTTGAGCCGACTTCGAATAGGCAACGGTGCCAAAATGTAGAAATAGAATACAACATACTGCAACAAAATTCCATTACCATTTAAATGAACAAAATATACAATATGAATAACTTACAATTACAATGCATACACTGTGCACACAACATATATCAGACTGCCTGGCACAACAATTCGTACGGTCTGACACAGCATTCAGACGACCCTACAAAGTAGTTCAGACGGCCCGGCACAACATCTCAGACGGCCTGCAACAACATTCAGATGACTTAATACAACACTTCAATACCATGCCATCCTTGATACCCCCATACCATACATTTCCTTCCATGCCAACAACACGAATGAATGAGGGAAGGGTCTTATTTATATAACTAAGGAGGTAGTTGCATCCTTCAACTTACTAACTAACTGACACCTTATCATTTTCTTAAATAACATTTTACATGCATTTGAGTTACATTTACATGTCATTCATGACTTATCTAATACTTCACTTAACATTACACATTGTCACATACAATATTACATCACAACTTTATAACATCAAATATATCAAAACTCTTAATGTGCACGTACTTGACTTCCAACACACTTATTCAATTTGTGTGCCTACAAAACATAGCTTTTCTGATGCAATCTACTATGGTAAATGTATCAGTGTTTATCAGCATGTTAACTACACTGTCATTTGATCTTGAGTCCATACAAGGATTCATTCAAATGTTTTCATGTAATTAATTTGTTTATACCTGTAATGCTTGTGTTTTCTGTGTAATAGGTAAATGGCAGCTTGTCTTATTATGACAAAATTGAAGATGGGTTTTATCATATTTGGGGTATGAATCCATATGTTTGGACAGTATGCAACAATTTAGACGAAGGTCACCAGATGCCATCTTTGGAATCACTAAAATCTGTTGATCCAATGGATTCGTCAATGGAGGTTGTTCTGATAGATAAGCAGGCAGATTCACACCTGAGGGAGCTTCAGAACAAGACGCTTGTGCTTGCTTATGCTAGTACTAACACAAGACAAGTGGCTGAAGAACTTGGGAAACTTGTTTGTATGCTGATGGGGTAAGCATATACACTGCAAGCTGCTTGAAGTTGAAATATCTTTATGTCTGGTTTAGTTTATGTAATGCACACTGATCTGCTTCCAATTCAAGGGGTACATCTTTGACTGAGGATGGAGATCTTATGATGCGCTGGAAAGCAAACAGTAAAATGCTGAGAGACTGCCTGAATTCCATTGTCCTTCCAATAGGCAGTTTATCTGTGGGTCTTTGCAAGCACAGAGCTTTGCTTTTCAAGGTAATCTTGCACAATGGGATGATTTTATAATCTCTGATTGTTATGGTGGCATAAATTGAAAGATGGACATCAGCATTTATGCTTAATCTGAACCGTTTTCCATTGAAGTTGACTAAAGTTCTATTTTTCATAGCATTTAGCTTAAGCAGTATTATTTATTCCATTATCAGTGTGACCACCAATGCAGAGTTTTTAGTCATATGCCAATGTATGACTTAACGTTCTGGGGTTTGCTGCAGTGATGTAAATTTTCTTAAGGTTTCTATATGCTTGTGAAATCATAAATGATGGTATAATCCTTATGCCAATTGTCATACTATTTTGGAATGGTCTAATCCTTTACTTTTGCTAATTGTCATAGAAATTGCAATGGTATATCAAGCCTCCTATCTTGACTTCATAGCTTCTCCATGGTATATATGGGCATGTGTTCGGATACATCAGAAATAGGGTATCCTTGTATTTGGATATCGTATCCGATATGCAGATACAAGAATACAGACAAGAGTGTTGGATATGGTAACTCTGGATTTAGGGAAGACAATTATCATAGGCTCATGTGTTGTTGGTTGGGACTTCTACATGTCCTCCTAGGGATGGGAAGGGAGAGACAAAGAAGAGAGCCATTTTAAGAATCTCTAGATAGCAGAAAATCCCAAAAGGAATGTATGTTGTTTTAGTGGAAATAGCAATTTATAATGGGACTTTCTAACTGAAACAACATTTTTGGAGAATTTCTGGTATTATTTCTGGTTTATTTCAACTTGGAAACTTTTCTTACATTCTGTATATGTCTCCTGTTTGCAGGCCTTGGCAGATATTATTGACTTGCCTTGTCGGATTGTTCAAGGATGCAAGTACTGTGGACTGTCTGATGGGTCATCATGTCTGGTTCAATGTGATGTTGAGAGGTGAGTCTTTTATGAATATATTACTTTTGTGATTCATTCCCTTGTTATATATTATAGCTGTGTAAAGATATCAGGATCCTGATCATATAAATTGACATAAAATTAGGCTTCTGTATCTTGTTCTTTGGGTTTTAAAAAACATGTATAAACCTTCATGTTATAAAATAGGAAGATTATTGAGGAAATAATGTTTTAATTTTTAGGTAACATTAGTGCATAAATAAAGGGCAAAGCTTCGTAAGAGGTAGAAATGTGCATCTTTGTGCCTGCTTATATATATCTAAATCCCTTGTGTATTATATTATGTTTAGACTTTGAATTTTTATACTCTCTATAGACTATTGGGTGCCCTTCTAAAATATGAATCATTTTTTGCTTTTGAAAATTGGTTCAGGTTTTGCTTTGCTGATACTAAATGCCAATCATAATGCAGGGAATACTTGGTTGATTTAATTGGAAGTCCAGGAGAGTTGAGTGACCCCATGTCTCTTGTCAGTGGTTCAACCTTTTTATCAATTGCTTCCCCTTTGCGTATGCCAGAACTCAAATCTTTTCACATCACCGATGAGGTTAGATCTTTAGCCAGACAGTATTCCCATGACAACAAATCATTGAACGATTTGTTTGATGTTGCCAACTCATCTCAAGTAGCAGGTAAGATGCTTCATGCATGACTTCGTATTATCTTTGTTATCTGGACATGCTTTGAATATTGAAGAACTTATAGACTTGGTAATGTCTTCTTTTTTCTTTTGATTATGATCTAATCCAGAAGTATCACTTAGACTAGACTTATGCAGGCTTGATTTTGGTTTCTCAGGAGATGTTTTGGACAATATTATATAATTTTGTTTTTTGTTTGACAAGTAAAAAGATAATTTATATAAATAAAGATATTTAAAATACAAAACATTACGAGTCATGCAGACCTGCAAAGTCCCAGAAAAAGCAGCTAGCCCCATTGATACTGTGATTCCATGTAGGAGACAGATGAAATCCTAATGAGCTGATTAATAGCTATGCAGGGCCATATGTGGAGCCCCTCTTATTTAATCTGCAAAACACAAACAAATATAGGAATGTAGAAGCACCTGATGGAGCCTTCATAAACAACTTGGATGTATGGTTAGTGCCAAGCATACAACATTCCCTGTATTGATTTAAGGGCCTAGCTATGCTCAAACATGGGGCTGAAAAGAGTGATTTGGAAGGGTTGGGGTAGGCCCCTATATCCACTGAAACTTGGTGCCTGTTTCAGGAATAAAAGGAACCCGTAGGATCTAAATAAGTTCCCTGAATGAAGTAATTCCAAGAACCTTAACTTATTGCAAACACGGGGAGCACCGCAATACTCTGCAAAAGGAATATTTATAAATTAATAATTCATATTTTTGTAACTTGTAAGTAAACAAAAACTGCATTTCTAAATTATAAGAACACTTACATTTTATTTTGCCTTCTCTTGCACACCAATGGATGACAAAAAAGCCCAAGACCCCCACCCCCACTTTGTTGCATTTGTTTAAAGAATGCAGCTCAATGCTGATTTGGATTCTAAGGCTTTCATCAAGTGTTATTCTCTCTAGGCTTCTGTAGAGGCCCTCTATTATCTCTACATCAGCTGCAAGCAAATCACTTTAAAAAATGGGTTTCAAGTTGTAACCCACTGCATGTATAATTTGATAGAGTAGCTTGCTCCATCTTTGATCAAAAATATGCCAAATGGTTTCAAATTGCCCTGATCTCTGATGTAATAATATTGGATAGCCCTCTTGGACCTACCAATACCAGCAAAGCATTTATATTGCTAGGAGCAACAAAGGCAACATCCTATATATCTTGCAAAGGTGCAAAATTGGTTCAAAGTGTAAAACAACTAATGATGTTGTCAACCTTCAAAAGATATTTAATTTGATAACAATAATCACATAATGCAGAGATTGGAAAGAGAGAATTGGAATGAGTCAAAATGTTGGTGAATATTTTGGCCTAACCAAAGGCTGTTTGTACTAATTGATCTTAAAATATTTATATATTGCTTTGAAAGAGTAAAAGTAAAGTACCTTTTTAAGGTCCATGAACATTGCACATATCAGATGCCCTGTAATCCCCTTGGTCCACTATGTGTGGAGGAGGCACTCATGAACATTCAAGGAGGAGGCCCAGGTTCGAATCTTGCCAAGTGATACATGGATAATATAGATACTTAAGAAGAATCCTTTGAAACAAGCTTCTATTTACACGCTTTACTAAATATAGTGTGAACTATTCATAACGAAAAAAATAGTCAGAAGCTCCTGATATATTAAAATATAATGATTATTCTTCTTAAAGGCTTTGACACTCATCAAATGGCATTAGCTCAACTGGTTAGATGCCTCAACATTCAAGGAGGAGGCCCAGGTTCGAATCTTGCCAAGTGATACATGGATAATATCCAAGCTTTGCCGCAATACCACTATGTGGTGATGATATAATACGTGTGGGCCCGTTTCAATCCCATATAACCAATTGAAAGAAAAAAAAGGCATTGACACTCATGTAATCCCCCTTCTATAAGTTAATATAATATTGGGAAACCATTCAGAAAGGAAAGTCACTTTTTAATTCTTATTATTTTTTAATTGGTCACATGGGATTGAAACAGGTCCCACCTCTATTAATCATGACTGCATTACCATGGTATTTCAACAAATCACGTATTGGTATTTGGCAATTATGCATATAGTTTTTTGTTTTTTGATCTTTATAGTTCCAATGATATTTTATCCCAATGAGAAATAATATTTATCACCAATGAAAAGCCTTGTGATCTCTTGCCCAAAACAGTGTTTTCTTTTCCAAATGACAGCTCATTTTTTGCAATTATGCATATACTCGTAATTTTCTTTTCCAAAACAGTGTATTTGGCAATTATGCATATACTCATAAATTTTTTTCTTTTTAGAATACAATTCAGAAAGTAAAGTCCCTTTTTAATTAATTATCTTTTTACTTTGAATTGTATTTATTTCACTGAGAATTGATTTTTATCACCAATGAAAAGCTTATGATATCTTGTCCGAATGGTATTTTTCTGGACCAGATGGCAACTTATTTCTTCCAAATAATAGACGCTTTTCATACCTCTAATAATGTATCACTGCTCTTTTAAATATTCTATTCCTAATGTAATATTTAATGAGCAATGTCTCCCTTACCTTAAAAACCTAATATCAAGGAAATAATTGTGATAGACCTAATTACATCAGGCCTACGATACAGTGCCAAAGGACTTGCTATTCTAGAGACTGTGTGACATGATCATCTTAGATCTCTTCAGTACAACTATCACGAATCTTTATGAGAAAGTGGATGGTTGTTTTCGAACAGCTCATGGGTTCTCTAATGGTGTAAGTGATAGTATTTGGATTAAGCAGGGTTCCCTTTGTTGTTGACTCTCATTGGTATATATATTGATGAACTTGAGGACTTCGTGAACAACCTGCTTATGGAGAGAACGGATGCCTTCTACCCCATGTCTTGAATGCTGTACTATAAAGTGGATGGACATGGTTTGTTCTTTTGATCTTAGATAGCTTAAGGTTAATCTTAGTAGTTCTATGGTTAAAATATTTAACATCTTGAAAAAATACCCTCCCTAAGTTTGGATTTATAAAAGGCCAACTTGTCCAGATCTTGACATCCTATATTTATTTGGCATCTCAGTTCTTACTACTTAGTTCATTCTCAACCTCAAACTCACCTTTGCAAGGCCTATGCTTGTCTTTCTTTCCTAGAATGCCAGTGTTTCCATGTACTTTTTTAGGGGATCCCATCAAATATGGGGCTTTGTGATTGTATCATTAAACCATAGTTCTCTATGCGTGTGATGCTTTGGGCTGAGATTGGGGTCTTTTGATTGGCTATGCATTAAGAAGATTCAAACTGTTTTGGTTCAAGTCACAATATGTTCTATGAGCACAATGCATTAGTGCATTGTATGATCTGAGTTTATGATCCATCTACTCCATCCGGAGAGCATATTTAATCATATGCTCCATCTCTATCAACTAAAGTGCATGGGGGAACATGCGTTAGGGTGGGAGAGAGATCCTTACCTATCCCTTTGTTTCATAGAGAGAGTTGCAGTGATGAAGCTCCTAGGGTAGAGGAGAGGTTAATATCTAAAGAGTAGCTTTTTTCCAGTCTATTGGGATTTCCAGAGAACACCACCCCCGTTTCATTATTTATTGAATGCTCCTACTAATCTTCTTCTCAGGCATGGGGGGTGATTCATAAATCATTCAGGCAAAACATCTATCGACACTCAGACTACTTGCGTCTTTCCGTCTCAGCCTCTTGATGGCTTCTTGTGTGGATTACTTCATGTAGATTATTGATGACATTATCACCTATGCTGATCATATTTGATGTCATTCGTCCTATGGTCTTAGGATTTTCTTGTTCAGATGAGGGTTTGCTTCTATCAGTTGGATCATGTTTGACCTCCGTATACCTCAGAGGGATATTGTTAGGACCCAACATTACTATATAATGACCACCTTTCTAACATGGGGACCCCATCCTAATGATATTATGTAATGTTTGTAATGTGTATGTGGCACTTGAGGCACCTAGACAAGTGGGGCCATTTAATGTAACTGTTATAAAGAATGTAACTGCTTGTTTGGTAGAAGATTCTAGCTCGGGTGGCCACTTGCATGTGAAGCCGACCCTTGAGCGTTATGGTTAGGGTTACGAAGAGTCTTTAAAAAGGTGAAAAGGTAAGGGGGCATGGATGAAGGTATCTCATATTTTGTTGTATCAAAGCTCTTCTTCTAAGGAGGTTGCCCCCGCAAAGAGGCCTGTGATTCTGTAATGTGGTCTTGTTTTCTGCAATATAATCTGCTGCATTTCCATTTCATTATATTGTTAATTTTAAGATTATTTTCTTTTATTATTGCAATATTGTGTGGGTGTGCTTTAATTTTACTGCAAGGTTTATAACTGATATGATTTGTCTCTCGCATTTGCTTCATATATGAGGTAAAGACCAAGGAATTTTTTTTTTTAAAGGCAAACTGCATACTATGAGATCAATGGGAGGTACCATTGTTTTTGTAGGAATCTAGGCAAGTCACTTCCCACTTTCCATTATTCTTACCAAAGGTGTTTGGCTCTATACTTTGGAGAGGCAATCATCCTCATGCGCAGATTGAGACGTCACAACTGCAATAGGCTACTAGTTTGATTATCATTTCCATCCTCTTTCAGAAGCAAGGGGCACTAGACACCCATAAGACAATACAACCAACTCCATTGTTGATGGTAATCTGTTAGACAATACCTTTTTAACTGAACAACTACTAGGGGACTCTTTTCACACATATGATAGGGCAGACCTATCTGAGTATCAGTTATGACCAAAGTCAGGGGGCTGTATGTAAGCATGCAGTTCAGGGTTTCTCTTTGCAGCTAGAAGATCTTCAGCCTTGGAATGTAGGAGAGCATGTAGGAGATATCCTCCTAGGTTCCAGTTTGGTTTTTTCTAGCCCAGACTGTTCTTCTTCAGAAATCATGAGGACTTACATTGGCTCACACACTGATTGTTGATGAGCCCTTATATTATGGACCCGATCTATTGACAACTACAGTTCCAAGATTATCTCTTTTGTTGATAGTGGATCTCCCATGATCATTTTAGTCCCCCATTATATAATATTTGTACTATATTCAGTGAAACACAGGGATGTGTCCGATGGGTCAGGGTGACCCGTCAAGGTGTCCTGCTTGTCTCAGATGGGTTGGGGACCGTCCCCAAAATTGGGGACTCCAGAACTGTTGTCCCTGGGACATCTTGGGGGTCTGGGGCTGTCATTTTGGAGATGGCCCCTCTAGGACTCGTTTTGGGACGTCCAGATGCCCCCTAGATGTCGTGGGGTCATCTGAGATGTCCTGGGAACCAGCGTTCCATCGACGGTTAGGATGCTTTGGGATGCCCTTGAACGAGCAGGGACTTGCTGAGACACGTCCTGCAGTCCTGGATAACCCCCCTCAAGTTATTAAAAAAAATGAGTTAAAAAACAAATTAAAAAAAAAAATCTAAAGATAAGGGGGAGGAGGAAGGAAGATTGTTTAGGCTCCTGTTGTATGAGCCCCTTAATTCAGATAGCAGTCATGATGAGGATGCCTATTTGATTATTATACATGAAGCCACAAATGAGGGTGTCAATGCCAGTCATGATGAGGGCGCCTATTCAAATATTATACATGATGCCGCAAATGAGGATGCTGATGATTAGAGTCATTGACTCATTAGACATTCAGTGTTTCACTGCTTAGTGCTTCACTTTTAGTGTTACTGTTTTTGGGCCTTGGCATTTTGTTTATGTAATTGGAACTTGAACTAATCAATGAATTCAGAATCCTCATTGCCTATGGTCTTCATTTTATTGTTTGATGGATGTTTGATGTTCAATTATGATGTTAATATATCTATAAATTCTACTTGGAAAATCCAATTTTAGGATTATATATATATATATATATATATATATATATAAGGTTACCAGGTGCGGGGGTGCAGGTGCAGCGGGAATCGCGGGTGCGGGTGCGGCCCCTGTCAAAAATAGGGTTCGTCGGGTGCGGGTGCGGGTTGGATTTTTAATCTATATATATATATATATTGAGGTAAAGTTGTGAGCAGATTGTGAGCAGAGTTGTGAGAAGATTTGAACAATTCTTTGAGAAGACTTGAAGGTAGATTTGAAAAAGTCTTTGAGAAGACTTGAAGGCAGATTTGAGCGAGTCTCTTGAGAAGACTTGAAGGCATATTTGAGCAAGTCTTTTATATATATATATATATATATGTATGTATTTTTATCAAAATAATTAAAAAATAAAATAAATATGTACATTGCGAAATAATTAAATAAATGATAAATCATACACATTGTGAAATAAAATAAATCATTCATACACATTGCAAAATAATAAATATTTAAATATGGCATCATAAAAGCATATTGATATATGATATTTCATATTCATGTAAAAAAATGACAGGATGTCAAGTCATAAAGAGTCAAGAGATAACAATATACTATATAGTAGTGGACATGTACAAAGATAACATCAAATATTTGATATTTGACTCTCATTCGACATATTCCTCATCATCATCTTCTAGGCCCTCGTGTGGATCTAGTGGTGGTAGATCTGAAAAATCATCATACCTACAGTCATCTCCGATGTCATCAGGAACTGCATCCCAACGTGCAAAAGGCCCCTCTGTATAACCCTTGTCCCTACGAGACATGAGTCGAAGAGTACTATGGACATACACGAGGTTCTTTGCCCTACTCGCCTCCAATCGACCTCTCCTCGTTGAATGGATAAATCCATAAGTACTCAAATTCCTCTCACAAGCCGAGGAACTGGCCACCTGAGACAACAAACGACATGCTAGTCGCTGCAACTGTGGCGTCCCATGTCCGTGCAATGTCCACCAAAATATGGGGTTCTTCAGACTCCTGTCATATAAGGCCTCAATAGACTGGAATGTACCCCGTGCACAAACAAAAGATGCAAATGCAAATGCTAAGAATGATATAGAAACCCTAAGAGAAAGGTTTATATAAAGGAAGTGAACTCCAATTCACTTTATAATGAATTGGAGTCCACTTTAGAAATTATAATTTATTAAAAAAACTTTTTACTTTAAAAAAAATTAAAATGTTTTTTTTAATAGTATACCCCTTTATTAAATTAAAAACTTTATAATAAATTTAATTTTAAACTTTTAAAAAAATTAAAATGTTTTCAAATTTTTTTAATAATTTTTTTTAGCCTGTATGGGCTGGGTGTGGCTGGGCCCACCTTTAAAATAATAATAATAATAATAAAAAACGTTTTTTTTCCTATGTTAATGCCCAAACTGGGCTGGGTTCGGCTGGGTGAACCCTGACTGACAGGGTTCGGTCAAAGCTGAACCCTGACTGACAGGGTTCGGATGGGGTTCGGCCCAGTCGTACCTGATCGTGAACCTGCGAACCTGGTGCGGGTTCGTGACCCAACCAAGTGGGTGCGAGAACCTGGTTACACTATATATATATATATATATCTGGTCTGGCTGCCATCCTGCTGCCATCCTGGATTTTGGGCAAAATCCCTGCCATCCTAGAGACACATCCCAATGTTGCCCCATCCCGGCCATAAAATATGGACTGTATTTGAGATATACTTGTATTACATGATACCACATTCTACGCACAATTTTGTTATATTTGTGTTTTTGACATTGGAGCATTATTTTAGCTCCACCAATCGTATTTTGATTAAATGTACTTCCTGAGTCTCCTTGGCCGACTTTAGTCACCCACGGACATTAGTATAATTTCTTTCTTTGGGGTATCTTGCTTACCAAGGGTGTATCAGTTTGATAGGTCAAATTATTTGATCTTGCTTTCAATGGACCTATTCTTAATATAATTCTCTTCTCATTCTTAGAGGCATTTGCTTTTCATTTTTGGTGCTTTATGCTGTGAACACTGTCACACAGTCTTAAAATATTTTTGTATTAGCTATGTTTAAACATTTTTTCTCTCCTGGATGGCTGACTGCCATCCAGGTGTCCCACTGATGATGACAACTGTGCTTCAACTTGTCATCCCACTACAGATTAGTGTTGGCACTTATATCCACTGGAGTTCCTTTCTATCTCTATTTGACCTTGACTGCCAGGTTTCTCTTCATCATTAATTTATAGCATGTTTGGATTTATCCATTTTGGGTAACCCTTGAGGCTGTAATTTTATTCCTTACAGTTGTTCCACTTTAGTGTAGTTTCCTCTAGATTCTTTACTATTCATAGTACTTTCTGGTTACTGCAGTGCATTGTAACAAGCTCTTTTCAATGAGTCCTGTTGGCCGGCTACTTTGGCCACCTGTGAACATTAGTAGAATTACCTTATCTACTTGTAATGATGTACTTCTTTATTGTACAAACTATCATTTGATTATGGCAACAAATCATTGAACAAATTTTCATGTAACTGCTCCAATGGCTTTAAACAGTTTTGAATCGAATCACTTGTTAAGGGTCAGATTTGATCTTCTTTTCATCCTTTGTCTGTAAAGATGAATAGGGAATGGCTGAAAGCCCAGTACAATATACTTTGCATCTGTGGCCTGATTGAATAGTGTGTGTGCTGAGGACTTTGATGGTTTGGATCTTTTCAATTTTTTATATATTAATCTCTGATAAATTTTCAAGGGATTCTTGTCTTTGCCTGCAAGGCTGTGTGTTCCAGCCTTTAATCTTGAATGATAATATTAGAAAAACGAGTTGTGACAGGTTGGCTTCAAAAGGCTGACTATTTCATGTTCCATATTCAAATCTTGTGGTGTAAAGTGTATGGAGATGCAGCTGTCACTGGTTTAAATGTCTCTGGCAGATTTTTCATTTGCATGGCTCATTGGTGGTTCCAGTTTTGCAACTGTGACAGTGCTGTAAGAACTGAACTTTTTTGAAGAATGTTATAAGAGCTGCATATGACTGACCTAAAATAAGTTATTGATATGCATATTTCTCAACAAACAATAATAGACTTAAAACAACCGACCTATATCAAGAGCAATTGCCATACCCACAACTACCGTTTTAACAAGAGTAGTATTTAACCAATCACAGAACAACTTTATAACTCCTATTGTGTTAGATGCCATACAAAACGTAATATAAAGTATTATGTATATTCAAAATTAAAGGAGCAAGGCTTGCTTTAATATTAAGTGCTATAGGATGTCTTTGCATACTCATTTCTACGATACCTGCACCTGAAACATCATGTTCAACCACAAAAGGTTTTGAAGAGTGATGTGGCTAGATCTGGTGTTGATGATAATATGATGCAGATCTGAAGTAGATTCACGCTGCAGAAACATTATAATGTAGATTTCATGCAGATTTGTATCTACGACAGCATAATTAATAAAGAACGTGAAGCACAAATGCACCCAATTTTTATTGAGAATAAATAAATTACAAATCACATTTCTCCAACCCATTTTTGACCTCCCCCGACTTATATTTTTACTTTTATTTATAATAAAGTACTGTCAAGGATTCAGAAAATAGATTTGGCATGCAAATCTTATCTATCTACTAAGAATTACAAAAGGCTATCTTCGAATTAAGACTAACACTGTTAAAATTAGTAAATAAATTTAAAAACTTGTGTAAATTAAATATGCATGTGCAATCTACATGCATCATGCTCCCCCTGTTTAAAATTTTGAACCTCTTTGTTCAGACTCCCCAATTCTGCTAAACTTTATCAAGTCTTTTTTTTTAATCAATGAGTTTTAGGAATCAGAGAGTTCTTTCCATTTAATGAGGTATATGGGGTTTTTCAAATTCTTTGTGAGAGTAATTTTGGACCTAAGTACCTTTTTAGTTGCTCTCGTCTTCTTGGTAACTGCTTTGCCCAATACCCTGGTACTCTATCAATTGTATCTTCCTTGCCACTTGCTTGAAAAGAATATAGACCTTTAACTCTAAATACTAGGCTTATGTTGAGTTTCTGTGGCCAATCTATCATAGAGGCATTGCCGTTGATCCTTCTAAGGGTTTTGCACAACCATGCCTTTGTTGGTTTAAGCTTGTGGTAAGATTTGTCTGGTTGTCGTTGAACTTGCTGTTGAGCATCATGCAATGCTATGTAAAATATTTTGCATCTTGACTTACGCAAACTTCTTCTGGAAGCTAAATGAGATATACAGCATATGGATTTCTTCCATAGACAATATGGAAATGAGATTTACCTGTAAATATGTGGACACTTGAATTATACGTAAATTAAGCTTGAGCTAAAACCAAATCCCATGTGCTTGGATTATTACCAACTAGGCTCTGCAACAAGTTTTCCAAACTTCAGTTTATCACTTCTATTTGACCATTTGTTTTGCGGTGATAAGCTGAACCATACAGGAACCTGCTATCTGACTCCTCAATGAAGTCCGTCAAAAGTGATTGACAAACTTGGTGTCCCTGTCACTAGTTATAGATTTTGTAATTCCATGCAACATCACCACTTCTTGAAACAAGAGATTTGCAATTTGACTTGTATCTTTTTTTATATTTACAAGGAATGAAATGAGCCATCATAGAAAAGCGATCCACCACAACAAACACCGAATTTCTTCCTATTTGAGTTTGTGGCAAACACAACTCAAGGTCTATTGTAAGATCAGTACATAGTACTTGAGGCATAGGAAAAGGAATGTATAGGCCAGTCCATGATGCATGTAGCTTGCACATGCATATATAATTTGCACAAGTTTTTATTTATTTATTTATAAGGAGGTAGTTACTGTTTTCTATTTTAGTAGTGGCAGTCTTAATCCGAATACATAGTATACAGATAAGATTTGTATGCTAAATCTATTTATGGAGTTCTTGATGGTACATAATCATAAAAAGATGCATACCAAATCTGTGTGGTTTACGAACATTAATGCCCTAAAAAATTATGTCACCATTGAACTTGATATCCTTACAAAACTACATTTATTCTTGCATCTCTGTTTAAGTTTTTCACAACCCTCCTATTTTTTCTGCATAATATTTATTCTCTTAGATCAGTAAGGTCAGATCAAATTTTTTGTGATTCTCCTGATGTTTTACTACATGTTAAAATATCAACAAGTAGTACTAATACAAACTTCCTTAAGAATGATGCAAATGTTTTTCACAAGGTTACCAAGTGTGGGGGTGCGGGTGCGGGTGCGGGTGCGGGTGCGGGTAATTTTTAATATAAAATATATATATATATATGTATTTTTTATCCAAAATAATAAAATAAATTATAAATCATACACATTACAAAATAAATAAATAAATCATACACATTGGCATCATAAAAGCATATATGATATTCAACAGGATGTCAAAGTCATAAAAAAATAACAATATATAGGCCCTCCTCAAATAGTGCATGTACAATATATAGTAGTGCATGTACAAAAATAACAAAATATAGTAGTGCCTTTTCACTTGTGCAAATGGTTAAAATGAAATAGAAACCCTTATAGAAGGGTTTATATAGAAGTGGACTCCAATTCACTTTATACTAAATTGGAGTCCACTTTATACATTATAATTTAATATTTATTATAAAAAACTAAAAAGTTTAACGTATAAACTATAAACTATAAAAAAAAAAAAAAAAAAAAAAAAAAATTTAAAATGTTTTAAGTTTTCAACTTTTGGACTTTTAGTTTGGAGTTTTATTTTTTCTATTCTTTTAATACCTGTATGGACTGTGTGGGCCCATGGCTGGGCTCACCTAAACACTAAAAAAATTTAAAATATAAAGTTAATTTAATTAAAAAAGTAAAAAACTTTAAAATTATAAAATTTAAAATATTAACACTTTTTTTAAAATTAGTGTTTTTTTCAATTTTTTTAAAGCCCGTATGGGCAGGGTGTGGCTGGGCCCACCTAATAACTAAAAAGAAATAATAGGGCAGGGTTCGGCTGGCCGAACCCTAACTGGCTGCAGGGTTCAGCCCAGCAGCACCTGTTCCCGCAACCGCGCACCCGGTGCGGGTGCGGGTGCGGGTGCCCAGCCAATCGGGTGTGCGAACCCTGTTTCCTTGGAACTTTTTCATAGCCACTTGATAGTTAGCCCAACGGGCATATTCTTCAACTCATAATGACATAAATGTTTTGCCTGAAGATGCAATAAATCTGCATTTTGTGTGTGATGGTGGACCTCTTTTAATTCATAAGAGGGTATGCAACTCTGTTTTACAATGATTGACAGTGTAATTCCTTAAACTTTGTTAATTGTGGGGATTTGATCCTTCCTCATGCTGGAAATAACAAGTTTCACTACCAGTGCACCTATGCCCCTTTGGTATGGTAGGTTAAGTTGAATCTTTAGAACAGAGCTTGATGCATACACAATGGTGGGTTTGGGCCATAATACAGGGTGGACCACAAGTTGTACTACCAATGCATCTATGCCCTTTGGGCTATAGAAGGTTAAGTAAAACCTTTAGGGTAGAGCTTGAAGCATACATGGTGGTGTACTTGGGCTGTAATACAGTGTGGACCACAATTGTAAGTTCAATCTATACCTCCAATTCCCATGGTTACACATAGGTGCCGATGTAGATCTTCAATATTGCATGGGATATAGCAGTAAGTTCAACCCCTATTGCCTATAGTTCCATGGCCACTTTGAGGTGCTCGAAGCCCATGGGAATAGCCTTGGTTTACTTTTCCCACTGCTTACTCCCAACCTGTTGGGTACATTGCAATAACCCTTGCAGCAAACATTCAATTTCTATTTTATGATGAGAGGGATGATGATAGGGCTCAATATTTGCATTTGCTGATCTTGGTTGGATATAATTGAAATGCTCAACATTTAATTTAGGAGGTCACACTATTGGAAATTCCTTAAAGAAATCTTGTTTGTTAATAGTCATATATATTTCCTCTGAGCGTGCTGAATTGATTGTTTATCATGTAGCTATTATTGCTAAAGTGCTCTTCTAAATCATCTTCTCCATTCTATATGATAGCTCTAAGAAATTTAAGAATTGGGTGCTTAATGATTCTGCATCTTAAGTGCAAGGTGTAAGGTTGAGTTAATCAAGCCATTTTTCTAGGCACGCATTTGGCACCATGTCCAAAAACATTGGATAGAAGCCTTCAAGCATTCATCAAAAAAAAAAAAAATGAAATATGTGCCATAATTTTTAGTGATATGTGATTGGCTACCAGGGTAGATCAAATTCTGATAGTGACCCTAGGTGATCCTATGATGATATGGCTCAACTTCCTCCTTCCTTGTGCCAAATACTTTTTGAATCTCATTTTATTTCTTATTTTTTATTAGCTGCTTAGGATTGCCATCGTTTTCTCTGCCACCATTACCTTGTCAATCTTGATTGGCAATGGTACTCTTCTCATCATGTTGTGAGGGGAATGATTGCAAAATGTCTGGCTTTTAGATGATGTGGGCTGCTCTCTTTTTTATTATTTGAGGATGATGGCTGCTCCCAGGTCTTGTAGTTGCCTGTAAAGGCCAGTTACTCTTCTTTCATCTTGCCTGGGTTGGGCTTCTCCTCCTAGAAAAATGCTGTTGGTTATTGAATAAGGCATGAGGTTATCTTTCCCCTTCATATTTTGAAGTCCTACACAATGAGGGGAGGGGACACAAAGGAAGTAGTAAATTAAGTTATATTGCTAGATTGCCTGCTATTTGATTTAAGTTTCTGATGCCATTTATATGATTGTAAATGCTTTACCATGCTTCATTCTACTGCTTTTTGACTCTTATGCCAACTATCTTTCTCTTTGACTATACCATGTGTTACTCCTTGTTAATCCCATGGTAGTATGCTAGTTTTAAATAATATCCTTTTTTAAATTTGTTTCTAGTTTGAAATTATAGAATTTACTAGTATTTGAGTTAGGGGCAGTGACTATCCAGTATATCCAGTTACCAGTTCCATTTGGAATCTGCACAGAGAATTTATATAGCTATGTGCCTCTGAAGGTAGTTTTACATGTAGTAGGAAATGGTTATGTCAGCTATTTTTATGAGAATGTCTTTTCCCTTTCTAGACAAGTTGTTCTTAGAGGGAACTCACCAGCATTAATCGTCCTCCTAAACTTTAGAAGTTTGCATTGAGTTGCAGGTCCATTTGAGGATACTAGTAGAGTCTCAAGTGCTAGCACTTCAGAACAAGTAACTATTGAACCAGCTGTGTCCTGTCCTAATGCATGCACAGACAAAAAATCAACTACTACTATAGTAGCTGCAGATGTTACAAATTTTGCAGGCAAAAGGTCAATGTTCAACATGATGATGCATGGTGAAGGATTGAACACGAAAGTGGATAAAATTCATGTTCCTAACAAAAGCATATTTTCCACTGAGAGAAATGGCACTAGGCCTCCTAAATTAACGGACTTCTCTGTAGCTGTAAGAAGTACAAAACTGCATCTAGAAAAATCTTGGAGGATGCCTTCAATTTCTAAGGCTGGTGATGATAATCTACAGCACAGACATTTGCCAGTTCACATGAAGGGAGATATGGTGACTAAAAATGGTATTCAAAATTCCTGTGAGAAAGATAAGTGCTTAGTTGAACATGGAAAAATCACTAATGCAGAATGCCCTCAAGAAACAGTGTTGCCAATGCACATGCAAAAAGACGTGCAGCCTAAGTTACAAGTTTCTCATAATAAGGGTGAAGATGGGAGACTTAAGCAGGCTGGAGGTATACAGCACAACAGAATAACTCTTGAGTTGTCTTTAGCAATGGATGGCTTGGAAATTCCATGGGAGGATCTTGTCTTAAAGGAGCGCATTGGTTCAGGTAATTGCTTATTTTTCCATGTTCCATAAAGTTTCTGAGATGGAGATGTGTTTCCAGGTTTGCCACTAGGGCATCAGATGCATTCCATGGAACATATATTTTTAGTTTTGTATTTGAATAATTACATTGTCATTTGTAATGACAGAATCTAGGATATTTCTTTTTTATGAATGAAATCTAGCTCTGGTTGTAAATATTCATTATTTGATTCTGTTGCAGGTTCCTTTGGGACCGTGCATCATGCAGACTGGCATGGATCGGTTAGTATTTCGTATCCTCTTATATGCTTTGCCCTGAGGTCCATCTTGGTTTTGTTTTCATATAATGATTTTGTTGTTATAAGATATTACTATTTTCACTGTTTTTCAAATCTCATTTTTTCCTCTTCACATGCTGAGTGCTTTCATTATTTTGAGATCATTTTTAATCAATTAAATATTGAAGACCATGCTATTTTAATTTGTGAAGTTTTTGTGTGACAGTCTGCCTTCTAATTGCCTGCACATGGTCATGTATGGCAAACTACTGCAATATGTGAATGTGGTTGTCTTATGTATCTCCTATAATCTGCTTTTATAGGTGAAGAAATCTACAATTGAAAATCTTGACATGTGATTTTTCAAGGACATCCATCTGAAATTTTGAAGAGATTAAGACTAAATGAACTCAAAGCAGAAACAGTTCTAAAATAAAGGATATGGAAACTGTATTTGAGGGTTTTTCTAATCTACTAAATTTGACTTCGACTTGCACCTAGGTTTGGTTTGGTGTGGCCCCCAGCAATGCAATTGCTTAAATATGAAAGAATGCTTGATGGGGCTTTGTATTCTATGGCAGTTGCCTTGCATTGCCTCTAGACCATGGTTTGCTGGACATTAGTAGTATTATTTTTTAACTATTGTAAAATTATAATTATTAGTTTTAGATAATTACTTACATCAGAATATATAATGCTTATATTTTTGTAATTTGTTATAAGGGGTTGAAATGAATCCTGAATATTACATCATGACCACATTGTCATGGTATTTCAGCAAACTGAATTATTAGGGGTTTGTTTATTGTGGGAATATCCATCACAATAACAGGGTTTGAACTTGGGTTGCATATATACAATTGCATTGCCTTTACTTTTGCTCCACAATGCCTTGGGTGTATTGTTTATTTCTTCTGATAATATATAATGTATACCATGATATATTCTATATTATATTTTATTATAAAGTAAAGATAAATATTATGTATATTGGAACTAGGGCTGCATAGCTGCTACTGGTGCTTTATTGTTTTGCTCAGCAGGAAACACTGCAGTAAATTAATTTAATTTAGATACATGGAATATTGAAGTTGTCTAGAATTATTTTCCATCTTACCCACGTCTGACATACAAGAGAAGAAAGGGCAATGTTAAAGTTTTTACCTGATAATGTCCCTCCAAATATGAAGTGTATATACAACTTGGCATTGGCATCACAGAGCCTTGAGATGATTGTGAAATCTCAAGGATTGCGACCATCTCATAAGCATGTGGCAGTGGGCACATTTGATAATTATATTTAATAAAAAGAAGAAGAAGCTTACAGCACTAATTCCATTTAGTCTATTCAGCACATAAGAAGGGAAGATTCTTGAAGATTGTAAGCTCGGCTACAATCATTATCGAATAAAATATGGCTGCTTCATATGAAGTTGATATTCATACCATAGGCAGAATTGTTGTCTCATTTATATATATATATATATATATATATATATATATATATATATATATCATAGTAGTCAGACTCGGCCGAGTCCGAGTGGGCTCAGCCGCCTTTTTTTTTTTGGACTCGGACGAGTCCAGCTGAGTTCGGGACCGAGTTCGAGTCCGACTCGAACTCCCGAGTTCTGACATCGGGACTTGGCCCAACAAAAATTAAATTTTAAATAAAAAAAAAACTCGCCTTCTACTTCAGTTTCCTTTTAATGGATCCATGACTTGCCACACCAAGCATCTGTGAGAGGTACGACGAGGTGGCTTACGGGTAGCCACTCTGGAACTGTTGGAATGCAATCAGGCACCAATTCGTGCTCGAAGTCAACTCATAGGCAGAGAATGGGTACAGTAAACAAGGGTAGAACCTGGTACGCGATCAACAGGCCGTGAAAGGTAGAGAAGCAATTTAAATATAGGCGGAGAGTGGGTACAATCAACTGATAGGCAGAGAAGCAATTTAAATCATACTAGTCAAACTCTTTTGGATTCCCGAGTACTCGTCCGAGTCCGAGTGGGCTTAGCTGCGCCGAGCCTACTCCAACTCCTTTTTTTTCTAGACTCGACCGAGTCCGGCCGAGTCCTGGGTCGAGTCCGAGTTCGACCTGGACTCTCGAGTCCCGACGTCGGGACGTGGCTGGCCCAAAAAAAATGGAAGTTAAAAAAAAAAAGAAAAATTACGTCTAGGGCGGTTAAGTGTTGATGATGCTCCACGACTTAAGCATCCACGTTGGCCAGTGCGCAATCACGAACAAGACACTGAAATATTTGTTTATTATATTAACGAGAGAATGTGCAATTTTGCTTCTCAAACCTTCAAAATGCTTATCCCTCAATTATAATTTATTTTAATACAAATATATCTTTCGCCGATGGATACATCATCCGCGTCTTGTTTGGGAATGAGAATCGCTTCAGAATGCACATATGCATGTCCTGTGTGGTGTGGCGATTTGGGCGGAGAATGGCATGATTTTTGGAGGCGTTCGATCAAGGAAGGCTTGAGGCCGCCAGTTCTGAGACCTCTTCTGGAAAGTTCGTCGCGCAATTCTTGCACCTTCATTTTCTTCCATTCTTTTCTCTCCTTCAATGCACCCTCTCCCGTCGCCGTCACTACCACCGTCGCCATTGCAGCCAATACACACCACCACGTCGCAATGGAAAAAAAATAAAAAACGATAATTTATTTCGCTCTGAAACCCTCGACCGCAAACGAAACAATTGCTACGCACGAAGCTCCCCCAGAATAATGAATGTCCCTTCTACCTTGAATTTTGGTAAGCAGTTTTAAAAAACGGCTTCCCATTCTAAAACCGGAAAAATGGCTAGGATTAAATATTAGCTTTATTAATATTTGAAGAATTTTTTTTTCAATTTTTTTTCTTAGGAACCTTTTAATAAAAGTAAAGTTAATAGATCCCAACCAACCATCTAGGAAATCGAATCTAGACAACCCACCGATTATAATTAACCATGGTATTTGAATATTTTATTTATTAAACATGGTGGACTAAGTTAGGGTGATTCCGTCCCATGGTTTCTCTATTAAACATGGTATTTGAATATTTTATTTATTAAACATGGTGGACTAAGTTAGGGTGATTCCGTCATACAATAAAGTTTATTATATTTTAATGTTTTTATTATTATTTAATGTTTTATAAAATGTTAATAATGTTTTTGAACTTTATATATTAAGTTTTATTTTATCATTATATTATTTATTTATAATTTTATAGACCAAAGTGGTCATGCCTGCAAAGGTCATAGTCTGTTCCGAATCCTCTGAGTGCACGCCAGACCGACAACGATGGTATGAATCTTGAGTGACCGGTAGTCCTCTTCATGTCGGGTTATAAAATAATGAGGTGGTATAGGCTTGTTGGGGGCAGCAGCCCCTGTAGTTTGAACCTTGCACTTGGCAGTTACTAAAAATAGTGTGGATGTAACCAACTCCCTATGTATCCAAAAAAAAATTATAAAACAAAATTATTAGCTTGCTATTAGAATATGCTCCTTCCTCTTGTTAATTTCTTATTTGTATAATGTTGAATGTTGAGTAAGTGTGTTAGAATATACTAATAAGTAATATGCATGAAAAGGCTTATTTTTTCAATAAAAATTTGTATTTTTTTTCATTTTTTTTTTTTCTTAGTTTTTACCGAGTCTTGCCAAGTTTTTGTGCTGAGTCCCGAGTCCTAGTCCCGAGTCGAACTTTCCGAGTCCGTGTCAATTCCGAGTTTTGCTAGTATGATTTAAATATATATATCCTCTTCATATCAATTTATATTCATGGATTTGATTTAAAAGACCTGCAGGAAGGGGAGGGGCAGGCGGATGGCCAAAGACTGGCTCCCAAAGCTAGCTAGGTTTTGGGCTGATTCGATGAAAGCAAATAGAAAATAATTCCTTCGGAAAATAAATAAGTACCGATATTTTTCTTTGTAATGTGGCCAAGTTCATCACCGACATTAAAATAAAATTACATCAAAATAAAGTTAAAACTCTCAGACAATTAGAAATAATATTATATGATTCACAAATAATATTCTATAATTTAATTGTAAATCAATTAATTTATAGGTTTTGGGCTCTGATTCGATGAAAGCAAATAGAAAATAATTCCTTTTGAAAATAAGTACCGATATTTTTTCTTTGTAATGTGGCCACCTTCATCATCGACATCAAAATAAAGTTAGAACTGTAATAATATTATATAATTCATAAATAATATTCTATATTTTTATTTTAAATAAATTAAGTTATAGATTTTTTTTTTTGGTTAGTGTGAGAAACCCATACAACCAATGCACAGGGCTGAGCAGTCTCCTTCCAACTATGACCCCTCGTAAAACCGAGAGCTATGCTTATCAATAGGGAATTTAACACACACACCCCCCTCACACACTCGCCCACGCCGCGGTTTGAACCTTGACCTTCCGAAGAAATTAAAAAAAAAATTAATTTCAAATAATTATAATTTGTTATTTTTATTACGTTATGTTTTTCTCTCTCCTCGGAACTCCAAATAAGGCAAAATTTTTAGTGAAGGTTCTTGACATAGTTGCACATGTGCCTACCAAATTTCAACTCAAAAATAATCCAAATGGACCTTCAAAGGTATACAAAACTCTCCAACCAACAAACTGACAGGAAATGGGCTGAGTTGGGATGTGCAAGGTGGCCTAAAATTGTTTTGGGCAAGTATCAAGAGGAATATGTACAGGGAAAAACATTACATATCATCTCCGTGCATGTTTTACATTTGGAAGAACCTTCGTAATCAAGAGACATTAGTTGCACTCTCGGATTTGGAAGAGGAGGTGGCTAGATGAGGCTTAGATCCAAAACCAGCGAGGAGAAGGGGGATTTGGAAATCCGGGAACAGGGACAAGGCATTTCCAGCAATGAGAGAGAGGATAGCACCGAGAGGCCCTATGTGAATCTGCAAAAAGAGGCACAGTGGTTGTAGATCTCAATGCTGGCCAAGTTGATGGTGACAACTCTTGTGATCTCTCTATTTCACATGGAATAAGAAGCTTGAATAATTTATTTGTGGGTTTTCTCACAAAAGGGCTTGCCACATTAGATCACTGTTATTTTCTGTTGTATTTACTTGCCTTGTCTTCATTCTATGGAGTTTTGCAAAGTTTGTGTGTTTTTCATGCTTGGAAACTAGCTAGTATGAGGCAGTAATGAACAATATATTGGTGCAGCAGTAAATTGTCGGTTTTTCAGTAATTTTTTTGGCTTTATGGACCTACAACTCCCATGACCACCATACAGTCAGAAGGGATCCTTTCCAATTATTGGAATATCTCCTTGGAGTTCATTGTTAAGATCACAATTTGACACTTCTTCTTCCATTGTAGTTCAATGAGTGAAGATCTGAAACCCATTATTTAGTGCTACTGCTAGCATAGTGTAAATGATTATAGATCTGTACAAAGACATTCCCTTTTGTGAGTGTCCTTTATGGTATGTGAAACATTTTATTGTTGAATCCATTATGGAGGGTGAGCTCCTTCCCCTGCTCACTGTCTAGACTACTAGGGTAGATGTGTATTGATCCATATGGATTTATAACAGGTCACTTGGGAGCATGACAAGTCAGCTACAAGGAAGATCTGTCATGTGACTGTAACCTGACAAGCATTTAAAACAAGGCAGTGTCGTATTTTGGCCATGACTCTTTCAAATGAAGTTAGATATCAACAAAACATCAAAGGAAGGTTCCTGACATCAAGTAGAATGCTTAGCATTAATTTGAGCTTAAAATGCTTTATCTAACCCTGAAAAAGAGGGAAGAATGGTCAAGATCAGTGAGTAATATTTTAGGCATAAAGCAACCATATCAAATCCAAATTGAGTTATTCTTTTTGCGCGTGAAAGAGCACTTAGACGGCTGTGCTGATTTTAAATCTTATGCCAACATACATTCTTTGGACTATTCAATATGGCAATATTTAGTCTGCTCTACAGTCCTATTTTCTCTCTCCTTGGAACTCCAAATAAGGCAAAATTTTTACTGAAGGTTCTTGACATAGTTGCACATGTGCCTACCAAATTTCAACTCAAAAATCATCCAAATGGACCTTCAAAGGTAAACAAAACTCTCCAACCAACAAACTGACAGGAAATGGGCTGAGTTGGGATGTGCAAGGTGGCCTAAAATTGTTTTGGGCAAGTATCAAGAGGAATATGTACAGGGAAAAGCATTACATATCATCTCCGTGCATGTTTTACATTTGGAAGAACCTTCGTAATCAAGAGACATTAGTTGCACTCTCGGATTTGGAATAGGAGGTGGCTAGATGACGCTTAGATCCAAAACCAGCGAGGAGAAGGGGGATTTGGAAATCCGGGAACAGGGACAAGGCATTTCCAGCAATGAGAGAGAGGATAGCACCGAGAGGCCCTATGTGAATCTGCAAAAAGAGGCACAGTGGTTGTAGATCTCAATGATGGCCAAGTTGATGGTGACAACTCTTGTAATCTCTCTATTTCACATGGAATAGGAAGCTTGAATGATTTATTTGTGGGTTTTCACTCAAAAGGGTTTGCCACATTAGATCACTGTTATTTTCTGTTGTATTTGTATGCCTTCTGAGCATTTCAGTAGTTTACTTGCATTGTCTTCATTCTATGGAGTTTTGCAAATTTTGTGTGTTTTTCATGCTTGGAAACTAGCTAGTATGAGGCAGTAATGAACAATATATTGGTGCAGCAGTAAATTGTCGGTTTTTCAGTAAATTTTTGGCTTTATGGACACTGCATCAACCTCTTTATGGACTGTCCGTACACTGTTATTGTTTTACATAAGTATTTTTAGCCATGACAGGTTAATTTTGATTCAAGATTAAATGTTCCACTAGTGACTAGTTTCATAAGAGCCTATGATGGGAATTATAGATTATGCATTGCCAACTCTCTCTTAAATCCTTCGAAGAGGTTTTGTTTAAGGTTCTATTGATGGGAATTATAGATTATGCATTGCCAACTCTCTCTTCACGAGTGCAGACACTCTTTCTTCGACGATTCATTCGTTGCAAGGGAACAGTCCTTCGTTCTATTATTCTGGCAGAGTTTGGGGCTTCTCCTCTCCAGCTTGAGATTATCTTCCTGATTATCGGTTATCTTCACAGGATCCGTACTTTCGGAGATACCCCTGAGGGTTGCAGGTGGTACCCTTACCTCGCCCTTCGCTCCTCGATGGAACTCTCTCCGAGTTCTCGAGGAGGCCGGAGGAGCTGGTATTTTCAGGTTTCTACTCTCCTGGCCAGCATTCAGATACAGATAGACAGGCTGCCCCCTTATTCTTTGGGGGTTCTCCCCCCCTCTCGGCTTACTAAGGAGAAGATGCTCCACGAGATTCGGAAGGATGTTAGTCTCCAGTACACCAGATGCACATGGATCTCTCCTGTTGCCCCTCTTTCCCCCAAGCTGTCTTTCTACCATGAGCACTTCTTACAGATACAGGAGGGCAGAATAGTTCCTCCACTACCTTCAGCACCACACAATGCATAGTCTTCGGATCACTATTGGGCAACTCAGGGTGTGTTCTCACCAACTCCGGATTGAGTCAGATCACCATCTTCCGATGGAGGAGCGGATTTGCTTGTTTTGCTCCTTGGGTGAAGTTGAGACCCTGCATCACTTCATTTTTTGTTGTCCCATTTATTATGAGATCCGGGGTAGGTTCCATTGCCTTTTCAAGGACAACTCTCGATGTGTTTCTACCTTCTTCAGATACCCGGACCAGCGTTGTCTCGCACTCTTTCTTAGGGAGATAACTCAACTTCAACGACATAAAAGTTCTCCAAATGGATCTCACCCTCCTCAACATCGGCTCATCACAACATACTTCACCAACTCCGACGGACCAGGTGACTTCGATCGAAAACGCCCCACACCATCCAGTTTGAACAGAAGCAGGGTCACTAGACAGCGCACCAACAGTTTGTCAGGGTTCCGAACTAGCAATGGGCAGAGACATATCATGGACTTCTTCAGCTCTGGTACTTCGGCCTCGACTGTTAGGAGAGATTAGTTTTTGGGGGATTCTCGGAGCTTGCCCCTCCTGGTCTGCTCCCTCCCCCCTCCTTCTCTCTCTCCGTTCTTCTTGGCATGCACTTCTCTCTGTTGGACTGCAGCCCTTCCCCCCTCTGCTCTCCCTTTTCTTTTCTTTTCCCTTTCTCTTTGGCCCGTTTGTCGGGTTTGATCTTGTATTTTTCTTAGTTCTTTTCTTTGTTGGGCTTTTTAGCCTGCTAGCTGGCAGTCATTATTGTACTTCTTATAGTCCCTTGGGTCTTATTTTGGCCCACCGCAGACATTAATAATATTTCATTTCATTTCTCTACATATGGAAGGTTCTTGGTTCATAATGTTAGGGGAGGCACCGTGAGTAATAACTTGCTTCCTCCCAGGATTATTAAGTGGGGCTTCCATAGCACAGATCCTTCTTCTAATGACACTATCAAACTTTATGATGGTCCTTCTGTAGTGATTGACTATGATGCTGAATGTTCATTTGCTCTGAAGTCTAGTTTCAATTGAGCTTATTCTCCATTGGTCCTCTTCTCTTGGCTCTGTAGGTGGTTTCTTTAGACAACAGGCCATTTCCTCCATTTATCTTATTTATTTTATTTAGCTTTTTTCTTACTACTAGAGGCTTGTCAATGTGAAATGTTAGGAAAGGGTCCAGGGGAGGTATCCTCCTACCTGAGATCACCCAGTATGAGGATCATCAGTGCTTGCATTAATTCTTCCAGTGCGATCGATGTTGCATTGTGACTGTCCTCCATTTGGACTCCTCTCCAGCTTTGATATCTTCAGCTTTTTGCCTGTTGAAGGATCTCTCCCTCTGATGGTATTTTGTATTTGTCTTGGATTCTTTGTGTCAGGGTTTATCCCCCCTTTGTATTTTGTTGGCATGCTTAAGATTTTATGCTTTTTATATTGGTTTTAGGATTCGTTTTATCATAGCACTTTCTATTGCAATACGCTGTGCTTTAGATACGATTGGCCTGCTTTTGGTTATTCATAGATATTAAATTTCCTTTTGTTCTTTCTTTGCATTATAGGGCTGTTCTATATTTTGACTTGTCTAGAGTGTGCAACTGTTTGGGTTTGCTCCACTTCTACGGAGTTCTACAACTCCTAATTAGCTGTTGTAACTTGGTGCTCTTTCATGTCCTATTTATTTGCTTTGTTATTGTTCTCGGTTATTATACTTTCTTTCTTTCCTTCTGCTACTGTTACACTTATTGGGCATCACCAGTTGAGAATCTCAGCTGCTTCCCTCCTAGCCTCATATACTGTAGAGGTGGAGAGGTTCAATGGACGAGTAAATAGAATACTTATCTGGTATGATTTTCATCCTCTATCAATTGCTTTGGGGGTTTTTATGAGCTAATACTCATATGTATTGTATGTCTGCTAGCTAATACAAGAAGAATTTAGTAGGTGCATTTGCATTGTTGAAGCGATTGAAATAGGTCCTGATTCTGGCTCCTTTAGCCCTGCCATCTTTCTTCCTCTTGAGTTGATGCTCTCAAATTGCTTATTGTTTGTTTTTCGTGACAAAGATTGAACTTGATACTTATGGCCTTGATTCAATTGAGCCCTATAGAACTTGACAGTATAGCTTTTGGTGAGAGGGTTCAGTCCTGCTCTCAACATGGCCTGTTGCTGAAGTTTAAACAAAGAGAGATTGTTTTTGTGAAAAAGCTAATGACCTATATATAGTTAGTCGGATTCTATTACAATGACAGATATGCTGAGGCTAAAATATTGGGTTATTCGATATATATTTTTAAATGGTTACATAGGATTGAAAGGGGTCCCACCCATAGTACGTTGTGACCGCATTACTGCAGTATTTCAATGAACCATGTTATTATGATATTACAACAAACTGTATTCACCACACCCATGGGAATTGAATCCCGATGGGCTCTTTCTGAGCAAGACATTTTCACCAGTTGAACTTCAACATGATGGGCTTGTGTTATTCAATTTTGTCTTCTGGATTTTGTAATTTATTGAAGTCAGTGAATATGGCTACATACAATAGATTAGGATTCTAATTGTCTTACTTTTTCTGAACTATTCCTCATTTATCTGACTAAAATTTGTTTAGTAGGGAGAGAAATGCATGTGGTTGCTTTCTTTATTGATATTTGAAGGATATTTGCGATGTCTCTTGCATTTATTGACAGCAGAAGTAGCTCTGAAGAATATGAGCTGAATTCAACTATAGTGTGTTTGATTCTTTTCATTGCATAGAAAAAGAAATGCACACACATACACAGAAGGCAAATAAATACTGATTACTATAACAACTTGCAGGAGGTTGCTGTGAAGATTCTCATAGATCAAGACTTGCATGATGATCGACTGAAGGAGTTTCTGAGAGAGGTATAATTTTGCTATATGCTAAATGCGATGAATAGTCAAAATTTTAAGAGGCTGCAGTTACCAAGTACTGCTCATGAATTTGCTCATTAGGAACGTCTATTATAGTCATTTGGAGAATCTAATAGTAGGAATGTCTATTATAGTCCTTTGGAGAATCTAATAGCAGGAATGTCTATTATAGTCATTTGGAGAATCTAATAGAGCCACTAAAAGTTTTCTTATTATGTATGCATCAATCTATTTGAAACTTAGGGTTCAATAGAATTTGACTTAGCACAGCATTTTATTCTATGGCCTTTTTTTGGACTTCACCTTTGTTTTTAATTATTTATCACTCATAAAGAGAGGCTTTAGATCTGTCTTTTGTGGCTTCCTGATTCAAACACTTTTTGTGACAATACACTGACCTTAGTCAGTGTATATGTAAAATTAATGTCTGATTTTCCTTGGTACAAACATCTGAAGATGGGCCTTCCCTGTAAGTATACGTATACTCATCCATGCAAGGGGTTGATCGGATGTCATTTTGTTTCAGCCTTCGATTAGGGTCTTAAAAAATCCGAAGTTGAATATGTATATTCAGTAGTTCAATTTAAGCATGAAAATAGAATGGTGTTGACTTCTAGTAGTGTTATTTGGTAATTTAACATTCTCAGCAATTTAGAATATTCGATGCTTCTTTGCTTGCTTTTAGAAGCTTCTCCACCAGTTTCACGTAACAGATACAAGGTACCCAGAAATGTGTACTTCATATATTGTGATTTTAATCTCCAATTTTGGGACATTACCAGGTAGCAATCATGAAACGCTTGCGACATCCAAATGTTGTACTTTTCATGGGTGCTGTAACAAAGCGTCCCAACTTGTCAATAGTAACAGAGTATTTACCGAGGTATTGCTATACGGTATTTTTCATAATTGCCAAGTCATACTGCCGTGTTTGATTTTTATGATCTTGATTAATGTTACACTTTCTGGAGCAGGGGTAGCTTGTATCGTCTAATTCATAGAGCAGGAGCAAGAGAGTTGCTGGATGAAAGACGCCGTTTGCGAATGGCATTAGATGTGGTGGGTTTAAAAGAATTTAATTTGTTCTGCTATAAATTAATAGTTGGTCTTAGAGGAGAATTATTTTTTCAAATTTTTCTTTGGGATTAGTTTGATTATTTGCAAAAAATTGAACAATTGGCTGGATGAGATAGATTCTATACTGTAATTAATGAAGAATTTCATTATTTTGGTTACAGGCCAAGGGAATAAACTATTTGCATCAGCTGAACCCTCCCATTGTTCATCGAGATCTAAAGTCTCCTAATTTATTGGTTGATAAGACATGGACAGTGAAGGTCAACATATATATATATCTGTTTGTCAATTTGTTGTTGTAGTTTGTGGTGTAGCGATAATGGGAGAATGCGCAGAAAAAAAATCTATATGCAAGTAATTTTTGGATTATTTTCCTACCTAATTTAAGGATGTTAAATGTGATGAATAATACAGGTTTGTGATTTTGGCTTATCACGATTCAAGGCAAACACATTCATCTCATCCAAGTCTGCAGCTGGAACAGTAAGTCTGTATATATATATATATAATTTTAATTGGTTATATAGGATTGAAATGGAGCCCACCCATATTACATCATGACCACATAGTGGTATTACAACAGCTTGGCAATTATGCATGTATCACTTGGCAAGATTTGAACCTGGGTCTTCTCCTTGAAAGTCAAGGAATTTAACCGATTGAGCTCATGCCATTTGATTATGTTAAGGTTCACCCATGAGATTTGAAGCTTGGCTTATGGCGTGAAAATCTTCACTCCTACCATTTGCTCTTAAATCTAATGGGCTTATAGGGTTCACCCATGTGATTGGAACCTTGGTTTGTGCTGTGAAACTCTTCATTCCTCACCATCTGATCCAAATTCCGTGGGTTAATCCATGAGATTTGAACCTTGGTTTAAGGTGTGAAACTCCTCACTTCCCACCAATTGCTCTAAACCACATGTGCTAAACAGTAAGTCTGTATAGATATGTTGAGTCGTTAACTCTGTAATGTGGTGTATATAGGGAACTCTGCTTTTTCACTGTTGTCTGATACAATGTGAAAACATACATATACAAATTTATTGATTCTGATGCTTTTTTTCAGCCTGAATGGATGGCTCCTGAAGTACTTCGAGATGAGCCATCAAATGAGAAATCTGATGTCTATAGCTTTGGTGTAATTCTTTGGGAGCTTGTAACTATGCAACAACCCTGGAGTGGCTTAAGTCCAGCACAGGTCTCATCTGAACTTTCTATCTACATCTGTTTTTTTGTTTTGCAAAATAAACTTTAGTATTAGTAGTCTAGTTTCAATCTTTGCATGTGTACTGAGATCATGATATTCTTTCTTTGAGATATTATTTTTTCTTCATTTCCTCTTTTTGAAATTTATATTTCTTGAGAACATTGATTTGATAGGGACTATAGTTTGAGGTGTATGTGCCATGATGTTATATTCCAAATTTAGTTTCCCAGTGTGATTCCTTTGGGTTGCATAGCAATTAGATAGACATTTCAGGTTCAAATCTGATATGCACCTTGCTATAGTATATGATAAAATTTTATCTTGCAGTCTCTTTGTGAGCAGAAAAAATGGTGTTCATCATGGGCTTTGTGGTTTATTTAATATATCCTCTGCTTATTTGTTCTCATTTATGGGAATCTTCTGGGTGTTGCCCCTTTTGAATATGTTGCAAATGGAGTGATACAGGTTGTGGGAGCTGTGGGCTTTCAAAACAGAAGGCTTACAATTCCACAAGATATGCATCCTGAAATAGCTGCCATAATTGAGGCTTGCTGGGCTAAGTAAGTTTGTTCTTTCATTATCCGAAAAATTGCATTTTGGATGTGTTGATGTTTTCAACCTTGTAAAATATGCAACATGTTTGGCTTGGTTCCTTTGTCAGGTAGATAATCTCAGGGCTGGATTAATTAAGTTTTTATGCAATAAACCGTTAAGATATCTTGTTTTGGTTGCAGTGACCCAAGGCAGCGACCCAGTTTTTTGAGTATTATGGAATCTTTAAAGCCGTTGGTAAAATCTTCCGCTGCCCAATCTGTTCATGGGAATTCATAACTGTTTTGAAAGACGCACATGTAAAGGACATTCCTTCTGCCCTGTTATAGTTTCTTCAGGCAACATTTTTCCTTAGATTTTGGAGGTAAAGTTCTCCTTGCTTCCATCCAGTTTCTTAGTTTAAACTCTAAAGGAAGCAATTTTATTGAAGTTTTCTTTTTTAAAATTCTGTCTGACCAAATACCTCTTAACATGTGGGCTGAACCTTTTTATCCATTTCTTATAAATATGTTGTTGTGGAGGTAGCGGGCAAGTGAGTAATGTGGGCAGCCTTGGATATGACAGGTTTCTGACATTCCAATTCTGATATATATTTTCTTACCATGTATTGTGCCGGCTGTTTGCAGACTTTGGATTTGTCAAAGACAGCTTATTTTGAGTTGGATAGGTTGTTAAACTGCAAAAAACTTGCATCTTGGATCTCTCTATAAGAGCAATTGTAAATTACAAAATCCATTTCTTATTCTTTTGAGCCATCTTCTGTCTTCACTCAGTGGACTGTAAATTTGAGGGCAATTACTGTTTTGAAGTAATAGACCCGAGAGAGCTGGCTTGTGGGTCCAGAAATAATATGAACCTTGATATTTTGCTTTAATCTCCACAATTATTTTGCAGCATAATGCTCTGGCATCAGTAGATCCAAGCACATTCTTATTTTTTTTAATTTTCTGATAGTCCTTGGCTTTCTTTCGTAATCCAAAGCTAAAAGAGAGTTGAACCCACTTTATTTTTTGGCTTTTATTTTATTTTTTGTTCTATTAGTTAACGGCTTAAGATCTGTGTAATATTTTCACCTTGGAGGCGTAAATCATATAATAAGGTCTCTGTTCATTTGTTTTTTGTGTTGCATGAAGGGGGGAAAAAATGTATTTACTAGTCCAAGTCCTTGCTTCCTACAGAATTGTGATGCATGAAAAATCACCGAATAGACAGTCGCAAGATTTTCTTTTTGCCATTTATCTTCCAACTAAATTTGAAATTAAAGCCATTTTCATAGTTAACAGCTTACAAAACAAACCAGTATATAGTTTGATGTTTACTTAAAACTGGAGAATGCAAAAGGAGCTGCTGCTTGTCAATTGTCATCGTTATATTTCTAGTGACAGTATGCTCCTAATTTTGACTGCCATCAATTAGAGTAACTCTGATCCTAATTATCTTCAAGATTCATATTAATTAATTAATTAAGGCCTTGTACTAATTATGAAATTTCATAATTAGTTTGAGATAGTTTGACTTGATATTAGTCTAGTCTCTGCTGAGTTTTCATTTTCGGCCAACTAGTCGACTCTCTCTTTGACCTGTCATTATCCACAAGTTTGTTGATTGCTGAGGCTAAACTACTAAAAGCTCTTGTACAATGGTCTTGAAGGGTGCAAATAGATCCAAATATACCATGACTAAATGTCCTTAGCTTCGTAAGAGTTACAAGTTGCTGATAAGCCAAAATGACTTAATATACAACCTACTCACTAAATGGTAACCTAGAAGATCTTCAGGCCAACAAGCCAATTATTGATGCCACTTGGCTCCAACACTTTGTGTAGCCAAGTGAACAAAAATTTAGCAAGTCGACTTTTCATTCTTACTAGCTGATTGACAACAGAGAATATCTTTGATCCCTTGAACAATTCATGATGGCAAAGTGACATCCGAAGTGTCTGACAATTGAAAATTAAATAGTTGCTTGTCCTCCAAAATACTATATTGTGGAGCCCTTATTGAAGTGAAATTGACCAATTCCACAGTTGTTTGCTTTGATGACTTGAAGGATTGTCAAACCAGCACCCAAGAATGCCACTTTTCTCCCATGCTTCGAGTTCTAAACCGACTCTAGCAGTAACTGTGTCCAGATTAGTCAACTCTAGTAGTAACTCTGTCCATTTTGTCCAAAGCTTTCACCTATAAGTGCTAGAGACTGGACCATGATTGGTGTTAAATCCAAGGTTAAACAGGATAATTAATGTAAGATGACCATGCCTAGCGGGGTGATGCACTTGCAATTTTGGATGCAGATGTTTATTATGGAACGGAGCTTGAGCAGTTGAAGATTGCAAGATTTTATTGAATCTTCTGTGTAATTGCAAGATTTTGAAAAGAAAGTTATTTCTCAGACTAGATTCCAAGATTCTACATTTGAGTCGTGTGAGTAACTGTTTATTGGAAGTTGAATAATCAAATAACATGTATGGGGGAGTGAAATATTACATGTGGCTAGGGTTTTGATTTTTTCTCTCTTAGCTGCCTCATCCATGGCATCTCAGTGTCTTTGGAATGTTGGGTTGAATGGTGAGCCCCTACGAGGGCAATTGTATCATACTATGTATTATGTTAAACTGATATTGATCATTTATAGAATGCATATTGGCTAGAGGATCTAGCATTGAACAACTTAGACCTCCATTTAGGTGCTAGATAAGTGCATATCTTAATTCAAATGAAACAAAACATGCTCTCTCGGTATCGGTATTGGTATTAAGAAAATTCTTCCTCGTGATTGTTTGCATCTGGTCTTTGACAAATGAAATACATCAACTCTCCATAACACAAACCAAGTAATGAGAGCATTAGTCTATTAAGAATCAGCCTACTAAATGACTATTGAACATATTTAATGAAAAGGAAAACATGGCGAAGTAGTATTCTAAAAACGTAAACTAGTTTCTGATTCACTAGATTGCAGATGCGCAAGTGGAGCATACTTCAGTGCTGCAAGTTTTTTGGTTCACCAGATCACATTACGTGCAAGTGAAGAGCATAATATTGGCAGGAAAAATGTAAATGAAAATAGAAGGCAGAAAAAAAGGGATTATAAACTTAAAGAAAGAGACGAGTTAGGAAAGGAACAAAAAACATTTGATTGAATTTCACTAAAAAGCTCCAATTGCGTTTCGATCATTTGAAAGAGAGAATAACAATGTCATTAGATATCCCCAAGGCAGAGTAGAGCTGCTAGGTTTAGTAAATCAAGGTCAAGATGTGAATGCATTGCATACATGACGTTGTGGCTTGTTAGGTGGTCTTGCAATTCATGGTATTTAAGGAGCTATTGTGATGGTCTTGCCACTTGGGTAGTTAGGGGCAGCCCAGGTGGTAGACTTGTGATCTTGCAATTTGTGGTGATAGGCAGCTTTGGCGGTCTTGTGGTCTTGCAATTCATAGTGTCAGAGCCTCTATTGGTGGTATTGATGGTTGTAGTTTGTAGCTTTGGCTAAGGTTGACTTTTGTTGCGTGTTCAATACTTCAAGAATTAAATCAATGTTGTTAGGTAAGGTGAAAGAGTGGCAGAGTCCGGATCATCATCGAAAAGCACAATGTTTACTAAAGCAAAAGGTGATAATTGGTTAATGGGATCTTTAGAGATGTTAATGCTTGGTGGTTGGTTTATTATTAAATTATAGAGCTATAAGAGGTGAAATATTGGCATATCATGGAAAAACAATTAGAGTTTAAACAAGCACCTATGCCTACTCACAGACATTGTTCAAGACCTACTTTGAATATCAGGATAAAGGCATAAACTTATCCCATTCATCGAATTTGATCAAATTTCCAAGCATTCATGGAATTTAATAAAATTTCTAAGCATTCAAGACTTTTGACGATTTTATTATCTTGTTGCAAGCTTTTGGGAGTCCCAAGTTTGAGGGCTTAATAAATGAACTCTAATCATAGTAGGCGAGAGGTAAGGGTTGATATCTTCCTATGTTTTGCATGGTACTCCCTCTAGGACAATTGAGGAACCTTGAATTACCACATCAACATAATACAACAAAGTGGAGGATAAATCTTGAAGTATGTAATTATCATCCACATCATCAAGGAATCCAATAACACAAACTCTTGGTTACATCTTAGATTTAAAATGAACAAAAAAATTAAGGAATTGAATTTAATTTAACAAGAAGACACTCCAAAGAGAGAAGGAACTCAAACAAGGAAGAAGCAAGGAATGTTTAAGAAGGAACTCCAACAAGGAAGAAGTAGGGAATGTTTGATATGTGCTACTTGTATTTGAGTCAGTGTACAATAGTAGGACATTTTATGGTGATTCCATAAGAAATATCTTAAGAATCCTATCTTAATTGTAAAACCCTTATAATTGAAATAAGAACAATATAGCTTATTACTTTGAGGAGGTGTTTTAAAAATAATGTCTCATTTAACGTTGTGTTTGCATTGTTCTTTGGTGAACAAGAGACCAGATTATATGTAGGATTTTGAGAGTCTATTGGATTTAGAGTTGATTAGAAAAATACTTGTGGGAAGTAAATTCTCTCTTCTTTTTAAGGGGCTATATAAGTTTTTACATTTAAAAAAAAAAAAGACCATATTTTTATGTTTTAAATACTAAAAAATGAGACATTGATTGTACAATGATAATTTGATCTTTATAGGGGTTTTCAAAGTTTGGTACACAAGTAAAATTTGAAAAAAACTGTTTGTTGGAGCAGCAAAATGAATTGCATGCTTAACTTATTATGTTATATATCCATTGTATTTTTCTTGATCCTATAATGACATGCAAAAACAAATTCAAAGATTGTACTTCAATTCAAAATAATAATTCACAAAGAGAATAAGATAAATGTGTAATTAGGAATAACTTCCATTCATCATCAAATGACATTAGCTCAATCAATTAATAACTTCCATTTGTTGTTTTTTTTAGTTTTTAATTCTATTTTTTTTTATAACTTACATTTATTGTCGTTATTTATTTATTTATTTTTTAAATTTTAATTCTATTTTTCAATAAGCATATTGTGATCTTACATAATTTTTTTAGATTCCCTTTGAAAATAGCCAAAAGATCACGAGTTAATATAAATGTTAATGAAAGAGAAGGAAATAACGAGGATAAATGGAGTTGCATATGAAAGGAAGGAATTTTTAAAAATAGAGGACCACAATGAAAATGATAAGTACACAATAGATCCCATACTTTAATAATGAGGATAAGTGGAGCTGCATATGAAAGGAAGGGAATTTTAGAAATAGAGGACCACAATGAAAATGATAAGAAGTACACAATAGATCCTATACTTCATATGACTAGTATTCTTAAAGTAATTTTACAAGATATAATTTCCAACATGGAAGGATGTAATGATATATAGAGGAAGTATGTTTAATTTTTAATTAGTGAAAAGGCTACACCAAAACAATATAAAAGACAAAATCAAATTTGGTAATCTACTTGACTACAACACAAGATATGTGAAAAAACAAACAAGACACATGGTTGACCTATCTTTTATCCTCAAGCTTTGAGGGTAAAGGTTTTCCATGCTCATTGTATTTAGTCAATATAATAGTTTGTAATAGAAGCAATATTTTAGAATGCTCTAGTTAGATATGGTAGGTGGAAATCATTGTGGATCAAGTAGACTAAATAGGAGGGTGGGCTCGCAAGCGAGCACCCTAACAAAAGATCACATAAAAATATCACAATACATAGATATAATGGATTAGTGTTTGGGTGGTATTTATAGTAGATAGTTAAACCCCAAAATCCATTAACATATTACATTAACCTAGGTTGGCACAAGGTTAATAAAAGTTTAGTTAAGGCTAGACATACTAGTGGTTTAATCAATCCCACTAAGGGTGAATACATCAAGATTGCTTGTAGGCTTATATAGAGAATGTTTGTAGGCTTACATCAAGGTTACCTATAGGCTTACATTATCATGTGTCAAACTTGGTCAATAAGGTCAGATTACTATCTTTTAACACACTTCAAGGGACGTGGAAACAAAACACACTTGGAATATAAATATTATAATTATATTTGGGATAGTTATGTTGATATACAAGTAGTGGATTCTATGTTTGAATTGTTCGAAAAAAAGAGAATATAGAAGCTAGGAGAAATAATCAACAAGATTAGTGGCAAAAGATCAACTCTTTAAATAGAAAGAATGATGGCTTAAGATCGTTTTTTCAAATAAATTTGTTTCATTTGAAAGGAAGATAACAAATTATGTTTGATAACAAATCTTTGTTGTCCCATAGGTTGTTTTTACCCCATGGATGTTAAAAGCCTTCTATCTTCTATTCAATTCTATCATCTCATTATCATAGCGCATTATAAGGAAATCGAAATAACATATATTATGATCCATGGTTGCAAAATACATAGTCAATATATCACTATGTTAATTCGTAGAGGTTTTTTCCTTATGATTTCTTCCTTATACATAGTCTTTGTTCATGTGAGTGGTTCTCCTACATACAATGTTAAATAATAGATGTCATACATATTATCTCATTTCATAGAAGCATTTTTTGAAGAAGAAAATGCTTTTAATTTTTTTCTTGTTTGGATTTGACCTAATTGCAACATTTTTTTCTTTTCATGTGAAATAAGCAATGTGAAAATACTCTACTTTGAGTTATTATTATATTTTTGAAGAAGAGTTGGAGGCTTTTGTCAGATTTCACCATTGTTTCTAGAAATGAATGGAATCGAACATCACCTAGTAATGCTTAACAAAAGAAATACACACAACGAAAAATAACATAGAATGTGATTGGGTTCCTATGGACATCAATAATTTTACTAAATGAAAAATGAAATTACACTCCAACCGATGTCCAAAAAGGTTGGTATGAAGCGGTATTTATACCCACATACATGATGCATGTAGGGCAAAGTTGTGAGACTGACCATCGGGAATATAATATCTCAAAAAATTACCGAAGAACCTTTTTAAAGGTTTACATTGGCCCTATCAAATGACATTAACTCAATCAGTAATATTCCTCAACTTTCAAGGAGGAAACCCAAGTTTGAATCTCACCAAGCAATACATGCATAATTGCCAAACTATTGTAGGAACACTATGTGGTCATGATGTAATATGTGGTGGTAAAGCTTCTTTTGGGGCCTATGGGTCCAAAGGGAAAATACAATAAATACAAGTGCAAATATTCGAGTGTGGCCTCAAGAGAAGCTTTACCACCACATATTCCGACGTTGCCCCCGAAGCTAAACATGGGACATAAAGAGAGACCCTTACTTCACATCCCCCCTTAAGGGACACTCTAACTCCAAGCAACTCTCACATGCACATAAAAGTAACCTCAGGCATGAATTTAGAAAAATATCCATTGCTTGCTTCGATGAAGGCACAAACACTAGATCTAGCATCCCACGAGCATGAACCATCTCACAAAGTCCATCCATATCTCTATATGCTTTGTCCATTAATGAAACACTGGATTGCAAACAAGTTGGATAGTGCTCTGATTGTCACATCAAAAGGTGACTTAAAAGCTCTAAGAAATGCCAATCTCCTTTAATATCTTGAGCATCCACCGTAGATGCTTAGCTGCCTCATTGGAGCATAATATTCAACCTTTGTGGAGGAGTGAGAAATAGTGCATTGGTGTCTAGAACACCACAAAATTGAGTTAGATCCCAAATAGAACTCAAAGCCTATGGTGGACTACCACTCATCCAAGTCACCCGCCCAATCGACATCTAAAAAACATGTCAAAATCATAGGAGAGCCAATAAAATAGTGAATATCCATTTGATAGATCCCTCTTATGTATCCAAGAGCCCTCTTAGCTGTTGTCTAATGACTCTATCGAGGTGACTACATGTATCTAGAACTAGAGTTGATAGCAAAGGCTATATCTAGTCTAGTGTGAGTAAGATAGAGAATTCATCCCATAAGAGATTGATACAATGTGGCATCAACTAAAGAAGTGGTGCAATCAACTCTAATTTTTAGGCAAGAGGTAAAGGGAGTCTAAGAACGCTTACACTCCATCCTGAAATGTTGAAGAATATCCAAAGCATATTTGGGATGAGAAAAGTGACACTAGAGTCTATATGATCAATTTGAGTTCCCAAAAAATAATGTAGAAATCCCAAATCTATCATCTTCAAGGTGGAACAAAATCATGATTTAATGTCCTAAATCAAAGTAGAGGAGTTTTCGATGATGAGAATATTGTCAACATACAACACAATCACCAAAAATTTTCCATCCTGATGTTTGATGTAAACATCATGTTCAACTTCACATCACTGAAATTCACAATTGAGAAAAAAGAAATAGATCTCATACCATGCATGAGGAGCTTGCTTGAGTTCGTAGAAGGACCTAGTCATACGACAAACCAATGGATTGGGTTCCTCAAGCTCAAAACTATATAGCTATTGCATGTATATCTCCCCCTAAAGACCCCCATGTAAAAAGGCACCCTTCACGTCCATTTGATGCACCTTCCATTCAAAAGCACTTTTCAAAAATAAATGGATCAAACATTACCTAGGATTGCTTAACAAAAGGAACATACAATAAAAAGGAACACAATATATGATGGAGTGCCCATGGATAACAATAATCCCATTAAATGAAAAATAAAATTACACTCCAACTGATGGCCAAAATGGTTGGTATGAAGGGGTATTTATATCTACATACTTGATGGAAAATAAAATTACACTCCAACTGATGGCCAAAATGGTTGGTATGAAGGAATATTTATACCCACATACTTAATGCCTTTAGGTGAAGGTTGTGAGACCAACCCTTAGGAATTAAATATTATAAAAAATTACAAAAGCACATTTTTCAATGTTTACATAAACCCAAAAGGAATATATAACAAATACAAGTACAAATAGTTACTCATGGTCTCAAGAGAATCTCAACCATCACATATTGCAACGACATTCACTTTTTTTATCTCGTAGACATTGTTGAATTTCATAATACTTAGTCAAAACAAACAAAAAGAACAAACTCATATATTATAGCAAGAGAACTAGAAAGTGAAAAAAAGAATGATAACACACAAGTGATAAAGAATACCCTTAGGCAACCACACAAATGATCAAGATAAGATTACATTGATGCAATAGATTAGGTGGATGAGAGATATAAATATCTCAACCTTAATAATTAATTACAAGGTACTTAATGCTTGTTGACATAACATTAGGCATAAAATATTTAATAAGATTATCTATGACAAGGTTAAACCATGGGTCCATAGGCTAAATACGAAATTCCATATTAAAAACATTATATAATGATTTTCCATAGGCTTACACATTATTACATTATAAAATGTTGGCCTTGGCCAACAAAATCAAATTACACACTTTTAATACCTCTACATAAGGTCCGAGGTGTATACCAATTGGTTCCTCCAAACCTCGTAAGGGGGACAAAGGTCCAAGGTTCAAATCTCAGGCCTCATCAAATTGAATGCTTATCCCTTTCCTGGTGCTTTTAGCGACATAAAAGGTTTAAAATGATCGTGGCATGGGGGTTGGATGGATTGTGCAGAAATACGTGTGGCATATTTCGAGGCGGACAATGCAGAATACTATGGCAGCCATAAAAATTCGGACAACCTGCCCGGATTCGTGGCAACTACCAATTCCACCATGTAAAAAAAAAAAAAAAAAAACCTCTACGTAATTAGAATTGAGGGACTAAGGAGAGAATACATTAATGATAATAATATCTTCCCCTTAATGGAAGCTCTAGTGGACCTATTTACTATGGTATGATTAGTACTCATTTTAATTTCCTTTATCATCTAGAAGGTTGTCTTTTGTCTTCCTAAACTCTACCTCAATGTTTTGTAACCTCACCAAGCAAATCTTCATAGAATGCCCTTGCCTTTTATAGTACCCCTAAGTGATATTGAACTTCTTTAAATACTTTGACTTGCGCTTAGTCTATTGAGCTTTATATATACTGATTTAAATTCCTTGCCATAAAATTATACCCAAGAGGAAACATGACAATTCAACATAGCTACCTCAAATGAATATGATGCAAGAGCATCGAGGTTCATGAGCAATCTTGCATCACAAAAAAAAAAGCTTTTGTCAAACACTTGGTTGTCATCATCATAGATGGCCAACTCATGAGCCATAATTGAAGCAAACTAGAAAATTAGTTAAGGGATGATTTGACATATGAAGAGACTCCATATTGAAGCAATTTGACAAGTTAAAAGCGTGATTTTTTGGGTATATGAGGAACTGTAATGACCTAGATGATCAAAGTGAGTCATAGTGTTTAACATTTATATACTAAATAAATGTTGTTGATCATTTTTGTTCTATGAACTTATGATTTATTTGGACTGCTAGAAAAGGTTGTCTTTCATTAGACCCCCTCATCTAGACTACAGCATTTGGTATTAGAGCCCAACGAGGAGAAGACATGGCATATAGAGGAATACCAAGGGTACCTAGAAATATTGATATAAATGAGATGTTGAGAGGTATAATAGCTGTATTGGAAGCCATAAAGATAACACAAAGAAGGGGAGTACATGTTGAGGATGCTAGTGATGATGAAGTTGAAGGACAAGAGCCTGAAGAAGAAGACCAGATGGATGATATAGAGAGTATATATTTGAAGGCAATTTTGGGCATGTGTACTAAACCAAATTTGGATACTCCTTGCTATAGTTAAAGTCTAAATCCTAAGGATCTTATAGACAAGATCACAAACATGGAGAAATACTTTGGCTATGACTCAATGGCGAATCCAAAAAAGGTGAATTTTTCTTGCACTAGGCTAAAGGGTCATGCATCCTTGTGGTGGGATCATATGTACTAACAATGAGACCAAGAAAAGGCAAGGAGAAAATTAAATATTGGGATAGAATGGTTTCTAAATTGAAGGCCAAATTTCTAACATCAAATTATCATACAAGTCTATTCAAGAAGTTGCAAAACCTAAAGCAAAAGAAGATAAATGTAAAAGACTACATAGAGAAATTTTACAAGCTCACCATTTAGATTGGCCATATAGAGGATGATGAAGAAAAAATTTCAAGGTATCTTAATGGACTCTAAATTTCTATTCAATATGAGTTTAGTATGATAATATTAAGGTCAATAGAAGAAGCATATCAATGTGCTTTGAAGGTGAAGGAGTTGTTTCAAAGGCAACAAAATAATTCCAAAGGAAGAGGATAATTCTCTAGAGGAAGAGGATAGTTGAATAATGGTAGAGGGAATCATATGTAAGGATAAGTAAAGACTTCTCAAAATGATAATTTCAATTAAATTACAAGAGGAAGAGGCTACTACAATAGAGGAATAAGTAGATGATTCACTGGATCTTGTTATAGGTGTGGATAAGCTGGCCATAGGGCATTTAAGTATCCACGAGTATAATAGAACAATGATAGAAGAAATGAAGTGAGAAATCACATTGCTCAAGTAGAGGAAGATAGTGTTGCTTCACCGAAACACATAGAGGAACTAGAGCAACGAGAATATCTCATTATGAAGAGAGTGTTGTTGAAACTAGCCAAGGTGGAGAATGAACCAATATAAGGAAAGATCTTGTTTAGAACTATACGTAAATTAGGAGGTAAATGTTGCAAGATCATTGTTGACAATGAAAGTAAAGATAATTTTGTGATTACTAAGATGGTAGAGAATATTGGGTTGAAGAGGATTGAACACTCAAATCTATGCAAAGTGTTATGGTTACGAAAGGGACATCAAATTTTGGTAAGTGAATAGTGTTTGGTAAATATTAAGATTGGTTCATACAAAGATGAGATTTTATGTGAAATTATGCCCATGGATGCATGCCACATTTTATTGGGATGGCCTTGGAAATTTGATAGAAAGGTTCTACATGATGGTAGAATGAATACTTACACTATTGTGAATGATGAAAAAAAATACATTTAGTCCAGTGAAAGACAAAGGGGAAGAAGTGGAGAGGAGAGGGCAATGGAGAGGAGAGGGAAATCCTCCAAGGGAGGTCCCAGGTTCAAATCTCCACCCTACCAAAAAGCTGAATTGGGTATCCAAAATCCAATTGATAATGTTGGTGCGGGCAGGGTCGGGTGTGACTCCCGAGTGACTTTGACGGTGTAGAACCCGTTGTTCGTGGTCTCTCAGACCAAGGCGGCCTTGCAAGGGGTTTTTCACTTAAAAAAAAAAGGGAGAAGAAGTGGAAAACAATCCTAAATTGTGTTTAATATCGAAAAAAATTCTAGGATAGATGAATAAAAAGGAAGCTTGCTTTGATTTTATTGATAAATCCATAGAAGTTGGATAAATAGATAAGTGGATGAAATTCCACTTGAAGTGAAAAGTATGTTGGAGGAGTATGTTGATATCCTTTTAAAGGAATTGTCACATGGGTTTTCACCCATTAGAAACATCAACCCCCATATGGATTCCATTCCTGGATCAAGTTTATCGAACAAGGTAGTGTATATAATGACACCTATGAAGAATGAGGAGATAAAGAGGCAAGTCCAAGAGATATTAGACAAGAGTTTGAATAGAGAGATTTTGAGCCCATGTGCAATACCAGTTGTACTAGCATCCAAGAAGGATGGAGAATGGTGTATGTGCACACATTTAAAATTCATTAACAAGATAACTATAAAATATAGATTTCCATTACCATGAATGGATGACTTGATGGATTGATTGATTAGAGTTGAGTATTTCATGAGTGGAAGACTACATTCAAGACAAAGGGTGGGTTATAAAAGTGGCTTTTCATGCCATTTGGATTGACAAATGTACCAAGCACATTCATGAGATTGATAAATAAAGTGATGAAGTCATTTCTTGGTAAGTTTGGTATTGTTTACTTGGTTGATGTTTTGATATTTAATAAAAGTAAAGAGGAATATTTGATGCATATGAGGCTTGTTTTAAGGGATAAAAAGTTGCTAGTTAATTTAAAAAAGTGTAGTTTTATGAAGAGGGAATTAGTGTACTTGGGTTTTGTAATTTTCCAAGAAGGTTTATAGATGGATTTCAAAAAAGTGAAATCCATTGTGGAGTTGCCATTGCCAAAAAGTATGTTTGAGGTAAGGATTTTTCATGGTCTAGCACGTTTTTACAAGAAATTCATCAAAAATTTTAGTGGTATTTGTGCACCTATCATGGTAACAATGAAGGATGGTAGAAATGAATTGAATTAGATAGTTGTAGTAGAGAAGAGCTTTCAGCTTTTGAAGAAAAAAGTTATAGAGCAACTGGTTCTAGCATTATCGAATTTCAACAAGATATTTCAAGTGGATTGTGATGCAAGTGGGACAATGATAGGTGGAGTTTTGAGTCAAGAAGGTAATCCCATTGTATACTTCAATAAAAATTCAAGTGAAGCTAAGAAGAAAAATTCAATCTGTGACCAAAAGTTTTATGCATTGTTCAAGAACTCAACAAGTGGAGACACTATTTGCTACCAAAATAATTTGTCCTATTCATAGATAATCAAACACTTCAGTTTATTAATATCCAAGGTAATTTGAACCAAAGTCACATGAAGTGGGTTGATTTTCTTTAGATTTATTCAATTATTTTCAGTCATAGGAGTGGTAGATTGAATAGGGTAGTTGATGCATTGAGTGGAAGATGTCTCTTGTTAAATGAAATGAGAGTGGAGTTTCTAGATTTGACTCCATGAGAGAGTTATATGAGCATGTCATGGATTTTAAGGAGGCTTAGGCAACATGCAATACCCAACTGAAAGGGATAATATTCCATGGTTATATTATCTCATTCAAGATGGTTTGTTGTTTAAAGAGCAACATTTGTGCATACCTTATGGTCAATTAGGGAGAACTTGGTGCGAGAAAAAATAATGGAGGCCTAGAAAGATATTTTTTGGTGGACAAAACATTGGCACAATTATATGAGAGTTATTATTGGTTGAGGATGAGTGCAAATGTGAAGAAATTTGTACAAGGTTTTAGAGTTTGCCAACACACTAAGGGAAAGAGCCAAAATATGGGTTTATATTAGCTTTGCCTATACCAAAGAGACCTCGGGAAAATGAGTATGTATTTCATACTTGGGATACCAAGAACTCAACAAGGTAATGACTCTATGTTTTTTATAGATAGATGTAAAAACATATCATACTTTACACCTTGTAAGAAGTGAAGTGATGCCACTCACATTGCTACACTATTCTTTAGAGAAGTGGTAATATTGCATGGGTCGCTAAAGAGCATTGTTTAAGATAGACATACAAAATTTATGGGCTATTTTTGACATGCCTTATGAAAAAATTTGGACACTAAGTGGAGTTTCAATTCAGCCTATCATCCACAAATTGATGGGAAAATGAACATTATCAATAGGATCCTTGAAAACTTGCTAAGATGTTGGTTGGAAGACTATGGGATACTACATTGGCATAAGTTGAGTTTGCTTACAACAACTCAGTAAATAAGAGTACAACAAAGAGTCCTTTTTAGATTATGTGTGGATACAACCCTAGAGGGATTGATGAGTTGAGTACAATCAATTTATGAAGACCAAGTGTTATAGCAAAGGATTTTGTTGAGTACATGCATGAGTTACATCAAGAGGTGAAAGGAAACTTGGAAAATATTATAATGAGATATAAAAAACAAGTTGATCTCAAGACTATTGAATGAGAATTTATAGTTGGAGAGTTAGTTTTAGCTCATTTTAGGTAGGAAAGGTTCCCTCAAGAAACTTATAAAAAATTGAAATGAAAAAATATTAGACCTTATAAGGTATTGAATAAATTGTAGCAAATTCTTATGAGATAAAAATTCTAGAAAGTATGGATATATCTCCATTTTTCAAAGTGGTAGAACTATACCCTTATTACAAGGGATCAAAAAATGGAAAAGACAGTACAATTTTAGATTATTCAGTGGAAAAATGGGTACAATTGTTGTTGGAGAATGAATGGGATGAGGTAGAAGTGTTGATAGACTCATGATTGATTAAGAAGATCGAAGGAAAGAGGAAATAAAGATTAGCAAGGACAATATTGACACATTTTGTATTATCTTTCTCTTTGTCTCCTAAAGATGCAATATCTACACTTAAAGTCTTGAATCTTGAAATATAGTCCTTAGTGTTAATGAAATCTTCTATCTTGAGAGAAGAGAGCTCTACTTACAACTGACTAACCTAAATGGCATTAACCTTTCCAAATAATATTGCAAATTGGTCCATAAGTAGGTGCAATAAACTTTATCCTTTATGTGAAAAACTTTTAGGTTTGACCAACATAAAAATAGAGCTAAGACCTTCTCCTTCTGAGCATAATATTTTTCATCAAGAAGCTTTAGTACTTCTTCCCTAAAGATGCTCTAAATATTTTTACTTCTCACTAAACCAATTATTTAGGTTAACTAAATTTTATAATTTCATCCATTTAGTGGAGTAACATATAACAAACTATCCATCTTGTCCAAAATTACCCTCAACACTAAAATAATTCCTTTGAATTGATGCCATTAATATGAAGAGCTTAAAAAACCATGCCATTTGAAGAAAGAGGTTTGAAGTGCTTTTGTATGTGAAAGTAATGGCCTTCAAATTTTTTGGCTTAATATTCCAAATAAAAAATAATTATACCGCTCAGACCTTTAATTGGCTTAATATTCCAAATAAAAAATAACTATACCGCTCAGACCTTTGAAGTGCTTTTTATGTGAAGTGCTTTTGTATGTGAAAGTAATGGCCTTCAAATTTTTTGGCTTAATATTCCAAATAAAAAAAAACTATACCGCTCAGACCTTTAAAAAATAACAATAAACCAGATTCAACCACTTATCATGTAGTGATTGAATGAGGATTGCCACATTGGCACCACTTGTTTCCACCTTATAAATTGTGTGAATTGGATGTTTCCACCTAATTAGTTTTGGTTGGTTGGCATTCTCTATTTATATATATAAAAAAAAAAATTATGGGTGATGGGACCCTAAGGCTAGCCAAGCTAGTCAAGTACCTATGCCACCTTATCAACAAATGAGAGACACCCTCTTGGTGAAATCAAATCAATAGCCAAAAGGAAGGGTAATGAGGATCAAACCTATTCTCTTACCTCTATAAAGAACTATACTAATATTCACTAGCCAACAAAACATATTTGGCTACTAGGACTAAGGAACCCTACAATCTCTAAGGAAGACACTGGCCTTTGACAAAGAATGATGAACTAAGCAAAAAAAATAATTGGGCCATGGAACTTGAATCCCATCTCATAAGATTTCCATCATCTAACACTAGCTAGAAGTGCAATGCTCACTAGCTAGAATATAAAAAGACATGTTCCTTCTAGACATGAATACCTCTAAGCTCTATGCATAAGACCAATGACAAAATAATGAGAAGAACATGCAAAATGATAATACAAAATATTGAACTAATAACATCTAAAATTAGATCCAATTGTGGGAGCCTAACAAAAAATGATGTCATTATATTGGGGTCAAAATGGAATGAGATATATTCATGAATGTAATGATTTCATCTTCTATGACTTATGTTGAACCTGACTTATGAAACATCAAAAGATAATTCACCCTTATGATTTGAGTCTTCGACATAATTTTTTATGCGACCAAGCTATGATGCTTTGTACCTGCTTTGATACTATGTTATTGTAGTGGTTTATCCATTCCATTGTGTGACTGATTATAAATTGTTGCTTGAATCCAAGAACATGAATTGTCACAATAAGGAATTAAATAGATCAAGCAAGTAGCTCAAAATAGGTCAAAACAGAGCCATATGTCAAGTTCCAATAAAGAAGAAAGATAATCAAAATTCCAAAATTTGACTTATGAAAGATGCATTATGCACTTAGATGCGCTTCACACTTGAGGAAAGATATGCTTAACACTTTAAGAAAAGATCCTATCTACATTTAATATGAATATGTGAACCATACTTTTGAAGGAGAATATTTATGAAGGTCATGTTAGATGTGGATTTTGAGGCACAAAAATCAAGGGAATGGTTTTTGATGGTGATGTTTTCTCTCCAAATTGGATTTATTAAGGAAATAAATCAACTAAAGTTATTAGAATGTATTGTAGTATTAAATTTTACGAATTCAACAATGATTTTTTACCTATTTTTAAAGATTTTGCTAAGTTGGTGTAACAAGAAGTTAGAATTCAATTTACTACAACTAAAAGTAGAGTTTAGATTTCTTTTTCTATAAATAATATCTCAATACTCATTGTAAATGGCCCTTATGCTATTTTAGAATACTGGAGCTACTTATTATGATCACAATTGTAATGGTGATTCCAACTATAATTAATGAGGATATTGTGCATGGTTTCTATAAATTAATTATATCATTTGAACTCTTTATTCATGGATGTATGATGCTTATGGATTCACTTTTCCATCTCCTATGAGTCTTGTTACTTCATTATTGTAGGGTGTTCATGGATCTGATTGCATCTAAGTTATTTGATCCCTTTGAGTATTTCAATGTTAGAGAATATATTACATTATTGGGTACATATAAATGTACCACCTTTGGTACATTACTAGAGTAGGAGTTTACTTTAGAGTAAAGTTAAGTAGTTACTTCAACATGTAATAAATGCACAAGTGTTAGAATGTGCAATGATGTAAATGTGCATGTAGTCCACATGTACATGAGTCATAGGATAGAGTCAAAGGTAGAGTAAGGGCCAAGGAACTTATCTTCCTATATAAATGCCTTATAGTGAGTGAAATATAGAGAGGAGAGAATATAGAGAGTGCATAGTATAGATTGGTAGTGTGGTACAATGTAGTTCCTTTAAAATAGTTTATGGAGTGTTCATGTCCTCCATTATACTACATTGTACTATTTTTGTGAGCTTTCATTAATGGTATATTTTTGAGTTATTGTAGAAGTTTATCTCTTTGTTTTCCTGCATATTATAGTGTCATTATCATATAGATATCATAGCTTTCTTATCTTGCATCTTGTGGTTGCATTTCCTATATCATATACTCATCAAAAGCTAATAGTGGTATCAGAGCACATGGTAGATCGATAGGAAATAGGGAGAGCCACAAGTGAGATTGAGAGAAATCCAAAAATCTCATTTACAAAATTTTTGAGATTGCATTTGGCTAGAGTCTTTCCACAGGGTTGCAGAAAAACTCGTGAAGACTAGGACTCAACATAAATTCCACTAGATTGACAAATCAACTAGTGAAGATTGATTATCTCTAGATTTAGAGTTTCTTCCATTACAGTCCTAATACTTTGTTGTAGGAAAAAGGAGATTCAAATAAAGTTGAGAAGCTTCCTACAAAAGATCTAGGAAGAATATCTTCTTTAGAATCAATCCAACACCAAAAGCAACAAATAGAAGAACAAATATTTGGAGGCTTGAAGAAAAGATCCCATTGCTAGAGATTGCAGACCTACAGAGTGCAGAAGAAGAAAAGGCCATAGGAGCCTTGTTGCAGATTCGAGGAAGAGACTCTAGAGAAGAGTCCAGGAGAAGATTGGAGGTTGGTGATCTCCATTGAAGACTACAAATAGCAGATTGAAGAGACTCTAGAGAAGAGTCTCGATGAAGATAGGAGATTGGTGATCTCCATTGAATATTGCAAATAATAAATTGAAGAGAATCCAGAGAAGAGTCTTGGTGAAGATAGGAGATTGGTGATCTCCATTGAATATTGAAGACTTCACCCTGAAGGAGTAGAAGAAATCAGCCTGAGAAGCTGAAGAGACCTACAAGAGATCCCATTGAAGAACTTCCAATTTTGGAAGAGATAGAGAAGGACTAGCAAAAGTCCTATTCCTAAAGCAAAAAATTTTAGAGATCCGAGAGGGAGATCTCATTGCCAAACTTCCACAGTAGAAGGTTGAAGAAAAGGTCTCATTGGGAAGACCAGAGAAGCTACGAGAGTGAAGACCCTAGAGAAGAGGTCTCAAGGAGAAAGAAGGAGAAGGCTTGGAGAGCCTCATTGAAGGAGATTCAGAGAAGGCCATTAAAGGAGTTCCTAGGAGAACTCATTGGAGAAATTTACCACCAAGGAGAAGTTCTTGATAAAGGAATAACTTGGGACAATTATCGCCATCCGACAACAAGCCCAAGGGAGAAGGATTTGGCAAGAAGTTTTCCAAATTTTAGAGGAGATTGGTGAAGACCTCAAGACTTTCAGATTCTTGAGAAGAAGGCCTTGATTGAAGTCAGAATTCAACAAGGAGGTTGAAGGAGAAAGGAGCCATACATTACTACCAAACCTGAGAGGTTTGAAGATTACCTTTGAAGGCTAGAAGGCTCATTCAAAGAAAGGATATATGTTGGTTTCTACAGTAGAAAACTGAAGGGTTCTTGAAGGAAAATCTCAGCTATGATTTGGAGGAGTTCCCTACCAAATTTTTGAGATTCAAGGACAACATTTTAGTGGAGATATTGACTACTTTGCAATCTAAAAATTTTAGATTTGAGGACAGCAAGAAAGAAGCAACTTAGGCAGCATCAATAGTTTCTAAGTTTTATATTTCTAGGATACATATTGAAGGTTGGAGCCACCAAACTATAGTATCAGGAAGCAAGATATAAGGAGGTACAAAGTTGCAAATTGGTGTGTTGTGAAGCTATTTTGGATAACAAAAGAAGAGCTGCAAGTTCATCCAGTAAAAGGTAACAATAAGGTGAATCTAATCACCTTGCAATCCTTCATCTACAAAGTTCGTTAAGGTAAGCAACTTTGGTGCAAAAGGTTCATTAGTTGAACTTTAGTTTTTTGGTTCATTATTAAGATTCATTAAGCACCATATTAGAGTTAAAAGTTGCAAAGAGAAGGTTGCATATTATAGTATTCAAGGGAGTGCAAAAGATAGTTTCTTTTAAGGTTAATACCTGCACATTAAAATAGGAGTTAGATATATTTCAATAGAAAGAAAAATATCATCTTCCTATTGTTTAAGTTGAAGCAAAGAAGACTACATTAAGTTTGCATAGTTTATAGTGCATATTTCAAGTTACTTTGAGAGTTCTTTTACAGGAGTGATAAGGTGAGATCAATATTGCACTATACTAATTGTTCTTAAGAGTTTTTAAGGTGCACTAAGTATTTTAGTTGTAGTGAAAATTAGTGCAAATTTAAACCTCTAAAATAGCATATTAGTTGCATTATTAAGAGCTTGGATTCATTGGTACTAAGTTATCCAAGAAAATAAGTTAGAGGTTAGTGTTGTCTAGTAAGGAAGGCAACAATACATTACTATTTGCTCTCAAGGATTAGAGTAGAGAGCCACCATATCTAAGAAGCAAGGAATAGCTTCAAAAGGAGACGTATAACTTCGGTGCAAAATAAGGGACTTAATCCTATCTATTGTAAAGGTGTTTGCATTACATTGGCATCGATTTTGTCCTTTCAAATACAACAAATAAGGACAAAAGAAAGAGTGTCTTAAAGACACTATAACAGGTAGCAAAGTGTAGTTTCCAAGTGGCCACATCATTGAAGTTTAAGGAGCAAAATTTGAGCAGAGTAGAGAGCCAAAAAAGGGCTCACAAGGCTAGGTTTTTAGGTATCTAAAGACATCATTTCATCACTACATCAAACACCTATGATAGTATAAACTTATAGCACAAGGTTTCTACGTGAAGGAGCTATCATAACACAAGATATCTACATCTACAGGTCATTATATTACAAGGTATCCACATAGGAGATAGAATAAACTATCTACGTGAATAGGCTATAGACATCTACATAAAATATAATAGAAAACATAAAAGAATAAGGTTAAGGGAGAAAATGAAGGTGCAATACCTAAGATACATCAATAGAGCAAAAGTACCATAAAATCTCCATTCCAATGGCTTAGGATCATCACAGTTGGAGCCAACCTTGAAAGACATCATCATCATCAAGAGAGAACAACTTGCAAGAAGGAGAAATCATTTGCTATTGAAGGAACCAAGCAAGCTTGCAAATGGTTGGCAATAATAGGTATTGATAAAACTTTAAGTTTATTTTTGGTACGTTGGAGAGAGTGTGCATGCAAGGGAGACATCTAAATTTATCCTAAAGGTGGTAGGAATATTGTGCCACTTGGCACAAAGGGCATATTCACCATTTTATCTCCAATTCTCAAGAGAAAGGTGCTCAACTCAATAACGCCTTCCATCATATCCATAACACCAACACTCAAAGATAGGCACTCATCAGAGTAATGCTCGTCCAAGAGAGCACCAGATATTAGAGTAACACTCGTCCAAGAGAGTGCCAACCATTAGAGTAATGCTCATCCAAGAGAGTTCCAACCATTACAATAATGCTCGAGAGGACCAACTGTCACATCCCACCTTGGAGGACTATTTTTAAGATGTTATTTGTTTAGTGATATTTGGTTTTAATGCTTAATATATTTGCATTGTATTTGTCAAAAAAAAAATGATGTTACATTGCTTGATTGCAGGAACATTTATTCTTGTAGGTGGAATACCGACCACCAAGATATGAGAAGGAAAATGATGACTAAGACAACTCAACAGGTAAAGCTCATATTCCTATCATCACTAGTTACCTCCCTGATGGCGGTGTTAATTGATTATTACTCTAAAAGTCCCGCATAATCAAAGGAAAAATGGTGATGGGGGATACTGAGCATATGCATCGAGTGCTTGTATGCCATTTGTGTGTGATTTATATTTGATTTCATGATTAATTTGCATGAGATTGGTTTAATTGAATTTTTTTTTTTTGAAAAAAATTGAAAACTTGTATTAATACAAAGACCAGATACAAGCGGGAGAGAACACATCCCGACCCAGAACCAAGAGCAACACAACAAGGACAACGCACAAAGGCAACACTAGCAGCCACAGGACAAAGAGAACAAACGGCGCGAAAAGGCGACATGTCGCGAAAACGCGACATGTCACGAACCCCGACACGACCGCTTCGGCGCCAACAGTCGCGATAACGCGACATGTCACGAAATCGCGACATGTCGCGATATCGCGACAAGAAGGGCCCTCGACAGCCGCCCACAAAAGGAGTCGCGAAAACGCGACGAAAAAACTAAACGACACTCATGCCACAAAGGGGTCGCGATATCGCGACAATTAACCATCCAATTGCTTAAGAGCCAAACGTGCCGCGATATCGCGACAAAAATGCCAAGCTGCTTCCAATTAACCAAACTGTCACGAAATCGTGACCCATTAACACCTTTGAACTGCATCTTCAAAAGAGGCGCGATATCGCGACAAAAACCCAACAAGAGCCGCGACAGCGCGACATGTCGCGATATCGCGCAAGAAATTCGCCAAAGGCCGCAAAGGCACAACCTGTCGCGAAATCGCGACAAAAACCAACTCGAGGCCGCGACAGCGCTACAGGTCGCGATATCGCGACAATTTTCCTCCCAGCCGCTTAAGTGCCAAACGTGTCGCGATATCGCGACAGGATTTCCTTGCAGCTTCCCATTCTCAAACTTGTCACGAAAACGCGACGAAATTTTAACTTTGCTTTTCAACTTCATAAAGGGTACGAAATCGCGGCAAGAACTCCACACGGACCACGAAAGCGGGACCTGTCGCGAAATCGCGACTCGCGATATCGCGACATGTCGCGATATCGCGACAGAAACCCACCAAAGGCCGCGGAGGCTCAACCTGTCGCGATATCGCGACAGCAACCAGCCAGAGGCCGCGACAGCACTACATGTCGCGATATCGCGACAAAAAAGGTCCTTAGCAAAAAAAACTTTGCACATTATTTCAAAATTTGTTCAAGGCCTTGTCTAATCTCTGCATCCTCCACAGACATATTACTATGCAGATGCATCCCAACCTCTCTCTCAGCACCCATCTTAGCAAGGAAATCAGCCGCTTTATTAAGAGATCTACTAGCATAAACGGGTATCACATCCTCTAATTCCTTCCAAAGCTCTTTAATTTGGGAGACCAGAATCCGTGACCTCCAAGCTTTTAAGGCAAAGTTCCTCATGCAATCAAGAGCACCAACCAGGATTTGGGAATCAGACTCAATGATTATCTTTCTATGACCATGCTTGACGGCCCAGATGGAGGCGGATTTAATAGCAAAGGCCTCAGCTTCATTGTTTGTGGCATATCCCAGGACCTTGCAATTCCCAATAGAGCATAGTCCCAGCATGATCACGGCAGATAACTCCACTTCCGGCATTGCCCGGATTGCCTTTTGCGGCTCCATCGGTATTGATTTTGACCCGACCTTAGGGGGAGGTTTCCAACAACTTCTTACCTGTCTCTCAAGATCAGCAGCTCTCCCTTCCAAAGGCTTAGAAGCAGGCTGATTTTCCTCCTCAGCATAGATGGCTACGGTTTCCACAACTTTGCTCCAGATGACCTGCCATATCCCATCCACCGAAGAGAAGGTTTCACGGAAAATACGAGCATTTCTTTCCAACCACACCTGCCACCAAATAAAAAGGAAACCGAGCTCCCAGCCCGGTACGAAGAGCTTTAGATGTAAATCTACCTCTCTTCCGACTTTCCCATAAATTGGTCCGAGACAAGTCTCCAATAGCCTGAAGTTTAAAGTGGGAGAACCAACGATGCCAAATCTGCTGTGTGAAAGGACAATCAAACAGAAGATGATCCGCAGTTTCCTCATTCCTATAACATAAAACACATTGGGAAGGGCCAATGATGCCTCTAATTCTGAGGTTGTCAAAGGTCAAGATACCATTATGCATCAGCTGCCAAGCAAAGAAGTTCACTTTCGGCCAGCCCTTGGGATGCCATATCTTCCTCCATTCTTGAACTGGAAAAGAGTGTGGGGGGGGCTCAGGAAGGATCGAATCATAGCCCTCCTTCACTGTATAAACCCCAAGGTTCCCAAAGCCCCAGGCAAGCTCATCCTCCTCATCTCTCCCAGTAAGAAACCTTTCTGACAATAGTTTTTCCAGAGTTGGAGCCTGCTCCGGAGGGATTGGAATAGGCCATTCACCCAGCCGCTTAAACTTTTGAACCTTATACTCCCCCAATTGGCTGGTATTGAAGTAGCTCTCAATATTAATCCATCCCTTATCTTCAAGAGCTGATTTTAACGGATGCAATTCAGGAAACACAGCAAGGATAGGAGGATTCTGATCCCAAGAATCAGTCCAGAACCGGGCCTTCTCCCCTCTCCCAACTTTCCAGAACAATTGATCTTTGATAATGCGAGATCCGAGCTTGAGCGCCTGCCACACAAGAGATCCATTACCCTCCAAAGGAAAGCGGCCCAAGTCGTTGGGATGAACAAGACCCAAGTATTTACTAGAAAGGATTCTGCTGAAGAGGGACGTAGGCTGGGAAATCCACCTCCAATACAATTTACCAGCCAGGGCCCGATTGTTAAACTTGGAGCTTCTTAAACCCAGCCCACCTTTTTCCTTGGGCTGGGTGACCTTATCCCAACCAACCAAGGCCCATTTCCTCTCTCCTTTGGCACCTTCCCAGAGAAAACTTCTAGCCACTTTGTCCAGCTCTTTCCAAATTGATGGAGGGGCAGCCAGAATAGAGAATTTATAAATTGGCATGGCCTGAATAACAGACTTCAGGAAAGTTAGTCGGCCCCCATAGCTTAACCATCTATGAGACCAGTGATTCATTCTCTCTTTGATGCCATCCAAAAGGTCCTTCCAGAAATCAGCTTTCGATTTTTTGAAATGCAGAGGAACCCCCAGATAAGCAACAGGAAGAGAGGTCCTAGTGAAACCCAGGATCTCCATAACTCTCTCTTGTGACCTTTGATCAAGGTTAAAGAAGACCACTTTTGATTTTGTTTCATTGATGACTTGATTAGAAGCCCGGAGGTAGACGTTAAGAGAATCTTTGATTCCTCTTGCTTCCCTGAGGCTGGCAACTCCCACCAAACCGGTATCATCCACAAACTGTAAATGAGTCAAAACTTCAGCCCCGATTTTAATTCCTATTATCTGTCCTTGACGTCTTCTTCTCGGGGAGGAGTCTGCCTAATCCTTCGGCCAAGATGAGAAAGAGATAAGGAGAGCAAGGGTCTCCTTGGCGGAGACCCGAGAGGCTCCAAAAGGTGGCGAGGGAAGTCCCTTAATTAAAACGAGTAGGAAGGCGTAGAGATACGGCTCATGACCCGGGCAATCCGATCTGAGAAAAACCAAAGGCTGCCAACATCTTGACCAAGAAGCCCCACTCTACTCTGTCATAAGCCTTAGACATATCCAGTTTGATGAACATTCCTTTGTTACCTGAATTGTGCATAGAATGGATAGCCTCCTGAGCCAAGGTCACTCCATCCAAGATCTGTCTTCCTTCAACAAAACCCCCTTGCTCAGGGGAGATTATATTCTGAAGAAGGGGTTTTAGTCTTTCAGCCATAATTTTAGTGATTATTTTGTAGATCACATTACATAAGGCAATAGGTCTGAAATCAGAAATGTGAGCCCCCCCCTCTCCTTTAGGAATTAAGGTGATAAAGGTGTGATTTAGAGCCTTGAGCATTCTTTTGTTAGTTCGGGACTCCTCAATGACAGCCAACACATCCTCCTCCAGGATATCCCAAAAGGCCTGAAAGAACTCAATAGGGAAACCATCCGGACCAGGCGATTTTCCTGTGCACATCCCAAAGACCACCTTCTTGAGTTCATCACGATCAATGGGCTTAAGAAGGGCCTGATTCTCTTCATGAGAAATAATAGAGGGAATGCCCTCAATGACTTCATTTTGGGCTTCCACATCATGCTGCATACTTTCCTTGAAGAGGTTTGAGAAATACTCCATAGAATGGGAGTGCATATCAGGGAGAGTGTCAAAAGAGTTTCCATTCTCGTCTTGAAGGAATTCCATGTTATTCAATTGCCTTCTAGCACAGGCAAAGCGATGGAAAAATTTTGTATTTCTGTCTCCTTCTAATAACCAAGTATTTCTTGCTCTCTGTTTCCAGTAGATCTCTTCTTGATTATCAATGTCCTCAACCGCTTTGCGTAAAGCGTCATCCTCGAATTTAAGATGCTCAGAAATGATTCCTTCTCTGAATTGTTTTTGCACCTCATTCCATCCGGCCAACAAGGGAGCCCGTTGGAGCTGGAAATCAGATTTGTTAGTTTGCTTCCCTCTGTTTTAGTTTACTCTTAACAAAAAGAAGTTGTTTATGAAATTTGAACATAGTTGTTCCAAAAGGGAGACGACCTTCTTCCCACCACTGTGGAATTTTCCTTCGTAGGTCCTCTTTTTGCAACCAAAAATTTTCAAATTTAAAAGGTTTGTAATACCTCCCTGACATAGTCCCTCCCTCCAGCAAAATGGGAGAGTGATCTGAGGCTGGGCCCTCCAAAATCTGGAATTTGATATTCCATCTAACATAAGCTTCCTCCGAGACCAGAAACCGGTCAAGCTTAACCCTCCTGTTGTATGGCTCTCTTCTCTTATTAGTCCAGGTAAAGTTTGTACCAGGGCCTTTGATATCAACAAGGTTAAAGGCCTGGACTTGGGCAATAAACAGCCGGTCCCCTGTATCCAAAACTGGGATGCCACCTTCCTGATCCCTAGCAGATAATTTAGCATTGAAGTCCCCAGCAATAATCCAATCATAATCTTCCGGGAGGACCTCATGTTTTGAACGACTTTCCATTGAAACCGTCGACCATCGGTGTTACGAGCCCCATAGAAATTTGTAATTAAGACTTGTTCAGTTGTAACAATATTCTTAAAAAGAGATGTGAGGACACCTCTCCAGGCTATATGTTCTATTGCTATCCACGCCAGAGGATTCCAAAGAGTAGCAATCCCTCCCGAGGCACCTAGAGCGACCACCGCCATATGGCCAACACCCCTCCAGATTCGGTTGACAGTTTTACTCATAAGGTCTAATGACATTTTTGTCTCCTGAATGAGCAGAAAGTCTGTTTTACTTCTCTCTAAAAGTCTTTGAACAGCAGATTGATGGGTTCTCTTGTTTAAACCCCTCACATTCCAAGATTGAATAATCATTGGAAACCTTGGGAGCAATACGAATCAATTGTTCTCGCCAATCCTCCATTGATTAGCTTATCTCCTTGCATTGCAATTAGATCCTTATTGGATTTCCTGCCCACCCCTTGGGAATTACTATTTTTCGACCTCTTCTCCACCAGGTAATCCCAAGAAGCTGGTCTTTCTACGAACTTTTCTGCAATTCCCATGGTAACATCTTTGATAGGTAGGTTGTCTTGGGGAGTGGATTACCAGAGTCCACTGGGTTTTCTTGCTGCAAAGTCTCAGAGGAGTCAATCACCTGTTCAAGGACAGGGGTTGATGAGGGAGGAGCATGAGTAAGGATGATATTATCCTCAAGGTTCCCATCTGCTCCTTCCATAATTTGGTCTTCTTGATCCACAAGAGATTTGAAGATTTCATACCGGTTGGTTGGCTTGGGATGAGCTTGCTCCTTGCCATTTCTCTTTTTGTTTCTTCTTCTCTTCTGTTGTTCAAAGCCATCTTTCTGGCCCTCAGAACCAGGGGGAATGATGGGTGGTTCCTTGACCGAAGTGGACTTACCCTCTCGGGGGCGATTTGACATTCCCTGTGGAGCATCCGCTTTGGTGCTCAAGATATTTGGGCAGAGCCTTGCCAAATGGCCATGCATATGGCAGACTCTACATCGGAAAGGTAGGGCTTCATAGTCTAACTGTTGTATCCAGGAGTGTCCTGCTAACTCCAGTTCCATCTCAGCTGGTAGCGGTTGGCTAATATCCAGTTCTACACAAATTCTCGCATAAACAGCAGTGTTTCCTTCTATGGTATCCTTGGAAACTCCCAAAAATCTACCTAGAGAGTTGCCTATCAGTTCAAGAATCTGCTCACCCCAAAACTCCATCGGGAGAGCATACAGCCGGATCCAAACCGGGACAGCCGTGGGCTCAATGCGAGGGTCGAAACCCGCTCTCCACGGTTGGACAAATAACCCTGCCGGGCCATGGCTCCTCTTCTCTGATTCAAATGCTCTGTTTCTATCCAATAAGGAAGAAAAACTAATAATAAAATACCCATTGCTTATGGGCCATAAGGAGTACTCACCGATAGGCTCCAGTTTTGTCTCACCCAGGAATGCAGAAAGTGCGGGGGTGGGTCGAATGCCCATGAATTTGCAGATCAGATCATGAGTAGCACGATAGTTTATCGTGTCTTCGACCAGCTCTGGTTCAATGACTATCTTCGGTCTTGACGCAGATTGCGGGAGACATCCATTGACTCTATGCACAGGAGAACCCTTGCCCGCATTCCTGGAAAGCAGATGGAAAGCACTCCGCTGAGCATCATCAGAGGAAGACGCAGGGTTTTCTCGTAATATCTCCGCATAAGAGGTCTTCTTCCCCTCGAGAAAACCTGGAGGAGACCCCATTGGGCCCTCCCGGGGCAATGAAAGAGCCGACAACAAAGACCAGCAGCAAACCCCCAAAGACCCTGGAAGAGGCTTCCGAACAGAAACCCTAGAGCCTCGGCCGTCGGCAGTTCAGAAGGTTTCCCGCCAAATCGCCAGAGCTCAAAAAAAGATTCTTCGCCATTCAAAACACACCTTCGGTTTAATTGAATTTTACTTTGAAAATGCACATTAAATAATATTTTGCATTTTACAAATTACTCTAAACAAAAAAAAATATTGAAAAGAATATCATGCAATTTATTATGATTTTGTGAAATCTTAATTTGAGCAATTTCTAAAGAAGAAAAAAAATTTAGTTGTTGAGCATATTTATTTGATCTAGTTGATCCTATTTTAGAAGGAAATTAGGTAGTTTGGTTTTTTATGAACTTCCTCAAGTTGTGATTGGATTAAAACATGAAAAAAAAACTACCTTGTAGATTTAAATAATCAATCATTTCTACACATAGCTACTTAGGGAAGGTTGAAATGGTGGATAATATTATTTTCTTATCTCTATGGATTCCCTTTCCATTAAAATAATATATATTAAAAGAAGCCTGCACATGGGGTAAGAAAAAGAAGATTATATATATATATATATATAGAAGCATATTTTATGAAATAAAGAAATCTAAAAAAAAAATATAATAAAATATATATATATATAATCATCTTTTATGAAAGAAAGAAAGCTATAAATTACCATTAAAATTGAGAAAAAGGGGTTATATTATACTAGAGAAGAGGCTAGAAGGGGTGGACGGAAGGAGAACATTCAAGCAAAACTTAGTTTGGGGTTTGCGAAATCCAGGTGTGGAAGTTTCCTCTTCCTTTACGTATGATTAGATTGTTTACTCCTTTCTACGCTAATACCCTGAATGGTGTTCCATGTTAATCTTTGGAAAATTGTTTATAAGCTATTTGCTTTCTGTTTTAATTTGGGTGTTCAAATATTATTGTTAATGTTGTCGATGTTGTCCAAAGGAGGGTAATATATAATATGTCAGTAAGTATTTGATCCCTGGCATAAATGTAATATGACCCCATTGCTCAAAGGTATTTTGTCCAAGCTCGTAGAAGCCATGATGGTCATACTTTTAGCTTCTCTCTCCGGCCAATTTGTCTCTATGTATTTAAGTACTACATTAAGCACTGAAGTAAGCTAGGCGCACACATATATATTGGAGAAACCATGTAGCGATTCATACACCCTTACCGAAAGAACCAAGCCCTCATAATGCTTTGAGTAACAATGGATGGTATTATCGATATACTTGTAGATTGAAATAGTCTTATGTTGTACCCGATATGCCCATATCATCATCATGAGCAGACAATAAGTCTAAATTGTCATGTTGTGTAAGTGGTATCCATAATTGGTAGAAATTAGGGATGCAGGTAAACCAAAATTCCCTGATAGCGTACTGATCTGATAAAAAATAAACCAAGGGTTGAGGAAATCACTGACTATGGGTTGATTTCCATTACGAACTGTTACTCGATTAGAATTTCATTCCACTTTAATACTTCTTCTCTTGGTTGTGTCTTTTTTGAACCTAAGTCTTGCTCCATACACGATGTTTTCATCACGTGGGATTTAACGAATATTTGTGTATCCTTGGATGTATACATCACCTATTTCAAGATTTTGTTTATACTGATCTGAATATAGCATCCATAATTTATACCTATCAGGGCACATTGTGTTGTAAATCGAACATTACCTATAAGAAGCTTCTTGTAGCAGAATCACCTCGAACACGATTTTCATTTCCCACCACGAATTCCCTAATTATTCCTCGATTTTGGATCCAAAGTAGGTAGTTGATCTTTGCATTGATTTCATTCATCTTTATTATGAGGTGGCTTCTGTTATATGTGATATTCACATAGTAAAATGTATGCCCTTAATCCAACGAGAGATATCATCTATTCGTATTAGTAATGGAAAAATATTGCCTTAGGTCTGTTCGTATTAACCTAAGAAGCTATAGTGTCTATGTATATCAAAAGAAAGAAAGGAGTAGGTTTTAGTAAAAGCATTCTGATCTGAAAATCAAATGGTTAATGATATTTTGTATTATATGCTTTATAAATTAAGCAAACTCCATGGTTGCCTTATAGTGAAATGTGCTATATTGTATATAATGCATGTTATCTTTTGGATATTTATAGGATGCTTTAAATTTTAATAGGAATAACTTCCTTCCTACTTATAAGTAGCATATTTGTCTTATTTGAAGCAAAATTGTATGATTTTGTATGATATAGGAGATAAACATTATGGGTTATGTTGATTAGAAATTGTATAGCAATTTTATAGTATGTTTGGGAATCATATGTTATTAAAATTTGAATGGCTTTAAAATTAAAGCAATTTCCTTTATTTTTGGAATGATTGGAAAATCATATTGAAATCAATTAGATTTGTAAATATTGGTTTTGTTTTATTAAAATTTGAATGGATTATAAAATAAGAAAAAAAAACAACTATGATTTGAGGTCTATTAGATAGACAAGTAGAATGAACAAGTGAAATCATAGTCTTTGTATAATTCTAGGAAACAAACAGTAAACTATTATGTGTTTGAGGAATTTTATAAAATGGAATATTTTCCAATTTTGAGAAGGATGGATTGGTGTCCATTCCTTGGGGAAGAGGTATGGGACTCTTCCTTTTGTTTGGTGTTAATCCAAATGAATTATGAATGGGATTAAGAAGTAATCCTTGTTATGAAAATATTAATGATGAATGAATTAATTAATCATGCTTGGTGATTTATTGATATATGTTATACATTTGGAAAATAATTGATGCATGATTGCATTTAATTTGGATAAGCATGGCTTGCTTGTAATGCATTTGGCATAAATTGCATCCGAGTTGTCCTGATCCCTTCACTATCATCTCTCACTCCAAGAAGATTCAAGACAAATTAGAGGAGAACCGGACAACAAATTTTGAAGACTATACTTTATGTTTTGAGATATTCTCATTGTAATCATGAATAAGCTTGTATTGATATAGATCCAATGTAATTATGCAGGGCTGAAATAATTTATGGAAAATCAACCATGATTTGTAATACTTTATGTATTTTATTACTATCTTTGTAAATTAGAGATAAAGTCTTCCTATTGTAATATTCACCTCTAACGAACGTTAAGTATATATGTTTTGGGAATTGATCAAGTAATAAAAATTCTTTGATTAGTATATTTTTCAAATATGTGATGTTTAATTAATGTTTATAATTTTTATCTCTTATTGATTACAATAGTGTGGAGGGAAACTTATGGAGGACCTACACAACAATACTAGATAGAACATTACATTAATCTAAGTTAATTAGAAGCAAACCAAACACTCAATACATTTGAGAGGATGACAATCAATCACCAAACAAATAAGATGGCATTACAAGAATTATGTAATTTTAATCACGTGTATTAATTTTATTATCTTAGTGACCCCATAGAGAAGATGTGGGTAGGATCTAAGATCTATGAATAACCATTATTGAGGTTAATTCATCTATGATGGTTTTCCATCTTCAAGGAATTCGCCTATATAAGGCAATTTCCCTTTTATGAGGGATGAAACCTAACGCTTTGAGCATTCTCATATCCAAGTGGTATGAGGGTTTCGTAGAAGCTGATCACTTCTACTCAAGAGTGACTCTGATCAAGTCTCAATATCTCTTGATAATATGTGCCTTAATAACTTACAATCCAAATGGAATTATTCTATCTTAGATCATGATTATGTACCTTGCCTCATGAAATATGTATTTATATAAAAAAATATGGATACGAGGTGGTAAAAATTAGGGTTGTTACACCAACAATTGGAGTAACACTCATTCAAGAGATGAGAACACTTGTGATTGGAGTAATGTATCATCTACCTAAGCGCTTCACACTAAACTTGTACCACTTGTCTCAACGCAGTTATAGCTTGTAACACTTTAGATTCGCGTAACTTACATTCCAAAGCAAGATAGGCACCATTTGTCACACATACCAAAGTGAGACACAAAGTATTAAAGAGCCAAAATAGAAGGGGAAGCATATATTTAGCCAACATCAAAGTACGTATACACAAGGAGGTCAAAGTCCATTAAAAGAGAAGCATTGAATTCTTACCCTTGTTCAACAAATACAATGCTCGAAGGATCCATTGGAAGAGCGAAGATAAGGGTATATTGTGTGCAACATTATAAATGTAATATCAAATTAATTACTTGCTTTTATTAAGGTCAAAAGGAGTTATAAGTTGAACCTTATAAGGTTAAATTTACTACTACATTGGAGCAATACAAATTAACCAAGAATTAGTGAATTATAAAGCAAGTTTATATCTTCAAGTGATTTTTCAAGGTACATTAGTTGAAGTAGATATATATTATAATATTTGCAAATATTCATAGTAAGAGATATAAGGTTTTCAACATTGGATAATTAAAATATTAGTTTGCAAATATTATTATCTTCTAAATTTCTACATTAGGGAGTTATAAGGAATACTACACCAAACTTTAGAAAATTGAACTATTGAAAACTAAAAGTTGAAAAGAAGCAAGAATATTGTTTTCTTGAAAGAGTTGGAATTAATTGCTTATACTTGTCTCATAGACACATTAAAGAGATAAAAGAAATCCAACCATAGAGAACTCCATCAAATTGATAAGTGCATAGTTCAATAGAAGAAATAGGAGTTGATTATTATCATTCCCAAAATATTACCAAATCAACTCAAAAGGTAAACTATTACCAAGATTAGAGTATATTATAATCACTAGGGAGACATAAGGATCCTACAAAACCTAAGTCTTAGAAAGGTTTTATCAAAATAATTCACATACTCTAAACTAGGGAGTCATAAGGTAGTCTACTACAAAGGATCTATCAAAAGTGTTCTTAAAATATAAAGAGCTAAAACTAAGGAAGATGTCTACCTCAAATAATACAATGAACAATGATATGAACAACACTATTAGAAAGGAAAGGGCAAGTGTCATAAAAATTAGAATCAAGAATTTACTTATAAAGTCTAAAGGAGACTTAGACCTTACTTCAAAAGTGATTCATAGTGAAGCTTTAAAATATAACTTTGAAACCATGGAATATTATATACATGCTCAACTCACTGAAGCAATTGATAATGGAAAGAGTGACATTCAAATTCCTTTAGACTTTGGTAGCATATTATATATGGTATTACTTACATTCAAATGTTACAAGGATGAGAATGTAGAAAAAAAGGATTGATAGAATCACTTAAAAATAAAATTAGAAATGGATGAATCATACCTAGAGAAGATATTTCAATCCTCATGTAGTATTGATACTTCAAGTTCTACTAACACAAAATCTTATCATGATGTCTTAAGTGTTTGTTCAAAAGCTTCTATACATAACCTAGAAAATGATAAAAATGACAAAGACAAAGAGAAGATACTTTTGCAAGAATTAGGTGATAGTACGTCCACCTATGAAAGTGCAGTAACTGACTCCAAAGACAAGAATAAAGAAGAAGAAGAGGAACCAGATCAAGGAGGCATATAGTGCAAGGTGAATTAAAGATAATACAAAGGACCAGATCAAGCTGAAGAACATCTAAAGATGAAGATCCATATTGAAGACTAAAGTCTTCAATACCCAAATAATGTAATACATGGGGGTGTTAGAGAATATATTACATTATTGGGTACATATCAATGTACCACCTTTGGTACATTACTAGAGTAGGAGTTTACTTTAGAGTAAATTTAAGTAGTTACTTCAACATGTAATAAATGCATAAGTGTTAGAATGTGTAATGATGTAAATGTGCATGTAGTCCACATGTACATGAGTCATAGAATAGATTCAAAGGTAGATTAAGGGCCAACGAACATATATTCCTAGATAAAGGACTTATAGTGAGTGAAATATATAGAGGTGAAACTATAGAGAGTGCATAGTATAGATTGGTAGTGTGGTACAATGTATTTTCTTTTAAACAATTTATGGAGTGTTCATTTCCTCCATTATATTGCATTGTACTATTCTTTATGAGCTTTCATTAATGACATTGTTAGAGTATATTACATTATTTAGGTACATGTCAATGTACCACCTTGGGTACATTGTTAGACTAGGAGTATATCTTAGGTTACTTGAGGAAGAAGTAATAAATGCACAAGTGTCAATGTGCAATGATGTAAATGTACAAGGAGTCCACTTGTACATAAGTCATAGGAAAGGTAGTTAGGAAGAGTAAGGGCCAAGCAACCTATCTTCTTATATATAGGGCCCATAGTGAGTGTGAATAGATAGATAAGAGATGTAGTAGAAGTGTGATCACTACTATGTAGTGAGTAGGTACAATGTAGTTTCCATTAGAGTTTTGGAGTGTTCATTTCCTCCATTACATTGCATTGTACTATTTTTACAACTTTCCATTAATAGCATATTTCAGTATTATTACATAATTTCATTATCTTATTTATCTACATATTTTACATATATTTTACATCTTGTGATTGCTTTCCCCCATATCCTACATTATCAAAAGCTAACAGTGGTATCAGAGCTATGGTAGATCAGATAGGAATAGGGAGAGCCACAAAGAGAGATTGAGAGGAGAGAAGCAAATCTTAGTTCCAAATTTTTTGAGATTGCATTTGGCTAGAGTCTTTCCATAGAGTTGCAAAAAAACTTGTGAAGACTAGGACTCAACATTCATTCCACTAGATTGACAAATCAACTAGTGAAGATTCATCACTTAGAATTTCTTCCATTATAGTCCTAATACTTTGTTGTAGGAAAAAGGAGATTCGAAGAAAGTTGGGAAGCTTCCTACAAAGAGCTAGGAAGAATATCATCTTCAGAATCAATCTAGCACCAGAAGCAACAAACGAAAGAAAAGGAGATTCTAGGAACCTGAGGGAAGTCCTATTGCAGACTTGCACATTGTAGAAGAAGAAAAGGCCATAGTGGCCTCATTGTTGATCCAAGAGACTCCAGAGAAGAGTCCAGAAGAAGATAGGAGATTGGTGATCTCCATCAAATACTATAGACAATAGATTGAAGAAATCAGCTTGAAGAAGCTGAAGAGACCCATAGAAGGTCCCATTAAAGAACTCATAATTCTGGAATATTGGAGGTTGGTGATCTCCATTAAAGCCTACAGATTGTAGAAGTGAAGAAGGACTAGCAAGGTCCTATTCCAGATTTTAGAAGTAGTAGATTCTAGAGATTCGAGAGATCTCATAGCCAACACTTCCATAGTAGAAGGTTGAAGGAAAGGTCTCATTAAGAAGACCAGAGAAGCTACGAGATTGAAGACCTTGGAGAGGTCTCAAGGAGAAACAAGGAGAAGGCTTGGAGAGCCTTATTGTAGAGTTTGAAGAAGCCATTAAAGGAGTTCCTAGAAGAACTCATTGGAGAAATTCACTACCAAGGAGAAGCTCTTGATAGTGAAGAAATTGGGACAATTATCGCCATCCGACAACAAGCCCAAAGGAGAAATATTTGGCAAGAAGTTTGCCAAATTTTGGAGGAGACCAGTGAAGACCTCAAGACTTACAGATTCTTGAGAAGAAGGCCTAGATTGAAGCCAAAATTCGACAAGGAGGTTGAAGGAGAACACAGACAGAAGAAGCCTACCAAATCCAAGAGATTTGGAGATTGCCTTTCATAGCTAAGAAGGCACATTTCAGAGATAGGGGTTTGCTGAATCTATAGAAAAATACTGAAGGGCTCTTGGAGGAGAATCCCAACTACAACACTTCAGATTTCTAGGGTACATCTTGAAGGAGAAGTTGAAGCCACCTACTACAGTTTTAGGGCAGCAAGTTAGAGGGTTTCAAAAGCTATGATTAGGTGAGTTAGAGAGTTGTTCTAGATAGCCAAGAAGAGCTACAATTTCATCAGACTAAAGACAAAAACTTGGTGAATCAAAACACCAAGATCTACATCATCTTCAAATATCATTAAAGGTATGCAACTTAGGTGCAAAGGGTTCATTACTTGAACACTTATATTCAGTTCATTACTTAGCTTCATTAAGCACCTTATTAGAATCTAGAAGTTGCAAGAAGAAGGTTGCATTTTAAAGTCTTCAAGGGAAGTGTAGAAGATAGTTTCTATTAAGGGTTATTACCTACACATTAAAATAGGAGTTGGATATATTTTGATAGAAAGAAAAATATCATCTACCTATTATCTATCTAAAAGCTAAAGAAGACTACATCCTACAACATTGATTGTAGTGCAAGTTTCAGATTACTTTTAAAAAAGGTTCTTTATAAAGAGGACATTATTCTTAGTTGAAAGTTGTAGAGATTATTGGTGCATTCTTTAAGAGTTATTATTAGTGCATTGAAGGAGCAATAAGGTGAGTCTACTATTGCACTACTCTAGATTGTTTAACTTATTACTCTTAAAGATCATTATGTGCATTGGTTGTTAACTTAAGGTGAAAACCAAAGGGCACAAAATCTATGTATATCAAAGTGTCTAAAGACACTATTTGGTGCACAAAACTTGCAATTTATTGTGGCCTAAAGAAGCCACCAAATAGATTGAAATTCCTCCAAGGAGTGGAGAAGAAGAAGGCAACCATTAAAATCAGAGAAAAGAGCTACAAAACGAGACTTGAAGTGTCTCAGATTTAAGGTGCAAATAGAGGATATTATAGGTTGATATTTGAGCACCAAAATCACCTCCCACTATCACATCAAAGGGAGATATTAAGTGTCATAAGGACACTTTACATAGCTCTTGATCCTATCTACAACCATCCACCAGAAGCTCTAGCAGGAGCCATTGAAAGAGGATCAACATCTGTCGAGCAAGCACTAGGTTAAGAGTGCATAAGAGATGAGCCAATGAAGGGCTCGATATCCACCATTGGTGCAAGAACAAAGAGCCATCCTAAGGCTCAGAATCTAGCTCACATTGAGGTGTCCAAAGATACCCTATCATCCACCACATCGAGCATCTACAACAATGAGTGTCTACAAGCATCAAATCCAACGTAAGGATAACATATTAGGGTAGCTATTATCTATCATATTACAACTCATTACAATGAAGAGAAGGGAGATTTAGCCAATATAAAAGGTGCATTACCAACCAAGAGTAGCACCATAGAACCATCTTCATCGAACCAGAGCCAACACCTTGCGAAGGAGAGCACATTCTTTCACCTAAAGGAAGCATTGAGAGCAAGAAAATAGTTGTGTATTCACTAGAAAAGGATTTTATAAGGTTTAATAGATGTTATAAGAGACTATGCATGCAAACTACCACTTGTCACATTCAATAGAGTGCCCTATATTCCATAATGTTCACAAAATAAATGCTTAAGGTAACATCTAAGTCTCGAACATTGAAAGGCATCATTATCATAGCTCATCGGTTGAAGAAGGAAGGAGTGTTACTCAAGACTAAAGCATTATTTAGTAATGCCTCTCAAGTGACACATGGGTGCAACTCAAAGGAGAACATAAGCTACTTAAACATAACACAACAACGTCCAAGAAGAGCACAACGAAGTCCAAGCAGAGTGTAAGCGAAGTCCAAGGGGAGTGTAAGCAAAGTTTTAGCCAACATTAAAGCAAAGGCACATTTAGTAGAGAACATATTCAAAGGAGTCAAAGGTGCAATTAAGGAAGTCCATTAAAGCCTATCATAAACCAGTGAGAGGCTACAACGTGTTTCAATGATTACAATGCCCATCAACCATTCAAAGTTCAAGGTGTTGAATGCTCGGGTTGAAAGAATACAATCAACGTCATCTAGTGAGAGCACCGAATGCTCATCAACATCCTATTTTAGAATACTCTCCACCATCCAATCCACTTACATTGAGGAAAGGTAAATACGTATATCACTCAATTATTTGCTTTCCTCGAATTAGGAGTTATAAGGTGTTAAGCATAAGGTTGGTTATTATTTTATTATCAACCTTAAGAAGCAAGGAAGCAATCTTGACAAACATAGAAGAAATTATAGAATTGCTTACATTAAGATATTTGCAAATCACCAAGTAGGAGATATAAGGTTGTCAACCTTGGTAAATTCAATATCAATTTGCAAATACTATTATTTTCTAACATTTCCAAAAGTAGGGAGTTATAAGGCATACTACACCAAACTATAGATAATTGGAAATTAGAAAATTAAATTATTGAATAGAGAAGAAAATCTATTGCTTACATATAGAGTTGGAATTAATTGGTAACACTTGTCTCATACTCATACTAAGGAGACAAAAATAAATCCAACTATAAAAACTTCATTAGAGCATACTTCATTAGGAGAGATAAGGGAAAATTGAAAGTTGATTATTATTCTCAAAACATTACAAAATCAACTCAAAGGTGAACTAATTATTGCTAAGCTTATTATCAAATCTATTACATATCACTAGGGAGTTATAAGGAAGCCTACAAGTATCACCATGACTACAAACAAATTCATCCTTACAGAATCTCAACTACTTAAGGGTCCAAATTACTTCTCATGGAAAAAAAAAGTGAGGGTCATTTTGATATTTGAAAAACTTTAGGAAATTGTTAAAGGAACAAAAACTAAACCAACTTCAGGTGATACTGAGATTCAGAGGTTCAAATAAAGTAATGCTAAGGCATTAATAATAAGAAATTTTACCATCACAAACAAAATACAAGCTTACATTAGTGCAACAGGATCATCTACAAAAGCTTGGAAAATAAAACGATGAGTTTCTTGACCTTGAATGATATGGATCTTTTTAGAGGTTAAGCGACTCATCGTTTTATTTATTGTCCTTCACTAATTGACTCATCATTTGAGGGGGTAGTTATAATATCAACAATAATAATAAAAATCAACAAAAGATCACTCGATCATGTCAAAATTGCGTTTGTCTTACGAATCATTGCCAACAACTATCATAAGCTTACCCTTTCTTGGGAAAAAAAGCAAATATGACAGTTAAGTTTGTAACTCTTCTCCTTTCGGATCTATAGTAGCACTAAAGCCTACAGTAGCACTGAAGCTACCTAATCGTCTGATGGATGTGTGTAAGCTTTCACAAATTTAAGCCTTCCATCCTGTTGAAAGCAATGATTCTAGGATGTGCACCTTCTGCATGACTGAGGTATCCAATGTTGATCAGATCAATGATCATCACACAACCTACAATGTGGCCCTAGGTGATATATTTTTGCTCCACGTTGTGTTTTCTCATAATGCATACCAAAAATGGGCATCTGTAGACACCTAAAATGCATCATGTTTAGGAGACTACTCATATGGACACATTTGAAGACCATATGAATGATCTTGGACCTTTCCAAGAGCTATAAGTGGTCCTAACCACTCAAAAAGGGTAGTTCTAGCCCATCCAGGATTATCCGCTATCATGCAGAGCGACCGCCACACCTGGCCACTGAAGTTGAGAGCGGCCACACATAGCCACCGCTCTGGATATTGGCTAGCACCAAAACACGGTCTAGTCATGAATACGGACTGAGATCACATAGTTTGACTGCACCTTGCATTGCTTTCAGGTGATTTTTTGTGTGGAACTCCCAGAGCTCCTCCTGACTGCCCCTTCATTGTAAATTTGTGATTGAGCCTTCCCCCTATGATGGTTAGTTGCATGCAGATCTATATTTTGGCTTCTCTAGGAAGCCAAGATCCATATCTGAATCTGGGAGGTCTACATATGGACTCTCCCAAGCAAAGCAAAAGATCCATGAATATCAAAATTTAAGTATTATGTAATGGAGCCCTAGAAGATCGAAGAGTGAATCCATGCCCCCCTTGAGGAGGATCAAATTGCTATCCAACTAAGCTACAACTACGCACCCATATTTAGATCCACCTATTCTTCATCGCTAACCAGTGTACCAAACACAAGAGATGACCCTTGAACATCAATTTTAATAAGGGATCCAGTGCCACGACCCCTAGATCTTGAGGAAAATGTATAGGTTAGTGGTCGTTGTCTTAAACAGTGGCCTACAGTCATGGTTGCTCTTGGCAGAGGCAGCTAGGGTTTGAGGTATCGTTTCCTAAGTTTTAGCTTAGATCTGTAATTGCTTTTTGCTTTGTTAATCAATTTTAGCATAGATTTGGTTTCTTTACTACATTTGCATTGTTATTCCTGAGTTTTCCATGCATTTATTATTTATTTTTGCTAGATTTTAACCTTATTATGCTTACATATCATGCTTTACATATTTTCTAATCAAGCCTCATCACGAGAGGTTGTCTGTGGTACTAATATTCTATTGTTGTTTCTTATACACAAAATACAGGTTACAGGAAAGCCAAAGTGTCTAAGATATCATATCCCCCCAGAAAAAAAGGATAAGGAAGCATCTATAAGCCCTCATACAAGTTTGTGTGCTATATCAGGAGGCCTACGAAGTGCAACATCCCCTTGTAGGGGGAGCCTTTATTTCTGCTTGTATTTCATTGTATCAATGGGGTATCCCTAAGAGGGACCGATATGTAACAGGGGTTTCAAATAAATCAATAAAAGATATATTTTGCATTTATCACTTCTTTGTTATTTACATTAGGCACACAAAAAATGCATGAAAACATCAATAAAATGATTGAAAACAAAAACCACGTGGAGGTCCCACCGTGATCCCCATCTATGTGACCCCGGGAAGTGCACACCACTTACACTACTTGCAATATTATATCAAATGAAAGACCATAAAGCAATAGATAACACGGAAATGACAAAATAAAGAAAGATCTTTTATTAATTTCTTTGGCAAATCCTGGTTACATATCGGTCCCTCTGAGGGATACCCAGTTCGATACAATAAGATACAAGTGGAATAATGGTGAAGAATGATGTCCCCTCGCAAAGGGGGTGGTGCGCTTTTGCAGGCCTCCCGATCTCACACATGAACTTGTATGAGGGCTTATAGATGCCTCCTTCTCCTTCTCTTGTCCTGGAGGGATCTTATGCACTGAATGCCTTGAATCGGTCCTGTAAACCTGTAACCTGCATGCATAGAAACAACAGAACACTATCAGTAGCACGGGTAGCCTCTCCTGGAAGAGGCTCTTATTAGCAGATTTGATAAACATGATATATGAGCATGATAATATTAAAATGCAAGCATAAACTGAATGATAAATGCATGGATAACTCAGAAATAACAATGTAAATGCATTAAAGAAATCAGATCTATGCTAAAACTAATTAATAAATCAAAGCAATAATAGATCTAAGCTAGAACTTGGAAAATAATGTCTGAAAACCCTAGGCTATGCCTACGGGCCACTATCAATGACAGCGGCCATGAAATGAAGCTCTTCTCCTCGTGAACCAGGGGCTGTAGCACTAGATTCCTTGCTCGAATTGATGTTCAAGGGTCACCTCTTGTGTCTGGTACACTGATGGGTGGTGAAGAATAAGTGGATCTGAAAGTGGGTGCATAGACATAGCTCAATCGGACAGCGCTTCGTTGCTCCTCAAAGGGGGTGTGGATTCACTCTCTGATCGGCTAGGGCTTCGCTGCACAAAATTTTGATATTCATGGATCTTTTGTTTTGCTTGGGAGAGTCCATATGTAGACCTCTCATATTTCAGATCTAGATCTGGATCTTGGCTTCCTGGAGAAGCCAAGATCCAAATTTGCATGCAACTGACCATCCTGGGGGAAAGCATCAGTCACAAATTGGCATTGAAGGGGTAGTTAGGAGGAACTCTGGGAGTTCCTCACCAAAATCTACCCGTAAGCAATGCAAGGTGCAGTTAGACTACGTGATCTGGGCCCGTATTCATGGCCAGACTATGTTTTGGTGCTAGCCGCTATCTAGAGCAGTGGCTAGGTGTGGCCGCTCTCAGCTTCAGCGACCAAGGTTGGTGGTCGCTCTGCTTGATAGCGGCTAAGCCTGGATGGGCTAGAACTACCCTTTTTGAGTGGTTAGGACCACTGCTAGCTCTTGGAAAGGTCCAAGATCATTCATATGGTCTTTGGATGTGTCCATATGAGTAGTCTCCTAAACATGACGTATTTTAGGTGTCTACAGATACCCCTTTTTGGGATGCATTGTGGGAAAACACAACGCGAAGCAAAAATAGACCACCTAGGGCCACATTGTAGGGTGTGTGATGATCATTGATCTGATCAACATTGGATGCCCTAGTCATGAGAAAGGGTGTGCATCCTAGAATCATTGCTTCCAATAGGATGGAAGGCTTAAATTTGTGAAAGCTTGCACACGTCCATCAGGCAATCGGGTAGCTTCAGTGCTACTATAGGCTTCAATGCTACTATAGATCCGAAAGGAGGAGAGCTACAAACTTAACTATCATATTTGCTTTTTTCCCTAGCAAAGGGTAAGCTTATGATAGTTGTTGGCAATGATTCATAAGATGAATGCAATTTGACATGATCGAGTGATATTTTGTTGATTTTGATTATGATTGTTGATATTATGACTACCCCCTCAAACGACGAGTCGATGAGGGAAGGACAATGAATAAAGTGATGAGTCACTTGACCAAGATGAATGATTTGGACCCTTTTAGAGGTTTGCTTTGTTGTTATAGGGTAGGTCCCATCTCAGGTGTGATTTCAACCATTTTTAGTAATTGTACATCTCTATCCCATGGAGCGGTCCGACCGCAATGGCCTTCTTAGGGAATCAAGATGATAGCAATTCTATTCAAGCCTATGTTGAATCACTACATTCGATGATTTGTTGAAAAATGTTATAGAAGAAATGAGATGAATCCTCATTCCCATGGGGCAGTTCGACCACCATGGCCTTCTTCAGGATTGAAGTGAAGCATCTCAATTCTACCATAACTAATTTGCCCCAAGTGGCCTTATGGTAATTTACTCATCTTGTCGGATTGCATGGAGCGCAAGTCGCTGCAACCACCAAGTGTATAGAGTAAATAACTGAATACGAGGCTCAATTGAGATTTTGTTGTTATTTGATTTTTTTGTTAATTTGAATTTTATAATATTTTTGGATTTTGATTTATGTGATTTTTTGGTATTTATGCAATTTTTATTGTTTTGGACCGATAGGTATGTTTAATGGCCCATTTTGAGGTGCCTCATGGTGAGAAATTTTGAGTAAATTATCCTTTGTTTCCTAGTCATTATCAGGTCCAACGACCCCTAATTACCACTTCATGGCCACTATCAGGATCCAGGATGTTGCTAAATTCTGACACCATGGCAGAGCAGGGTGAAGCATCGACAAGTGAAGGAGTCAATGACTCACGGGTACTCTCAAAACCTAGCTCTCTATTTGTTTTATTGGATAAAATGAACCGAACTAAGTAACCGGTAAATAAACCAAACTAAACCTATTGGAAACGAACTAAAACTATAGATAGGCTTAGGTTTAGGTTAATTTTAGTGGGTCTAGCCATTTTTTAGCATTTTTTAATTTTTTTGTTATTTTTGGCTGAGGGGGACATCATTGGCATGCCGCCTCATGGCCGCTGATGCTCAGAGCGGCCCCTAAATGGCCAAAGAGGGGCCGCTATCACCATCAACGACCAACTTGAATTCCAACGATCAATTTTTTGACCATTGGTGGTTGGCCACTATCGACTTCAATGGCCATGCATGGCCACTCCTGGCATGAGCGACTACGAGACCTTAGGTAAATTTTTGAAATTTTTGAATTTTTAAGGATTTAATTGATTTTTTTAATTTTGAAGTGTAGAATTTGATTTTTTTGAATGTTTAGGTGCATTTAGTCATTATTTTCGTAGCCTTAGGCTTATCTTAGATAAATTTTACACCATTTTTATTTTATTGCTCCTTTTAGCTTTTAAGTGCATTTAATTTAGGCATTTACTTTGCACTCTTAGATCTTGTCTACATAGGCTCGAGACCCTAGATTGCTCATGCAACTTCTGCCCTAGATGACACAGATTGGGATTGGCTTGATGCTCATGGGCTCTAATACATTACTAGGATTCCGATGATCATGTCAGATCAGGCCTACCTTACTACCTTAGCACATAGGTGGGACTCTAGGACTAACACCTTCCATATCCCTATGAGTGAGATGACCATCACACCGAAGGATATCTACAGGATCTTCCAGATCCCTTTTGATGGAGTCCCCATTGTGTCTTCCCCTACTGATGCTAGAGATGTAATCTTTTTGAGGGTCTTTGGAGCACATGCAACTATTACATTTGGTGACTATCATCATGGTGGGATATTTATGGATCGATGGTACTAGGAGAATGTCTTCTCTCGGTGACAGGTAGTTTTGATGCATGTTATATATAATATGCTTTTACTTGATTACTCTAGAGTGAGGTTCCCATGGAACCTCTTAGCTATGGTTCAAGACTTGATGGATAGTATGGAGCCTATCATCATGGCTTGGGGGAGTGCACTACTGGCTCAATGTTATGATGAGCTCTACAAGATTCAATAATAGGGATGAGCCAGCATTGCTTGTAGCCTACTCCTCTAGATATGGGGATGGGAGCACATCAAGGTGGACCACCCAAGAGGATTACCTATTAAGATTACTACTCTTATAGATGTGGCTCAGTGCTATAGATCTAGGTGGCCATGAGAGCATGAGGAGCACAAGAGTCAATACCATGCAGGGGATTTATCTCATTATACAGTGACTCTGACTAGCCTACAGGCCAAGGACATTATCTAGAGGCCCTATCATGATTGCCCCACCTGGGCAGAGGTAGATAGATTCATAACTCAGACTCAATATGATCGATGGGTTATCAATCACAAGGATAACATCAAGGAGTTCTTCCACTATTCTTGGGTGCTTCGATAGTATGGCTTAATAAGATGTACCTCTAGAGCCCATTTTGTATAGGTAGATTACTATAGAGAGGGATATTCCACTACCCTAAGTTACAAGTATAGAGGATGATGATCCTCCATAGTGGATGTTGGTATTGCAGATGGTGGGGTCATAGAGGCATATACCCAGTGGTGGGTCACATAGCTATGGCATGGTAATGGTAGCTTAGGTCGAGATAGAGATGAGGTAGCTATAGAGGAGGATCCTAATGGGCATCGAGTGCGAGCCCAGATAGAGGACTGGGGATAGGCCATAGAGTAGTAGGTGGTTGAGGAGTAGATTGCTCCTAATGAGGAGGAGGAGTTAGCTCCAGAGGAGTAGGAGTCTCCTCTTCAAGCTTAGTTGCACTACATGTGAGGCTCGAGCTTTAGGTAGCTTAGATCCAGATATTATAGTGGGATTCTACTATTGCTGGGCTACAAACACGGATTTAGATTTTGATGAGGAGAGGACCACCCTCCAGACATAGATAGACTCAACACAGATCAGGATAGATCAGCTTATGGCCAAGAGGGATGCTACCCGAGGATAGATTGTGCTAGCTATGCTAGTGCCTCAGGGACCTAGTGGGCTAGATGTAGATGCAGAGATCAAACATCTACATGGACTTCTATCAGAGGACTTAGAGTAGTGTACATGAGATAATGCTTACATCCTTGCACTAGATGCATGAGGTCAGGCTTAGGTTCACCTACCTAGATAGGCCTACTAAGGAGGGTCACACAAGAGTAGGTAGAGTACATCAGGGTAGTCATTGGTCCAACCTAGCCAGAGGACCAGGACCCATACAGAGTAGACTATAGGGACTAGCTCCCATTACTCATAGGGATAGAGCCAAGGGTGGAGGTGAGGTAGGGGGTGCAGGCCCAACTTGATGGCTTTATTATTCTAGCTTTATTTTTTAGTGTAAGGTCAGATGACCTACACAGTTGTAGCCTATGGGTAATTTTGTACCCTTATGTACTTATTTGACACATATATATATGATATCTATTTTTGAGACTCATTATGTGTATTTATATGTTTTTCTTTTATGTTTATGTGATGCAGTATTATGATTTTATGCTATATGATGTGATGTATTGATTTACATGCTCTAGCTAGATGATAGATGTATGCTTTAGATGATATGATCTAGATGTATAGATGCATTACTGATGATGTATGCATATATGGATGCAATGCTTATTGTTAAATGCATGTTTAATTTTGATCTAATTGTATGCATCTAACTTATGTTGTTATGATATGGTAAATGCAATATGTGTAATGCACTATGATGATGATCTAATGTAAATGAACCTGTATGCTTTAATCACTTAAAACATAAGGAATGCATGTGATATGAGTTCAACAATCTAATGGGTGACACCATAGAATGTATAAAAATCATGAATAAATAATAACTCTTATAATAAGAATTAATCATTTAAACATCTTATATGAGATGAGATGATGTGATATGTATGTACTTTCTTTATAAGCTTCTGTAAATTAAAAGATATACACAAAATAGTCAGTGGTCATCTAAATATCATTGCTGATATTTATCCGGTATCTATCCTATTTCATGCACACCATTTAATGAACAAAACCTCATAAAGAAAGTTGATGATTTGATTGATGACATGATTTGTTGCTATGAGGGGATTTTTGAGGTTTTCCATGAGACTCAAACACCCTAGTTACTCCATCAAAAGTTGTATACTGACCATACAGGACTCCTGAAAGATAAAGTTTTTGTTATGAAGACCTAGATACTCATTATCCATATGTGTGCAAATGAATATATTAGATAAAACATAAGCATACCCCGATGCCAGGTGGGATTCATGCAGCCCATTGTTGTATTGGGGATCCTCAAATGTTCATCCTGATCCTAAGTTGGACTCAGTTGGATTAGACCACTAGGTGATACAGGACACCTAAAGCTAGCCCTTTTTGCAAATTGCTTTGAGCTTACCCTAATGCCAGGTGGGATTCATGCAGCCCATTGTTGTATTAGGGATCACTCAATGGTTTGTGGAGATCGACCATTCTAGGGATTCAAGCTCTTCACCCCCTTATTTTCTTCACATTTATTTGGGATACTTGCTCATGTTTTAGTGATGAAAATCACTATTTATTTTGAATTTTTATTTTCTTTTGAGCAAGGGATTTATGTAGTGATGATAATCACTATTTATTTTGCTTTTGAATTTTGCTTTGTTTCAGGATTTTTGCTTGTTTTGATGAAAGCAAGGGATTTCTTTGGGTAGGGGGGAGCTTGTCCTTTTGCCAATGATCAAAATCCTAGACCATGCGCATCACAAGGTGAGCAAGTAGAAACCTTTCACTTAGGATGCCTAGTACCACTTTGTAGCATTCATCTTTCCCTTGTTCCAACTAGGATTTTAGTGTTTTGATTAGTGATAGGATTCTGAAATATACTAGGTGCTATCAAAACTAGACCTCATCTTTTGCTAGTGAAGATAGCTTTCTACAAAATTTGATAAAATCACTAGGTATGGTTGAGTGACCGAAAAACCCTAGTATATTCCTTATAGCAACATGGAGGGGTTGTGTTGAAAAACATAGTTACACACATGGGTTATGGATGATGATGGATTTTGAAGATGCATGATTGAGGTACAAACGTGGTGTCATTTGTAATATTGTGAACACAACCTATCCTAATGCAAATGCAATGGATGCAATGTGCCTATATGCAATGCAACTACATGGATGCAAATGCAAATGCAAATATTTTTGTATTTTTGATGCTTTCAATTATTTTTGAGTTTTGATTATTTTGAATGTTTTTGAACTTTTTGACTTTAAACTATTTTTGTGCTTTTATGTTTTGCTTTTGACCAAAGGGCTTTAAGATGCCTTTGGGGCCTTTTGTGATTTGACCAAAGGGCTTTAAGATGCCTTTGGAGCCTTTTGTGATTTGACCAAAGGGCTTTAAGATGCCTTTGGAGCCTTTTGTGATTTGACCAAAGGGCTTATGATACCTTTGGAGCCTTTTGTGATTTGACCAAAGGGCTTATGATGCCTTTGGAGCCTTTTGTTTTTAAAGTTTTCTATTATTTTTGTGATTTTGAAATTTTTGAATGTTTATGATATTTTGTTGGTTTATTTGAATGTTTTTGTGTTTTATTGTGCTTATGTGTGAAACACCCTTAGATGAATAATGTTGAGAGGCTCTGGCTCCTCAACACCTTCTAGTGATGTTAGGTGATATGCCCTAGGTCCAATCTTCTCAGAGATGATATAAGGACCTATCCAATTGGCCATAAATTTATCTCATAGATGCAGGGGTAGATTTGAGTTCTGTTGGTTCTCTTTAAGCACAAGATCCCCAACCTTAAAGTCTCTCAGGTGGACTTTATTGTTATAATCTCATGTTAGATGATCCTGGTAAACGTGAAGATGCTCAAGAGCATTGATGCGACATTCATCCAGAAGGGTCAACTGATCCAAGTGAGCTTGCCATGTAGTGTCATCATTGATGAACTCTTTCAATGCGATGCACAATGTTGGAATTTCCAACTCTAAGGGCATAATGGCCTCAATACCATATACAAGCAAAAATGGTGTTGCCCTAGTGGGCATCCGCACGCTAGTCCTATAAGCCCATAATGCAAGGGGTAATTGCAGATGCCAATCCTTATGATTTTCTTTCACCATCTTCTTTAAGATGGCTACTATTATCTTGTTTGAGGCCTCTACTTGCCCATTTGCCTATGGATAGTATGGTGTCACAAAACTATGTTGAATGTTGTATTTGGATATTAAAGCTCACATATTTTTATTTTTGAATGATGGACCATTATCCAAGATTATCTTGAAGGGGACCCCAAAATGATAGATGATATTGTGAAGTATGAACTCCATAATTCATGGTCCAATTATCAATGTTAAGGGAACCACTTCCACCCATTTGGTGAAGTACTCAGTGGTCATTAAGATAAATGTGTGTCAGCCCAAATATGGGGGAGAAATATTTTTGATTAGATCAAAACCCCACTAAGAAAATGGCCAAGCCACCTGAATGGGTTGTAAGGCCTGAGATGGTAGGTGCATCATATTTGCATGATGTTGATATTTAATGCATTTCTTGACATACTCATAACAATCCTTCTCCATGGTGGGCCAGTAATAACCCATTCGAAGGATGCGCTTGATAATGGCCATGCCACTGAAGTGGCCACCACATGTACCATCATGAGCTTACAAAATCACCCAAGATGATTCTTGGGGCTCTAAGCAATGAAGGAGGACTCCATCATAGCTTTGATGATACAATATACCTCCTAGTAAGACATATCTTGTCACTTTCTATTTAAATGCTCATATTTCGGCATGCGATAGTCCTTATGGGACAATTCCAAGTTTCAGGAAATCTTGTAACTAGGATAGCCAATCCTGAAAAGCTACAACCTCAATAGATAAGATGACTTGTTCCTCCTATGATTCGATGTGCACAAATGCAGATTGAGAAACAACCTTGTGGTGAATGATGGTACCATTCTCCATAGGACCCTACGAGATCAAGGACCCCCAAGGTACCTTATTTAAAAAGTCTTTGGCTTTACAGAACTAGTCATGGTCTAGTTCTATATGAATCATGTTGACTGATTCTTTGTTATCAAAAGCCTCATATTGCATCATTGAGTGTGAGAGCATTTTCACATGAATGGTAGTGAAATCAGTAGATGGATTCTGAGGGATCAAGGATCCCAAAGATGCCATGGTGTCTACAAATCTATTTGATGAATGAGGGATTGCCTCAATGTCATACCATTCTAGTTGGGCTAGATAGGTGTCAACAAGCTCCTTGTAAGATTTCAGGATTGGATCCCTACATTGAAATAGTCCCTTGACTTGGTTGACTATGAGGAGGGAGTCACCAAAGATATTTAGCCTTTTGATCTTCATAGTGATGGTTATTTGGAGACCCAATATTAGGGCCTCATATTCGGTGTTGTTATTCGTGCAAGGGAAGTCTAGCTTAAATGACAAGGGCATTGGAGCACCTTGTGGCATGAAAAAGATAATCCTGCACCACCTCCTTGCTCACACTTCGAACCATCGAAGAACAAAGTCATGTCAACTTCATTTTTAGGTTCTTTAGGTTTGGGTGCTTCTGATAATGTAAATACTGCATCATCAGGAAGTTCTATGGTGAGAGGCCTACTATTCTGAAGAGGTACCTCAGCCAATTGATCAGCTATGACTTATCCCTTGATGGACTTTTGGCTTATGAATTCCAAGTCAAATTCTATCAATAGCATGATCCACTTTGTAGTACGTGTATTATGATATGTCTTGCTCATCATATACTACAAAGGATTTTGTTTGGATATTACATACATCATATGGCTCAGCATGTAGTGGTACAATTTCTTGGTTGCAAAGACCACTGCTAAGCACAACTTTTCTATGTATGCATATCCTATCTCGTAGCTCACCAAGGTGTGGCTGATGTAATATATCACTTGTTCTTTATCTTGCACATTCTTTTGAGCCAACATGGTGCCCAAAGAAAAATTGATAGCAGATATATATAGCAGGAATGGCACATCTAGCCTTGGTGGAGCTAGGACTAGTGGTATTGCTAGGTACTTCTTGATTTTAGCAAAGGCTTGCTGACATTCTTCATCCCACTAGAATGGGACCCCCTTGTGTAGCAGTCAATTCATGGATCAATATTTATCCGATAGTTGTGTGATGAATCACTTTATGGATGCTACTTTGCCCTGTAAGCTTCTCAACTCTTTGATGTTAGTGGGTGAGGCCATTTCTAGGATAGCCTTTACCTTTGCTAGGTCTACCTCGATGCCTCATTTAGAAATGATGAATCCCAAGAGTTTTCTAGAAGTTACACCAAAGATGCATTTCTTGGGATTCAACCTAACATTATGCTCAATCAGGTGATCAAAGACCTTCTTGAGGATCTCAACATGCTCTTCACATAGCAATGACTTGGCCAATAAGTCATCGATATAGTCTTCTAAGATCTTATGCATGTAGTCATGGAAAATGTATGTCATAGCCCATTGATATGTGGCACCAATATTTTTAAGACCAAATGGCATTACTTTGTAGAAGAATGTCCCCCATGGAGTGGTGAATATGGTTTTATGTTGGTCTTCAGGTTTAATCTGAATCTGATTGTAACCAAAAAAACTATCCATTAGGGAGAGCATCTCATGACCTATAGTTGCATCTACAAGAGCATCTATGTTGGGCAATGAGAATGAATCCTTTGGTGTTGCCTTATTGAGATCCCTAAAATCTATGCAAATATGGATTCTTCCATCAGGTTTTCCTATGGGCACCATGTTTGATACCCATTATAGATAGTCGATGGGAACAATAAAGACTACATCCAACAGTTTTTGCAACTCATTCTTTACCATCAAAGTGATGGTTGGATGCATATTTCTGAGCTTTTGCTTGATCGATTTCTTTGTGGGGTCTAGTGAAAGGTTATGGACAACCAATTTTGGATCTAGTCCCGACATATCTTTGTAGGTCCAAGCAAAGAGACTTGGTCTCTCTTTCAATAGAGGAATAATGATGGCATATTCTTCTAGAGATAAGCTTTCTCTAAACTTGACTTTCTTTGGATTAGAAGGGTCATCATTGATGTCCATTTTGAAAGTCTCCTCTATTGCCATATGTGACCCCTCCTCAAGCTGGTGAGGAGTGGGGATTAAATGGATGTCATCTACTAGGTTTAAAGGTTCCACTAAATCATGGTCGAAACCAGCATGATAGACATCATGTGCACAGCCTGGTGCAAAATGGAATGGTTGTAGCATCTCTTCATTAGGGAAGAAATATTCAGGCTCTAGGGGTGAATCAACATGATCCCAATCAATAGCATCTAAGTTAAGACACAATGGTTTTGAAGGATCTATTGGGTTATGAAGTGGAGTGGTCAAATCAATGGAGATCATGTTGATGGATGGGATGAAATCTCTAGGACCATGTGGGTGAAACTCTTCATTAATGATTTACCTTCCATACCCAAGATGTGGCTCTAGGGGTATGGGGATCTCAGGATCTAGTCTATGGATAGATGATATGATGGGATCATTAGGCTACAATAGCTCTCTAAATGTAGGTGGATCTAGGAAGACCATGTGATAGATGATATCTAGATTTATTGGTCTTCCCAGGAAGTGAAGGTCAGGATCTATGGTGTGAAGTATCACCTCTCTTTCAACAAGTAGATTGACTTGACGTAAATGATGAGGCCCAAGATAAGCCATCTCAATCTCATCCTCATAGTCATCATCACTTATGAAGAAACCCTCATTCCTACCCACTAGAATTGGGTGGTGACTTACCTATTGATGCCTAAGATAGGCCATTTCAGTCTCATATTCATAATCATCATCGCTTATGAAGAATCCATTAGCATTTACTATTGGCCCTACGATTTGGCGTGCATGTCTCAGGTAGGCCATCTCAGTTGAGTCCTCTGACTCATAGCCACTCTCATCCGAGATGTATCCACTCTCTATGTTACCTATCCAAGCAAGGTGTTGAATATATTGAGGCCCATGATAGGCCAATCTAGATTCATATTCATATTCACTAGAGACATACTCATTTTCCTCTCACTCATATCCATGGATTGGCTCATCCTCCCATAGGATGATTCCTGATGGGTATGCTTCAAGAGAGGAATCAGGGTGATACTCATCGGGTGGTTCGATATTGACCATAGACACCCATCCATCACCCAAGTAGTTTCTTCTAGGGGGTTGATAGGGATTCCAATCAATGTCTTCCCTAAACCCCAAGCTTAGCCTATCTAGGGCTACTACCAAAGAATCATCATGGCTCTGTATTTGATACCCTAGACCCCACCTATCAGTAGGTAGTTGGTATTGCGACTGGAATGGAAGTCGATGCCCTTGCTCATATAGACCTAAGCCATAGCCATGCCAATGGCATCACTCAAAGTACCTTAGAGAAAACTCAAGATTTAATAAGTAATGAACATTCATGGTGAATGGTTCATCCTCATCCTCTTCAATATCAGAAGTAGTATGGGCATAGTCCAAACTAGCATAGATGAAGTTGGTTTGGTTAGGGGGAATCCCTAATGGAACTACTATCCCTACTAGAAAATTTGGGACTCTTGGTCATCCCATGTCTTGTGCAGACTCAATAATAGGTGTGAAAGTCATGTTCTACACAAGATATTCACCTAACCCTATGTTGGCTAAGTGAACTATCACCTACGGTGCAGATGATGTTATTGATGAAGTAGGTGAGGTAGGTTGAGGTACCTCCTCGGCTATATCCTGGGAATCTTCCTCCTCCATGGGATTTGGAATTTTTGTAGCTACTATAGTTGGAAGTTCCTTAGGTCCTTCCTCCACTAGGGGTGCTTTTAACTTCTGAGTATATTTTGCTTTAGATGTTGAAGGCTTCTCAGAAGTACCAGTAGTTTTAGATGTAGGAGGTGGTGCCGATGTGGATGGGTCACCTCACACTGATTTGCTCTTATTTTTTAGCTACATGGTTAGGGATGAAGGCCTTATGTACAGATGTGTTGATGGAAGGACAAATTCCCCTAACAAGTCAACCTGATGCATGTATTTAAATGGCTCTTCATCGGATGGAACCACATGAACTTGTCCCTCATGCACATACTTGATGCATTGGTGCAAGATTGAGGGAATGCACTACATGTCCCTTATCCAAGGATGCCCTAGGAGGATGTTGTATTACATTACCCCCTCCAATACGTGACACATCATGGGGATGGTCTTTTTCCCTACCTGTATAGGTAGAACAACTATACCCACTATGGAGCACAATGCATCATTGAAAGCTCTCAATGTATAGGAGGTTGGGATAATGTTGGACCTAGGGATTTTTAGGTGCCCTATAGCCTTTGTTGTGATAATATTGATCGATGAGCCCATGTCAATTAGAACCCACTTGAAGGGTATGTCATTGATTGATGTGATGATATGCAAAGGTGGGTCTACTATGGTAGTAGGCACTACCTTGATTTTATGATCATAGAAATGGATCATAAGCTCTTGGCACTACTGCACTTGCCCCACAAAGTGTGTGAATGCATCTAGGTTCTGGGGTTGGAGCTCGATCGATCTCAAGATCTCCATCAAAGTCTCCCTATGCCTAGGAGATTGTTGTATGAGCTCATAAATTGACAACTTGGCTAGAGTCATTTATAGATTTTGCTCTAGTCTACTCGAATAGTTACCATAGGTCATATTGGTAGACCTAGAGGATTATTTTGCACCTATCTCTATCGAGGTGCAACCGAGATATGAATAGGAGCCACTAGAGGCTCTAGTTGACCATATCATCGACTCCTAGTTGCCACATTGACTATCTCAACCATTCTGATGCATCCATGAGTGGGTGGTTCGACTCAAACTTGGTTGACTTGGGTGCCCTGATCTCTAGGGAGCCTCATGATTTGGCAATGGGTTCCTGAATATACCCATGTCTCTATTATCGAGTGCTAATGGGTTGTCAACTTTTAGCTCACCCTTCTCAATCATGTTTTGCACAACATTCTTGAATCCGATACATGTTTCGATGTCATGCCCTTGTATTCTATGATATGGGTAATATTGATCTTCCCTATATCCCTTGGGCTTGGGATGATTAGGGTCAAGAAGTTGTACATCAAGAAATCTGATTCTTTGTGCCTCGCTTAACTGATTAAATATTGATTGCATCAATTCAGATAGAGGCATGAAATAGTGAGGTGGTCGATGCTCCTTATTTTGACCTTGGTTGTTCTTTGGGTCATAATTGGCTAGTGGGGGGTGAGCCTGATAGTTCTATGGTTGTTGGCCATTGCCTCCCTTTGGTATGCTTAAAACAACCTAGTTGACTTGAGTAGGCTTGGCCTACTTCTATTGATTCTTGTTATGGTTGGCATTATTCCACTCCTTGTTCTAGAGCTTGAGGTCTCCTTCATCAACCTTTATGTCCTCTATAAGCTTGGCTTGAGCCAAGGCTTCTTCGAATGATTCATACTACTATAGTTGCAATAGCAATGAGATGTGTTTGGCATAGCTCTTTGTGAACATTCGGGTGAGCTCTTCAATGGGAATGGAGAATGGTAGTTTCACCATTATTTTCCTCCATCTATTCCCATAGTCCATAACTGGCTCATCATCATATTGCTTTAAGTTCGCCAGATCAGACAAGTTCACCTTCTTCTTGATGTCGAAGGAGAAGCATTCAAGAAATGCATTCACTAGTTGCTCAAAGTTGATGATGTTGTGCTTGGGTAGTTGATTGAACCATTGAGTTGTTGCACCTGATAACATCATGATGAATATTCTTAGCATTAGGGCATCATTCTGCTCAAGCTAGAAGCACGCATTCATGAAATTTGTAATGTGTTCTTGCACATCTTCCTCTCCTTTGAACTTGTCTAGCCTAGGCATCTCAAAGTGCCTAGGGTATGTAGGACTCGATACTGAGGGGCACAGAGGTTGGTTGTGTATTTTTCTCAAAGTCGACTTTTGCCCAACCATGTCCTACTTCTCGAGATATTTGACTCTCTCAATGAGTATTTGGTATACCTTCAAAGAAATAATCTCCTGTTCTTGAAGGTTTACTCATGGTGGTAAGGGAGGTAATCCTATGTTTGCCTAATTTGGGCATCTATATTCATCTCCCATAACCATGGATGGAGGTTCAAGATATGTCTACTCCTAATCTTCCATCCCTACCTATTCCTCATTAAGTTGTGTCTATTCTAGGATCCAAGTATTATTGATGTTGTGAGGCATGGTGAGTGTGCTCATCTCTTTGTCTAGTGCATCTCTCATGCTGAGAATTAACACATCTATCATGTTGGTATTCCTCACCACCTATGTGTAAGTCAGCCCGAGCCAGCCTATCAGCTTGCTCTTCATGCTCAACCCTTTCTTCTCTCAAGCATTGCTCATGTAGGCACAAACACCTTTTCCTTCATGCTTCTTGCTCAAGAGTTTCCAAATGCTCTCGCTCATCATGCAACACTTCTTCTAACCTATGTATGTGGTCGAACTGACCTACCACTAAAGGTTCATGCCTCTCTAACTCTATGTGAGGAGTTCTAATGGATAGGCCTCTCAAAGAGGCTCCTACTATGTTCTTGCCCTTATCTATCAGGGTGACTTGCTCTATGTACTATGATCTATGTTGTGTACCCCCATGGTCAGAGGTAGTGTATGTGCTATAAGGCCACTTTGAAGCTTCCCTAGTTCATTGGTGTACCTTGTAGTTATGCTACATGAACTTCCTAAGATAGAATGTGTGGTAGCAATGCTTCTTTGAGCTGGTCTCGAGGGAACTCGATCCAACTCATCAAGTTATCTGGTCTTCCATGATTGATCCTATGGAGTCCCATTAGCACCAATGAGATCATAATCTAGGGGTATCCTCCCATATTCAAGGAGGCTATAAGATGCTCTCGGTCTATGATTGGGTGTAGGCCTAGTGTCTTACCCCTCAGTGGGTTGATCTATCCTAAGTGTATCATGTGAAGTTTGGGGCCTTGCAGCCCTGCATGCCTATGTGATGATGGAGGCCTTGATGCCTCCTTATATTTGATATGAGCCTTCATGTCTATGTTATGATGGAGGCCTTGAGGCCTTCATATGTCTATGTGATGATGGAGGTCTTGAGGCCTCCACATGTCTATGTGATGATGGAGGCCTTGAGGCCTCCGCATGTCTATGTGATGATGGAGGCCTTGAGGCCTCCGCATGTCTATGTGATGATGGAGGCCTTGAGGCCTCCTCATGTCTATGTGATGATGGAGGCCTTGAGGCCTCCTCATGTCTATGTGATGATGAAGGCCTTGAGGCCTCCTCATGTCTACCATGAGAGGAACCAGGATATGGCTCTCTCACTAGGGTTTCTCGAGGAGTCCCCCAAGGGTTGAGTTGTCACCCCTAAGACTTGCTGAACTTCATCCAATGACACTATGGGTGGGTAGCTCAATGCCATTATGATTGTGAGTGTGCGAAGCATCAATTTCTACCTCGATGTTGGACCGAGGGTGGTTGCTCCATGTGTATACCATAATTACTATGAATTATATTCTTATGTCAATTTCAAACCACACAAGCAAAGCAAACAAATGTTTATCTCATTTAAGGATTAATGTGTGTTCCCTAAGCTATTTTATGTGTTTTGATGCATTGTATATAAATAAGACCTTGTGTCACATATTTTGCATTTCATTGGATGATATACTTGTGTTCAAATGGATTTCACCTATATACTCATACAATCAAATATGGTAATGAAGTCCATACTCAACAAGGTAGCATAGGTCCTCCTGATCCTCACCCAGCACACCATGCATAGTGATACACCCCTCTAAAGAGAGAGACATGCTATTTCTCATGGGTTATGATGGATCTTGGAGTCAATATTGGCCAATAATAATAGGTACATGATACTTTTCAAGCGAGAAGTGGAGATGAAATCCACTATTGATCTCTATCAATAGGTTGGTCATGTATGACCTCCAACACACTAGATGTTAAAGTGATACGTGATGTGTGGGGTTATTTTTAGATTTTTATAATGGAAAGCTATGCATCAAAGAGCATTCATGATTATTTCCCTATATGCCTAAAAAGAATGTTTGATTTTAGAAAATGCATCTCTAACTGATCTAAATGACTTTCATACAATGCAATTTCTACTTTATGATGTAATGACCTCTAGCTAGGCCACATGCAAGCAAGCTTAAACACACAAGAGCCTAGACCATTGGAGACTAGGGCAGACCTTGAAAATAGAGGTCCATTGTTCCTAGAAGTGACTAGAGGAAAGCTAAAAAAAATCTAAGAAGCTTCAAATGCATTTTTCTTCCATATTTTCTTATATTTCCTTAATAAAAAAATGTAATTTTACTTATTTTTCTGAAAATAAATTGTAGATAGAGAAAGATAGAAAATCAGGGAATAGCACCAACCTAAAATCCTCATCTGATGATGAAAGGGCTGCCCTCTACTACACTTTTTTTACTAGCCACTATCAACCAGAGTGGCTACTACTAGCCACTGACTACAAAAGCGATCAAGCTCTATTGGTCACTATCGACCAGAGTGGCTAAACCTACACACAGAAAAAACACCTAAAACATCAGTAAAATAATAAAAAACAAAAACTAAGTGGGGGTCCCATCATGATCGCCATATGTGCAACCCTAAGAAGCATGCACCACCTACACTACTTGCAATATTATATCAAATGAAAGAACATAAAGCAATAGATAACATAAAAATGACAAATAAAGAAATATATTTTATTAATTTCTTTGCAAATCCTGATTACATATCGGTCCCTCTGAGGGATACCCAATTTGATACAATAAGATACAAGTAGAATAACGATGAAGAATATCCCCTCACAAAGGGGTGGTGCACTTCCGTAAGCCTCCCGATATCACACATGAACTTGTATGAGGGCTTATAGATGCCTCCTTCTCCTTCTCTTTCCTTGGAGGGATCTTATGCATTGAAACCTTGAATTAGTCCTATAAACATGTAACCTACATGCATAGAAACAATAGAGCACTATCAGTAGCATGGGAAACCTCTCATGATGAGGCTCTTATTAGAAGATTTAATAAACATGATATATAAGCATAATAATATTAAAATGCAATAAAACTAAATGATAAATGCATGTATAACTCAGGAAATAATAATGTAAATGCATTAAAGAAATTAGATCTATGCTAAAACTAATTAATAAATCAAAGCAATAATAGATCTAAGCTAGAACTTAGAAAATAATATCTAAAAACCCTAGGCTATGCCTACGCATACTAGGCCACTGTTAATGACAACGTCCGTAAAATGAAGTTCTTCTCCTCATGAACCAGGGGTTGTAGCACTAGATTCCTTGCTCAAATTGATGTTCAAGGGTCACCTCTTGTGTCTGGTACACTGGTTGGTGGTGAAGAATAGATGGATCTGAATAGTGGGTGCGTAGACATAGCTCAGCTAGATAGCGCTTCGCTACTCCTCAAAGGGGTGTGGATTCACTCTCCGATCGGCTAGGGCTTCGCTGCACAAAATTTTGATATTCATGGATCTTTTTCTTTTCTTGGGAGAGTCCATATGTAGACCTCCTAGATTTAGATCTAGATCTTGGCTTCCTGGAGAAGCCAAAATCCAAATTTGCATGCAACTGACCATCCCAGGGGGAAAGCATCAGTCACAAATTTGCATTGAAGGGGTAGTTAGGAGGAACTCTAGGAGTTCCTCACCAAAATCCACCCGTAAGCAATGCAAGGTGTAGTCAGACTGTGTGATCTGGGCCCGTATTCATGGCCAGACTATGTTTTGGTGCTAGCCACTATCTAGAGCAGTGGCTAGGTGTGGTCGCTCTTAGCTTCAGTGGCCAGGTGTGGTGGTCACTCTGCTTGATAGTGGCTAAGCCTGGATGGGCTAGAACTACCCTTTTTGAGTGGTTAGGACCACTGCTAGCTCTTGGAAAGGTCCAAGATCATTCATATGGTCTTTGGATGTGTCCATATGAGTAGTCTCCTAAACATGACGTATTTTAGGTGTCTACAGATATCACCTTTGATCGTATCCTAGAAAATGCCTCCTTTGTGAATTGAAGAAAACATCATTTGTATCTTGAATATCAGGTTACTTTAAAGTTGTCTTTACTGTAGGTAAATGTTGGCAATATTTTGTTGAATGTTTTTGATCATAACTATTGCAAATGGTAATTTTATCCAAAGGACAATCACGTAATGCATGCTTGTGAAAGTGAAAGTGCCTAAGAAATTTGTTTTTAAATCTTCTAACATATTACTAAGTTAAATTCTTGTGACTCCCCCAGTAGTTCTAGTAGACTTGTTACTATGCAAAGATGGTCTTATGTGAGAGTAATTGGTCAAACTAACAAAGAAAGGCATTTGAATCTTTAGTTACCAACCCTCAAAAGATAGGTAAAATTGAAGGAGAGATGTTCTTCATTTACCCTTCATTGGCATTTCCTATAGGGAGTTGAATAGAAAACTTGAAAGTATCCCTTGCTTCTCTTTGTGCTTCCTCTGCAACCATGTTGTAATCCCAAGGATTCCACCAGTTGTATTTGTATGGTTGCATAAAAATAGAATATTGAGTAGGTTTTGATGATTAAACCGACTCTTTTTGATTATTTGTATGTCCCTTAAAAGCCTCAGCTATTTCTAGAGTTGATGAATATCCAAAAATATATCTAGATAAATGTCATTGATGTAGTCCTTCAATAATTTATATGGTTTCCTCCAAAGGTAATGGATAGTTCTTAACAAATGATGAAGTTGCTTGTTGTTGTTCAATAGTGGAAATGCCAATGTCCTCTTGCTTCTTTATAATTTCTCTTCTTGTTGTTCAACACCCAAAGTTTCTAGTTTGGGGTTTGTGTTAGTGGGTATGAATCTACCATGGTTATCCCATGGTAAACTCATTCACTCATACTTTCCCTAAATAGGTTAAACTTACAAAAATAATAAAAATAATAAAAAGAAACTTAATCCTAAAAAACAATGAAATTTAATTCTACAAAGCAATGAAATTACTATAGAACCTGACTTTCAATGCCTTTGTCCACTTGAGAATTGCTTGTTGCTTCACGGATAATGACATGAGCTCTTTTTGTCTTCTCCAAATTGAGACCAAACAACCCCTCCAAGTATTTCAACATGGAAAGTCCTTAGCTTTTGCAAGATCCAATATTGTTTTCGCAGCCTTCCCCAACAATGGTGCCAAAAAGTGATGAGTTTGTGCTAACCACTTAAATTGTCAACTAGGTTTGATTTAAAAGGGGTGTTGCTTTATATGAGCCAATATCTTTTCTTGCAATTGCTAAGTGGTTCCTTCCTTAAGAAAGTAGGAAAATTTTGAAACAAACTGGAAAATAAAACATGTGCTATGAAAGAAAATTCTAAAACTACATAGGGTTGTACCTAATTTAACATTTTTTTGGGTTGACTGCAGTCATATTACTACTAACTAATATTTGATAGCAAACTAACTTCTACTTAATGGGTAAAAATAATTCATTCAAAATAATCTAACTTTTTAACTACGTATTTTAATCTAAGTCTAACAGGAGAGAGGTTTTATGGTTGTCCAGGTTTAGTGGGCCCTTACTAAACCTACAACAGCATAAAAACTCTTCCTTAATAGTTCCTAAATCTACTTCAGAGCATTAACTTTAATTAAATATCATAATATAAAAATGAAAACATCAAATGGATAAGAAAATAACTTTTATTGCTTTAGAAAATCAAATTTTACCATTACTAGAAATACACAATCATGATAGTCAAAGACTGTAATACAAAAACCAGAATGAAAGACTAAGAAAGTTTGATTCACATTCTCTAACCTCTAAATACAATACTTGAGCTGGTATTTATAATGTGCCAGGCTCTTTATTTTAGAACAGACTCTACTAATTTTGAAAACTAAACTATAAATTAAAGGTAGGAATAAAGGTCATGTTGTAGTCAAATTTAGAAATAAAATCATGATTGTTGCTAATCAATAGGAGAGGCAAAACATCTCCTATTGGTTGTTTCTAATCAATAGGATATATGAGTTTTCTCAACCATTTCCTACTATTTTCTATCTAGCTAGGTTTCCATGCTACCATTACACAAATTCTACCCTGTTGTATTATTGTTGATGTCTACATGTCACTTTTGTCTACATTGCTCAACTTTTATAGCCTCCCTAATTTTAGGAATATTTCCCTAAAATTTAGGAGGTTCTAACTTCATTTTTCTAGGGAAAACATTTCACACTTTTGATTTGGTTCCTTGCTTGTCCAAATTTGTAGGATTCCCTATTTTTTTGGAATAGGTCTGTAGCTGCAAGTCTTTCCATAGTGCCTTCCGTAGTAAACTAGAAATGACCTGTTTGAAACAATAAAACTCCAAACCAACAAAATGCATGGAAATATAGAAAATAAAAACCATAATCATCACATTTATCTTTTACATCTACTCCATTAGCATTTAGATATAAAACATTTCATTTAAGCAAAACTATTAAAAATGTCCATAAAGTTCTTCAGAAATAACCAGTTTGGGTGTAAAAGTAAGGCTAATGAATGTAAAATCCTACCCTATTTTTCTAAATCATAAGGTGATTCTTACTATCAAATTCCCAGGGTCTAACAGTTGTTATCATAGAAGCAATTTCAGACATAGAACCTATGCAATAGACCTTAGCAACTTTCAAAAAGTGTTGGACTTTAGGTAGGTACTCATGTGGTCAATTTTTAGTCTCCTTTTCAGGAAAGTGTATCTAAATTGGAGCATTTTGCTTTTATCAATAATTATATTCTCCTTAAGATTCCACCACACTAAACAAACACTATTTTCTTACCCGTATGCTCTCCTCTCGCACTAAAAAGGTAATCTTGAGGATCAAAAGGGTGGGAGAAGATTTTGGAGTGATAGAACTTGCATTTGATTCCTAGAACTTTTCTTTTGCACCATACACATTAAATAGAAGTCTTGGTTTATGTATTCTCTCTCCTTGCACCTTAGGGTGATCTTGGAGATCAAGAGTGGTTCATCCCTTCTAGGTAAACAAACCCTTCACTATACATTGCACTAAGAGAAGGAAGTGATATTCTATGCTCTCTCCTCACGCCTAGGGAAATCTTGGAGATCACAAGAGAGTCACTCCTAGGCCAAAGAACCCCACATCACTTAACATCACATCACATTAAGGGGCCCTCTTATCCCATATATGCTCTTCCCTTGTGCTTTGTGAAACCTTGGGAATCAAAATCAGGTAATTCACCCTTATTCAATGAACATCTTCTTTTCCCTTGCTTTCTAGATTAGATTTCTTTTATTGCATTTACTACCTTTTTAGATTAAATTTCTTTTATCGTAATTTACTTAATTTTCTAGAGTAGATTTCCTTTCATGCAATTTAGTTGCTTTCTCAGAGTATATTTCCTTTTATGTAATTTACTTTCTTCTCTAGATTAGATTTCCTTTCTTGCATTTACTTTCTTTCATTAGATTAGATTTCTTTACACATTTCCTTGCTTTCTAGAGTAGATTTCCTTTCCTTGCATTTACTTGATTTTTAGAGTAGATTTACTTTCCTTGCATTTACTTGTTTTTTAGATTAGATTTTCCTTCTTGCATTTATTTGATTTCATTAGATTATATTTATTTTCATGATATTTATTCATTTTTCCAGATTAGATTTATTTTTTCGCATTTACTTGCTTTCATTGGGTTAGATTTCTTTTATGCATTTTCTTGCTTTCCTAGAGTAGGGTTCATTCCATGTATTTTTTTTGCTCTTTTAAAATAGGTTTCATTTCATGTATTTTCTCTCTTTCCTAGAGTTTTTAGCTTTTCTTTCATGTATCTCCTTACTTTATTAGAATAGTTTTCCTTTCTTGAAATCACCTTAGAGTAGGTTTCCTTTCTTTCATTGTCATTTGCTTTTAATTTCCTTACTTGCCATCAGACTAGGTTTCCTTCCTTGCATTATTCTTTGCATTGTTAGCATAGTTTATCCTTTCTTGATTTGTCATTTGCTTTCTTTAGCATAGTATTTTATTTCAAAGCATCATTTATTTTTAAGTCTTGCATCTTCTCTTCCTTAGCATAGGATTTGATTTTGAAAGGTCATTTTATTTAAAACCTTACATTTTATTTCATATATAGGATTTCCTTTATTTTCCTTTATTTGCATATTAGATAGGGAAAGATCATCCTTTCTTTGCATTTAAAATCACAAAAATCAACCAAAAATCAACACTCAAGCAATGTCAAACATCACAACAAATCTTAATAAAACACCTTCATCTTAATTGTGTGTTGTATGTTTGTTTGTTTGTGTATATAGAACATTATTCCATAAAAACATTCATAAAAACATATAAAAAATAAATAACAACCAACCACCTCTCTTTCTTTTGTTTCTATCATCCCAACCCCTGCAAACTATCTTTGGAGCCAACCATATAAGCCCATATGATTCACAATCAGAACCATATAGGGGGGTATTGTTCCCTCTAGAGTCATATTACAACACCCCCTTTCATTATCATTTACTTTTCCACCTCTTGTTCTATCTCTAGTCGCTTATGATCTTAACCAAAAGTCAAGCTCGAGTACAGGCACACCCTTCCATGGACCATTTTGAGCTAATTTCTCACCCTTTCGCAATTCATCCAACTTGTTTGTAGGACACGCCTTTTACCCTAGTTGGTAGCCATTTTGCTACTCATCATATCCCCTATTTGAGTGACATGGACCATTTTGGACCCTAATGTTCTAACTGCATTCTGATGCATCAGGCCACTCACACCACTCTACCCAAGAGCCCTCATAAGGAGACCACTTTATCCTCCTCGTACCAATTTGCACCATGTATTCCTCCTCTTCTTCCAACATCATATTTTACTCCTCTTCTTTTGACACCCCATTCTCCACCCAAGTGGCTCATGTGACCCATATCCCACAACCTTACCCCTCATCTTATCCTTCATCTTCATCTTCAAACGACCTGTAACAAATCCTAAATTGACTTATAAGTCTTGAGCTATAATCAAGTGGCTATATATATCATAAACCTACCTATCATCAAGTGGTGTTGAGTATATTGACCACACCCCCATCAACATTGTACTAAACCTCAGTAATAGATTGTTCAACCCCAATTTGCCCTAATGTAGTTGCACAACCTTCCTTCCTTTATCCAACCTTACACTCATCCTATGTATACTCCTCGTCCACCTCAAAATTGGATATCCTTGTCTAAGCCATTATAGATAATATTTCAAAAGTTGTATGATACAAAATTAATTTCACTACAAAAAACTTTGCTAGGGGACCCCAAAAAGGTCAAACCCAAATGGTACAAAGAGCACCACTTTTGTGTCTACCATCATCAATGAGGTCACAACATCAATCACTGTCCCTACTTTAAGTGCTTGGTACAAGATCTACTTGATCACAAGGATGAACAATTTGACAATTCCCTCACCCCCTCCAATCCATACCTCATTATATTTAAAAATTCATTACTAGAACATGGGATACACAACCCACAAGCTGACATCTTGACATCCTCGTATACATCTCGACAAAAATTAACCATGTAAATCCCATACCCTCACCCCAAGGTTTGGTTAGCATGATCAATCTTGTTACTAGCAATCTAGGAACCCCTAGTCAACCCTCTCAACAATGCGATCCCTAATGGCTCTTTTCCTTCCTCAATATCCCCCTCCTCTCCATGTTAATCAACTATCCTTCTTCACCAATCCTCCTTTGTAGACTCTCACTCAGCCTCCTGCTCCTTTATGATAATCACTTCCATCCATATATTTTCATTAACCACACTCACATTCATGATTTCAACACCACACCCCATCACCCATAACCTCACCACCTGAGTTGGATGACATTACCCATCAATGTCATATTGAACATGATTAAATATCAAAACACTTTATTTTGAAATTGTATTTGTCCAAGAACTTTATCTGATACTATCATTAACCCTCCTCTACTAGGGAAAAAGTAAAGTCTATCATCCTTTTTTTAGTACACTCCCATGCCTATGTCTATATGGTTACTCACACACAATCAAAGCATCATGAGGATACCAACATATGGTTGGTCAACTTGACAAATCAAATGGTCTCAACAATTTGTTGAAGGTAAAGTTTCAAAGATATTTGTTCCTTCCATCATTGGGTCATCTCATATTGATCATGATTCAATACAACCTTACATATCCTCCTCAAGTGTCACTACGACCCACTTAAAGTTACCATCAACCACTATCATCATCCATTTTCTCATCGACTCCGCTCTCACTACTCCTTTTGCACCTTTTGAATTTCCTCCTCATCTCTTTCTTTAATAGTTTCCATGTAATTGTTGAACGATCATGCTACGAGAAACTACATACCTATGGTTGGCCCTTTTTCCCTCATTTCTTCTTTTCTATTTCATCCACTTCATTCTAATCCTCAACCTTCTTTTCCTCTTCTTTTCCCTACTTTTTCCCATCCTTTAACCTTCTTTTCCTTCTCATTTCTCTCCTCCTCTTCAACCCAATTATATGATTGGGGGAGTTCACCATTTGTTAAATCACCTTTTGGTCTAGGGGAGTTCACCCTCCTTCAAAAAAACACTTATTTTTCTGAGGGGTTACCCCTCCTCCCAACCAATTTTTTTTTATCGGGAGCTCACACTCTCTATTCAATTTCAATTTTGTTACATTGCATTTATCCATCACCTTCACCCATTATATTTTATCATTAGGCTTCTAGTGTACTAATTTGATCATGTTTTGGATGTGTGAATATGTGTTTCCCAATTTGTATTGACATAAGTAATCAATGACATAAAATTTTTTGTACATCTTGTGTCCATTTGCTTTTCTTATGCTTTATTTGTCACATATTTAACCATTATGCCTTGTTCAATCGTGTGTCATATTATCTTGCCCATTGTGTTGCACATTCATTGTTCATATTTCATACCCTATTAGTCACATACACTATGTGTCACACTTATCATGATTTTTGTTCAATCATTTTCTTAGGTTGCTTAGAAATAGAGGTTGTTTATATTATTCAACCATGCCTAGTATTCCACTCAACATTTATCAAAAGTCATGTTCTAAGGAGATTTCAACCTCTCTTGGCTAACCCAAGTTCCTTCTTGGGCCATGCATATATTACACAAAATCAAATTTTTAGTTTAGAGAGGACAATGCCATGAGTAGACTTACCATAAAGTGAAACTTTCTCGCTCATCCTATCATGTGCATAATCTAAACCTAGAAAAAATGAGCAAAAGAGATTCACATAGTGGTTCCTCAGGTATTTTAGATACCTCCATTGAGGCTATAGATTCCTAATTGGTAGTGGACCTACATCAAAGGATTATGGGGCTAACCTCCATTGGGGCTATAGATGCTTGACTGACAATGGAGTATGCCCTCCACATGGTGACATGTCTATCACATTAGCGACCTTCTTTTATATAGGCCTATGAATGCTTGCAAATGAGCTAGATTATATTGGATTGTATTACACTTGGTTAGTCCAACCTTACTCAAGATTGGGAAAGTAACATCATTACACACACATTGGTCCATGACTGGCTTGAGATATTTTAAGACGATCTAGATTTCTACAAAATATTGATTGACCCATAGATGAGTTTGATTGGTGTCATTAGGGTGTTTGAGTTTTTTGAAATACTTCTAGGATCTAAAGACCCTAAGGTATTTGAGCAACACACATCTTGGATCACTACCATTCACTGTACATATGTTCTCAAGTCTACAGTTATGTCATTCATCTTAAGCCATTGTTCATTGTTTACTTGGTTAACACATTATAGTCCATGTCTTATATCTTGTGTCCATTGTAATTATCTTGTTTCATTTCATGTTCATGTGTCATGGTGACTATTATTTTATCATTTATTAATTAAACTAATTTTGATTATGAAATGTATATACACATATCCAAAATATGATCAACCAAATACATATGAGTCTAAACACATCATCATCAATATGACATATCACACAACATATCTATCTAATCAAATGCATTCATAAATCATACACATCATAATAATATACACAAAGGCATCTATATATATCATCGTAGGTACATCATATATGCATCATCATTTGTGCCCATAGGCTATATCAAAATTACCTCTGAGATTCATATCGCTGCATACAACATCATACACAATCATCTCTACAAAATTGTGGCACCTCGAACACATGTAAAATTATCCATTAATGTTATTGTTTCCACGTGCACACCTAACCATACCATATGGTTGGGAACCTCCCAGGTCGATCCCCAACTACCCAAGCACAACTGGTCACCAACTGCCCGTCCCTATATGATTCTAAAAAAAACTAAATTTTTCCTTCTTCAACCGATAAATTGTACCCTCTACCTAATTCATTCCAATATCTCAATTATGCAGTGACACTTTTTTCAAGTGCTTCATTATTGTCTTCCATTACTTCAACCATCAACTCATCACTTGAGTGGGTAGATATCACCCACAAAATACCACCTCAAACAGGTCCAATATCCAAACACTCAATCCTAGAGTCATGTTTGTACAAAAATCTTTACCTAAAAATATTAATGACCCTCCTCTATTGGGGCAAAAAGCAAAATTTCTCTTCTCAACTCAAAATCCAATCACATCCAATTTGATACACTCCATGCTTATGTCCATACGGTTATACCCACACACGCGATCAAAGCGTTGTGAGGATACCGACATATGACTAGTTAGCTTACCAAGTCAAATGACCTCAAAAGTCCATCGAAGGTAAAGTTTCAAGGGTATTTGCTCCTTCCATAATTGGGACATCCTATATTGATCCTAATTTGAGTCAACCTCGCATATCCTCCCTCAACTCTTGTTGTGGTATGCTAAAAGCCATGGTCAACCATTCCAATGCACTATCACCCATCACAAGTCTGCTCATTCAGTGTCATCTATTTTTACACTGCATTGTGTTCACACACTATGAAGTACAAAAAGAGGTAAATGTAGACACCTAAAAGTATCAATTTAATATTTTCCTAAGGTCAAAAATCAACAATTTTGCAATAGTCCCAATTAATCAATTTAATATTTTCCTAAGGTCAAAAATCAACCTTCCCTAATTCCCTTTTCCCACTAAGTCTTTTCCTACACCTAGCTCTTGATCACCATGTGACTACCTATCCCCCCTAGCCTATGTGCACACAACCCTACCCTATGTGCACATTTCCCTAACCTACCCTTAGACCATATCTTAGATCCACCTCACCCCAACCTAACCTACCCTCTACTCTCCATGTCCCCATACACCCACACAACCCCCTATGTTCTTTAATGCATTTGGGTGGGGCGAGGACTCTCCTCATCCAAGGACATTATTGAGGTATGGTATGCATAAAGCACTTAAGTGGTGTGAGGACTCCCCCCGCCCAAGGATATTAATGAAGCAAGGTGCACACCATGCCCATTTGACCATCCACCTTAGAAATCCTAGATTTTCCTCCCCTCACGCATGACACTTAGATGTCATGTCATGTCCACCTCACTGCCCCCTCCCCATTGGAAAATTTTATAAATACATCCTTATTTCCTTATTTGCAAGAGAAAGTGAGATTATATACCAAAACTCTACCAAAATTTAGTTAGAATCCTCCTTGTGCTCATCACCCACTAGCATATCAACCATGGATAACTCTTCAACATTACATTTGCACAAAATTGTATGGTGAAATTTCTTGTAGATGAAAGCTCCAGTTAACCCCAAACTCATACCAGAGGCTCCTAATACCCTACCAGAGGTCTCCAAAACATTTCATCAAATTTTGGGCAGCCCATTCTCAATCGCCTGCCCCTACACGGTTCACAGTCGCAACCACCCACCCCTGGATGGTTGACCATCAAATACCATATATAGTTACATACATCCTATAGAAGGTCTTCCTAAGGTTTCATAGTATCCTAGATAATATAGGTTCAACCATCTACCCCTAGAAAGTTGACAGAGACACCTGGCCAACCCTAGATAGTTGGCCAACAAAGACCAGTTTCAGTCAATAAATCAACAACAAATAATCTGCAAAGGTGAGCAAGGTAATACTTTATGTTTTGCATTATTTTGAGTTATGTTCATGCTTTAATCAAAGTATTTCTTTTATTGTTTGCATCTTTCATAAACTTGGGTCCAACCTAGGTGGACCTAAGAGGTGCTACTAATCATTGTGTTTGGTTGTGTGTAGGGCTCACAAAGACACGTTCAACCAAGGGTGGTCATCAAGCACAAAACCCACCCACACTTTGAGGTGGTTTAGAAGATCTCTTGGTGCCATTATACTTACACTTGTAAAGGGGACATTCCACCTCAAAAACCCCTCTTGTAGCCCATGGGGCATTATGAAATCATGTATTATAACATCTTTATTGTATAAATAAAAAGTCATATTTGTATACCATAATAGAATTCTTACATGAAATCAGACTTATCCTCACATTTCCATATAATTGTTTACTTGCTTGAGCTTAAGTGATGAGTGTTTGACTTTTTAAGTTAAATGGATCTCATTAGATTTTGATGACTTAGGCTATTCTGTCATGTGAATGAGAAATATTCAACTTGACACTCAAGTGGGATTACTTATGTAGATCAACCAATATTTATCTTTTTGCTCTAGTAGAAATTATTATCATAGCTAGGAAAGCCTATTCGAATGTGACAAAGAGTTCTCTAACAACTCCTAATGTTAAAAGAGAACTACCATCCAATATTCACTTGTGAATCCACTCTCTTATACCCTAGATAATTTCATAGATACCATACTGGAAGAAGTATAAAAAACTTTATTGAGGAACAATCTCGATTTACACCTCAAAAGAGTATTCATCATAGGAATGGGCTACTTAATGTTTATAATGACACCCAATTTTAGATGGTAAGAGCTTTATAAGGATGTGAATACAATATCCTCTCACAAGTAATCAATCCAAGTTGAAGGGTAGTTTAATTTCACTTTAGTCGTAAGCATAGTCACTAGTCCTTGAGGAATCAATAGTGTCAAGTCTTCAATTAGACATGGATGGATAGGGCAAACATTCCTTCATAGAGGCTTAAAGATTAGTGTGATCTACCAATTTAATAGACTACATCTGGATTAGTAGAAACAATAAATAATTTACTAATGTTTAGTGGTATATGATTCAATGTTAGCTATATGATTTAACTCCTATATAATGGTGACTAGACTTAGCTATGTCACAGATCATTTGTAAGCTAAGATGGTGTGCAATTATATTCTTATTGAAAATTTTGATATTCATAATCAATAGTGGTTGTGAAATTCATTAGAAAAATAATGTGAAAAATAAACATGATAGATAGATGGTAATATATGGCATTTAAAGTCCATACTATGTAGGCCATGGTATTCTAGAGCCTGACTAAGAAGAAGTTCATATATATCAAATAAGAGTTAATTTATCACATGTAAAATTTAGAAAATGATACCAATCCAACAATCATTTCAACCACTACAAATAAAACAAGGTTATGTGGAAGCTTAGTCCTTATACAATATGTAGGGTGTTTGCTTATAACAATGTCCATGAAGCTAAGTAATCCAATCCAACAAGACAACGAGACATAATCAAATCTAAACAACATTAACTGAAAAATATAATACTTGCCTCCATCTAATTCTTGTTTGTTTTTTGAAAACCAAAAATATGTAATATTTGAACCTTAATATATATATATATATAGTATGTTTTTAAAAGGATTGTCCTTTCCCTTTTACATCGACTTAGTCACATTGAGCTATTTGGTGCCTCCAATATTTGAATCTTGGTGTGGGCTACATCAACTATTTGTCCCAACTGTTGAACCGAGTACTCGTTGGCAATATTTAAACCTTATTATAATGAAAAGAATAAGACAAACATATAAATATTTGTTTGGCATTGGTTTGTTTGATAATTACCTTAATTTAAGGCTTCTAAATTAGCATTCAATACCTAATAATGATGCTTAAACACACCACACATAACTAAGGTAGTGAGACAAATAATGTCCAAAACCACATATTCCCTTGTATATCACCTACTATATATTGTATAAATATGTCTTGAAATAATCTATCGAACCTTTCTTGCTTTTACATTTTCTTTAGTATTTTGTATTGGGCACATGCATATAGTCTCAAACTTTTGTGTTTAACTAATAATTTATTTTTTAATTACTTGTAATTTTTTATGGTCTTAATAAAAATAGCTGGTTTTGAACAACACGTAATAAAATCCATCTCAAATTTTGTAAATAAAGTACTATGAATTAAGGTCAAGAAAATTTGTTTGGTGTTAACTTTTGTAAATAAAGTACTATGAATTAAGGTCAAGAATATTTGTTTGGTGTTAAGTATCTACCACTTGTATACATTATATAATTAATTAGAATATAAGTGAACCTAATGGTTAAAATTTTAGAACTCCTAATAGGGTAGGGTTGCATAGCATATTAAGGTATGTTACACACAACAACATTCAAATACGCGCCACAGTTGGAGTGGCATTTAAGGTGGAAAAAACAACAATTTTTTTGCCAAAAGATAACCCAATTTTGCAGAAATTGAAGCTCAAGGATTACTAAGCCAGAAATTTTGAGCAGTGCATGAGTAGAAGTTGGATCAAAGGTCCTGACGGTCGATTATCAAGCTCGAAAATGACCAATAACAACGCAAGAAGACCTAATCGAAGCCCAGGTACAAAAAATTCTCCTTCTCCTTTCAAAATTGGCAGTTATAATCCACATCATCCACTAGTAGATCCTATGGCGACTAACCCTCCCCCAACTCACGAAACCATCACACAAGGAGACTCAAGTAACTCAGCCGTTTCCAACGATGAATCTCTTCGACTCTTACTAGAGGGTATGAACCAAATTAGTCTCAACCTAAAAGCCCTAGTGCGAGCACAAAACCAGCTTAATCCCAATACTAATTCCCAAAATCACTCCCATGCCCAAAGGAATGAAGAAAATGTCGATCAAGATGATGATTGGGAACAACAAAGAGGCGATTCGGATAATTACAGGGATCGTTCTCATAGACAGAGGTATAACCAAAATCAAGAAAGGGATACGGGTTATCACCAACCAAGAGGCCCTAATAATTTTCCACGCATTGATATGCCCACTTTTGACGGTCATGATCCTCGTGGTTGGATAGCCAAAATGGAAGGCATTCTCGACTTATATCAAATTAAGGAAATTGATAAAGTCCCTTTCGCTGCATCAAAATTAGGCACCGAGGCCTACCAATGGTTCGTATGGCTTAAATGAGAGAAAGGTGCTACTATTAACTGGAGAAAATTCACTACCTCTTTTTTAGAAAGATTCGATGAAGGAGCTACATCGTCATACACAGTAAGACTCTTATCTCTTAAACAAGAAGGATCAGTTAGCGAATTTGTTTCAGAATTCACCAGTTTACTACCATATACTTTAGACCTCGGTCCCGACACAGTGGTAGGAGCTTTTCGCAATGGATTGAAAGAAAATATTCGAGTGGAGGTAGACATGCACAATCCAACCTTGCTGAACGATTGTATAAGAATAGCTAAGCTGGCCGAGAAGAGAAATCAGTTGTCTGCACGACGTGAAAACTATAGTCGTCCTCCATATCGCAACAATTCCTTTCGTAGAAATGATCAACCCTCACGATACTTTTGCTATAAATGTCGCAATCATCATCCCAAGGAACAAGCTTGTGCCCAAAAACAAAACTTTCATATTGAGTGTGATCAATATGAAGGAGAAGAGGACGAAACTTACCAACAAGAAGAACCTATGCAAGAAGACCTACCAATTACTCTAGAAGAGAAGGAAGAGGATACAATGGCGATCTCTGTACACGCTCTCATGGGGTTAACCGCCCACCATACCATCAAGGTACCAGGATTTCTCCGCCAAAAAAAAGTGAATGTGCTAATTGATTCTGGCAGTACCCACAATTTTATCGACATCAAAACAGCAAAAGCTTTGAATTTATTCATTAACTCTTCCAACAAAGACAAATTTCAGGTTCTAGTGGCCAACGGGGTGAACGCACAATGTGTTGGTCGCACATCTCAAGTTTCCATAAAAATGGGAACTTATACCTGGTTTGGGTCCCTTTTCGTCATGAATTTGGGGAACTATGATGTCATTTTGGGAGTTGAATGGTTGGAAACATTAGACACGGTTAGCTTCAACTTCAAAAAATTATTTGTGGAATGGAAGGAAAACGGACGAGTCATTCGCTTACAAGGCATTACTACTCCTCCATCACAAATGGTGAGCTCTCATAGTATGGAGAAGATGTTAAAAAAGGGTGGATATGGGTTTATAGCTCAAATTAATTGTTTGGAAAAACAATCTCAAGCAACTTCGGATATTACTGCTCAAGAGTTACAAGACATCATAACACATTACGAAGAGGTTTTCCAAGAACCTCAAGGATTACCACCTAAACGATCTCATGACCATGCCATCCATTTGATTCCAGGGAGTGTCCCACCTAACAATCGTCCTTACCGCTATCCTCAACCACAAAAGACAGAAATCGAACAGATCGTTCAAGATTTGTTGGATCATGGAGTCATTCGTCACAGACACTAGTCCTTATTCCTCACCTGTAGTTCTGGCTAGACGAAAAGATAACTCTTGGCGTATGTGTCCTGACTTTCGTTCTCTCAATAAACTCACTATCAAGGACAAATTTCCTATCCCTGTCATAGATGACCTACTAGATGAGTTGCATGGTGCAAAATTTTTTACAAAATTAGACCTTCGCTCCGGATTTCACCAAATCCGTGTTAGAGAAGAAGATATTCCCAAAACTGCTTTTCGTACTCATGAAGGTCATTACGAATTTTTGGTCATGCCTTTTGGTCTCACCAATGCACCATCCACATTCCAAAGTCTCATGAACCAAGTGTTTCGTCCACTCCTCCGTAAGTTTGTGTTAGTTTTTTTTGATGATATTCTCATATACAGCAAAACATGGACGGACCATTTACATCATGTGGATAAAGCCCTTCACATTTTACACAGAGAAAAGCTATTTGTCAAACGTTCCAAATGTTCATTTGGTGTCCAAGAAGTCGAGTATCTTGGTCATATAGTTTCACACGAGGGTGTCAAAGTCGATCCCAATAAGATTAAGGCAATTCAAGAGTGGCCCTTACCTAAAACCATCAAGAAACTTCATGGTTTTTTGGGTCTCACGGGCTACTATCGCAAGTTTGTACGAAATTATGGTAAGATTGCAGCACCTCTCACCGCACTCACAAAGAAGGATGCTTTTCGTTGGTCGGAAGAGGCCACTCAAGCCTTCGAAGCTCTTAAGAAGGCCATGTGTACAACTCCAGTATTAGCAACTCCCAATTTTCACAAACCATTTATTATCGAATGTGATGCATCAGGAACAGGAATTGGGGCTATATTAATGCAAGAAGGTCATCCGTTGGCATTTGAAAGTAAACAGACTTTCCGGGAAAAATTTGGGAAGATCAACATACGAAAAAGAAATGTTGGCTATTCTTCACGCAGTAGAAAAATGGAGACACTACCTAATCAGTAGCCGCTTCATTATAAAAACAGATCATAGTAGCCTCAAACATTTTCTTGAGCAAAGGTTTTCATATCCGGAACAAAATAAGTGGTTAACCAAACTATTGGGCTATGATTTTGTTATCGAATACAAGAAAGGGAAGGAAAATATAGCCGTCGATGCGCTGTCCAGGAAATATGAAGATGAAGTAGTCATTAACGCTATTTCAGGTCCTTGCTCCCAATGGGTGAATCAATTACAAGATGAATGGTTGTCCAATAGCGAAACTGCTCAGATACTTCAAGAATTATCTATAGGGTCCTCTAAACACCCTTTGTTCTCTTATGAAGATAAAATCCTCTGGAAGAAGAACCGCATTTACATTCCACACAATTCAGAACTCAAATCAAAGATCCTCGACGAATCACACGCTTCTCCATCGACAGGACATTCAGGATTTTTGAAGACATATTTAAGGGTCAAACAATCATTTTGTTGGAAAGGATTAAAAGCAGAGGTCAAACAATGGGTAGCAGAATGTGAAGTTTGCCAGCGCAATAAAGGAGAAACAGTCAAATCACCAGGGTTGTTACAACCATTACCCATCCCTGAACGACAGTGGGAACATATATCCATGGATTTTATTGAAGGTCTTCCAAAGTCAGAAGGCAGGACAATAATCTTCGTAGTCGTAGACCGGTTATCCAAATACGCTCACTTTCAGGCTTTACAACATCCATTTTCCGCAAGCAAGGTGGCAAAGGTATTTATGGATTCAATTTTCAAATTACATGGTATGCCAAAAAATATTGTAAGTGATAGAGACCCCATCTTCACTAGTAACTTTTGGCGGGAATTATTTCGACTTAGTGGTACCAAATTGAACATGTCCTCAACCTACCATCCACAGACAGATGGTCAAACAGAAGTAGTTAACAAATGTTTGGGTACGTACTTAAGATGTTTCGCTCAAGATAAACAATACCAATGGAGCCATTGGTTAGCATTGGCAGAATGGTGGTACAACACTTCTTACCATTACTCAATTAAGATGTCTCCATTTGAAGCATTGTATGGCACCAAACCTCCAACGATCACAGATTACGTACATGGATCATCCAAAGTAGCCAAAGTGGATGATTGGTTCCAACAAAGGCAGTCTACACTCACCATCCTCAAAGAGAATTTAGTCCAAGCACAAAATCGTATGAAACAACAACAAGACTTGCACCGATCAGAGAGAACTTTTAATATAGGTGATTGGGTTTTCCTAAAGTTGCAACCTTACAAACAATCATCGTTAAGGATAAAGTCCAGCCAAAAGTTGGCTCCACGATTCTATGGTCCCTACAAAATTGTGCGCCGCATTGGAGAAGTAGCCTATCAATTAGAGCTACCTACATCATCACGAATACACCCGGTATTTCATGTTTCATGTCTCAAAAAAGTAATTGGTCGGAAAGTACAAAGTCAATCAAAATTACCAATGCTCGATGAGGAAGGACGCATACATCTCCAACCTCGAAGATATACTACAACATAGAATCCGAAGACTGAGATCACGTCGGATTCAAGAATTTCTCATTAAATGGCAAGATTTACCAGAGGAGGATGCCACATGGGAACCTGAAAGTATCTTCCAGACATTTCCAGCTTTGAGGACAAAGCTTTCCGAGGAGGGGAGTCATGTTACACACCAAACCTAGCCGTCGGCTAGGTATTCCAAGAGTTTAATATTTCATATATATATAGTAGTTAGATTATTCCAAATGATATCATCGTTTTATTTTATATTCTCTGCAACTCGGCATTGCCTTCACGGCGGGATCTGCCCTCCTAGTGGCAATAGAATTTTTATTACTATCCGCTTTCTTGCATTTGCGTATTCGATCGATTGAGTGTTCTTTTGCATGATAGAATATTAATAATTAATTTTCTGTTAGAAGACAAGTAGAAGGAGTAACCTTCCAAGGTATAGGTAAATAAATATTTGCATGACCTTGTGTACCTATATAACCTATGGCCTTGTGGATGTTAAAAACTACTTTAATTACACCTATCAAGACTTCAACATGAATCTTCGTCATTAAAAACTATCATTTCAACCATCCTAATTTAAATTACAAATATATATTTTTTTAAAGAAAAGGAGTTATATATTGATATTCAAATTTGCAAAGAACAATTATCCAACAAGCAACTTGGAGGTCACAAGATTGTTGTCCAAAAGGAGGAACAAGCAACAAAGCAAATTTAAAAACTCCAAAAAGTGCAACAGTATACCAAGGGTGCCAGAGATGCAAAGGGTACCATAATCACCGAGAAAACTTGAAACACCAAAAGCTCCAGAATCACGCAATGTTCCAGGGTTGTCCAGAGGCATCAAAATCTCCAGGGGCATCAAAATCTTCAAAGGCTCCAAAATTGCCATATGCTTCCTATCATCTATGCCACTCATGTTGTCTACTTTTCTTTTTTCTTATTACTCTGAGATGCAAATAGGCTATGTTTATGGCCTCATTTGCAAGGCGATCAACCACCATATTATACCTCCTTCCAATGTGGGAGTATTGTATATATTCAAACTTCTGCTCCAATTCTCTTAGTCTTCTCTGAACTATTTGTAGTTGGACTGATGAGAAATCCTTCCCCTTAGATAGGGCAGAGATCACAAGTCTCGAATCACCATACACATGGAGTTGTTTAATGCCTTGTTCCTGAGCCAATTTTTATCCCATTTCACAACCTATCAATTCTGCAACATTATTGGTTGTTTTCCCCAAATTGATTTTGAACTGAAGCATTTCATAGTGTGGTGCCACTAGTATCACACCACCAGCCATTGCATGACCTAGGTTTGATTTAGAGGCTCCATCAAAGAAAAGTGTAGGGAACTTTATCTCTAGAGGTTTGATTGTTCTAACCTATGGCCCAAAATTTAGGAGATTTTGGAGATCCATTTGGTGTAACAATTGTATCTCCTTTTTCTTAATCTCCTAATGTCTTGTTGTTTATGATATATAGCTTTTGTGTTCAAGACTATCTCCCTTAACACTCTATTGGTTAACACTTGAAAATTGGTTCTTTTGTCATCAAATATTATCCTATTTTTATCCTTCCATATGTGCCAAATGATGAATATTGGCATTGAATACCATATCTGCCTGATAAGGTGCTTGTCCTTCAGTCCCCATTTGTACATTTGGCCCCAATTGGTTAGGCAATTTTTTGAGTTGAAGGTTCCTGATAGTGTTGATCCTAGTTGTTGGGTTATTTCAATCTAGATTTTAACTACTTATATACACTGAAAGAATAGATGTGATATTGTTTCATTGTTCTTAAGACACCTATGGAAAATATGAGGCCCCATGATATTCCTCTTAATGAGGTTGTCTCCAGTAAGAATCTTGTTTTGGAGCACCAACCAAAGAAAGGCTTGAAGTTTGGGAGGAACCTTGTAATTCCATACCTTAGCTATGGTTGAGTTCTTTTGACCTTGTTGTTGTAATAACACCCCTTGTCTGACTATGTAAACACCTGACCCACTAATAGAGCCCCATATAAGTTGATCTAGAATTTGGGGAGAAAGTTTAATCCCTTCAGTTTGGATGTGCAATTGTCTCCATGAGTCTTGGTCAAGATGTGGCAGGGGTGGATCTCTCACCCATTCAATTAAGCTTGCAAGAGAGTTAACACCCAACTATTGCAAGTCTGCTTTTATTTCTGGGAAACAATTCTTAATGATTGGAGGTCCTCCCAAGACTGGATCATCCCATATATTAATTTGTTTACCATCCCCTAGAATCCAAGAGGTATGATTTAATATAATATCTTTAGCTTCCATAATATATTTCCAAATTGAGGAGGAGCCTACTATACTTTTCACACTTTTTATGAGTTGGATCCCATTAGAGTTGTTCAGATATTTGCATTTTAAGATTTGCTTCCATGGAGAGTCTGGTGGAGTGAGCAGATTCCAAAGTAGCTTAGCACTTAGTGCCTTGCTAACAATTATTATTTTCCTGATTCCTAGGCCTCCCTACTCCTTTGGCTTGGTAACAGTCTCCCAATTGACCAAATGGAACTTTTTCCTATCTGATTGCCTTCCCCCTTGCCATAGGAAAGTTCTTAACATTGCATCTAACTTCTGCAAGATATATAAGGGTGCATGATACACCAACAATTGATATATGGGAAGACTTGCTAATACTGATTTGATTAAAATAACTCTTCCAACCAAACTCAACCAACCATTGCTATACTATTGTATTCTCCTTGACATCTTTTCTAGAATTACATTCCAAGTTTCCTATTTTTTTATGGAAGCCCATAGGAACACCTAGGTAGTTAAAGGTATCACTACCTTTGTGAAATCCCAAAATCTGAGAGAAACCTCTATCTTCTATTGTTGAAGTATTTATAGTGTAAAATCTGCTCTTTTGGGTGTTTATCTCTACCCTTATGGCTGAAGAGAAGCAATCTAAAACTTCTTTGATCAACCTGACATTCAATTTTGTGGCTTCCCCTAATAAAATAGTGTCATCTACAAATTGAGCATGAGTGATTGTTCTATATCCTGTAGTTGCTCTAATTCCCAAGATTTCTTTCCTTCTTCTCAATTTGGTCAAGGTCCTCCCTAAAGTTTTAGCTAGAAGGATATAAAGGTAAGGGGAGAGAGGACACCCTTGCCTTAATCCTCTAGTGGCTTTAAAGAAGTTAGCAGGTTCCCCATTGATTAGAGGGGCTATCCAAGGTCCCTCTATGCAAGCTCTTATCCAGTCTATCATTTGAGTTGGAAATCCAAATTTGGCTAACACTTATGTTAAAAAGCCAATGTCTACTCTATCAAAGGCATTAGCCATATCAAGTTTAATGGCTATTCTTTTCTTTTTGGACTTGGCACTTGAGTGTAGGGCTTCATGAATCATTATAATGTTGTCATATATTTGTTTCCCTAGAATAAAACCCCCTTGTTCTAGCTCTATCAAATCATTAATCTTCCTTTTAATTCTATTTGCTATTATTTTAGTCATTATCTTATAAGAGCAATTGCACAAAGATATAGGTCTAAATCTATCAAAAGTAACTACATTTTTTTCTTTTGGAATTAAAGCTAAGAAAGTGGAGTTGATTTCCCTAGATAGCTTACCTCTTATCCTTGTCTCTTCTATCATTGCCAATAGGTCATCTCCTATAATTTCATAAAACTACTGATAAAAATTATTGGTGAAGCCATCTAGTCCTAGAGCTTTGTCCTTGGGCAATGAATGTATAACTTCTTCCAACTCTTCTTTGGTTACTATTGAAGAGAGATCTTCTTTATCTCTATTTTTTAACAAAGGAGGAATGTTGTTCAAGAGAGTGGCCTGAGCCTATTGATTTACTATTGTCTTTGTGAGAAGGGTTGAGTAATGATCTCTTGCTAGTTCCTTTATGACTACTTGATCAGAATAAATTTCTTCAGTTTTGTGAATCTCTCTGATTGTATTTCATTGGTAGTGTTGCATTGTTTTTAGATGAAAGTAATTTGTGTTTTTGTCTCCTTTCTTGAGCCAAATCATTCTTGATCGAAGTCTCCAATGTGCCTCTTCTTCTCTGAAAGCTTGATCCATTTCTTGGTTCAACCAGAGTCTTCTCTCTTCCTATTGAGGGGTTGGAGGTTGATCACCTATCTCTTGCTCTACTTCCTCCATCTATTGTAGCAATATGCTTGACCTATTTTGAACTTTAGTCTTATTGGCAATCTAGTCCCTAATGGCTTTCTTGAGATTGGAAATTTTCATTTTCCATACCTCTTGGGGACTATTTGCATAGACATGTTGCTTCCAGATACTTTCTACTAAAGGTGCAAACTCCTCATGCTCCATCCATTCTGGATTGTATTTGAAAGGAATCTTCCTTTTTCCAAGAGCACTATCACCCATATCCAAATAGATAGGCTTATGATCTGAGACCAAACTTTGAATTATGCCACTTGATACAAGTGGATACCTGAATAGTATATCTTCTTGTATCAAGAATCTATCTAATATTTCTGCAATGAATTTAACCCCAACTCTTCTATTTGTCCATGTAAATTTTCCATTTTTGGGGATTATGTCCTAAAGTTTCTGCTCAATTATAATTTGCATAACTAGGTCCTTAGAAGGGTCTTTTGAGGGAATGCCTCTTTTTTCTCCCATTGGGCTAAAGTCACATTCAAGTCCCCTAATATAATTAAATTTGGGGGTCTTTCCTAATGAATCCAGTGCTGACGACTTTTCCAAGCCTCTTGTTTTAAGACTAAGTTATTTGGTCCATAAAAATTGACTATGGTCCAAGTTTATCCCTATGGAGAGGAGAAAGAAGTTGCTATCCAATTTGAGTGTCTTGTTTTATTAATACATATCAGGGCCTATGGATCCCATGCAAGGAGAAGCCCCTCGAGGCACCTAATGAATCTATTGCTTCTAGGTCTGAGGATCTCCATATATTTTTCCATTCTATTCTTGCTAATTGCTCTATCAATTTAGTTTCTTGAATGCAGATAACCATTGGCTTTTATTGGGCTATTAATTGACTTAGGTAGTTTTTTTCAAGGGACTACCCAATCCCCTTCCATTCCATGATAGAACCTTCATTTCTTAAGTGGCTTCTTAGCCTTGTTGAAGTCTAAGGTTGTTTATGCTTTCTTTTGAATCTCTATATTTGCTTATTCTATTCTTACCTCTTGATTAGATTTCCTCCCTCTAGTAGAAGATCTAGTGGTTAGGGTACCTCCTAGAATCATTGTTACTGCTAACTGAGTCTCTTCTATTTCTTCAATCTCCTCTTCCTAAAGGTTTTCTTTGGTAGCCTGAGTTTCCTCCACTTCATCTTCTAATTCAAGATCTGATGGATCTTCCCCTTTTTAGATGTCCCTAGATGTTCCTCTTCCTCATTTTATGATAAAATAGAGAACTTATTATTGTTGTATTTTTAGTTATGGTTGAGGCCTCCTTCTTCTACTTCTAGATCTTCTCTATTGTTTTCTTCTTACTATTTGGAATTCTTGATCTTCCTCCTTTGTCTCTTATTGTACCTTAGTGGGATAGTTCCTTGAGAAATGACCATATTGATGACAGGTAATACATTTAAAGGGAATGTGCTCATAATCTAGTGGTTGGGTATGGATCCAATCCAAGACTTTGATACCTATATTTTCAGGAAGCCCTTTTTCAGATTGACTTGAACACACAACCTAGCACAAGTTGCATTATTGGCCTTTGGAGGAGCCCAGTCTACAAATGTGCCAATAGAGTTACCTATCATCTCAAGAGTCAGTTTATTCCATAAATGTAGGGGTAAAAATGGTAGTCTTACCCAAATTGAGACTTCTTCTAGTTCTTCCACTTGTGGGTCAAAACTGACTGACCAAGGGGTCATGTAGAGAGGGCTTGATCCAAGGAACCAGGGACCTCCTTGAAATATTGCATCTCTTTCCTCTATGGAGGAGAAAATAACTATGAAATACCCTCTCCCTACCATCATGAATTCATAGCTAGATATTTTAGATCCCCAAGAAGAGGTGATCCATCTTTGAATGGTTGTTGGGCTAAGGCCAAATACCCATAAATTTGCAAGCAAGAGCTCTCTCAGTTAGGGTGAGGATCGAGCTCTGAATATAGTCTAGAGGAATCTCCACCACTGGAGCATCATTCAACTTAGGAACAAAGGAGCCTTTGTTACTTGGTTGGGACTATTGTGGCCTCCTTGCCTTCAAAGCTTTGGTCATATTTTCTAGTTTTGACTGGTCAAATAGAGGAGGTAGTGAGAACAAGGAAAATGAGCCATGGTCAACATTCTTGAGTATGGAGGCAGTCATCATGGTAACATCCCAGAAGGAGGGTTTGGGGGAGGAGGGATATCCCCTATCGCCATTGCCATGATAGGGCTTCGGAGGTGACCAAACCCTAATCTGAGCCAAAAGAGAAAACCCTCACCAAAATCTCAGAGATTTTATTTCTTGGCTCACTTTCCTCTATTAAATTCATGGATAGACCATGAAAGCAAAAGCAAAAGTAGAGGAAACCAACAAAGGAAGAAGCAGAAGATCTTAAGATAAATAACTACAAAAAAACTGCAAATAGTCACAATGCCTACCGGATCCGGGCATGCAAAGGATAATGCATTGGGTGGCACGAACCCTTGTCCAAAAACTAGGTCCAAGCATCAACAACGGACAACAAAATCAAAATCGACATTGTTGCAACTCTTCCCCTTCCTGGTCTAGATTAGGATTCTTGCTTGAATTTAATCACTTTTGCCCTTGAATGAGTGTCACCCTTAAGGTTGTGATATTGCAAAATCTCCCAATAAAATACCACTCCTCAATATACAATTTTTTATTCTTACCATTTTATTATTTTTAATAAATTATATGTGGCCTCTTTTGAAGTCATTTCTATCAATATAACAAAACATTAAATTTATTGTCAAGCCAATTTTTTTTTTTTTAAGCGAAAAACCCCTTGCGGGGCCGCCTTGGTCTGAGAGACCACGAACAGGGGGTTCTACACCTTCAAAGTCACCCAAGAGTCGTACCCGACCCTGCTCGCACCAACATTATCAATTGGATTTTGGATACCCAATTCAACTTTTTGGTAGGGTGGATATTTGAACCTGGGACCTCTCTTGGAGGGTTTCCCTCTCCTCTCCAACTCACCTACAACACCTGGGTATTGTCAAGCCAATTAAATCATATTGACTTATTCTAATATTCTTCATCTTCCTTGTATTATTATTTTGATTATTCTCTTTTTAATAGATTATATGAGAATGAAAGGAACTCGCTCATATTACATTGTGACCACAAAGTGGTATTACAATATTTTGATGATTGTGGATATTTTGTTTGACAAGATTCAAACCTTGGTCTTCCCCTTGAAATTCGAAGCTTTGAATAGAGGTCTAAGGTTTGAATCTTGTAGCTAGGGATGTACACCATACTTCAGTAACCTAGGGTTGTACACCATAGTTCGGTAACTAGAGCATGGTTGAATAATCATATATTAGATAAACAACATTCTTCATAAAGGTTATCTCATATAGCTTATGACATCCATTGCCATTTGAATTAATTTGATGAATGTTATTTGATGTCAAATTATTATATTTTTATAATTATCTTCGTATATTTGTTTGGGGGATAGATAGGAGAGTTGGTTACATCCGCACTATTTTTAGTAATTTCCAAGTGCAAGGTTCAAACCATAGGGATTGCTCCTAGCAAGCCTATACCACCTCGTTATTGTTGATCCGAATCTTCGTATCATTTTTATTAAAACATAAAATCTCAATCTACCATTAACATTTTTAAGATTTATATTTTGTGAAAAATAAAATTCATCTGTTTTCCTTCTCTGTGACATTTAAAAAATATTAATAACTAAAGGATGAACATATATTATTTTTTATCTAGTTTTATATTTTTTTCTAGAAAATATTATCCCGGGGTAACAGTTCAAGGGTTTGGCTCTTCTTCAAGAGGTCAAAAGTTCAAACTGCGATGTGTGTGGTTGTGTTAATCACCCATTGATAAGCGTAGCTCTCTATCTTATGAGAGGTCATGGCTATCCTTCTCTATGACATTTAAAAAATAGTAATAATTGAAGGACGAACATATATTATTTTTATCTAGTTTTATATTATTTTTCTAGAAAATATTATCCCGAGGCAATGGTTCAAGGGTTTGGCTCTTCTTCAAGAGATCCAAAGTTCAAACTACGATGTGTGTGGTTGTGTTAATCCCCTATTGATAAGCGTAGCTCTCGACCTTATGAGAGGTCATGGCTGGGAGGGGACTCCTCGGTCCTATGTGTTGGTCATATGGGTTTATCACACTACCCGAATCCAAAATAATAATAATAATAATTTTTAAATCTTTTTAACTAAACTATATTTAATATAATAATTTTTAAATCTTTTTAACCAAAATATATTTCATCCCTTGTTCTCAAGGATGGTGCAATGGTTAGGGTTTTGACCTCTCTCTTTAAGAAGGTCTAAGGTTCAAACCGCAACATACTCAAAAGGGAATAGGTTGATGGTAGTCATCAAGTATTTATCATTTAACTGTCCCAATTTAATACCTTAAAAGGTTGAGGAACAAGCTTAGTGTTTATAGAAGCAACAAAGCAACATCCAATGATGTTACCCGTTATCAATATATATTTTTTATTATTTGTGGAAAACATCCCAGAAGGGATGCCACTTTCGAGTAAGACCCAAGGAGGTAGGGGTATCCATTCCGCAAAAAATACCCAGGACTCGGACCTGGCCTACCACCTTTGACATACTCAAGGAGCAAACAAACACACAAAAACAATTTAAATAAATAAATAACAATAAAAATAATAAAATAAAATAAAAAACATGCTCCTTGAGTGTGTCAAAAAGAAAAGCACAACCAAACACACACACAATAAGATAAAAAAACCACAACACGAACCACATAGAAAAAACACAAGAACAACATAACAAAACACAAACATGACAAAAACAACAGAACACTACAAAGACATAACAAAAAAAAACATGAAAAATAAACACAACCAAAACCTAAAAAATTAAAAAAATAAAATAAAATAAAAATAAAAAACAACCAACAACAGACAATAAACAAAAACAAAAAACATAGAAAACACTCACACATAAAAACACGAATTAACTCAAACAAACAGAAACACAAGAACAAGAACGACAAAAACAGAAGAACAATAACAAAAAATATAAAAAAAAACACAAAACAACAAAAACACAAGAACAACAAAAAACAACACAAAGAACACAAAAACAAAACAAAAGAACACACACCTTAAAAAACTAAAAAAAAAAAAATTGAACATAACAATGACCTATCTAGACCAGAAGACTTTTAAGGCAAGAATCAACAGAGGAAACAAAAGAAAGAATAGTTTGAGCTAGGGAACTAAAATAAACTGATCGAACCAAAGAGAAGCAAAAATAAAGCAAGAAGAAACTAGGTACCTTCAAAACTGGAGCCATCCAAAGAAATGATAGAAAGAAGAGCTTCCCTAATTTGTGAAGCCCACCATCTAGGAGGGTGGCCATAACAAGTAAGATCACCTTTGTCCAAAGCCCAATTAGCTAAAGCATCAACACTCTTGTTTTGATCTCCGACCACATGATTGTAATCAACTTTCAAAAATCCCATCTGGATTAATTGAATCTTCTCAATAATTCTTTTTATTCTCCAATCAACCTTATGATTCTTAGAAGGAGTCTTCAAAAGATTAATCATGAGTTGAGAGTCAGACTCAACTAACACCTTTTCCCATCCAACCTTAGTAGCCTCTTGAAGGCCTCCGAGGATACCATACCCCTCAGCAAGGTTATTGGAAAGAATACCCAAATTCTCAGCAAAAGTAAAAACCAGGGAGCCATCTGAAAGTCTACCAATTCCTCCCACATTGGCTTTTCTAGGGTTCCCTCTAGAGGCTCCATCAGTATTGACTTTTCCAAAATCCTTAGGAGGAGGTTGCCAATTTCTTGTCCTATCCATCTTACAAATACTCACATTCCCTTTAAGTTGGTTGCCCTTAGAATATTTAATCTTCAATCTTTGCATCACTTGATCCCATCTTTGGTGGGAGTTTTGGGGGTGATTAAGGAGTTGATGGACTGATTCAACTAAGTTGGCTATGGTCTTTTGCCAAATATAGTGAATATCCTTCCTATCTTGATTAAAAATTTGGTTGTTCCTTTCATTCCAGATATTCCAAAGAAGAATGGTAGAACCCATCCAAACTAATTGCCTAATAAAATGATCAACACCCTCTTGTTTAGGCCAATCCCTCCAAAGCTGCTCAAAAGTAAAAAAATTGGACCACTATAAGCCAAGTAAAGTGGCCATTCTCCTCCATAGCTCGGAGGCTAAAGTACACTCAATAAAAATATGGCTGAGAGTTTCTACATTCTCTTCACACATTTCACATCTAAAAGGGCCATGAAAACCACGCTTCATAAGTTGCTCACCGGTAAGCACCCTACGATGCAATAAAAGCCAAGTAAAGAACCTCACCTTAGGCCGGATATTTTGAGCCCACAACTGAGAAAATATGTCAGAAGATTGGTTGGGATTATTATGGCATAAGGTCAAATAACCTTGAGCAACTGAATACTCACCCTTAGTAGTGTTGTTCCATCCAAAACAATCTTTTTCATGGGACCAAGAGAGAGATCTCATATGAAGGATGCCTTGGATATCTTGTCTTTGCCTTTTTGGGATTTGAATAGGCCAGTCCTCAATAGGGATCCAATATCTACCAACCTTTGAATTACCAGTATGGTACCGACAATAATTAGCCACCTTTATCCAGTTAGCTCGGTGAAGCTCCTCCATCCAAGGCCTCCAATCGGGAAACTGAGTTATCAAAGGCTTGTGACCATCCCAAGAATCTATCCAAAAAATTTCCTGTTGACCATTATGAATGATCCAAAATAAATTTTTCTTTATCAAATCCTCACCAGTCTTAAGAACTGCTAAAATGGGAGAACCTTTGGTGGGAAGTTGATAGCGAACAAGGTCTTCAGGACTTTTGTTCTCAGCATATTTAGCACGAAGATTATTGGCCCAAAGAGCATTGGGGTTATGCAACATCCTCCAATATAATTTAGCAGACTAAAGCTTTGTTGTTATTAATAGAAGACCGGAATCCTAACCCCCTTCATTCTTAGGAAGACATAAAGTGTCCCATTTCACCAAGGCCCATTTTCTTTTCTCCTTAGTACCACTCCAAAGGAATCGATGACTGATTTGATCTAGTTCTCGAAGAACAACCTTTGGGATATTCAACACGGAAGATACATAAATAGGAATAGCTTGAAGGACTGATTTTACCAAGGTGATTCTACCCCAGAAGAAAGCCACCTGTTGGTCCACTTTCCAATTTTCTTCTTGACTTTGTCCAACAACCAATTCCAATATTTATTTTTTTGCCTTTGAATATTGATGGGAATACCTAAATAAGTGATCGGAAGGGAGGTCTTCTTATATCTTAATTTATCCAAGACCATGGATTCCTGTCCAGCAGAGCAGTGAAAGAAAATAACTTTAGATTTGTCTTCATTGATCAACTGCCTAGTAGCCTTAGAAAAACAACTAATGATTTGCTTAATATTAGAAGCTTCCTTAATTGTAGCTTTACCTAAAAGAGTAGAGTCATCCACAAATTGAAGATGAGAGATAGGTCTAGCTCCATGAGCAATGGTAACTCCCTCAAGGGTTTTGTTTTCCCTCTTTTTGGTTATAGTCCTACCCAAGCATTCAACAAGAATGATGAATAAATAAGGGGATAGTGGGTCACCTTGCCTAATACCTCTGGAAGCGGGGAACGACTGAGAAGGCCTGCCATTGATAAGAACTAAGTAGGAAACTGAAGAGATACATCCCATAATCCAATCCATCCAATCCTTAGAGAAACCAAATTGCCTCAAAACTTTGATAAGGAAGTGCCAATCCACTCTGTCATAAGCTTTGGATAAGTCTAACCGAATGAACATGGAAGGAGATTTTTGCATATCCATGGAATGGATGGCTTCTTGAGCAAGAACTATCTCATCTACTATTTGACGCCCTTTCACATAACCCCCTTGCTCAGGGGAAATAATCTTATGCAAAAGAGGCTTCAACCTTTCAGCCATGATTTTAGTAATGATTTTGAGAAGAACATTACATAAAGCAATAGGTCTAAAAGCTGAGATATGATCAACCTCTTGAGCTTTTGGAACAAGAGTAATATAAGTTTTATTGATAACCTTCAAAATTTCTTTGGCTTTCCTGGCTTCTTCCACCACCTCTAATAAATCAACATGAAGGATATCCCAGAACTCTTGGTAGAACTCAATGGGAAAACCATCGGGACACGGGGTTTTCCCTTTTTGCATTTTAAAAACTACCTGTTGAAGCTCATTGATAGTAACGAGAGCGAGTCAAAATAGAGTTCTCCTTAGAAGTGATAAGAGAAGGGATTGCTTGAAGAACATTTTGTTGAGAAGTTGAGTCAAGAGGAGTAGCAACAAAAAGATTGGAAAAGTAATCAACAACAATAGAGTTCATGCCATCCCAAGTATAGACAACATCTCCAGAATCTGATTTCAGGGAAGAAATAAAGTTGTGAGATCTTCGAGCTAGAAGAGATTTGTGGAAGAAATTTGTGTTTTGATCTCCTTCTTTGAGCCATTGAATTCTAGATTTTTGCTTCCATAAGAGTTCTCTTTTTTCCCATTCCTCTAACTGAGTTGTGAGTTTAATTTCATCTGCACTTCTATTCTCTGTGAGGCCATCTAAACGGATTTTCTTATTCAAATTTTCAAGTTGAGCAATAACTTCATGTTTTTTTTATGAACATCCCCAAACTCCTTCCAGTTCCAAGTCTTGATTTTGGATTTAATGTATTGCAGTCTTTTGGCAAAACAGAACATCTTAGTCCCATGCCTAGGCTTACCTTCCTTCCACCATTGTTGCACACGAGGTCTAAAGGAACTGTCTCTGAGCCACATTAATTGAAAACGAAAAGGAGAGAAACTCACATTGGTTTTCCACATTTCCACCATGACTGGCCGATGATCCGAACCAACATTGTTAAGAGTCTTCACTTTAGGAATGTGACCATGGATTAAGAAATTTTCAGAGAGCAAAAACCTATCCAATCTCTCCATTATACAAGCTAAGCCTTGCCTTTTGTTAGACCAAGTCATAAGGCCATTATCTGGTTGGATGTCCACAAGATGGAGGTTTGCAATATATTCGCTCATGAGGTCAGTGCTTTTGTCCAAATTTCTATTTCCCCCTATTTTCTCATCCAGAGAGAGGATGGTATTGAAATCTCCTCCGATCAAGATCCAAGCTTCAGGAAAATGAGAGATAATATGAGTTATATCCTTCCATTGTCTTATTTTTTCCTCCAAAGCAGTCGGAGCATAAACAATAATGCAGAGCATAATTTGGTTGGAATGTCTACTTTGAATAGCTATAGCCAACAGACCCCAACTGCCAACCATATGGTGAATAACTACCTCTTTTGGGTCCCAAAGACAAGCAATGCCACCAGAAGTCCCATGGGAACTGAGGGAAACCACTTTTCTAGCTGGCCAAATTTTATTGGCAATTGAGTCCATATCCTCCATTGACATCTTCGTTTCTTGAAGGAAAACAAGATGTGGATGATTTATCTCAATCATTCTTCTAATTTCATTTTGTTTTGAAAGACTCCCTTTGAGTCCTCTAATATTCCAAGTGATGATCTTCATTAACACCAGGCTAAAAAATTTGGGAAGGGCATTAATCTTACCTTCCTCTACAAGCTTTTCACCTTCTTTTACCATATGATATTGATTGGTCTTGCGACCTGCTTTTTGATTAGAATCCATCTTCGATTTTTTTCCCTGTTTCTTGACTTACTCCAATTGAATCTGAGATGGCTTCTAACCTTGAAGAATGCTCGTACACAACCAAAATTTTACTAGAGGGTTCAACAGAGTCTATATTGGGACCTGTATTATTTGAAGTTTTGACATTTAAAATATTGTTTTTCTTGTGTAAATTTTCTCCTTTTTTTTCTGTTGAAAACCTTTGATTTGTTGGTTTGTCTCTGAGTTCTTCCCTTCATATTTAAATTGTGTTTCTAAGATTTTTGTTTCCATTATTTCCTCTTCCTCACTTGGGACATCATTTGTGGAAAGGATTTCAAACATATTAGCAGATGACTTTGATTGATCCTTCATAACTGTTTTTTTTAGTGTTCTTCTTCTTAGGCATTTGGAAACCTACTGAGTTTATATCTTCTTTCTTTTGATCAAGAATTTTATTTGGGCAAGCACTAGCCAAATGACCATATTCATGGCAAATTCTACAACGAAAAGGAATGTTCTCATAGTCCACTACTTGCTCCCAAGTGTCTTCCCCAAATTGTAATGTGATCTTTTTAGGTAGGGGTTTGTCAAAATCCATTAAAACACAAATTCGAGCATAAATAATATGTTCAAAATTTTGAGTACAATCAACAGTCATCATAAAAGTTCCTAAAGAGTTTCCAATTGAAGAAAAAATAGTAGGATTCCAAAATTCAATAGGGAGGCCAAAGAGTCTAACCCACACGGGAGCTATAGAAGGCATCTCTTCTTCGGCTTTAAATTTAGTATGCCAGGGCTTCATGAAAAGCCATGCCCTTCCAAAAAACCAGGGACCCCCTTGAAAAGTTTTCTCTCTATCTTCATTATTAGCAAATAAAACAAGAAAATAACCATTTGGATAAATAGAGATTTGTAACTCACCTTTGGTTTTCCAGATTTTTGCAGCCCAGACTTTGAAAGCAGATAGGCTCGAACGAAAACCCACGAACCAGACAAATTAGTCCTCTTTTTTCCAAATCTTCAATGCCAATCTGAATGTTACCCATATCAAGCTTAACAATAGGAGTTCCATCAACTGCTTTAAGACATCCTGACTCCATTTTCCTGGGATCAATCTTAGGCATTCTTAGAGGTTTATGGGAAGCCCTAAGATTAATATTAGCATTGGGCTGAGGTTGTCCACCACGGAGGGCATCCCTAAAATTCATTTTTGGGGCTGAGTCTTTGAAATTCTTACCCTTGACAGGGGTTTTCACATGAGAATTATTTTGTGGGTGCACCTTAGCACCAGATTCACTTGAGATCTGAGCCATTTTTTGATCAACTGCTTGAAACTTGTTTCGTGATCTCTTTAATCCTTGCCCTAGATGTCGTGGAAAGGTATGGTTTTCACTTTTCTTTTGTGCAACAAATTGGAAGTCGTTGTCACTCAAGTTCACAGCATGATCTATTGAAAGACAAATTTCTAACCCATCTTGGATCCCCTACAACATATCCTGCTAAAATATTGAGCATAAACCACAAAAATATTGGTCGCTAGGGCCCGAAGGCCCTAAAAACCAACCTCTGGAGCTGCTTGCACTCAACCCAGATGAAACCCTCGCACAACCACTTGCCAAAAATCTCGTTCACACATAGGGATGCGCTAGGATCTGTGTTGCTCCAAATGATCTGAAAATTGGTGGAGACGTTCTAGGGTTTTTCAGGCATCTACCCTCAAAATTTCAGCTCAATCCCCCATTATCAATATATATATTCCATCATTTTTTATAATTTTTTATTATGTAAGCATGATGAATATATTCTATCAATTCAATTTTTTTTAATTAAATAATGTTTTTACATCTATTTTTATTTAAAAAATAAATAAAATTTAAATGAAAAAAAAATTACACATCATACTTTAATATAAATTAATAATTTTTTTAGATACAATATCAAATTACATTACTTCACATTGTAAACTAATATAACTATATACATCATACTCCAATATGAATGGATAACTATGTCGTTCCACATAATCTATTGTTTCTTGAGCGTGAAAAACTACTTGAAACTATGCTATTATTAATTTACTCCCTAGGTGGTTGTGATCTCCTATAAACGGGTAACGGGTGTAGACCTTCAGAGAAAAAATGAATTCTACACTGCTTCCGTTGCACAGTACAAGACCCACATTTAATTTATTTTTGAAATCCACCCTATCAAAGCCTCAGATTTCATCGACAATCATCTCAAGTCGCCAGAAGCCCTGCACTCACTTCACAGCTGCCAGCATGGCATCTGACGTGGGCAAACCAGAGGATGTGTTGGTCCAATACGTGGTGATGAGAAGAGACCTTATTGACAGCTGGCCAATGGGCAGTATCATCACGCAGGGCTGCCATGCTGCTGTTGCTGCTGTTTGGATGCACAGAGAAGACCCTCACACCACCCAGTACTGTGGGGACGAAAATCTGGACAGAATGCACAAGGTAAAAAAAAAAAACTTTTATTATATATACATATTTTTTAATTATAACAGTGTAGAAGACAATCTTCTTTTTTAATTTCGAAGAGGTACAATACTCCCTTTCGCAATCCCAACCGAGGCAAAGGTCACAATTCTCAAGTTTCTTTGTTTCATGGTCACATATGGAGACCAACGCATGTAGTAGAAAGTACTGTGGGGATGACAATTTGGACATTGATGCACAAAATTTATTATATATAAAAAAGGTAAATCTTGTTTAAATTTTGAAGATCTTCCAACCGAGGCAAAGGTTACAACCACTTGACCTATTACGAGTTTTCAAGATTCTTTGTTTCATAGTCACATATGGAAACTAATACACGAAGCAGACAGTGTTCATATAAAAATGGATGTGCCCTAATGGAAAAACTCCTGGCAAATGGATATAGCGTCCTAATGGGAAAACTCCTGGCAAATGGATATAGCTTAGTTGGGTGTGTTCTCAAGTGACTGCAAGCGGGCTTTGTAAGTCTCTCTCAATGGGTGTTTTCCCACTTGCCTAGAAAGGTGTTTTGTTGGCTGCAAAGTCTAATTTATAGGATTGAAATAGGTCCCTATTACATCATGACTGTATTATTATGCTATCACAACATTATGGTCTAATTTATAGGATTGAAATAGGTCCCTATTATATCATGACTGTATTATTATGTTATCACAACATTATGGTCTAATTTATAGGATTGAAATAGGTCCCTATTACATCATGACTGTATTATTATGCTATCACAATATTTTGACTATTATGCATATATAGCTTGATTAGATTTGAACTTTGATCTCTATTTCTACACCTTGAAAGTCTACATATTTGATGAACTCCTGCCATTTGATTTTAATGTTAATGTTTATCCATGGGATTGACACCTTGATCCCTGGTATGGTATGAAACTCCATGGATTGCCCTACCTACCTACCATTTCTAGTTTCTATCAACATTTTAGTTTTGAGCTAACACCCAATCAGGTAGGCAATTGTTTTTTTTTTTCTTTCACTTTTTAATCAGTTAAACTTTTACTGTTTCTAGGTATGGGGTGATTCCTTCAGCAATTAGGTAGTCAAGGGGTTTTTTGGCTGGGTATGGAAAGGTCAGATGGCCTTTTACTGATTCTAGGACTGGGGTCATTCCTTCTGCAATTAGGTGTGCTACTGGGTTGCTAGGCTTGCCTATCTTTGATTTTAATGTTAAGGTTCTCCCATGGATTGACACCTTGGTCTCTGGTATGAAACACCATGGATTGCCCTACCTACCATTTCTAGTTTCTATCAATATTTTAGTTTGAGCTAACACCCAATCAGGTAGGTGTTGGTTACGAATCTGCCATGAGGAAAGGATTTTTGGTTAATGCGCCCAGATTCGCCCACCAGCATGAAAGGCCGGAAGGAAGAGATGCCTTCCGAGCCAATCTCCGGAGAAGGCCGGCTCCTTTTGGGGGGCTTGATTTAAGCTAAAGGGAACAGGAAAAGAAATAAAGGAACGGAAAGAGACAAATGTACGGAAAGAGATACAAATATGTCCAAAGGTTGGTGGGGGGGAACTAACAGTACGGGAACACACCAATCACCGCTACTTACTGCATACAAACACAGAGCATGACAAGGAACTGCAAAACCTAGGCGTACTTCCGATACACCGGCAGCGTATGCACAGCTTCAATAGCTCCCTAGCAAACATTCCCTACAAGGAACTAACAGCAGGGGATCGTATCAATCACCAGATACATACACCGACGGGGGTAGAAAGTAAACCTAGAGATGCCGAGCCGGTATATGTGTTAGGTAGAGAGTTTAACCGCACGGCTTCAATGGCTCCCTAGCAAACATTCCCTACAAGGAACTAACGGCGAGGGATCGCATCAATCACCGGATACGGGCCAGCAACGTCACACACAAGCGATGGAACTGCTACCAAATTTATAATGAATGCTTTAAATAATGAAGTACAGAAGGTGCTTTAAGCAAGCAATGCTAGAGGAACCTGATCGCCAAATGCCAAAGTGAATTAACGAGCAGCGACACGGGTGGGCCTAAGGCATATAATGAAAGACAGCATAAAAGAATAAAAATAGTAGAACAGAACCAGGCATACAGATTGTATTTATAAGCGAAGTACGATTACGATAAGCACGGTAGTTCCCTAACAAACATTCCCCTTCCACACTTTACAATGAATTTCAGATGGGCTTTTATAGCCCGAGTCCCACTTGTTACATTAATGGGCACAGAGTCCCAGTCAAACATGAGCTGACAGAAGCGGCGAAAGAGCTGCAAATGCTGACCTTTTGGACATGGTCTTCCTGGTCTTCCTGGAATTTGGACAGCTACGTGGCGGAGTGCTGGGTAATTCTTCAAGTCGGCAGGCTTGCTAGTAGCTGGAGCAGGTGAAACCTCAGATCAGCTTTGAATGTGGCTATTAACGCAGGCGGTGCGGGCAGCCCATGCTTATCCCTTTTGGTCGGCGGTCTTGGTTCAAATCCCGAAGGCTGGACACTTGTCCGATGATGGGTTATGCCGTGTGACACATGCACTGCCTTAGAGGGCATTCTATCCATCTTTGCTTGGGATCGGGGCTCCTTGGGATGCGTGCAAAAATCAGTGCAGTCGGGGAAGGCCTTCAAGCCTTGGTCAAATTCCGGGTTTGTTCCCCTACTGTACACCTGTCAAGGGCGCATTCCCGCTCCGTTGAGAAGTCGAACTGCGCACAGGCGAACACTGGTGTCTGCCGCCATATGGACCTGCTCCGACATTTTACCTTTTTTCTGCATTGACCTGTCAGTCTGCCAGTGCAAGGTGCGCCCAGGAGGTGGGGCGAAGTGCGAACTTCGCACCAAAACTGGGGCGAAGTGCGCACTTCGCACCAAAACTGGGCGAAGTGCGCACTTCGCACCAAAACTGGGCGAAGTGCGAACTTCGCACCCAGACTTAGCCAATTTCAGATAGACCTGCTGGAAAGGCTGGAAAATCAAGCGGGGAACTCCATGGAAAAAAGGGGGAGAGAAAGAGAATGGGAAAGAAAAGGAAAGGGAGAGAAGCGAGAAAAACGGAAGGAGGAAAAGAAGAGCAGCACTGTTACAAAACAACATTGAAGACATTGCACCCCGTGCAAAAATGTGACAACATTTATGGCGGCTCGCGGGGTGTCGAGCTCGCCTCGGCGCAAAGAATCCATGCCTTCATCCTTTGGGTGCAGAGGAACTTGCCTCCCCTGCCTTTTTCTGCTCTAACTGTTCTCCTTGCGGCAAGCGTTCTTCGATTCATCTTTGTCGGTCGCCTCATCGGTATCTCCTTCCGAAAGGTCTCCATTTCACGCTTCGCCTCGCACATGCGAGTGTACGCCTCTTGGGCCGAGCGCCGAGCTTCGCTCGAATGGCTTGCGGTCGGCTATGTCTTCTAATGCTCCGTGAAAAGCGGCGACCGCGTGCGGGTCGATGGTGAGGTATCTTTTCTCTAACTCCCGAAAATAGGAGCGGATCCTGGAATATCCGGACACCATCTGAGTGACCTGACTGTCTTGAATTGGCTCTGTCCAGCTATCAATTTCAGCTGTATCTGCTTCAAAGGACTGCCAATTCCTCTTTACCCGATCTAGGGTAAGGAGCTCGCCATTCTCAACAAAACCTGGACACCCAAGTTCTGTAAGAGCGTGAAAGGGGGCCAGACAGATATCTTTTTCATGCCCGAATGCATCAAGCATTCGTCTGGCCACTCTCACCTCTTCAACTTTTCTAAAATATTTGTGCAAGGTCACCCTTGCACCTGCCCATTCTGCAGCGAATGAGGACACGGGGGAAAAAAGGACGCCGTCGCGCTCGCGCTCTTGAAGGTTTATCGCCGAGTCCGGCCATTGCTTTGCACGGCGCTCGGCCTCCTCTACCACGAGGCTTTCCCAGGCGGAAACTTCTTGAATCCTGGATGCGAAGTCCGGGACTGCCATCGCCTTAAAGGTATGGGGCTTGCATTCCCTCAGCAAACCAGCCCTCATTTCCTTAACTTTTGTCTTTGAAAAGACAGACGCTTGAGATGTTTTTTCTGCAAGCTGCGATCGTGCTCGCTTCAAAGACTCCCGGAGCTGAGAAATCTGCTCCGAGGCTGCTTTCTTTTCGGTTGCGGCTCTGTTCGTTGAGAAGCGGCTAGTCGGGCTTTGAATTCATCGGTTTCTCGCCGCGCCGCTTCCAGCTGCTCAGTGGACCTAGATAGGTCCTCTTCAAGTTGCCTTACTTTGTCCTGCAACGCAAAAAGTTCTTCCTGCTCCTCCAGACTCTTGACAAAGAGATTGTCAGCTTTGCGCATGATCGTCTGAATCTCATACTGTTTATCAATGTCATCAAAGCTTTTCTCCTTTGTCTGGAGCACGTAGTCCGCCTTAGTCATTTCTCGGAGAGGCTTCTTCACTATTGGGATTATTTTCTCCGTTGTAATCACTCTCCTTCCGAAATCATACTTTGCGCGTTTTGCCGGGGCGGCTATCTCTTCATGTCTCCTCCGCTTCGGGTCTTGGCGGAAAGAGACGAGAATACTCTACGGCTCTCGTTGCCGGGGGCAAGTCATCCGAATTCCGGAGGTCGTCCATAAAATCTGGTTCCCCCGGCCTTAGGGATCTGCCGAGACGTCTCTCCGCGGGGATGGGATCGGGAGGAACCGGACGGACCTTGGAAGAATCGGTCGCTTGTGGGGGCGATCGGGAAACGGAAATGGGAGAGGCCGAGACCGTGAGGGTTTGAAGCGGGCCGAGGCGGAGGATGTGATGGTGAATGGACAGCCTCGGCACTAACCTCGGGCGAAGGGTTTGGAGTTGTGCTCGGAGAAAGAGAGACGTTAGGGTTCCGAGCAAGCCGGTCGAAAGAATGGGGACCGCTAGAAGGACGCGGAGACGGGGAGGAGGATGTGGTCATGGCTCGCCCAGATTGAGCGGGGGACTGAGTAGAAGTAGAACTGGGTGAGACTAGAGAGACAGGGACAGCAAACGTACCTGCGGGCTCCGCCTGAGCCGATGCCGGGTGAATGTCTTCTCTTATTGTCTCGGCGGCTGGCTTGGGACTGCCCAAAGGAACTGCCTCTGCGGCGGCAGGACGCGGCTGCGGCTCTGCGACTGGCTGCTGCACTATCAGGCTAGGTCGCCTGATTTTCTCAACTCTCCTCCGCTTCTTTTCTTCTGGAACAACTGTCGGATCAGGGGAAGGAGACGAAGCAGGTGCAGCAGGCGCTGATGCTCCCACGGTAAACTTGTATCGGGGTTTGACTTGCAGAAGGTCTGCCGCAACCGGTCTGCGTTCTGGCGGTGCTGGTGCTTTTCTTGCCTGAGGAAGTGCCTCGGGCGCTGCCTCGGCTAACTTTTTCGCCTTTTCAGGCGCCGCCTTAGGAGCCACGAACCGCATTGGATCGGCCTGGGTACTTGCTGGGCCGGCGCTGGCAGTTGCCGAAGTGTACAATTGTTTGGGAGGAGACCCACTTTTATAATCCTCAAAGGGGCCTCGGGGAACGTAACTTTGATATGCGAACGGCCGCCGATTGTCGTGATGCTTGGTCATAGAGAACCGAGAAGTCGTCATCTACGGCCAGGTTTCTCCTTGTGGATTTATCGTGCTGCGTGCGGCATCTCATTTTCCAGCATTCAATAATCTTTTCTTTAGACCAGTTAAGGCCTGCAATCTTGGACATAAATTTTTTGAACCCTGGAGATGAGAAGTGATGGTCCCGGTTTCTCTTGGGGTCATATGTCACCTCCTCGCAATGAGAAATCCTGCCAAGGGGGAGAAGCTTCCATTAATTCAATCTCCCGAGTCAAGGTCCACATGGACCACGTCGCATCTATCTTCGGTTATGTCCCGAGGGCACAGATGTGCAAACTTTCCCCTTATCCCATGAGGGTCATACTTCCAGCGCTGTGGCAGCAAAACCAGGCCAATCCGGGACAGCGCTTGCCCTAGGTAGACATGTTGTCCTACCTCAATAATCTCAACATTGGCCCAGGGAAAGAGGATATTGAAAAATCTGTCCTCTTTTCTTCCCTAGGCCAAACTCTTCTTCCACATAGTCCATCCGTCGGGCAACTTCCATCCCGAACGGATGCTCTGAGCACCAATAGGGCAGCAAATAGGGTTTGCCCTTGAATCCGTAGATTCCGATCACAATCCCTGCGTCGATCCGAAAACGTCCCCGAGCTTCTGATTTATCAAAGCACTCGTCATTTCTCTCGGGAGACGGGGGATTTCACTTTCGGTGAAGACTGACATGACGAATCCCAGAAAGTTGAAGTTGAACTTGTAGTAGGACCCTTTCCGGTATAAGTCATCCGTCCAGTTATAGACGGGCTGGGGTTCTCCCTTCTCGTTAACCTTCTTCGAGTTCGGGATCGGCATTTGGGGGTGCAGATGGTACAAGCAAAGCCAGACCAGAACAGAACTGAAACGAAAATTGGTTGACTGGCGCTTCTGGATCTTCAGCAGACTGGAATGAATGGCGTAAGCCAGCCAGTCTGCCCAGTCGAAAGAGATGGGGCATTTTCCGCTCCGCTGCGCCGCTGGTTCGTAAGATTCTCCACACAGGAGGCATTCTGCCAGCGCCAGCTGGTACGGGTGTACCAGCTCATCGGAGTCGCAGCCGAGGATCCATGCCAAGATGGTATATAGATACTTGCTCTGAAATTTTACCAAAGGCATGGGGCCAGTCGGCCATTGTCCGACTGGAAGCGGGGCGCTCAGCTCTGAATTGAGGAAATCCCTCATTCGCTTGGTGTGCGTGAAACGTCCCGCTTGTTCGCCCAAATTGATTTTTCTGAGGATGGTGCCGGAGTCGTACTCCAGCCCTGGGGCGAAAGCTGGTTGCACAGTCTCCTTGCGCAGTGCGAACAAGGGTTTGCCGCTGGAACTGCAGATTTGCCGGGAAGCTGGTTTATAGTGTCTGACAATTAAGTCTATTAGCTCCGGGCATTGGTGGACAGGAGGGCACATGAATCGAAGAGGTTTGACTTGTACGCCGCTCCAAAATGATGGGAGGGCGAAACCTTGTCGACCCAGCCTCTCCACATTCGCTCTCGACTAAGTTAGGCTCATGGAAAACGAGCCGTCCACATATCCTCGCCGGGTAATTCACCGGAGGTGGTGGGGATTGCCCACGCTGTACCTTCTTCGTCCGGGCCTTTGACTTTTCTCTGGCGGAGGATCGCCTTTGAAAACTCCCGGCCGCGGCAAATCCCCTGGTTCGCTGCTTCCGTTGGACTGCGCTGACACAGGCATTTTTCCCTTGTCCATCTCTCCGAGTCAGCAATAATGACAGGTTCAGGCTGTCTGCAACAAATTTCGCTATCAGAAGAATAATTAGCACTGTCCGAGGAATAATCTCTGCAATCTGGAATGTTGGCATGATTCTGACCCCCTTTTCTAGATAAAAACAGCGCCATTAATGCAACGCAGGAGGGGTAGGTCGGCTGAGTTAAAACCCTTGGTGGCCGCGCAGGAGAACGTTTAGGAAAAGACGCGCCCCGGCAGCTCGTCCCTTGCTTTTTTAGTTGCGTTTTCGCTTGAAAAACGCGCAATCATTAACTCAGCGTTGGGGACTGCACCATGGTTGACGTTGCTGCCACCACTTGGGCACGCTGATCAAGACAAAACCTTCGGTGCGGAAACCCACATTAAAACAAGTGCAAACGCGCCCTGGGCCCAGCTTGGGGTTTTTGAATTTTTTTTTTTTTTTTTTTTTTTTTATTTTCTTTAAACCGCGTCCCAATACTGGCCCGGAAAACTAGGCGCAGCCGGACTTCGCCCGAAGTTGGGCACGGCCCGACCTCGCCGGCGAAGTCGGACTTCGCCCGAATTTCGGGCGAAGTACGAACTTCGCATCAAAACTGGGCGAAGTGCGCACTTCGCACCAAAACTGGGCGAAGTACGAACTTCGCGCGAAGCGCGTGCTTGAACTGTTCTACCTCTGTTTTTAGCTGCGCCCAAGGTTTGGGCGCGATCTGGGTCTTTGCCGCCTTTGATCTTTAGATGGACTTCGCACGGGCGCTGGCCGCTTTGTTCGGACTTCGGCCGAAACTTGATGCGAAGTGCGAACTTCGCGCGAAGTTCGCACTTCGCCCAAGTGTTGAGCGCAGCGCGCACTTCGCACGGGCGCTGGCCGAAGTCGGACTTCGGTGCGAAGTTCGTACTTCGCACAAACTTTGCGCGAAGTTCGTACTTCGCACGAAGGGTTGCGCAGTGCGAACTTTAGTCTGCTTCAGCTTGCTGGGACAAACTTCGCAATTCGGCTGGGCCGAAGTCCGGCGTCGCTGCGAAGTCGGACTTCGGTCAACACTTAGTCGATTTCTGCTCTTTTTTCTCCTTTCTTTTTCTGCATAGCCGAACTTCGCCCCCCCTGCGGGGCAACGATAGACTTCGTTGCGAAGTCCGTCTTTCTCTCCCATGCCGCATTTAAGCTCAAAGAAGGAAAAATAAACCGAATGCTAAAGCTGGAAACTATACATGCGGGGAAAAATAAAAACACAAGACAAAATTTTTACAGGGAAGGGCCACTCGGCGCCTTCAACAGACGATAAAGCTTCAAGTGGAACCCGTTGACGGGGATGGGGAGGAGCTGACCCTCCATATCCGAAAGTATGTAGGCATTGAACTGATTCACCCGGGCAATCTGATAAGGGCCCTCCCAGAGAGCATCAAATTTTCCATGATTACCCGGTTTTGCCTTGTATGAGTCCCACTTCGACACCATGTCCCCGACTTTGAAAATTCGGGCAGTGGTGCCTTTGGCAAACCAGCCTTTAGTGGGCTGCAATGTGATCGGCGAAGGCCTGGTATGCACTTTCTCTGTCTTCTTCCAACTGCAGGAGTTGGCACAACCTGTCGTCTACCGGGTCTCCGCTGCTCCTGTCTTCGTCAATCATCCACAGGGCGGGGATTTCAATGTGTGATGGCATAACAGCTTGCTTGCCATAGACGAGCGCGTAGGGGGACGTCTTGAGGGATTTCTTGAACGCAACTCTGTCCGCCCATAGCGCCCGGTTCAGGAGCAAGTGCCAAGTCCGCTTATTTTTTTCAATGGTCCTCCGGAGAATTTTCAGGAGGTTCTTGTTAGTAGACTCGGCAAGGCCATTCCCCTGCGGGTAGTAATTAGAAGACATCTTGTGATAGATGCCAAGGCCGCCGGTGTACTCCGTGAGTACTGCGCCTACAAATCCCGGACCGTTTTCTGTCACAATCGACTCTGGAACCCCCGAAGCGGGTAATCAGGCTCTCAATGAACCTGATGACCGTTTCTTGGTCGGCGTTCTTGGTCGGGATCGCCTCCGTCCACCGTGTGAAATAGTCAGTAGCTGTGAGAATAAACTTGTGGCCGGCGGAGGAGTTAGGAGAAATCACCCCAATGAAGTCCAGACCCCATTGCTGGAACGGAGCTTCGGCTTGAATCGATTGAAGGGGCAGGGGTGCTTTTCTGTTTCGGCCAGCATACCTCTGGCATTGATCACACTTGGCACAGACCGCATACGCGTCTACGAACAGAGTGGGCCAATAGTATCCAGCCCTTATTATTTTTAAGGCCGTTGGCCTTGAAGAATGGTGACCCCCAGGCATCCCGGAATGAAATTCTCCGAGGACCCTAGGCTGGTCAGATTTTAAGACGCACCGCAACAGGATGCCGTCAATGTTTTTGAAGTAAAGCCCCTCGGGGCGAAGAGTGTACTTAAGTGCACCTAGCCGAAATCTCCTTCGTTGTGAGGCGTTCAGGTGATCGGGACATCTTCCGGTGCAGAAGTATCTCACCAGTTCATCTGTCCAATCACTCCCCTCCGATAAGGAGTTGGCTAGGTAGATGCGTGTCGCCGTGTCCTCCCACTTACAAAGCGGAGATGCCGGCTACAGCGCTTCGGGCCAATTCCTGACACAAGGCTCGGCCTCTGACAAGCTTGGTGGGCCGTACTTCGATGTCAAACTCCTGGATCTTGGCAATCCATCCCGCTCTCTTGTGACCCTGTTCCCCTTGCAAGATGAAACTGCGAACATCGGGATGAATCACAAAGACAAGTGGTCTTACTTTGGGAGACAAAGTGCCCGAGCTTTCGAAGGGACTTCATGACCGCATGGACTCGCCGCTCTATAAAATTGTACTTCTCTTCGTGTGGCGGAATCACTTGGCTTAGGAACGCAATGGGGCGCTCCTCACCGTCGTCTCCTTTCTGAGTCAGGACTGCAGCGTAACTTTCGGGTTCTCCCACTGCATACAGGATGAAGTCCTTGGAGTAGTCCGGGTTTGTCAACACCGGAGCTTGCGCAATTCGAGCCTTGATTTCCTCGAAAGCTTGCTCTCTCTCATCAGTCCATTCGTAAGGTGTATCTTTCTTCAACAATTCGGCCATAGGCTTGATCACCTGTGCGAAGTCCGGAATGAACTTCCGCACGAAGTTAATCTGACCGAAGAAGGACTGCAGACCTTTTTTATCGATGGGGTGCGCAAGCGAACGAGGGCTTGTGCTCCGTCGGGGTCAATGGCGAGGCCTTCCTCGGAGATGACATGTCCCAACAGACTTTCCTTCCTTTACCGCGAAGACAGACTTCTTCGGGTTTATAGAGATGCCGAATTCTCGACAACTTTCAAATATCCGCGCGTAGTGCGAAACATGATCTTCTCGTCGGTGAGAGAAAACAGTCATGTCATCAAGATAGATGACAATAATCTTGTTGAGCAGCTCTCGGAAGGCCAGGTCCATGGCCCTTTGGAACGTGGCACCAGCATTGGATAAGCCAAACGGCATGCGCTGATAGGCGAACGTCCCCCACTTCGTGGTAAACGCCGTCTTATGCTGGTCTTCGTCTTTAACCCAAATCTGGTTGTAGCCGGAAAATCCATCTAAAAGTGAAAATCTCTGGGCTCCAGCAACGATATGCAAAATTTGGTCGATTTGGGGAAGCGGATAGTGGTCCCGGAGGGAAGCCTGATTTAGGTTTCGAAGTCGACACGAGAGACGTATGTCGCCATTCTTTTTCCTCACGGGCACCGCATTCGCGACCCAGGATGAATGTTTGATGGGGTAGATGATCTTGGCCTCCCGCATCTTCAAGAGCTCGGTCTTCATCATGGCCTCAACCTTTGGATTTACGGCCCTTTGCTTTTGTCGGAACGGCTTGGCGCCATCCTCTAGCTCGATGGTATGCTGGATGACAGATCTGTCATACCCCCTCAAATCTTCGTAGCACCAGGCCACGATGTCGGGGAACTCCTGGCACAGTGATCTAATCTGCACCCGCTCCTCCGACGTGCAGTCTGTTCCGACCTTGATGGTTTTATCGAGTTCGAGCTCCAGTGTCAAGCATATCGCCTCGGGTCTACTTTGATCCTGTGGGATATGGCTCGTCATTCCGATCAAAGAGACTTTCTAATGTAATCAGTCCTTTTGGGACGTGATTATTCCGTAATCGTATCAACCCCTCATATTGCTCGTCATCGTGGTCTCTACCTTCGATTACACACACTTCGTTAACCGGGAATGTGACGATCTCCTCGTCACAGCCTGAATACCCGCCGTAAGGTATCCCTATCGTGCACGTAAGGCCTCGTAAATGGTGCGGACCGGCTTTAGTTTCGGACGACGTCTTCACTCGGAACGCACTGGCTCCAACGACGCCGTAATATCCGCGTGCTTGTTTCTCTCACGCGATATTGCCTTAACGTTCAATGAGTCAAACGATTCCATCAGGTCCCAGACCCGATTGCGGTACGCTCTAAGATAGTGATGCTTAGACGCGCATTTATTCGTAACTTGATGACACACTAACTCTGAATCTCCGAAAATTTGGAGATGCTTGATTCCGAGCCTTTCCGCCTTTCGCAGACCTAAGCACAGGGCTTCGTATTCCGCCGAATTGTTAGTACAGCTCCAGGCCAGCCTGTAGGCATAGTCCCTCTGGACTCCGGTTGGAGAAACCAGGAGGACCCCGCACCGGCGCCATTCTTGCAACGGGCGCCGTCAAAGAAAAGCTTCCACGGCTCTTCGGGTGCAGGTCCTACCTCCTTCGCAACGGACACGTCAAGCTCCTCGGGCCGCTTAATGGAATAACAGCCTGCTCTCGTCCCGATTACGGCATTAAAATCCCGCAACGAGATCTCGTCTTCTAGCCGTAGCACTTCAAGAGCTTGCTCGGTCGGCTCTACTGTCACCAGTTCTTCTTCTGACAACTGGACCATGCAGTCCATCTCTCCGCCGGGTATCTTGTCTACTAGAAAAGGAGAAGGCTTCTCATTGAAAATTTTCAGTCTCCTTCCTTTGAAGGGCACTTCCATGTGCGAGTAGTCTAGAGACAGTACCCGCCCAACTCGCAGGTGAACTCCCGAGAGAGACACATGCCGAAGTAAGGCTCCAGGTCAACAATCACGACCTCTTGGATGACCACAATGTCGAGAGCTTTGTGCAGCCGGATAGGGATGTCCTTTATGACACCAACCGTCTTGACAGGGGTGCCGTCTAATTGCAAGCACACCTTGGCTGCTCCGCGTGTATTCCATCCCGATCTCATCGCAGACGGCCTTCGGCATCACAGCCGAGGAAGCACCAGAATCCACCATGCAGCTGTGAACTATGTGCCCTTGCATCCGCAAAGACAGATAAAAGGGTGGCGGTCTGTTCTTCCCAGTGGTGGAGACTGTCAAAGGTTGAACCAGGACAGCAGGCTGCATCTGCTTGCCGTTCTTCATGTTTTTTAGTGATTCTTGCAGCAGATCTACCTGGCCTGGAAGCAGAAGGGCATCGTACATGCTGATTCTGGCAGGAGTCTTCTTTAACTCGTCTACAATGCTGTAGCCCGAGGTACTAGCTCCTTCTGCTGGTTTAGCCGGTTCATACTTGGTCCGGTATCGTTGGGTGGCCTCAACTCGCCGTCTCTTGGTCGAGACGGGTACCTCGGCCTTCTCCTGGGCTTGTTCTTTGGTTTCGGCTGGGGGCTGAAGTACAGGGAGCTTAGCGGGAGTTGGGGCCTTTGCTGGAGGCTTAGCTGGAACAGCAGCGGTCTTTGCTGGAGAAGGTTTAGCGGGAGCTTTATCTTTGGATGCCTTCTCCTGGGCTGTGTAAGGCCACAGCCGCTTGTACGGTGGCAGCCCATTGGGCTGCGGTCTTTCTCTTCTCGTGTATACCTCGCAAAGGTTTAGCCGTGTCCGCAGGCTTTCTTTTCTTCCTTGGCGGGCGTCACTGGGTTCTCTTCTGGCAGGGCAAAATTGGCCTCACCGTCCAAGATCATGTACAGCTCATCATCTTCTATAGTGCTGCCGGCCAAGGTCTGGATGTAGTGCTGGTGCAAAGTGCAATCTTCCTCCGAATGCGGGTCATTGCAAGTAGTGCACCAGTTGACTTGGTCAGGAGGACCAGGTAGGTCATCTATAGCAGCATTTCTCGGAGGCGGACGCCTCTGCGGTTGGTTTTCTGGGGCTTTATCTTTTGTCAATGCCGGCGGCGCATACGGCCTTCTAGGAGCAAAGTCCATTTGGGCCTGCTTCTTTTTCATAGCTGTCATGTCATTCGACATGGCATGATATCCGGAGGCCAAAGCCCGCACTTCTTGTAGAATCGTGCTCTGGATGCTGCTGTCGGGAGGCGGCAACTGTGCCGGTGGAGGCAAAGCGGCCAATGGAGGAGGGTTAGAATAAGACGCATACTACGGGGGAGCAGGAAGCGCCGGGAAATGCGGAGCGGGAGGAGGCGGATGAGGGTAATGCAACCGAGGCGGGCCGTATTGAGTTACGACCGGCGCCGGATTCCACCGCGGGCCGGGGCTGCTGCCCCGAAGTAGACGGCACACCACCGTAGCGTAAGGATACTGCGATCTTGGAAAGTCGGGATGAATCGGCTCCCGCACTCGGACGGAAGCCTCGCCGATGGAGATAATGTCGCCTTCAGCTTGTCGGGCAGCTTCGTACAAGGCAGTGGAACTCGTCAATTCGGGCGATCTTCACAGCAGAGCATATGTCCGAGTTGAAGGACCTCGGATAGTAGTGAGCAGCCATGCCGGCCGAAGGCCGAAGTTCGCGAGGTACCCGTTTCCGGGATCTCGCAAACCTAATGTTAAAATCGGACACCTCCTCTTGAGGATGCCTCCGGATTGCTTGGAACCGATGCGAGAGAGAGGTAGGATCAGCGGACTCGTTGCATCCTTTTACGAGCCTCCCCGGCAAGCCGGGGCCAACCGAGTGATGGATCCCTCCGCGCAGCGATCTCCACCAAGAGAGAAGCTTTCCCCTCGGGGAAAGGGCCAGCAGACGGGTCTTCACACTTTCATCGGTGATGGTATGCGGTGCGGCCAGGGCAAGGATGTCCCGGATGTGCTCGTACGCCGTCTTACCGTAGCCGTCGTATGTGGGAATAGACTTTAAAGCGAGCAGGGGGCACAGCTTGTCGACCGATCAGGGCCAAAGGCCCTGTAGAGTCCACCGCCGGGAAGAGATCATCGTCATTCGGCTGTTGATCAGCCATTTCTTCTTCTTCTCCGCCGTCGGTTGTGTACTCGGTATCGGTACTTTCCGAGGATACAAGATTTTCCTCTTCCTCGGCCTCTTCTACTTCGTACTCGGCTCTTCCGAGCCTCGCCTTCGGCCTCTTCTTGGATCCCAGCCTCGGCTTCGTCGAAATGAGCTCGCGGATCAGCCAGCCTGGGTATCTCGCCTCGAGCGTGGGTTTCTAGTTCGTAGAACTCAGGGGGGCTTCTCGGATTTCTTGTTCGCCACCTTCTCGTGTGCATGAAGGTGACCGGACCGGTCTTCTAGACTCAGAGGATTTGTTCGTGCAGAGTCGCCGAGTGTTCGGATTTGGAACAGCAATGAAGCGAACACCGGTGCTTCGATTCTGTCGGGGGTGAGAAACTTCCTTGTCTCACCAAGAGCTCAGGAACTGTCAGCGCCAGGTGAAGACTGATCAGAAAATCTCTCGTCAGATGTGGGACCCGTGTTCCGCCGAGCGTGGCAGAGAAATTGTTGCGCTAGGTGGAAACTAGATGGGCACTCTTTCTTTAAATCGTGGGACAAGCGTCCCACCGGGCGTGCCAGAGAAACTGTTGGTTACGAATCTGCCATGAGGAAAGGATTTTTGGTTAATGTGCCCAAACTAGATGGGCACTCTTTCTTTAAATCGTGGGACAAGCGTCCCACCGGGCGTGCCAGAGAAACTGTTGGTTACGAATCTGCCATGAGGAAAGGATTTTTGGTTAATGCGCCCAGATTCGCCCACCGAAGATGAAAGGCCGGAAGGAAGAGATGCCTTCCGAGCCAATCTCCGGAGAAGGCCGGCTCCTTTTTGGGGGCTTGATTTAAGCTAAAGGGAACAGGAAAGAAATAAAGGAACGGAAAGAGACAAATGTACAGAAAGAGATACAAATATGTCCAAAGGTTGGTGGGGGGGAACTAACAGTACGGGAACACACCAATCACCGCTACTTATGGCATACAAACACAGAGCATGACAAGGAACTGCAAAACCTAGGCGTACTTCCGATACACCGACAGCAGCGTATGCACAGCTTCAATAGCTCCCTAGCAAACATTCCCTACAAGGAACTAACAGCAGGGGATCGTATCAATCACCAGATACATACACTGACAGGGGTAGAAAGTAAACCTAGAGATGCCAGAGCCAGGTATATGTGTTAGGTAGAGAGTTTAACCGCACAGCTTCAATGGCTCCCTAGCAAACATTCCCTACAAGGAACTAACAGCAGGGGATCGCATCAATCACCATATACGGGCCAGCAACGTCACACACAACTGATGGAACTGCTACCAAATTTATAATGAATGCTTTAAATAATGAAGTACAGAAGGTGCTTTAAGCAAGCAATGCTAGAGGAACCTGATCGCCAAATGCCAAAGTGAATTAACGAGCAACGACACAGGTGGGCCTAAGGCATATAATGAAAGACAGCATAAAAGAATAAAGATAGTAGAACAGAACCAGGCATACAGATTGTATTTATAAGCAGAAGTACAGTTACAGTAAGCACAGTAGTTCCCTAACAAACATTCCCCTTCCACACTTTACAATGAATTTCAGATGGGCTTTTATAGCCCGAGTCCCACTTGTTACATTAATGGGCACAGAGTCCCAGTCAAACATGAGCCGACGTAAGCGGCGAAAGAGCTGCAAATGCCGACCTTTTGTCGGATCGGGCTGTACCCGCAGCATGGTCTTCCCGGAATTTGGACAGCTACGTGGCGGAGTGCTTGGGTAATTCTTCAAGTCGGCGGGCTTGCTAGTAGCTGGAGCAGGTGAAACCTCAGATCAGCTTTGAATGTGGCTATTAACGCAGGCGGTGCAGGCAGCCCATGCTTATCCCTTTTGGTCGGCAGTCTTGGTTCAAATCCCGAAGCTGGACACTTGTCTGATGATGGGTTATGCCGTGTGACACATGCCTGCCTTAGAGGGCATTCTATCCATCTTTGCTTGGGATCGGGGCTCCTTGGGATGCGTGCAAAAATCAGTGCAGTCGGGGAAGGCCTTCAAGCCTTGGTCAAATTCCGGGTTTGTTCCCCTACCGTACACCCGTCAAGGGCGCATTCCCGCTCCGTTGAGAAGTCGAACCGCGCACGAGCGAACACCGGTGTCCGCCGCCATATGGACCTCGCTCCGGCATTTTACCTTTTTTCTGCATTGACCTGTCAGTCTGCCAGTGCAAGGTGCTCCCAGGAGGTGGGGCGAAGTGCGAACTTCGCACCAAAACTGGGCGAAGTGCGAACTTCGCACCAAAACTGGGCGAAGTGCGGACTTCGCACCAAAACTGGGCGAAGTGCGAACTTCGCACCCAGACTTAGCCAATTTCAGATAGACCTGCTGGAAAGCTGGAAAATCAACTGGGGAACTCCATGGAAAAAAGGGGGGAGAGAAAGAGAATGGGAAAGAAAAGGAAAGGGAGAGAAGCGAGAAAAACGGAAGGAGGAAAAGAAGAGCAGCACTGTTACAAAACAACATTGAAGACATTGCACCCCGTGCAAAAATGTGACAACAGTAGGCAATTGTTTTATTTTTTTTTCACTTTTTAATCAGTTAAGCTTTTACTGTTTCTAGGTCTGGGGTGATTCCTTCAGCAATTAGTTAGTCAAGGGGTTTTTTGGCTGGGTATGAAAAGGTCAGATGGCCTTTTACTGATTTAGGACTGGGGTTATTCCTTCTGCAATTAGGTGTGCTACTGGGTTGCTAGGATTGCCTGTCTTTGATTTTAATGCTAAGGTTCTCCTATGGGATTGACATCTTGGTCTCTGGTATGAAACACCATGGGTTGCCCTACCTACCTACCATTTCTAGTTTCTATCAACATTTTAGTTTTGAGCTAACACCCAATCAGGTAGGCAATTGTTTTTTTTAATTTTTTTAATCAGTTAAGCTTTTACTGTTTCTAGGTCTGGGGTGATTCCTTTAGCAATTAGGTAGTCAAGGTTTTTTTTGGCTGGGTATGCAAAGGTCAGATGGCCTTTTAGGCTGTTACTGATTCTAGGACTGGGGTCATCCCTTCTGCAATTAGGTGTGCTATTGGGTTGCTAGGATTGCCTGTCTCTAGCAACCAGTTCATAAAATTTCTCAGCAAGCAAACTTTGAAATTGGTTGCCCTAGCAAAGGTATATAGTGTTTAAGCCATGTGCCTCACCAGCTCAAGATAAATTAATTAAGAAAAAAATACATGCGTGAGAATAGGCTTTCTAGGAGTTTTCCTATATGCCTTCTAGTTCTGATGGAGGTATTCCTTAGTTTTGTCAGTTGCGTATGTGTGCATAGTTCAATTGGTTGTCTTCCTGGCATAAAATGTCTGCACAATGATTATGGCTTTATAGAGTAATTTAATTTCAGTCAACCATATATTTCCACACCTCTTATCATTCTTTCATATGTGGATGATATTAATGGCAACAAAAGATGCATGCCATCAACGGTTTACTAAGTCTTATGTATTCCCGGGTTGGCAAAAACAGGAAATTTTAGAATTGTGTGGCTTCATTATGGATTGGAGGTATTTATAGGATTGCTGTCCAAGTGCTATACCAGTCATGAAAATCTGATCCTTCTGGCTACTGGAAGAGACATCACATTCATAGAACTTCTCTTAGAACCTGGTTAGACTTTGGTTGTACAGGAAAACACAATTGTGATGGTCTGGCTTATAATTAATTCATCCTGCAACTTCTGCATTGTCCGTTCCGTGTCACCCTCTCAACCCTGTTGTGTTTGTTGACTAAAATGCTCGGTTTAATGTTAAATGTAGCAAATACTTATAAGGGGAATTTGATAGTATTTAACAGTTAATGACTACCAAAAGCAAGAAGTGATCTTGGTCTGTGAGCATCCACAAACCCTTGTAGATTTACAATATTATTGTCTCTAGATTTTCCTTCATAACAGATAGCATAATCTGTAGTTCCACACAAGTATCTGAAGATCCTCTTCACAGCAGTCCAATGTTCCTTTCCTGGATTGGACATATATCTGCTAACTACTCCCACTGCATGTGCAATATCAGGTCTAGTACAGACCATTGCATACATCAGACTGCCCACAACACTAGCATAAGGAACATGATGCATTTCTTCAATTTCCTCATCTATTTTAGGACATTGTTCAACAGATAACTTTTGACCAACCGGATATGGAGTACATACTGGTTTACAATCATGCATCCTAAACCTCTGTAGTATCAAATCAACATATTTCCTTTGATTTAACCACAACTTTCTATTTGCACGATCCCTTATTATTTCCATACCCAAAATAAATTTTGCAGCACCCAAATCCTTCATGTCAAATTCAGAAGATAACTGAGATTTTAGTAACTTTATCATCTCCTTATTGTTACCAATTAACAACATGTCATCCACATACAATACAATGATAACAAAATTTTCACCTTCCTTTTTGAAATATACACATGGATCTGCTTTGCTTTTTCCAAGCCCAAGTGTCAAAACAAACCTGTCAAATTTTTGGTTCCACATCCTTGGAGACTGCTTCAACCCGTAAAGAGACTTCTTTAGCTTGCATACCAAGTCCTCCTTACCTTTTACCCTGAAGCATTCTGGTTGTGACATATATATGTCTTCATCAAGTTCACCATGTAGAAAAGTTATCTTTACATCCATCTGTTCTATTTCAAAATCAAAAGCAGCAGAAATAGCCAACAGAACTCTAATTGATGTTAGTTTAGCCACAGGAGAAAAAATCTCACCAAAGTCAATTCCCTCAACTTGAGAAAATCCTTTTGCTACCAAGCGAGCTTTGTACTTCTCCAACTTTCCTTCTACATTGTACTTTTCTTGAATAACCACTTACAACCAACAGGTTTTCTGCCAAGGGGTAATTTCACCAAGTCCCATGTCTTATTTTTATCCAGGGATTCCATTTCTTCTTCCATAGCCCTTTTCCAAGACTTATTCTCACTTGACTGAAGTGCCTCCTTTACAGTCTTGGGTTCTTCATCAATAACTGATAAATTAAATGCAGAACAAAAATTTGAAGGGCTATACCTTTCTGGGAGTCTTCTCACCCGATCTGATCTCCTCAAAATTGGAGTTCCAGGTTCTGCATCTTCAGCTTCCTCCTCACCTTCTTCCTCTGAATATTCCTCTTCAGACTCTCTCTGTAATTCATATTCTTCTATCAGGTTCTACCACAGGTTCTTCCTCCTGTTCCAATTTTACCTGAACTATTTCTGGTTCTTTGCTTGGTTGCATTTCCTGTTTTGGAACCCCTTTTGTTTCTCTAAAGATCACATTACGACTGTAAGTAATCTTCTGTGTTTCTGGATTCCACAACTTATATCCTTTCACACCAATACTATAACCCAGAAATATGCATTTCTCAGATTTATAGTCTAGCTTAGTCCTTTTCTCTTTTGGGACATACATATAAGCTTCACAACCAAAAACCCTTATATGATTGAGAGAGGGTTTCTTACCAGTCCACACTTCCTGTGGAGTTTTGTCCACCAAAGCTGAGGTAGGAGATCTATTGATGAGGTAGCAAGCAGTTAACACGACTTCTGCCCAAAATTTCTTTTCTAACCCTGCACCGCTTAGCATGCTTTTGGCCTTATCCATCAATGTTCTATTCATCCATTCTGCAACTCCATTCTGTTGTGGAGTATACGGAGTTGTTCTATGCCTTTCTATTCCACAGTCTTTGCAAAACTGCTCAAATTCATTAGAGCAATACTCACCACCATTATCACTTCTCAAAACCTTTATCTTTTTCTCTGTCTGATTTTCTACAAGAGCCTTGAACTCTTTAAATTTATTGAAAACATCAGATTTGTACCGTAAAAAGTATACCCAGGTCTTTCTTGAGAAGTCATCTATAAATGTAACAAAATAGATGGATTTACCTAATGATGGTACTTTTGCAGGTCCAAACACATCACTGTGAACTAGATGCAAAATTCCTTCAGATCTTGTAGCACTACTTGGAAACTTAACTCTGGTTTGCTTTCCAAAAACACAATGCTCACAAAAATCAAAATTTAATGGGCAATCAGAAATTCCTTCAACCATACCTTTCATTTTCAATGTTCGAAGGCCTTTCTCACCAATGTGCCCCATGCGTTGATGCCACAACATTGTCTTCGCTACAGGAATACTTGGAGCTTCTTCTACCGTATTAATTTCCTCTACAACTAAAGAGTTATTGCAATCAATACTTACAGTGCTAGCCTCAAGTTTGAACAAAGTTCTTGTACGAACTCCCCTTGCCAACACTAAGCATCCATGAACCATCTTGCAACTATCCTTATTGAATTCCACAGTCACACCCGCATCATTCATCTTACTAATGGATATAAGATTTCTTGCCAAACCTGGAATATGCAGCACACCAGGAAGGGTTTTAACTCTTCCATATTTTAACCTCAATTTGACTCTTCCTCGACCTATTATTTTCTGTGTCGAATTGTCTCCCAAGAAGACTTCACCTCCATTTATCTTTTCATATTCACAAAACCCCTCCCTATGAGGAGTCATATGAAAAGAAGCACCTGAGTCAATCAACCATGAGTCATGGTGTTCACTTGAGCATGTTGCAGCTACGAACAGGTCCCCTGAATCTTCATTTGTGGTCTTCATTTCTGCAGATGTTCCTTCATCAACCTTTTTAGATCTGCAATCTCTTTTATAATGCCCTGTTTTACCACACTTCCAACATTTCCTTTTGTCAGGAACAACAGATTTTCCCCTAGATTTTGATCTCCTTTCTCTTGATTTCTTTTTGCTTCTTTCTTGAGAACGACCTCTCACAACCAAGGCATCCTTCTGATGATAATCCTCAGAATATTTTCATCTCATTTCCTCATATAGCAATGTTCCTACTATATCCTCTACTTTCAATGTAGAAGTAGTATTGGAGATAGCCATAACTAGGTTATCCTAGGAGTCAGGTAATGAACAAAGTAAAGTAATACACTTTTCCTCTTCATCCATTTTTACATCTACAGAGTTTAATTGACTTACCATAGTGTTAAAAGCATTCAGATGTTCAGTCACAGAGTCACCATCATTCATTCGAAGAGAATACAACTTCTTTCGGAGAAAGAGTTTATTTACCAATGACTTTGTCTGATACAGTGCTCCCAGCTTTTCCCATAACAACTTTGTCGTGGCCTCTGTCGATACATTCAACAATACTGAATCAGATAAGCACAATCTGATAGAGCTCCTTGCCTTCCTATCGATCTTTAGCCATTCCTCATCTGTCATTCCTGTTGGTTTTACTCCCGAGACTGTGACCCACTGATCTTTATCCACCAACAGATCCTCCATCTTGAGTTTCCATAACTCAAAATTCTATCCATTAAATTTTTCGATCTCTACCCATGTGCTTCCTGTCATTTTTCCTTCGCCTAGATTCTTTCGCGCACTGCTCCCACTCAAGAATCAATTTATCCCAGGGTTGAAACCCTTATTCCTCGAACAAAGCTAAAACCTAGCTTTGATACCAAATGAAGAGAAATAATACCCCGATAAACAAAATCCAGAAAAACAGTAATTGCAGAATCAAAGGAAAAATAGAGAAGAAGAACACATTACACAAGAATTTATCCTAGGAAACCCTTTCGGGAAAATCCCCAGCAAGAATATTTCCTTATTGTATAAACTTGACCGTCTTCAATACAATAATATCCTTTCGCTTGCTTTTCGCTTGCGATTACATTTCTTGCAAATTCATTACCAAACCCTCATGCAAGTGTTGCTTTATATACCAACAACACAAGAAGGGGTTTTACAATACCATGGGCACAAAACCATGGGCCGACATTACATTAACCCAAAAACACCCATATGGGTCTAAAAATAGATTAAACCCTCGGCAAGGAAATTTTTACAGAGTGTAAAGTCCTTTCAAAGTTAACCCCTCCTGAATAACATGGAAAATATTCAACATAATTCCAACACAAAGTAGGTTATTGAGATTGAAAAGTACATTCACGTATAAAAGTACTAGAGTAAAAAAAAAACTAGGCTAGAAGGGGTGAACCCTAGGAGCTGAAAAAACTTACCAAGAATTAAAGCATTAAAATTTAAAAAACATAACTGGAGAAAGAAAACCCCAAGCAGGTAAACCCTAACCCTTTATTCAAATACAAATACCAATAACCATGTGACGGAGAGACTACTGAAGGGAAACAAGGAGCAGATGAAGGCCAAACCTGGAGATCGAAGTTGCATACCAGCACTGTCATTTATGTATCAAGGCTCATGGCAAGAGAAAAATTTACAACATTATCATCTGTAGCTGCAAGGCCAATATAGCACATGATAGTTTTAAGAGGAGAATGTTCTTGGGGAAAGGAGCCAAGCTGGACAATGGCCTCAGCTATTGGGGGCAAGTCCCCCAATGTCCTCAACCAAGGGGACCAAGCTAGACAATGTCCTCAGCTAAGGGATGTAAGCTGGACATTCATAAGGAGGAGCAAGGTACTTCCCCTAAAACCTTTTTTTTAGCACCCAAGACTATCAAATCAGTGGAGTGAGAGAGAAAAAGGGAGGTGATACGTGCATGTCCCTGTGCTGTGAGTTGTGGATCACGAAAACTAAATCATCCTTAGTGCCAAGTAGAAGCACATCCATGATTTTTGACTTAGATATTCCTTCTTGTCTTTTGTCTTCATACTGTCCTTTGTCTTGAAAATATAGTTAAAGATTTCATTGTGAAGGGGAGGCTGAGTCTGGGTATAACATATATGTGCTTGCAGATGTCAACTTCAATTGCTACGTAGAGAGTTTGGTTAAGTAGGTTGTTCATTTCTTTCTTTCCTTAAAAGACATTTTTCAAAGTTCAGTAAACATTTGGCAAGATTAAAATGTGTTTAATTTTGGTTGCATAAGGGATTTGTCATGCCCTCCTAATCACTTCACTGCATAATTAATGGGGGAGCAGGCCTATTGGGGCTAGAGTCACTATCTTGCTTCTGACTTACCACTTGACTAGGCCACCAGGACAACATTGATGGAAATGTTGAAGAGGAAGATGTAGATACGTTATAAAACAGAAATTCAACGTTAATATGTACTATCTACAAGTTCGCCTCCAAAAACCAATAAACCTTTACTGCCAAAACCTCCTAGATTTTCTTCGTTGTTGATACGATGATGATTCTTTTACTATCCGTTAAGACTAACCAGGTTTATTGGACTTGTTTAAACAACTAATCAGTTACGCTTTAGTTTATTACTTTTATAAATCAACATACTGAAAATAAAATCACTGAGCTCCTTTTCATGGTGATATTATGGAAAATTGTAAAGTTGCAGAATATTGATAAGAGAAGGAAAAATTAGCAGCTAATCATAGCTGTCTTCAATTTACTTGCTACCTCAAAGCTCGAATTAGCTCGCAAATTCCTTGAGATTATTAAAAGTCATATTCAATTGTGGACTGAAAAAATTTGGGTTTCTAGAACACTTTACATGTCAAGAAACTAACTATTTGGATGTGGGAAAAAGAGGATATCAATTTGAATGTGGTTTGTTTCTTATATACATGTGGAGTACCATTCAATGTGCCAAGGGCATGATATTGGAACCAAATGGTGGATGCTATGCCACCTAAAGGATACAACAGCCCAACTATGAACACGCTAGTATCATGTTACTGGATAAGGCAAAAGTGAAAAATGCCTGGCCTAATTTAAGAAAGCATAGCAAAAAGGATGGGACATCTATTATATCTGGTGGATGGGTTGCCAGGAAGAAATCCCTTGGAGATATCTTTTTTTTTTTTAATTTAGCGAAAAACCCCTTGTAGGGCCGCCTTGGTCTGAGAAACCACGACCAGGGGGTTCTACACTGTCAAAATCACCCGGGAGTCGCGCCCGACCCTGACTGCACCAGCATTATCAATTGGATTTTGGGTACCCGATGTGCATTTGGTAGGGTGGAGATTCGAACTAGGGACCTCCCTTGGAGGATTGCCCTACCCTCTCCAACTCACCTACAGCACATGGGTCCCTTAGAGATATCCTTGCAGCTGACTTAGGTGATAGCATTTTTGTAGATGCAGAAGACTTTTTAGTTGTGAACAAAAGGAGTTGCAAACATTTTGACTACTTAGTACGATCGATGATTTGAACCTTCTAATATTATACAGGTGGTTGCACCTTATGCAGCCAACTACAAGCTAGTAGAGGACAAGATAGTAATAGTAATACTACACACCCATATTTCTTGGTCTGGCATATTCACACATGGATTTCATATCCAAGGACTTGGGCTGTGGATTTCCTTGGATGGAAAGCACACATACGAGAGGTAAATCGCTTTTCAAATTATGAATAAATTACAGCAGTTACCTTCATACCTGTAGAAGTTGCTTTGAATTACAGTTACTTAAGGTTGTTGTGACACAGTTAGCCTCCCATTCTATAAGTTTAAGGCAAGAGCATTGACATTGACAAGAGTTAGTTATGCAGGGTGAATCAAAGCTTCAACAAGATAATATGAGTAATGCATTTTCAGTCAAGCGAATTGGTCTATGCGATGAATTCTAGGATTTTATGCAGATTATAAGAGGATCATAAAAACTTGAGACAGGATGACTCAAAGTGCAGGCGGGGATGTAGCGAATGCCGAAGGACGATGATAACTTAAAATTAATTAGTAGTTGGGATAAAATGAATATCCTGTTACATTGTTTGGCTTGTCTTTTACCTTCTAGATTCTATTATCCAGACAGGCTGAAAAATTAGCCTATGGTGATATTGCAAGAACGATTTCTTTGCTTGGATAGGGATTGTGAAAATGATATAATGATGCAATTTCTTACATCTCAATATTGAGAAGTGTGACACTAACATACTTAAATTTAAATTGTAAGGGAGCCTTCGTGCTCATGAAATGTGAGAAAGGTATAAATTGAATGATTTGTATGCATGACAAGAACAGTCCAATCTTACAATCATTGACAATGAAGGTTCTCAATCAACTAGTTAGCGCATCATCTTTTTTTTTTTTTTTTTTTTTTTTTTTTAAGCGAAAAACCCCTTGTGGGGCCGCCTTGGTCTGAGAGACCACGAACAGGGGGTTCTACACCTTCAAAGTCACCCGGGAGTCGCACCCGACCCTGCCCGCACCAACATTATCAATTGGATTTTGGGTACCCAATTCATCTTTTTGGTAGGGTGGAGATTCGAACCTGGGACCTCCCTTGGAGGATTGCCCTCTCCTCTCCAACTCACCTACAACACCTGGGTGCTAGTTAGCGCATCATCACCAGAGAGATTTTGGATTTATTACTTATCCATAATTTGGAAGGAAATGTGGACTTCTCTTCATAAAATTGATTTGGTTTACATTCACTCAAATCCTAGATCACCTTTGGGGGGTGGGGATTAAATATTTTTGTATAGTTTGATGTGTACATCCATTTGTCATAGCTTGTAATTCCTTCATAACCACTTAAATTTAAATTTTGAGTCATTATGATGGTGAAGGTATGGACCAGCTATGACTTTGAACTTAGGACCTCCCACATGTGTTGGGGTGCTCTGTCAAAGAGCTACCAGCCCTTCTTGGACCATCCTGCAATTCTGCTGTGACTTATTTCTCCAACATCCTCCCTTCTGCCACACTACTGGTGGTTGGGGCGCCTAGCTGTAACCTAGCTCTAATACCATGCGAAGGTCTGACCAGCTAGGACTTGAACCCAGTACCTCCCACACGTGCTGGGGGTGCTCTACCAGAGACATACCAGTTCTTTTTGGACTGGACTACGATCCAGGTCTGGCTCATTTCTCCAACAAGTACGCACTACAAAAAAGGCCTGTTCAAAAAATGCATTGTCTGTCCTGATTTTACAATTATTGGTTATTCCCTCATTCAGTTTAAAGAGTTGAGATGGCAAATCTCAACAACGAAGATCACCAGCAGAATAATAGTTTTAAGCAAAGAAGCTGGACCATAACATGTGGGGGCTCCTTGGAACTGCTAATAGATTGCCAACTAACATAGCTAGGGCATTTGGGAAGAATCATATTAGGTAGTAACCTATGCTCTAGATGCTAGTATTCTAATACTTGTTTTGTTGCCATATATGTATTAAAAAAATATATTTACTTTTAGTGTTCAACTCTTCAGATTCTGAATCCTAGATATGACTTGTAGTTGTCTGGTTTGGTTCCTATGTTACATGGGGACACCTCTTGGGCTTTGGGGGTCATCTCAGAGATGCATATGGAAGATCTGAAAACATATCCCAAGTCCTAGAAACGCATCCTGCTGTCTCCCACTGTGTTTTTCCCAGAAACTTTGTGGAACATAGTCTGGTTCTGTAGTTTGAAACTTTATACTTTTGAAATATTTGAACACACATGTAATCTATTTTCCATAATGTTTCTAGTATGGGGACAGCACAAGATGCAGGATGCGCTTCCAGGAAAGCTGGACATCTATGTGCCATGAAGTTTCTAGGAAGGGGACAGCACAAGATGCAAGACATGTTTCCAAGACAATGGGACGTATTTTTGTTAAATCAAGACAGCTTTTGGGGATGTAGGGACACGTCTCCAAGACGGCCCAAGCCTGGGATGTGTCTCCATGGAACATAGAATGTAATGCATGTATATTTTGGAAATTCTCCACATCTCAGTTTTAGACTGGGACATGACTTCTGATATCTGATGTATTATTCTATGATGAATTAAATGGGAATAGTGCTATGAAGTAGGTGTGTAAAATTTTAGCATATTGTTACATATTTTTATAGGCAGATTGGACTATGCACCAAAAAGTAGTAGGCCCTTTGGTCTGGTTTACCAGTACTGAACAGAATATTTGTAACAGTGACACTATAAATACCATGCAATTTAGCTTCAGGAATGGCCTAACATGGTGGAGTTTCTTTAATCAGGATAGTAATTGTAGGAGTATGTGTATTTTACTTGTATCTTCAGGGAGCAGTAGTTTACCATGACAAATGATCAAGAAGCTACTTGCTTTTGGCGAAATAAATTGTGTCGGATATTGCATCTTTTTGTTGTGTTTTATGTAAAACAAAAACATGTGTCAAGACCTTGGGAAGAAATTCTACTGTATTAACTATTATTGCATCGTGACAACCATTGTAAAATATTTCGCTTCTGATGTAAAGCTTGAGACTCTCCAATGTAATGATTATTTTATCATAGCGTGGTTGTAATTTTAATATACCAACATATCATAATCTGTGACATACAGGGTCGAGTTTCTATTAGGGTACATTTGTTTTGCTAGTCATAAGAAAAGGCCGCAGAGATACTTCCATTTAAATACAATTCATTATTATGCACATCAAAATTGCTTTTTGTCCTCTTACAATCTCTTGAATTTATAGATTGTAGTATCGTACTGTCCAGATAAAAATAGGTAGGATCAGGAAGGACTGATGATAATATTTAGGGCCTATTGCACCCCTCTTAACCCTTTGAAATTCAATCAACTATTTTACCATTGTGAAAATTAAACAGTAAATGTTTCCAAAACATTTTGTGTCACTTGCATGGAGTACGTCAAACAATGTCAGTGTCTATGTCTGTATGAATCTTGTGTAATCATCACCTTTCAATGAGATTTGGGAGCGACCTTTGGGTTTCCCATTGTTAGCACACGGTTCAAAATAGAGTATTTACTAAAATAAACAATCTAGCACATTGTGACCTGGAAGCTGTATTTGGGAGATGGACAGAATAACTACGAAAGATGACAATTTTTTTGTCCCTCTTTTATTTCCATGGGTACAGATTACAAAATTGCACAGGATACTTAGTCTGAATGATTGCTCATCTTGCAGGTCACTGTGGAAGTAAAGGGGGAAGCTCAACTTGTGAATCTGTCAGCGAAACTTAAGGAAAGTGAGATTGGTCATAAACTGTGGATTGAGCAACCCGAAAATATACCTACTTGTTTGGCAACAAAACCTTGCCCAAAAACTGTAGTTGCTTCTTTTTTCAAGAAGTTGAAGCTTTGTAAGTGAAAGCCAATACGTGGGCTGTATGTCTAATGATAAGTTTGAGCACTTACGGCCATGATGACATACATTCGCATGACATGGGGCATGCTTCCTGTAATTTTGCAACTGTTGCACTATAGATCAACCATACATTTGCATTCTATTTGGTAGGAATCTACTGGCTTTATTGTAACTGACTTCTTTGCAATGGATGGTCATACGGATTGGAAATGTTTTTCACCTGTTTCAATTAGTTTGCAGTACAACTGTCAAAGTTTTCCCGTTCTTTGCATGTACAGGAGGTCAAAATGTGGTAGTTCTTTGTGCTTATGGTTCAGAGATAACTGCCAAACATCTCTTGGGCTTTTGGATTGAATGTTCATATATAGATATATTAAAGCATCATTTTGCAAGTTGTATTTCCAATTGAATCTAAAGTATAGGATAAGGCCAAAAAGACGACTTGCTAAAGTAGAGGGGAATATGTGGAATGTGATATTGATATGGATGAAAAGTTGTAGATATGGTTGACCTAACTCTGAACAAGCAACAGTGCCAGAATGTAGAAAAGGATGGCCCAACTTCAAATAGGCAACAGCACATGGAATACAACAGCAACACAATTCCATTACCACTTAAATGAACAAAATATACAATGTGAATAACTTACAATTACAATACATATACTACACACAACATATATCAGACTACCCGGCACATCATTTCGGACGGACGGCCTAATATGAAGATCGGCACATCATTTCGGACGAACGGCCTAATATGAAGATCAGACAGACTGCATTCGCCTTCAGTCCTGACGGGTTGGCACATGCAGTCCAAAGACTTGATACAATACTTCAATAACATGCCAATATCATGTACCATACCAATCTTTCCTTCCATGCCAACAACACAAAAATGAATGAGGGAGGGGTCTTATTTATACAACTAAGGAGGTAGTTGCATCCTCCAACTTGCTAACCACCTGACACCACATCATTTAACCACCGGCATCATTTTCTTAAATTACATTTGACATTTGATTTTATGACTCACTTTATGACAAATGACTTGTCTATATATAACTAATGTCATTTAACATTACACATTGTCATATGCAATATTACATCACACCCTTATAACATCAACTCTATCAAAACTATGAACTCCTAATGTGCGCATACTTGACTTCCAACGAAACTATGAACTCCTAATGTGCGCATACTTGACTTCCAACGAAACTATGAACTCCTAATGTGCGCATACTTGACTTCCAACGTACTTACTCAGTGATAATGTGCAAACATGTCAATTATCTTGCCTAAGAGAAGTTACTACATATCTTTTAGAAGAAAGAAAAATAACTAAAAGCCAACGTACTTACTCAGTGATAATGTGCAAACATGTCAATTATCTTGCCTAAGAGAAGTTACTACATATCTTTTAGAAGAAAGAAAAATAACTAAAAAAGACGATCTAAATGTAAAATATTTTTCTCAAATTTTAAGTATAAAGTGTTAGGAAATTGCGCTCATTGATTTTAATTTAGGAAAAATAAAAATAAAAAAATTGAAGGGATAGTGCAAAAGATTAGATTGAAGGTTATTAATGTTATCTTTTTGACTAGTTGCATATCGCTATGGAATTAAAAATCACTAAAAGATACATGTTGAATATTGTTAATGCCTCTAATTTCATTGGTAAGTGTGTTGTAGGCTTACCAATGTTTGACTAATGGTCCTAGACATCTTGTGGACAATTTGCTCATACAATATAAGGAAAATATTCTCTTTAATTTTGGATGTTTTTTTTTTCAATAAGTTTACACAGGTTTTTATGAGGGGTCATGGTCCCCTCATACTGAGTGGGGTTTGAATTTTGGACTTCTTAAAGAGGCAAAATCCTTTACCATTGTAGTAAGCATGTAACTTTTTTCAAAGAGTTTACATAGGTTTTTATGAGGGATCGTGGTCCCTCATATTGAGTGGTATTTGAACCTTGGACTTCTCAAAGAGAGGCTAAAGCCCTTACCACTATAGGAAGCTTGCAGCTTAACTTTGGATGTTTGTTACCTTTTATTAGATTTTTTTTTAATTGATTATATGATATTGAAATAGCCCTGCCCTTATTAAAACATGACCACAAAGTGGTATTACAACACCTTTGCAATTGCATGTATTAATTTGCAAGATTCAAACTTGAGTCTCCTTGAAAGTTGAGGAATATAATTAGTTGAGCTAATGCCATTTGATACCCTTTTATTGGAATTCAATCACAAGAGCTATTAAATTTTCAGAATGTCTATCATTCAAAAGCATGTGAAATAAATTAGAGATATTGATTTCTTTTAATAGAGTCTAAAGCAACAAAACTATAACCTTTCATAGATATTCACAAAAGGAAGAATGAAACATAAATTACAATTCCAATATATATTCTCCTTCTATCACAAGGAATAATGATTTCATGAGTCTACCAACAATAAGGAACAAAACAATAAAAAAACCATGAGATCCAAGAGAGATTGACTTAAATGTTAGATATATGATTTAAAAATACATAATCCCCATGAATGCAAACATGAGATAAGATTAAAAGCATGATATTGGAGTCACAACGATTTTGAAGGCAAGACGATATTTTGAGATCCAATGGCTTAGTGATCTATAGTAGCAAAGCTCATGATTGTATAGGTCACTACTATATTTTCATGGTGTATTGTTGATATTTGCATCAGCTAGTGTCTAAAGTCTAATTTATATAATGCAAAATTTACATTGACCTAGCATCAAAGTTAATTTTTGGCATTATTTGAACATTAGTTGGACACTAATTTGATGTTATTTTATAATATTTCTTATGAGATTAGTTAATAGTCCAAAATTCTCCACTACAATTGCAAAAGCTTTAGTCATTACAAAACTTACAAACAAGTCATTCTTCTTCACTGGTGTGTTGGCTTGAGTATTTGCCTCTCTTTTTGTAGTCATGGTTGTCCTTAATATTATGGAGGACTTAGATCACTATCTCCATCGCTATTTTATGTGTAGTAACATACTAGGATCGCCAACCAATTCTTAGTATAGTTTTGATAATGTTACAAGTCAAATGTTACTAATGAATTTTAATTTGACTATTATATTTTTCTACCATTGTGATGAGCATTTTACCTTTATGAAATCATTTAAAATTTCAGAATCGGATACTTTGAACAATAGTAAAGAAGAGCTTAAATATAATCATTATGTTAACTGATAATCCCTTGTAATCTCATAGGTAGTAGGATAAAAGGGTGTTAGGCATACAAGGTTAAACTTCTAGTTGATGAATGAGATCTCAAGTGTGAAGGCCTTCAAAAGTTTTGACTTGGCAAACATTTTGCAAATACCCATGGCCATGTCAAATCGTACACCTATGGGTACATCCATTTCAATCAAAAATGTATATTTTGTTTATCTTCTCATATATCACAAGTGAATAAAATGAAATAAAATGATGCTTTAATTATGTACAAGACAAAAAGAGTGTATGGGATCACATACTTAAAATATATAACTAATTCAAGAGTCTTTATCATAAAGTACAAGTTGTGCAAAGCACGCAATACATATATCCCAATATTTAAATCATAATATTTATTTAATGTTTGTCACTTGATGATGGTTAAATGTATGTTTATATATTTTATTCTATCTAATGTTATCCCTCTAATAATATAATGTATATAACATCTTACTTTAATCCTCTCCCCAACCACACATATTGACCTTAAAAGTTTCATTATTGTTTGGATACACACCCATGATTTTGAGCTCACATCATGGATACATATCCGTATTAGGTTCTTGTCTACACATACCATACCCTAATGACAGATTAGATAATGTAGTAGGTGAATCAATGAGACTAGGTGCATTTTAACAATGAATATTTACTTTTAACATGCCCATACCTTCGCACCTATGTAACCAACCTCTGGAGGTCCACATCGAGCACTTGATATTCACACCTAACGTACCTCGCATCCATACAACTTTATTTTTAAACCCTCCAATTCTATGTCATAACATTATCTTTCATCCTAAGTGTGAGCCAAGAGGGAGTGCGAGCCGAGATTCAATCATGGCGGAAGAGCGGTGGGTTCATCCGGAGTGCATCAATGCTTCAAACCCTTACCATGAATGCGTGGAACATTGTTTCCAAAAAATTGTTGAAGCGAAGGAACACCGGAAAAAGAAGAGACAAGGGCTATTGTGAGCCAAGAGGGAGTGCAAGCTAGGAGCGAGTGCAAGCTAAGAGGGAGTGCAAGCCAAGAGCGAGCCCCATTAGCTAGTATGGAAGGAAAGTCATATTTGAAAGCCCTAATGGGAAGTCAAGATGCCCTAGTTGGAAGTATGGAGGCCCAAGTTGGAGATAAGCAGAAGAGCAAATACATGGCAAGTTCGATCCAGGTAGTAGATGTTACACCAGAAGTGAGTATCAAGGATGAGATGATTGAGCATGATATAATGGTTCTTAAAAGTAGAGGGTTAATATGTAAGTTCCATAGATCATGGCCAAGGTTTTTGGAGATTCAAAATTGGATCAAGTGGAAGTGGGGATTAAATTCAAATTACTCTATGACTTTTCTTCCTAAAGGTTTTTTCCTCATCATATTTTCTAGTTCAAAAATTAGGGATAAAATAATGGTTGGTGGCCCATGGTTTAGGGGAAGAGATGCACTTTATTTGAGACCATGGAATGAAATTTTTTTATTGAGACAAAAACTATTAAGAAGCTTCCAATATGGGTTAGGCTTTTTGGACTTCCATATCAACTTATAAATAAGGATGTTTTGAAGAATATTGGAAATACCCTAGGGGAATTCATCAAGGAAGGACTAACTACTAAGGAGCGAAAGCATGCTATATATACTCGAATATGTGTTGCTATGGATATTTCAAAACCTTTGCCACAATCCATTAAGATTAAATTTGAATCAAGAGAATGGGATCAACAAGTAGATTATGAAAATATCGCATTTTGTTGCCACAATTGTTATGAGATTGGACACATGGCAAGAGTTTGCAAAGTGAAAACTATGAAGAAAGAGACAAAAAATTCTAGCCATGAGATAAACTTCAAGATGAAGCAAGGAAATCATACAATAATAGAAGCTAGATCAGATCAAGGATATTCCACTCCAAAAGAAGAGGCAAAGAAAGCCTATCTACAATATCATTTGGCAAGTTCAGAAGGAATTAAAGGTGCAAAAGAAGATGTGGAGAGAAATCCTAAAACAAAGATGACAAAAGAGGTCAAGTTTATTCTAGGTAAATCATCTTCATTTTCCTCAAGTAGTATAGAATCCTCTTCAGGTAATAAAAGTGAAAGGGGTGAAGATGTTATCCCTTGCACTTTAAGGTTTCAAGAGCAACATAATAAAGAAATGAGGATGGAGGAAACCCATAACAATTTAGGTTTTTTAGGGCAGAATAAGAAGGTAATTGCTATAGAAGAGCATCCTTGCACTTTAGGGTTTCTAGGGCAACATAAAGAAGATTGTGCTTTTGAGGTTATTCCTTGCACTTCAGATCCTTCAGAACAAGGCAAACCTAAAGATGATAAGTCTTACTATGAGCAGTGTGAGAAGATTGAAGAGATTGATGAAGATGAAAGTATTGTTGGGAATGAAAAAAAGAGGAAGACCCAAGAAGCAAAAACAAAGAGAAAAAGAAACCTAGAGGGATATTGATATGGGAAAACAAAAGCAAATATCACAAGTGCTAACAAGAAGTGGGGCTAAACCCACAAATAAAAACAAAAAATAACAATGAAAATAATATCTTGGAATATTAGGGGAATGAATAAGAACCCTAAAAAAGGTATTAAGAAATTGTGAGGTTGTTATAGACAAGATATTTATAGATATAGAAGTTGGGCAACAAATATTTTAGCCATTCGCGGTGTTGAATTTCATCTTGACAGAATTTAAATTTTGGAAGGCATCTGATATAAAAGGAGTTGATTGTGGAAACTTAGCAGTTTGAGGAAGATGGAGAATATCTTTGATAGAAAGGCAAAGTTGGATATGCTTTAATTAACTTGTTAGAAATGTAATGAGAGCAATGTAATGTTTTGTTTTTGTAATGGGAGTGGCCCCCAATAGAAGCCACACATAGCTTATTAAAAAATATACTATCTTTCATCCCCCATATTAACATTAATATTTGTATGCCTTCAAGGGCTAGGTGGATTGGTAAGTGCTTGTCTGGCCAGGTACTTACCAAGAAGAAACCTGGGTTCAAACCTTGGGAGTGCCAATTTGCAAAGGTAGTAGTCTGATTTGAATCCTATAAGTGTGCATCAGACCGACGATGACGGTACGAACCTCGAACGATCGGTGGTCTCCATATCACGCCAGGTCAACAACAACGAGAGCAACCCCTATGGTTTGAACCTTGCACTTGTCAGTTACTAAAAATAGTGTGGTTGTAACCAACTCCCCTATGTAACCAAAAAAAACATTAATATTTTTGTAACTTCCTATTAAATTTTATATTTTCTAACACAAAACTGAGTTTAAGTATAATATTAGTTAATATACATCAACTAACTATATCCTAACATTATCTAATATTAACTTTATCCTCGAGTTAACTACTATTAAGTATAGTATTAGTTAATATATTATACTTAGTAGATATTAATTAACTATGTCCTAACATTAAATTATCCTAATGAATACTATAATATTCTAACACTACTTAATACTATCGTTAGTATTAATTAATATTTTAACTGGTATACTCTTCCCTCTCACCCTTCTCCCTCCCCCTAATTTTTAATATTTTTTTTTGCAATTTTACTTTAAAGTGGACATCATGTCAACATTATGTATCATCAACCTAACATCTAAAAAAAACTCTAATAAAAAATAAAATATTATGAGGTCATTTGTTTTGCTTTCAACAACCAATCAAAGAGAGGGATCACTCATCGCCTTCTAGACTAGTAGGGAGATTTGAGAGACCACTTGTAAGTCTAGAGAGATCACTTGTCAACAAATCATGGCTAACAAAATCAAACTAAAGAAGATATTAGTGGACAAATTAAGTAGGGATGAAGCAACTTAAAACAACACCACCAAAAAGAAAAATGACTAGTGAAAGGAGTAGTACAAGAAGCGGGAAAGTTGAGGTAGGTTATGCTTTCACTAATTTAGTTTTGATTTACATATCTTTGTTCTTAATATTTGTAAGAAAAACCTTGAAACCAGGATTTTGCAAAATTCTAAAAACCCTTGTTTTCATGATTGATTTCTTAAAAACATATAAGAAGAAAAATATTATTTTAAAAAAATTTGTAAATCTGTAAGAACCCTTGGAAAGTTGCAAAGAATTTCTTCATTCTGTATGGTTTGTCAAAATCTTGGAAACCATAATTTTTTTAAGCAAGTTGTTTGGTCTTGTATAAGTAGATAGTCACGTTTAGTTAGATAAGTAGATAGTCACGTTGAGGTAGGTTATGCTTTCACTAATTTAGTTTTGATTTACATATCTTTGTTCTTAATATTTGTAATAAAAACCTTGAAACCAGGATTTTGCAAAATTCTAAAAACCCTTGTTTTCATGATTGATTTCTTAAAAACATATAAGAAGAAAAATATTATTTTAAAAAAATTTGTAAATCTGTAAGAACCCTTGGAAAGTTGCAAAGAATTTCTTCATTCTGTATGGTTTGTCAAAATCTTGGAAACCATAATTTTTTTAAGCAAGTTGTTTGGTCTTGTATAAGTAGATAGTCACGTTTAGTTAGATAAACCTTGACTTAAAACACATACAAAGGTTTCTAAATTTTCTAAAACCATGTTAGTTTGTTCAACACGTACATGAATTTTGGATAAAATCATAAACCTTTTTTTAATATTAGTTTATAGGGTTTCAACATAATTTACAAAAACAAAATTGTTTTCTTTACTTATTAGTAATTATTTTATGTCTTTTAATTTTGTAGGACAATCCTTCTCTAACTTTAAAACAAGAAATAGAGATGGTGTTGTAGAAGAAGCTTTTGTAGGATCCAAATTTTCCTAAAATTTGTATATAAAAAAATATATATTGTTATAAAATTTCATTGATAAAGATCAATGGGGATTAGGACCCATCTTATAGACCTCTTTGTCACTCTCAAGTCTTGCACAGAGGCCTCTGTCTTCCTCTCAAGAAGAATTTAGGCCTTCATTTTCCAACAATAGACATAGTAACAATTTTTCATAGATGAATGGTATAAGGAAGGTGATTCTCATCACACCTTAGCTTTATCTAATGATCAAATTGTTCATGTTTCCCTTCTTCCTAAAGATAACTAGTGAAGAACTTATTAATTAACCCTATTAAAGTATAGTAAAGCTTGTATTGGTAGCTTAGATTATTTTCATGTATAGAAGTAATAAGTATAGTAAATGTGATATGTTAATTGATTATATGGGATTGAAACTAACCTCACCTATATTACATCATCATCATGTTACAATGTACTCCAACGAACCATATTTGGTAATATTTGAACCTAGGTCTCCTCATTAGGAGCCCACATTCTAAGCCACTTGAACTAATGTCATTTGATTAAAATGATAAGGTTCACCAATGGGATTGGAAGGTTGGTCTATAGTGTTAAAATCTTTTCTCCCCACCGCTTGCCCCAAAACCTATAGAAAAATTTTAAGGTTCATCCATGGGATTGGAACCTTTGTTTATGATGTGAAATTCTTATCCTACAACTAATTGCCCCAAACCCTTTGAAGTAAAATGTTAATATTTCCTCATGGGATTGAAACCTTGGTTTATGGTGTGAAACTCTTCACTTTCCACTAATTGCCCCAAACCTAATGGACATAATGTTAAGGTTCACCTAATAGATTGAAAACTTGGTTTAGGGTGTGAAATTTCCCTCTTCTAACCACTTGTCCCAAACCCCATGGAAAATTATTGGTATGGTTTTTAATTTATTGTTTTTAAAGATAATTATTTTTTTAATATTTTTTGGAGACAAGAATTGGGAGGCCAAAGGATTGTATCACACATATTTTCACATGCCATATACCTCCATTCCCTCCCAAAGTATATCATGGCTAGCCAATGAAATTAAAGAGGAACTCAACAATTTCTCATAATCGGTTCACATAGGCTATTATATTCATGTAAGTATTACTTATGATATTAAAATAATTATGTCAAAATTTAATTTCATTAACACTTTTAATAATTGTAATTTTTAGTCTTTTATCTCAAATCAGTTTTTAAAATATTGCTTTAACAATTACAATTGATTACAAGTTTCTTAAATCTTTAGTGCGATTGATGATGCAAAATGAGGCTAGATGGCTATGATGAGAAGACTTGAGAGTAACTATGTTATAAATGGGAGAAAGCTAACAAGAAAAGAATGGGTGATGAACAAAGTAGTCAATGCAAGGCCTACAAGGCTAGGGTTGACAAATGGAAGAAAGTTATTCATCAACTAGGAAGAATAAGTTTAGACAATCATTTATAGATTTATAAGTAACGAGATTTTGTTAATTTATATTATATGTGAATAGATTCAAAATTTTAATATTGAAATGCTATAAAAAATAAAAATCTAACTTTTTATGTTGTTTTATGCAAGAGAACAAATACAAAATACATGTTACCACTAAAATTTAGGATATGATTAGAAATAATGGGTACCATCAATTAAATATCATCAAAGAACATAGGGGTATGCATTTCAATTTTATTACTCTTTTTCAAATTTAAATGTTGTATGATAACTATTAATTATTAATTTTGTATTTTCATTTCAATATGTTTTCTACAATACTGGTTGCAAGGTGAGACTCAAGGCAAGAATATTGAATCAAAGGGCAAGAAGGATACAAATAACTACATTATTGAGGAGGCAAGCGGTGGCAAGAATGGCAATGATGTCAACTCTGATGATCTTAATGGGAAGAATAAAGAAAATCAATGAGCATGGTTTTATCCATGTCTTATATATTTTTGGATATATATCCATCAACTTTTTTTATGTATCTTACATATATTACATAAATCGTATATTCATTTATATTAATAAATATATATTTATATTGACTTGTATGTCTTCATTTTCTGTGTAAATGTAAATTTTAATATATATTTGTTCTATATTTACATTTATTAATATATTCTATTTAAAATAAAATTTATAGACTAATTTGGCACTCTAATTAAGAGGTCCAAGGTTCGAATCCAAAAGACTATGATGATAGGAGTTTTATGTTGGTTAACACATATTAACAACATTAATCTCATATGGCCTACAAACTCATGGAAATTAAAAACTACTTTATTTCAACTTTACATCTATGAATAATAACAATCCTAAAGATTAAATTAAATTTTAATAATTATATTTAATTTAAACTTATAACAAATATTTTGTATGTTTTCTTAAAAACCAATAAACACTTAAGTCCAGTGTAGTGCCTACATGCCAAAATATGTATCTAGGTGCTACAACTTGATGCTATAATGGTGCTTATGCTTGATGGTAGATCAACGCTATATTGAAACTAATTGGATGCTAAATACTAATAATAATACTTGTAACATTACCTTAGTATCAACTTAATGTTGAAAAAACCAAAAAATTATGATTTTTTATGTTGTTTTGACATTAAGACAATGCTACTCCGAACGCTATTATTGTAAAATGTAATCATTGATACAAGGTTAATAACCAAGCATGGTAGCAAAGCCCCAATTGTATTTGTGAATGAATTTGATGATAATTTGAGTGTTAAGTAGTACAATTGGCCTATTTCTTAGCAGTTTTGAAGGAATTAACATGCATTCTAAGAGTTTTATGCAAAGAAAATGAGACTTCCACAAGATATGGATGAGGATACATGTCCAAAAAATACCTTCCAATAAATGCTATCTTTCATCAAGTGGAGACTCGCTAGTTTTATTGGATAGATGTCACTACTTGGATTAACATAATGAAAAGGTACTTCAAGCTCCATAATGTATGTGGTTTGAATAAATGTGCACCAATTGTTCAATGTTAGACATTTGCATGCACCAAAAGATTGAGATTTCTCTATGGTAATGCTTATAGTGGTAGCTACATTGGGCATCATATCATATTATAACTAATAGGGAGATTAAGTTTTCATGATAGCTTCATCAATGTTACACAATTAATAAAAAATTAAAATGTTAGATCTTTTATTGCATTTATTTTGGGAAATAAAGTCATGGGGCTCTTTTGCCAAAGGAATTTTTTCCTATTGATAAAGTTTATCTTACCTATAACAACATTCAATTAATTCCCCTCACTTACTCAGCCTACGCTTTATAAATTGTGTATGTTTAGTAGCTAATCTTTGATTATATGTAACAATAAATTTTAACTTAGTACTACCAAAAAGAATTCTATATCAATGGATTGTATTTAATGAAGAAGAATTAGACCAATAAGTAAATACAAGGGAAATACTGATGAGGTCATGGTAAAGTTCATCGTAATATAACTAGTCATTGCCCCCAAGGGCTAATTGGATTGGTAAGGTCGGGCACTTACCAAGAAGACACCCAGGTTCAAACCTCGGGGGTGACCTATTTGCAAAGGTAGTAGTCTAATCTGAATCCTCTAAGTGCATAACCAATGATGATGGTACGAATCCCGAGCAATCAGTGGTCCCCTTCATGTCAAGTCAACAATAACGAGGTAGAATAGGTTTGGTGGGAGCAACCCTTGTGGTTTGAAACTTGCGCTTGTCGGTTACTAGAAATAGTGTGGTTGTGACCAACTGTCCTATATGACCACTATATATATATATATAACTAGTCATTAGGCAATTTCTTAGATATCATCTCAATAAGTAGAAAAATATGAGAGAGAATAAAAATGAAGTTATGAAGGAAAAAGTGAATGTGAAGGGAGGGTTGACGAAGGAAATCAAAGAAGAAGATAACCATATTGAGAATAATTAAATATCTACTTTTACTCAACATGCATTATAAAGGCTTAATACTTTACAAATGCTCAAAAGTGAAGGAATTATATAAAATTATAAAGATAGTCGCATTGATAGATTTGGAAAGCCAACATAATTTTACTTCCAAAAGGTTAATAAAAACTCTAACTATTATTTTTTCATATTTTATATACAACTTTCATGTCATGATAGTGAATGGTCAACCAATCTCATGTGAAGGGGAGTGACTTCATGTCAAATAGTCTATGAAGGATTATAACTTGGATTCAAGTACATATATTGTTATGTTTAGAGGTACATATCCTTTTTTTGATATGAATGGTTAGAATAACTTAGGAACATCTCCAACTTTCAAGAAATTTTCACAATTTAATAAGAAATAGAAACGTACAATTAGGACACTGAGGGATTTAACTTAAATCACAAGCCATATCAAATGGCTTCATATTTAGAGTATAAATAAGAATATCACATGGCAATGATATACTCAATAGTTAAGCATGAATTAATCAGTATACTAACCATTGTACTAAAAGACATGTCATGATCTGTATAATAAATCAAATTGTACAGTTGAAACACCTTATACTCTAATACCCTCCTTTAATGACTAAACATGATATAAACTCAAGTGTATCCCTAAAGTTTACAAATTACTTTAGTCATTAAATCAACAATATAAATCCTAGGGTTATGTGTTTCAATCTCGAAGAGTTTCTATAACCTATAATAAAAAGGACCAACCAAAAGGGTTCTTCTCTTGATAAACCCATTTACAATCAATGGATTTCTTCCCTTTAGATAACTCAAACAATTCCATATAACATGAAATCGGACCTTGCCTTCTTAGCATATTCCCTATGCTTACCTTTGGCCTCTTCAAACTATTTGATTGTTTAATTTGAGTAGAATTTTGAGTCACTATCCATCCTCATTCAAAACTCTATTTTAGTAGACCTCCATCTTGCTTTGCATTGTTAAGCTTACCTCCAACAATGAACAAACTTGTTGGAGCAATCACTCAACAACCTTCAATTGGATCTCCATATTACTTCACATGCACCTAACTATGTATTTGATCAAATTGTCAACTTGATCAATATCCAACTAGCTAAATTTTTCCTTTAACTTAATCAAAAATCTATCTATGATCAAATATCTATTCAAGTTCTATTTTTATTAAACAATCATGTTTTTTAAGGTCATATAGCCAAATGTCTACCTTTGTAGGTCTAATGACACCACATACCTATAATTTGACTAATAACCAAATACACTTGCCTCATGGGTATTATAATCAAATGTTTACCTATATAAGTTTTATGACAACCAATGCACTAGTTGTACACCAACTATGCATTCCAAAATTTTATAACTAGACATAATGAGGGTCAATGGATTTTGGACTCATAAGAAAAGTGATCCTCTCTAGCTCATTTTTTCTTATCACCAATCCAATATGTTGTAGATTATATTTAGGAGCACTACCTCTTGGCCACCACTCCATTACATGTATAAATTTACCTCTAGTTGTTCTCGACCACTCAATAATTGTACAAAGATTCTTATTTCTCCTTTTCACCATTCTATGAAGTGTACAAATTATCAAAACCATACCAACATATCTCCTATAACATATAAAAACCATACTAAAATATGAAGCTACACAATATATTGAATCTACCTATAAAGGTTTAGTTTTCTTTGGTTGACCCTCAATTAAAATCAACACAAATTTTTGAATAGGTTTACTCTCAACCAAAAATAGTGCAAGGATTTAGATAGGTCTACCCTTAACCATGTCTATAGAAATAAATATTATACAATGAGGTTCTCAATTGGCTTACCCTCAACCATCAATGATAGGATTTTCAACTCGCTTACTTGTAACTTTTGTGAACACTCACAAAGATACTCAATATTTGCAAGGACGCATGAACAAAATACAAATCCATTAAATCATAACTCTTTATGAGTTTGAAAGTTGAACGTATGTATTCCCCTGGATAATGATGACGAAATCATTGCTCAACTATTGGAGTGTAAAACAAATTTTCTTTTATTTATGTGCATCCTCTTCTTAACTCTTTTATAGATTTTTCACAAAATATTTGGAACCTTGATCTTGCCTTGCTTGCTCTACTACAACTTTCTAGGCAAGATGATATCTCCAATTTGATCCCCATCCATGTACTCCATTGAGCTCCATGAACTCCTTATTGTAGTATTGGATTTTCCATATGGGGAATGGTTACCTTTCAACACCCAACTTGCAAATCATGCCCTTTGTGATAGATATAGGGTGAATCATCACACATTAGCCATCACAAATATCTCCTTGATAACCTCAAAATTTGATCTTTTTTCATAGAAAATTTGTGAGAGATAATTCTCCTCTACTTGATGATTTTGCTATGTCTTTGTTAGAATTCGGTTAGTATCACAATGACACTGAGAGGGGGGGGTGAATTAGTGTATCTCTTGTTATTTAAATCTTCAACTCTTAAATCCGAAACAATGAAAACTTAAAACCAAATAAAGCAAATATAACAAGATAACATCACACAACATAAGATGTACCGAGGTTCACCGATTTGGCTACTCCTCAAAATGACTGTTTGGACTCTCATCCAAATCCAGCCTTTGCAAAGCACCAACTTTACAATCAATTTACCAGCACCCATTGGAAGGAGCACCAACCCCCGATTTATCTGCACCAACGAAAGGAGCACCAACCCCTGATTTATCTGCACCAATAGAAAGGAGCACCAACCCCTGATTTACCAGCACCAACTGGAAGGAGCACCAACCCCTGATGCCAAGCACCAACTTGGACTTCCATTTTGAAACTAGAAGATTGATATAAAAATGCCTTCACTTTTACAAGACCCTGACTGGTCTATTGTTTACCCAACATCTACCACAATTCACAAAACACACACACTTATCGCCCTTCACAAAATAAAATCCGTAGTTTAAATTCTCCAAGCGACAACCCTTTTATAACTATCCTTTCTCTTTGTAACTCCAATTGTAACTCCTTTCATATTCTCATATGCCACTTGTCAATTGTAACACCTTCTTTCATATTCTCATATGCCACTTGTCAATTGTAACTCCTTATTTATGTAACTCCTTTTGTATATATTAAGAAGGCATTTCGTCAAACACGTCACATGCAAATAATTGACACCATATTCTCCTACCATGACTATTCGTTTTCTCGGTCATGACTGTTCGTTTTCTCCTTCGATGACTGTTCGTTTTCTCCTTCATGATTGTTTGTTTTCTCCTTCGATGACTGTTCATTTTCTCCTTCGATGACTGTTCGTTTTCTCCTTCGATGACTGTTCGTTTTCTCCTTCATGATTGTTCGTTTTCTCCTTCGATGACTGTTCGTTTTCTCCTTCCCTTGTGCATGCATGTGTTTTGGTTTTCGAAAAGGCTTTTCGTTTCTATTTTGAGGCCCTTCGTTTCCTTTTCTCCACATGGGCATGCGTCCGCTTCTTTCCATGTGTAACGACCATCTTAAATGATTTCAAATCATTAAATATTCCTTATGGGTCCATGTCACTATGTAGTCTTCAGTTTCACCATCCTGGTGTTCATCACTAATATCAGACGCACTGTCAACTACTCTGTTCCTTTGGAAAAAATGCAACATGTCGCGATATCGCGACACTTTTGTTTCTCTGCCTGCCTGCCCTTTTTGAGTCGCGAAAATGCGACATGTCGCGATATCGCGACACTTTTGTTTCTCTGCCTGCCTGCCCTTTTTGAGTCGCGAAAATGCGACATGTCGCGATATCGCGACACTTTTTCTTCTTGCTCTTTCTCTTCGCTTTGGACCGCGAAAATGCAACATGTCGCGATATCGCGACACTTTTTTTCCTTGCTCTTTCTCTTCGCTTTGGATCGCGAAAATGCAACATGTGATATCGCGACACTTTTTTTTCTTTGCTCTCTCTTTGCTTTGGCCCGCGAAAATGCAACATGTCACGATATCGCGACACTTTTTTCTCTTTGCTCTTTCTCTTTGCTTTGGCCTGCGAAAATGCAACATGTCGCGATATCGCGACACTTTTTTCTCTTTGCTCTTTCGCTTTGCGAAAAAGCAACATGTCGCAATATCGCGACACTTTTTTTCCTTGCATTTTCTCTTCTCTCTGGCCGCGAAAATCCAACATGTCGTGATATCGCAACACTTTTTTTCTCCTTGCATTTTCTCTTCTCTTTTGGCCGCGAAAATGCAACATGTCGCGATATCACGACACTTTTTCTCTCTTCTATTTTGGCCGCGAAAATGCAACATGTCGCGATATCGCGATACTTTTTTTCTTTGCGGTGTTTTGCTTTTTCTTTGATCTTTAGCATATGGGCCACTTCGGTCTTCTTGGAAAATATGCAAAAAGGTGGGTCCCCAATTTTGGGGTACGTTGTGGAGCAGCCACAACATGACGATTTTTTCAACTTTGCACAAACAACTCTGTAACAACTTCACCCAAACATCAAAAACATCCTCATAAGCATTTAACATCACTTGTACATACTCCGAATAACCTCTGAACTCCTGTCCACTGCATCAACCGATCTATCTGACTGTGTTGACAACAATGACAATACTGTCGCTGCACCTTGCTCAACAACCGATCTTTTATTTATGTGCATCCTCTTCTTAACTCTTTTATAGATTTTTCACAAAATATTTGGAACCTTGATCTTGCCTTGCTTGCTCTACAACTTTCTAGGCAAGATGATATCTCCAATTTGATCCCCATCCATGTACTCCATTGAGTTCCATGAACTCCTTATTGTAGTATTGGATTTTCCATATGGGGAATGGTTACCTTTCAACACCCAACTTGCAAATCATGCCCTTTGTGATGGATATAGGGTGAATCATCACACATTAGCCAGCACAAATATCTCCTTGATAACCTCAAACTTTGTTCTTTTTTTTCATAGAAAATTGTGAGAGATAATTCCCCTCTACTTGATGATTTTGCTTTGTCTTTGTTAGAATTCCCACATAGCCTTCTTGTCAACAATGGTAGATTTTCACTTACTATGAATGGACCTTTGCTCTACTTAGACTCCAAGCACTCTTAGTTTGAATAAAGGATGACTCACTCTAATTTGAAGGGTAAACTTCAAAATTTCCTTCACCTTGGAAAATATCTTCCTATGTGATATTCTTAACATTTGTGTGACCTTGAACCATTTAGTCACATTGATCCAACCATAAGTAACTTGATTACAATATTTAGCTTTGTTTTTTCTAGCATATCTACCCAAAATGGTTTTGCAAACTACAAAATCCACAAGGATGTAAAGTCCAATATGTTTTTTATGTATGACCCTTCCTACCACACTAGTTGCAACAAGTTCTTGTTTTCAAACTTGTTAGTCTACACTTGCATATGTTCTAAATGTGGATGTATTGATTGCAACATTAACTTTATCTTTGACAAAAATATTTTTTTATAGTATATTTGAGATCTGCATGTTTTGTCCTCATGTTTGATTTTAAAGGCTCCAAAACTTATTACCCATAATTATGCAAGTTTCTATCATTATACCTATTTTTTGCATTAGCTTTGAATCAATGCCTTAAATATGCTTTTCAAACCAAAAAATCCATTATCATGTGCATCAACATGGCTTCCATAATTGCTATGATCATTAATAATAACATGATTATCATCATTAACAAATGAATTATCAAATGTTGCATCATCTATGTAAATCATAATACTAGTATCACAAGAAATTTTAAATTATTGAAGCAAATTATTAATTTTACATGAAACATAAGACACTATTAGCATTGGTTCATCTTATTGGGCTTCAATCATCTCAAACAACTCATTTTTTAACTTCTAATTGAGTTTTCTCTTTTTGTAGCTTATCAATATTTTCTTGTGCAATAGTAACAAATCTAGAAATGTTGTTATATCCATATTGGCATTTTGCAACTTCTGGCCTCCTTTCCCCGTGATGATCTTGTTATACATCATTTATTTATGTTGATTGAATCGTCAATCAAATTTACTTAGTTGCTCTCCTCTTTGAGTGCAATGATTTTTTACCATCCTATAGTGGTCCTTTGCTCCACTCTATATCGACATCTCAAGAATAACTAACCATCACTCAACTATCACTAAGGCTGAAACATGTTATAATAGACCTCCAATATGCTTTGATCTATAAATGGATCTTGATATAGCATATTGTTGAACATTGTTTTGAATAAATTCAAAGCTATTTTACTTTTGAAATCCCTAATGATCGAACCTTTGATCACTTATGAGATGTTAACCTTTAAGATTTGTAGTCAATTAAATCTCTAATGTTCGTTCGCCAACATTCTACCTCTAATGTGTTTGGTCAATCAAACCTTCTACCACCTTTGACTACATCTTAACTTCCACTTAATTTAGTTAAGTGGACTTTTGATATCCTTGAAAAAAATATGAATGTATATCAACTTGGATCTTTGATATTTTCACGTGATTCAACCTCCACTTGTATGCTTCTTCAAACCTTTAGTGCAGACTTCCAAGTCTTTAATTTCAAGCTTCTAATCTATTATTGATCTTATATGCAATCCTCTGATCAAGTTTGCCCTAGTTGTTTCTTCAATTGAGCAAACCTTCACTTGCATTGACCATAGATATGTAGTCTTAGAAGATTTCAAGATTTTGTCGATCCCCCAAATGAATAAGATCTCTTCCTAGGCCTCCTCTTGCTATGGTCTTTCTTCAAGCCTTTGTTTTTCATTTTCTATTAATTTTACTTTTTGGATTTTAACAAGTTGTGTGTAAGATTCATCCCATTCAACAATTGAAGATAATCAATGTTCGAGTAACCATAGCTTCATTTCACTAAGCACTATTTAGAACATTATTCGCATCAATGAACAATGGTTTACTTGATGGTTAAAATTTTAGTCTAAAAACACTTCATCTTAACCTCCCTCTATGGTTATCTATGATATTGTCTTATTCCTCATAAGATGACATGAGCCTTCCCATGTTTTTAATTCAACTTTCAAACCTTAGTTGATAATCTCACTTAGGGCAAGCAAATTCTTCTTCAAAGTTTCAACATATGAAACATTGCCAACCTTTTAGGTCTTCCTGTGTAAAAACCACATCTTAATCTTTCAAGTGTGAATAGAGTTGTCCCTTAAACTAATGTGTGCAACTATTCTTTCTTTTCTGTCAAATGCTTGATCTTCCCTAAATTGGAAAAATAATAATCTTGTCATATGTTCTTATCACTCAAAGGAAGCAAGGAAAACACATATTGTCTTCTATGTTTTGAGTTTTCCTCACCATCATATTCTTTAACCACATTACTTTTCTATTTTCTTTTTTCTTATTGTTTTGGCCTATTATGTTATGTCGGAAATTCTTTGGAACGACATCCTCTTTTGTTGCAAACATTGCATTTTGAGTTTCCATTTTCCTACCCTTTATGCTTTGTTGGGAGAGACATCCTCTTTTGTTGCAAACATTGCATTTTGAGTCTCCATTTTTCTACCCTTTATGCTTTTTTTGGGGTCACCTAGCTAAATCAATATATGTTATCAACACTATATTCTTCGTAGTTATCTAAAGGTTCTTTTTAAGACCTCAATTTTTTATATTTGTTATTTTCTTCATAGTTATATAAAGGTTATCTTTTTTTCAACGAGTTTACGTAGGTCTTTATGAGGGGTCTTGGTCCCTTCCTAAGTGGGGTTTGAACCTTGGACCTCTCAAAGAAGAGCCAACGCCCTTACCACATTAGTAACCTTGCAGTTGTGCCTAAAGGTTATCTTCAAGATCTCAATTTCTTATATTTGTTCGTTTACTTAGGTATAAACATGTTTTTAACATTATATTCTTTATAGATTTTAAAGCTATTTGATATGTTAACAAACTTGTCACAATGTATCATTCTTGGTAAAAAAACACAAAATTTAATGACAAAATTCATAAATAATGGGTAGAATACATGCGTCATTACTAATTCCAAGACTACTAACTAGCCTAGTTTATTTCATCTAATTTAATGGTATACTCTAATACCACTCCTTACTTCAACAAGGTGTTGTAAAGCTAGTTTTTTAAATAGTTTTCTTTTATGGTATTGTTCAACTCACCTGAAAGATGTTCTCAACCTTGTTCCAAACATTGTGAGATTTAGTGGTATAACTTTGTGAGATTTAGTGGTATACTCTGATACCACTCCTTACTTCAATTTGGTGTTGTAAAGCTAGTTTTTTAAATAGTTTTCTTTTATAGTATTGTTCAGCTCACCTAAAAGATGTTCTCAACCTTGTTTCTCACACCTAGTCTTTGGGTGTGAAGCTTTTTTAATTTTCAATTCATTCTCATCTTTGTGTAGAACTTGTCTTACATTGTTGAATAGATATATTTATCTTACTCTCTTGATAAGAAAATGTTGGTTCATTCTTTTTTTTTAAATGGTGGTATAAAAATGTTTCTAGTTGCTATTTGACATCCCATTAATAGATCTTTTATCCCATTAATAGATTTTAAAAGATTAATAGTTATTAATAGCAAATCAAGAAGTCAAAAAAAAGTAAATCAAATACATAACTAAGGACATTGAAGAATTCCACCACCACCTATAGATTACAATTGCACCACTTCCTCAACATTAAGTGCATAAATTTTATAACTACCATCTACAATGTAGACTTTGTTGTACCATATACTACCACATCTACAATGTAGACTTTGTTGTACCATATTGTACAAAGTTTGCATTTATAACAATAAAATATAATTATTGATAGTCGATGTTTTACCCTTTTGCTTATATGCACTCTAAAAAGGTCTGATATATGAATCTACTAATTTGTGCCATCAAAGATACTATTAGCTTCCAAAGCTACTTCTTGATGGCAGCATCAGGAATAAAAATCAAGTATGCTTCCGGAGGACTAACCCACCTATAGATTACAATTACACCACTTCCTCAACATTAAGTGCATAAATTTTATAACTACCATCTACAATGTAGACTTTGTTGTACCATATACTACCATCTACAATGTAGACTTTGTTGTACATATTGTACAAAGTTTGCATTTATAACAATAAAATATAATTATTAATTGTCAATGTTTTGCCCTTCTGCGTATATGCACTCTAAAAAGGTCTGATAGATGAATCTACTAAATTGTGCCATCAAAGATACTATTAGCTTCCAAAGCTACCTCTTGATGGCAGCATCAAGAATAAAAATCAAGAATGCTTCCTGAGGACTAACTAATGCTCACAAGAAAAAAAAATCCAAAAAAAAATAATAATTATTACAAAACTTCCAACAAATATACAAAGCCTTGAGAAGGAGAGCTCCACAAGAATGGAAGAACCCAAAATACAAGGATAAATGATGAACAATTACAAGAAAATGATTCAAGCCCAAAGACCACAATTACTTTCAATGTGAAAATCATTTTTCAACCATAGTATTCATTGAAGCCAAACCTTTTGGATTGTGAAAGCATCTTCACATCGACATTACAAAATAGAGCTATCTTTCAATTTGATGTCACAATTTAACTCCATCAGAATCACACAAGACTTCCACCATATTATTGCATAGAGGATACATAATATGTTTTTGACTTAATCACTCCAACAAACTACGGCACAAAAAACACTTCTGTATATAATGGGATCCATGTATTAATAAATGTAGATCTTTCATAACAGTCACATGACTGCAACCAAGCAACATGCATAAAACCACACACTGAGTAGTTGACCATTTTAAACCAAGACACTTCCATGTCTATGCTGAATTGCATAGACTAGGCAGAAAAGAATTACCATTAGTATATCCCTTGGTAACAGATTCCAAAAAACAATTAAATCTATAGTGTCACAGAGCTGGAATGTGTCTCTCCAAACCCTATTATATGCCTCATATCAGCTTGCTGCTCATGTAACTCGAATTTTGTAATCGACAACAAGAAGCTCATTCTGCACACAAAAAAAAACAAAATAATGGTATACTCATGCAAAAAATAAGAATCTACGGTATGATTCACTCTATAAATTATTTTAGAGAGGACAACCTTCTCGGGTATGCTATTATTTCATGAAGTAACTTTATAGAAAGCGTTAAAATTATTCATATGAGAAAAGAAACCATATATATTCATGTTATTGTTGCTGCATTGATGATGTCGGCACCCTCTTCACAGTGAAACATATTTAGAATTCAAACCATGTTTCTAGAGGTAAATTATCAAAATTTTCACTTGCCTCGGTCTGAATTGAAAGAACCTTTAAAATATCTGGATTCAGAAATTTTATTCTTCAGATACATTGCATAGATATGATATAATATCCAGACTAGACATACAAAAATCTTTCAAATTTCTGGAATTATGAAATTCAACAGTCGGATGAAACTTATTTATCACCTTGAAATATACACAAACATAATGTCCAGTGGTACACAAACTTTGCAAGCCTTTGAGGACAGATAAAATAAGTTACAAACTTCTAATTGGCATCTCAACAATACGCTATTTCTTTCTAGCATCTCATTTTTCAAAGGAATAATAAAGACAAGTGAAGGTCTTCATGGCTGTTTATCCAGTCTAAGCAGTCAAAATTATTAATGATAACTACCAAAAATTGTGACCAGATTAAGATAAGAACAAAGGCATAGTTCTTGCATAATATTAGAGGTGAAAGTTGAGTATTGAACGGTCGACCTACACTGAGACCAATATAATTTTCATGAGACTTAACCCTTTTGTTTGAGTGTAATCTTATCACCCAAACTCAAAGCAATGCCCTGGGTTTTACTTCTTATCCTGATATAACCACTCAGCTTCCCATCGGATTGTTTCTCAACACTAACATTCACAAGCGCATCTTCACCAAAAACACTCTTTGCATACAGATTTGCAGCCAGAAACCCGCAATCTCCATCTAACGCAGATCTATGATCAAAATAAAAATCAGTGTCAATCCTGTTATGGCATTTTATTTCTTGAAGCATAGGAAACCAACAACAAGATTTAGTGCAATGCAGACCAAGGGAGGTCATCGTATAAAACATGAAAGAAACTAAGAAATTTAAAATACTTACGGAGGTGTAAGGCATTTCATGTTTGTTGATTGCACAATATGGTTCAGGAACTCCTTCTCGTCTTGAATAACTGTGTTCACAGCAACCTAATAGGAAAAAGTACATGATCAGAAGTTGGTCAGAAACAATCTATGATTATTAGAAGTTAGCCAGAAACAATATATAGATCATCTATTTTCTATACACCATAAAACTTTGTAAAAACCTTATTGCATTCTGAGTTACCTTGTTTTCCCACTCAAATTCTGCCCACATGTTCCTAAAGCCAGCATCAGGGCATGTGGCTGGAGAGATGTAGTCCATAATGTCAATGTGTATATCATTCAGAACAACAACATTACGGTCCACTACACTAGTAGTCTCATACACAATGTTACCAAATATAACACCGGTTTCAGTCGAAGACACTTTAATGTTTGCTTTTATCTGCTTGCTTGATTCTGGAGCTAAAGTATAGTTTTGTGGTCGTTCCACCAGTTTAAGATCACCCATGGTAGCCAATTCCAAGCAAAGATTCTGCAGTGTTTCCTTTGTGCGGTTGATTACTGTAACATCCAGGACAATATCATACTGATGAACTGTAACATATGCTTCTGCATACACAGGATCACTAAAGCCTGTAAGTTGTAGAATCCGATTCAATTTATTAATACTATCACCATCTTTTATAAATTCTCCAGTGGCCCGTTTCAGATCATCTTCCACCTCATCCTCTAATTCAAGCTGAGTCATACCCTATCAAACAACAAAATCAAATTTATTGGCAAGTTGTGCATAGTTCAGGGAGTTAAACAATAAAAAAAAATGCCAAACACGTCATCTCTCAAATCAGAAAAACACAATAATGAACCAAAAATTAAGAATTTTACAGAATTTGCTAAGCCTAGTTGCCTTAACAGAATAAATGGAGGACTTTTGATACATAAGTGCAAATGTAGACAAATTCACGAAGAGAGGATCACATCATAAGAATGTTGCAAAACACAAACTTCAAATCAGATGTTATCCCTGCAAGACAGAGCAATCATTCAATTAAATAAAACCTTCCCACATAAACCAGCTATGGTATAAACTCAATGCTATCAACAAGGATTGACTTTTAAAAGCAACTGCAATACAAATAATCCACTGTTATGATTAGTTTAAAACTTCTTAAAACCTTCCCATATTTTTATCATCCCTAATTTTATTACAAAAGCAGCAAATTAATATATTTTTAATTAAAGTATCAACACACAAAGATTTGAATTCCCAGTGATAAACTTATGGCAATTAGGTCAAGAGGTCCTCTTTAATTTGGTGGAAACATATTTTCTAAGAGTCACAGAACTGACAAGAAGGATAAACTTGTACTGGCTGAATAGTATTTTAAAATTACTGTGTGTGTTTGGCTTCGACTCCTCTATGCCATAGGCAAAATGCACTAATCAATAGTATAAGCATAGTCCACAGAGGTAAAGAGCAAACTTGCGTTGTTGATGAGTTCATTTGTCTGTCACTTGATTTGATTGCCTGGAGTCTATCCAGCATATGTAACCCTTTATGAAAAATTCAGATGACAGAACTAGTAATCACAAAGATGGACATTCTAAGACATCACTGTGAGCATTTCAACTAGCATCTACTTTGCTCCATCCACAATCACATAGAAACATGTTTTAGAAGTTATCCCAACAACCTTTTGTGATCTAATGATAGAGAAATGAACACCCATATTGATAGCCATTGAAAAACAATGCCCACAAGATCACCTCATAACTAGGTTTTTCCCACTTTATCTCTGGACCACTCATTACGCCAAGATAAGCATATTTGCACTCGTACACACATATCTCAGTTAGAAGCCTATATTGAACAGATGCAATAGCACTTGAGGGGTTTGGCACTAGGGAAGCCAATTTATGATCATACTTGGAGAGCCAACATGTAGGAAGTACTTGCTACCGAATGAGCAAAGCAAGCTAAATGTAACCAGAATAATCAATTTGCTGTCGAGCTTGTGATATTGTAATGGACAACAAAATACAAAATACAGTTGCATAATGCAATGATGCAGGTTGTGAAGTTGTTGCACATCAAATAATAAAGTATTCTACAATAATGAGCAAAAGTGCTTATGTATTGTGCAATCTCTAAAGTGGATACTCTCTCTAACAGTGTTTATATGATGCATTTTTAATGGGCCTCATGACCAAATTTGAAAATTGTGACATGATCTCAGGATAACTTAACTTGCATGGCTCAACCTATAAACTGAAAAATTCACATATAGGGGAAGAAATCTGAAAATTAAAATCCAAAAATCATGGTATTCGTCAATCCAAAGCTTTCAAAGTTTTGTTTTAAATTTTGGGACAGGCTTCAAGAATGGAAAATGAACCTGCAAATGCCTAAAATTAGCATAGAAATCAATGCACAGTAGATCTACAGAATAGAAAAGGTATGGGTTGCAAATTACGAACTTTATGGTTGCTTATGTGATGTAAACTTACATTAAGAAAACAATGTGTTTACCAATGAAGCACATATGGCGTTACAAAATTTTGCAATATTCATATACTGCTTTCTCTACTTTTTTAACTATTTGCGTATAGTAGAGCTAGATGCTTTGTCTGATAAAAATAGTACCAAAATATGAATCCATAGAGGTCAAAATATAGGAATCATGGACAACATAAGTAACAAGTCTTACCTTCCTACTCTTTAAAAGGCGGAAATCAATCAAGTCATCTGGTTGTGCATGTGAAATTTGAGCTTTTGCTTTAGTCTCTTCTATTTCCCGGTACTGCTTGTCAGCAAGCATCTTCGTAAAGCTCTCTCGGCAAGATTGCAACCACACTTTTTTCAGCACATCATCATGAGAGGTAAGAATGCAAATGCAAAGACTAATCCGATCGAACGAGTCATTGTCTATAGGATGTGGCAGAACAGCAGATTGACCAAGACGCAGCATAGAGACCATGATCAACAGCGCTTCAGCAGTTGCCTTGTTGACAGCGACTCTCGATGGCTGCACCTCTTCCAGACGAAGAATCAGCTTAGTCAACGTACAGGCAACCACAGCACCAAGAAAGAAATCACCTGTTAAAAGGATTGTTCTCAAGTTTCCAGTCGAGTCAGAAGAAGAGCCTGGAATCATAGGGCTCGAAATAGCAATCTCCGAAGCGGCACTCTGCGTGGCATAGGTTCCATCAGCAAGAATTGTTGGCCGTCTGGAAGACACGGTAATGGAAGCCGCTGCTGTGGCTTGAGATTTGCTAGATGTTACCATGGCAGCCTTTGAATCAGCTGCCTCTGCATCCTCGGCAGCGGTATAAAATGGCAGATCCCCTAGACACTGCCTGATTGTCGAAATCCCATTCTCCACTTCGGAGAGCGACAAGCAGTACTCTCCAATGATCCAAAGAGCACAAGAGCAGACCCGAGACGATCGGATCTGATAAAAAGTGTCCAACAGCCTCATCATGATGGAAACCCTAAGCTTAGGGTTGGTCTGAATGATCTCTCTCACAAAGATAACCACATCCATGGCAGAGGCCAAATTGCTATCCCCCAGGAAATCCATGAGCAAATGCACCACAGTAGAAGCCACTTCAGGAAACTTCACTGCACAGGAATGGATGGCCTGCACCAGCATCTGCCTGTATTCCCCGTTCTTCTCCAATTCTGCGCTCTGAGTCTTCACAACCTCCTTCTTGAGCATCATGACAACTTCATCAATATTGCGAGGGGTGATCAATTCGAGAGCAATATCCAGTGTTTTGCGTCTAATATCCAAATTAGGGCTCGAAAGAGCCCTGAGCACGTCCATGATCACATCCACCATGACCTCACGGTGGCTCGCCTTGAGCTCTTGGAGACGATCCAGCACAATGAGCTTCACATTGTTGTCGCTCTGCGACAGCAACAGCTGGCAATAGGTGTTTGCGGCAGCGCGGATTGCAGTGGGAGCAGAGGAAAGACTCACTAGGGTTCCAGCGCACTCATAAACGACCGCGGTGGAGGAGGAATTAAGCAAAGATATGATGATCTTGATGTATTTCCCCTTCTCCCCGGGGTTCGACCTGCAGACCTTGCGAATCAACTCCAGCACTACCATCTGTAGCAAATCCCCCCACTGCGAGACGGCCTCGAGGTTTCTCAGCAAATAATTTACGGCGCGCTCTTGAGCACAAGTAAAAAGCATCAAAAAAGCATTTCGCCTTGCAGAGAGATCCTGTTCTGTACTTAGGGTTTTCTCTATCATTTCCGGCGCGTCCACGAGCAATTGTTCGCCCTGGGGCAATTTATAAATGGACATGATAGCCAGAATGGCGTTTCGCCTTATGTAGGGGTGGCGGTGCTCCAAATTGGCGAGGACAGAAGGAACCAGAGGTTCTATAAGCTCCCCTTCGTTTAACCTAGACAGGAATCTTAGGGTTACGCCACGGATGTACTCATTGGGGTGCTGCAGATTGTTGCGGAGGTTTTGGCAGATAAGGATCATTTCGGGGAGGACTTTTCCTTTGGCGTCAGTCTTGTCGATTATTTCTAGGTAAAGGAGTAGAAGTTTCTGGATTGTGTGATCTTCAGAGGGGAGGACGTACCTGACGATGGTGATGAAGAGGTGGGGGAGGGTATCGCCGTTGAGAAGCAGCATGATGGCCTTCTTGAGGGCCTCGATCTTGCGCGCCACGTCACTGCCCTCCAGGGACTCCTTGATCTCGTTCGCCATCGCCGGGGTGCCCTTGTCGAAGTGGATCAGGAGGCTGCATGATTTCTCCATTTTTCCCCCCTAGAATTTCAAGTTTCTTCTGTTCTATTTTTTTTCACAGATCTGTGGTTCCCAGAGCCGGCATTTGGCTTGAGATCGCGCAGCTAGAGCGTGTAATTCTCCATTTTCTCCAGGGTTTTGATGTGCATTTTTTTTTCGACCTTTCAGATCTGAGGATCGAAACTCGTCACGCTTTTGTGAATCTGATTTCTAACCTCGCTGTAAAAATTGGAATCTTGATCTGAATTGCTGTGGAGTGGACAGTTGTTCTCATTTTTAAGCCATGCCAGGCCTTAAATCTGCACAGGGGTATGTGTTGGCTCTGTAAATCAGATCTGGAAGTAAATTAACAATAAAGCAACAATAATTATTGATTTGTATTATCTATTAAAAAATAATAATAATAATTAATGATTTTTATTTTTTTATATATTTGTATAGGGAATTTTTTAAAATCTTAATCTGAATAATCCATCAACAAAAGGTCCATTTTTCCTCTGAGTGTGTGAGTGCTAGGAGTTACTATTGTAACCAATTGTACAAAAATAATAATAATAATAATAATAAATAAATAAATAATAATAATTTATTATTTTTTTAGTAAGAGTTAAATTTTTTAAATTTTATAGAAAAGTTATACAATATATATAATAAGTTTATTTTAACTTCAAATAATTAATTAAAATATAAATATTTATTTTTATATTATTTAGCTGGTTAGTGTGAGAAATTCCACTACCAAGGTACACAAGGTTGAGTAGTCTTCTCCCAACCATGACCATGTAAAGTTGAGAGCTATGCTTATCAGGAAATTTAAGACACAGCCACCACACACCCACGCCCTCACACACTCGCCTATGTCCTGGTTTGAACCTTGGACCTCCCGAAAAAGAGCTAAAACCCGAACCGTTCCTTGGACCTCCCTAAGAAGAGCTAAAACCTGATTCGTTGCGGTGTAAATCCTCTCCTAGCTATAAGTCTCTTTGGTAATAGTGCATGTAAAAGGAAAACTTATTTGTAATTTGACATGGTTAAAAAAATGAAGAATACTTTCCTTTTTAATGTATTGTGAATTCCATTAATAGAATTTTTTAGTGTGGAAAACCCCTATGACCAACACACAAGGTTCTCCAACCATGACCCCTTTTAAAGTCGAGCGCTATGTTTATCAATAAGGAATTTAACACACAGCCACCACCCACCCCCTCACACACTCAACTAGGATTATATATTGAAGTCAAAAAAAATTAATACATAAAGGAATGGTAACACCATTGGGTGTTGCCATTATAAACCCTAGCCCGTTGGGTTAGATGAAGTCAACAAGAACTCCAACCTTCTAAAGGGATAAACAATTGACAAACACTCGGTTGCTGCTATCAACCTATCCCCTTCTGATTATGTTGTGGTTTGAACCTTAAACCTCCCTAGAAGAGGCCAAAGCCCTAACCAATGCGTTGTCCTTGTTATAATGACTTGGCAATATCTTGTATGGCAAAATTTAAACAAAATTATAAAAAAGCACCGTTGAAAGTTATGGCAACTTGAACCCTTCACCTTTTCACAAGTACCCCTTCATCCTATAGTGAGACTTAGACTATAAAGGACACTATTGAGTACTAGGGACCCTTGACCTTTTTAAAATCAACCACCCTCCTCCTATAGCGGGGGACAAGTCACAATTAACAAGGTCACTAACAATAGTTATCAATCCCCTTCTATTCTTTTTTAAACTTAGATGTTGTTCAATTTGAACTAAGATTTAAAATTTAATTTAATTTTCAAAATAAATAATAATAATAAAATATCGTTGTTGTTGTTTTTTTAAGGTTAGTGTGAGAAACTCCTACTACCAACGTTCAAGGCTAGGCATTCCCATCCCAACCATAACCTCTCATAAGGGTGAGAGATGAACTTATCAATAAGGGCCAAACATACATCTATACAAACATCCACCCTCTCACACACTTGTCCACGTCACAGTTTGAACCTTGGACCTCTTGAAGAAGAGCCAAAGCCCGAACCGTTGCGTTGTTCCTCTAGGACTTATCATTGTGATATTACACACATGGGACCTGATACCATGAGGGATATTATCTAGTATCAAGAGACTCAAATTGTTAACTTGTTCGTAGCTAACACCTCTTGCTCCTTTGATACCAAATAAAAATAAATAAATAGATGTTTCTACTATGACAGATTTTCATATTAATTTTTTTTGGTAATGATGTATATGTACACAGGATGTGAGACCACAAGGAAACTCAGTGTTGAGAGGATTTGAACCCTTGATATTTTCATAAAATTATTATTTTTATATGTTTTTTTTTATTTGGATAGTGTGAGAAACCCCTACGACCAACGCTTAGGGTTGAGCTTTCCCATCCTAGCCATGACCCATCATAAGACCGAGAGCTAAGTTTATCAAAAAGGGATTAACACACCTTCACGCATACACACATATCATGGTTTGAACCTTGGACCTCCCAAAGAAGAGCCAAAGCTCAAACCGTTGTGTTGTCCCCTGGGACATTATTTCTATATGTTAAAGAGACTTTAGTATTAGTTTAATTCTAAATTTTACTTTTTTTGTTTGTTGTGATGTTATGTATGACCTAACACCATGAGGGGCACTATAAAGTGTTAAGGGGACTCAAACCCCTAACCTCTCCATGTAGAATTCACTTCTTATAGTGTTTGGGAAAGTCATGATTAACAAGCTTAGTAACAATAGTCATTTTTGTGGTGCACTAGTAAATGTCCTAGGTGTTGGTAGAGGTCGACCCAGGTTCCATTCCCCCTACCTCCATCCTGCAGATATATGTAGTTGGGAATGTCCTATGTGTTGGTAGAGACCGATAGGGCTCCATTCCTCCTACACTTGCCTTGTTGATAGGGGTCCAAGTCCCTCTAATAGAGACCGACAGGGCTCCATTCCTCCTACACTTGCCTTGTTAATAGGGGTCCAAGTCCCTCTAAAAAATTTGTGTTGACCCTAAACATTTTTTATCTGCTTGTTGTGGTGCAATGGAAAATGCCTTGGGTGCTGGTAGAGGTCGATAGGGCTCCATTTCTCCTATGCCTGCCCTGTTGATAAGGGTCCAGGTCCCTCTAAAAATCTTGTTTTTATCCTAAACATTTTTTATCTGCTTGTTGTGGTGTAATGGTAAATGTCTTGGGTGTTGGTAGAGACCAACCCAAATTCCATTCTTCCTGCCTCCATCCTGTAGATATATGGCAAAGCTAGGAATGTTTATGTGTTGGTAGAGGTCAACAGGGCTCCATTCCTCCTACGCCCACCCTATTGATAGGGGTCTAGGACCCTCTAAAAGTCTCGTGTTTACCCTAAATATTTTGATATAGTTGTTGTGGTGCAGTGGTAAATGTCTTGGGTGCTGGTAGAGGTCGACCCAGGTTCCATTCCCCCTACCTCCATCCTACAGATATGTGACATAGCTAGGAATTTCCTATGTGTTGGTAGAAGTCGACAAGATTTCATTCCTCCTACGCCCACCCTATTAATAGGGGTCTAGGCCCCTCTAAAAATTTTGTGTTTGCCCTAAGCATTTTAATCTGGTTGTTGTGGTGCAGTGTTAAATGTCTTAGGTGCTGGTAAAGGCTGACCCAGATTCCATTCCTCTTGCCTCCACCCTACATATATATGGTGTAGCTTGGAATATCCTATGTGTTGGTAGAGGCCGACAAGGCTCCATTCCCCCTACACCCACCCTGTTGATAAGGGTTCAGGCCCCTATAAAAATCTTGTGTTTACCCTAAAATATTTTTGAGATATTTTCTTGATGTGGTGCAGTGGTAAATGTCACAGGTGTTGGAAGATGTTGACCCAGGTTCCATTCCCCTTGCCTCCATCCTACAGATATATGGTGTAGTTAGGAATGTCCTATGTGTTGGTAGAGGTCAACAAGGCTCCATTCCTCCTATGCCCACCCTGTTGATAAGGGTCCAAGCCCCTCTAAAAATCTTGTGTTTACCCTAAATATTTTATCTGCTTGCTATGGTGTAGTGGTAAATGTCCTAGGTGCTAGTAGACGTCGAACCAGGTTCCATTCCCCCTACCTCCATCCTATAGATATATGACATAGTTGGGAATGTCCTATGTGTTGATATAGGTCGATAGGGCTCCATTCCTCCTACGTCCACCTTGTTGATAGAGGTCTAGGCCCCTCTAAATATCTTGTATTTACCCTAAATATTTATCTGCTTGTTGTGGTGTAGTGGTGAATGTCCTGGGTGTTGGTAGAGGTCAACCCATGTTTCGTTCTCCATGCTTCCATCCTATAGATATGTGGCGCAGCTGGGAATGTCCTATGTGCTGGTAGAGGTCGACAGGGCTCCATTCCTCCTATGCCCACCCTAATGATAGGGGTCTAGGTCCCTCTAAAAATCATGTGTTTACCCTAAACATTTTTATTTGCTTATTGTGGTGTAGAGGTAAATGTCTTGGGTGTTGGTAGAGGCCAACCCAGGTTCCATTCCCCCTGCCTTTATCCTATAGATATGTGGTGCAGTTGGAAATGTCCTATGTGTTGGTAGAGGCCGACAAGGCTCCATTCCTCCTATGCCCACCCTATTGATAAGGGTCTAGGCCCCTCTAAAAATCTTGTGTTTACCCTAAATATTTAAGTTGCAAGCTTATTGTAGTGATAAGAGCTTTGGCCTCTCTTTGAGAGGTCCAAGGTTCAAACCCCACTCATTATTGAGGGGACCATGACCCCTCATAAAAATATGTGTAAACTCATTGAAAAAATGGTATTGTTTCAGCTGTAAGCTTTTGTAGTGATATGGGCTTTGGCCTCTTTTTGAGAGGTCCAAGGTTCAAACCCCACTCAGTATGAGGGGACCAGGATCCCTCATAAAAACCTATGTAAACTCATTGAATTTTTTTTTGTCCATAAGGATGGTGTAGCGGTTAGGGCTTTGGCCTCTCTTTGGGGAGGTCAAAGTTTCAAACCTCTGCATACTCAGAAGGGCATAGGCTAGACGATAGTTGTTGAGTGTCTGTTGGTTGGCTACTTTAATTCAATGCCCTAGAGGATTAGGGGTCCCATTGGTTGTGCTTTACCCCGTGGGCTTAGGGTTTATAGAGGCAACCCATTCATGACGTTTATGATTTCCCTAAGAATTTAATAATAATAATACTAATAATACTAAAACAATAGTCATTCATCATATTTTATTATTTTTTAAATTTAGGTGTCATCATCCAATTGGAATTAACATTTAAAAATAATTTAATTTTTAAAATAGAAAAATAATCTAAAAATAAGAGGTGAAAATTATCATTTCAAACATTAAAATTATTTCTATAAAAGTAGAGAAATATATGTTGCCCTTAAAATTAAGAAACAATATATATGTGGTGAACCTTATTTGAAAAGAATAATATATTTTAATTTTTAAGAAAAAAATAATATTTTGTATGATGATCACTATCCTCGTTTTGGAGAATTTTATCTCATTTAGACATTCGTCTAGTAAAGGTTATATGCAATAATTGTAGGATTTTGCAAGCAACAACATCCATTGTTTAATAAATGTGATCATGGTCGAGAATGATAATGAGAACTATAGTATAAAAATGGAAGCAATAAATGTGTCTTTTCAAGAAGGTAATGTCATTTATGTCAAAGTGGGGATCTATAACAAAATTATAAGTATTAATGTTGAAAATGGTGTTGATAAGAGATGGAAAGTAGAAGATATTTGTGACAGTTGCAAGGAGCATTAACGATGGTTGGACTACCTAGAATTTTACAACACCCAATATTCTTTGCCTTAGATTAATGAATTTTTACCATTTTCCTTCAACACACATAAAAGATTCATTTTTGTACATGATGCTTTATCTTTGAAGAATATTAATTAAGTTTCTAATGGATATTTTTAAATTGTTGAAGTGCAACTATGATAGGAAACAATTTCATAGCTCGTTATATGACATTCCAAGATAGAGCAAGTCCTAGCAACATGAAGGGAAAGGTGATGAAACATCTACAAGTATAGATGGATAGTCATGCAATGGAGTGGAGCCATCAGTGCCTACTACCTCTCCTCGATCAATGCTTTGATTCTGGTGTACAAGTTTGTGGCCAATGACAACCTCCCCTTAACACTCACCAAAGGCCATGGGGTGTTAAGTAAGACAACAATAAAGGATAAGGGAGGCGATGATGGCAGGGCTTTTGATTGTTGTTAGTGGTGCTTTCTAGGGATTACTAGACTCAAAATTGCCATTAAATCAACCAAGGCACTCTACCACCTTCATTTCAATTGCCACCCTCTATCCTTCACAAGTAAATTTTGAGTTCTCTAAGTTTCCATTATTTAACTTTGAGTAATGAAGTGAAACAGTTACATTTGTACAATCAATTATGTTTGACTATGCGTCCTACTGCAATTCTAAATGAAACCTACATATATAATATTGTCAATGAAGCAAACAAATCTATTTCGCGGTCCTAACCAGATATGGGTTTCAACTCCATATTTTTGTGGGTATGGCTATCTAGACTTCATCACTAGGCTTAGTTGCTGCAAGTATATAGGTGAAATCCTAGATTCATCTTAGGGAAAAAAAAATTGCACATTGCTTTTTCTTTTTATCAAAAACCTTCAAAATTCTAAAAAAAAAAACAAACTTTGCATTAACTTATGAACAAAAACCTTGTTTGTTTATTTTATTTGAGTGTTGTCTTGCATTGTGCCTCTATCACACATTCACACACTTACGCTTGCATTTCATACATCATCATACCCTAGCGTATGGTAATGACCCGTGATTAGGCCAAAAAGTTAACATTAATTTAGAGTCATTTGTCCTCCCCTATGGATCCATCCTAGGTTAGTCAGGTCCCTCACACCTTGGTGGTAGGGCAAGTTAGTGTAGTCCCTAGTATATCCTAGAACTTAAATTCAGGGCCCTCCAATAGTGCCCCTATTTTAGATAGAGACATCATGCATAGGGCTATCCATACCGCTATTCCTAAGACTCTTAGGAGTGAGCCACTCACAATAATGGATGGTCGTTTCACACTTGTAGACATGGACACCGTTAGGATGTACTTGAATGCATCTACTATGGTTTTTCCATTATTTTTGCCGATTACCATCCCATCTCATGCCATGCCATCATTGCATCAGGAGTCTACCTTCACACACTCGCAATCGTTCAATTTACCCTTCACCAAGCCAATTTTTGAACCAACTAATTCTACCATGGCTAGTCATCCATCATCATCTAGCCAACCACCCATCACCTTGCCACATCAAAACATCATTTGCACCGATCCCCTTTACAAAGCATCAACTCAGGTTGCTTTGCAGGTCCCCACATTCATTCCATCTACCGCCCCTATGGGCCCTACACATCCTATCATCCCTCATTCAATGGAAATACCTTTTACCACCTACCCCCCATCTATATCTACTAACATGGTTATTTCGCAACCAACACAACCATCCACTTCATATGTAACTATACCCGCATCATCTACGATTATTATGCAGTAGGATTTCTTGCAGTTACAACAAATGATTTTGGATAATGCTAATCGTAGCATTAATCCTAACCCCCAACAACAATTGTAGAGGATTGATCAAAACCTACCATCAACCTCACATCAAGCCCACACCTTTATCCAAGATCCATATTGGGTATTGCGCCCCCAACCACTACCATATCAACTAACCCAATTCATTATATGTATGCTAACTTATCAGGTTAGCATGCTAGCATACCCCCGTCACCTCATCAATATCATAACCTTCATCAACCATCATATCATCATGCATTTTAGCCTAACATCCCCCATCATCCTCATTTCACTTATAATGCACAGTACTACCAAAAATAGTAGGCAAACCAAGGTTTTAACCCTATGGAAGATCCTAAGTTTTAGTTCCTGCAGAACCATATTGATAGCCTTGCTATGCAGACACCAGGTTTGTAATATCAAAAGCCCACATTACGACAACTACTCAATCACCCGATATATGCTTCGGTACCCGCACCACCTTATCCAACTTATTTTTAGATGCTAAAGTTTGATACATTTAAGGGGGATGAGGACCACCGAGAGCATATGACAAGGTTTGTTAACGCGTATTTCAAGACCATAAACAATGATGCACTCATGCGACACACCTTTCCTCAGACACTTTGGAGAGAAGCCCAATATTGATACAACCACCTACCACATCAGAGTGTTTACACTTTCGAGTAGCTTGCAGACCAATTCCTAGAGCGATTCACCCTGAATATCATGAAGAAAACCACATTGATCAATCTGCTTAGTTTGAAACAATATGATGATGAATTGGTTCAACTATTGGAGGGTGGTTATGATCAAATTTCCATTATTCCTTCCCATGATAGAATTAACAAGAATGTTCACGAAGAGTTGTGCCAAGCCCATATGTTTATTGCTATAGTTACAACAATATAAAACATTCGATGAGGCACTCACCCAGGTTGGAGTGATAGAGGAAATAAATATTCAAGAGGGTGAGATCAAGCCTAAGAAAAATGAGTGACAAAGTAAGAACCAAAAGAAGAACAACCACGACCAGTCCAAGGCCGCATAGGTTAATCAGATAGTCTTGGGCCAATCCTCAGCTAAATCAACAAGCCCAAGTTCATATCCAACAACCCCAACATCAACAACAACTGCAACAATTGAATTATCAAGCAGTTCTACCCCCATAGCAGGTACATAAACAAACACAACTTGTAGAAAGGCAACAACATCATTTTAGACCCAAACACAATTATACACCATTGCAAGAGCCCTATTTATCTGTCTTTCAAAAGTTGTATGCAACACAACTTTTTACGCTATCAAAGATTAAACCTAAAGATCCTAGTAAGCCAAAATCAAAGGCCTACAAAGATCATTTATATTGTATCTATCATCGGCAAAAAGGGCATGACCTCAAAACTTGCCATGGGTTTAAAGGTATTGTTCAAGACTTATTAGAAGTGGGAAAGATTAAAGTCGACAATCCACTAGCCCAACCTAACTAGAATCTTGGTATATATCAAACACCTTTGCCCCATCATGAGGCAAATCAACAAGCAATAGGAATGTCAACTTCTACAGTTCCTCCCAACCACGTCAACTATGTGTCTTAATTGTACCAAGGTTTTGTAGGGGCTATCCGTGTGGTCACCTGCGGACAAAGACAAGCGAATCGTACAACCCAAGCTCTTGCAACACAACCTAGCATCCCCATACAACTACGGACATTCATTCTACCTCTGCCCATCCATAATCCGAATAATCCATCTTACCCAACCATCACCCTAGGCGATCGGTTAACGTAGAGTTTGAAAATGGCATCGACAAAACTATCAATTTATGAGCTAATAAAATAGTCGCCCCACATCGAGACGCATTGATAGAGATTCTCAAGTCCATTGAAGTGCAATTAGAAGACCCTAATACCTTCAACTCATTTGTGGAGAGTACAAAAATGCATGGAGACCTCGATAGTATTTTATGACTTCAAGGAGAAGAGTGCATCATCAGATTTACGAGATCCTCCATTGCACATAATCGCTCACATTGATATAAAGCCATTCAAGAGGGCACTTATTGATACTGTATCCTCCATCAACCTCATTACCACTTCCACCATCAAGCACCTTTACCTACCATCATCCCACATTACATCATCCAACTTCACCTTAAGGGCCTTTAATGACGCTTTATACTCAAATGTGGGGAACGTAGTTCTTCCTGTCACCATGGGGGTGAAGACTATTCATGTACTCTTCCACATGAAGGGACAATGCATGCAACATACTTCTTGTATACCCATAGATCATGGAGATGAAGTGTGTGCCCTTGACATTACACCAATGTCTAAACTATGTACACGAGGGTAAAAAACATTACATCCAAGCAGACATAGAGCATTTTAAATACTACAACTTGATATTAAATCCTTATGAGCCACTGCTTTCATCAATCCACCTCTCCATTCAACCACTCATCATACGAACCACTCCCACTAACATCACTTCATCAAAATCCCCCATCCCAAAGGAATTATTGGTAGTTGATCCTACTTTTGCATCTAAAAGGATAAGCTCTAGTCAACCCTCATCCACCACATTTCATTTTTCCACTGCATTCGATCATCCTGCTATCCAATCACCAACTTCATTAGCCAAACCGCCTAATTCACAAACACCATTCACATTTTTGTTGAGCAAGGTGCAGCAAAAGTATTGTCATTGTTGTCAACACAGTCAGACAGATCAGTTGATGATGTGGACAGGAGTTAAGAGGTTCTTCAGAGTATTTGTTGAGCAAGGTGCAACAAAAGTTGATGAAGTATACAGGAGTTAAGAAGTTCTTCAGAGATCAGTTGATGAAGTATACAGGAGTTAAGAAGTTCTTCAGAGTATGTACAGTGATTTTCCAAAAGATAGAAGTGGCCCATTTGAGAAAAATCAAAAGAAAATCACAAGGAAGAAAACTGTCGCGATATCGCGACATGTTGAGAAGAAAGAAAACTGTCGTGATATCGCGACATGTTGAAAAGAAAGAAAAACTATCACGATATCGTGACATGTTTGGAGAGAAAGAGCCAGAAAGCAAAACTATCATGATATCGTGACATGTTCGGAGAGAAAGCGCAAGCTAGCAAAACTATCATGATTTCGTGACATGTTCGAAGAGAAAGCGCAAGCAAGAAAACTGTCACGATTTCGTGACATGTTCGGAGAGAAGGCGAAGAAAGAAAAACTGTCACGATTTCGTGACATGTTAGAAGAGAGAGAAGAAGAAAGAAAAATTGTCACGATTTCATGACATGTTAGAAGAGAGAGAAGAAGAAAGAAAAACTATCGCGATTTCATGACATGTTGGAAGAGAGAGAAGAAGAAAGAAAAACTATCGCGATTTCGTGACATGTTGGAAGAGAAAAAGACAAGTAGAAAAAGTGTCACGATTTCACGACATATTGCAAGAGGAAGAGGAGAGAGAAAAAGATGTCACGATTTCATGACATGTTTCATTTCCGATCCAAAGCGAAGAAAAGAGGAGAGAGAAAAAGGTGTCGCGATTTCGTGACATGTTTCATTTTCGTGGTCCAAAGCGAAGAAAAGAGGAGAGAGAAAAGGTGTCATGATTTCGCGACATGTTTCATTTTCACGATCCAAAGCGAAGAAAGAGGAGAGAGAAAAAGGTGTCGCGATTTCGTGACATGTTTCATTTTGCGGTCCAAAGCGAAGAGAAAGAGGAGAGAGAAAAAGGTGTCACGATTTCGCAACATGTTTCATTTTCGCGATCCAGGAAGAGAAAGAGGAGAGAGAAAAGGTGTCACGATTTCGTGACATGTTTCATTTTCACGGTCCGAAGCGAAGAGGAAGGCAGAGAAAGAAAAAGTGTCATGATTTCACGACATATTGCAAGGAAGATTGTACGGATGAAAAAGTGTCACGATTTCATGACAGGTTCGAGAGAAAGAGCTCGAGAGAAAAGTGTCGCGATATCGCGACATGAGTTTTGCGACGATGAGAAGAAAAGCGCCAAGGAGAAAAAGTGTCACGATATCGTGACAAAAGGAAAGAAGGAGAGTACGGAAGCGAAAGTGTCACGATTTCGTGACATGTTCTGTTTTCGTGAGGTCAAGGCAAGAAAAGGCACAAGGTAGCGAATGTGTCGCGATTTCACGACATGTGTTTTCGTGACGAAAGACAGAGAAGAGCACAAGGCGAGAATGTGTCACGATATCGTGACATGTTGTTTTCGTGGGTGAAGCAGAGAAAAGGACAAAGAGGCAAAAAGTGTCGCGATATCATGACATGTCATGTTTTCACGAGTGCAAGCTGAGAAGAGGACAAGAAGGCGAAAAGTGTCGTGATATCGTGACATGTCATGTTTTCGTGGGTGCAAGCTGAGAAGAGGACAAGAAGGCGGAAAGTGTCGCGATATCGCGACATGTCATGTTTTCATGGTCAACAGCCAAGAAAAGGTCAAAGGGGCAGAAATGTCGTGATATCGCGACATGTCATGTTTTCATGGGTAAAAGGCGAGAAGAGTACAAAGAGACAGAAGTGTCACGATTTCGTGACAGGTCGCAACAACACGATTACGGACAGTTAACTAAAGTAGAACGATAGTTACAGGGGCAATTGTAGAGGAAAATCATGCAACCAATATAAGAAGAGTCAACTGAAGTTAGTGCGATAGTTACAGGGGCAGTTACAGATAGAAATCATGCAAGCTAAAATAAGCACGGTGCATTAAAGACAGAACGGCGATTACAGGGCCCGTAAAGCAATGTAACCGTCGAGCGACGATTATACTTGAAAGTCCCACACAAGAAACAGAGCTATTAATAGAATGCATGTAAAATTACTGTGTGATAAAGGAGTTACTTTCAGAAGTGTCTATTAATAGGGTGCATGCAGGATTATGGAAGTCACAGAAGAACAGGTGTTTCAAGATGAAAATATTGTTATAAAAGGGTAGTTGCATGGAGAATTAGGTTGCCGCTGAATGTGTGAAAGTGTTGTCGAAAGAGTGTGAAAGTGCTACTGGAAGAGAGTGCACAGGAGGCGAGTGAGCAGGGTGTGTGCTGGGTAAAGAGTGGGCAATGTTGAGAAAGCAATAGACCAGTTAGGGTCTTGTAAAAGTGAAGGCATCTTTATGTCAATCATCTAGATTCAGAACAGAAGTCCAAGTTGGTGCTTGGCATCAGGGGTTGGTGCTCCTTCCAGTTGGTGGGTTGGTGCTCTTTCCGGTGTAGATAAATTAGGGGTTGGTGCTCCTTTATGTTGGTGTAGATAAATTAGGGGTTGGTGCTCCTTCTAGTGGGTGCTGGTAAATTGATTGTAAAATTGATATTTTGCAAAGGCTGGATTTGGATGGGAGTCCAAACAGTCTATTTTTGAGGAGTAGCCAAAACTGGTGAACCTCGTTACATCTTGTGTTGTGTGATGCTCTCTTGTTATATTTGCTTTATGTGGTTTTAAGCTTTCATTGTTTTGGCTTTAAGAGTTGAAGATTTTAAGTTTTAAAGAGCCACACTGATTCACCCCCCCTCTCAGTGTCATTGTGAGACTAACAATTGGTATCAGAGCCAGTTTCCCTTATCAGGCTAAATCAGCTAGGGTTGATCTTGGATTAGTACGCAATGGGTAAGAAGAATAGATCCTCCTCAAATAAGGCATCTCAGTCAGTTTCAGTTCCTGTGGAAGAGAAGATTGAACTAGAAAATATAGAAGAAGTGAATTCTAAAGTATGTGATGAAAACCTTGAGGGTGAAGTATATCTAGAAGGTGAGTTGATCGCTGCACTTGAAGAGTTGAATATAGAAAGGAAAAAAGAACAAAAGACTGTCCAAGAAGTTGGAAGAATATGAGGATAATATTGAAGATCTCTTCTTGCAAATTCATAAAGCCAAGAAAATAGAAGAAGCTTTGAAGTCACACCTGGATGATAAAAGCGATGTTTGCAGCAAACAAGAAGAGGAGATTGTTTTATTGAAGAAACAACTAGAAGAGGCCAATACAAATCTCAAATTTGAGAAGAGCACAGAGTTGCTAGATAAAATGATAAGGCAACAAAGAAGCCCCATGTCTAAGCTTGGTCTTGGATATGAAGCTGAACAACCTTCATCTTCTAAATCTGCAGAGAAGAAGAAGTCCACTACTGATGGATCAAAGCAAGAACAGTTTGAAGCTGAAACTTCAAAAGGAAGAAAATCTCGAAGGAGATCTACAACAAAGCAACCACAACAAAAGAGGTTCTATCACTCTCACTCTATTCATAATAATGCTTTTAATGGCTATTGTTTTAGATGTAACCATTATGGTCACAAGGCAATTTATTGTGGATTGAATAAAAGATCAAAGAGTTATGCTGGTAGAAATACATCTATTGAACACCATGTGCAATGTTTTAAATGTAATGGTCATGGGCACATAGCAAGGTTTTGTCCAAGAACCTTTTTATCCAATCTAAGGCAAGACAACAGATTTCATCAGACACAAAGAATGCAACACAGACAGGGAAGAAATCATGTGTATCAAAGAAAGGAAAATAATCATCCATCAAGGATGCACAAGAGACAACCACCCAAGAGAAATGTTCAAGTTTACGAAAAGGTTCAAAACTGTGATGCAGTTGAGAAACTCAAGCCCAAGTTCAAGAAAGGTTGGAGAAAGAAAGAAGAGAGGAAATCATGTCTCCTTGGACTGAAGGAGATTACTCCTCTATTGCACTAAGCAGCTCCAGGTAGCACATCCTCAGGGGGAGCAATGTTAAAGTTTTATTTTAATGCTCCTATGTATTTGTGTAGTTATCTGAGGATGAAAGGAAAGTAGTCGGGGAGTTGTTGTATAGCTGTCAAAGTGTGTTTTCTGTTCATACAATTGTTTGTGGTAGTGCCGTGAAGTGTGGTGATTAAATTGAGAGTTGTCATTATTGGTAGTATTGTTGTATGTCATTGTTGTACTGGTGATGGTTCTTACTGCCACTGTCAAAAGTTAAGGATTATAACAGTTCAGATGATTTGGTTGGTTTTGTGGTACTGTGTTTGATGCTTGCACAGAGTTGGTAGTAAAATTGCAGTGTTGGTACAGTGTTGGACAAAAGTTGGTACAAGTGTGAGTCACTTGTCAATTTTGTTGACAGATGTGAAATCAGCGTGTTGAATGGGAAGATTGAAGAAGAGGTTTATAATGAGCAGCCAGATGATTTCCAGCCTGGTGATGAATGGTTGAGTTGCTTTCATAGAGGTTGTTTTGATCAAGTTAATGCTTTACTTGATACATGATTTGGGCTTACTCCATTGAGATTGATTTGAGCAAGTTATTCTTTGCATTGGTGATTTATGTTGGTGGCTATTTTGTTCAAATACCTTTGGAAGGAAAAGGATGTCTACTAGTTTCCTTTTCATGTAGTGATTGGTTGAATGCTTCAAGGTTAATCTTGAGTTGAATGATGTTGGTTAAACCTTGTCTATAAGCATTGTTGTTAAAGCCCTAATTGGTTGAGAAAATATATTGGTTGTGGAAAGAACATGAGTATCATTGTTATATGAGTTATTGCATGGTTGGCAATTGTTGGGTTGTGTTTCATGTTCTTGAGAAAAGCATACTACATCTATCTTATTCTTTTGAGATTGAGATTGAGTTGAGATTGAGATTGGGAGTTAAGTATAGAACATATTGAGTCTCTAACAATTCTCTTTATGCTTCTATGAGGTTGATGAATCACATTGGGTCTCTAACAATTCTCTTTGTGGGTTCATGCTAAGCAAGTTTTTCTTGATGAACTTGTGAGCTGATTTGAGGACAATGTTGGGACAGATTTGAGGACAATGCTGGGACAAATTTCTAGATGCAGATTTGGGTAGGATGTGTAGATGACAGAAAGAGTACCAGTGGAGGTGCATTCTATCGTGGAGATAGATTGGTCGCGTGGAACAGTAAGAAACAAGAGTCAGTTTTCTTATCCACAGTAGAAGCAGAATATATTGCAGCGATAGTGTGTTGTACGCAGAAGGAGCATTTATATATTTAATTATCTTTTTGCTCATATTTATAATTTTTGCTAACTGTCATAACGTGTGCCTGAGAATGTTGTGCATGGACTCAGGGGGAGTCTGCAGTAGCCCTTTGGTATTATTGTCAAAGGGGGAGAAGAATTACAGGAGATTGCATGAGTGTTGCCAACAATTCCAAAGGGGGAGATTGTTGAGCAAGGTGCAACAAAAGTATTGTCATTGTTGTCAACACAGTCAGATAGATCAGTTGATGAAGTGGACAGGAGTTAAGAGGTTCTAGTTGATGATGTGGACAGGAGTTAAGAGGTTCTTCAGAGTATTTGTTGAGCAAGGTCAGTTGATGAAGTATACAGGAGTTAAGAAGTTCTTCAGAGTATGTACAGTGATTTTCCAAAAGATAGAAGTGGCCCATTTGAGAAAAATCAAAAGAAAATCACAAGGAAGAAAACTGTCACGATATCGCGACATGTTGAGAAGAAAGGAAAACTATCGCGATATCGCGACATGTTTGGAAGAAGAAATAGATACACGACAGGAAAGGAAAACTATCGCGATATCGTGACATGTTGGAGAGAAAGCGCAAGCTAGCAAAACTGTCGCAATTTTGCGACATGTTCAGAGAGAAAGCGCAAGCAAGCAAAACTATCGCAATTTCGTGACATGTTCGGGGAGAAGGCGCAAGCAAGAAAAACTATCATGATTTCGTGACATGTTAGAAGAGAGAGAAGAAGAAAGAAAAACTGTCACGATTTCACGACATGTTAGAAGAGAGAGAAGAAGAAAGAAAAACTATCGTGATTTCGCGACATGTTAGAAGAGAGAGAAGAAGAAAGAAAAACTATCGCGATTTCGTGACATGTTAGAAGAGAGAGAAGAAGAAAGAAAAACTGTCATGATTTCGTGACATGTTGGAAGAGAAAAAGACAAGTAGAAAAAGTGTCACGATTTCGCGACATATTGCAAGAGGAAGAGGAGAGAGAAAAAGATGTCGCGATTTTGTGACATGTTTCATTTTCGTGATCCAAAGCGAAGAAATGAGGAGAGAGAAAAATGTGTCACGATTTCGCAACATGTTTCATTTTCACGGTCCAAAGCGAAGAGAAAGAGGAGAGAAAAAGATGTCTACATTGCGACATGTTTCATTTTCGTGATCCAAAGCGAAGAAAAGAGGAGAGAGAAAAAGGTGTCGCGATTTCGTGACATGTTTCATTTTCGCGGTCCAAAGCGAAGAGAAAGAGGAGAGAGAAAAAGGTGTCACGATTTCGTGACATGTTTCATTTTTGCGGTCCAAAGCGAAGAGAAAGAGGAGAGAGAAAAAGGTGTCATGATTTCGTGACATGTTTCATTTTTGCGGTCCGAAGCGAAGAGGAAGGCAGAGAAAGAAAAAGTGTCGCGATTTCGTGACATATTGCAAGGAAGATTGTACGGACGAAAAAGTGTCGCGATTTCGCGACAGGTTCGAGAGAAAGAGCTCGCAGAGAAAAAGTGTCGCGATATCGCGACATGAGTTTTCGCGACCCGATGAGAAGAAAAGCGCCAAGGAGAAAAAGTGTCACGATATCGCGACAAAAGGAAAGGAGAGTACGGAAGCGAAAGTGTCACGATTTCGCGACATGTTCTATTTTCGTGAGGTCAAGGCAAGAAAAGGCACAAGGAGCGAATGTGTCGCGATTTCGCGACATGTCTGTTTTCGTGACTAAAGGAGGAGAGAGAAAGCAAGAAGGCGAAAGTGTCATGATTTCGCGACATGTGTTTTCGTGGGTGCAAGCCGAGAAAAGGACAAAGAGATAGAAAGTGTCGCGATATCGCAACATGTCATGTTTTCACGGGTGCAAGCTGAGAAGAGGACAAGAAGGCGAAAAGTGTCACGATATCGTGACATGTCATGTTTTCACGGGTGCAAGCTGAGAAGAGGACAAGAAGGCGAAAAGTGTCGCGATATCGCGACATGTCATGTTTTCATGGTCAACAGCCAAGAAAAGGTCAAAGGGGCAGAAATGTCACGATATCGCGACATGTCATGTTTTCACGGGTAAAAGGCGAGAAGAGTACAAAGAGACAGAAGTGTCACGATTTCACGATAGGTCGCAACAGCACGATTACGGACAGTTAACTGAAGTAGAACGACAGTTATAGGGGCAGTTGCAAAGGAAAATCATGAAGCCAATATAAGAAGAGTCAACTGAAGTTAGTGCGACAGTTACAGGGGTAGTTACAGATAGAAATCATGCAAGCTAAAATAAGCACAATGCATTAAAGATAGAATGACAGTTACAGGGCCCGTAAAGTAGTGTAACTGTCGAGTGGCAGTTATACTGAAAGTCCCACACAAGAAACAGAGCTATTAATAGAATGCATGTACAAATTATTGTGTGATAAAGGAGTTACTTTCAGAAGTGTCTATTAATAGGGTGCATGCAGGATTATGGAAGTCACGGAAGTAACGGGTGTTTCAAGATGAAAATATTGTTATAAAAGGGCGATTGCATGGAGAATTAGGTTGTCGCTTGAATGTGTGAAAGTGTTGTCGAAAGAGTGTGAAAGTGCTGCTAAAAGAGAGTGCGCAAGAGGCGAGTGAGCATGGGTGTGTCTTTGGGTAAAGAGTGGGCAATGTTGAGAAAGCAATAGACCAATCGGGGGTCTTGTAAAAGTGAAGGCATCTTTATGTCAATCATCTAGATTCAGAATAGAAGTCCAAGTTGGTGCTTGGCATCGGGGGTTGGTGCTCCTTCCGTTGGTGACGATCGGGGTTGGTGCTCCTTTGGTGTAGATAAATCAGGGGTTGGTGCTCCTTTCTATTGGTGCAGATAAATCAAGGGTTGGTGCTCCTTCCAGTGGGTGCTAGTAAATTATTTGTAAAATTGATATTTTGCAAAGGTTGGATTTGGATGGGAGTCCAAGCAGTCTATTTTTGAGGAGTAGCCAAAACTGGTGAACCTCGTTACATCTTGTGTTGTGTGATGCTCTCTTGTTACATTTGCTTTATGTGATTTTAAGCTTTCATTGTTTTGGCTTTAAGAGTTAAAGTTTTAAGTTATAAAGAGCCACACTGATTCACCCCCCCCTCTCAGTGTCATTGTGAGACTAACAATTTTTAGCTCAACCTACTCCATCAACTAACAATCCCATCAAGCCTAATCCACCCTAAGCATCACCATCCATTGTATCACATATATGATCACCTATCCGAGAGGAGCCATCGCCTGCACCCGAGCTACAAGCCGCCATCGAAGCGTCCTCCTCATCCACTGAACCATAATCATCCCAACCATCCCATGTTGTAGTGCATCTTGCAAATCCAATTAGAAAGTACATCATTTAGAGTGTCACAGTTACACCACCTATTTAGTTAGTCAGAGATTATGGTCACCCATGCAACCCACATTTAGCCATAGGTACAATGTATATAATTGATTCCTGACCAGACATGATCAATTTCATATATGGGAGAGTGGATTCTTCGTCCAATCCACCTCATTATAATGAGGAACCATTACAAGATTTTAATGAAAATTTAGAATATCTATCCAACTGGAATTTCCATTTACGATATTTTCATAGGGTCAACTAGTAGGGATATAGACTTGGATGATATGAGCAGGGTCCAAATCATATTATTGAGCCTGAATATAGAGAAGCACATGATCACTCTGGTCTAGGATATAGGCCTTCTACCTCAAACTCTTCCTTTAATGACACCTTTCAATGACTCACTCTTGAGTGTGAAGAAGAGGATAAGGAAAGCGATGATTGCGATGATTGTGATGATACTGTTGATGAGTACCTGAACCTTAATTTTGTACCTCATTTGCATGAGTTAATTTTGAAGATTTTAATGCACACATTCACGATTGATCATATTCCATATGATTACATCTTCGATGAAGATTTCAGATATTATATCTTCGAAAAATATTTTGGGTAATTTCGATAGATGGAAGTAAACTTAGATTGGATCATATATTTGATGGTCCCTAAGAAGATGTGGCCCCTACAGAGCCCATCGAAAGAGATGAGTGTTATACTAAGATGTTTCTCATAGATCACACCATTTTTCACTTCAAAAAGGAGCGTGAGCACCTTGAGCCAAATCTTCCATGACCACCTTAGTTGCTCCTGCAACATCATCACTCATCTATCTTAGGTCAGTTGCAACCTAGAGAGAGTGAGCCATCACTCCTCAAATTGCATCCACCAAGTCAATATGATCATTGTTGACATGTTCATCCCACTTTGTAACTCGTACGATTTGGTAAAGTTGATTCTAATTGATACTAACCTTATCACCATCGATAATATTTCATCCCCACCATCCATCATTGAATTTATCCTGTTTGAAGAGTTACCGCGAGCTTCAAATGCTTACATTCCACAACAACCTTCATCCTCCTCTGCCTCAATTTTCCAAACTAAAGTAGAAGGGGAGTCCTCTGAGTCATTTGAGCATGTGGAGGATGATATTCATCTCATCCCAACTCCACATCATCTAGAGGAAGGTTATGATATGCTTATAAAAGAATTTATCGATGTGAACCTTAGTCGAGACGTGGACAATCCACAAATAGTAAAAATTGTAAAATATTTGTCCATTGAGGAGAAAGAACGTATGATTGATGTCTTAGCAAGGAAGAAATACATATTTGCATGGTCATACAAGGACATGCCTAAACTTGATCCCAATTTTGTGGTCCACAACCTTACCTTAGAACCATATGCTAAGTCCTTCAAGCAAAAACTAAGGAAACTTCATCCAACTATAGCATTAATTATGAAGGAAGAGTTGTAAAAACTACTGGACGCAAATTTCATAGTCTCAATTGATTATCCAGAGTGGCTCTCTAACATGGTACCCATTTGCAAACTGAATGGGGGTATGCGTATGCACCAAATTTTGAGATCTAAACAAAGCATACCCCAAGGATGATTTTCTACTACCTAACATCGATAAATTTGTAGACTCCTGTGCAGACCATGAAATGCTTTCATTAATGGATGGTTTCTCAAGATACAATCAAATTCGAATTAATCTTGAGGACCAACACACAACAAAATTTACAACACCTTGGGGGAATTTTTGCTACAAGGTTATGCCTTTTGGCCTTAAGAATGCAGGAGCTACATATCAACATGCCAAGACGTACATATTCCATGACTATATGCATAAAATCATTGAGGATTATGTGGATGATCTGATTGCTAAATCTAAAACACATCTTGAGAACATTGAGGTTCTAGAGAATGTTTTTGATCGATTGATTGAACATAAGATAAGGTTAAAACTTCTAGGATTCATTTTCTCCAAGTGAGACATTGAAGTGGACCCTAATAAGGTCAAAGCCATCATTGAGATGCCACCTCCAACAAATCTGAGAGAGTTACGTAGTTTACAAGGAAAGATCCAATCTATCTAATGATTTATTGCACAACTCTCAAACAAATGTAGGCCTTTCAATCGCTTGCTACAAAGGGGGTGACATTTTCTTGGACAACTGAATGTAAAGAGGCTTTGATGACATAAAGAAGTATCTGGATTCACCACCAATTCTTGTGCCACCTCGTCCAGGAGTCCCTTTTCACCTTTATATCTTTGCAATAGATTTTGCACTAGGGACAATGCTTGCTCAAAAAAATAAAAATCACAAGGAGCAAGCGATTTATTACATTAGTCGAACATTGGTGAGTTATGAGACAAGATATGCTTATGTCGAAAAGTTGTGCTTAGTAGTGGTTTTCACCACTAAGAAACTCAGACATTACATGCTAAGTAACACTATCTATGTCATAGCTAGAGAGAATTATCTACATCACATGATAACTCATGCATACAACAACACTTGTACCTCAAAATGGATAATGCTTTTAATTGAATTTAATATCGAATTCATTAGCCAAAATTTAATCAAAGATCAGGTGATAGTCGATCAACTTGTAGAAGCACCCTTACCAAATGATAAACCAATACTTATTGAGCTTCCAAATGATTCGATATTTTTTGTCACTGAACAAGAAGAACTAGTCCCTCCTAAGGATGATATTGACATGACCATGTTCTTTGACAGATCAAAGTACAAAAATGGACAAGGTGTTGGAGTCGTGTTTTACACACCCGAAGGAATTACAATTTCTTTATCATTCAAACTCGACTTCTCATGCACAAATAACAATGCAAAGTATGAAGCCCTAATATTGGGACTTCAATCATATATAGCTATGGGCATTAAATGAATAAGCTTCTTTAGGGATTCTCAGTTGGTCATTTGTCAAGTGAAGGGAGAATACCAATGCAAAGAACCGATCTTGAAGGAGTATCACGAAGTAGCAATGAAGTTGCTAGAGAAATTTGACTGGTATGAGATTAGCAACTTGCCTCATTCAAATAACATATTTGCAGATGCAATGGCTTCTTTAGGATCCTTGATTCCTAAGAATGAACATGGAGAAGTCCAATCACTTATCATAACAACAGTGTCCAAGTTAGCAATCAAACAAGCAAAGTCTGAAGGTCAGAAGAGTGTTTTTTTGGTCCATGTGGAGCCATACAATTATTACTTTGATGAGATAAGATACTTTCTCAAATTTGGGTCCCTCCCATTACAAATGACATGAACTGCAAAAAGAACATTCAAACAAAAAGCAACTCATTTTACTCTCTTGGGAGATGTGTTGTATAGATGTGGCTATGATGGAGTCCTACTTCGATGTCTAGATCCCGTTGAGGCACAACGAGCTATAACTGAAGCCCATGGTGGTACTTGTAGTGGCCACTTTAGTGGAATGGCCATTACAAAGCGTATTTTGCGCATGGGTTATTATTAGTCCACCATGGAAAGTGATTATTGTCAATACGTCAAGAAATGTCAAAAATATCAACATCATGTCAATTTGACTTATGTACCGTCACAAGATTTACATCCCATTCAAAGTATTTGGCTCTTTTAACAATGGGGCCTAGATTTGATTGGAAAAATTTCACCTACCTCTTCGGGACAATATAAGTTAATCATAACTACCACGAAATACTTCACCAAATGGGTCAAAGCAATTCCAATGACCACAACGACTGGACCTTGAATAGTGAAGTTTATACTTCAACATATTATCTATCGTTTTGGAATTCCTTCCAAGATCATTTCTAACAATGGTAAGTCTTTTAAAAACAAGGATGTTTGAACCTTATGCAACAAGTACAATATTCAACACAGTTTCTCAACTCCTTACTACCCACAAATAAATGGATAAGCCAAAGTGACCAATAAGACTATGATAGCCATTCTCAAGAAACTTGTCAAAGAAAATCATAGACATTGGCACACTCAAATCCCCTTGGCACTATGATCTTATCGAATAAGCATTAGAACACCAACTGGAGCAACACCTTTTTCATTGGTCTATGGCACTGAAGCAATAATACCTCTTGAACTTGAGATCCCTTCTCTATGAGTCACATTGCAATAATTCATGGATGACGACACAACTAGACAAGCACGTATTGACCAATTAACACTCCTTTATGAAAGGTACATCAATGCCTTAGAAAATATACGAGTATATCAAGATCGCATCAAACGTGCCTACAATGTAGAATTCCATCCTCACCAATTCTAAGTGGGAGATCTCGTTCTTAAAGAGAATCAACAGAACACCAATGCATTGCCACTTTTGAGAGATAAATTCATGGCTAATTGGTTAGGTCCATACATTGTCAAGTAGAAGTTGGGTCTAGGAATGTATAGACTTGCCAACTTAGAAGGAACATTGGAACCCGAGCCATTAAACATAATACATATAAAGGTATTTTATGCATAGTGCAGTTTATATATATGTACATATACATGGCTATATATATATATATATACCAAAAATATTTCATTTGAATCTCATTAATCCATCCATGTATTCCATACATGCATTTTAGGTATTTTGTTTATACCATTCATTACATTGGATCATTTGGTTAATTTGGATGATCACTAGTCCACTATGTCTTGTTTCCTTAATGAGGGTCATCCTACATCACTTAGAAATTCATCAATCACAATAATATGCAACTTTCCCTATAATATTTTGTTGATTAAGGGACTCACATAAAGTAGGATAGATATTGTATAATTATTAGCAATAACAATTATGCGGCCACTGACTATTTTGTGTGGGTATTTTAATTTTCAAAATATTGCATCGAAAGTATCGCAAGCATCACAAACCACATCAACCATAAGAAAATTCCAAATTTTTTCAATCACTCAGCCACCCCTAGTGTTTTGAACAAACTTGATTCAAAGTCAAACAATCTTTAGATGCAACAGGTCATTCCTGGTCAATCAAGTTTCCTCTTGGACCACACACAACAAAACACATTAAAACATTGTGAAACTTGGGAATAACAAAATCAAAAGTTGATATTGCCATAAATGAAAGTTTTCTCCTATTCATCCAATTATGTGCATGGTCTAGAGTGCTACAGATTTGGAAAAAGGACAAGCTCCACCTTCACACTTAAAAAAAAAATTCCTTGCTCTTCCTCAAAATGAGCAAATATCCCAAATATTACAAAAAGTAATAAAATCCCTTGCTCTTCATCAAAGTGAGCAAGTATCCCAAAAAGCATTTCCAAAAAAAAACCCTTGCTCTTCCTCAAAAAGAGCAAGTATTCTAAAAAGCGCATAAAAGCAATAAAAATCCCCTTGATCTTCCTCAAAACGAGCAAGTGTAAAACAATAAAATCCAATTGCTCCATCACAAAATGAGCAACCCCCAAAATCAAATGAAATAAAATAAGGGAAAGGAGCTTGAATCCCTGGAACTCTTAGTGTCTCAAAAATCGTGGGATGATCCTCATTACAACAATGGGCTGAATGAATCCCACCTGGAAATGGGGTATCCTTACGTGTAGCACCATATCTATCACATTATCGACCTTCTTTTGTACAGACCCAAGGCCACTCTCGGATGAGCTAGCTTATTGGCATAAGTTCCAATTGATGAGTTTGATCCAATTCATAATTGAAAATAAACAATCATGGCACACACATTTGGTCCTTGAGAAATTTCAAACCACTAGGACAACCCTTGCATAATAAATATTTGTGAAATACATAAAATGGTTTTTTGAAGTCACTAAGATGTTTAAGTCTTTGTAAGAACACCCTAGCTCATCCACCCAATAAAACCATAATATTTTCATTATCACATATCACAAATCCATGTCAACACCATCTATCTATGCCCCTGATTAAACAACAAGATAATGTTGACCAAGCACGAATCTATAAATACCATATGAGCATAACATTAATCAAACATTAGGTCATACATCACATCATTCCACATACATTCATACATACAATAAAACAAAATCACACAACAAAATAATATAATCCATGTATATATATATATATATATATATATATATATGAATTGCAAAAGTACAAATTACCTATAGGTTGTATACATCAGAGCACTAAAGCTCATAAAAAAATAGAAAACTACAAAAGAGGTAATAAAGTGCTACTAGCTAGCGTCCCCATGACCCCTGCGAGGTCCATACATTGATGACCCAAATGGAGCATGCGAACTCGATGATTAATGAGACCTAGAACTCGACTTAGTCTACCTACGAGATCCTACAATTGATGATGAAGGAGGAATATAAAGAGGAATCTGACACTTATCTAAAGCATTCTATGACATGGTAATATAAGCAGTATGCCTATGGATGGTCCTCAAATCTATTTTTCTAATGAGACGCTCACTAAGCTAACTATACCTTGAGAGATGTGATGATTGCAGTATTATCACCCCCACTCTACCTAGCCCATAGCCCATCCAACTCACCTTTCAGCATCACGATATCTGCACCCTGAGCTGCAATAGCATCACGCTCACTTGGCCTGCCTCACAACCCATCCACCTCACCCTGTAGTCAAGTCACCTCACCCTAAAGTTGAGTCACCTTACTCTTCAGCCTCATCACCCCCTCATCCAAACTATCCCCCACTCCTCCTTTGTGTGGCAAGGAGGAGCATCCTGGTCTTGAGCACCTTCATCATTGTCAACATCAACATCATCACCCACATCCACATCATACCCTACATCATCACATCCATTACCTATATCACCTTTATTTTTGCTAACCTCGATACCAACATCTACCTACTGTGTGCCAATGACAGACTACATCCTACCTCCACTTCCCTGACGGTGCTTCTATTGCCTATGATCCTACTCACCAGCATTAGGCTCATCTTCACTGATAGCATCATACACTACCTGGCTAGGACTCCATGGAGGCTATGCTGCAAACCAAGTATCGTAGTCTGCAATCATCCCTGCATCATCTATGTTAGGAACATCCACAGTTGCATCTTTTGTTGTGTCATCCATAGTCTATAAATCCAGAGTCAAGGGAAGACTAAGATCGTCTCCCCACCACCTGTACATCATAGGAGCATCTATAACTTCATGCACTAGGACAAACAACCTCATCACCCATGAGAACTAGATATACTCCATCTCTCGCCCATGGCTCCCAACCATACATCTGCCTCATCTCACCTGACGAAGCTGCATCGTATCATCCTCCTAAGTAAGACCTCTCCAAGGTCGCCAGTAGATGTCATCACCTATCAAAACACTCAAGATATCCCAATAAGTCTCCATTATGCAACGAGGATGAGTAGGATAAGACTCCTCACTAACCCACCAACGAAAAGCACGAGGAAGTGAACCATCATAGGCACAGGATAGCCCCTCTAGGTGACCAAATATTATGTGCTCCCATACCCATATCTGGAGCACTAAACTGCAATTGAGTCCCTTTCACTCCTACCTCTTCACCTCATATATCTCAGAGTACACTTGATATAAGAACGCAGGAGCCCATGCATAAATCTAAGGTTCTACTATCAACTACAATACAATAAAAACCTGGTTCTAAGGAAACCTTGAGTCCATGCTATTAGGCAACAACATGTTGCCTAATATGTACATCAAAAAGGTCGAAAGGACACCTAACTTCTTACCCTTGTAGAGATCAAGGTAAGGGATAAAACCCTTCCTGCATTCAACATCCCAATAATCACCATATATGGGACTAAGGGTAGCCTTCTTTTTGTGGTCCACCCTCACAGGTAAACCCTCGACAAGTACATGGAAGATGCGATAAACATCCTCTAAAGTCATAGTTAACTCCCCTATCGAAAGTTGGAAAGAACCCATGTCAAGGTCCCATCTCTCCACTAGAACAGATAGAAGCTCCTCGTCATCTCGGACAATCTCGATCTATCTGTAGCCCTCCAAGCCCACAACCTCCAAAAACTTCCACTCGTGAGTTGTGAGAGCTTTCCACACCTTGGATATGGTGTGGGGCCATCGATTTCTAGCAGTAATAAACTTAACCTGGAGAACAAACAAAGATAAAATCATTGCATATCCAGATTAAAAATAAGAAAACACAAAAATATTGTATTTTAGAATAAATTGCATTTCAAAAACAAGAAAAACACAAAAGCATTGTATTTTAGGATAAATTTTAAAAACAAAGAAAACAAAAATATTGCATTTCATCCTAGTAAAAAAAAAAAAAATTTTTTTACCAGCCCCTCTTAGTGGTTGCCAAAACAAACAAAAAATAATTTTTTTACCAACCCCTCTTAGTGGTTGCCAAAACAAACAAAAAAAAATAAAAAAATTTACCAGCCCCTCTTAGTGGTTGCAAAAAAAACAAAAAAAAAACAACAAAAAAAACACCCAAAAACAAAAAAAAATAAAACAAAAGCTAAGGAACAGAACACCTACCTTAGCATAACGGACACCGACTTCCGCTCCAACCAAGCCACCACCACCCGCACCCGGATCAACTTAACTCCCCTCACCAACCTCCATCTTGCTCTCTCTTATCAAAATGCTTAGAAGAATCGAATCACAACAAGAAAATGAAATTGATCCCTCACCCCTTTATATAGCCGCTTTTCATGGTGAAAACCATGCACCCGTATTTTTTGGAGAATGCTAAAATGCGATCCTGTGGTTTACAACTCAAACCGTGGATGCGGGGTTAGGGAAAGGCAAAATTGCACATGCGTGATTAGTCAAAAAAATAGAAAAGTACAACAAAAATAGTAAACTCCAACCAAATAACATCATCATAATTATCATCAACACATCAATTTATGAGCCTCGCATCTAGTGAATTATCCTATGCACCTAGCGGTTGCAGCGACTAGCAATCCATACAATCCAGTAGGATGGATAGCTCACCATAAGGACACTTAAATCAAAATGACATTAATCAGCTAGGTCCCACAATATTTTGAGCTTGGTTGTGTTTAAACCAGATCTGCACAAGGTTATATTTCAACCCCTTTTGTTGGGTCAAAAGCAAAAATAATCAAATCAACTTTGGTAATAATCGAAAATCACATGAGTATTGAATTCCCAAAATGATTGGTTCCTTGAACCCATCATTTGGAAGGAATTTCTATGATCACAAGGGAAAAAGAACTTCGAATGTGGTTGACAATATTACCACAAAAATTGCCACAATGAACCAATGAAAATTTGTAAAAACATAAACAATACCAAACTTGGGGCATCAAGTTGAGTCAATGTCATACATTTGGATCACATTCACGTTGATGAGCCACATTATTGCTCATTTTTTGTACTCTTTTCCCCATAATGTGCGGCATATATTCTTGTAGATATAAATTTTTTATGGAAATTATATATATAATTAACAATTTATTTTGCATGTTTTCTAATATTTGTCTTTAAGTGTAATTTGTGTAGATTTAGTGGAAATTGTTGCATTTTGGCATGTTTTCGTCGAGGTCCCACTCGGACCTAGCACTTGCAATTTAATGAAGGAAAAACATCTATGAAATATCGGTGAAGAGGTATGAAGTCAAGCGCCCAAATTCCTTTGAAGCGCCTGACTTCCATTCGACACTTAATTGATAGGCGCCTGCTTCCTGTTATGAGAAAGGTGCCTGCTTCCTGTTGTACGGCGAAAGGTGCCTGCTTCCCATTGTACGATGGAAGGCGCCTACTTCCTGTTGTATGACAAAAGGCATCTGATTATCGTTATATGATGGAAGGTGCTTGCTTCCCGACTTCTGCATATAAGGCACCTGCTTCTTGACTTCTTCAAACACGATGCCTGATTTCCACTAACGCCAAACTTCAGCACGACTTTGTGGTCGGCAGAATAGAGCGAAACTTCAACAACTAGCATGAAAGGAATTCTAGCATTGAAACCAAATATGGGACAACATCAAAGGTGACTCATCACCCATATTCCAACTGATACGTAAATGATTTATGTAAATCGAGCAAATAAATATCAGGCGTATTCTGGAAACAGAATACGCTGAAATATCATGATATTTTGCTCAATTCCTTCAATTAAGCAAACAATTGTAACAACGAATCATTTTATGATTCATCCTAAGAATTGTAATAGGGTTGGCCGCATATCTTATAAATATGCAGGCCACCCCTGAAGAAGACCCCCCAAACTTTTCTTGTAATTTTCTTCTGTTGCAACTATTAATAAAATCTCTACATATTTTCCTGTAAAACATCTTCTAAAAGCGTTCGGTGATCATTTTACCATGGGAAGAACCTGCTAGAAGCGTGGGCCCACTTACAATAGAGTTCTTCCCTATTTCCCCTATTTTTCTACATTTATTTTCATAGATTAATTTATTTCCAGTTATTTCCCCTATTTTTTGTGATTTCCAACAAGGTAGTCATTTAGATTTTAAACGTTTTTCAGTCCTATTTTCTTAGACTTAGCATGAGATTATTGGTTTAAATACAAACTTCAACGAATACCAAATACCCCCCAAACCATAATCCAAGGGACTCATCTCCGAAGGAGAAATTACAAGCATAGATTTTGCACGGCTGCTCACAAGACTACGAGCTACCCCGGGTTGACAATTAAATGGAGGCAATTAATTGAACCATAGAAAAACTAACCAATGTTTTTCCCAACATTTTGGCACCATTTTTGGGGAGTAGCCATTGTAATTTCTTGTTCTGAAGGAAGCATAGTTATAGTAGTTTAGAGTGTTTTCTTTAGAAACCTTCATCTAAAACTTTGTATGAGTCCACCTAAGAACAGGGGACCAAACGGTCATTTTGTCAAAAACAAAGAAGTTGTTTCTCAGAATCCTTCTACTTTAGTAGAACTTGAACCTGATATTGAACTCTCACCATTACAATCTCCACCTGTGCATTGGCGGGAACACCCACTATTTGCATAGGATCCTTCTGAAACAATCCAACAGAATCTTAGAGCAGGATCGAAGATAAGTAGAGTTCAATCTAAGGAAGATCTACTGAATACTGAATGTTGGCAAGTAGTATTAGATGGAACCATCTCAAATGCTGACTTATCCCTCCTTCTGAAGGATAAAAGAAACAAACTTGAAGCATTGATAGCTGCTTTAAAAGTAGCAGGGGTAGAAACTCCAGTAGTGGATAGAATGGCAAAAAATCTAGAGGAAACATCCACTAGTTTTAGTTTTCCAATAGGAGAGGTAGGAGGAGATCACAAGATGAAACACATCTCTCCTGCCCACCTTCCAACATTTAGAGGACTACCAACAGAAGATCCAGACCTGTTCCTGTTTAAATTTGATGTTTTATGTAGATCTGTGGATTACACCACAGATGCTCAGAAACTGAAATTATTCCCTTCCACCCTTGATGATTCAGCTTTGTGTTGGTTCATCAGCTTAGGGGATAAATAGATAACTACTTGGGAACAGTTGAAGAAAATTTTCCTGGATTAGTATCAGGATTTTGGCAGAGCAAGAGATGCAAGAGAGGAAGTCCTAGACATGACCCAAAAGGAAGGAGAATCTATGGAAGAATACTGGGATAGGTTTAGCTTCAATTTGCAAAGATCACCCCATTCAAAACTAGGAGATAGGTCCCTAAGAAGCATTTTTCTGAAAGGACTAACAAATGAATCCTTGGAAGCTTTAAACATGATCTCTGGGGAGACATTTACCAACACCAAATGGATGATATTCGGTAGTTGTGTCAAAACTTTTCAAGAAGAAAGGGTAAGTTAACCCCTAGAAATGTGAAGCAGTCAGCCATTGTCACTAAAATAGAAATAGGCAACATGCTAGAGGACCTTAAGAGTGAGATGTTATCATATCTAGCTCTTCAAATGGATACCCTTCTACTTCAGAGAAAGAAGCAGGAGAATGATGCAGCATTGGCCTACTTATGTCCTAAATGCAGAGGCAAACACCCCAAAAATGAGTGCCCAGAAAATAAAGTTCGTGTATGTGTTATTTGTAAGAAGGATCATAAAACAAAGTTGTGTCCACAATTAATGAAATCTAAAGAGGAACCTGAAGTAGCAGAGGCATACTTCATGGGTAATAGGAGGAACTAGCAACAATCTCCTATGGGTAACAATATGCAATCAAGAATGTCATCCTATGGGGGTAGCAATTACCAAAACCAAGGTCAAGCCCAACCACCCAACATGGGTTGGTATGGTCAACAACCTTGGAATCCATTTCCCCAAGGAGCTAATCCTTACAACCCTTACCCTTGGAACCAATACCAACAGCCTAGGTAGCAGTGGAGAAATTAGAATGCTTGGAATCAGTATCCACAACATACTGCTCTAGCTCCACCACAACCAAGCCTGCCTACTCTTCCTACTCCAAGGACTCCTCAGTTACCAGCATAGCCAACAACAAACCCAAACAACAAGCAGTAGCCAACCTATCATATGGAAAATGAGATGTACCCTATGTATAATATTAAGGTAGATTGCGATCCTATCCAGTTAAGGTCAAGAAAGCAAGTAGGTATAGAAGTCACTCCTCTTGTAGAAGAAGAGGAACCAATAGAAATAGAGAAAGGGGAATCACCCCTTATAGAAGAGGTAGAAGAAGAATCAACACTTGTACATAACAAAGAGGAGGTTCCACCTTTTCCACAAAGGTTGCAGGAACCCAAGAAACCAATACAAATAGAGTTTGATATCCTCTCTAGTTTAAAAAACTTAACAGTCACAATACCTCTCTTTCAAGCCATTAGAGACATACCTATTTATGGAAAGGCCATAAGAGAGTTGTGCCTCAAGAAACCAGGGAGGAAACCAGCTAAAATAATCAGTTTGGTAGGTCAGTTAGCTGACCTCATGTTAGGGAATACCTACAACCAGAAGTACACAGATCCAGGAAGCCTTGTGTTGACTGTAAAAATAGAAGGTTGTGTTTTACCCAACACACTAGTAGATTTGGGGGCTGCCATCAATGTCATGCCCCAGGAGACCATGCAAAAACTAAAATTGACTAATATGAAGCCCACTAAAACTGTGTTGTAGTTGGTAGACAGATCTATAGTACTCCTTGAAGGAATACTGGAAGATATCACTATTGCAGTAGATGCATGGGAGTATCCAACAGATTTCTTAGTGCTACAATCTAAATCTGGACTAGGTGGATACCCATTAATCTTAGGTAGACCTTGGATGGCAATAGTTGATGCTTACATAAGTTGTAGAGATGGGAAAATGACCATTTTAGATGGTCAGAATATAAAGAAACTGATCATACATCCACCTGCATAGTCTTCAGATTTATTGGGAGAACCTAAGGATGAGAATCAAAACATTGGTGGTCTATCAATAATCCAACCTATGATGACACTTGAGGAGTTGGAATATGAAAGTGATGAGGATAAGATGATATCTCACTTTTTTCAAGGAGAACCCTCATGTCCTCCTCCTGAGTTGCCATTAGTGAAAGACCACCATATTCAGCAAATAGAAGTTGCACCTGGTAGAATGTTGAACATAGATAACTAGTTGATAGCTGAACAACAGACCAAACTAAAACAAATATTGGAAAAACATCAAGATGCCTTTGCTTGGGAGTATTCTGACATGAGAGGAATAGCTCCTGAGACCTGTACTCATAGGATATATCTGGAAGACCAGGTTAGACCAGTAAGACAACCACAGAGGAGAATGAACCCAACTATGAAAGAAATTGTCAAAGCAAAATTACAAAAACTTCTCACAATTGGATTCATCTACCCCATTTCAGATAGTGAGTGGGTATCACCATTGGTAGTGGTGCCCAAGAAGAATGGAAAGTGGAGAATTTGTGTTGATTACAGGTTGTTGAATAAAGCAACCAAGAAGGACCACTTCCCTTTACCCTTTATAGATCAGGTCCTTGACACCTTAGCAGGTAAGAAGTACTTTTCTTTCCTGGATGGGTTTAGTGGATACAATCAGATCCAAATAGGGGAGGAAGATCAAGATAAAACCACCTTCACTTGTCCATGGGGGATATTTGCTTACCGAGTTTTACCATTTGGCCTATGCAATGCACCTGCCACCTTTTAGAGGGTAGTTCTTAGCATTTTTTTAGATATGATTGGAGAGACTGTGGAGGTATACATGGATGATTTCACTGTATATGGTGAAACTTTTGAAATTGCCACAAAAAATCTAGAAAAGACACTTAAACATTGTGAGGAAACTAACATGTCCTTAAGCAATGAGAAATGCTATATGTTGATGCAGGAAGGGATAGTTTTAGGACATCACCTCTCTGCATATGGGATCAAAGTAGATAGAAAGAAAATAGAAGTCATCCAAACCCTGCCTACTCCCAAAACACAAAAGGATATCCATAGTTTCCTAGGATCAACCGGTTACTATAGGAGGTTTATATCAGACTTTAGAAAAACTGCTAAACCTCTTACCACATTGTTAACTAAAGATGCAGAGTTTATCTAGACTGAAGAATGTGAACAAGCATTCAACACTTTAAAGGAAAAACTAATTACTACTCCAGTGCTGAGAGGTCCAAATTGGACCATACATTTTCACATATATGTTGATGCATCTAACAATGCAATAGGCTCAGTATTGGGACAAAAATATGGTGATGATTTTTATGCCATCTATTATGTTAGTAAAAACCTTATAAGTGTTGAACTCAATTATACTATCACAGAGAAGGAGTTTCTTGCAGTAATACATGCTCTTAACAAATTTTGTCATTATATTACAGGTTACCAGGTATTTGTACACATTGACCACTCAACGATCAGATACTTGACAAACAAACCTGGGATTAGTGGCAGAATTATCAGATGGTTGTTGCTCTTGCAGGAATTTGATGTGACAATAGTGGACAAGCCAGGAAAGGACAATGTGGTAGCTAATTTCTTGTCCAGGTTGACACCTCCAGACTATGTAGCTATAGAAGACCAATTTCCAGATGAGCATTTGTTTGCTCTAAATGATCAGATACCTTGGTACGCAGATATGGCTAATTATTTAGCCACTGGTAAAGTATCCCCTGCACTTTTACCTCAAGAAAAATAGACTTTAATTGAGAAAAGTATAGATTTTTCATGGATTGATGGGTGCCTATTTAAAACAGGACCTGATCAAATCATGAGAAGATGTGTTGCTGGGAATGAAATAATTGAAATACTGAAGGCTTGCCATGATGAACCTTGTGGTGGCCATTTTTTAGGAAGAAGGATTGCATATAAAGTGTTGCAGGTTGGTTATTACTGGCCTTCACTATTCAAGGATGCAACCAAGCATGTGATCCAATGTGATCAATGTCAGAGGATGGGCAGACCTACTCTTAGAGATGAGATGCCACTCCAACCACATGTTCACATTGAACCATTTGATAAATGGGGGATGGACTTCGTAGGACCTATTAATCCATAGTCAGGAGGTAAGAGGTATATCCTAGTTTGTACTGACTATGTGACAAAGTGGGTTGAAGTACAAGCTTTGCATGATTCAAAGGAGAAAATTGTAGCAGATTTCTTGTATTCATCAATTTTTACAAGATTTGGGGTCCCAAGGGAGATCACAACCGATCAAGGACCTCAGTTTACTTCAAGGATGATCCAAGAACTCATGCAACAATACCAAATTAGGTATAACAAAACCACTCCCTACCATCCACAGGTGAATGGGCAAGTTGAGGTGACCAACAGAGAGTTGGAAAATATCCTGACAAAGATAGTACAACAACATAGGAAGGATTGGGCTACTAGATTACCAGAAGCAGTGTGGGCCTACAGGACCACCTAGAAGACTACTACTAGTTTCACACCATTTTAGTTAGTCTATGGGAAAAGTGCCATGATGCCTATAGAGTTTGAAGTCAAAACACTTAGGACTACTGTAGAATTGAATATAAATCTGGATGATGCATAGAAAGAAATAATTCAACAACTTAACCAACTGGATGAATACCGCCTTGAGGCTCTACAAAAAATAAATATCATTAAAAAATAAAGGGCCAAGTGGCATGACCACCACACCAAGCCAAAGTAACTTAAAGTGGGAGAATGGGCATTACTCTATGATTCTCGGTTCCAGGAAAGGAAGGGCAAGCTCATGCAGCGTTGGATGGGGCCATATGAAGTGACTGAAGTCATCAACAATGGGGCTGTAAGGATTAGAACAATAGACGACAACAACATTACCTTAACAGTCAATGGCCATCGCCTGCGTCCATACCATGTGTCTGAGGCATATATGATTGAGTCTAGTTTAGGCATGGGGGAAACCCTAGTTGATTCTAATTTTATCTTAAGTCAATAAGATGTGGACCTAGTCCACATAGTCCCAAAGACAATTATTCTTTCAAAGTTTTTCTTTTTTTAGTTGTGTTTTTGTTTTGCAGGAACAATGCCCTTTGTGCAATCCTTAGGCATCTTGGGAAACCTAGGCCTAACGGGCATAGGATCCATGAACCTGTGCATTTCCAACTTTCTAGGAATAGGAGTAGCTCATCCCTTAGAAGGGGAATACTAAACCTAAACCTGCACAAGAGTGTTTGGATTGGTCTCTTTGGACAATAAAACACTCAACTGTTGGTTCAAGGGCGGATGTTGAATTTGTTCCTATTTTTCAATCAGAAGCAACAAAGGGCCTGATCAACCTGACAACACATATACAAGGACAAGTCAACACCCGTTGAATAAAATAAAAGCACCATTTTTTGTATTTTATGGGAAGGCGCCTACTTCCCATTATGAGAGAAGGTGCCTGCTTCCCATTGTACGGTGGAAGGTGCCTGCTTCCCATTGTACGATGGAAGGCACTTGCTTTCCATTATACGATAGAAGGCACCTGCTTCCCATTATATGCTTTATGGTGCCTATCTCCCAATATGTTATGCAGACGGTACCTGCATCTTGTTTTCTGGTAGATCAATGCCTAACTCTCAATTTTTCAGGAGAATGGCCAACTTATAGTTTTTGGGAAATTGACACCAAATATTCTTAGCATATGTAAAAAAAATGTTTGTATAAAGTTTATTTTATAAGTATGACACTCGACAATTAGCAAAAAGGTACCTGCTTCCCATGTTAGGCATAAGCGCCTAATTTCTAAGGCACATGCTTCCCATGTTAAGTAGAGTGTCTGATTGCTAAAGGCGCTTGCTTCCCATGTTAAGCAAAGCACCCGATTCCTAAGGTGTCTATTTTCAATTTCCAAGGCACCTGCGCACCATAATTCAAAAAGAAGATGCCTAATTTCCATATAAAAAAGGTTTCTGATTTCTATTTATTGCTATCATTTTCTACCTTGATGGAATAACATGTCAGCCTTGGGATGTGGCCCGAGCCACGTTAGCACCCCACGCAAGTGCAAAGTAAAATCTACCAATGGAAAAAATTAAAATTTGACAACAATCAACTTCTGAGGAGGGGACGTTTGTCGTCCCAAGGAGATATGTTTTTCTAACTTTTGTTTTGAATTTTGTAGGATTTCTTAAATAAGCCACCTTACAGCTACTAAGAACCAATCACATCGAAGAAAATTTATTGCATGGGAACCATGACCATCATTTTTCATTGTAGTTTGCCCAATCATCAAACACCAGCCAATAGCGATGCACCATGAACATCTACGCATATGCACCCACGAAACAAATTTAGGTGCATGTTTAAATTTTTTGTTTCTTGTCTATATTATTTTCATGAACATGTGTGTCTTTTGGAACCGATTCTTGCATCCGTAGGAAATCAATTGTCACGCTACAAGAATCCGTTTGAAACCAACGAGCTATTACAGGCTCTGGTCGACTTGCCTCATGTTCTGCTAAACCCGAATATTGCTAAAGAAGATGGCAGAATGGGTAAGGAAACCCCAACGACAATTCTTTAATTAAAATTCTAATTTGCACGCTCCAGATTTATATTAAACTATAAGTATTCTTATTAAAATGACCAAGCATGAAAATAACCAACTTGTTATGCCTTATGTAGACCGGTGCCTAGATTCATTGGGTTGTTATAGCAATTTAACAACAATTTTAATTATGAACAGAGAGAAGGGGAAAAGGAAATTAGCGTTCTTGATTTCATTCGAATGTCGTAATAAAACCAAAAGTTAACTAACGAAAGAAACGTGTATAATGCATTCAAATAATGTAACCCATTATACAGATACACACAATATTGAGACAAAGAAATGATAGGAATAAGATTCAGAATTGTATTGATTCATGGAAAAATTACATGCAGAGTGGGCAAAATGCCTTTTAACTCTGTTTTTCTCAAAAGAATACAACAATACAATGGAGAAGACTCTGTTCAAATGATGTAACAGGTCTCTCCTACTCTCCTTATTCCAATATGGTAACAGAAGAATCTCTGAATCCTAGGCTCAATAAGACTGGAAATATTCTCAGCTTCTTGAACGCTTTCCTATCATACAATCCTGCACAGCAAGGGGAGGAAGAAAGAATGAATAAAAGAAAATAGACACAAAGAAATACAACAACACAACTAACAGGGCACTCAAGTATACCTCTTAGCAAAAATGCTATTCTCTAATTGCTTGATGCAGAATCTGTCTTCAGTTGCCTCTTCTTATAGCTGCTGGTTCTTGATTATGTTATTTTTGGTTGAATTTTGGTTGTACACTTGGCAGCATCTGATTGAATCCATTCTATATGTTGTCCAACTGGTGTGGCTCTGAACTGACTGTTAAGGTTCTTCTCTGGACTGAAGGGAGCTCTTTGTTATTTTAATTTGGCCTTTTTGCTCTCTTTGGTTGGCCCTAGAAACTAAGGATTCAACATTATATTTTTCCTTTTTGTTCTGCTTGTCCTGGCCACTATGCTTGGTTGTTAGGGACCGGCCAGGCTGTCATCATGAATTCTAGATGAGGAACGGAGGGGGACCCGACGTGATGGTGAAGACAAGGGGTGGCATGCCAGTGGCAAACAGATGGAGTTGCACTGATCATGAGATAGAGTGAAGAAGTAAGGATGGTGAGGGTCTGATGGATGGAATGACGGGGGGTAAATGGTAAGAAGCGGTAGTGGGCGAGGGTGACATACTAGGAAAAATGTCAGGATGGTCAAGGAGGAATACCCAAGAGGAGGAGGGTAGTGGTAAGTAGGAAGAAGATGGGAATGGACAACAAGATCTGGAAGCATCTATAATTTGCTTCCATAACTATACTCCGTCGAAGTGCTCCCCTGGTAACTATATTCCGTCGAAGCATGGATTGAATGACTTTCTAAAAATTGAAACCATGCTTTTTCTTCACGCGCATCCTTCGCCTTAAGTATTTGCAGAACAAAAAATGATAGCATTTGTAATCCTTTATGCTCCATTGTTTCCTTTTGCTGATGCTCTTAGCTCTTCCCTACTGTCTCTTATTTATAAGCCAGTGACTATGCTTTGTAGTCTTATCTTGTGGTACGCCATTATTCTAGTGAGATAACACATGATCTGGTGGCATGCTTGAGCGTCAAGATTTATCTTTTATTTGGTTTACTTTGTTCTTAACAAGGTACTATACATGGGATTTTCTCTGATTTCTTTGAATATTTCCTCCCATGAGTATTCTTCTGGATTCATAGCTTCTATGCGTACTATTTTGACTTCGTCTTGGCTATTGATTTTCATAATGTCTTTCAGTGTACCTTGTTGTGAATGAGTCACTTATTTGATTTCTACCTTGATAATGTTGAAGGCATTTCTATGAAGTAATCACCTTTCTTTGGAGGCTTGGTCCTTTGAATCTTTCTTACGGGTGATTTTACCAATTTTTTTGGTTCACGATCTTCATAGGTTCCGTCATGGCGATTTTTGGTACTTTTAAACCTGCAAGAGTGTTAGTTTCTAAAGCTTTGAAGAGTTGGTAAGGGGGTTTTTTTTTTTTTTTTTTTTTTTTTTTTTTTGGTTTGGGTTTTTTCCCCTTTTCCCCCCCCCCTTTTTTTTTTTTTTTTTTTTTTTTTATTTAAAAAAAGGGGGGGAGGAGAAGAAAAGGGGGTTTTTTTTTTTTTTTTTTTTTTTTTAAGAAAAAAATATTATTTTTTTTTATTTTTTTTTTTTTTTTTTTTATATATTTTTTTTTTTTTTTGGTGGTTTTTTTTTTTTTTTGGTGTTTACCTTTGAATCGTGCGCTACCATTGGATTGATCTGGGGTGAAGCGCATCCGTTGTTGTTCTGAAACCTGTATGATAGTTACTATACCTGCTCTCATATAAGCACTTGAAATAATCTGGTTTGTCAATCCTCATTTACTCATGATTATCCAATGTTAATCTTCATAATTTTAAACCTTAACAACTCATTATTTAATTGATGGCAATCATATGATACGTGCATTTTTCTTTTGCGATCACCGTTAGATCTTACTGTGGTGAGGCGATCATTGGATCATATATATGCACATAGTTTTTAATAAATGAGAAAAATCCCTACGTACCTTGGGTCAATTAATCAACCTTTTGAAATAATAATGCTTAGATTAACCTTCGGTTATCTTCTCGTATGTGCACCATTGGATCTGGGGAGAAATGAGCACCGTCATCTGATTTGTGTATCATTAAAATGTCTTCATTTAGCTTTCAATCCTTTTCCACCACTACAAGCCTTCACGACCATCGATTTTTGGATTAGTTTGGGCGCTATCGTTAGATTGCCAATAAGATGCCCACCATATAATCAATGTAAAAACTTTTGATTTTCTATTAATCATGATTAAGGTGAAAGGGGGGATTAGTCAACGTATTAAACCCTCGCTAAACACAATTAATATTTATCTTTACCTTAGTCTTCATCTTACCATTCATGATTTCGATGCGACCATCGGATCTGAGTGGAGACAAGCGCTATCATCGGATTAAGTCAACCTGCAAGTTAGTTTAATCAAGGGTGTATAATACTAATCATGTTTAAGCCGAAAGGGGGAATTAGCTGATGTATTAAACCCTTGCTAATAACATGATTATCATTAATTAATTTTTTGAATCTTAACACTCCTTAATGTATTTTCAATTAGTGCGCCACCGTTAGATTAAAAATCGATCGAGCGCAACCGTTTGATCTTGGTAACCTACCCGATGATTAATCAAGGGGGTGCATTCTTTTAATATTGAATTTTAATAGGTGATTAATTTGAAACATGCACGACCATTGATCTAGATATCCATGGGCACGATCGTCCGATCTTTTTACCTTTTACTTTTTTATTATTTAGACTTACTATTTAATCGAAACCTTTGACCATTATGGCTTATGTTTAATGCTTCGACTTTTCGACAATGCGACATTGATTTGATCTTGGGGTCACGTCCATTGATCTTGTTGAAGGTGCAAGGACTTTAATCACATTTTTTATTGGTTCATGACTTAACCTTCTTTATTGTAAAGGCGGTCCTTATTTTTAAGACGATGCCTCATCGATTTAATGAGATATGTTTGATTTTTAAACCTTAGGTTAAACCTTATTGACCCTTTGACTTATCTTTCAAACTTATTTTTGAATGCACATCCGTTAGATTTATTCATGATGATGCGCTACCATCCGATTAAGCCTAAGGTGCAATCTTTTTACTTTTTGACCATGGCTTTGACTTTTGACTTATCCTTTGGTTCGATTTTATTAAAGCGTTGTCATCCGATTTCTTCCAGATCGAGCACGACCCTTGGATTAAATCTAAGGTGCTCGCTTGTTAGCTTAGGAGGTGCATACCCTTAGGTTTTGATTAATTAATATTTGCTTTAACCTTAGACCTTTCAGATTTTGAGACCATGGTGAATGCTTAACCGACTTATGATTTAAGGACTTTATTAATCGGTTTTAGGCCCAAGGAAAGATTTATGAAGGTCGGACTTTGGCTTTAGGTTTTTAATTTGAAAATTTCTTCCCTAACCATTTGAGGTACTTTGATTTATACAATGAAGCCCACATTATTAAAAAGGCTAAGGTTAGACTTTATCAAACCAACCAATGAAAAATTGAATTACTCACAACAACTTAAGCAATGACCAACAATATTAGCAGTTTGATTGAAACCAAAAATTTAAATTTGGGGGTTTCAAAGTTGAGTCAAATTTGGCTCCAACATAGGCTCTGACTGGGACAATGTGTTGAAAACATGAAGCACTTGAGAACCACAGAATCTCCTGGTTTTATTTTGCAAAAATTTAAACAAAAAACAACAAAATTTTGATTGCTAAGCAAAACTTGAAATGCATAACAGAAAAACTTCCTTCCTCTTTTTCTTTCTTTTCTTCATCATTTTTTTATATACTGAAAAAATGTATGAATAACATGATATCAAAGCAAGTAGAGTATGAAAAACTGTAGATCCCTTTTCATTCAATTTGGAAACAAAGGTTAGAAATTTTAGAAATCAATGAGTTTTATTTTGAAATATTGTAATGCTTGTTTTAGCTAAGTCATAAGATATGATTACACAGATTTTGTCACAACCATTTGTCTCATCATATTTTTGCCCATGTGTGTGTTTGTGCATTCTTTTTTGGATTTCTAAATCTTTCAGAACTTTACCATATCTGAGCAAAATAGCCAAGCCTAATATGTGATTTCACTCTTTAAAAATTTTCACCATTCTACAGGGCTCCACTGCCAGTCAGGCGTCTATAGCCTCGGTGGAGTTGCTTCTAATCCCATCTTAGTTTTACCCTACTGCCAGTCAAGCGTCTATAGCCCCGGTAGAGGTTTTCCAAGATATCTCAAGCAGTGACTCAATTTTACTTTATTTTTTATTTTTCTTTCTCGTGAGAGAAGTGTTTGGATATATAAGCAAATTGTGCAATAAGTATGCCCGAGTTGAGGATTAGTTTCTGGCTATAAAATATGAGTGTAATAATTTTTGGCTCAACTACCCTCTCAAAGATAACTCAGTTCTTTGGACCTTTGAAGTCACTTTAAGTATCATTTGTAATGTGAGGCTTGACATGATGTTTCAATCAGCTTTGTTTTCTATCTGTTTTATCTCATATCAAACAACTATTGCATAAACACTCATTTTTGATAGAATTGTAAAGCTCATCAACATCTAAAATAAATCCCCTTTTTTTTATTGTCTTTGGTGGAATAAACAGTTAGATATACTCATCAAACTAAGATATCATGTGTACAGTAAACTCAAAATTATTCAAGAACAAAAGGGAAGCTTAACTAATAAACAAAATACACCACTCTATTTTTGGATTTTTGTTTTTCTATTTTTTTTTAATTTTTTTTGTAAGTACACCTTCAACAAGGATTGTACATTTTGAGGTGTTGGCCATTAATAGGGATAGCCATTATTTCTCCCTACAAAGTCTGTAGCTTGTAAGTATTCTAACTGATAACATGGGCAATTTGGTATGGGCCAATCCATTTAGGTTCAAACTTACCCTTTTCACCATGCTTATCATTTTTAGGATCCCAATAGATGACTATATCTCCTTGAGAAAAAGGAGTACCCTTGGCTTTCTTATTAAACAATTTTACAATTTTCTAGGTTTGTTCCATCATTCTATTGAGGGTCTCTCTTCTTTGTTCTTCTAACAAGACAATTTGGTCAAGCCTTCTCTGAATGGGATCAGGGTTTTCATGATCTTGCAATAAAAGGGAAAGTGCCATTTTTTCCATTTTTGGGGGCAGTAGGGCTTTTTCTCCATAAACCATCTCATAGGGGGTTCTTCCTGTATTTCTTTTAACAGACAACCTATCAGCCCATAAAGCAAATTTAAGTTCACTGTCCCATCCCCTTTTGTTTTTGCCTAATGACCTTTTTATTCTTGTTATTACATTTTTATTTGATGACTCAACTAGACCATTTCCTTGGGGATAATAATTAGCAGAATGAGATAATTCAATTCCATATTCAACACAAAATTCTACCATTTCATATGACACAAAATATTGAGCATTATCAGTTACAAGATTTTTAGGAACTCCATACCTGGTCAAGATATTTTCCTCTATGAATCTGATGACTGCAGCAGATGTAGATGTTCTCAAAGGTGCAGCTTCCACCCACTTTGTGAAGTAATCTGTTGTAGTTATGATCCACTTATGTTGGCCAGATGAATTAGGCTTGATCTCTCCAATCAGGTCAATACCCCATTGAGCAAAAGGTGCTTCAATGATTACTGGCTTGAGGGGCATGGCTGGTAGATGCTTTTTCCCTATAAAAACTTGGCAGTTATGACAATTCCTAACATATTTATATACATCCTTAAAAAGGGATGGCCAATAATATCCTGCTCTCATGATTTTATTAGTTGTAGCTCTTGGAGCAAAGTGTCCTCCACAGAAACCATTATGAAATTCATTAATTATTTCTAGGACTTCTCTTTCATATAAGCAGACTAATAATACTCCATCAAGATGTTTCCAATATAATACTCCATTTTGTATATAATACTTTTGAGCTTGAAGTTTGACTGACCTCATTCTGTTTATTGTCATATCTTCGAGGAAAGACAACATTTGTAAGTATGACAATATTTCTTCATACCATTTACATTCTTCATTTTTTATTCTTCTATCATCATATGTCTGATCTATGGTGAGAATATTTTCAGATCCTGCTTCTTCTTTGTTAGCCAACAGTTTAGCTAAACCCTGCCCTTTGACTGTTTTAACTATTTTGAATTCAACATCATATTGCAAAAGTTTTACCATCCATCTTGTTGGTCTTCCTAATGGCTCTGATTGAGAAAAGATATCTTTTATTGCTATAAAGGGAATACAACAATAAACTTTGTTTGAGCCAAATATACCTTTGAAGTGTTCCAAATATTGGATGACTTGCATAGGCATGTTTTTCCAATAGGGTGTATTTAATATTTGCTCCTTTTAGTCCTGAGCTCATAAAGGCTATTGGCCTTTCATTATTTTCATTATATTTTTGTGAAAGGACTATAGCAATAGAGTGTTCAGAAGCATATGAGTAAATATTAAAATCCTTTGTATAATCAGGGCAACTTAAAGTTGGAGTGGTTGATATGGCTTCTTTAATCTTGTTAAATGTTTCCATATTTTCTAATGTCCATTTTATTTCTCCAGTTTTCTTCACCATATCATTTATGGGTTTGGTCATTTCTGCAAAATTTGGGACAAATATTCTGATAAAATTTATTTTTCCAAAGAATGACCTTACTCCTTTTAGATTCTTGGGTGGGGGAATTTTAGAAATGGCTTCTATCCTTTCTGGATCAATGCTTATCCCCTTTTCTGAAACTATATGACCTAGCAATTTTCCTTGTGTAGTTCCAAATATGCATTTTTTTGGATTTAGAGAGATTCCAAATTCCTTGCATCGGGCAAAAACTACAGTCAAATGTTCTAGATGATCTTCTGGATTTTTAGAAAAAACTGTGATATCATCTAAGTACACTACTACAATTTTGAACATTAGTCCTTTGAAAGCAAAGTCCATCGCTCTTTGGAAAGTAGCACCTGCATTCATCAATCCAAAAGGTATTCTTAAATATTCAAATGTGCCCTAGGGTGTGGTGAATGTTGCCTTGTGTCTATCTTCTGGATTTATCAGAATTTGATTGTACCCTAAAAATCCATCTAACAGGGACAATCTAGTTGAACCTACTACTGCTTGCAGCAGTTGTTCCATGTTAGGCAATGGGTAATTGTCTTTTAGTGAGCTCTTGTTTAAATTTCTAAAATCCACGCATAGTCTAATGTCCCCATTCTTTTTCCTAACTGGTACTAAGTTGGATATCCAGGAGGAAAATCTGACTTTTCTTATTATCTTGGAGTCCAACAATTTTTGAACCTCTTTTTGCATTACTGGGTGCAGAGTTGGATTGTACTTTCTCTATTTTTGTCTAAATGGCTTGGCCTCTTCTTTCAAGGGTATTATATGTGTCATCACATCCATTTTGAAAGTTTTGAGATCTTCATAGGTCCAAGCAAAATGTTCTTTGTTCTTTTTTAGGAAATTGATATATCCAACTTTTTCTTTAGCAGGTAGTGCCATGTCTACTTTCACTATTCTGGGTTCTTTCATTGAGCCAATATTAATATCCTCAGATATCACTTCTCTACGTATAGGTTTATAGGCTTTGTCAAAATCATCAAATAGGCTTTCAAGAGACACCAATCCTTTGGGTATTCTATTAGTTTTCAACTGGATTACTTCTACTGGTTCTCCTATTTGATCTTTTAGCTTTTCTTCATATTTTTCATCACAGATGACATCTGCATACTGATTTTGTAAAGTCATAAAATCCTTAATATCTATATCATCTTGAAAGACCTGAAGATAGACTATGTTATCCAGCACAGAAGGTTTATAGACTGAGATAGTTGGAAATCTGTCCATATATTCTGTAGTTATCTCTGGGTGATCTAGACCTGAGGCATTCATAGCTAAGAGATCTGCAACATGATTTTGTTCTCTAGGAATATATGAAATATTGAAAGCCAAAAATTTATCAATTTCTTCCAATACTGCATTTCTATATTGCTTAAGTCTAGGATGCTTGGTCTGATATTTGCCTTTTATTTGTAGTATAATAAGTTTTGCATCTCCTATTACAGTTAAGTAGTTAATACCTAACTCTTTTGCTTTCCTTAGCCCTAATAGTAAAGCTTCGTACTCAGCTACATTGTTTGTGCAAGGAAATTGTAATCTGTAAGGGATACCAAGGTAATTTCCTTTAATATCAATCAAATTTACACCTGCACTTGCTCCAGATTGGGATTTAGCCCCATCAAATGACATGGTCCACATTTCTTGGGTTAATACTCGATTTGATTCAGCATCGATTATTCTCATATCTTCTGGATCCATGTTCTTTGCATCTGGTACTTCCATCAGGAATGGGTTGTGCCATATTGAATAGACTCCCATCCCTTTTTCTTCCATAGAGTTAACTAAGTTAATCATGGTTTCATCTATTTGAATTAACTCTACGGAGTGTTTGTTGAATGGTTCCCTTCTCAAAATTATATTCTCCTTATCCGATATGGGGATGGTAGCATAAGACCAGTCTAGTTGTATTGATCCCCCTAGTTGTTCTGCCCAATGCCTACCGAGTAATAGTGAGAAGAATGGGTCAACATCAACTACTGCTACATCCATGACAATGCCCTTTTTGGGGTGTTGGTCTAGGAAAACTAATAATCCAGTTATCACCCCTACACAGGGAATTTGTCTGTTGTCCATTACAGAAATAGGAGCAGAATCTCTAGTACAGATTAATCCCATTTGGTCAGCTATTAACTTAGGCATGATATTATGTGAAGCTCCACTGTCAAGCATGCAATTATGAATCACATATCTTTCCCCTTCATCTGAATTATATCTTAATGACATGTAGAAGGGTCTGACAGAAGATGGTGATCTTGTATCATGTTGATTTTGTCTAGCAACATGACAAGTAGGGTCTTCTTTCTGCTCTACTAATCCAAAAGCTCTGCATACTTGTTCTCTGTATGTTTGAACTTTCATAAGTTCACCAAATGTGATATTAACTTTTTGCTTACTGAGTTCTGACCCAACATCAAATTCTATCTTCTTTATATCCAATGGTTTATTACTTTCTTCTTTGGGAACTTCTTCTATTGATTCTATTACCTCAGGAGTAATTTTGTTAGGGTTCCTATCGGTTTTCTCTTTACTGATATTTTTATTGGTGAAAGTTTATCTTCTTGTTTCATTTGTAGATAATTTCTCTATTCTTTCAGGGACCGTTCTATTCCTCAAATTTAAAACATGGGTTGCCTCTAATTCTTCAACCTCTTGAGCAGTGGGAATCAATTTCCCTTGCTTCATCTTATCATATCTTGACTCATGTGATTTCTGCAAGATTTTAGTTCCTTCAGTTACTAAGATCTGAGGATGATGATTTGAAGCATATTTATCCATGTCTTCTTCAAACAACCTTTCTCTGGATTCATCTTCAATGGACCAACATGCATTGATTCTTATATCCTCTTCTGATTCTGCATGCATATCTACATTACGTTGATCACTCAGGTGTATTCCACATGCATCAAGGTTATGGGGTGCATCACAAGTAGAGCAAAAATAAGGAAAACCTTCAGCTACATTGGCAGATGGCATTGGGTTAGGGACATTGTTCTGATCCCTATCAGAATCTCTATTTTTCCAGTTGTTATTCCCATTACCCCTATTCCTATTCCCTTCTTCAAAACCATTGTTGTTTCCCCAATTCTTGTTGTAATTTTTCTTAAAGGGGGGACGATTGTCAACATGTGGTCGCTCTATCTATGAAGATTCACCATTATTTCCATTTCTTTCAATTCTTGCTAACCTGTTACTCATGTTGTTGAACATTTCTATCATTTGACTAGTCAACTTCTCCACAAGATCAATTTCAGTTCTTCTTTGTATATCAAAAGCCACTCTCTTAGGTTTTCTCTCAGGCATGTTAACTTCTAAAGAATAAGGCTTCATCTTACCACTATCAAGCATATTTCTTTCTATATCCATTGCTTTTTCCATACAACCATCAATGGTAGTGGCTTGTTCTTGCCTTAATTCATAGTTAAACTCTCCTTGAAAAGCATTCTTATAAAAACAAATAGATTGAATATCACTAGGCCTCGAGGTTGGCAGGGATTTTGTTTCTTGTTTTTGAAAATCTTCTATTAAAATCACTAACAACCTCATTTTCTTTCTTCTTCATAGTGGCTAGCTCGAGTTAACAATGATTGTTCATTTTTCCTTTCACCATACTTCTTTAGGAACACCTCTTCCATTTTGGTGAAGTCTGGGATATCATTGTTAGGAAGGGAATTAAACCATTCTCTAGCATCTTTTTCTAAAGTCTGTAGAAATAGTCTTAATACTACATCTTCATGTTCAACTTCCAGACTGTCCATTGCATATAAGAAACTTTTGATATGATCCTCTCCAGTTACTGCACTATTTCCTAAAAACTTAGGGAGGTATTTGTGAGCTTTACTGGGTAAGGCATTTAAATTTATTGGTAATACAAAAGGCCTATATCTGTTAGTTCTCCACAAATGAACATTACCCTGAGCCATAGCTACTATTGAATTTAATTTCATAGATGTAGTACCTACGGTGGTATGGGTCTGAGTAGCTTGAATGTAGATTGATGGATTATCTACCTTTGATGATGAGAATAATTACATATATCTTCTACTACTATTTAAACGTTCATCAACAGTAATATCAGTAGTAATAATATTCTAGATTTTCTTCACGTACCTTTTACCACTAGAATTTGATCTACTATTATAATATGTAGAATTCTTAAAAAATGGTGATTTTTGGGTATGTATAAATACCTCTAGATTTTCGAGTTCTGGAAATAGCTCCTTACCACTTCTCCTGGTGTTCGCCAACACATTATGTTCTCTCTTTTTTTATATTTTTCTTCTAGGTTCGTCCAACAGAGTCGCCAACACTGGGGTGCAGAAAGAACAATGTATACTCTTATCAAGAATGCTTGATATTATCTCTCATCCTCACAGGAGTGGGTTCTTGGGGAAATTCAAGAAAATCAAGAAAGAGAAATTTCAAGAAAATCAAGAAACGAGAATTGGGAAAAATAAAGAACGTAAAAACAGTGAAAATTAAAACAAATGTTCTTTATTCGAACTGGCCACCCATTATTTAAAAACAATGTCGTTTAGTAAATAAACTTAAGATGATATGATCTTAACATATAAGTTCATCCCCGACAACGATGCCAAAAAACTATTGGAACCGATTCTTGCATCCGTAGGAAATCAATTGTCATGCTACAAGAATCCATTTGAAACCAACGAGCTATTACAGGCTCTGGTCGACCTGCCTCATGTTCTGCTAAACCCGAATATTGCTAAAGAAGATGACAGAACGGGTAAGGAAACCCCAACGACAATTCTTTAATTAAACTTCTAATTTGCATGCTCCATATTTATATTAAACTATAAGTATTCTTATTAAAATGACCAAGCATGAAAATAACCAACTATTATGCCTTATGTAGACCGGTGCCTAGATTCATTGGGTTGTTATAGCAATTTAACAACAATTTTAATTATGAACAGAGAGAAGGGGAAAAGGAAATTAGCATTCTTGATTTCATTCGAATATCGTAACAAAATCAAAAGTTAACTAACGAAAGAAACGTGTATAATGCATTCAAATAATGTAACCCATTATACAGATACACACAATACTGAGACAAAGAAATGACAGGAATAAGATTCAGAATTGTATTGATTCATGGAAAAAATTACATGCAGAGTGGGCAGAATGCCTTTTAACTCTATTTTTCTCAAAAGAATACAACAATACAATGGAGAAGACTCTGTTCAAATGATGTAACAGGTCTCTCCTACTCTCCTTATTCCAATATGGTAACAGAAGAATCTCTGAATCCTAGGCTCAATAAGACTGGAAATATTCTCAGCTTCTTGAACGCTTTCCTATCATACAATCCTGCACAACAAGGGGAGGAAGAAAGAATGAATAAAAGAAAATAGACACAAAGAAATACAACAACACAACTAACAGGGCACTCAAGTATACCTCTTAGCAAAAATGCTATTCTCTAATTGCTTGATGCAGAATCTAGACCTGCCTCTTCCTTTATAGCCTCTGGTTCTTGATTCTATTATTTTTGGTTGAATTCTGATTGTACACTTGGCAGCATCTGATTGAACCCATTCTATATGTTGTCCAACTGGTGTGGCTCTGAACTGACTGTTAAGGTTCTTCTCTGGACTGAAGGGAGCTCTTTGTTATTTTAATTTGGCCTTTTTGCTCTCTTTGGTTGGCCCTAGAAACTAAGGATTCAACATTATATTTTTCCTTTTTGTTTTGCTTGTCCTGGCCACTATGCTTGGTTGTTAGGGACCGACCAGGCTATCATCATGAATTCTAGATGAGGAACGGAGGGGGACTCGACGTAATGGTGAAGACAAGGGGTGGCATGCTAGTGGCAAACAGATGGAGTTGCACTGATCATGAGATAGAGTGAAGAAGTAAGGATGGTGAGGGTCTGATGGATGGAATGATGGAGGGTAAATGGTAAGAAGTGGTAGTGGGTGAGGGTGACATACTAGGAAAAATGTCAGGATGGTCAAGGAGGAATACCCAGGAGGAGGAGGGTAGTGGTAAGTAGGAAGAAGGTGGGAATGGACAACAAGATCTGGAAGCATCTATAATTTGCTTCCATAACTATACTCCGTCGAAGTGCTCCCCTGGTAACTATATTCCATCGAAGCATGGATTGAATGACTTTCTAAAAATTGAAACCATGTGCTTTTTCTTCACGCGCTTCCTTCACCTTAAGTATTTGTAGAACAAAAAATGAATATATTTGTATTCCTTGTATGCTCCATTATTTCCTTTAGCTGATGCTCTTAGTTCTTCCCTACTATCTCTTATTTATAAGCCTAGTGACTATGCTTTGTAGTCTTATCTTGTGGTACGCCATTATTCCTATGAGATATACATGATCTGGTGGCATGCTTGAGCATCAGGATTTATCTTTTATTTGGTTTACTTTGTTCTTAACAAGGTACTGTACATGGGATTTTCTCTGATTTCTTTGAATATTTCCTCCCATGAGTATTCTTCTGGATTCATAGCTTCTATGCGTACTATTTTGACTCCATCTTGGCTATTGATTTTCATAATGTCTTTCAGTGTACCTTGTTGTGAATGAGTCACTTATTTGATTTCTACCTTGATAATGTTGAAGGTATTTCTATGAAGTAATCACCTTTCTTTGGAGGCTTGGTCCTTTGAATCTTTCTTACGGGTGATTTTACCAATTTTTTTGGTTCATGATCTTCACAGGTTCCGTCATGGCGGTTTCTGGTACTTTTAATTTTATTTTAAAAAAAAAATTTGGTTTTACCTTTGAATCGTGCGCTACCATTGGATTGATCTAGGGTGAAGCGCATCCGTTGTTGTTCTGAAACCTGTATGATAGTTACTGTACCTACTCTCATATAAGCACTTGAAATAATCTTGGTTTGTCAATCCTCGTTTACTCATGATTATCCAATGTTAATCTTCATAATTTTAAACCTTAACAACTCGTTATTTAATTGATGGTAATCATATGATACGTGCATTTTTCTTTTATGATCACCATTAGATCTTACTATGGTGAGGCACGACCATTGGATCATGCAGATGCACATAGTTTTTAATAAATGAGAAAAATCCCTACGTACCTTGGGTCAATTAATCAACCTTTTGAAATAATAATGCTTAGATTAACCTTCGGTTATCTTCCCGTATGTGCACCATTGGATCTGGGGAGAAATGAGCACCACCATCCAATTTGTGTATCATTAAAACATCTTCATTTAGCTTTCAATCCTTTGCCGCCACTACAAGCCTTCACGACCATCGATTTTTAGATTAGTTTGGGCGCTATCGTTAGATTGCCAATAAGATGCCCACCATATAATCAATGTAAAAACTTTTGATTTTCTATTAATCATGATTAAGGTGAAAGGGGGGATTAGTCAACGTATTAAACCCTCACTAAACATAATTAATATTTATCTTTACCTTAGTCTTCATCTTACCATTCATGATTTCGTACGACCATCGGATCTGAGTGGAGACAAGCGTTGTCGTCGGATTAAGTCAACCTGCAAGTTAGTTTAATCAAGGGTGTATAATACTAATCATGTTTAAGGTAAAAGGGGGAATTAGCTGATGTATTAAACCCTTGCTAATAACATGATTATCATTAATTAATCTTTTCTGAATCTTAACACTCCTTAATGTATTTTCAATTAGTGCGCCACCGTTAGATTAAAAATCGATCAAGAGCAACCGTTTGATCTTGGTAACCTACCCGATGATTAATCAAGGGGGCACATTCTTTTAATATTGAATTTTAATAGGTGATTAATTTGAAACATGCACCATTGATCTAGATATCACATGGCACGATCATCCGATCTATCCCTCTTTTAACTTGACCTTACCCATAACTTTTCTTAAACCTTTGACCTCTTAGAGATGCAACCATTGATTTTAAAGATGATTGGCACTGTCATCCGATTCTTTAGACTTACTCACTATTTAATCAGAACCTTTGACCATTATGGCTCATGTTTAATGCTTTGACTTTTCGGACAGTGCGTAGCCGTTGATTTGATCTTGGGGTCGACGCGTCTGTTGATCTTGTCAAAGGTGCAAGGACTTTAATCATATTCATTTATTGGTTCATGACTTAACCTTCGGGTTTTATTGCGAAAGCGCATCCGTTGGATTTTTAAGACGATGCGCTTTCGTCCGATTTAATGAGAGATGCTCGATTTTTAAACCTTAGGTTAAACCTTATTGACCCTTTGACTTATCTTTCGGACTTCTTTTTGAATGCGCTTCCGTTAGATTTATTCATGATGACGTGCTACCGTCCGATTAAGCCTAAGGTGCGATATTTTTACTTTTTGACCATGGCTTGACTTTTGACTTGTCCTTTGGTTCGATTTTATTAAAGCGCTGTCGTCCGATTTCTTCCGGATCGAGCGCGACCCTTGGATTAAATCTAAGGTGCTCGATTGTTAGCTTGGTGGGGTGCATACCCTTAGGTTTTGATTAATTAATATTTGCTTTAACCTTAGACCTTTCAGATTTTGAGACCATGGTGAATGCTTAACCGACTTATGATTTAAGGACTTTATTAATCGGTTTTAGGCCCAAGGAAAGATTTATGAAGGTCGGACTTTGGCTTTAGGTTTTTAATTTGAAAATTTCTTCCCTAACCATTTGAGGTACTTTGATTTATACAATGAAGCCCACATTATTAAAAAGGCTAAGGTTAGACTTTATCAAACCAACCAATGAAAAATTGAATTACTCACAACAACTTAAGCAATGACCAACAATATTAGCAGTTTGATTGAAACCAAAAATTTAAATTTGGGGGTTTCAAAGTTGAGTCAAATTTGGCTCCAACAAGGTGTCTATGGAAATGTGTCGGCACAACCCCCCATTATTACCTTAACCACTTGAACAAATCCATTTGGCATGGTGTTGAATGGCATGCCTCTGATTGGTCTACAGTTTATGGCTATCATCTCCGCATAATCGGGCACATGCTCGAAGAAAATTTACTATGGATAACTATAATCACTGTTGAATACGGTAATTAACCACCTATGTGCATGAATGCAGTTGATTTAAAAATTTGTTTACTAGCTACTATGAAGCCACCTTCAGTAAGAAAAAAATGGAGTAGTGAGGCACAGTACTAATTCAAAGGGGAAGCAGTAACATCGTTGAGTGAATTGTGAACTAAAGGCAAAGCATGGGGGAAAATTTGAAGAATAATGATCTTAAGAAGAGTGAATCGATCAATTTATTAGGTATTTTTGTAGATATCCAAACATAGTTGGACATTACATAATGGATGGACTACTATCGACTGGTCAGTTAGGGCCAGGATGTAGTGGTGGAAAATGAATTTGCGGTGTCAATGAGAGATGGGGTCGTGCGCATGCAGGGGCTGGATATCCTAGTCACTGAGGACTATATTGCCAGATTTATGGGCCTCTCCCTGATAGGGGACCACACATATAAGGAGGATAACCTTGCCCTCTGTGCGTACAAATTTTTTAAAGAACCAACTGAGTACCTAACATGTGGTGGCTTACCAAAACGATGCATTCTTGAGATTTGGAGGGCATGTTTTGAGCAAATCGCCCACTTCTTTACATGCTCTCGTAGGTACTCTCATATGAACGTCAACCACTTCCATTTTTCAATCACATCTTGCATGGGGATATAATCAACGCCCCCTATTACCTTGCATGTGCCGTGAAAGATAAATCTAGGTGATACCAGGGAGGCACCACCTCTGTCTTGGCTCATCGTGGCCTAATTTTAGCCTTGGTGTGATATGCAGAGTCACATAGAAATGTGATAATTGAAGAATCTATGGGCACTAGTGCAGCGAAAAGGGCACAAGCACAGTGGGAGGTGTCAATTTAGAATGAACAGTAGGCCCAAGGGGTAACAAAACATGCAGAAATGACACCTGTGTCCCAGCCTACATGAACTACAGAGGAAGAAAAATAGGCCTTGTCCCCTGATTTTTTCCAATTTGAGGAGGAAGCAGGACAAGATTTGTCTCCTACACCTCAATTTGAAGATGATGCAGAGCATGATTTCATGCCCATTTCCACTAGGATGTGAAGCAAAAGAACAAAAGTGTCAAGAGTAGTTTCGAGCTCATCTGACAAGGAGATACCAATCGATGAGCTCAAAAGGGAGGAGTACATGGCCCACATTTTATAAAATATTTCTAGTGGACCAAATCCTCAATAGGAGGTGTCCATGGAAGATGTACCACTATGAGGCCTGGTGGAGGATATGCAACAATAGCTGCAAGTTTTAAGAGAGCGGACTTCCACTTGCGAAGCTAAATTTAAAAAAGAACAGGCTTTGTTTGAGGAGTCTTGTAAGGAGGCTTCATTAAAAATACATGAATTGTATTAAACAATTCAAAAATAGCAGAGACAATTGTAGTTGTAGTGCAAACCAGGAGAAGCCAAGCAGCCAAACAAAGTTGATGCAGTAGTGCAAATCGATTGGGCAACAGAAGTGCCCCTACTGATATAGAAATCGAGCAAGGAGATGTTTCTATAATGGAAGTAGAGAAGCCATATTCTATGTATCCCTCTATAGAGCAGATAATTTAGGAAGACGAAGTTGAGGTTGAGGAACCTCAAAATGCAGAACAACTTGCAAAAGAAGGATATAAAGAGGAAAAGGATATGGAGGTCGAAGAGCCTCAAACCTCAAGAAAGGAGGGAGATATAGAGCACTCTCTAGTTGATGTAGGGGTTGTATAGCTTTAGGAGGAAGAGACAGTCCCCATTGAGCAATAATCTACTATAGAGGAAATAAAGGCTCAACAACCTGAATCCCCTGTACCCTAAGAAATAGAGGTTGCACCAACACACTCTAGGGTACAAAAAATCAAGTTGAGATAAAAAAAAAAGCCATAAGGCCATCTCAGTGACAACCCAAAACCAGAGCAAGAGTTGTCGATTTGAAGGTACTAGGCATCGACTCTGATAAGGAATTTGAGTTGGATTCTGATGAAGAATGGGAGGCAGCAAAGAATCTGTTTGCTGCCCAAATATAGAAATTTGAGGAGCTTAAGGAGGAAATTAAAGCATATAAGAAAACCTAGAAGAAGACCTCTAAGAAATCCCTCAAGGAATCAAAGAAGGAGGTCGGGGAGCAATCTGCAAGGTCTCACAAGAAAATTCTAGTCGCCCAACCTGAGCAGTTATGGTACTTGTATGGGTTGAATGATGGAAAGCCTTCAAGGATATAGGCATATTTTAAAAGGATGGGATTTCTAGGTCTAGTGCAGCAGGAAGATCTGACATCAAGAAACATAACTCCCCCTATGGCAAATAAAGACGTCTAAGCTGAACCTGAGCTTGACCCAACAGGGGTAGATTTGTCCACAGCCAAGGTTGGTAAGGAATTAAGCATCCCATTTGGTGAGAAAGAATCAGTACATGTGGGTGAAAAGTTACCACCTCACCATGAGTACTGGAAAATGGTTGAGCCTGCATTCCAAAAGGATGCCACTGGTTTCTCTGGTTATTATTTGAATGTTGATAAGGGCAAGGTGGCCTAGACTAGAGAACTGCCCAAGAAGAGAGTAGGGCCAATTGAACCACTTCGGTGCAACAAACGCCAGAAGTTGCAGGATCAGGAGACAGCCACTCCCAAGGCATCAAAGGGGTGAAAGCCCCGAGACAAAGAGAAATCAAAGGCCGCTAAGAATAAGAGGACACATACCAACATGACTTACTATAATGAAGTGAATAGAACTGGTAATTACCAGTTCAAAGTGGCATAGGGACGTGCCACCCCTTAAGCATGGGGGATGATGAGCCACAAAATTGCTCATTTTTTTTACTCTTTTCCCCATAATGTGCCGCATATATTCTTATAGATATACATATTTTATAGAAATTAACAGTTCATTTTGTATGTTTTCTAATATTTGTCTTTTAAGTGTAATTTGTGTAGATTTAGTGGAAATTGTTGCATTTTGGCATGTTTTCATCAAGGTTCCACTCGGACTTGGAACTTGAAATTTAATGAGGGAAACATCTACAGAATATCGATGAAGGGGTATGAAGTTAGGCGCCCAAATTTCTTTGAAGCACCTGACTTCTGTTCGGCACTTAACTAATAGGAACCTACTTCCCATTATGATAAAGGCGCCTACTTCCTATTGTACGATGGAAGGTGCCTGCTTCTCTTTGTACGATGGAAGGTGCCTACTTCCCATTGTACGAAAAAAGGTATCTGCTTCTTGTTATACGACAGAAGGCATCTGCTTCTCGACTTCTGCATATAAGGCACTTGCTTCTCGACTTCTTCAAACACGGTGCCTAATTTCCACTAATGCCAAACTTCAACATGACTCTGTGGTCGACAGAATAGAGAAAAAATTTAGCAACCAACATGAAAGGAATTCCAGAATTGCAATTTAATATGGGACAACGTCAAAGGTGACTCATATTTCCCATGTTCTCTGCATTTATTTTCATAGATTAATTTATTTCTAGTTATTTCCCCTATTTTTTGTGATTTCTAGCAAGGTAGTCATTTAGATTTTAAACATTTTTCAATCCTATTTCATTAGACTTAGCATGATATTATTGATTTAAATACAAAATTCAACGAATACCAAATACCCCCCAAACCATAATCCAAGGGACTCATCTTCGAAGGAGAAATTACAAGCATGGATTTTGCACGGCTACTCACAAGACTACGAGCTACCCCGAGTTGACAATTAAATGGAGGCAATTAATTGAACCATAGAAAAACTAACCAATATTTTTCCCAACACACATCATTCACCATTCACTTCATCTCATCATCCACATTTTTTCAATTGGCTCGTGTGTTTCATTCTTTATCCTTTCGCCAATTGAGGGGTAAGGAATCAAAACAAAATCCCATCAAATTGGTCATTCTTGTGTGTTGAGAAGAGTTGAGTCCATCTATCCAATAAAGATAGGTGTCATTGGTTTTTACACTGAATCATATTTAATTGATGGTAATCATATGATATGTGTATTTTTCTTTTGTGATCACCATTAGATCTTACTGTGGTGAGGGGCGACCATTGGATCATGTAGATGTACATAGTTCTTAATAAATGAGAGGAATCCCTACGTACCTTGGATCAATTAATCAACCTTTTGAAATAATAAAGCTTAGATTAACCTTCAGTTAGCTTCCTGTACGTGCACCGTTGGATCTAGAGAGAAATGGTCACCGTAATCTGATTTGTATATCATTAAAACGTCTTCATTTAGCTTTCAATCCTTTGCCATCACTAAGCCTTCAAGACCGTTGATTTTTGGATTAGTTTGGGCGCTATTGTTAGATTGCCAATAAGATTCCACCATATAATCAATGTAAAATTTTTTGATTTTCTATTAATCATGATTAATGCAAAAGGGAGGATTAGTCAACGTATTAAACCCTCGCTAAACACAATTAATATTTTTTTTACCTTAGTCTTCATCTTACCATTCATGATTTCGGTGCGATCGTCGGTTCTAAGTGGAGACAAGCGCTGCCGTCGGATTAAGTCAACCTGCAAGTTAGTTTAATCAAGGGTGTATAATACTAATCATTTTTAAGCCGAAATGGGGGAATTAGTTGATGTATTAAACCCTTGCTAATAACATGATTATCATTAATTAATATTTTCTAAATATTAACACTCCTTAATGTATTTTCAATTAGCGTGCCACTGTTATATTAAAAATCGATCGAGTGCAACCGTTTGATCTTGGTAACCTGCTTGACGATTAATCAAGGGGGTGCATTCTTTTAATATTGACTTTTAACAGGTGATTAATTTGAAACATGTGCGGTCATTGATCTGGATATCGCATGGGCGCGATCGTCCGATCTATCAGACCTGCTCTGATTTTATCTTGACCTTGACCCATGACGACTTTTCTTAAACCTTTGACCTCTTAGAGGACATGCAACCATTGATTTTAAAGATGATTAAGCACTATCGTTTGATTCTTTAGACTTACTCACTCTTTAATTGGAACCTTTGACCATTATGGCTCATGTTTAAAGCTTCGACTTTTCGGATAGTGCACAATCGTTGATTTGATCTTGGGGTCGGTGCATCTGTCAATCTTGTCGAAGGTGCAAGGACTTTGATCACATTAATTTATTGATTCATGACTTATCCTTCAATTTTTATTGCAAAAGCGCGTCCGTTATATTTATAAGACGATGCGCTTTCATCCGATTTAATGAGAGATGCTCAATTTTTAAACCTTAGGCTAAACCTTATTGACCTTTTGACTTATCTTTCGGGCTTCTTTTTGAATGCGCTTTTGTTAGATTTATTCATGACGACATGCTACCGTCCGATTAAGCCTAAGGTGCGATCTTTTTACTTTTTGATAATTGCTTGAGTTTTGACTTGTCCTTTGGTTAGATTTTATTTAAGCACTATCGTCTGATTTCTTTCAGATCAAGCACGACCCTTGGATTAAATATAAGGTGCTCTATTGTTAGCTTGGTGGGGTGCATACCATTAGGTTTTTATTAATTAATATTTGCTTTAACCTTAGACCATTCAAATTTTGAGACCATGGTGAATGTTTAACCGACTTATGATTTAAGGACTTTATTAATCGATTTTTAGGCCCAAGGAAAGATTTATGAAGGTCGAACTTTGGCTTTAGGTTTTTAATTTGAAAATTTCTTCCCTAACCATTTGAGGTACTTTGATTTATACAATGAATCCCACATTATTAAAAATGCTAAGGTTATAATTTATCAAACAAACCAATGAAAAATCAAATTACTCACAACCACTTAAGCAATGACCAGCAGTATTAGCAGTTTTATTGAAACCAAAAAATTTAAATTTGTGGCTTTCAAAGTTGAGTCAAATTTGGCTCCAACAGTGTCTATGGAAATGTGTCAGCACAACCCCCCATTATTACCTTAACCACTTGAACAAATCCATTTGGCATGGTGCTGCATGGCATGCCTCTGATTGTTCTACAGTTTATGGTTATCATCTCCGCATAATCGGGCACATGCTCGAAGAAAATTTACTATGGATAACCATAATAACTGTTGAATACGATAATTAACCACCTATGTGCATGAATGCAGTTGTTTTAAAAAGTTGTTTACTAGCTACTATGAAGCCACCTTCAGCGAGAAAAAAATGGAGTAGTGAGGCACAATAGTAATTTGAAGGGGAAGCAGTAACGTTGTTGAGTGAATTGTGAACTAAATGCAAAGCATGGGGGGAAATTTGAAGAATCATGATCTTAAGAAGAGTGAACCGATCGATTTCTTAGGTATTTCTATAGATATCCAAACATAGTTGGATGTTACATAATGGATGGACTACTATCGACTGGTCAGTTAGGGCCAGGATGCAGTGGTGGCAAATGAATTTGCAGTGTTAATGAAATATGGGGTCATGCTCATGCGAGGGTTGGATATCCTCGTCACTGAGGACTATATCGCCAGAGTTACAGGCCTCAACCTGATAGGGGAGCACACATACAAGGAGGATACCTTACCCTCTATGCATATTGATTTTTTAGAGAACCAACTAAGTACCTAACACGTGTTGGCTTACCAAAACGACGCATTCTTGAGATTTGGAGGGAATTTTTTGAGCAGATCGCCCGCTTCTTTACATCCTCTAGTAGGTACTCTCATATGAACGTCAACCACTTCCATTTTCTCAATCACATCCTGCATGGGGATAAAATTAATGTCCCCTATTACCTTGCATGTGCCCTGAAAGACGAATCCAGGTGATACCAGGCAGGCACCACCTCTGCCCTGGCTCACCGTGGCCTGATTTTAGCCTTGGTGCGATATGCAGAGTCACATAGAAATGTGATAATTGAGGAAGCTATGGGCACTAGTACAGCGGCAAGGGCACAAGAAGAGGTGGAGGTGCCAATTTAGAATGAAAAATAGGCCCAAGGGGTAACAAAATATACAGAAATGACACCTGTGTCCCAGCCTGCATGAACTACAGAGGAAGCATAATAGGCCTCATCCCCTAATTTTTCCCAATTTAAGGAGGAAGCAGGACAAGATCTATTTCCTTATACACCTCAATTTGAAGATGATGCAGAGCAAGATTTCATACCCATTTCCACTAGGATGCGAAGCAGAAGAACAAGAGCGTCAAGAGTGGTTTCAAGCTCATCTAACGAGGAGATGCCAATCGATGAGCTCAAAAGGGAGGAGTACATGGCCCACATTTTACAAAATATTTCTAGTGGACCAAATCCTCAATAGGAGGTGTCCATGGAAGATGTACCACTAGGAGGCCTAGTGGAGGAAATGCAATAATAGCTACAAGTTTTTAGAGAGTGGAATTCCACTTGAGAAGCCAAATTTAAATAAGAACAGGCTCTGTTTGAGGAGTCCCCTAAGGAGGCTGCATTAAAATGCATTAATTGTATTAAACAATTTAGAAACTGTAGATACAATTGCAGTTGTAGTGCAGACCATGAGGATCCAAGCAGCCAACCAAAGTTGATGCAGTAGTGCAAATCGATGGGGCAACAAAAGTCCCCCTACTGATACAGAAATAGAGCAAGGAGATGTTTCTATAATGGAAGTAGAACAGCCCTATTCTATGTATCCCTTTGTAGAGAAGATATTTTAGGAAGATGAAGTTGAGGTTGAGGAACCTCAAAATGCAGAACAACCTACAAAAGAAGGATATGAAGAGGAAAAGGATATGGAGGTTGAAGAGCCTCAAAAATCAAGAAAGGAGGGAGATATAGAGCACTCTCTAGTTTATGTAGGGGTTGTATAGCATTCGGAGGAAGAAACAGTCCCCATTGAGCAATAATATACTATAGAGGAAATAAAGGCTCAACAACCTAAATCCCCTGTACCCCAAGAAATAGAGGTTGCACCAACACACTTTGGGGTATAGCAAATCAAGCTGAGATCAAAACAAAAATCCATAAGGCCATCTCAGTGATGACCCAAAACCAAAGCAAGAGTTGTCGAGTTGAAGGTACTAGGCATCGATTCTGATAAGGAATTTGAGTTGGATTCTGATGAAGAATGGGAGGCAACAATGAATCTGTTTGCTGCCCAAATATAGAAATTTGAGGAGCTTAAGGAGGAAATTAAGGCAGATAAGAAAAACTAGAAGAATACCTCTAAGAAAGCCCTCAAGAAATCAAAGAAGGAGGCTGAGGAGCAATCCAGAAGGTCTCACAAGAAAATTCTAGTCGCCCAACCTGAGCAGTTCTGGTACTTGTATGGGTCGGAGGATGGAAAGCCTTCAAGGATGTAGGCATATTTTAAAAGGATGGGATTTCTAGGTCTAGTGCAGCAGGAAGATCTGACATCAAGCAACATAACTCCCCCTATGGCAAATAAAGAGGTCCAAGCTAAACTTGAGCTTGACCCAACAAGGGTAGATTTTCCCATAGCCAAGGTTGGTAAGGAATCAAGCATCCCATTTGGTGAGAAAGAATTAATACGTGTGGGTAAAAAGTTATTACCTCACCATGAGTACTGGAAAATGGCTAAGCTTGCATTCCAAAAGGAGGCCACTAGTTTCTCTGGTTATTATCTGAATGTTGATAAGGGCAAGGTGGACTAGACCAGAGAACCACCCAAGAAGAGAGTAGGGCCAAGTGAACCACTTCGGTGCAACAAACGCCAGAAGCAGCAGGATCAGGAGACAACCACTCCTAAGGCATCAAAGGGGCAAAATCCCCAGGACAAAGAGAAATCCAAGTCCCCTAAGAATAAGAGGACACATACCAACATGACTTACTAGAATGAAGTAAATAGAACTGGTAATTACCAGTTCAAAGTGGCATAGGGACGTGCCACCACTTAAGCATGGGGGGATGATGAGCCACAAAATTGCTCATTTTTTGTACTCTTTTCCCCATAATGTGCGGCATATATTCTTATAGATATAAATATTTTATAGAAATTAACAGTTCATTTTGTATGTTTTCTAATATTTGTCTTTAAGTGTAATTTGTATAGATTTAGTGGAAATTGTTGCATTTTGGCATGTTTTCATCGAGGTTCCACTCGGAATTGGAACTTGTAATTTAATGAGGGTAAAACATCTACAGAATATCGATGAAGAGGTACAAATTCAGGTGCCCAAATTTCTTTGAAGCACCTGACTTCTATTCGGCACTTAACTAATAGGCACCTACTTCCCGTTATGATAAAGGTGCTTGCTTCCTGTTGTACAGGTGGAATGTGCCTGCTTCCCGTTGTACGATGGAAGGTGCCTACTTCCTATTGTACGACAAAAGGTTTATGCTTTCTATTATATGACGGAAGGCACCTGCTTCTCAGCTTTTGCATATAAGGCACTTGCTTCTCGACTTCTTCAAACACGGTGCCTAATTTCCACTAACGCCAAACTTCAACACGACTCTGTGGTCGGCAGAATAGAGCAAAACTTCAACAACCAACATGAAAGGAATTCTAGCATTGCAATTGAATATGGGACAATGTCAAAGGTGACTCATCACCCATATTCTAGTTGATACATAAATGATTTATGTAAATTGAGAAAATAAATATCAGGCGTATTCTAGAAACAGAATACACTGAAATATCATGATATTTTACCCAATTCCTTCAATTAAGCAAATAGTTGTAACAGTGAATCATTTTTTGATTCATCCTAAAAATTGTAACCGGGCTAGCCGTGTATCTTATAAATATGCAGACCACCCCTGAAGAAGACCTCCCAAACTTTTATTGTAATTTTCTTCTGTTGCAACTGTTAGTAAAATCTCTGCATATTTTCTTGTAAAACATATTCTAAAGCATCTGGTGATCATTTTACCATGGGCAGAACCTGCTAAAAGCGTGGGCCCACTTACAATAGAGTACTTCTCTATTTCCCCTATTTTCTGCATTTATTTTCATAGATTAATTTATTTCCAGTTATTTACCCTATTTTTTGTGATTTCTAGCAAGGTAGTCATTTAGATTTTAAACGTTTTTCAATCCTATTTTCTTAGACTTAGCATGATATTATTGGTTTAAATACAAACTTCAATGAATACCAAATACCCCCAAACCATAATCCAAGGGACTCATCTCCAAAGGAGAAATTACAAGCATAGATTTTGCACAACTGCTCACAAGACTACGAGCTACCCCGAGTTGACAATTAAATGAAGGCAATTAATTGAACCATAGAAAAATTAACCAATGTTTTGCCCAACACACATCATTCACCATTCACTTCATCTCATCATCCACATTTTGTCAATTGGCTCATGGGTTTCATTCTTTACCCATTCGCCAATTGAGGGGTAAGGAATCAAAACAAAATCACATCAAATTGGTCATTCTTATGCGTTGAGAAGAGTTGAGTCCATCTATTCTTGTGTGTTGAGAAGAGTTGAGTCCATTTATCCAATAAAGATAGGTGTCATTGGTTTTTACACTGCATCATATTTCACATAGCGTAGTACAAAAATGAGCATCTATAGACAACAAAAACTGGTCATTCACAACATTACAGTTGGCACCCCACATCAAATCCTGCATAATAATCTATATACCTAAGTTTAGACTTAGGTATACAAAATTTTACACATTGTCCTATTTTCTATATTTATTAAATCTAGAAAATCAACCTAGGATACCATGCCTACCCACTAGACATGTGTCCTAGCCACCTCACTACCCCACCTTACCATATCTCATACACCCTTATCCCTTTTGTCCATTCATATGGGGTAACCCTCCACATAACACTCCACTTGCATCCACCTCACCCCAATTAAGTGAGATACCCTAGTTGACTCACTCTAACTGCCCCCTCCATTTGGTAGCCTAGAATTACCACTTGGTAATCTTGGCTTGCCACCTCTCATTTTCCTCCAAAATCCTAAGGAGCCTATAAGGCACATTCACCCCATCCACTAAAGGACGCTAAACATTAGTACCATCAAGCTACCAGAATAGTATTAGAAATCCACACACATCTCGAGAAGAACCCAAATCTAGAGCTCAAAGGCCCTATTTGAAGCAATCTGCCATTCAGCCCAAATCACATGTTTGTAGTTTCACAGTTGGAATCGCACTTGCACGGTTTTTGTACCATCTGTGTACGGTTTATCAGCCCTCACTGCATGCCTGTAGTTTCTTAGAGTCAAGAGAAGACGACGAACCAAGTCAATAAGTTTGTATTTGCAGTAAGGTATCTTTGATTTTTTTTCATTGTTTTTGCATTACATGTTTTCCCCAACATATTTTATAACATCATTTTATGTCTAGATTTGCAGGTGCTACCAAACCATATTTGGTTTTCATGTGTACAAGTAACAGGAAATTTTGGAAAAGCTGATGCAGCTAGAGTGGTCATGCATTGGATACTAAAGCCCACTCACCCTTTGGAGATATGATGAAAGAAGAGAAGACACTAGTTCATCTGTTTGGAGAAGCCCTATTTTGAGAATTTGAACACTTGTATCAAAATTGTAATATTACACCCAACATAGTTGGGGCAATTCAAAAACAAATATTTGTAATATTGGGAGGTTCAGGCTCCCCTGTTCAATACAAGAAATATCATTCTTTTATTTGCAAAGTGTTTAATTTTGTATATTTTCTTGGTGTCATTTCTTTTGTTACAATTTGATTGAAGGTTTTTCTCTTTTAGATTGTTTAAATATTTTGTTATTTTGTTGTTGTAACAATCACCTGGAAAATAAATATCATGGCCATTTAATTGGAGTCTTGTTAATAACTGAAGAGTCTGGAGTTCTCAAATACCTCATGTTTTCACCATCTGTCCTAGTCAGAGCCTATGTTGTAGCCAAAATTGATACAACATGAATGTACCCATAATTTTTAAAATTTGAAGGTCTTAAAAGAGGTCCATGTTTTGTGATATGATGATGAATGAGTCAAATTTCTAATTATCTCAAAACAATCTCATGGTTTGAAATTTTAACCAACACCTTCAAAACGCCTAAGATAACGTTGTCAGTATCAAAATTGGTCATCCTCCATTAAGTGGATAAATTTACGAAGAATGTCATAATAATTTCACACCCTTAAGAAGCTTAAAATTTCCTTTTATTAAAAACTTAAGGGGTTCCTTGCCCATTTTTCAAAAAGGATTGCTATCTACTGATCTGATCAGCCGAGCAATGAAAAGAATTCAAAGTCATTAATTGGTTGACAAAGAGAAAATTGTTGTCGAGAATATAAACTGTTAAAAACTAAGCAAAAGGTATTCAAATGACGATAAAGAGCAATTGGTCAACCAATGATCAACTCACAAGACAAAAAAGTTTTTGGTCGATGACAATAAAAGGTAAATTTGACTGAAAAGGTTGACCGATCGAATTCAACATGCAAAACTTATCTTTCGATCGACAAGTAGAAAATCATAGCTAAGCGCAGAAAAAGGATGAAGATCGATCAAAAAGATATTTGATAGACAAAAAAGAAGCATCGGTCGACCAACTAATCAATCGATGGAAAGGGTATTAATGGGTTTTAAGTCCCTCAATCAAGTGAAATAATTAATAGCCAAAAATTGTATCGATCAAACATAGGTCAATTCACCCGATCAAAATTACACGTATAACACCATTCGATCGAAGCGAGTAGTGAATTAGTCGAAGGTTCAAAATTCAAAAGTCATAATTAAAAAATAATCTCAATCGAAAGGAAGAAGCAACCAACCAAAAAAATGGCCAAAAGATCTTTGAAAATTTCATCAATGGTCATAGGAAATCGACCAAAAAGTTGGTCGAACCATTCGGTCAAAGCTGATTGACTTATCAATGATGAAACTCTTCAATCGAACAAAAGTCTACTTGGCAAAAAAATCACTCGATTGACGAATAACATAGATCATATGACCAACACCAAGCGAGGATAATAATCGGTTAAATAAAAAAATGATGTGGCCAAAGCAGAGTCGTTGAAATATTTCTAGCTGAAAAAATATATAACCACCAATATCATCGAATGAATAGATCATAGCCATCAAAATATTTCCAACCAAATGAAGCCAACGGTGGAGATCGATTGGGCCAAATAAAGGTAAAAACTCAATGGGAATCAAGGTACATTGATATTTAATTTTACATGCATTATAATTTAATACAGACCTCCTTGATTAAAGCTAGCACAAGCTTTTTAATGTAGCACATGTGAAAGTACTCTAAGACACTCGACTGAGTAATGATGTTTAGCGATCAAAATCATCATTCGTGCAAGATCAAAGAGATCAACCGATTGAAATCTGATAAAGGATAAGGGTTGATCGACTTAGCACCCAATCAATGAACCAGAAAGCCTTAGCTAAATTAAAGCATTGATTAGTCGATCAACCACCAAAAAAACTAAGACACGAGTACCTCATAATCCATGACAAACATCAGTTGATATACTATGCCATCGGGGCAACGTTTCACTAAAAGCCAAAATTTGTGGACCCTCACCTAAGAAAGCTAACGCAACACTCAAATCAATGATGATTTTAATGAAACAATCAAAAATCAATTTGGAAGTTACAAGCATGCAAGTCAACTATAGATCTCAGCCTCGGATCTATCCAAACACAAGCTTTAATACAATGTGTGATGATAAAATAATTCAAGATCTAATGCGTGTATGATCTAGTAGCCAGTTATGCAAATCAACTAGAAGATGATGATCCATGATCGGTCGACCATTATGAGAAATGAGGCGACAAGCCAAGAATAGTAACAATACAACGATGATATAATGTGTGATACAATGAACAAAGAATTTAAATTGTTTCATTTCTGTAATTGATTTTTGCATAGTGATATTGAGTTATTTGATGTATGTGAGTTATTTTTTAGTATTTTGTGTGTGTGCTTTATTTTAATAGTAGGTTCCTAAAAAGTGGTATTAGAGCGCTTTCTAGGGCCAAGTTTTGCTACAACTAAGACAATTCTTACCAGTCATTCCGCATGTTAGGTATAATTTTCCTGTGTGTTTTTTATTTCTTTTTTTCCTTTATCAAAAAAAAATCCAAAAAATAGTCATTTTTTTCTCATAAAATCAAAAACGATAAAAAAATATAGTAGTTGTGTAGGTTAGAAACCCTGTGCCTGGGGTTTTAAAATATCGTGAAGGAGTTGTCATTATTGGCTAAGCTAGATAGCCCATAAAGCGTCTAGTGAAGTGAGGGGCGATCAGGCTCTAATATCCAAGCCTTAGACAACACTCGTGCATGGAATTGAGCTCCCACGTATCTTCAGGTATATCGAGAGACAATATAGATTAAACAATATTTTATCCATTAGGAAGCTTTTCGGCCTTGTATTATCCATAGTCCATGGGACACAAAATCCCAAACGATTACCCTCTCGTACTATTAGAGAGACAGATAGTGTGCTCAAGGGTATGTGTGGAATCCTCCTTGAGTAGTGGCCTGAAATATTGGTCCGAGCACTATTGTTCGTCATTGCGGTATAACAAAGGGCCTATGGGTATTACATACTCCCTTACTTAGCATACCCTGGTTCAAGAAAAAAAAAAAAAAAAGTATCATTCCCCTACAAAACAACCCATCCCTGTTCTGCTAACCTGCATTCACCATCCCCAAAAGTGAGCATACGGAGAAGGCCTTCCCTATCACAAAAAATAACTTACCTGCACCAACAGTAAAGACAAATTTTTGTAAGTGTTTGAATTCGCCTGTGGTCAAAATTTGAACAGTTAGGACAGTGACAGTAATAGTGGTAGTCGGGTCGACAGTAATAGTCATCTGTACCAGTCTAGAATTACAGACTTCTAGTGTTATAAATAGAGTTGTCAGTTTCAAAAAATTCCCTAAGGTCAGAAGCAAAAATTTTGTTAGTAACCCTAGTATAGGTGAGAGGAACAGAGAACAGTGAGTGACACGGTGGTTAGGGTGCAGTATACAGGTCCGAAACAATTGATCCTAGGTCCCCAATTTTGAACTGTAACTCCAAATCAGAAACCGAAAACACCAACAAAAAAAAGGCATTGAAATTTTATTAAAACCGAGATATATCTTCACACAAAGCTTCGATTGACTCAAAAATTTAGTAGAAAATTCTATACTCTATTTCAGACAAAATTGTCCTTGGCAGCTCCTGGTCAAATTTTGCACCAAATTTCTAAAAATAGCAAATTTTGATTTTTCTTGCTAAGGCCATAACTTTTCATCTGTCCATCAAATTGATCTAATTTTTTGGAAATAGAATCTACTTGTTATTCTGCACAAAAGACCCTCAAAGACTCATTGGTGAAATTTTAAGTACAAGTGGAAGAAATTACCTTGATATCGACTTGCAACCAACAGGAGATCACAAAAAGTTAAGAAATTCAGTATATCTCCTCATTGAGTGCTCAAATCAAACAACCACCGGAGTGGACCCTATCCTAAAATCAGTGTTGTAACTCATTTCCCAAATTAAATTTTGGACCCTTACTAAAAATAGTAACTCTTGAAAATCTGAGGTCTATTTTTAGTAACTCAGCACAAAAGGGACCGCAATGGCAAGCGACACTCGAGGACAACAAAAGAATTTAGACTTGAGCACATTATTGGCCGACCTGCAAAAATCCATTGTTGACTTGACCTCTGCAAACAAGAACATGGCATAGAGATTCGAGAGCTTCAACTAGATCAGGATAACACTAGAATCTGTTTACAAGAACAACTCACAAAGATGGAGACCAAATTGCACGATAGTACAAAAATTGAACACCATGCTGAAAACTCTGAACGAGGTTGACAAACACTAGATGAAAATCACTCTGATCGGGATCCAACCTTCAGAATGCCTAAATTAGACTTCTCTAAGTTCAGTGGAAAGGATTTCGATGGGTGGTTATGTCGGGTTGATCAATTCTTTCGACTCCATAATGTCCCTGTCTATCATCGGGTTCAGATGGCTTCCTTCAACCTAGAATTTGAGGCATTACATTGGTTCCAATGGTTGCGGGTTGCTAACCCTGATCTATCTTGGGAGGACTTTGAGTCCCAACTACTCATCCGATTTGGCCCTAATGATTATGATGACTTTACAGGTGCACTGACAAAGCTGAAACAAACCACCTCAGTTCGTGATTACCAGACACAATTTGAGAAATTGGCCAATAAAACTAAGGGTTTGAATGAGGTATTTTTTATGAGTTTTTTTGTTACTGGGTTACGATATGATCTCCAGGATGAAGTCAAGATTTTCAAACCCCACACCATGATGGAGGCTATTAGTTTAGCCTGATTGGTCGAATCTAAACTCTCAGCTCAAAGGCGAACACCACGATTTTTGCATAATCGACTTTCTTTCCCTCCTTGAGTCCAAAACAATATTGATAATAAACCTCCTGCTCCCAAGTGGATGACTATAGAGGAAATAGATGTGCATCGCGCCCAAGGGTTATGTTATAATTGTGATGAAAATTTTATGAAGGGGCATAGATGTGCAAATAAGAGATTATTTTTAATAGATGTGGAGGAACCAGAAAACAGTGACCATAGTGATGAGGAGAATGATACAACTGAGGCACCAAATCCATAGGAAGAGGAACCATCAGAAACACCAGCAAAAATTTTAGTCCATGCTCTTGTTGGGATTACCACCCCATAAACCATAAAAGTTGTGGGTTATTTCAAATGCTGACATCTCACAATTCTTATTGATTCAGGTAGTACGCACAACTTTATTTATCCTCAGGTGGCCAAACGGATTAACTGCTATATACACTCATGCAATTATTTTGAAGTAATGGTGGCCAATGGAGGCACCTTACCTTGTAAAGGTAAATTTCGAAATGTCAAAATTCAGATAGGGGATTATGAACTCAAGCAAGATATGTTCACCCTCCAATTGGGAGGATGTGACATTGTGTTAGGATCCCAATGGATGAGCACCTTGGGCACTTTCTCCTGCAACCTTGTAGAACTATGGCTGCAATTTTCACAAAATAGACAAACATATACCCTCAAGGGTATCAAGGCTGGCCCTACACAAATTATTAGTTCCAATCGCATGGAGAAGTTGTTGAAAAAGTCCTCCCATGGGGTCATTGCACAAATATTTTCAATTCAACCACCCATGGGGTCATTGCATAAACTATCGTGAGCTCAATAAGATCACCATCAAGGATAAATTTTCCATTTTGATAGTGGATGAATTGTTGGATGAATTACATGGAGCTATGTACTTCTCCAAGTTAGACCTTCATTCGGGGTACCATCAAATTAGGCTTAAGGACGAGGATATTCCAAAAACTGCTTTTCGTACTCATGAAGGTCACTATGAGTTCTTGGTAATGCCATTTGGTTTGACAAATGCACCATCCACATTTCAAAGCCTTATGAAAATCTTCCGTCCCTTCATGCGAAAGTTCATCCTGGTTTTTTTTTATGATATATTGGTTTACAACCGCTAGTGGGAAGAACACCTTATCCATGTGGATCAGACATTATATTTACTGGCCCAACATCAACTTTTTGCTAAACGGTCTAAGTGCTCCTTTGGTCTGACTGAAGTGGAGTATTTAGGACACATTGTTTCCAAAGATGGTGTTAAGGTCAAACCTAAGAATATTCAGGTAGTTCAGGACTGGGAAAAACCCTACACTCTCAAAGGACTTCGGGGATTATTAGGACTTACAAGTTATTGCAGGAAATTTATTCGTAATTATGGGAAGATAGCAGCTCCCCTCACATCTATGTTAAATAAGGACTCTTTCACTTGGACAAAACTCGCTGATCAAGATTTTTTGGAATTAAAGCATTCCATGACCACCACACCTGTTCTAGCCATGCCAGATTTCTCTAAACCATTCGTCATTGAAAGTGATGCTTCTGGTCGTAACATTGGGACAGTATTGATGCAAGAAGGGAGACCATTGTCCTTCACCAATAAGGCACTCTCTGAGCGTAATTTGGAAAAATCTACATATGCCAAGGAGATGTTGGCCATATTACATGTTGTCACCCATTGGAGACCATATCTCATTGGGTGCCATTTCTCCATTAAAATAGACCATCAGAGTCTCAAATATTTCTTAGAACAAAGGGTTGCTACCCTAGAACAACAAAAATGGATTTCTAAACTCATGGGCTATGATTATGATATCACCTATAAGAAGGGCAAATAAAATCTTGTGGTTGATACTCTCTCTCGCTAATTTGAGGCCCTCACTATGCTATGTGCTATCTCCACACCTGTACCTTAATGGATAGATTCCTTACAATAGGAGGTACTTCAATATGCAGACTTGCAAGCTTTGATGGCTTCACTTCAAGCTGATCTGACTTCATACCTAGGCTACAATTGGGATGGCCAGGATTTGTGTTATCACCAACGCCTTGTTATTCCCTGTGCCTCGCCACTCCGTGACCTCTTCATGGAGAAACTACACATTGCTCCCTCTGCAGGTCATTCTCTATTTCTCAAAACACATGAACGCCTAAAGCGCACATTCTTCTAGAAAGGGATGAAACATGAAATCTGTGACTTCATGGCAGCTTGTGATACGTGCCAATGGATGAAAGGTGAAACCGTTCGTTCTCTAGGTACTCTTCAACCATTGCCCATTCTATATCAGGTTTGGACTAATATTTCTATGGATTTTATCGAAGGGTTACCTAAATCGGGTGGTAAGTCTGTTATTCTCATGGTAGTGGATCACCTTTCGAAGTATGCTCATTTTTATCCCCTTGCCCATCCTTACATAGCCTCCACCATTGCCCAAATATTCCTTGATTCTATTTTTCACCTTCATGGTATGCCCACCTCCATTGTGTTCGATCAAGACCCAACCTTCACTAGTCATTTCTGGTAAGAGTTGTTTAAGTTACAGGGAACAAATCTCAAAATGATTTTAGCTTATCATCCACAAATGGATGGTCAAACTGAGATTGCCAACAAATGTTTGGAGACCTATCTTCGTTGATTTGCATCAGATCATCCTTCTCAATGGGCGAAGTGGCTTCCTCTAGCCGAATTATGGTACAACACGTCCTATCATACAACTACCAAACTCACTCCTTTTGAGGCTATTTATGGACGCCCTCCATCCATGCCTTCTTCATACATTCCCAGTAGCTCCAGGGTCCAGGCAGTCGACATTACTCTTCGCTAACAGATCGATGTCTTTCACCAGCTGAAGCATAATTTGGACATGGCCCATAATCGGATGCGACAATAGACCGACCAAAATCGATCCGAGTGTAGCTTTGATGTGAGTGATATGGTTTTCCTTCACTTGCAGCCATACAAATAGTGCCAAAAAATTGCTGTAAAATTCTATGGTCCCTACCAAGTTCTATAGCAGATTGGTTTCACTGCTTACAAATTGACTCTTCCGCCCACCTCCAAGCTCCATCCTATTTTCCATGTTTCATCTCTCAAGAAAGTTGTGGGCACACAGGTACAGGTTCAATCAGTATTACCAGAATTGGATGAGGAAGGGTCCATCTTACTTGAACCATAATAGTTGCTAGATCATCACACCCACACTCTCTGCAATCGTACCATCACATATGTCCTTGTCTAGTGGCGTGGGCTCCAGCCAGAAGATGCTACATGGGAGCCTCTCCATCAACTCCAATACCATTTTCCTCAATTTTAGCTTTCAGTACAAAGCATTTCAAAGGGGAAGGACATGTTAGGATCATATCATAACACCATGTTGTAATTCTCATTTACCTATGTAATAACCCACTTCCAATGTGGGGATCCAATTTTAATGTTATTATGCAATACTTAGTAATGTAGGTGGAAATAAAGGTACCTTGCCAAGTGGTACCATCTCATGTAACCGTTTTTATCAATAGTGTAACCGATGTAGTAAGATACCTCGCCAAGTGGTACCTTTTCATGTAACCATTTTTATCAAGATTGTAACCGCCATTTAGTGGGAGATTCTAGCTCGAGTGGCATTTTGCATGTAAGCCACCTCTTGAGCATTTATGTAGGGTTGCATATAGTTTTTCTTTAAAAATATATAAAGCCATGTACGAGATTTTTCTTTTGCAAGCTAATGAAATATTGAAGGAGGTTTCCCCCTCGAAGAGGCCCGCGATTCAATGTTACTGTGAGATTGTTTCATTTTTGTAATTGATTTTTGCATAGTGATATTGAGTTATTTGATGTATGTGAGTTATTTTTCAGTATTTTCTGTGAGTGTGCTTTATTTTAATAGTAGGTTCCTAACAAAATGCCATAAAGGAATATAGAGATTTCATGCCCCTCTTCTCACACTCTTAATTCCTCATCCATTTGATCATCATGTAGTTCAAAGACACTACAATTACTCAATTAGGAGGTTTTCTATAAGAAATTATCCAGGATAGACTACCTTGCATTTATTATGGCACCTCCACTTATTCAAAGTTCTATGGAAGATTTTTGGCGTCCATGTATCATGTACTCACTGAGGAAGAACCCCCCAGAATGAGTCCTGGTATAATCAAATATCTTGAAGACAAGGATTGGATATTTCTTTCTCACTAAGCACTATAGTTTCATCAGCACATACAGGGGCAAATTACTGCCCAAAGCCTTACCCATTTTTTGTCCAAAATCATTGGTTGCCTTAGAGATAGTGAGCCAATCTACAAAATAAGCCAAACTGAGATGGAAAAGGAAATAGACTAGATTTTCTTGGATCACTGTACCAAGAAAAATAGGGAAGTATGTTTATAGAGGGTATCTTGGAATGATGAAAGCCTTACCCACAATGGATTCCTATCATTTTGCAGAAATCACTTGGAGGCCCTATGATCCTAAAGGTCATTACAGAGACATTTTCGTTGAGCCCAAACCAATGATATGTAGAGAAGATGAATTTGAGAAAAGTCTTTTGTGGGCATAGAACAACAGAGTGAACCTAGAAGAAATATGGAATAATAATAACGTGACAAGGGCACACACTCGTATAGAAACTATGGGAAACTACTCTGCAGACCTGAGGATGGTAAGAAAATACATGGTGGACAAAATTATACCACCAGTAGCTATCATTCCCCTAGAATATTTCATAGATCCCATCATAGAAGTCATGAGTTTAGACCCTATAAAAATTGATATTGTGGTCGAGGTAAAAACTCAAGTAATAGAAGAAGAAACTAGTGCCTCTTCCATTTCTCATCCACCCAGTACGAGTAAAGGAAAAGAGATTGTGCCTACTTATACTACCCCAAGATGCTTCATAGTTGAAATCTTGGAAATGACCTTGATGGCCTCACAATATTGACAACAAATGGCCACATACTCTCCTCAAGCAGTACCAGTGATGTTCATGGTAAACAACAAGAAGATAATACCTACCATACCGTGGGAAAGAATATAGAAGGCTAGAAGATTCGATGATATCTTGAGATATTACCAAGTGGTAATTCTAGATGCCTCAAAATCTCCCCCCATAAGGGAGACAAGATTGGAATGGGCACCGGTGATCTTATGAGCCTCACTCTAGTTAGAAGAGAAGACTTCACTGAATTCACTTCTGAAGAGGAAGAGCACATTGAAGAAATAATGGAAGATAGGGTAACAGAAGCTCAGACCAAAAGCAAAGTTCAAATTCCACCTTCGTCAAGTTTGGGATCTACCTCCAAGACTACCATCATTATTCCCACTCAGGGAGTACATTCACTTCAGATAAATCTTGGTATAGGTGATGCAGAGATAGAAGGAGACACAATATCCTTATTAAAACATGGAGTGCAAGTACATGCACAAACTACATTAGCCATTGAGAGAGAAGTAACAACCTAGAAGTCCAAAGTAGAATTGTTACAAGCAAAAAATGAAAAGCTAAAAACTAAAATCAATAAGAATCAGGTACAAATGCCTTTAGAGATTAGACAATTATAGACCCCAGTGCTCACAGCAAAATATAAATAAAATATGATCAATATCATAGAAGCAAAAGCAAAAATGATTGAGAATTTTTGCAAAGACTTTGGGGCAATAATAGAAATGAATAAAGAAATAAAACCCCTGATAGAGAAAATAGATAAAAAGGTGGCAGCCATTTCCCTAGTGTATGAGAAATGCAAAACTAAGTACAAACAGATCAAGTCCAAACATGTGGTCACCAGTGATGGTAAGGGTCATAGCTGCCAAGTGGAGTATGAGAAAGGCATAACTTTTGAGGCAGATAGGCCCCGATGGAATAATCCACTTAAGGAACTAGAGAATGTGGAAAAATATACAATTAACAGGTTGAAACATCTCAACGTCATCCTCCACAAATTACTTAGCACTGAAGGGTTCAATTAATTAGCCATCAAAGATATTAGAGAGTTCCCCTACGAGGAAATTTATGAAGATAAACTATCTAGTCAACTCATATCTTTGTCAACAACCACCCTAGACATAATCATATTTTTTCAAATCAGAAAGACGATCCTCAAAGAAGACAAAATAAAAGGAATAAGAATTTTGGACAAAATTTGTGCACTCAGTGAGATTTACGAAGAAATTTGGATACTTATAGATGACTTCATTTGTGCAAGTCAAGATGAGAAGGATGCAATCAAGAGAGGTCAAAAGGCATATGAGTCAATAAACAGCATGGGTCTCAAACATGAGAGAAAGCAAAAGAGAATATGGATGACAACTAGGTAGGACTTCAACTAGTTTTTAAAAGGTATTTTATTTTGAGGCAATTAAATAACATGGCTGCATAAATATCCAATTGATGAAAAGGCAGGGAATGGCACCAAGCAGACAGTTTAGATGAAAGCAGTTTAGGCAGTTACAGAGTCGTCGTAGCTATAAAAAGGACATCTACAACTAGAATATGGATCGAGATTTGACATATCATATTTTTGCTAAGAGGTATACTTGAGTTACCTTTCTTTGCTATTGTATCCCCTTTGTCTCATTTCTTCTTTTCCACCCCTTATTTCTCCCATTATTGTGCAGGTTTTGATAGGAAAGTTCCTGAGAAGCTGAGATTATTTCCAGACTATTGAGCCAGATGTCTAGAGACTCAATTGTTGCGATATTCGAATGAGTGAAATGCCCTTGTTACGATATTTGAATGAGGATCTTTATTGTATTAATCTTAATCATTCTAAGATTTAAATGGCGATTCCAAGCCAACTCTTCATGTAATCTTTTTCAAATATTAATACAATTTTGGGCTTCTTTCCTATTATATTTTTGTTTTCAGTCTTGTGTGTGTCTTCATTATGAGTTACATTATTTGAACGCATAGTGAACATTTCTTTCATTGGTCAACTGTTATGTTTATTACGATATTTAATTGAATGTAATTGCACCAATTATTTCTTTCCTCATTCTTTCTATTTCCATTAAATGGTTGTTAAATCTTGCTACAATAGCCCAAAGGATTAAGGCACCGGTCATGCATAAGGTATAATAGAACTATTTTATTGTTTTAGCTTGGTCAAGATTTATAAAATATTTAATTCACCACCATAAATCTGGAAGAGTGTGAACATAAAACGTTAAAAACTTTAAGTTCACCTCACAGGTATCCTTACCATACCTAGTCTGTTTAGAAAATATTGAAGAACTTTATTCCTAGGTTAAAGAGGCAAGTCAACCAGAGCCTGTAATTGCTCGTTAGCACTAGGTTTTCCTGTAGCATGACAACTTATCTTAAGGATGCAGGAAAAATCCCCAATAGGCCCTATTTTCCCTGCTACCCATAGATATCCCCCCATCATCTCGATTCCACCTCAACCACCCCTAATACATTTGCATCCCCCCATATTTGATCATCTCTTCCCACAGTATGGATATCATCCACCATCCATCAATATGATCTCCATTGATCTCACCACTCCACTCCATTATCCTGGTAACCCTTCTCTATCATTACCTCTCAATCCTAAGGCTATTGATTTTGATCGCATCACCTTTTCACCCTCACCATCCGAGTTTCTCCCTTTTGAGGATATGCTACAATCATACCATCTATCATCCCATCTAGCATTAGCTATTCTCCAAGCTGAGATAGAGTCTGATAGCGCATCTGACTCTCTTAATCCAACTAATGACATTCACTTGATTCCTACTCCTCATCAATTGGAGGAGGGATCACATATGTTAATAGAAGAGATGGTTGATATCGATGTCAGTGATGATCCTAAACACCCTCAGATTCTCAAATTAGGGAAAGGTCTTTCAATCGAAGAACATAATGCATTTTTTTCTATTCTAAAGAAGTACAAAAAATTTTTCTTGGTCATATCAAGATATGCCTGGTCTATATCCAAATCTAGTTATCCACAACTTGACACTAAATCTAGCAATTAAACCCATCAAGCAAAAACTTTGCAAGATGCATCCAACAATTGATGTTATGATATAAGGTGAATTACAAAATTTTTTGGATGCAAGTTTCATCCAACCTATTGACTATCTCAACTAGGTGTTCAATATGGTTCTTATTCAAAAGCTAAATGGGGGTGTGCATATGCACAAATTTTTGTGATCTTAATAAAGTAAGCCCCAAGGATGAATTTTCGCTACCGAACATCGATACATTGGTAGATGCAACCGTAGGCCATGAAATGCTCTCTCTCATGGATGGCTTCTCAAGATACAATCAAATCCGAGTCAATCCTAAAGATCAGGCCAAAATAGCTTTCACTATGCCATGGGGGACCTTCTGCTATAAGGTCATGCCCTTTGGCTTAAATAATGTGGGTGCTACCTATCAATGGGTAAATGATGTACATTTTTCATGATTACATGCACAAGATTATTGAGGATTATGTCGATGATCTTGTGGCTAAATATTTATTGCATCAAAGACCATATTGGTGTTCTCGAAAAGATCTTCGATCGCCTCCTAGAGCATAATGTATGCTTGAACCCTAAAAAGTGTATTTTTAGAGTAACATCTAGAAAACTTTTAGGTTTCATCATATCTAAATAGGGCATCAAAGTTGACCCTAAAAAGGTTGAAGCATACCTCCACCCACTAACCTCAAGTAGCTTCATAGTTTGTAGGGAAGATACAAGTCATCCAACGGTTCATCGTGCAACTATCGAATAAGTGTCGGCCATTCAATCATCTTCTCCAGAAGGGGGTGACATTTAATTGGAATGAATATTGCCAAGTAACCTTCCAAGATATCAAACAATACTTGGCTTCCATGCCAGTATTGTCTCCTCTAAGACCTAGTGCACCTTTTCTCTTATACATCTCAACCACTAATTTTGCCTTAGGGACCATGTTGGCCCAAAAGAACGAGGTAAATAAGGAGCAAGCTATCTACTACATTAGTCGCACCATGGTCTCATATGAAATAAAGTATGCTTACATCAAGAAGCTTTGCTTAGCGATGGTCTTCACCACCAAAAACTCTATCATTACATGATAAATTAGACAACATACATCATATCTAAAGAGAACCCTTTGTGATACATGATGAGTCGTACTTATCATAACAGTCGAACCGCAAAGTGGATCATGCTCTTGATGGAGTTCGACCTAGAGTTCATTGGATAAAAGTCTATTAAAGGTCAGGTCATCGTAGACCAGCTAGTAGAAGCATCACTTCAAGATGATAAGCCTATAACATTTGAGCTACCAGATGATGCAATATTTGCAGTATCTAGCTCAGAAGAACCAAAATAACTAGAGCATAAAGAAGATCTTACGTTGTTCTTTGATGGTTCAAAGTGCGAGCAAGGGAGTGGTGTAGGAATCATGTTTTTCACACCACAAGGGGCTCCTATTCCCCTTTCATTCAAACTCGATTTCCCCTGCACTAATAACAATGTTGAATATGAAGCCCTCCTTTTGGGCCTTCAAACAACTATCACCATGAATGTCAAGAGACTCAAAATCTTTGGTGACTCCTTGCTCATAGTTAATCAAGTCAAAGAAATCTACCAATGTAAATGCTCAGTCTTGAAAGCATACAAGACCATTATGGACAAGTTACTTACAAATTTTGAATGGTATGACATCAAGGTCATCCCTCGATCCTCCAATCATTTTGTGGATACAATGGCTTCCTTGGGATCCTTAATTCTACAAAACCCATCAGATGATGTCACTACTATTCATGTAAAAATGCTCGCACAATCTGTAATCTCATAGGATACCTCTACAGAAGAGCAAAATATCCACATGGTAGACATTGAACCACACCAAGATTGGTTCTTACAAATTCAAGACTTCTTGAACTTTGCTTCCTAGGGATCCCTAATCCCTCAGGTCCCTTATGATAATGTCACAACCATATATCTTAAGGTTCTCTCACAATCCGCATTCATGCGAGATGAGACAAGAGAGGAGTGAAGCATTCATTTAGTCCAAGCTGAGCAATATCAAGACTAGTTCTCCTAGATCAAATATTTCTTGAAACTTGGTAGCCCTCCTACGAGCTTGTCACATGCCATAAAATGAACATTCAAGCAAAAAGTGACTAAATATGTCTTACTAGGAGACATATTGTACCATCGAAGTTATGATGGAGTTCTTCTTCGATGTCTAGAGCCCCAAGAATCTACTTGGGCCATTTTGCAAGCTCACAATGGTACATGTGGTGGCCATTTTAGCAGCATGGCTATCACAAAGTGCATTCTTCGAATGGGCTACTATTGGCCTACAATGGAGAGGGATTGTTGTACGTATGTCAAAAGGTGCATCAAGTGTCAGCATCATGCTAACTTATCACATGTACCTTCACAAGCATTGCAACCAATTCACTCCTTGTGGCCTTTTTCTCAATGGGGTTTTGATCTAATTGGAAAAATCTCACCCCCATATTTGGGCCAACACACGTTCATTTTGATGACCATTGAGTACTTTATAAAGTGGGTTGAAGCTATCCCACTTACCACTATGATATATGCTCACATTGCGGAGTTCTTACTCCATAATATCATCTATCATTTTGGTATCCCATCCAAGATAATCTTGGATAATGGGCCATCATTCAAGAATAAGGATGTTCAAGCTTTGTGCAAAAAGTATCATATCCAACATAACTTTTCAACCCCTTATTATCCATAGACTAACGGGTAAGCTGAGGCATCAAACAAAATGATTATCACCATCCTCAAGAAAATAGTTAACAATCATCACAAGGATTGGCATATTCAACTACCTCTAGCACTTTGGGCTTACAGGATGAGCATTCGAACACCAATAGGGGCAACTCCATTCTCACTAGTATATGGCATTGAGGCCATTATGCCCTTGGAACTTGAAATCCCTTCATTGTGCATCTCACTACAAGAGTTCATTACTAATGATGATGCATGATAGGCTCACCTCGATCAACTCATGCTTCTTGATGAAAGATGAGTTAATGCTCTCGAGCATCTTCATGTTTATCAAGATCATATCAAATGAGCCTATGATACAAAATTTCACACTAGGGAGTTCCAAGTTGGTGATCTTGTGCTCAAAGAAAATCAGTAGAACTCCAACCTACCTAGCCATTTACGTGATAAATTTGCTATAAACTGGTTAGGCCCATTCATAATAACACAAAAGGTGGGACCAGGAACATATCGGTTAGCTTCACTTGAAGGTGTTGAGGAGCCTAAACCCCTTAACATTCTCCACCTACGAGTATTTTATGCATAAAAAAACAACAAAAAACAACAAAAACAAAAAAAACAAAAACACAAAAACACATCTTCTCATTTCACCATGCATCACATCTCATTGCACATTACCACTGCATTGCATAGCTTCATTTATTGCACCATGCATTTAGAAGTCTTCATTTTTGCATTTCATAGTGTTTAGCTACACTTGTCATCATATTGCATTAGGCATTTGTATCACTGCACTTGCATTAGTCTTTTCTTGTAAGCACTAAGAATAGCACCATGTTTGTATGACTGTCATTGGTCTTTGATCAAACTCTTTCTCTTGTCATCATTTACACCTTTTCTTGTGATATTTTGATTATTAAGTGGTCCACGTAAGATAGGATAGATACCGTATGACCATCAGCAATGATGTTCATCTAACCACTAACTATTTTATGCACACCTCTTAATTTTTGAAAGTTCACAAGGAAAGCACCCATTTTCACTTATCATCGCATACACCCCTTTCTTTATGGTCTTTTGATTATTAAGAGGTCCATGTAAGATAGGATAGATACCGTATGACCATCAACAATGGTGTTCATCCAGCCACTGACTATTTTATGCACACCTCTTAATTTTTGAAAGTTCACAAGGAAAGCACCCCATCACACTATTCATTACCATCCACATCTCCCTTTCTTGGTATTTGTATTTTTTCCAAGTAAGTTGTCACAAGGTGTCCAATAGGGTCTTTTAATCATTCAATCATCCCTAGTTTTATTTTTAGATTTTGTAGAAAGCCATCTTGATTTTTGATAGGTAGAGTCTTGCTTTGATTGTACCTTGCTTATCTCAAAATCCCAACACAAAATTCACACTCTTAAATATGATTTTTGAACAAGGAAAGATGAAACTATAAAGTGGTTCTTGCCTCAAAAGCAAAAAATTTCCCTTGCTCTCCTATCATGTGCATGGTCTAGAAAGTTGAGAATTGACAAAAGGACAAGCTCTCCCCCTCAAAAAAAATCCCCTTGCTCCTCTCCAAAATGAGCAAGTTCCCAAAAAAAAAAGCAATAAAATCCCTTGCTCTCCTTCAAATCAAGAAAGCCCCTCAAAAAAAATCCCTTACTTGCTCCTCTCCAAAATGAGCAATCCCCCCAAAAAAAAGCAATAAAATCCCTTGCTCATCTCCAAAACGAGCAAGTATCCAAAAAAATCTGCAAAGAGCTTGAATCCTTGGAATTCTTAGTTTTTCAAAAACCATGGGATGATCTCCATCACCAAAAATGGGCTATAGACGTCGACCTAGCAGTGGAGTAGTCTTACGTATGGTGACACATCTATCACATTAGCGACCTTCTCTTGTACAGACCAATGTCAGCTTGCGGATGAGCTAGCTTTTGATGGCTTGCATTATAGAGTAGTCAAGTCCAACTGCATACAAAATTAGGGTAATGATGACCATAGGGTGATCTCCATTACAAAAATGGGCTATAAACGTTGACCTAGCAATGGGGTAGTCTTATGCGTCACATTAATGAACTTCACTATGCACACATAGGGATATTGAATATCTTGGTCTTCCTAGCAGATTCTTATCTTTCAAGGTCTTGCATGGTCAGTATACAACTTTTGGTTGGTCAACTAGGGTGTTTGAGTCTCATGAAAATCTTATTGTTCCCTTGTGACTTCTCATTGATCACCATCCATTACATTCACACATTGTCAATACACATTTTATTTCCATTTGGTGTATGTTTCAGTGTATCCCTTAGAGGAAATTGTTTTAACTTTGATTCATGACTTTTATACATTCTATGGTGCTTATACTTAGTTATTGCATCTTAGATTAATTCATTTTATCATTTACACATACATCCACATTTCATATCATTTAAATCATCACATATCATTAGTACACACACATATCTAGGTCTATGCACAAATAAATCATATATCTAGGCATCCATCTCACATATATGCATCATCATATCTACAAATCTAGGCATAAATCCATAATCATCCATCATCTCATAATCACCATCATCACATCCATAAATGCACAATAAACACATGATAACCATCAATAAACATCATGTCATATATATATCAAAGTCATAAATACATCATGATACAAAAATACCCATAGGCTACAATAATAAGTGGGTCCTCAAACCTCACATCCAAAAATGAAGCTAATACAATATCCCTACTCAATGTGGCCCTACACCACCACTCTCACCACTGCCCTCAACCTCATCTCTATGAGGTTGCCTAGATCTGCTAGCTCTTGATATCTAAGAGGTCCCTAGTGCTAAAAAAATGGTACTCAAGATCTCATGGATGGCTCCCCTATAGTATCGATCTGGTGGCTTCGATGTGACTAGGAATGAGATGACCCTAATCATCATGAAGGAAATCGATCACCAAGTCTATCCACCTCATCCTCCAAGCTATGGATGTAGGCTCGCTCAACCTGATATCGAGCCTACTCCTCAACCAACCTAGCCCTCAGTTGGGCCACCTCTATAGCCTATCCCATTGGTGCTCCCCCACCCTAAGCCCATAGAGCATCTCGCTCTACCATCACTCTATCCAATAGCCTCTTATAAACTCACCACCTGAGCCTACAACATCTCCCTCTCCTCTACCCAACTCTACCATATCTATCAATTTGTATCCTACTAACTCTATGTGGTGGCATGGGTTGTCTCCCTATCACTAAGCTAACATTAGAGGATCCAAATATACTCCCTCAACACACCCATCTGCTCCTAAGGGTCATCTAGATCTAGCCCCTTAACTCTCTCAGGTATCCTGATCTCCCTTGTACCTCCCTACGAGGTGCCTACCTCCCTATCTATCCAATGATGTACCCATCATTGTGTAGGATATACGATTATGACTCCTCCCCTCTCTACTACCCCTCTCTAGGCCCATTGAGTAGTCCACCAAGCATCATAAGCTATTATAGTCCTTGGATCAACCATATCTAGGTTAGCCAATGGTGCATCATCCTCATCTCCTAGAGGCTCAACCTATGCTACTAGTAGTCGAGCCTCCCTAGTCCTCTACCTATAAATCATTGGGTCCTCAGGTACATCCTATCTAACTCCTAGCTGATGGGTCACCCTCGAGTACTAGAAGTACTCATGCTCTATCCCATGGTGCCCTATCAACCATCTAGCATGCCTCACCCACCTCAAGTGCACCCCATCCTCATCCCAACTCGAAGCTCCTAACCATGGTCACCATGTCACATCCTTTGATTGTAGTCCATCAAAGCTCTCAGTATAGTGCCATAGTGTGCCCTACCATGGATGACTCCTACCTCACTCTTGATCATGTATCCAATGCATGGCATAGGGAATCTCCCTATCCATCATGTCACTCCTCATAATCCATGGTAGTCTAATAGGTTGGTCGATATTGAAGTACTCCCAACCCCAAACCTGCAAAAGGAAGTTGCATCCCAAGCCTAGCCTCTTGCACTGATGGATCTCATATAACTCTCTATAGAGTTGCACTAGAAAGGTGGGACCCCATGCCATAATCTATGGCTGCTCCACTAGGTCCTAAACAATATCCAATAGGTTCCAAGGGAACCTATACCTAGAGGAATCAGGAAGAATAAAGTTTGATATGAGTGTCATCAACACCACATGTCTAGCTATCAAGAGATGGGTGTTATATCCTATCTCCATGTGCACCCCACCATTGGCAACATCATAGTCTACAACATCCCACTGATCTCTGTACACTCGATGCAACACTATCTCTCTCTTGATCATCGTAGATGTAGTGATGGGTGCCCCCTCGATGGGAATCTGCAAGATCTGATAGACATCCTCAAGGGTGATTGTGACCTCTCCAATGGGCATATGAAAGGTGTTAGTCTGAGCATCCCACCTATCAATCAAGGCACATCAGGTAGGCCTGATCGGCATGCATGAACTCTAATCACATTGTATGTTGAAGGCTCAAAGCCTTCAACCAATCCCAATCATCACTATCATTGAGCACTACAACACATGCTTCCTTATAATGGTTTGGGAAGTGGTGTCATGCTCTAATAAGCTAATAAAACACAAAAAAACAAAATCATAGTCAAAATCAAAATTAAACAAAAATGTAAAAAAGAGATCCTCTTAGCACACACCATGATCATCTCGATCGAGATGACCATGGTACATGGCCATCTCGATCAAGACAACCATGACACAAAACCATCTCGATCGAGATGATCACAAAATGGAGCCATCTCGATTCAAGATGACCCCCAAATAATAAATAAAAAAATAAAAAATCAAAAAAATTACAAAAAAAAAAACACAAATTAATTACCCAACCCATATTTCATTTTTTACCATTAACATCCATCATTTTTCCCACCCCATTCATTTCATTTCCATTTAATTTAATTAAGGTTCATTTTTTATTAAAATAATGAAAGGTCAAGATTTTTCATCCTTACCTTTCTCTCTTCAGCTCCTCCACTCATGGAAGCACCACTCGAGTCCATGGCGTTGATCAATCTTTGATCAAACAGCACTTCATTGCACACAACTAACTCCTCTCCTCCTCATCTCCTCCTCTCCTCATTTTTGCACGATGCACAGATGAGGTCTCCCCCATGAATTTTGCTATTTATAGCAAAATTTATGATGCGGCCATCTCAAACGAGTGCACCACGTGGTGTGCTTATCTGAGATGACCAGTATTTTGACCATCCAAGATGATCATGTAGATCATTTGCAATGATTTGGCAATTAACAAATCAAAAATCAAAAATATAGATGGCACTTTTTCAAAAGGAGGCCATGCTAACAGAGTCATTCTTGTCGAGCGACTTGTCACTATCATCAATTTTCATCTCCTCCATCAACTCGTCACTCGAGGGGGTAGTCAATAATTGCAAAAATTCACATTTCAAAATCAAGTCAACAATCAAACACTCAAAAATGAAAATTGTGTTCGTTCAAGAATCATTGCCAAAGACTATCATAAGCCCTTTTTGCTAGGGCAAACAACAAGCAAAATTTAAATCAAACAAACACTTGGTATGCCTAAAACCTGAAGAGTAGACTCAAGCTTGTCTACCCATGGATAAAAAGGTTACCAAGAATCAAATCAAATTCATCAATGTGTTGGAAGCAATGATTCAAAGATGTGCACCCTTTTTATGATTGGGGCATCTCACGTTGACTTTTTCAATTTAACATCATCCATCATCAATTCAACCATTTTAGGTCATTTATTTTTGCTCCGCATTGTGCTTAGGCACAAAGCATCCCAAAAAGGGCATCTATAGACACCTAAAATGCATAATCACAAGGAGACTCTCCAAAAGACCTCCTTCTAACCCATCTAACCCACCTAGGGTAGCCTCAGGGCTATTTAGTGCCTTTCCTTAGCAAAAGTGCACTTTTCCCTCATGGGAAGCAAGGCCATCTCACCCGAGACGGTCTCAAGGTTGGGGTCATCTCGCTACAAGATAGTCGCATGTGCATAGTTACAAAAAGAATAATCAGGTAGTGGGACTACCTATCAACATGATGATGGATTTCCCACCACCCTTGATGACCTGCAGTCACCCTTGGTGACCTATAGTTGTCCCTACCACCTACAAATTGGAAATCAGGGCTGCCCTTGATTTCCACTTGCCTCTTTGGCATTTAGCCAAGGAGGCTATAAAAGGAGGGGTCCCCTCTTGATTTAAAAATCTTAAAATCATTCACTTGAGCAACGAAGTGCTATAGAAATTCAACCACACATCTTCGCTACTCGAATCAATGTTGTTGCTCCATCGCACAAGTTTCAACATTCCATCCACAAAGTTCATTTGATCAATGTCACGATTTTAAAATACTTGAATCTATGCATTCATCCATCCACCACCATCAATTCATCAACAAAACTCACTCTTGGATCATCCCAACATCGCCCCGACCTAGTTTTAGAAAGTTGTAGGTCCATGGTAGAGACCATCTCTGCTAATATGGTCCCACATCCAAGACCATCTTGCCCGAGATGGCCTAGGTCAAGTGATCCATTTTTAGTATTTTTTACATTTTCTTTCAGATTCACATTGGCATGTTAGTTTAGATAATAGATCCTTCAATTTGAGCACTTACATTACAATATTAGCTTAGATCTCTTGTTATTTCATGCATGGATTTACTCTATTTTCATTTTATCTCTTGATCGATATGGGCCCAACCTAGGTGGGCCTTATAGATGCTATTGATATATTTTGTTGTTTCATTGCACATAGGTGATAGGATTCAAGGCAGCAAAAGGATTTGGATCTCACCCTCACATTGTGGTATCAAGGAAACCCGCTACCAAAAACATTGTTGTGGGTACAAAAACCACTTGGATTGCATCGAGAAATCTATTATAAAATTGTATCATGGGTAAAATCCTTGAAGGGGATCATATGTAACATGTTTTGAGAAACTAATGCAATATTAATCTAGCCAAATTTTGTTTCCATTTGGTCTTCTTTTTATTTTGTGTCTTTGTTGCATCGTGTGTTTCCTTTCAGCACTACATAGCATTTCATTTTACCTCTTTATCACTTGCATGGTGCACATTGTTTTTGCTCTTTCAAATGGTGATCAATAACTCCTTGACTTGTAGCTTTAATCAATTTTTCATATCCTCCATCAACTCAATGCTCAAGGAGGTAGTCAATAACTGCAAAAATTCAATTTCAAAATTAATTCAACAATCAAACACTCAAAAATCAAAATTGCATTCGTTCAAGAATCATTGCCAAAATACTATCATAAGACCTTTTTGCTGGGGCAAATAACAAGTAAAATTTACATCAAATAAACACTTGGTGTTCCTAAAATCCTAAAGAGTAGACTCAAGATTTTCTACCCATAGATAAAAATATTACCAAGAACTAAATCAAATTCATCAATGTGTTGGAAGCAATGATTTGAAGACGTGTACCCTTTTTATAATTGGGGTATTTCACGTTGAATTTTTCAATTTAACATCGTTTATCATCAATTCAACCATTTTATGGTCATCTATTTTTGCTTCGCATTGTGCTTAGGCACAAAGCATCCCAAAAAGGGGTATTTGTAGACATCTAAAATGTGTAATTACAAGGAGACTCTCCAAAGGACCTCCTTTTAACCTTCAAACCCACCTAAGGCAGCCTTATAGCTATTTTAGTGCCTTTCCTCAGCAAAAGTGTACTTTCCCCTCATGGGATGCAAGGTCATCTCACCTAAGATAATCTTAGGGTCGGGGTCGTCTCACTACGACATGGTCGTATGTGCATAGCTGCAAAAAGAATAATCAAGTAGCGGGACTACTTGTCAGTGTAATGGTGGATTTCCCATCACCCCTGATGACTTATAGTTGCCCTTGGTGACCTATAGTTGTCCCTACCACTTACAAATTAGAAATCACGACTACCCCTAATTGTCACTTGTCTCTTTAGCATTTAGCCAAGGAGACTATAAAAGGAGGGGTCCCCTCCTAGTTTAAAAATCTAAAAATCATTTGCTTGAACAACAAAGTACTACAAAAATTTGACCTCGTATCTTTGCTACTCGAATCAATGTCATTGGTCCACCATGCAATTTTCAACATTGCATCCACAAAGTTTGTTTTATCAGCACCACAATTTTATAATGCTCAAATCTACGCATTCGTCCTTCCACCACCATAAATTAACCAATAAAACCTATCCTCGGATCATCCCAACATCATCTCGATCTATTTTAGAGAGTTGTAGGTCCACGATAGAGACTGTATCTATTGAGACAGTCCCACAACCAAGACCATCTTGCCCAAGATGTGTTAGCTTTTGATACAGTGTGCAATGGGAGATAGCAATCACAAGATGCAAAATAATATGAAAGAAAGTAAATGTGCAAGATGACCAAAATATGCTATAAATAGAAATGACATAAATAAATACAATGTAGCTATGGAGTAAATGAGTACTCCATTAATAAAGCTACTAGACTACATTGCACCCATCACCAATATATGGTGATCTACACAACACTATGTTAATCTCTCTATATATGTGTATATATGTCTCTATATATTTGTATCACAATGAGGCCCTTCTTATATAGGAATATAGGTTCCTTAGCCAACACTCTATCTAGCTGTGCAAGGGACAACTTGCACATATACAACTTGCACATTGACACTTGTGCATTTATTATATTGCATGAAGTAACTAGATAACTTCCCCCTAAAGTAATCTAATGTCCTAAGTATGTACCTTGGAAGGTACATTTACATGACCCAAATGATGTAATATAATCTATTTCTAACACCCCCTTGTATTATATTATTTGGGTATTGAAGACTTTAGTATTCAATATGGATCTTCTTCTTTGGATAATGGAATTTGGCTTCTCTTTCGTTGTTTACTATGTTCAAGTTTAGTAATATGTGTCTTCATATGATGTAAAGTAAGTTGTAGCTGAAGCTAAATATTCTTCTTTCAATTGACTTTGCATTGTATTCCTCCTTTATCTGATTCATCTTCTTCTTCATCTCTAGATTTGCCTTTGATTCCAATTTATGTGCTCTCATAGGTGGTTGTGCTGCTACTTGGTTCTTGTAATGAAGATTCTCCTTTCATGTCTTCAATATGTACAGAAGTTTCTGAACAACCACTTAAGGCATTATGATAAGATCTTGAGCTATTAGAATAGGAAGTGTTGATGTTGCACGAGGATTGAAAAAGTTTTTCTACATATGATTCTTTAAGTTCTACCTTATTTTTGAGTAGTTCTATCAATCCTTTTTGTTCTACATTTTCATCCTTGTAGTGTTTATATGTGAGCAATGCCATGTATAATATGCTCACAAAGTCTAAGGAAAGTTAAATTTCACTTTTTCCATTGTAAATTGCTTCATTGAGATGGGCTTCAAAATTATCTTCTAAGGCTTCACTATGGATTACTTTTGAATTAAGTTCTAACCTTCCTTTCGATTTCTTGAGTAGATTCATGATCCCAAGTTTTATGGCACTGGATTTTTCCTTTCCAAAACAAATATTCTTATTGGTATTTTGATAAGTAGACATTCTTATATCTCCCTAGTTTTAGATATGGCAGGATATAATTCCCTAATATATAAGCTTAAATTTGATAAAAACTTTATTAAACCTTAGGTTTGTAGGCTTCCTTATGTCTCCCTAGTAATGAGAGTATGTACACCTAATGAAATTTTAGGTTTTGTAGAAAGCTTATATCTTCTCAATTATATAGAACTTGATAATCTTTGGTAGATGCTATTATTATCAAGTTTTGTAGAATACCTTATGACTCCCTAGATATTTTTGGAATATGATATAGTGCTTTTGTAAAATATAGTTCAATTTTGGTTGATTTTGTATAGTTTTGTAAATATCAAAAATCAATTTTTCTAACACCTTATTCCTCCTATTGAACTAAGCACTTTTCCAATTTTGAAGAGGTTTTAATGTTGGATTTCTTTGATCCCTTTTGAGAAATTTTGAGACAAGAATATTATTAAATTTCAACCTTTAAAATGCTTTGATAAACCTCTTTTAATATCCCTTTAGGATTTAATTTTAGTGTATCTAATTTCCAATAACCTAGTTTGGTGTTGTAACCCTTATAACTCCCAAATTTGGAAAATTAGAACACATTAATATTTACAAACATTAAATGGATTAATTCCAAGTAGTATCCCTTATTTCTCCTAGGTTGTGTTTTGCAAATATTAGACTACTTTGATATTTAATTTCCCTAAGTTTTGCTTTCAAATAAATATTGATTTCCTTTAATACTTCAACCTTAGAATATAACCTTATAACTTCCTTTTTGATGAAAGAAAATTATATGGGGGACACCTTTATGAAATTAGATGCGTATGGCAGTAGTTTGTCCTTCTTGGGTGTTGTGAGTAATGACATATTCTTCAACATGCTCTTGGCTTCAATGCTCTCCTTTAATGCTTCCCTTGACCTATTTGACCGAGAGTACTTCCCTTTGCTGCTTTTGAATACTCCTGAATTGCTCCCAAATTTTTGGTCCAAGGCACCTTTAATAGGCATTCAATCGAGTGAGTGTCACAACAATTTTTTTTAATGCTCCAAGAATTCTTCAGATGTTTGGTGGAGACACCAATTCTGTTCTAACGCTTGTGACAAGTGTCACTTTCACTTAAGACATTTTTTATTCCCTCTTCATGTGCTTATTGTAACTCTTCTGGTTGCAAGTAACTCCTCTTCCACGTGGAGTATGGGTGCCCAGACAATGTTGTAACATCTCTTTCGTGGGTGTTTTTTAGGGTTATTTTGGAGAATGACAAGTGGCACATTATTTCCTTTGCATACCCTTGTCTTATTAATACCTTCTTGCAAGACCTTCAATGTATTTTTCCACCTTGTTCTTTGTTGTACTTTGTTCATGTTGAGATGTTTCCAGGCAAGCAATTCTTATGGTGGAGCTTTGGTGGATATATGGAGGAGCTTTGGTGAGGCTTTGGTGGCTCTTGAATGACAACACTTTGATGAAGACTCTGTGATGCTCCACTTATGGTATTGAATGCTCCTTGATTGGACGTATGGTTCCAATTTTCTTGCTTTGATTTCCCTTGCTTATACGCTGCTTGATTTCTCCCTAGCTTTGTGCCTTGTCTTTTGCAAGTTTGGTCATCCAAGATACATAGAATATGAGCCTACATGAGTGGCTCTTTTCTATGCTTGGGAGAATGCTAGCATTCGATCACCTTTGGTTGGTTTACCCTACTAATATTATGCCTTTGAGGCACCTTCCAATCTACCCTTTTTCTTGTGTAGAATGAGTTAGAGAAGTGCAATACAATGTAATAGTATTTGTAAATAAGATACCTTTTGCACCCTTTCTTGCACTCCTTTTTGTAGGTCTGATATTATGGTTTATATGGTATAATTTTTTAATGCAATGTAGGGGTTTTGAGGTTGTCTCTTTGCTTAGACACCTTCCCATTTTTTCTTGGATATTTTGATGACAAATCCAAGATTAGATAGAAGTAGATAGAAGCTCCTTATTTGATGCAATTTTCTGCACTTTTCTCCTTGCAACTAACCCTATAATGCTTTGGATTTGAGACTCACCAAGTCTCAATCTTTGAAGCTTCTATTTCTGATTTTGGTTAGTCATATTATTCTCCAAGTTTTTGGAGGATTCTAACATATTTTTGTGGCTTCACTTGGACACTATTTTTTGTGCACTAATAGTGTCTTTAGACACTTCGACAATTTTTAATTTTGTACCCTTCTCAAGAACACAAACAATAATGTAGCAATAGAATAGTGTGAATGAACTTAATAATATTTCTTTTAATGCACTAACAATTTCACCTTATCACTCCAATCAACTCTCAAATTAATGCACTTAATCAATTTACTGCAACTAATCAAGAATAATTTGAAATGAATCTTCAAGAGTTATTATGCAATTTCACTACAATTAATATTGTAGGACTTAGTCTTCTTTTTTTTTCTTTTTCAAATTAGATGATAGGTAGTTCATTGATGTAATTCTAAAATCTAATAAACTCCTAACTTATGTGCAAATGAACCTTAAAAGTAACTTTTCTCTTTTTGCACTTTTGAAGACTATAATCCAAATTTTTCTTCTTGCAACTTTAATCCAAATTAAGGTGCTTTAACAAATCTGATAAGTAATCCAATTAATGAATCTACTTGCACCAAAAGTTTCTTACCTTTTTTGAAAGATTTTGTAGCTCTTTGGTCGCTTCCGTAGAGGATGTAGATATTATTGGTGTCTAAGATCACCAAGTTGTTGCTTCAAGTAGAATCTTGCAGCTCTTTGTAGGCTGTCCTGAACAACTCCTTCACCAAAATATGGTCTCAAACTTTCTTTCACGAGCCTAGGATTTGGTGTCTTGTTCTCCTATTGTGGTCTCCTCCTTCTACTTTAGATTTGGAGAAGTCTTTGTCTCTGAAGCGGTGCCTTCTTATTGTGAGAGGTAATCTTTAAATCTCCTGGATTTGGTGGGCTTCTTCTATCTTCAAGTCTTCTTGTCAAATTCTGACTTCAAGTAGGATCTTCTTCTCAATATTCTGAATGTCTTGAGGTCTTCACTAGACTCTTCTTCTAGGATTTGGCATTCCTTACCAAATTCTTCGCCCTGTCAAATTCTCCTTCTCTTGGGCTTGTTGTCAGATGATGATAATTGTCCCAAGTCCTTCACTATCAAGGGCTTCTCCTTGGTAGTGGATTTCTCCAATGAGTTCTCCTTTGATGATTTCTTTAATAAGACTCTCCAAGCCTTTTACTAGATGCTCATTGAGACCTTTCCAAGGTCTTTTATCTTGTAGCTTCTTTTGGTCTTCCTTGAGACCTTTTCTTCAACCTTCTGCTCTTGAAAGTGTTGGTGGTGAGATCTTCTTCTGGATCTCTAATTTTGCTACTTTTCTATTCAAGTAGGACTCTCCTACTCCTTATTCTTCTTCTTCTTCTTCCAAGACTGAAATTTCTTCAATGAGATATTCTCCTAATCTCTTCAATTTTGCTTCAGGTGTTGAATTGATTCTGAAGAAGATACTCTTCCTAACTTTCTTGTAGGAAGTTTCCCAACTCACTAAATCTTCTTTCCTACAACAAAGTATTAGTACTAAAATCTTAATCTACTTTTGAATCAGATACTCTCTTCTAGAGTCTTCTTTAGGATGAAGGCTTTTGTGGCCTTTTTCAGTATTTAGGCTTATGTGGCCTTTTTAGTATCAAGGCTTCTGTGATCTTTCAAGTACCAAGGATTTTGTGGTATTTTTAGTATCAAGGCTTCTATGGCCTTTTATTCAAGGCTTATATGGCTTTTTCTTCAAGGCTTCTATGGCATTTTCTTTTGCTGTGAAGTTATTCAATCTAGAAATGGAGATATTTAGTCTCCTAACTTCACCATGACTCTTCTATAGAAGTCTTATTTTGCAATATTCTTCTCTTGCACAAGGAACTAATCTCTACACTATGAAGGGACGCCAACCTTTGGGAAAAAAATTTGGAGTCTCCTAGATTTTTATTGTAGGAGGAGTCCCAATCATATGAGAATTAATTTTCTGCAACAAAAGAAACTTTGGGCAATAGTTAACAAATTCTAGATATCCTAAATGATCTTCACTAGATGATCTATCAATCTAGTGGATTGAATGTTGAGTCCTAGTCTTCATGAGTTTTTCCTGCAACTCTATGGAAATACTCTAGTCAAATGTAATCTCAATATTTTTGAAACTAAGATTTCTTTCAGTCCTCACTTGTGGCTCTCCCTAATTCTACCACCTAGACTCTTCTAAGAGTTTTTGATAGTGGTTGGTCCAGCAACGCATCAAGTTGACAAAAAACTTAGGTTCAATGATAATGGTGGTTTTCCTATTGATCTACTATGGCTAGATCTACCGTGGCTATGATACCACTATTAGCTTTTTATACAGTGTGCAATGGGAGATAGCAATCACAAGATGCAGAATAATATGAAAGAAAGTAAATATGTGAGATGACTAAAATATGCTATAAATAGAAACAACATAAATGAATACAATGTAGCTATGGAGGAAATGAACACTCCATTAATAAAGCTACTGGACTACATTACACCCATCACCAATAAATGTGAAGAACACAAGCTTATACTGAGAGGGGGGTGAACAGTATAAGACCCCTTTTTACTTTTTCTTTCAATTCAATATTATGCAGTGTATAGATAGCAGTATCAATAGCAGTAATCAAAGCAATGCACAAAACACCATACACAATAGAGACACCACAATTTACGTGGTTCACCCAATGTGGGCTACTCCACGGAGAAAATATTTTACTAAAATTTTCTCAATCAATCTCTTTGGGAATCCTTCCCAATTACAATGTTTATGGACCTCTATCCAAAGGAGATGTTGATCCCCTAATCTCAAGTTCGTGGATCTCTTCCACAGGAGAACTCTTTCCCCTTCTGCTCTGGCTAGTGATCTTCTAGAAGACTCTCTCTGTCTTCAATTGTCCTAGTTATTGGATCTCTATCCACTGAGACTCTATCCTCTATACTCTGTCACCTCCAAATCTCTATCTCAATAGGTTCACTCAGAACCTTCTCAAATATACTCAACAAGCTCACTCAGAACTTGTCCAAATATCTCAACAAGTCCACAGAACCTACTCAAATATTCTCAACAGATCCACATAAAACTTGTCCAAATCTTCTCAACAAGCTCACTCAGAACTTGTCCAAATCTGCTCAATAGGTCCACACAAAACCTGCTCAAATATGCTCAACAGGTCCACACAGAACCTGTCCAAATATGCTCAACAAGTCCACACAGAACTTGTCCAAATCTACTCAACAAGTCCTCTCTAGGACTTGCTCAAATCTGCTCAATAAGTCCTCTCTAGGACTTGCTCAAATCTGCATAGCAAGCTTCCACAAAAGCTTACTCAAAATCAGTCCACAAGCCTTCTCAAAGACTTGTCTCAAATCTGCTTAACAAGCTCACACGAACTTGTCCAATCTCATAGAATCATAAAGAGAATTGTTAGAGACTCAATATGTTCTATACTTAATGCTCAATCAATATCTCAACTCAATCTCATAGAAGCATAAAGAGAATTGTTAGAGACTCAATATGTTCTATACTCAAATCCCAATCTCAACTCAAATCAATCTCATAGAAGCATAAAGAGAATTGTTAGAGACTCTATATGTTCTATACTCAAATCCCAATCTCAACTCAAATCAATCTCATAGAAGCATAAAGAGAATTGTTAGAGACTCTATATGTTCTATTCTCAAATCTCAATCTCAACTCAAATCAAGAATATAGAATAGTTTGTTTTATGGAACTTGAACAACCACATGCATCCACTTGACTAGGCTCAATCAACTCAACTCAACCAATCACCTCAATGAACAACCCTTTCTCACAAACCCTAGTCCAAGCATGTATCAATCAACTCAAAATATTTCCAACAATGCTCAACAACAAATCTCACATAACAATGATACTCATGTTCTCTTCTAACTCAAGTTCAAGTTCTTTGCACAACCAATGGGCTCCAACAACAATGCTTATAAAACAAGGTTTAATCACAACTCTCAATCCAGAAAACCTTGAAGCATTAAACCAATCACTTTCGAAAAGGAAACCACAATCAATCCTTTTCACTCCAAAGATATTTTCAGAAATCAACCACCATAATCAATCAATAGGAGAATGTGCCCATACCTTTTATGAAGATGAAGAAGCCTCTTTGGAAATCTGCCACAATCACAATATTCTTTTGCCAATCTTCACAAGGGTTAGAAGATCACAAAATAATCAACATTACTCCACTTCACAATTATATTCACCAAGGCTTTTAATTAGAAAACCTTCTTAAGAATTAATGCACAACTTCCTTATCACTCCTAAAACCACTTGTACCATAAAATAAAATAAATCAAATCATTGCATAACCTTGTCACTCCACAAACCACTTATACCATAAAATAAATCAAATATTTTATATCCTTCCTTTCAACACTTTTGCACTAAAAAATAATCACAAAGCTTTCTTAGGCAATATCTCACATTAATCAAATATCAAACCTTATTAAAATATTAAAGCTTGCTCAACCTTATATCTCCCACAAAAATCATAATCAAACCTTAGCAAGCAAATATTTTAATTAAAATATTTACCCCCACAAATATCGGAGTCGGAGTGCATACCTCAAAGGAGCCCTCGAAGGGCCTTGGCATTTTGAACCTCTACCCACCATGTTGCCAAGCGGTAGCTAAGCCGCATGAGCTAACACTGCCCACGTGAGTGCCTTGGGCACTCTCTTCCTTAAACTACATGTGCTTTCCTCACAAGGCACCAAAACTTTGACCATCCATGACTTGACTGCCCATGTCACACTCCATAAAATTCATTATGCAATATTCGGATGCAGAAATACTTTGGGTTTTCAAAAATCATGCGACACTACTTAGGTTTATTAAATGGAAAACCTTTGGCTTATTTATATAAGCCATCCTTCAATGTGAATACATCAACCCTTTTAACATTGCCCTCATGACATCGACGACGCCAATAAGAAAGGAGGGAAAAACCTTTTATTTAATTTTAAAATTTAAATTTTAAATAAATTAAAATTTAAACTAAACCTTTAAAATTAAATTTCTCCATCATCGGGGCACCTTTTTTGATGAAACGAAAAGCCAACTTGGGTTTTAAGAAAAACCCATTTCAAATCTGCCATCCATTGGTTTTAAATAAAACCTTTCCTTGCCTTCCTTGGTTTTCATAAAAACCTTTTGCTAAGCTTCCCTTGAAGCTCCTTTTGGAACCAAATGCCATGCATCCCTTCTAGAACCTTTGATCAAAACCTTTGCTTCTCATGAAGCTCTTTGTGGAGAAAAATCATAGTGCTTACTTACATAGGTCCTTTTGACATCAATGACAACTTTTAGCTTAGGGACTCAAAATGTCCAACAATCTCCCCCTTTGTCATTGATGGCAACCCATATTCATTTTACTGAAACTTGACCTTCTTTTCTGCTCCCCCTGGGACTTTGCTCCCCCTGGCTCAATGCTCTCTCAAATATCTCCTCATATCAAATCTCTCCCCAATACACAAATCTCTCCCCCTTTGACATCAATGGCAAAGGGTCACCTTTGGGGCTCGGGGCTAAGAATGAGCCTCTTAGCTTAGCCCCTCCCCCACCTCCACATGAGGTGGTTAATTCTGGGGTGGGAGTATTTCTACTCCTCGAAAGCATAGATCTATGCCTTTATCTTTCTCTCTTCTTCTGTGAGTCTTCTGAATCCGCTCACTATTTCTTTCCAAGTCATCATCCATGTTCCTGTCGTCACTTATGTTCCTATTCCTGTTCTTGTTCTCATCCATGTTCCTATTTTGGTTCTCATCCTTGTTCCTGTTCTTATTCTTTTCTGAGTCTCTATTCTTTTTGAGTCTCTATTCCTATTCATCTTCTTGTTTCTATTCATATTCCTATTTCTATTCATATTCTTGTTCCTATTCATATTCCTTCCTGTTCATGTTCCTATTCCTGTTCATGCCTATTTCTAGAATATTTTCTCTACACCATCTTGCTATGTGACCATAATTATTGCACTTATAACACTTAATGTTATTATTCCTTGGATGTGCAATTGTCTTAGGATTTCTCCTAATGAAGCCATATCTTCTTCTATCATGAACCCTGCAATTCATTGCCTTGTGACCAAAACCATTGCATGAGTAGCAATAACCTTGGAAAAGTTATTCTTTTCCATATACCTATCTTTCATGAGTCCTGCACTATGAAGCCATGTGTCCAAACCTGTGACATGAAAAGCATCTTCCATTGAAGCCTCCTTGTCTTGACCTCATTGGTCTCCTATTCTGATTGTTGTTCCATATGTATCTTCTTTGTGCATTGTTCCTCTCTTTGTTGAACTCTTTGTTGTCCAACTCATCCTCTGATGTCCCACTTTCACTTAAACTATCTTCTTCTGATGTATCTTCTTCTAAAGTTTCTTCTTCATCAAGACTTGAAGTAGATTCTTTTTCCTATTTCTTTTGAACCTTTCCAAAGCCAAGACCTGTTGAACATGATGTTCATTATTGTCCACAGATGAACTTATCCAAGTTCTTAGAGCTATTTGTGAAACTCTTCATCTTGATCTTGGAGTCCTTTAAGTCTTCTTTTAGAGTAGCCACTTCTTGTGCTAACTTCTCACATTCCAAAATCTTTGCTTCTAACTTATCCTTGAACTTGCTTGCCTTAGCCTTTGACTTCTCTAAATCCTCTATGAGCAATAACCTTTCTTCATCACATTCTTGAAACTGACTTTCAAGCTTGGAGTGTTGCTTTCTAACCTTCTTTACTATGTCAAGGGCATAGATAAGTTCTCCCTTGAGATCATAACCATTCTCTACTGAATAATCTTCTATTTGTTTGCCTTTGTCCTTATCATTACTTCCTTTTGACTTGTCTTCTATAGGATCACTTTCTTTATCTTCCAAATCCATTAGAATATTCTCATCTGGTCTTTCAAGTGCATCTTCAAAATCATCATCACTAAAACTATAACCATCCCTAGTGCAATCATCTTCAAGATGTCCAAATTTACCACATCTAAAACACTTGAGAATAACTAGAGTCCTTTTCTTAACTGGATCTTTCTCTTTAACCATAAATAGGACTTCATCTCTATCATTGTCTGAAAACTAGCATCACTATCAATTGAGTACTTACTTGCATTTTTCGCATAGTAGCTTCTCTTTTGTCTCTGGAAGAACTTATTTCCTTGTCTGCTTTGTCCATCCTTGCTTTTCTTCTAGTACCTATGTCTTTATGATTCCCTATATCTGTGATCCTATTTTTCTTCATCATTGTTGTCCTTTGGCTCTTTGCATTCTGTTGCATAGTGTCCATACCATCCACAATTGAAACATTTGATAGATCTTAGATCTATGGGTCTTCTAGAACCTCTATCTCTTCTACCATAATTTGCTTCTTCATCACTGGATGACTCACTACTTGATTCTATCTTCTTTCCCTTTTTCTTTTTATCTACTTTGAAAGCAGCTTCTTTCAGAGGAATAGGATCTTTTGTTCTTATCTCAAAAGTAGTAAGCATGCCAAGCAAATAATTCCTTATCAAAGAATCACTATCAATTGATGTTTCTATAGCAGAAACCTTTTCACTATACCTTTTTGGAAGAGTCCTCAAGATCTTATCACAAGCATCAGATTCATCAACCTTCATTCCAAGACCTTTCATCTCATGTACAAGTTCATCAACCTTGTTGAGATAGTCATGAATGTTTTCATCATCCCTCATTCTTAGGTTCTCAAATTCTCCTTTGAGATTTTTGATCTTAGCCATTCTGACTCCTTTATCTCCTTCATATATTTCATGCAGAAGTTCCCACATTTCTTTTGTTGTTTTACATTCCATAACCTTCATAGATTCTGATCTATGCAACCCTTTTATAATTGCATTCATAGCTCTTGAATTTGCATGCATTAGAAGCTTACCTTCCTTATCTATAGGAGGATTGAACGTTGAATCATATCCAAGTTCCACTGCATCCCAAACTTCATTGCCAAGTGCCATCAAGTAAAATCTCATCAACATACACCAATATAAGAAGTCACTTCCATCAAATACTAGTACTGCATTATTGAAGGGTCCATCTCTTTGATCCTTTTGATCCATTGTGTTCTTAGACCACTTTTCCTTCAAGCTGTCAAACTCTTATGAAGGAACCCACTCTGATACCAATTGAAGAACACAAGCTTATACTGAGAGGGGGGTGAACAGTATAAGACCCCTTTTTACTTTTTCTTTCAATTCAATATTATGCAGTGTATAGATAGCAGTATCAATAGCAGTAATCAAAGCAATGCACAAAACACCATACACAATAGAGACACCACAATTTACGTGGTTCACCCAATGTGGGCTACTCCACGAAGAAAATATTTTACTAAAATTTTCTCAATCAATATCTTTGGGAATCCTTCCCAATTACAATGTTTATGGACCTCTATCCAAAGGAGATGTTGATCCCCTAATCTCAAGTTCATGGATCTCTTCCATAGGAGAACTCTTTCCCCTTCTGCTCTGGCTAGTGATCTTCTAGAAGACTCTGTCTCTCTACTGCACTGACTGGTGGATCTCTCTCCACTTGAAGACTCCTCACTCAGATCTATCTTCAATTGTCTTGGTTGTTGGATCTCTATCCACTGAGACTCTATCCTCTATACTCTATCACCTCCAAAGCTCTATCTCAATAGGTTCACTCAGAACCTTCTCAAATCTGCTCAACAAGCTCACTCAGAACTTGTCCAAATCTCTCAAGCCCTCACTAGACCAACTCAAATTCTCAACAAGCTCCACAAAACTTTCCAAATCTACTCAATAGTCCACACAAAACCTCTCAAATCTGCTCAACAGGTCCACACAAAACCTATCCAAATCTGCTCAACAATTCCATATAGAACTTGTCTAAATTTGCTCAACAAGTCCTCTCTAGGACTTTCTCAAATTTCTCAATAAGTCCTCTCTAGGACTTGCTCAAATCTGCATAGCAAGCTTCCACAAAAGCTTACTCAAAATCAGTCCACAAGCCTTCTCAAAGACTTGTCTCAAATCTGCTTAACAAGCTCACACAGAACTTGTCCAATCTCATAGAATCATAAAGAGAATTGTTAGAGACTCAATATGTTCTATACTTAATGCTCAATCAATATCTCAACTCAATCTCATAGAAGCATAAAGAGAATTGTTAGAGACTCAATATGTTCTATACTCAAATCCCAATCTCAACTCAAATCAATCTCATAGAAGCATAAAGAGAATTGTTAGAGACTCTATATGTTCTATACTCAAATCCCAATCTCAACTCAAATCAATCTCATAGAAGCATAAAGAGAATTGTTAGAGACTCTATATGTTCTATTCTCAAATCTCAATCTCAACTCAAATCAAGAATATAGAATAGTTTATTTTATGGAACTTGAACAACCACATGCATCCACTTGACTAGGCTCAATCAACTCAACTCAACCAATCACCTCAATGAACAACCCTTTCTCACAAACCCTAGTCCAAGCATGTATCAATCAACTCAAAATATTTCCAACAATGCTCAACAACAAATCTCACATAACAATGATACTCATGTTCTCTTCTAACTCAAGTTCAAGTTCTTTGCACAACCAATGGGCTCCAACAACAATGCTTATAAAACAAGGTTTAATCACAACTCTCAATCCAGAAAACCTTGAAGCATTAAACCAATCACTTTCGAAAAGGAAACCACAATCAATCCTTTTCACTCCAAAGATATTTTCAGAAATCAACCACCATAATCAATCAATAGGAGAATGTGCCCATACCTTTAATGAAGATGAAGAAGCCTCTTTGGAAATCTGCCACAATCACAATATTCTTTTGCCAATCTTCACAAGGGTTAGAAGATCACAAAATAATCAACATTACTCCACTTCACAATAATATTCACCAAGGCTTTTAATTAGAAAACCTTCTTAAGAATTAATGCACAACTTCCTTATCACTCCTAAAACCACTTGTACCATAAAATAAAATAAATCAAATCATTGCATAACCTTGTCACTCCACAAACCACTTATACCATAAAATAAATCAAATATTTTATATCCTTCCTTTCAACACTTTTGCACTCAAAAATAATCACAAAGCTTTCTTAGGCAATATCTCACATTAATCAAATATCAAACCTTATTAAAATATTAAAGCTTGCTCAACCTTATATCTCCCACAAAAATCATAATCAAACCTTAGCAAGCAAATATTTTAATTAAAATATTTACCCCCACAAATATCGGAGTCGGAGTGCATACCTCAAAGGAGCCCTCGAAGGGCCTTGGCATTTCGAACCTCTACCCACCATGCTGCCAAGCGAAAGCTAAGCCGCGTGAGCTAACACTACCCACGTGAGTGCCTTGGGCACTCTCTTCCTTAAACTACATGTGCTTTCCTCACAAGGCACCAAAACTTTGACCATCCATGACTTGACTGCCCACGTCACACTCCATAAAATTCATTGCACAATATTCGGATGCAAAAATACTTTAGGTTTTCAAAAATCATGCGACACTCCTTAGGTTTATTAAATGGAAAACCTTTGGCTTATTTATATAAGCCATCCTTCAATGCGAATACATCAACCCTTTTAACATTGCCCTCATGACATCGACGACGCCAATAAGAAAGGAGGGAAAAACCTTTTATTTAATTTTAAAATTTAAATTTAAATTTTAAATAAATTAAAATTTAAACTAAACCTTTAAAATTAAATTTCTCCATCACCGGGGCACCTTTTTCGATGAAACGAAAAGCCAACTTGGGTTTTAAGAAAAACCCATTTCAAATCTGCCATCCATTGGTTTTAAATAAAACCTTTCCTTGCCTTCCTTGGTTTTCATAAAAACCTTTTGCTAAGCTTCCCTTGAAGCTCCTTTTGGAACCAAATGCCATGCATCCCTTCTAGAACCTTTGATCAAAACCTTTGCTTCTCATGAAGCTCTTTGTGGAGAAAAATCATAGTGCTTACTTACATAGGTCCTTTTGACATCAATGACAACTTTTAGCTTAGGGACTCAAAATGTCCAACAATCTCCCCCTTTGTCATTGATGGCAACCCATATTCATTTTACTGAAACCTGACCTTCTTTTCTGCTCCCCCTAGCTCAATGCTCTCTCAAATATCAAATCCTCATATCAAATCTCTCCCCAATACACAAATCTCTCCCCCTTTGACATCAATGGCAAAGGGTCACCTTTGGGGCTCGGGGCTAAGAATGAGCCTCTTAGCTTAGCCCCTCCCCCACCTCCACATGAGGTGGTTAATTCTAGGGTGGGAGTATTTCTACTCCTCGAAAGCATAGATCTATACCTTTATATTTCTCTCTTATTTTATGAGTCTTCTAAATCCTCTCACTATTTCTTTCCAAGTCATCATCCATATTCCTATCATCACTTATGTTCCTATTCCTATTCTTGTTCTCATCCATGTTCCTATTCCGGTTCTCATCCTTGTTCCTATTCTTATTCTTTATTATTTTCGAGTCTCTATTCCTATTCATCTTCTTGTTTCTATTCATATTCCTATTTCTATTCATATTCCTATTCATGTTCCTGTTCCTATTCATGCCTATTTCTAGAATATTTTCTCTACACCATCTTGCTATGTGACCATCATTATTGCACTTATAACACTTAATGTTATTATTCCTTGGATGTGCAATTGTCTTAGGATTTCTCCTAATGAAGCCATATCTTCTTCTATCATGAACCCTGCAATTCATTGCCTTGTGACCAAAACCATTGCATGAGTAGCAATAACCTTGGAAAAGTTATTCTTTTCCATATACCTATCTTTCATGAGTCCTGCACTGTGAAGCCATGTGTCCAAACCTATGACATGAAAAGCATCTTCCATTGAAGCCTCCTTGTCTTGACCTCATTGGTCTCCTATTCTGATTGTTGTTCCATATGTATCTTCTTTGTGCATTGTTCCTCTCTTTGTTGAACTCTTTGTTGTCCAACTCATCCTCTGATGTCCCACTTTCACTTAAACTATCTTCTTCTGATGTATCTTCTTCTAAAGTTTCTTCTTCATCAAGACTTGAAGTAGATTATTTTTCCTATTTCTTTTGAACCTTTCCAAAGCCAAGACCTGTTGAACATGATGTTCATTGTTGTCCATAGATGAACTTATCCAAGTTCTTAGAGCTATTTGTGAAACTCTTCATCTTGATCTTGGAGTCCTTTAAGTCTTCTTTTAGAGTAGCCACTTCTTGTGCTAACTTCTCACATTCCAAAATATTTGCTTCTAACTTATCCTTGAACTTGCTTGCCTTAGCCTTTGACTTCTCTAAATCCTCTATGAGCAATAACCTTTCTTCATCACATTCTTGAAACTGACTTTCAAGCTTGGAGTGTTGCTTTCTAACCTTCTTTATTATGTCAAGGGCATAGATAAGTTCTCCCTTGAGATCATAACCATTCTCTACTGAATAATCTTCTATTTGTTTGCCTTTGTCCTTATCATTACTTCCTTTTGACTTGTCTTCTATAGGATCACTTTCTTTATCTTCCAAAGCCATTAGAAGATTCTCATCTGGTCTTTCAAGTGCATCTTCAAAATCATCATCACTGAAACTATAACCATCCCTAGTGCAATCATCTTCAAGATGTCCAAATTTACCACATCTAAAACACTTGAGAATAACTGGAGTCCTTTTCTTAACTGGATCTTTCTCTTTAACCATAAATAGGACTTCATCTCTATCATTGTCTGAAAAACTAGCATCACTATCAATTGAGTACTTACTTGCATTTTTCGCATAGTAGCTTCTCTTTTGTCTCTGGAAGAACTTCTTTCCTTGTCTGCTTTGTCCATCCTTGCTTTTCTTTTGGTACCTATGTCTTTCTGATTCCCTGTATTTGTGATCCTATTTTTCTTCATCATTGTTGTTCTTTGGCTCTTTGCATTCTATTGCATAGTGTCCATACCATCCACAATTGAAACATTTGATAGATCTTAGATCTATGGGTCTTCTAGAACCTCTATCTCTTCTACCATAATTTGCTTCTTCATCACTGGATGACTCACTACTTGATTCTATCTTCTTTCCTTTTTCTTTTTATCTACTTTGAAAGCAGCTTCTTTCGGAGGAATAGGATCTTTTGTTCTTATCTCAAAAGTAGTAAGCATGCCAAGCAAAGAATTCCTTGTCAAATAATCACTATCAATTGATGTTTCTATAGCAGAAACCTTTTCACTATACCTTTTTGGAAGAGTCCTCAAGATCTTATCACAAGCATCAGATTCATCAACCTTCATTCCAAGACCTTTCATCTCATGTACAAGTTCATCAACCTTGTTGAGATAGTCATGAATGTTTTCATCATCCCTCATTCTTAGGTTCTCAAATTATCCTTTGAGATTTTTGATCTTAGCCATTCTGACTCCTTTATCTCCTTCATATATTTCATGCAGAAGTTCCCACATTTCTTTTGTTGTTTTACATTCCATAACCTTCATAGATTCTGATCTATGCAACCCTTTTATAATTGCATTCATAGCTCTTGAATTTGCATGCATTAGAAGCTTACCTTCCTTATCTGTAGGAGGATTGGTTGTTGAATCATATCCAAGTTCCACTGCATCCCAAACTTCATTGCCAAGTGCCATCAAGTAAAATCTCATCAACATACACCAATATAAGAAGTCACTTCCATCAAATACTAGTACTGCATTATTGAAGGGTCCATCTCTTTGATCCTTTTGATCCATTGTGTTCTTAGACCACTTTTCCTTCAAGCTGTCAAACTCTTCTGAAGGAACCCACTATGATACCAATTGAAGAACACAAGCTTATACTAAGAGGGGGGGTGAACAGTATAAGACCCCTTTTTACTTTTTCTTTCAATTCAATATTATGTAGTGTATAGATAGCAGTATCAATAGCAGTAATCAAAGCAATGCACAAAACACCATACACAATAGAGACACCACAATTTACGTGGTTCACCCAATGTGGGCTACTCCACGGAGAAAATATTTTACTAAAATTTTCTCAATCAATCTCTTTGGGAATCCTTCCCAATTACAATGTTTATGGACCTCTATCCAAAGGAGATGTTGATCCCCTAATCTCAAGTTCATGGATCTCTTCCATAGGAGAACTCTTTCCCCTTCTACTCTAGCTAGTGATCTTCTAGAAGACTATGTCTCTCTACTACACTGACTGGTGGATCTCTCTCCACTTGAAGACTCCTCACTCAGATCTATCTTCAATTATCCTGGCTGTTGGATCTCTATCCACTGAGACTCTATCCTCTATACTCTATCACCTCCAAAGCTCTATCTCAATAGGTTCACTCAGAACCTTCTCAAATATGCTCAACAAGCTCACTCAGAACTTGTCCAAATATCTCATCAATTCTCAACAAGCTCACTCAAAACTTGTCCAAATCTCTCAACAGGTCCACATAGAACCTACTCAAATCTCTCAATAGGTCCACACAGAACCTATCCAAATCTGCTCAACAAGTCCACATAGAACTTGTCCAAATCTGCTCAACAAGTCCTCTCTAGGACTTGCTCAAATCTACTCAATAAGTCCTCTCTAGGACTTGCTCAAATCTACATAGCAAGCTTCCACAAAAGCTTACTCAAAATCAGTCCACAAGCCTTCTCAAAGACTTGTCTCAAATATGCTTAACAAGCTCACACAGAACTTGTCCAATCTCATAGAATCATAAAGAGAATTTTTAGAGACTCAATATGTTCTATACTTAATGCTCAATCAATATCTCAACTCAATCTCATAGAAGCATAAAGAGAATTGTTAGAGACTCAATATGTTCTATACTCAAATCCCAATCTCAACTCAAATCAATCTCATAGAAGCATAAAGAGAATTGTTAGAGACTCTATATGTTCTATACTCAAATCCCAATCTCAACTCAAATCAATCTCATAGAAGCATAAAGAGAATTGTTAGAGACTCTATATGTTCTATTCTCAAATCTCAATCTCAACTCAAATCAAGAATATAGAATAGTTTGTTTTATGGAACTTGAACAACCACATGCATCCACTTGACTAGGCTCAATCAACTCAACTCAACCAATCACCTCAATGAACAACCCTTTCTCACAAACCCTAGTCCAAGCATGTATCAATCAACTCAAAATATTTCCAACAATGCTCAACAACAAATCTCACATAACAATGATACTCATGTTCTCTTCTAACTCAAGTTCAAGTTCTTTGCACAACCAATGGGCTCCAACAACAATGCTTATAAAACAAGGTTTAATCACAACTCTCAATCCAGAAAACCTTGAAGCATTAAACCAATCACTTTCGAAAAGGAAACCACAATCAATCCTTTTCACTCCAAAGATATTTTCAGAAATCAACCACCATAATCAATCAATAGGAGAATGTGCCCATACCTTTTATGAAGATGAAGAAGCCTCTTTGGAAATCTGCCACAATCACAATATTCTTTTGCCAATCTTCACAAGGGTTAGAAGATCACAAAATAATCAACATTACTCCACTTCACAATTATATTCACCAAGGCTTTTAATTAGAAAACCTTCTTAAGAATTAATGCACAACTTCCTTATCACTCCTAAAACCACTTGTACCATAAAATAAAATAAATCAAAACATTGCATAACCTTGTCACTCCAAAAACCACTTATACCATAAAATAAATCAAATATTTTATATCCTTCCTTTCAACACTTTTGCACTAAAAAATAATCACAAAGCTTTCTTAGGCAATATCTCACATTAATCAAATATCAAACCTTATTAAAATATTAAAGCTTGCTCAACCTTATATCTCCCACAAAAATCATAATCAAACCTTAGCAAGCAAATATTTTAATTAAAATATTTACCCCACAAATATCGGAGTCGGAGTGCATACCTCAAAGGAGCCCTCGAAGGGCCTTGGCATTTCGAACCTCTGCCCACCGTGTTGCCAAGCGGTAGCTAAGCCGCGTGAGCTAACACTGCCCACGTGAGTGCCTTGGGCACTCTCTTCCTTAAACTATGTGCGCTTTCCTCACAAGGCACCAAAACTTTGACCATCCATGACTTGACTTCCCACGTCACACTCCACAAAATTCATCGCAATATTCAGATGCAGAAATACTTTAGGTTTTCAAAAATCATGCGACACTACTTAGGTTTATTAAATGGAAAACCTTTGGCTTATTTATATAAGCCATCCTTCAATGCGAATACATCAGCCCTTTTAACATTGCCCTCATGACGTCGGCGACGCCAATAAGAAAGGAGGGAAAAACCTTTTATTTAATTTTAAAATTTAAATTTAAATTTTAAATAAATTAAAATTTAAACTAAACCTTTAAAATTAAATTTCTCCATCATCGGGGCACCTTTTTCGATGAAACGAAAAGCCAACTTGGGTTTTAAGAAAAACCCATTTCAAATCTGCCATCCATTGGTTTTAAATAAAACCTTTCCTTGCCTTCCTTGGTTTTCATAAAAACCTTTTGCTAAGCTTCCCTTGAAGCTCCTTTTGGAACCAAATGCCATGCATCCCTTCTAGAACCTTTGATCAAAACCTTTGCTTCTCATGAAGCTCTTTGTGGAGCAAAATCATAGTGCTTACTTACATAGGTCCTTTTGACATCAATGACAACTTTTAGCTTAGGGACTCAAAATGTCCAACAAAATGGTGATCTACACAACACTATGCTAATCTCTCTATATCTATGTATCTATGTCTCTATATATTTGTATCACAATGAGGCCCTTCTTATATAGGAAGATAGGTTCCTTGGCCAACACTCTATCTAGCTGTGCAAGGGATAACTTGCATATAGGCAACTTGAACATTGACACTTGTGCATATAATATATTGCATGAAGTAAATAGATAAATTCCCCCTAAAGTAATCTAATGTCCTAAGTATGTACCTTGGAAGGTACATTTACATGACCTAAATGATATAATATAATCCATTTCTAACAAGACGACCTAGGTCAGATGATCCATTTTTTAGTCTTTTTTTATTTTTTGTCATATTCACATTGGCATGTTAGTTTAGATAATAGATCCTTCAATTTGAGCATTTACATTACAATATTAGCTTAAATATCTTGTTATTTCATGTATGTATTTACTCTGTTTTCATTTTATCTCTTGATCGATACGGGCCCGACTTGGGCAGGCCTTTCAGATGCTACTGATCTCTTTTGTTGTTTCATTGCACGCAGGTGATAGGATTCAAGGCAATGAAAGGATTTGGATATCACCATCACATTGTGGTATCAAGGAAACCCACTACCAAAAATATTGTTGTGGCTACGAAAACCACTTGTATTGCACTAAGAAATCTATTGTAAAAATTGTATCATGGGTAAAATCCCTAAAGGGGATCATATGTAACACGTTTTGAGAAACTAATGCAATATTAATCTAGTCGGGTTCCATTGCCATTTGATCTTCTCTTTATTTCATGTCTTTGTTGCATTGTGTGTTTTCTTTCAGCATTACACAACATTTCATTTTACCTCTTTATCGCTTGCATGGTGCATGATGTTTTTACGTTTTCACCCTTTTTACAATTACAAGAGCAACTTAGAGTAGGAGAGTGCTCCATAAAAGGGAATGACTAATAAATATATCTCTCCGTGTCCCACGTTCAACTTAAGGGATGGTGTTGAAATATGTGGTGCTAAGTTTTATTTAAGGTCCACAACCAGCTTTTGTATTGTATTTATTTGTATAGCCATATGGGTACCCTGTATAGGTAAGTTTATTGTAATATTTTAACAATAAACCAAAGGTTAATTCTTTAACCTTGACCTAAGGTCACATGTAATTTGGGTATATATATCCCTTGAGACCAACCATTTTCTTAGCACTTGAAGTGTTTATTATTTCTTTCATGAGATTCCTTTGGTGTTTACACCCTTTATATTGCATTGTGTTTATCTATGAAATATTCTTTCTTTTTAGGTAACGTGTTGATTCCTTATATTTTTTAAAATTATTGCTAAATTTGATAGCATTATGGGTCAATGGTAAATGGTAAATAAGATACAATCATATGAACACAACCTAAGTTTAAATCCTCGTATTTTGATAAATACTTTCATAACAAGGTAGTCAATAACAATACAATTTGTTTTCATATGGGTGACACTTGTTTTAATTTCAATTCCATATGTGAATTTTATTATTATTTTTCATAAAAAGAGCAAAACCCTTTCCAAATCTTCACTAGTGAAGGGTGTTGTCAAAAACTACTTTTAAAATAAAAAATAAGAGAAACCTTTCAATTATGATCCTTGATAGGTAGAACAAATGTTTTATTGCCCAATACTATTGAAAATGATAAATAAAAAATAATATACCCGGATTCGTGGCGGTTACCGATTCCACCATGTAAATTCAAAAAATAAAAAAATAAAAAAATAAAATATTAAAAATACAAGTGTTAATAATAAGATTAGATTTTATCAAATGGTATTAGCTCGATTGGTTATATTCTTCAAATTTTTGGGAGGAGACCCTAGTTTCAATCTTGCCAAGTGATACATAATTACCAAACTATTGTAAATCTACTATGTGGTCATGATGTAATATGAGTAGGACTTGTTTCAATCCCATATAGTCGATTAAAAAAATATAGATTACATTATTTTTTCATAATGTAATCTATATTTTTAAAATATAGAAGCATATATTTTTAAAATTTGTTATCTGGGATTGAAACAAACACCACCCGTATTACATCACTACCATGTCATCATCGTATATTAATAAATCAAAGAGCAATATCATATCACCTTACAAGATTTTAACATGAATCTCATCATTGAGAGCTTAGGGTTAATGTCATTTGATATATGATCCAAACATTAACCTTTTTGCAACATGGCTTTATGCTTATAAATATCCAAAAATCTATTTTTTTATCCTAACCACACTATTAGGGGCATAACTTTGTGCTTGGGACTCCATTTTGATCCATTCAAAGAACTTTTAGAAAGATAAAAGAGAGAACAACGATTTTCATAGGCAACTCTCTTATAGATAAGTTAATGACACGTTTGTGGAAAAATGCTTTAGAGGCCCTAAAAATGTAAAACAAAATACTTACTAAAATAGTAATTTTATATTTTTAGATTTCCATAGCCAAAATGTATCTTTTGCTATGTTGACATGTTAGTAGAAGACAAACACAAAAGGACAAGTCACATGTATGCAAATTTTATGTAAAGTGCGCTTTGTAACTCATGGAAGGTGAATCACCACATTTCCATATGGGTGACCTTCTAACTCATAGAAGATGAGCCATCGCCTTTCCATATGGGTTACCTTCCATATTCAATATGGCGGACTTCTAACACACCAATTTTTTTATAAAAAGAGATGCACCCCTAAATGTCAAAATGAGTAAAGGATACAATATTATAGCCTCACATGTCTTCTTAGAGATTGCTTGTATTGTACTCTAGTTTCTAAGCAATAAAATCATTATGCTATTTTGCTTATATGCTCTTGTGTTATGGTTTGTTACATCATTATTTTTAAATTGCACTCTTTCATGGTATTTCTTAGCTCAAAATTTTACGTTTTGGATTAGTCAAAATTTCGAGTTTTGAATTAGTGCTATTAGAGAATTCAAGACATTAGGAGGCATATAACTTGTCAAATTGGAGCAAAAGCACAATTGGAAGCAAAAATAAAAGTTAGAACGTTAAGTACCAACCAAAGAAAGGTAGGAGTGACTCTCCAAAGAATCATGATAAAGGGGATTAGCCCCAAAATCAGAATTGGAAGCAAAAAAAGACTCCCAAGAAAATATCTCTCAAAGACCAAGAGTGGAAAATAGTGTGATTATCATAAGAGAAACTAACATTCGAGAGGAGTGCCGAGCAATTCAATCATTGTTTGCTAAGTCGTAACCCTCCACATCCATTGCACCATCATATCCACATCCACATGTTGAGATAGAGGGAAGCAAATAATGGAAGCCAAGACAAATGTGACCATTGCTACCACACATATTGCACCAAAGGATTCACAATAGAAGAAACACTTGTTTCACTCATAAATATGGATCAAGGGTAAGCCATTTTATTTCATTGTCAACAGTGGGAGTAAAAAAATCTAATTTCTACTCAAATGGTGAAGGATGATTCTGCTTGTCACACCACACTCACAACCATATAATGTTGGATGGTTAAAATAGGGGAGAGACATTTGTGTCACTCAACATTGTCCCCTCTCTTATGCCATCAAGCTCTACAAAAATGAAGTTTTGTGCAGTGTTATGTTCTTGGATGTTTATGATGTGATTTTGGGCCAACCATTTATGTGTAAGAGACATGGTGTATATGAGTCTAGACCTCAAAGTGTCATCATCACTATTAGAGGTCAATGCTTCAGGATCCCAAAGGTATCTTCTCCTACCTCAGTTTCCTTAATCAGTGCTAAATAATGCACAAAAATTATACTCAAAATAGGAAAATTTATTATATTATTGATTAAGCCACAAAATAGGACCATTGCTACATCAGTTGTAGTCTCTACACAACAAAAGTAGATGAACCAAATTATAGAAAAATATAATGAATTGTTAAAGTCACCAACTAGGTTTTCACTTGTTTATAAAGTAAAGTATTCCATTGATTTAGTTCCTAGTTATCCTTTGCCTAATGCACCTGTTTATCACAAATCAGTCTTTCAAAATGATAAAATCAAGAGGCAGATCCAAGAATTGATTCAAAAGGGGTACATTACGCCAAGTGCTTTACCATGTGGTAGTCCAATTGTCTTGGCTCCTAAGAAATATGGAATGTGGAGACTATGTATTGACTATAGACCTTTGGATAAAATTATTGTAGAGAATCGTTATCCACTCCCTCATATATATGACTTGTACTAGCTTTGTGGTGTAAATTTCTTCACCAAAATTGATCTCAAACTTTAATTATTATCAATTACCCATAGAGCCCACTAATATATAGAAGATTGCATTCAAATACAAGGAGGGTTTATTTGAGTGGTTGGTTATGCCTTTTGGCTTGACCAATGCACTTGCCACATTTATAGAGACGATGAATGAAATCTTGTGTTCCTATACCAATTCACTTGTGGTTATATACTTAGATGTCATTCTCATTTATAGTAAGACATGTGAGGAACATCTACAACATATTCATAGGTATAAAAGACACAATCTATATGCTAATTTGGAGAAGTGCTCATTTAACATGATGAAGATTCAATACCATGTTGATACAGAGGAAGTCTATGTTGATCCTGAGAAGATTCAGGTAGTTAGAGATTGACACACCCCAAAGACTCTAACAGAGCTTCACAAATTTGTAGGCCTTGCTAATTTCTATTGAATATTTGTATTGGGGTTCTCGCACATTGCTTAACCACTATACCAAGTGACCAAAGGAGGTGCCAAATCCAAGTTCCATTGGAAAGATACACAACAAAGGGTATTTGATAGGTAGAAGTACCAATTATGTTCAATTCCTACACTTTTTCGACCTAATTTACATTAAAATTTTGAAGTAATGAATGATGCATCAAAGTACACATTGGGAGTTGTTCTCACACAACATGGGCATCCAATTGCCTATCAGAGTTAAACATTGAATGAAGTATGACTAATAGCTCCATGTCATTGTCCAAGCATGTAAATACTAAAATAACTACATCTTGGGCAATGAAACCATCATCCACATAAATCAAGGCCTTTAGAGTTCATTTAGACATAAAGTAAGCTAGGGAATGAAATAAATCAAAAGTGGGCCACATATCTAAAGTTGTTACATTTGATTATCAAGCATAAAAAAGGGAGTGTCGATTCAACAATAGATTTTTTTAGCCAACCTCCAATCATAGCATTCATTACCATTCTTGATTCCTATGGGTATGATACTTCCAATTGGTCCACCTTGTATGAAGTAGATTCTAATTTTGTAAATACATATCGATCTCTTCATATGGGTATGTTCCTAATTTTTATTTGAAGATAACCTCATTTACCATATGGAACATATTTGTGTACTAGTTAGTGAGCACTCAAAAATGATTTGGGATGCACACTTTAGCAAAGTAGCAAGTCACTTTGGGGTGAAAAATATTGAAAATACTTCAAAAGTACTTATACTGGCCCAAGACGAGGATCAATGTCAAGAGGTGCATCAAGTCATATACTCCCTATGCTATTGCCAAATCAACCAATAAGAAGAAAATACTGTATACACCATTGCCAGTGCAATCCAGACCTTGGGAATCTATCTCCATTTATTCCATCTTAATTTTGGCTACATCTAAGCATAGTAATGATTGTGTTTTTGTAGTATTTGATTGTTTTAAAAAATGGGTGTCATGATTTCTTGTAAGAAATTCGTTTCATCTAAGGATACTACTAAGCTTTATTTTAGTTATATATGACTCAACTTTGGATTGTGAAATTCCATTGTATTTGATAGGGATAATATATTTCTGATAATTTTTTGGTCCACTTTAAGGAGCATGATAGACACTAAGTTGACCATATCTACAACTTTCCATCCTTGTATTAATGGCCAAACAAAAGTTGTGAATCAATTGATTGTACATCTTCTTCGAATGTACAATTCCAAGCATCCATGCACATGGAATGAGAGCCTACCCTACATTCATCATGGGTATAATCGAGCTCTACATAACTCTAATAAACATAGCCCATTTTATGTTTGTTTAGGATTTCAACTCTTGGTACCCACTAATGTAGCTCTCCTAGAGTAACCCATAAAGTAATCATCTCATTAATAAGAATAAGCATAAAAGACAACACAATTTGTGAAACAAAATCAACACATCTAGCAATAAGTCCAATGTTCTCTTGAAAAAGATAAATAAAAAATACAAGCAATGCCATGACCAACATGAGGTCCCACATAAATTTAAGGTTGTAGATAAGGTATGGTTATACCTTTAAATTAAATCTTCCATCTTATCTTGGTTTACATTTGATCTTCAATGTTGAACTTCTAGACACTTCCATAATAGTAGAACAATTGGACATCAAAGAACTCAATCTCAACAACTTAGCATCGATGGAGGAGGATCAAATTATTGATACATGGACTAGAACCAATAGAATGCAATCCCCTCAGATGTTCAAAGTGGTCAAGGCAAGACAACTTGGTCACCAAGGGAAATGGCTCACAAAAAATAAGATAAAGAAATATTATTGCACCTAATGTCAAAAGTTGATGCCATAGGAGCCAATGGGGTAGAATGCTTAAAGGTGTAAGTCCTTGGTCCCACTCCTTTGGGATTCCTCACCCCTATTAACATCGAGTTTTGGCATGTGTGTGGGGGGCTAGCCCTCTTGATTTCTAATCGGTTAATGTGATGATGCAAGTCTAGTGGCATATTCCATAATTCGAATTTATCATAAGAGCTACAAGCTTATTGCAATGGCAAGGGCTTTGGCCTCTCTTTGAGAGGTCCAAAGTTCAAATCCCACTCGGTATGAGGGGATCAAGACCCCTCATAAAAACCTTATGTAAACTCATGAAAATAAATTTGACGCCATAGGGACCATTTCTATTCAAGGGGGATGAATGATCCACTCATGTAACCTTTTTGCAACATGGTTGTATGCTCAAAAATATTCAAAAATATATTTAATTTATCCTAATTGTACTGTTAAGGACAAAACTTTGTGCTTGGGACTCTGTTTTTATCCATTTAAGGAGTTGAAAAGATTTAAGAGAGAACAACAATTTCTGCAGAGGTAACTCTATCATAAACAAGTTGTTGACACATTCGTGGAAAAATGCCTAGGTTGCCCTCAAAAATACAAAACAAAATACTTAATTAAAATAGTAATTTTATATATTTAGATTTTCATATTCAAAATGCATCTTTGGCTATGTTGACACATCCGTATAAGATAAACACAAAAGGACAAGTCACATGTATGTAAATTTTATTAAATATGCACTTTGTAACTCATAGAAGGTGAATCACCACATTTTCATATGGGTGACCTAAATCATGGAAGGTGAACCACCACCTTTCCATATGAGTGACCTTCCATATTCAATACACCAATTCTTGTATAAAGAGAGATGCACACCTGAATGTAAAAATTATAAGTAATGGATGCAATGTTGTAGCCCCACATCTCTTCTTAGAGACTGCTTGCATTATACTCTATTTTTTGAGTAGTAAAATTATTATGCTATTGTGCTTGTATACTATTGTGTTTTGGTTTCTTACACTATTATTTTTGAAGTGCACTCTCATCTTCCTTAACTTGAAATTATGAAATTTGATTCAGTCAAAATTTTAAGTTTTGGATTAATATATCTCATAGTTATTACCAATGTAGTTTTTATTTTAATGCATCTATATGCTAGCATAATATTTATACTTATTTAAAAAATATAAATAAATAACTTATTTTATGCATAATTAGTTTTAAAACACTAATTAACCTCATTAATGAAAAATAATTCATCACATGACATTAGCTCAACCAATTAAATTCTTTGACTTTTAAGGAGGAGATATAGGTTTGACTCTTGCCAAAACAATACAAACATAATAGTCTAACTGTTATAATTTGTAATGATGTAATACATATTATAACATTTTAATCTCATACAACCAACTTTATATATATAATTTACAAAAATAAATAACATTGGTTCAACTAGATAAATTTCTTAACTTTTAAAGAAGATATCCATGTTCAAATCTCACCAAACAAGACATATATTATTGTCAATCTATTGTAATACCACTATGTGGTCATTGATGTAATATGAGTGTGAGTGAAGGACCCATTTCATTTCCATATAGCTTTATATAAAAACAATAAATGTCCCTCTTGGGGCAATGGATTGGTATGGCATTGGGCTCACATTGCAGAGACCCAAGTTCAAATCACGGGGAGGGTGGTCCCATTGTGCCCCCAATTGTATGCCTTGATTGTTAAAGTATATTTAAAAAATAATAAATGAAATGTAATCTCATGAGTACAACTTTTTTTTGGAGGATAAAAATGATTAAAAAATTAAATTATTTGAAAACCATATTACATCTCTACCTTTCCACGATTTAAGGCTTTTAAGGGACTATTCTCCCTCACATCTAATCTACTACAACTATCTACACAAAAAAAGAGAAACCATGTAAATCAAGGATATATAAATCTATATACAACAAGCAGTATTGTCATCAACATTAAGAATGAAAAAAAGAGCTTCCTTGGTTCGTTGAGACCACCATAGGAGGATATCCATAGCAAGTGAAGTCTCCTCGATCAATATTCCAGTTAGCCATTGCATCTGCCACCTTGTTCTTATCTCTAAATATGTGTATGAAGTCCACTACCTCAAAGTGTTGTTGGGTCATATGTATTTTCTCAAGTATTCTCTTTTAAGGTAAAGAAATAAAAAAGCAAATCACAGCAGTACATTGGCATACAAAAGGAGAGAAACTTAGCACTAAAAAAATTTATCAGAAAATAAAATTTAACATAATGGCATACACAAAATATTTACAAGCACGATTGCAAAAACTTGAAATGCTTCGTAAACGCATTTCGCACCTATGTGCTCATCAGTATGACTGATGAAAATTTTTACAACCACACTTGTGTGTATAAAAATGATTTTGGTCTCACGTGGAGACCAACGGTCATGCCATGTGGCAGAAATCAAGTATGCCTATGAAAGCATGATCTAGGGATATGCCAATAATAAATGGCAGTGATAGCCAAGATCCACTAAAATAACCGCTAAACCTTCTTCTAAGTGTCACGAAGAATAACAAAGTGGGATATATCCAAAAGTTGGATAGTGATAGCCACTAGTTATTAATTACAATAATTAATATTGCACAAAATTTTAAATTTAAAATTACACAAAATTCTAAAAATTAAATATTACATGGGCGGCTACACATCCTTCTAAGAGTAAAAAATATAACAAAGTGGGATATGTCCAAAAGGTGGATAGTGATAGCCACTTGTTATTTATTACAATAATTAAATTTGTACAAAACCCCAAAATTAAAATTGCAAAAATAATTAAAAAAATAATTTTGCATGGGATGTCGTGTTTTAAACAAATTGTTTGACTGCATCAACAACTAGCATAGAGTTGCACCAACAGCTAGCATTATTTTGCTTGAACGGTTGAGATTGAACATGATGAGAAATAAAAGATTTTATTTTTGCAAAGTAAGTCCCTCAAAGACTTGCTATTTTCCCAACATATAATTCCTTTGCCAAAATGTGATAATTCTTTATCTGTAGCACAAGCATCAAACAAAGGATTAAGAACCATTTATTTGATACGTAATTTTTTGGTGAACTCACAGTTGACTAGCTTCAGCACAATGGGGGTGCTACGATGTTTGGTTCTCTGTCTGTTATGCAACCTATCCATAATTTTTTGCAATAAGGCGAGCCTGTGTGAAAAATTGACTTCTACAAATAAAGGTAGGAGAAAGGCTACAAGATAAACTCTGGCTCTGATTTGGGTTGATGAAATCATATTTGGACATAGAAGTAACTCAAGAAAATGGTAAAATATTCTTGACCCAAGAGAAATGCATCAATGATCTTCTAGAAAAGTTTTAACTCAAATATGCACGCCCTGTGACAACACTAATGGAATCAAATCTAAAACTCACCGCAAATGATGACACACCAAAGGCAAATGCAACACTCTACAGAAGGTTGGTTGGTAGTCTCATCTATATTACTAACACAATACTTGACATCACTTATGTAGAGGGAATTATGGTAAGGTACATGACCAAGCCAAAGGAGAGTCACTAGCAAGCGACAACAAGAGTGTTGAGGTACACAACCTGCAATTATGGCCTATTGTATGAAAATAATGCAAATTTCAAACTCATCGCTTACACAGACTCAAAATTTGTAGGAGATAAAGACATTGGGATATCTATGTCTAGGTACTTTATGTTTCTTGGCTCAGCTTCAATTTTATGGAGATCAAAGTAACAAAAGACTATAACAAATTCTTCAGTAGAAGCCGAATATATTGCTGCAATTGAGATAAGCAAATAAATGGTATGGTTGAGAAAGCTGCTACACACTCTTGATATCACTCAAAAAGGTACTACAAGACCACATATGTATAATAAATCAACATTTCACATGGCAAAGAATCATGTGTTTCACGATAGAACCAAACACATCAGTACAAAATTCCATAGGATCTAAGAACTTGTTCAATATGGCACAATACAAATGCACTGCTTTCCAATAACAAATTAGATTACCGACATCTTCACCAAGCCACTATAAAGAGTGAAGTTTGAACATTTCATACAACATATAGGCTTGAGAGCCTCCATATCCCCCTGACAATGGATATGCAATAGGATTAGCAAGGCTAATGCTTATTTGTAAAACCACATTTGTGTGGGCGAAAAGTATTGGTCGGTCTCTACTCTATCTCATTTGTAAAAACCCCTTATGGGCACGAAAGGATATGGGTTGCACTAGTTTTAAAAAATTGAAACCTGTGAAAACTCAAAAGGGCATGGGGGATGACCAAATGGTATATGGAGATCCAACATATTGGATCTATATTTCATGGACAATTGGCTAATCGACTACAGAAATAGCCACCTAAGCCACTCATCTACTAAAATAAAATGACCTTCTACCATTAAGGGGGTATTGAAGACATGCTAATGCTACAAGGTCATGTTTATTAGTTAGGTTCCAAATTAGTTGTTATGAGGCTTTAATAAGTTCTCATTAGAATAGGTTATTTTAATGTGTAATATCATTTTATGTTCAATTACATTTCATGTAATATGCATTTGGGAACCCTAACCCTAATCTCATTTTTCTCAATATATAATTCCATAACACAAAGGGAGAGTTGTGATTTTTCATTCTCTCCATTATCGAAAATATTTTCCTCCTTTTTTCTTGTTTTATGTGGTTGATCTTGGGCACATATCATTGATCCTTGCTACAAAATCATGGGAAGGGTGGCCCCATTGTGCCCCCAACTATATGCTTTCGTTGTTAAAGTATCTTAAAAAATGAAATGTAATATCACAAATACAACTTAAGCTCAACAAATATTTCCATGATAAAATAACCTATGTTAAAACCTTATAATATACTTCCCATAATGATGCAACCTAGAGTACAACCTAGGTTTAAACAAATATTTCTATAGTAAAATAACTTAATTTCAAACTTTATTGTGATAAGCCTTTTATTCTAAGGTAACTTAAGTGTGTTATATTATTTTTAACATCAAAGAGACTATAGGTCATATAGGATAATGTGATTATCTAATGTTTATCTACCCGTACCAAAGTATTATATACAACCCTATACTATTTTGGATTCGAATCCTAAACCTTTTATTGAGAGTTCAAAAGTCTTAACATCATAACCATTAAAGTTGTAATAACATAATTTATAATTTATTGAATGTTACAATGTAAATAAAATTTAGTTCAATCCTAAAGAACTAATTATATATATATATATATATATATATATATATATATAATTTTTTTTATTTGGTTAGTGTGAGAAACTCCTACGATCAACGCATAGGGCTGAGCAATCTCCTCCCAACCATGACCCTTCGTAAAGCCGAGAGCTATGCTTATCGATAGGGAATTTAACACACACCCACCACACACCCACCCCCTCACACACTCGTCCAAACCACGGTTTGAACCTTGGACCTCTCATAGAAGAGCCAAAGCTTGAACCGTTCCCTTTTGTTTTTATATCTAATATAGCATAAACTATTTTTAAATAATCATTAAGGACATCATGATTACATATGAGAACACTCTAAAAGTAAATTCACTAATTTAACTTTTTGAAGAATTAGAATAGAAAAAACAAGGAAACTTCTTATCAAAATCAATAATAAAAGAAGCAACCTTTAGAATATAATTAAATGGTGTGAGCTTTTTGAATTTGTTGAACAAATTTTTTTTCGTGAAGGTTGTTAAACTTTGAAACTATAAATAGAAGGTCTAAAATTTGATAAAGTTTGAATTTACAAAGAGTATGGTTGTCCACCATACCTCATCTTGTATAAATCTCTTGGTCCCATAAACTCTTTTAGTCTTGTGGATGTAATTAAAATTGTTTCTTTTGAATATAATTTAAAATATCTAAATGGGGTTTGAACCTTGGACCTCTCAAATAGAGGCCAAAGCCCTTACCACTACAGTAAGATTGCAACTTTAAAATATTTAAACTTCTAACATTATAATTTTTTTAATAATAATTAAAAAAACTAAATATTATGTTTTTTGTAATAGGTCGATTTGGTTTTAATCTAGTGTTGTATTTACAGGAACCTAGATTTGACTCCCTTGATATTGATTACATAGAAAGACACTCTAAAAGTAAATTCACTAAAATAACTAAACATTATGTTGTTTGGAATAGGTCAATTTTATTGTAATCTAGTGTTGTATTTACATGAACTTAGATTCAACTCCCTTGATATTGGTTGTATACGAGGACACCCTAAAATTAAATTCACTAATAATTTTTTTTGAAGAATTAGAATAGAAAAAATAAGGAAACTTCTCATCAAAATCAATAATAAAATAAACAAGCTTCAAAATATAATTAAATGATGTTAAACAAACTATTACTTGTTACATTTTGGTTGTGGCTAGTCTTCACAAAAGGGGTGTAAACCCGAGGTGCAGTTAAGCGATGGAACAAAGCAAAAAAATTGGCTACAGTATTTATAAAAGGGATGAAAACCCTAGGTGCAATCAAGCGTTGAAGGAAGTGAAAGATGCAAAATGCAACACCCAAACAATGCTTGAACAAATGAAATACAAGGAAACACAAGATTGCACAGTAGAATAATTTTCTTTGACGAGGGGAGCTTAGAAACTCCATTTTTTACAAGCTTGGATCCTTGAATCCTTTGGATACAATATTACAAGGGGTTAGGGTTCTCCGAAACCCTGACAAGCAAAGTTGTGATGTCTTCAAGCGCGTCTTGATCCCAACAAGGTTGAGTGGGCTTTTTGATATCCAAGGTGGGCCACTCCAAAATCTGATGTAGTGCTTCAGATCTGCATACAATGACACAACAAAAATAGTTAGTAATACATGCAAGGGCTCCATAGTGTGAGGCCCTCTATAAGCAATAATCAACTCTAACGAAGTGCTGCAAATAGAGTGAATAGAAACAAAAGCACATGCATAAAGTAATAAATTATGGATCTGTTTTACTTACTTATTATGTTATGATGTGAGATGTTTGATGCAGATGGCTGGTGCGGTGATGCCCTAGCATTTCCCAGAGGCTAGGGGGTCTTTAGGAGTGATAACATAAAAACACCCACGGGTGGTTGGCTGTTGCAAGAAACGTCCATGCGTGCTTGGAGCTGAGGGGAAGGATTCTGCAGAAGTAGATCCGACGAGGGAAAAAGGATGGAAACGACGATGAGGGGTTGCGACGAGTGAGGATGGTGGCAGAAGTGATGCAAGGTGGCTTAGGGCACTTAAGGATTTTGAGCACTTAAAGAGAGGGCTTAAGGAAATCCAAGACTCAGAGAACTCAAAAACTTAGGGGTTGAGCCATCAAAATGGCTCCTATTTATAATCCAACCTAGGGCGTGCTAGGGTTTCAATGACACTAATCGTGTGGTTGAGATTAAAGCACATCTAAGGGTAGATATTAAATTTAGGGTGTGGCATGGATTAATGTAAATGGGTGGTCGTAATTAAATGGAATTGGATGGCTCGGATTAATTCACTTAAATAAATACATATTTATTAAAATATAATACAAAATATTATATTTAAATATATATAAAATAAATATACATAAATAAATGTGAATAATATTTGAAAATGGTAGAAAATAGGGATGGTGGACAAATTGGCTATGTTTTGGTGGTGGAAATGGCAGGAAAGCATGGATGGAGGACAAATGGCTATATTTTGGTGTCTATAGGAAGAGGGTTGTTCGTAGAGTCTCTTCGGTTTGTGAGAAAAACTCTTCGATCAAAAAAAAAATCTCTCAAGGATATTTGGGTCCATGGGTGGATGAACCTCTGCCCTCTAAAAAGATTTGAGAGGATGAATTTGGGTTGGATCTGATTGATCATGAAGCCCAAACAATTATCTGCAAACTCAAGGGAAAAAGACCAGGCCTAAAGGAGATCAAAGGATACATTGAAGATTGGTGGGCCAGTATAGAATTCCAAGTAACTCTCCCACCCAAAAATTTATTTTTTGTTTCCTTTTCTAATTTAGCGGATGGAGATAAGGTAATGTATTATAGATATAATTGGTTTTTTGAACAAAATGGTGTTTATATAAGACCTTGGACTCCTAGTTTCAACCCCTTTACAGAAGAAGTTAATGGCTTCCCAGTTTGGGTGAATCTTTATGCTCTCCCTATGGATTTTTTGGGAGAGAAGATATTCACCAAAATCGGTAATGCCATTGGTGCATTCCAGTATATGGATACCCAAACAGAGGAAAATTTGTCCATGAGCAAAGCAAGATTGGCTATTTGGATGGATGTTTCAGTTCCTGGACCTTAATCCATTATTATCTCCTTAAGCAAAGGGGAATGGATCCAAAATATTGAATATGAAAACTTCTCCCTAAGATGTTATGGTTGTTAGCAATATGGCCACTTGAAGAAGAGATGCTCGGTCATCTAATCATGCTTTGATTCCTCCTTGGTGGAGGAGAAGGCCTTGCATGCAAATGATTCAAAACCTTCAAATGTCCTAGTTCAAAAGAAAGAAGCTCATCCTCCAAATGCACCAATTGTCCAACAGGAATCATACGAGCAATAGATTACTCAACCCCAAAAGGAGAATTTTAATTAGATCATTAATAAAAGCCAAATGGTTGCTAAAGACCATCTAGACAATTTCATATAAAATATTAGCACCTCATATGGTATTCTTAAAGCTAATTATGAAACAATCGATGATGATCATTTTTTTGAAAATGAAGATCCTACAAAATGTGTTACAACTAGATATTACCTTAGGAGCTTGAAGTGTAAAAATGCATTCTCAGATCTTGCCACTCTAAAGGAGGAATAACCTCTTCTACAAAAGAAAAATAATGCATAATTGATTTCCTCTTTGATGGATTACTGTTATGTTTGTTTTTCTTCTATCTGTTGGAGTTATGTGTCATGTAAGGGTTGTTTTTGTTGTTATTTCCTTATAAAAAAAGAGTTGATTATGAAAACTTGGCAATTTGAGGAAGATAGAGAATATCTTTGACAGAAAGGCAAAGATGGATATGCTTTAATTAACTTGTTAGAAATGTAATGAGAGCAACGTAATGTTTTGTTTTTGTAATGGGAGTGGCCCCCAATAGAAGCCACACGTAGTTTATTAAAAATGAAAACCAAATGATGTTAAGATTTTTGAATTAGTTGAACATTTTTTTCATGAAGGTTGTTAAACTTTGAAACTCTAAATAGAAGGTCTAAATTTTGATAAATTATAAATTTACAAAGAGTAGGGTTGTACACCATACCTCATCTTGTATAAATCTCTTGGTCCCATAGACTCTTTTAGTCTCGTGGATGTAATTAAAATTATTTCATTTCAATATAATTTAAAATATATTTTCATTTTAATAGGTTATATGTGGCTTCTATTGGGGGCCACTCCCATCAAAATACCAAAATATTACATTTGTTGCAACATACCTTTTTATCATAATTTTCATTTCTTTTCTCTTAAATATATTCTTCAACTTCCTCAAAGTGCTATGTTTCCACAATCAACTCCTTGACATCATTTTGATTAAGAGATAAAATCTCACTTGGCCAGTTGCCTTCTAAAATTTGAATTTCACCAAATGAAGATCAACACCATAATTCGCTAATTTATCTGCTACCTGATTTCCTTCTCTATAAATATGCTCACTTCCAAGAGATTGCCTCTAGTAATAGATGATGAACATCAACAATAATATTATTTTTTATCCAATCTCCACATCCATTTTTGTTAATAGCATTGATGATAATTTGTGAGTCCCCCTCAATTGAAATATATTTCCATCATTTTTCTATTGCAATTTTAATCCCTGTAATAAGTGCCCTAGCCTTTGCATAGTTGTTAGTTGAAGTTCCATATGATTCTGAATAAGTGAGGAGAATTTTGCCTTCACTATTTCTAAAAACACCACCTCCACCAACTTTTCTTGGATTTCCTTTAGAAGCACCATCAAAATTAATTTTGATAAACCCAATTTTTGGACATTTCCATTTTACCATAGATCAAAGTAGATCCTTTGTTTTAATTCCATTGTCGTAGATGACTCTTCCATGTATGTTCAAATCCTGTAGCCAAGTTATTAGCACCTCTTTTTCTGCAATTGAGACTTCCCATGATGAGCACCATATTTGTAGATATTCTGCAAGAGAGGCAATAATACGGTTCCAAACTTGGGCATGATTTTGAGATTTATTTTTAAAAATTTTGTTATTCCTTTCAAGCCATAAATTCCAACAAATAATGGCAAGGCCAATCCTCCAAAGAATACATAATGCTTTAGCTTTGAAATAATTAATCCAACATTTTATCAACTCTTTCAATGTTGATGGAGCTACCCAATATAATTTCATATTTTTAAAAAATAACCCCAAATGGTGTGAGCAAATGGACAATGAAGAAGTAAATGGTCTGATGTTTCTAAATCCTTCTCACACAAGGCACATCTAAAGGGTCCATAATATCCTCTTCTTTGTAGACTCTCTCTTGTAAGAATCTTACTTTGAACTACTAACCAAAGGAATGTTGAGGCCTTAGGGAGAGCCTCTAATGACCAAATATTCTTCCAAGGAAAATATTTGGGAGAAGGAAATTTTGATTGTTCTAAATCCTCATATCCCAACTTGACCGAGTATCCACCATCCTTTGATAAATTCCAAACCAACTCATCCTTTCATGTAAAAATCAACAAATAAAACTCTTGAAGCATCTTTTGAAGTTCATCTACAATTTGTTTGAGTTCCTCTCCTTCAACCAAGTTACTAAAAGAAATCCATGATCTAGAGTTTTTGCTCATAATAATATAATCTTTGACCTTTGGACCTTTACATGCTAGGCATGCTTGAGCCAATGGTTTCCATTTTGAGTCAGAGATAAGAGGATAAGGCTTCAACCAAGCATCAGACCAAAAATTTGCATAACTCCCCTCATTGACTGACCATCTAATATGTTTCTTTATCAATTGCAAACTCTCTGATATGAAGTTCCATGTTGATGATCCTTTGGGTAGAGTTCTTTTCCTAAATAATTTCATTGCATCAAGAGAACCTATATATTTTTTAAGTAATATTTTTGCCCAATTCTTTCCTTGATCTCTGAATAATCTCCACCCAAGCTTTGCTCCTAATGCCAAATTCATAAGTCTACAATTTCACAAGCTTGCTCCTCCAATATTCTTTCCTTTGCAAACCCTATCCCACTTACAAAGAGGAAACCTAAATTTTTCCTCACAACCTTTCCATAGAAAGTCTCTTTGAATTTTATCAATTTTTGATGTTATACCTATTGGTAATCTTGAAAGTGACATCATATAAATAGGAATGGATTGCAATGTAGTCTTTATGAGTTGTAGCCTTCCTACCATGGTTAAGAACTTACCTTTCCAACCTGCCAAGCAAGCTTTCATTCTATCCAAAAAAGAGATCCAAAGCTCCTTTTTATTTCCTTTATCAGACAAAGGAATACCCAAGTAGGTTGATGGAAAATTTTTCAATTTTAAACCCTAAAATATTCACAATAATTTGTTGTAAATCTAGGGCAGTATTAATGAAAAAAATCTTGGATTTTGAAGTATTTACCAACTATCCAGTAGCCTTCTCATAGCATGATAATATTGATTTAAACTCCATGGCCTCATTGACTAAGGGATGGCCCAAAAGAAAAGTATCATCAACAAATTGGAGATGAGATTCAAAGGGACCATTTTTTGCAACTTGAATACCCTTGATTTTTCCTTCCATTTTTGCCTTTGAAAAGGCTCTCCCTAATGCTTCCTAGAGAATAATGAATAGATAAGGAGAAAGTGGATCACCTTGATGAAAGTCCACAAGATGACTTGAAGTAACCAACAGGAGAACCATTGATCAAAATAGAAAATTTTGCAGTGCTATAACAACATTTAATCCACTCACACCAACTATAATCAAAGCCAAACTTTATGAGAATAGCATGTAGAAAATTCCAAGAAACCCTATCATATGCTTTGTTCATATCTAATTTCAAAAGCATACCTAGTTTTTTCATGGAATGAAGAGAATGTATGGCCTCTTGTGCAATAATTATACCATCAAGAATTTGTTTACCATGAACAAAGCCACCTTGTTCCTCTGAGATAAGACACCTTAGAATGTCCTTCAACCTATTTGCCATAATTTTTGAAATGATCTTATAAATCATATTACAAAGGCTTATTGGACACAAATTTATCAAAATATTTATTGTCACCTTTCTTGGGAACCAAGGTAATAAAAGTAGCATTAATCTCACTTATTATAGCTTTCCTTTTATGAGCCTCTTCAACCGCAACTAACATATCAATCTTCAATAAATCCCAAAAAAATTGAAAGAAAATTGAAGAAAATACATCGAAGCCAGGTTCCTTGTTAGGATGGAAAGAGAAAATTGCTTCATGGAGCTCCTCCATAGATATCTTCATCAACCTTTCATTTTGTCCCTGAGTGATAATTGAAGGAATATTTTGCAGAAGTTTTTCTTGTGCCTCCTTATCTTACCTAGAATTTGACAAAATATTTTTGAAATAATTAATTGCTTCCTTCCTTATATCTTCTTCTTCCTCAATATTTCTTCCATTAGAGTTATAATATTTTGAATATAACGAATAGAAAAATTTGTTTTTGTTATAACATGATTTTTTTGTATTTCTATCTCCTTCCTTAACCATTTCTCTCTAGATTTTTGGAACCAATATGATTCCTTTTTCAATGCATTATGATACTCAAAAAACAATTATTTTTATTTCACATAAGAATCCCAATCCATTCCATTAATTTCTACTATCTCTTGTACATTTTTGAGCTTTGATTCAATTTCTTTCTTTTCTTTAAAAATGTTACCAAAAATTTGGCATTCCATATCTTCATTTGCTCCTTTAAATATTTCAACTTTTGAACAAACATGAACATACATGATCCTTCAAATTTTGATTCATCCCACCATGAACATACACCAACTTTGATGTTTTCCTCTTTCCTACAAAATAATCCAACAACCCAATTACTTTTTGCTTCTAATAATTGTCCATCCCATTTGCATTTGTCCCATATTATTGCAATACCACTTGAAGCTCTTGTAGAAGAAACTGCTAAACAATCACCCATCTTCCAAATCTTCTTAAAAGCATCCTTACATTCCTCACTACTTAATTTTATTTCTTGTATTAAAATAAACTTAGGACTATAACAACCTATTAATTCCTTAATAACTCTTTTTTAGGGGTTTTATTCATACCCCTAATATTCCATGATATCATTTTCATCATCAACACTTTTTATTTTTATTAGTGGGCTTAGCCCCACTTCTTGTTAACACCTATGATATTTTTATTTGGCTTCCCATATCAATATCCTTTTGAGTTTCTTTTTCTCTTTGTTCCTACTTTGATGGCCTTCCTCTCCTTCTTCCATTCCCACCAACACTCTCATCTTCATCAATCTCTTCTATTTTTCTATTTTTCATATTGTTCATAATGAGACTTATCTTCTAAAGATTTATGTTGCCCTAAAGAGTCGAAAGTGCAAGGAATAGCCTCATTAGCATTTTATTCTTTATGTTGCCCTAAAAACTCTAAACTGCATAGATGATCCTCCATAGTCATTACTTTCTTATGTTGGCATAGAAACCCTAAATTTCCTTGGATATCCTCCATAAGATTTTCTTTACTATATTGCTCTTGAAATCCTAAAGTGCAAGGAATACACTCTGTACTACTTTCATTTTTATTGTAAGGAGAATATTTTATGCTACTTGAGGATAATAAAGGTGATTTACCTAGATTAAGCTTGACCTCCTTCACCTCATTTGCTTTAAAATTTGCCTCCCCATCTTCCTTTGCTTTAAAATTTTCCTTCCCCTCTTCCTTTGCACCTTTAGCTCCTTCTATATTTGAACTTGTGCATTGTACTTCCTCATCCCCCATATCATATTTTTCTTCTAATGGTTGATTCGAGTGAATTATAATGGCCTTTACCATTTGATGATGTAGAGGGATTTTTCTAGCCACTTTCTTAGGAGTGGAAAATCCTTGATTTGACCTAGCTTCTCCTATGATATGATCTCCTTGTTTCAAATTGAAGCTACCCTCATGCCCAAAAATTTCCATCTCTTCCTCCATTATTTTCACTTTGTAGTCTCTTGCCATGTGCTCGATTTCATGATATTTGCGACATTGAAATGCAATATTTTCATAATCCACTTGTTGATCCCATTCTCTTGATTCAGATTTAATCCTAATCGATTGTGGTAAAGGTTTAGAAATATCCATGGCAACACATATTCGAGTGTATACAACATGCCTTATCTCCTTAGTAGTTGGTCCCTCCTAGATGAATTCACCTAGAGTATTACCAATATTCTTCAAAACCTCCTTATTGATGAGTTGATAAGGAAGTCCAAAAAGCCTAATCCATACTGGAAGCCTTTTAATAGTTTATGTGTCCACAAAAAAATTCTCACTCCAAGGTCTTAAATATAATGCATCTTTGCCCCTAAACCATGGGCCTCCATCCATTATTTTATCCCTTATTTCTGAACTGGAGAAAATAATGAGGAAAAATCCTTTTGGAAGAAAAGTCATGGAGTAATTTGAATTCAATCCCCACTTCCACTTGATCCAATTTTGAATCTCAGAAAAACTTGGCCAATATCCATGAAACTTACATATTAACCCTCTGGTTTTAAGAACCATTATATCATGCTCAATCATCTCATCCTTGATAATCACTTTTGGTGTAGAATCTGCTACCTGGACTAGGTTTTCCATAGATTTGCTCTTCCTCTTATTGCTAGCTAGGGCATCCATACTTCCAACTTGGCCATTCATACTTTTAATAAGGACTTTCACAAATGACTTTCTTTCCATGTTACCTAGATTTTCTTCAAATGAATCCTTTAAATTCTCCTAAGATCTAGAACAAGAAGTGGTACTTGTTCCTTGATTGCACTTTGCTTTCTACTTCAAGCTTCGCACTTGCTCTAGACTCACGTTTGCTCCCATAAAATATCTAAACATTTTTATTCAATGAGTACAAATTTGAGTTTACATGGGTTTTTACAAGGAATCTCAGTCCCCTTGTACCGGGGTTTGAACTTGGGTCTCTAGATGAAAACCCAAAGACTTACCACTAGAATATCCTTCACGGGTCTTAAAATATCTAAACTTTTTACGTTATGCTTTTTTTAATAATAATTAAAAAAACTAAACATAATTTGTTTGGAATAGCTTGGTTTGATTGTAATCTAGTGTTGTATTTACAAGAACATAGATCAACTCCCTTGATATTGATGGTGTGCCTCATACCGCTTAAAAATGGGTTGTCTTTACTTTTAAGGGGTAGTCTCTACATATTTATAAGAAGTGGGTGGGGATGTTCTTGTACAACTAAAAATACTAGGAGTTGTAGAAGCAACAACCTAAGTTGAACATAAAATGAAATATTACATATGATTAAATCTAATATAAATAGATTGATTGAAAGGAGTGTAAATGTTTAAAAAATAATAATACATAGGGTGGATGCTGCCACTATAAACCCTAGTTTGCTGGGTTAAACAAAGTTAATGGGACCCTCTAGGATATTGAATTAAGACAACCAATGAATAAACACTCATCTACTATCATCCAAACCTATCCCTTTTTAAATGTGTTATAATTTAAACCTTTCTAAATATATTGTAATTTCAACCTCCAACCTTCTAAAAACCAAAACCTATACTCTCAATTTACACCTGCTACCTAAAACTTCGGAAAGAGTTATAAATTTGAATGGTAAAGGCAACAGCTCCTTCGAGTTGACACTTACAACCGTGTCTAAACAAGAGACAACCAAAGGAGAGCGACGGTATCACGAGTGGACAACACGAGCTTTGG